>OY755046.1:4879496-6161567 GCA_963576565.1 Aspidapion aeneum
GCAGATGACACAACAATTTTATGGCATCACAAAGATGAAAATATATTAAAACAAATAGTGCGTAGTGACATAGAAAAAATTAAAAAATGGTGTGATGCAAATTACTTGTGACTTAATATTGACAAGACTAAAATAGTGGGTTTTAAGATGAATTTTGACGACCTTAATCTGAGCAGCCAAAAAAATTGAACAAACGCAAAATATAAAATTTCTTGGAATGTTTATCGCTAAGAAACTGAAATTCACAGAACATATTGTCAATTTAAATAAAAAAATATCGAGAGGAGGATATGTAGTAAGGAAAACATATTTTAACCTAGGTTCTGATGTGGCTAAAATAGTATATTTTGCTGTAGTGGAATCACACTTACACTACGGAATAGCTTTCTGGGGAAACTGTTCACAACATTTACTTCGATCGGTTTTCACTATACAAAAACGATGCCTGAGGTATGTGTGTGGGGCCAAACTCAGAGACCATTGCAAACCGCTGTTTCTGGAAAAAAAAATTCTAACATTGGTATCTTTGTTTATAATCGAGACTGTGTGTATGATATTCAAGAAATACAAGGGTAATACTACTTTACATGAACATCACACTAAAAATAGTACAGATATTCCATTGCCCATCCCTAAATTTACCCTAACAAGAAACTCAATTATCTATCGTAGCATTAAGATGTTTAACAAATTGCCTGACAACATAAAATCTAGTGATGATTTTACTAGTTTAAAAAAAAATGTAAAGGAAATGCTGGTGAATAAGGCCTATTATAGTTTGCATGAGTATTTTAATGAATTGTAAAATCTTGTTTTTGTTGTTATTTTACCTTAATATTTTTTACAAATTTTACCATCCATCTGTTGCTTAGTTGTTTTATAATGTTGGTGTGTTGTTTCATTGTTTTTTTTTATTGTCTGATAATTTAATATAAGTGAAGTGTAAAATCAACCATTCCTTAGAAAATTACTACCAGAAAAATTTGTTATATTTTCTGTGGGTACTAGTACCGTTTCTTAATGTTGTAGTTATATATAGACATAATTTTTAATTAATTACATAAATTTTATTGACCAAATAGTAAAATATAAACTAATTAAGATCAGGATAACAATCCAACCCAGATAAAAATTTAGAATGGTAGTAGTATTAAAATAGTATTCACATGACAGTACCTAGTATAAGGTCTGGGAAAACATAAAGGCTGCATCACCACACAGCCAATAGTATGTATCTTTATTGTCTCTAAAAAAAAAAACTAAATAATATACTCACAAATAAATTAAACCAATACCTATTGTTCTTAACGTAAGCAAAACCTACAAATTAATATTACAAACTTTTTTTTTAAAATCATACCCACTGCAAAAAAGACAATTGTCACTGGTATTCTGGGTTTTCTGTTTTAAACTATAAGTAAAAAAAGAGATGAAATGCAGCAAGGATACTAAGTATCAGAAACATGGCTACTTAAACATTATAAATGCGCGCATTTTCAGCGCGTTAAATAAGTAACAAAAAATTACTTTTGCTGTTCTTGGAACAATGGGGGCATTAAAAAAGTTAATGAAATCATCTTGTGTACAAAAGAGGTCTGTTAGCGAGTGAGTTCTGTAACATTCAGATATAGGACATTCCAGAAAAATGTGTATCAAAGTTTCCAACTTGTCCATATTACAAACTGTACATTTTAGTTTCTGGTCGATTTTGTTGAAATAAAATGTAACCTGATATTTTGAAGCCAACCTTATGCAACTCAACATTCTGGTGTAATGAATACTAGTTTTTTGAACGAGGTATAATTGTGGGTTCGGTCCTGTTAAAAAATAGTGGTAAAATTGTGGATAATTGGATTGACACAGAGCTTGAGTATCCAATTGTCGCAAATAATTGGAATATAAAGCCAGAATTTAATTTTTTGAGGTTTTTAAATTAGCATGCTTCAGGTCATTCCAGTTTAATTTGTTTAAAGAAATAAGAATCGATCTGATTTCAGCTACTGAGTTATATTTATTTGTTTCATTTTGGAAAGATAAAAGTTTTTCAAATCATAGTTGCGGGTATCTTGTTTGGTTCATTTCTAAAATTTTTTCAATCCAAGTCAAGCATGTTTTAAAAATTATGTACTTGAGCGGGAGTCTTCCGGTTTCAATGCGAATTAACCAGCCCGGTGTGGATTTAGGCAAATAAAGAAAGGCTATGAAAAAGTCCGTTTGAATTTTCTCAATGATATCTGTGTAATGCAAAGCCCAAATTGGCATGCAGTGAGAAAAAGAGTCCAAAACCAGTGATTCAAAAAGCTTTATGCATCCCAGGAGATTATTTTTGTTTTGTACAACTCCTTTAGCTCCTACAGCCATTAGTATGCATTTTAATATGATGGAATGGTTGATATGTTCGGAAAATAGTAGATATTAGGCATTGTTTATTATCGATTATTAACATTATTATTACAGATTTTGTTGTTGTTAAATAAGAACCACTGCTTTGTCAATGAATAATTTCTTTTCTCACAATAAAGCTTATGTTTCATTGATTGATTGATTTGATAATTTCATACTAAAATTTAACAATTTTTTTTCTTCCAAATAATTTGAATTTTCTGGGGCAGGATTGAACATTAAAAACCAAAATATTTCGAACACGGCTAACTTTACCAGATTTGAACAGGAGTGTCCATTTAGCTTGAAATTGTTTAGGAAATTAACTTAACAAAAAACATAAAAAACTACACTCAGAAAAAAGTTATGGTAGTTTTAAACCATCAAAAGTGCAGTGCAGGAGTTATTAAGCATGACCACATACTCGCAGGTATTCATTTAAAAACATCAACTTTCTGAATCAATAAAAAAACAATTGAGTGATCATATCAGAGAACACTTTTTTTTAAAAATGACTTATTTCATAAGGGACTTTGGGTATTTGGAAAGGTGTTCGCAGGACATTAAGCTCAAATCCAGAATAATCCTGCAAATCTAGGACACTTGGCAAACCTAGACCTAAAGATTACTTATTTGTCTAAAACACTGACTTAATATAAAAAAAAAATCTGTAAAACCTAACCTTCTTTAACAAAAACAGCCAGCTTGAGATGATTTAAATTTATCACAATATTTTTATTTAAACGAAAGACTAAGGTAAGGTCTCCAGGTCAAGATTTTTCAAGAAATCACATCAACAAACAAATCAAAAAATCAACAAATAAAAACTACAGAAGTCGCTTATTTTTCTCCAAATTCAAAATGGCTACCAAACATAAATGTCATTTGTTCGAGACAGCAACTGGGGGTTAAGAATTTTTCACCAGAATTGTTAAGGACAACGTATGGGTCTGTTCACGGACTATAAGCTCTGTACTATTATTGGCCTCAAATGCTTTTTTAAAGCCTTAAAGACTAGACACAGTCTGTGGTAAATTTGGTTGCTGTGGATTTTGCTTATTGAGTGGTTTATTTAGTTTGGTTACAGTAGAGACCCTGTATGTATGACATATCTTTTATTATCTAAATAAAGTGTTTTTACTAATATTAATCACACCTATTACACATTTTATGACCTATTATTAAGTAGATAAAAATAAAACTTCTATACGACAAATAAAAAAGGGGCGGCGCACAAGGGTTTATTTTACGAAAAATTAATAAAATACTATTTTTTTGAACATAGTATCATATTATTCTCTTAATATTAAACGCATCTTTAAAACTCTTGTATTGTAATCTAGGTTTTTCGTTGTACTTGTACTGTACCCAATATGATCTGTGCTTCTTAACTAAATTAAATTAATTAATTAAAAAAATTAAAAAACGAAAAATCATAAAAATGTTTTCTGTGCTTAGCCATGACTCGAACTCGAAATCTCTGACTATATACGCGAACTCCTACCAATTGAACTACCAAACACATGAGTATAAGTTTTTAGAACTTTCACTCATCATTAGCCACGTCACCAAAACTCGGTTTGAAAAACTTATTTGACATTTTTAACACTATAACGTTGTTCCAAACCAAGGATGAAAAATTAAAGAACGAAAAATTTAAAAAACAATTTCACTGTGCTTAGGCCGGGAATTAAACCCGAAGCTTTGGCTATGTACGCCAACACCCTACCGATTAGGCCAGCGAAACCATGAGCATAAGTATTTTTTTGAACTTCATGTCAGGGTCACAGTGTAGGAACGCCAGTTCTTAGGGTATTCACTCGACCAAGCCATTCAACTAATAATATAATCCTTCGCTCCTACTGTTCAAGTGATAAATCAAATTAGACGTAAGTATCAACGTCTGAAAGCATGAGATCACCTTTTTATATGTTTACTGTTCTAATCCCAATAATGCAAGGTTTTTCTCAAACCGTAAACAACAATTCCAAACTAGGGATAAAATTAAAGAACGAAAAAATATAAAAAAAGTTTTTTGGACGGGATTTGAACCCGAACCTTTGGCTATCTACGGCAACGCCCTATCAATTAGGCCACCGAAACCTTGGCTATATTTTTTTTATTGAATGGCTCGGTTGGTTGAATACCGTGAAAACTAAGGTTCTTAAAGTGCAACAATGACCGTAATATGGAGTTTTAATGGCTCGCGCGCGCAATCGTTATGTGATTAGAAAGTTAGAGATTTTTTCGGTACTTTCATTATTTTAGCTCACACTACTACTATATAAGTAGTGTGAGCTATGGTGATCCTAATTTTTTCGAGAAAAAAAAAAGTTGCTCCGATTTCAAAAATTTTTATATATCTTTGCGTTTCAGATGATTTTGACACTTTTTTGTTTTGCTGTCTGTCTGTATGTATGTCTGTTTGTATGTCTGTCTGTAACGACCAACCCACATAACTCAAAAACCGCTTATCCGATTTTAATGAAATTTGGTACCTAAGTTGGGTCTTGGGCTGTGATGGTCCTATTTAAAAATGAACAAAATCCACCGAACGCAAGCCAAATAAAATGGTGGGGGTAGATTCCAAAAATTAGAGTTAATGTGAAAATATAGCGTGTGTGATATCAAACGAAAGGTAATTAAGTCTGGAGTTAAACAAAATGAATTTTAGTTTATTTAAAAAAAAAGGGTGGGGGTAGATGTCAAAAATTAGAGTTTAATTGAAAATATGGCGTGTGTAAATATTGAGTCTGGAGTTAAACAAAATACATTATATTTTTTTTAATAGGGTGGGGGTAGATTTAAAAAATTTGAGTTTAAGTCAAAACATGGCTTGTGTGGTATCAAACGAAAGGTAATTGAGTCTGGAGTTGAATAAAATATATTTCAGTTTTTGATTATATTAGCTCACACTATAACTATAGTACCTAGTGTGAGCTTAGGTGCCCATAGATTGGCAGAGTATTTTGTTAATTCTCACTTTGAAATGGAGGTGAGATTTTTTGGAGTTAAAAATAAACTAATTGAATAAAATATTATTAAAATATATTTAAATAAATAAAACATATTTTCAAAAGAAAAAATAAAGAGTAAAAATTTATATTATTTGAAGAAATCTATAGACAAGTCGGTATTATATAAAAAACATTCAAAATTAATAAAATAGACTAAATAATGTTCTTCAATAGAGCCTTAGTTAGAGTCCTACTTAACACTACGACCCACTACGTAAAAGGGCGTGTACAGGGAAAGGGGGCAGCTGTCCCATTTCTTAAGTTTATTGTTAGAAATAGAAACCTCCCTGCCTTCTGTTTTGATCTGAATAGGCCCAGTTTGTACTTTTCTATCTAATGTTGCAACTACGTTCTATTAAAGTTAGCAAAATATCCTTATTTTTTTCAAAGAGAGCAACAATTTTTTTTTCGTTTGCACTTAATTAGCCACTAGTCATATAATTTTTAAAGTTTTCCAAAGTTATTTTGCCTTATACAAGGTGATTCAAATGTAAGCGGCATCCTTTCGGGAGCGCAATCCTTGCATAAAAATAATGCAAAAAGATCCCATTTAAATGGGTCTTTATTTATAACCATGTGTTTTGTTCAGCTATCTTTTCGTGTAGCTCTTAAATTGAAATGAATACAATGACATGAAGCAACTTCACTTATATTTTTATGTATCAGCATATGTGTTCGCAAATCACCGTTTTGTTTAGCTTTGCAGTTGCATTGGTCACACTGAAACCCTTTAACTTCGCATTTGTCTTTGGGATTATTTCTAATCATGTGTTTTCACAAATCCTACTTTTGTTTAGCACTTATGTCTAAGCATGTGTTGTAAATTACCCTTTTGTTTAGCATATGTGTTATTAAATAATTTTTTCGTTTAGTTCTTAAATTGCAATGGAAACATTGAAAACTCTTTTGTTTTGCTTTATCATTGTATTGGGCATACTGAAACTATTTAATTTCATTTAGGTCTAAATACATGACCATGTGGTTTCATAAAGTACTTTTTGAAGTGTAAACTTCTTTAGGCGCGTTTAGCAGTTTTTGTTTATAGTGAATTCAACTGAGCCGTCAGGCTCGGCTATGTAACGCTCGGGTGAAATCGGCTCGAGTCGACTAACTGTGACAAACATTCAGCGAGCGATATGATGAATAATGCAGATGAAGGTCAGTACACAGAAAAGTTAGATTCGGTCCGCTTTGCAGAATATGTTATGGGCCAGTATTATTAATTTCGCTTTGTTGAAGTTTACACTTCTGCCGTGTGGTCTTAAGCACACACAATTTTTTTAGTTTATGTTCATAATCTCATTGGTCAACTAGATAAATTGACTTCACTTGGGTCTTTATGTGATATCATGTGTGTTAAAATAACCTTTTCCTTTAGTTCTAAAATTGCAATAGAAAAATTGGAAACCCTCAACTTTAATTATGTTTTTATGTATAAGCATTGAGTAAATAATCCATATAGAGATTCCACCGGCTAGCTTTACCATATTGAGGGGCAGATGGCGCTGAAATAAATTCGTCTAGTACGCAATATTCAGAGACAACTACTATGATCTAATGGCATTTGTATGATAGGCATGAACCTCGGAACTTGCACGTGCAACTAAATCGTACGAGCAGTCCCTGAATATTGCTTACTAGACGAAGTTATTTCAGCGCCATCTGCTCCTCAATATGATAAAGCTCGCCGGTTGCATCTCTATATGGGTCATATACTCAAAGTAATAAACCTGTCTTCGTAAGTCACTCTTTTGTTTAGCTTTATGTTTACCTATATCTTAATGTAAACGACTTTTTAGTTGTTTCGTGATTACATTGGTAATATGTAAACCACTCCACTTAACTTAGGTATATGTAAGCATGTGTAGACATCTGAGCCCTGAAGGGGAGAAAAACTAGAGATATCCCAAAAAAAATAACCCCAAAGTTAAATTCGCCTCGCCTGGGAAAACAGAGTCTATTAAACTAAAAAACAAAGGAAAAAATCGGCAACACGCTAGAAGCTTACCTTCTGTAATTCTGTAGCAGTCCCAAAATTTCACTGGCGGCCGCGGCCCTTTCTTGCGACTGGAATTTCGGTCTTCAACCCATAAACACGAGTGACTTCTTTCAGTTTTTTGTCGGAAGTGATTTCTTCATTCCCCTGTCACACACAGGGTGGCGCTTCAAACTCCCAGCGTGAGCAAAAAACGCGCATGATTTTACCAAAATGATCAGGTGATCAAAAAGAAAATAACTTTCAACAAAGAGAGAAATTATCACCTGATCGGAATTTTTCCCAAACAGGACTTTCTTTTTTGAAGGTTTTTGCAGAAAATCCAAAAATATCAAAACAAACTTTAAGGTTACGTTTTCCAAAAAATTCAAAATAAAACAATAAAGAAACATAACTGGCAGCATTAAACAATGTGTGTTTTAAATAACCTTTTAGTTAACTTTAAAAACTGCAATGGAAACATTGAAACCACGCAACTTAGCTATTTATTTTGTATCAGCATGTATCTTCGTAAATTACCCTTTTGTTTAGCATTCTACTTGCATTAGACACAATAAAGGCAGTCCAGTTCACTTATTTCTTCATGTCCAAGCATGTGTTTTCGTAAATTACTTTTTAGTTTAGCTGTATAATTGCATCAATCACATTGAAACCACTACAGTTTAGTTAAGTCTTTATGTGTAACGATGTGTGTTACATGTGCAGCATTAGGCTTTGTCGCTCTAAGGCTAATTTACTTAAGACTCTGGATTGTTAGAGTAGAAGAGAGAAAGGGGATAATAGCCATAATAACCAGGCGGGACTTATGTCACGGCACTTGCAATAAGGCAAAAGGAATGTTAAAGGTGACTTACAACCAGACTAGTGCACTTGCTGTAAGTTGGAAATAATAACTCGCCGCCAGGCTACGCATAGCCTACGAGTTTTGAGTAAAAGACCTATAACCAGACGAAGCACCTGCTATAGGTTTAAGTAAGAACTATATAGTAACCAGACAGTGCACTTGCTACTATAAAGTTAAAGAATATTGTCAGAACGCAGTCTCACGCTCTGCTAGCAGGTATGCTAGGCCGAAAATAGACTAGGGCACAACAGTGAGAAACACCAATCAGTTTGAATCTGTTTTATTAATTACCAATTTTCTGTTTATATATATACAATAAATGCTTATTAAGCTAAATTCAATTTGTGGTAATTATATTAATTTAAAATATTGTATCTATATAATTATACAGTATGTAAAATAAATATATAAAAATAATAAAATGTTCCATTTTGGATAAATGGATATTAGGCCATCTTTTTGTTTAGTTATAAAATTGCAATAGAAAATGATGTGTACTTATAATGAAAATACTTTAGAGTGCATTACATTAGGAATGAAAAACACTATATATTGTTTTTGTGTTTAAACTTCCTGCGCGTAGAAAAAATTATGTATGCTTACGACCACACGGCTGTGTAAATTTCAACAAGGCGAAATAATAATACTGGCCTTCATCTGCATCATCATATCGCTTGCTGAAAGTTCCTCTCACAGTTCGACTTCACCCGAATGAGCGTTACATAGCCGAGCCTGACGGCTCAGTCCAATTCAGTACCCACAAAAACTGCTAAACGCGCCTAAAGAAGTTTACACTTCAAAAACTGCTTAATGGTTTTTGCCCCTTTTAATATTGGTGTCGATATATTTTTAGTTTCGAATTGAACCTTGAGGTGTGTAGCAAAATGTAAAATAACACATATAATTATTTCGCTTGAATTGGAAAATAAAAGGGCATTAAAGAAACCACTTATGCTTTATTATTTAAACAATTTTCCACTCAAGATCTAGTATAAAAATTGAAACCACTTATGTTTTATACAACAGCATATATTTTTGTAAATTATCCTTTAGTTTAGCTTTTTAATTGCATTAGTCACATTGAACGCAGTCCACGTAACTTATGTCTGAATGTCTAAGCAGGTGTCTTTGTAAGTCACTCTTATGTTTAGTTTTATAATTGCATTGGGCACACTGAAACCATTTAATTTCATTTGGGTCTTTATGCATGAGCATGTGTTTTGGTAAACTACTTTTTTGATTAGTTTAAATGTTCCATCTTGTGCCTACGTAAAGTACTTTTTTGTTTAGCTTTATAACTGCATTGGGCACACTGAAACCATTTAATTGTCTATAAACATGTTTTCGTAAATTACTTTTTCGATTAGCTTTATGATTGCATTGGTCTTATAGAAACTATTCCACTTCACTTTTGTTTTTATGTATCAGAATGTGCCTTCGTAAACTACGTTTTTGTTTAGCTTTATAATTGCATTGGACACACTGAAACCATTTAATTTCATTTGGGTCTTCATGCATGAACATATGTTTTCGTAAATTACTTTTTCGATTAGTTTTATGATTGCATTGGACACATTGAAACCATTCCGCTTCACTTTTGTTTTTATGTATCAGCATGTGCCTTTGTAAAGTACATTTTTGTTTAGCTTTATAATTGCATTGGACACACTGAAACCATTTAATTTCATTTGGGTCTTTATGGATGAACATATGTGTTTGTAAAGTACTCTTGTGTTTAGCTTTATAATTGCATTGGGCACAATGAAACCACGCCACTTCACTTACGTTTTTATGTATCAGCATGTGTATTCGTAAAGTACCCTTTTGTTTAGCTTTATAATTGCATTGGGCACACTGAAACCATTTAATTTTATTTAGGTCTTTATGCATGAACTTATGCTTTTGTAAATAAGTTTTTAGTTTAGTTTTATAATTGCATTGGTCACATTTAAACTCCAACTCACTTAGGTTTTTATGTGTAAACATGTGTCTTACTAGGCAATTTCTCCATTTAGTTCTAAAATTGCAATGGAAACATTGAAACCACGCAATTTTATTTATATTTTTATGTACTCGCATGTGTGATCGTAAACTACTTTTTTGTTTAGATTTGTAATTGCATTGGTCGCACTGGAACCACTTCGCTTCACTTAGGTCTTTATGTACAAGCATGTGTCTTTTTAGATGAGCCTTTGTTTTAACTTTATAATCACAATCAACACATTGAAACCATTGAATTTCATTTGTGTTATGTATAAGCATGTGTCTCTGTAAATTAGAATTTCGTTTAGCTTTATAAGTACAATGGGTACATGGAAACCACCTGATTTCATCTATCGCTTTATGAATTACAGTATGTTTTTTAAAGTAATCTCTGGATTTGCATTTATAATCTTCTTTTATCACATGTCGTTTTATGTTACATTTATATTTGGTTTTGGTTTCTTCTTCTTTTGGTTTAGATTTCAACTTCGTTTGGAAATTTAATTTGAAATTTTTCTTCTGGTGGCTGGAATCTAAACCTGTGGAGGATATTTTTTGAGATTGTCCTTCAGTAGTTGCCGTCATTTGAAAATGTCGTGCGGATCGTTCCTCAGTCGATTCTCGTGTTTTGTATTCAGGGTGAATGAGGCACTGAGAAACATTTGAACTGACTGAATCTTCATACAAACTAGAACGGAAGAAAAATGCTTTATTAATATTGCTGCAACTTAAAATAAAGCATTTTAATTTTTATCCTCCTAGCTCGCGCACCAATGACTAAAGAAGGTATTGTTTTCGAATAATTTTTTTTTCGAGATAATGCGGACAATGTGTTATTTGGTGTATTTTGAAGTATCTTAGCAACATCGTTGTGACGTCTGTCCGTGTATGTGTGTGTGAGTGTATGTCGATAGAAGCTATCGTGTTGTGTTAGGAGCTAACGGCTAAACCGATATTCATGAAATTTTGAAGTAAAATAGTGTACAATACTGTAAAAAGCGGATTAGATTTTGGTAAAAATCCATTAACGCTAATGAAAATATGCAAAATTCTTAACGAAGCATCGGTTCAAAATGCAGTTTATAGTAAAACGCATCTTTTTTAATAAATTATGTTATTAATAAAAACTTTGTAGGAGCTTCTGTTTCTGAGATATTTACAAAAACTATTTTTAAGGCTGAAATAGCGTGGAGTTTACATGGAGTGTGCTAATGGGCTAGGAAGGTTTCAGATCCATCATGGATTCATTTATTTTTATATGCAAGTATAATATATTTTTACACATAAAACAGAAACTTATACTACTTATATATAGGAATTAATGCAAAATTGCAGATTCCTTAGATAGAAATGTTGAGACTTCGTTAAACTTAGCTCAGTTCAAAAATTGATTCTAACCGCTCATTAACTTTTATACCCAAGACCTTTCCTACACCTTCCGGGAAAAGGGAAGTAAGAATACAGCTAAAAAACTTAACTTCAACATACAAATTGTGAACGGCCCTAATGTGGACCTGTGCATAGGAGATAGGGAAGGTTAAAACAAAATAAATGAATCCATGACGGACCTGATATCTTCCTAGCTCATTAGCACACTTTGCACTTCCCAAACAATGGATTTCGACCAAACTTCTTTCAGCTCGTTACAGTGACGTAGAATATTTTTCGTCAAAATCCCATAAAAATTGGTCCGGCAGTTCCGGAGCTAATGTGGGCCGGACAGACACACGCTATCCAAATAACACATTTCCGCCGCTATCTCAATTTTTGTTTATCGAAAACAATACCTTCTCTAGCCATTACACCGCGGACTAGGAAGGTAAAACTGGGAGTCAACACTTCCCTGTTTTCAAGATATACGGTTTTTAAAATTCAAGCGGGAAAGAAAAGGTTTTTCAAAAAAAGAAAATCTGTCACAGCCCAACAATTATTCGGCTAATTATACAGGGTGTAATTTAAATGATCCACCAAACTTAATGAGATGACAAAATTGCTCAAAAGTTGAATTTTCTTTTTATTACATTGTGCATCATACCTCTTTGTTTTTAGATACAGTTTTTTTCTCAAAATTTTGCTATAACTTCTTTATAAAATACAACAAACAATTAAAATTTTGTAGATTTATGCACCACGTTAAAATTGATGAATTGCCTGCAGAGTGTGGTTTATTCTATAAAAATAGGTGGTATAGTTCGAAAGTTATAACGAAAACAATTTTGTCCGTCTTTTTTGGCTCACCCAGTAAATATGATTTGTAATAAAAAAGTAGTTAAATACTACTAGTAGTTAGTAGTTTAACTCCATTTTAAAAAAAGTAGTTTAACCACCAAGTAGTAACTTTCCTGCTTGAGTAGTTAGTAGTTACCCTCCATCCCTTTTTTCAAGTAATCTGGACAGCTCTGCCATGGTACCTATAAACTTTGCTGGTTGTTTTTGCCTCTCTTATCGTCCAAAAGAAGGATGGTTAACACCCATAATTTACTAAGATCTTAAAACTTAGCAGTTAATCTATAAACTAAGTCTATAAACTTGATCCCGACCGGTTTTAGTGGTTTTATATAAATACTTACAGGTTAAAAACTGCAAAGATTTGGTTCACGCTAACATGCAATAGCATAATAAGTATTTATCAGTGAATTTTATTTCATAACAATTCAAATTAACGTAAAAAATAAAGAAAAACCAAATAATTTGTTTAACAATATGTCGTTTTTTTAAAATCTAATCCGTTCATTTATGTAATTTACGTTAAAACAGTCTCAAATTTTAGTACCACCCTTAACTTAAAAAAATATATAAAAAAGTTTTTAAAGCTATATAATACATAAATAACTTAAAACGGTCTGTAGATGCATTATCGTATCAAATATGTGTCAATATTTAAATTTTGTAAAAAGTGCAAGATATATAGAAAACTTTTTCCGTAATCAAACAAATTTCGTGGCTAATCGGGCAAAAAGGAGTTTTTTTTTGTTTCCCTTATATTTTTCCGTGGGTAGCCTGAAAGCTTGACCTCACGGGGGTCCAAGATCTAATGGACACCTAATAAGTGTTGACAGTTAACCGTTTCGTCCTTGTGGGACTCCTCAGAACACTGCTGGTCGATGTGACAAATCTTGCGAAGTTAATCAGACGGTTTTGTCTCTAATTAAATGTAATTAGTGAGCGAACTATAGCAAGAGGCGCCATCTATCTAATACTCTACCAAAACAATAGGAAAATCGGTTTAATCATCGTTACCTTGTCCTAATAATTAACATGTAAAATATACCGGACTACTACTGACATATCCTAGTGACGTTTGGAGGCTTAATTACGGCTAGCATTTTCAAAGCCAGATATTATATTTTTTATATATTTTTAAATTTTGTGTGGATATCATTACAAGTTTGACAAGTTTGATTTATTTCATTAAAACAGAAGTTTTACAATATCGTCAAAAATTGTCATTGCTACAACGAAAAAAAGCCTATGTTGCAAGGTATTCATAAGCAAATTATATAAATATTAAAAACTGGACCTAACCAAGGATAAAAATAAGTGAAACTTACAACCAAAATCTACACTTTTAATCTAGAATTTTTTAACCCAGGACTTTAGACCTGTTAGTAAATACTAGTGTTTATTTCTATAAATAAACTCGGCTAAAGTAACATTGACAGAAACTTACCCAGATAAGCTGTCATCCAACATAAGTTCTTCTTGCTTAATTTCTCCTTCAATCTTGAATTCAAAATCATTGGGTTCCCACTTTACACTGGACGAAGACAGCATTTGAGTATTTGGGTCTTCCACTCTGTAAAATACAAGCATTTTACTATGCAGAAAAATTAAGGCTAAACCCAGCAAACCCAGATTAGAAAAGCGCCATCTACACTTTTAATATGGGACCATCCGCTTAACGTGACTTCATTTGAACCAATACAAGATCATCAGCTTTACTTACTGCGCTGATGCCCAAACTCCGCCCAAGACAGGCGCTCCCCTACCTTCGGTGAATGTGTATACACAAATGGATAGCAGGTTCGAGTTTGAACTGGCAAGCATAGAAATCGAACCATCAGGGCCAGTTTTGAATTAAAACTTCATAGGTCAACAGTGCTATGTTAAAAATGATAATGACATAAACAAATCCTATTTCTTTATGACAATAGGAATGTTGCTCTTGTGACACGGGGTGGTAATGAGAGGGTTACGCGCTTCACTATGTTGCCAGCTCTACGTGTTATTATATAATTATAGGATGTAAATACAACCGAACCGAACCAGTTTTATTTATTTATTTGTTAAAGTGTACTCTACAGAACGAATTTTTAAATTATATAATTGAATTAAATCTAAGCAATAATGTTACAGGTTACATAATTTATATAAACTGCCTAAGTAAAATTATTGCTGTTTTTTATTACCCCTAATATTGTATTGAAAAGATCAATATGAGAAAAGTTCAGATTGGAGTTTGTTCCCGAACGTGTTATCACATAGAAAAAATAGCTGTCTCTGTCGGGTTCTTCTTCCAGGGACCAAAACTCTAGTTTCGGTTAGGAGTTCTGGTGAGTTATTATATTTTGAAGAATTTTATAAAGGAAAATAAGATGTGCATTTTTTCACCGATCTTCAAAGCTGCTTATTCCGCCTAGCTATAAGCGGGTTTGGTATTCAAGATTCTGATAAGGAAATCTTAGTTTATACAGCAACTATTTGACAAATTTATCTGGCACTCTTTCAATTCTTCTGATATTACAACTGTAATTTGGGGTCCAAATTAAACTACAGTACTCAAGTGTGGATCGAATCAGAGTATATTATAGACAGGTTATGAACTTCGTTTCATAAATGTCTCTAGTATTTCTTTTAATAAATCCTAGAAGTTTGAAGCTTTCAATGATAATGTTGCCTGTAGAAATAAAATTTCGGACTTCCATTGTCTATTTTAAACACGACGTTTCGGTTAGTAAGTATCTCTAACCGTCTTTAATTGTAAACTAAACAATCTAGTCTCTAGGCTACTACTTATACTACTTGGTGTGCAGTCAGGAGTGACGGACCGCCCCCTTTTTTTTAATCCGCCTGTTTTCCTTAAGGAGTGTTTTCCAAATGTTTGGTAAGTTCTGGAGAAAGGAGACTACAAGCAACTACCCAAAGATCCAACCACCACCATAGAAGGACGCATCTACAGCACTTTGAAGAAGTATGCTGAAAATATCCCGGACGCTGTTAGATCCCGCCTGACTCCACACCACACTAAGGCACCGCATTTTTATGGACTACCAAAGATCCATAAGAAGGATATCCCACTGCGACCAATTACCAGCTCCAGGGACTCACCGACCAGTACTTTGTCGAGGTTTTTATTGGACATAATTCAACCATTACAGGGTAAGTTCGAATCTTTTGTCAATAACTCGAAACATTCTGTCGAGGGTTTAAAAGGGATCGAATTAGATCCCGACGATAGATTTGTAAGTTTTGGTGTAGAAAGTCTGTACACCAACGTGCCAATAGTCACTCAGTATCGTCAAAAGCAAATTCCAAACCGATGATACACTTCACGAGAGAACAACGCTATCAGTGGAGGGAGTGATGGATCTGTTGGAGCTCTGTCTTCGTAACTCTTACTTTCAAGTGGAAGATAAGTTTTATGCACAAAATGATGGACTTCCAATGGGTTCGTCTCTTTCGCCAGTGGTAGCAAATATCTACATGGAGTGGTTCGAGGTCCATGCGATCAACACAGCAAGAGTCAAACCAAAACTATGGCTACGATACATGGATGACACATTTATTATATGGCCAGAAAATGATGACGAACTACAGAATTTTCTACACCATCTGAACGGTATTCGACCAACAATCAAATGCACCATGGAAGTTGAAAAAGATTCGACCTTACCTTTTTTGGATGTTTTTGTCAAACGATTAGACAGAAACATCCAAACCACTGTACATAGGAAACCTACACACACGGGACAGTACCTAAATTTTAAGTCTAATCATTCTGTTGCTACAAAACAAGGAGTTATAAGAAGTTTGTATTTAAGAGCCGTAAATATTTGTAGTAATAATGAAGAATTAACCACAGAAATTAACAACATTAAGAAGGACTCAACGATCTCTAACATTAAAAACAAACCAAGTGTAGCAAATTCCCAAAGTAATACTCCGTTGGGTATTATTAACATTCCATATGTTCAAGGGATTTCAGAGAACATAAGACGAATAGCCAAACACTATAATATAAAAACAGTATTTTCATTAGGAAATACGATAAGGAGTTTTGTAACTAAAACAAAACCAGAAAATCCCTCAAATAATAAGGAACGTATTTACCTATTCCCGTGTGAGAGTGGTAAATCATATGTAGGTGAAAAATTTATAAAATATTAGAGACTAAATAATTTTCTTTAATAGATTCTTACTTAATGTCCTACTTCAACCTACTTCAAACTAAAATCCACTTCGTACAAGGGAGTATCCAGCGGGAGGGGGCAGCTGCATCATTTCCTATAGATTATAAATTTTCCCTCTCTTAAGTTTACTATTAGAATTAGAAACCTGCCCCTTATTTTGTTTTGCCCTGGATACGCCCTTGGGTACAGTTCGTACTTCTTCCTAATGTTACCTGCTACTAAAGAGAGCAAAACATCCTTTTTTTCAAAGATAGCAACAAATTTTTTTAGCTTGCATTTAATTAGCAACTAATTATAATCATATAATTTTTCCAAAGTTGTTCTGCATTATACAGGGTGATTAAAAAGCCGGACCCGGAAATATCCCAGCCGAACTTATTAAATATGGCACTCAAGAACTGTTTTGGAGATTACAGAATCTTCTCCAACAATATTTAAATGGAACTGTTCATGACTGTCATGTAGTTCTTTTAAATAGTTAAATGAAAGATTGAACTCCTCAGGTCTTGCTCTGGCTTTAACTCGTTCGAAGACTATTTCTGGTGTGCTTCGTTAGACTGTAAGAAAATAAGCTGATATAGGCTTAAATGTGGCATTATGAAAAATTTTGGAAAGAGGTTTATGTTCAGGAATGTAACTTTTATCAAAATGTAGCAAGGTTACACTGACTTGTGGTCAGTACCTCAAACTACATAAAGAACTAACTGAGTGGAAAACGTCATATGTATCCACCATACACAAAAAAGGAAGGAAAGATATATGTGACAATTATAGAGGTATATCTGTGACTAGTACGCTAAGCAGAATATACGGTAAAATAATAAGAAAGAAAGTGGAGAGCGAATATAAAGACATGGAGGCAGAAAAACAAGCTAGTTTCAGAGCGGGTAGATCGACTTCAGATCATCTCTTTTGTATAACCCAAGTTATTGAAAAGAAAATGGCATACGGACAAGAGCTGCATCTGCTTTACGTCGATTTGCAGAAGGCATATGATAGTATACCACTAAATCTACTTTGGAAAGAGTTATACCGCAATAGTAAGGCAAAAGTTAAAATAAAAGCAAAACTAACCAAAGGCTTTCAAGTAAATAAAGGTCTTAAACAAGGTTGCTGTATCTCGCCCACGCTCTTCAAGATAAACTTGGAACAAGTCCTTAAAGTATGAAAGAGAAAATGCCAAAACATGGGAATTCCGTTGGACGAAACCACCTTGTATACTTTATGTTTCGCCGATGATCAGATAGTAGTGGCTCAGGATTATGACGACCTCAAATATATGACACGAAAACTAATAGAAGAGCACAATAAGTGGGGACTAGAGGTTAATCTCACTAAGACAGAGTATATGTGTATCGGTGCAATGAAACAGGATCTAATCTTAAATACCGGGCAGCGAATTCAGTCCTGTGATGAGTATAAATACTTAGGTCTAAAAATTACAGCTGACGGAACACTAGACAAAGCTATAAAAGATCGAAACGTACAAGGAAGAAAAGCAATAACTTTATAAAATGGAATAATTTGGGACCAAAGTATATCAAAACATAACAAAAAGCCTATATATAACACCATTGTAAAAACTATTATTACATACGGCTCAGAAGTATGGCCAATCAAGGATAGAACAGAAAAAATGCTTTCCGCTACGGAGATGGACTATTGGAGAAGAGCAGCAGGGAAATCAAAAAGAGAAAGAGTTACAAATCAAAGAATAAGAGAAATTATGACAGTGAGTGAACGTACTTTAGTGGATGATATAAGAACAAAACAACTGGTGTGGTACGGACATATACAAAGAATGAATGATGAAAGACTACCTAAACAAATACTACAATGGAAACCAACTGGCCGAAGAAAACGAGGACGGCCAAGGAGAAGCTGGAGAGAAGGAATAGACAGTGAAATAAGAATAAGAGGCCTAGATGATGAATTATAGGCAAACAGAAACGAGTGGAGATTGGGTATCGGAAGACGTAGAACGTTGTGAAACCGATAAATATATATATTAAAAAGTGAGCGGCATCCTCTCGGAAGCGTAATTCTTGTATAAAAATAAGCCAAAGTGTTATTCAGCGATCTTTTCGTTTAGTTCTTATATCACAATGAATACACCAAGCAACTTCACTTCACATTAAAACCCTGTCACCAGTATTTACTAAGACCTTAAAACCAAGCATTTTAGACCGAGTTTAAGTTTTAAGTCTATAAACTTGATACCGACCGGTTTAAGTGCATTTTTTAATACTCAAATAACTGCAAAGATTTGGTTCACCCTAATGTGCAATATGATAGTATGCATTTCTTAGTGAGTTTCATCTCATATAAATTCAAATTAACTTTAGAAATAAAGAAAAACCACATCATTTTTTTAAAAGAAATGACATTTTTTTCTTAAATTTAGTCTGTGCAGTAATAGAATTGCCGTTAAAAATTGAAGTACCACCCCTGAGGGGGGTTTAAATTTCGAAAAGCAATAGAAATAATAATATATATAATAATAACATATATAATAATAATAACTCTTTATTCGTTGTTTAGAAACTCCTAATACAACATAGCTAATAACATTAGTTTATCAAATAATAATAATAGTGATAAAAAAACATAATAATAATCAATAGTAAGGTATACACAAAAACTCATAATACATTAATAAAATATTTCTCTGTATATATTATTAATATCGAATTAAGTTTAAAACAGCAATTCTTTGATCTTGCTTTTAAATATGTTCAGCGAACTTGAGTTTTTGGTTTCAATTGACAAATTATTATACTCTTGCAGGCCTTTCACGAATAATGAATTATCACATTTGCTGGTATTTACTCTAGGAATGTTAAAATTAAATCTATTTCTTGTAGACCTTTGTAACGATCCTTTACAATTATTATCTAAAAAATATTCAACACTTGCACAATAATCAAAATGTGGTTGTACTATAGTTTTATACACAGTTATTGAAGATTGAACAGATAAACGTTTGGATACACGGGACAAAAAGTACAATTTTTTAATAATTTTTTTGTATATATAATTAAAATGATTTTTTAGGCTAAGTGTTCTCTCCAGCATAAAACCCAAATATTTTATGTCGTCAACAATGTCAATTCTTTCACCATCTATAATTATGTCTATTTTAGACAAGTCAATCTTTTCATAGAGGTGTTGTTTGCACAGTATCATTGCCTTTGTTTTAGACGTGTTCAATTTTAGTTTATTTGTTTGTAAATATTTGGACAAAGCTGCAAGTTCAGTATTTATTCGTACAACTGCAGTATCCAAATTTTCATCATTTACACCACAGTAGGTATCATCAGCAAAGACGTTTAAATAATCAAAATTGACATTCATTTCGATATCGTTAATATAAGCTATTAAGAATAAGGGTCCCAAGACACTCCCTTGAGGAACTCCTAACTTATTTTCTTGAACTGATGACACCATGTTGTTTATCACGGTCGTCTGAACTCTATTTTCGAGAAACTCCTTTGCCAGACCAAACACGACCCCACCTATCCAATAGTACTCAAGCTTTTTAAGGAGAATGTTTCTATCGATGGTTTCAAACGCTCTTCTTAAGTCAACAAAAACTACGACAATATATTGATTTTTGTCAATTATCTGATGCCAGTTTGCCAGTGTCAGTTGCAATGCCGTCTCACAAGAATGCTTTGCCCTAAATCCAGATGGGTTTTCCATAAGTATGTTGTTGCTTGTAAAATAGTGCATTAGCTGATTGTACACAGCAAGCATTCCATGATTGATAAAACACTTATATAGAATAATACATAAATAACTTAAAACTATATCTGTAGATGCATTACCATATTAAATACGTATTAATATTTAAATATTGTAAAAACCACAAGCATATTAGAATCCGTTTTCAATTACATATCCACCAAAACAATTAAACATCGGTTTAATCATCGCTGCACTTGTCTAAAAAATTAACATGTAAAATATAGCGGATAGCTGACTCTGAACACCCTTTTTATTGGACATCTCCTAGTGACGTTTGGAGGTTTAAATATGGCTACCATTTTTAAACCAAAACATAATAGTTTTATTTATCTCCAACCTTTGTGTGGAAATAATGTATTTGTTACACCGAAAATCGCGTATTGCAAGATATTTATGAGCAATTTATATAAGTATTAAAAACTATTAGATTCACGGGAAAAATAAGTTAAACCTTCAACCAAAATCTAGACTTGTAGACCTAGGATTGTAGCATTTAGCACAGTAGAACCTTTAGTAAATACTGGTGTTTAAGTTCACATATGTCTAGGATTATTTCTAAGCATGTGTAATCGTAAAACACCCTTTTGTTTAGCTTTGTGATTGCCTTGGACACATTAAATCCATTTCATTTCATTTGGGTCTTAATGCACTAGCATGTGGTTTCGTAAATTACTTTTTAAAAAAATTTACTTCCCTTAAGTCTTTATGTTTTATAATATATATATATATATATATATATATATATATATATATTTTTTTTTAATTTTTGAATTGACAGATTTTATTTCAGACATAAAACTTATAAATATTACAATCATTAAAGAAAAATAAATGAATCCATGACGGATCTGACACCTTCCTAGCTAGCCTATTATCACACTTCAAGTGAAGCCATAATACATCAGCCTTGAAAACAGTTTTTTCTAGCTAGGAAGGTGTCAGATCCGTCATGGATTCATTTATTTTTCTTTAATGATTGTAATATTTATAAGTTTTATGTCTGAAATAAAATCTGTCAATTCAAAAATTAAAAAAAAAAAATATATATATATATATATATATATATATATTTTTTTTAATTTTTGAATTGACAGATTTTATTTCAGACATAAAACTTATAATATATATATATATATTTTTTTTTTTTAATTTTTGAATTGACAGATTTTATTTCAGACATAAAACTTATAAATATTACAATCATTAAAGAAAAATAAATGAATCCATGACGGATCTGACACCTTCCTAGCTAGCCTATTATCACACTTCAAGTGAAGCCATAATACATCAGCCTTGAAAACAGTTTTTTGTAAATATCTCAGAAACCAAAGCTCCTACGAAGTTTTTAGTTATAACACGAATTATTGAGCAAAATATAGTCTACTACATTCCGAAAACAGTCTATTGATATGATGCTCCGTTAAAAAGTTAGCATTTTTTTTAAGTTTTTAATTGCTAAAAAAACTGTCATTAGCATTAATGGATTTTGACCAAAATCTAATCAGCTCGTAACAGTGTCGAACACTATTTTACCTGAAAATTTTATGAAAATTGGTTCAGCGGTTTAAGAGCTATCCTGTTACGGACAGAAATAATATACACACACTCAGAAAGACATCACGACGATATTGATAGGATAGGTCAAAATACAGTCGAACCTCTATAACTCGAACCTGAAGGGACAACTAAAACAGTTCGAGTTATGGAGAGTTCGAGTTATAGAAACTCGAGTTAAAGAGGTTCAAATATATGTAAAAAGTGCAGGGACCACTTAAAAGGTTCGAGTTATAGAGAGGTTCGAGTTATAGAGGTTCGAGTTAGAGAGGTTCGACTGTACATCCAAATAACACATTTTTTGCGTTATCTAAAACTGCTAGGAAGGTAAAAATTAAAGTAAATAAAATAAAATAAAACAAAATAAAATAAAAAATGATCCCACCATATCTTCCAGATCAAGCCCATATGATGAATCTATGGTTCCCAAGATCGCAGCAGCGTTGCCTCTTTGAATCGCAAGACTGATCCTTTGGGTGAAGATGTAATGAACATATTTATTTTTAATTTTAGTTTTTAAAGAGTTTACAAATTTTTTTGCTTCTTCACCCCAAGGACGTTTCTACTGCGAATGGTAAAAATAATTATCGATTTGATAGCTCTCCATATTTTCCCTGTTTTTCATTCTCCGTGTTATTAAATAATTTTCATTGTGGGTTTGAAAAAAGAAATCCAATTCTTCACAAAATCAATTAAAAATGTTTTATTCAAAGTCTATGGTTAACATACCCCGATGCGTTTCGAGCCAATTGCTCATTTTCAAGGGGAGTCAATAAATCTAAAAACAAAGCAAAACTTAAGAACTTATTATAACTAAAAATAGTGTAGACACAAGCAACAAATCGAAATTGTACATTAGAAAGTTTGATAAATTCTTTTATTTTTGACAAAGACAGAAAATAAACCAAAAAGTGATATATTTACAACAAAGAGTGCTTATTGGTGGCCATCCTAACAATGTCGATGTTCAAACTGAATTATACATTCGATTGTGTAAGATTTTTGATAAAATTATTTTAATTTGAATTATTAACAACAATTATTTTTGGTATTTGGTAACACAGCTGATATCATAACGAAATATTGCTTACACGAAAGTAGTATATAAAGCTATGCTTTTAGTAAAGTAGGGACGGGACAAGTTTTTTAATTTGTCGGTTGTTGGAATAAAGATTTCAAGGAGTGTTTGTATTTATGTGAGGCAGGAAAGGGGGAGGGAGGGTATATGTTAGAGGATTTTTATTGGTTAGTTGTATGTAAAATTGTTTATTTAAAAAGTTTTACTATGTTAGCGGCTTCTCTAAAATGATTAAGCGCTGGATCGTTTAGAGTTTTAATATTGGGTTCCGCCTCTAATCTGGCAATCTCAATGCTCTCAAGGGCGTTTAGTTTTAGACCTTTCTTGCTATTGTGGAAGATTGTAAAGTCAGTGTTGATGTCAAAGGTGTGTAGGTTTTCTGTAAGATGGGTGCCAAAGGCCGATCTATTGTCATTTGGGGATCTTTGACTGTATAGATGTTCTTGTATTCTTGTTTTGTAATTACGGCCAGTTTGTCCTACGTAGTGTGCATTGCAATTGTTAGATGAAAGTTTGTAGACTCCACTTTTTTCCAAATTATCTCTTCGATCTTTATTCTTTGATAGAAGAGAAGATGTGGTCTGATATGGTCTAAAGGCTATTGTAACATTATCCCCTATGCTCTTGAGAACATTGGAAAGCTTAACAGATACAGGTCCAAAAAATGTGAGGGGAATATACTTTGTGGGCTGCCAGGGAGGAATTTGGGTTTCTTCGGCAATAAAAAGTTTTTTAGTTAATTTTCTATGTTTTTTGTTGATTAGTCTATCAATTACGTGTTTTTTAAAACCATTGTTAACAGCAATTTGATAGATAATATTTTTCTCCTTTTGATATTTTAATGGGAGTAAGAGGATTGTAAAAAGTCTGTTAATAAAAGAATTTAAAGCTGCTAACTTTTGAGTAATAAAATGGTTTGAGTCTGATGGAATGATATGGTCAGTCTCGGTTGGTTTTCTGTAAATGGAATAAATCAGCTTATTGTTTTGATGTTTTATGGTCAAATCTAAGAAATTTAGGCACTGGTTATCTTCTATTTCCATTGTAAATTTGATATTTTTGTGTAAAGAATTTATAAATGTCAAAAATGAATCAAGCCCCCCCCCCTGGTTCCCGTCCAAATCACAAATGTGTCATCAACATAACGACGCCATAAGAAAATCTTTTGTAAAAGTGGATGTTGATTATTAAAAAGAAGTATTTTTTCAAAATAACCCATAGATATCTCGGCAAGGTATGGTGAGAGACTACTTCCCATGGGAAGGCCTTCTGTCATCCTGTAAATTTTGTTATTGAATTTAAAAAAGTCAAGATTTAATTATTTTTTCAAAAGTGTAGATATGCAAAGTTTATCCCTATCTTCAAAATTTGTACAGGAATCTAGAAGCCCTTTTACAATATCTATAACTTGGTTTCTCGGTATACTTGGGAAAAGGTTAACAATATCAGAAGAAACTAAAAGGAAATTGTCTGATAAAGGTTTTGTGTTAATTTCTTGTATGAGTTCTAGAGTGTTTTTGATCATATGTACATTTGTAAAAATTTTTTTTTTTTAAACCTATTGAGCCACTTAGCTAGATAATATGCTGCTGCTTGTACAAAACTAACAACTGGACGTATTGGCATGTCTTTTTATGTATTTTAATCATTCCGTATAGTAAAGGGCTTAGACGCGTCGGGGTATGTTAACCATAGACTTTGAATAAAAAAATTTTAATGGATTTTGTGAAGAATTGGATTTCTTTTTCAAACCCACAATGAATATTAACCCTCTTCACCCTGGAGAACTCCAAAACATTATTAAATAATTTTCTCGTTTAGTTCTAAAATTGCAATGGAAGCCTGCAACTTTATTTATGTTTTTATGTATAAGCATGTCGCACACTCAGAAAGAAAATGAAACAATTTGAAATTTAGAAATTTTTACTTTTAGTAAGAAAACGACAAAGTTAGACGCCCTCCATCAATTGTCCTACCTAGTTATTATGCCTACATAAATTTGATATTCGAATCAAGAAACTTATCTAATAAGAACTTAAAATAAGCATCAGTTACACCCAAATTATTTGAGGTTTTTTTTGTTTACCTAAAATTAAATTTTTTGAGTTGTGTCAGTTTCGTTCTGAGGGTGCGATATGTCTTCGTCGGTCACTCTTTTGTTTAGCTTTGTAATTGCATTGGTCACATTCCAAGCAGACCAGTTCACTTATGTCATGAAAACGGAGTGTATAATGAATATACTTTAGAGTGCATTCTATTAGGAATGAAAAACACTATATATCGTTTTTGTTAATTATCTCTCTGGGCGTGGAAAAATCTGTCTAATGATTTTTGCGCCTTTTAATATTGGAGTCGATATATTTTTAGCTTCAAATTGAACCTTGAGAGGTGTGTAGCAAAATGTAAAATAACACCCATAGTTATTTCGCTAGTACCGGAGAATAAAAGGGCATTAAAGAAACCATTTGTGCTTTATAATTTGAATAATTTTCCAAACAAGATCTAGTAGAAAAACTGAAACCACTCAACTTCTCACTTATGTTTTATATAACAGCATGTTTTTGTAAATTACCCTTTAGTTTAGCTTTGTAATTGCATTGGTCACATTGAAAGGAGTTCACTTCACTTACGTCTGTATGTCTAACTATGTGTGTTTGTAAGTCACTCTTTTGTTTAGCTTTATAATTGCATTGGGCACACTGAAACCATTTAATTTCATTTGGATCTTTATGTATGAGCATGTGTTTTCGCAAACTACTTTTTCGATTAGTTTTATGATTGCATTGAACACATTGAAACCACTTCACTTCACTTTTGTGTTTATGTATCAGCATGTGCCTTCGTAAAGTACTTTTTTTGTTTAGCTTTATAATTGCATTGGAAACACTGAAACCATTTAATTTCATTTGGGTCTTTATGTATGACCACGTGTTTTTGTAAATTCCTTTTTAGATTGATGATGATGATTGATGATGATTCATATGTGAGTGGGCCTTGCAGCCCTTCCACTGCGACCACCAGTGGGTCTATTGTGGCTCACTTTTGAGTGGTTTCTCACCACTGTATGCCTAATCCTCCAAAAAGGCCGGCTATCAGTTTGGGTGAGACACTGTTCAGATCTTCTGAGTCGATCTGAGGTTTACCGAAAGTATTCTGACGTAAACGTGCAATAGCCGGACATTCGCACAGTACATGTCTGACTGTTTCGTCATCCTCCATACAGAGTCTACATTCGGTCTCTTCTGTTAGTCCCATTCTGTGCATGGGCACTCTCAGTCGACAGTGACCCGTATAAAGACCAGTCACTATACGTATCTCCTGTCTGGTAGGTCCAATAATGTTCCTGGCTCTGTTTCTACAAGGTCCTTTAATGAACTCTTTAGAGTGAGCCAGTTCTGGTATATTTATCCAGTATTGTTGGAAGCTATTCTCCATCCATTTTAATATGGTTGATTTAGCAGCATTGTATGATATCCCCAGGGCTGGCTCGGGGCCGAAAAACTCGGCAGATGCCGCTTCCCTCGCTGCTAGGTCTGCGGCCTCATTTCCCTCGTGCCCAGAATGCCCTGGTATCCATACTAATGATACATTGTTAGCGCTACCAAGCGCATTCAGCGAATCTTTACAGCTCCTCACGGTTCTCGATGAGACCGTATAGGAATCAAGCGCTCTTAAGGCTGCTTGACTGTCGGAGAAGATTTTTATTGTCCTGTTGGTCCATTCGTGGTCAGTAATCCACCGAGCACACAGTTCAATGGCTACAAGTTCGGCCTGAAATATAGTCCCATTGGCCGAGACTATGTTTAATCTCGACTTTTTCTTGAATACTAACCTTTTTCGATTAGTTTTATATTTACATTGGACTCATTGAAACCACTCGACTTCCCTTTTGTTTTTATGTATCAGCATGTGCCTCCGTAAAGTACTTTTTGTTTAGCTTTATAATTGCATTGGACACACTGTAACCATTTAATTTCATTTGGGTCTTTATGCATGAGTATGTGTTTTCGTAAGCTACTTTTTCGATTAGTTTTATGATTGCATTGGACACATTGAAACCATTCCGCTTCACTTTTGTTTTTATGTATCAGCATGTGCCTTTGTAAAGTACTTTTTTGTTTAGCTTTATAATTGCATTGGACACACTGAAACCATTTAATTTCATTTGGGTCTTTATGGATGAGTATGTGTTTTCGTACGCTACTTTTTCGATTAGAATAGAATAGAATAGAATAGAATAGAATAGAATATTTTATTACTACAGTTGCGAAATTACAAAGTAGATTCGTCAAACAAAAAATAGAAATGCTAAAATTCTAACGATAAAAAGCTAAAACAATAACATTTAAAAAAATTGGTATATAAACAGGACAAAAACAATTAACAATAATCATTGTACGAATGGAGTAAAAAAAAAGAAAAAAAAAACAAAATTATTAAAATTAAAACATACAAAAAAAGTAAATACGTTTGTATAGCGAGCGTACTCAGGGAGATCCTCAGTGTGACTCATTTTCGATATCTGTTTTTAGATATTCGTCCACTGAATAAAAACAGTGTGGAAGTAAATGTATTTTAATGAATTGCTTAAATTTATTATAGTTTAAATTTTGTACAAAAGTTGGTAGTCTATTGTAAATATGTAAGTTTAAAGTATTTTTTTTAGATTTTGAAAGCCGCATCATAGGAATACTCAATGCATTTTTTCTTACGTTGTATTTGTGACAATTGTTTGAACACCTTAAGGTTGATTTACTTTCATGGATTTCAAGTAAAGTGAAATAAATGTAAGCACATGGAAGAGGCATAATTTTATGCTTTAGGAAAATCGGTCGACAATAGTCCCTGTATCCTGCGCCTGTTAAAGCTCTCACCGCACGTTTTTGTGCCCTAAAAACATCCAGAGCAGCTGAACTTTGACCCCATATGGGAATACCATACGTCAATCTTGAGTGGATGACCCCAAAATAATATGATTTTAGGAGTTCGAAACTTAAAAAACTACGCAGCCTTCACAGTAGATAAATTGAGCCAGCCAACTTTTTGCACACATTCACAGTGTGGGTTGTCCAGCTTAGTCTATCATCAATCTGGATACCAAGCAACTTTACATGAGAATCGTTGGCAAGTCTGTTATCGGTTTATGATTGCATTGGACACATTGAAACCATTCCGCTTCACTTGTTTTTATGTATCAGCATGTGTCTTTGTAAATCACTTTTTTGTTTAGCTTTATAATTGCATTGGACACACTGAAACCATTTAATTTCATTTGGGTCTTTATGGATGAGTATGTGTTTTCGTAAGCTACTTTTTCGATCAGTTTTATGATTGCATTGGTCACATTGAAAGGAGTTCACTTCACTTACGTCTGTGTCTACCTATGTGTGTTTGTAAGTCACTCTTTCGTTTAGCTTTATAATTGCATTGGGCACACTGAAACCATTTAATTTCATTTGGGTCTTTATGTATGAGCATGTGTTTTCGTAAACTACTTTTTTGATTAGTTTTATGATTGCATTGAACACAATGAAACCACTCCACTTCACTTTTGTGTTTATGTTTCAGCATGTGCGTTCGTAAAGTACTTTTTTGTTTAGCTTTATAATTGCATCGGGCACAGTGAAACCATTTAATTTCATTTGGGTCTTTATGTATGAGCATGTGTTTTCGTAAAGAACATTTTTCTTTAGTTTTATAATTGCATTGGAAACACTGAAACCATTTAATTTCATTTGGGTCTTTATGTATGACCACGTGTTGTTGTAAATACCTTTTTCGATTAGTTTTATAATTGCATTGGTCACATTTAAACTCCAGCTCACTTAGGTCTTTATGTGTAACCATGTGTCTTACTAGGCACTCTCTCCATTTAGTTCTAAAATTGCAATGAAAACATTGAAACCACGCAACTTTATTTATATTTTTATGTATCAGCATGTGTGATCGTAAACTACTTTTTTGTTTAGATTTGTAAGTGCATTGGTCGCACTGGAACCACTCCACTTCACTTATATCTTTATGTGCAAGCATGTGTCTTTGTAAATTACCTTTTAGTTTAGTTTTATGATTGCATTGGTGACATTGAAACCACTCAACTTTACTTATTTCTTTATGTACAAGCATGTGCCTTTTTAGATTAGCCATTCTTTTAGCTTTATTATCACAATCAACACATTGAATCAATTGAATTTCATTTATGTTGTTATGTATAAGCATGTGTTTCTGTAAAGTAGAATTTCGTTTAGCCTTATAATTGCAATGGGTACACTGAAACCACCTGATTTTATCTATGGTTTTATTAATGACTGATAAGTGATTATTTTCTTGAGTTTCTTTTGGTTTAGATTTCAACTTCGTTTGGAAATTTAATTTGAAATTTTTCTTCTGGTGGCTGGAATCTAAACCTGTAGAGGATATTTTTTTACATTGCCTTTCAGTAGTTGCCGTCATCTGAAAACGTCGTGCGGTCTGTTTCTTAGTCGATTGTTGTGTTTTGTTTTCAGGGTGAATGATGCACTGAGAAACATTTGAACTGACTGAATCTTCATGCCTACAAGAACGGAAGAAAAGTGCTTTATTACATTGCTGCAACTTAAAATAAATCATTTTAATTTTGATCTTCCTAGCTCGCGCAACAATGGCTAAAGTTATTGTTTTCGAAGAATTTTTTATTTTTTTGATATAATGCGGAAATTTTGACCCATCTTAGCAATATCGTTATGAAGTCTGCCCGTGTATGTGTGTGAGTGTATGTCTGTCTGCAACACGATAGCTCCTAACCGCTGAACCAATATTCATTAAATTTTCAGGTAAAAAAACTGTAAAAAGCTGATTAGATTTTGGTCAAAATCCATTAACGCTAATGAAAATATGCAAACTTCTTAACCAGGCATCGTTTCAATATGCAGTCTATAGAAATAGCGTAGAGTTTACATGGAGTGTGCTAATGGGCTAGAAAGGTTTCAGATCCATCATGAATTCATTTATTTTTATATGCAAGTATAATACATTTTTACACATAAAACAGAAACTTATACAGGGTGTAGGAATTTGCAGATTCCTTAGATAGAAATGTTAAGATTTAGTTAAACTTGGCTCAGATCAAAAATTGATTATAACCGCTGATTAACTTTTATAACCAAGACCTTTTCTAAACCTTCACGGAAAAGGAAAGTAAGAATACAGCTAAAAATCTGACTTAACTTCAATATACAAATTGTGAACGATCCTAATGTAGAACTGTGAATAGGAGATAGGGAAGGTTAAAACAAATTAAATTAATCCATGATGGACCTGATTTCTTCCTAGCCCATTAGCACACTTCAAGTGAACTCCACGCTATATTAACCATGAAAACAGTTTTTTGAAAATATCTCGGAACTATAAGCACCTACGAAGTTTTTGGTTTTAACACAACTTATTGAAAAAAATGTGTCCTATTATATATCGAAAATCGCATATCAATGTGATGCTCTGTTAAAAAGTTAGAATTTCTTCAATTTTTTTATTGTCAAAAATATCTTTCAGTTCGTTACAGTGTCGTACAATATTTGTCGTCAAAATCTCATGAAAATTGGTCCAGCAGTTCTGGAGCTCTCGTGGGCCGGACAGATACCATCCAAATAATACATTTATGGCGTTAACTCAAAAAATTTTTGAAAACAATAACTTCTCTAGTCATTACTGCGCGGACTAGGAAGGTAAAACTGGGAGTCCACACTTCCCTGTTTTCAAGATATACAGTTTTCAAAATTCGAGCGGGGGAAGAAAATGTTTTGCAAAAAAAAAAAATCTGGCACAGCCCAACAATTATTCGGCTAATTATACAGGGTGTAATTTGAATGATGCACCAAACTTTACGAAATTACATTGTGCATCATACCTCTTTGTTTTTAGACACAATTTTTGTTCTCTAAATTTTGCTATAACGTCCTTAAAAAATACAACAAACAATTAAAATTTTGTGGATTTATGCACCACGTTAAAATTGATCAATTCCGTGCAGAGTGTGGTTTATTCTATAAAAATAGGTGGTATAGTTCGAAAGTTATAACGAAAACAATTTTGTCCATCTTTTTTGGCTCACCCAGTACATAATATGATTTGTAATCAAAAAAAGTACTTAAATACTACTAGTAGTTAGTAGTTTAACTAATTTAAAAAAAAGTAGTTTAACCAGCAAGTAGCTAAACTACTTTTTTGATTGAGTAGTTAGTAGTTAAACTCCAACACGTTTTTCAAGTAATCTGCCCAGCTCTGCGATGGTACCTATAAACTTTTCTGGTTATTTTTACCTCTCCTATCGTCCACTAACAGGTCAACAGAAGGATGGTTTACACCCATAATTTACTAAGATCTTAAAAATTAGATCAAGTACTAAGTCTATAACCTTAATCCCGACTGGTTTTAGTGTTTTTTCTGCAAAGATTTGGTTCACGCTAACATGCAATAGCATAGTAAGTATTTATCAGTGAGTTTTATTTAATAAAAATTCAAATTAACGTAAAAAATAAAGAAAAACCAAATATATTTTTTAACAATATGTCATTTTTTGCAAATCTAGTCCGTACATTCATGCAATTTGCGTTAAAAACAGTCTCAAATTGTAGTACCACCCTTAAGGAGTGGTTTAAAGTTTAATAAACTATAAAAAAAATCAATGATCGAGAAAAGAAAATATATAAAAAAAATTTAAGCTAAATAATACATAAATAACTTAAAACGGTCTGTAGATGCATTATCGCATCAAATATTTGTCAATATTTAAATATTGTAAAAAGCACAAGACATATAGAAAACTTTGTCCGTAATACTCTACCAAAACAATAGGAAAATCGGTTTAATCATCGTTGTCCGAATAATTAACATGTAAAATATTCCGAACTACTACTGACATCTCCTAGTGGTGTTTGGAGGCTTAATTACGGCTACCATTTTCAAAGCTAAATATTATATTTTTAAAAGCCTATGTTGCAAGGTATTTATAAGCAAATTATATAAATATTAAAAACTATTGCAACCAAGGAAAAAAAATCTACACTTTAAGATCTAGAATTTTAGAACCCAGGACTTTAGACCTTTTAGTAAATACTAGTGTTTATCTCTATAAATAAACTCGGTTAAAGTAACATTGACAGAAACTTACTCAAATGAACTGTCATCGAACATAAGTTCCTCTTGCTTAATTTCTTCTTCAATCTTGAATTTAAAATCATTGGGTTCCCACTTTACACTGGACAAAGACAGCATTTGAGCATTTGGGTCTTCCACTCTGTAAAATACAAGCATTTTACTATACAAAAAAATGAAGGCTAAACCCAGCAAACCCAGATTAGAAAAACGTCATCTACACTTTTAATACGGGACCATCTGCTTAACGTGACTTCTGAACCATCAATACAAGATTATCAGTTTTACTTACTGCGCTGATGCCCAAACTCCGCCCAAGACAGGCCCTTCCCCTACCTCCGGTGAATTGTATACACAAATGGATAGCAGGTTCGAGTTTGAACTGGCAAGCATGGGAATCCAACCATCAGGGCCAGTTTTGAATTGAAAGTTCATAGGTCAATAGTGCTATGTCAAAAATGATAATGACATAAACCAACCCTATTTCTTTATGAAAATAAGAATGTTGCTGATGTGATACGGGGCGGTTATGAGAGGGTTACGCGCTTCACTATGTTGCCAGCTCTACGTGTTATTATAGAACCATTTTAATTTATTTATTTATTTGTTTAAAGTGCACTCTACAGAACAAATTTCTAAATTATACAATTTACTTGAATCTAAGCAATCAATATTGTTACAGGTTACATAACTTACCGGGTGAGCCAAAAAAAACCGGACAATTTTTTTTTGCCAGAGAATTAATCAGAGTTTTTAATAAATGTATTTTTAAAATCCAAGATGGCGGACAAAATTAAAGTGTACCCTTCGAAGATGCTCGTTTATTTTTGTGTTGCGAACATGTTATAATTATTTTTTTAAATCAGTAAAAAAGCTACATCCTTGCCACGCACAAGGTACGAATCAGCAAAATCGGTTTAGTCAGCAATCACTGTTTTGAATATTGTACGATTGCCTTGCCAATCATGTCTGCATTTATTTCCTTATAAATGTATTACTACTGAACCGATTTTGATGAAATAAAAAACATCCTGGTAAAAATTGATTGTCTTTTAAAGATTATGATCAAAATTTACATCCATCTTAAAATTTAAGATGGTGGACAGAATTATACTGATTCTTTAAAATGGCGTGTTTACTATTATTTTCTAAAAATGTTTTAGTTTTTTTTAATTTATAAAAAAGCACTACTTTTGCCCCGCACAACGAGGTACAAATTAGTTGAATCGGTGTAGTGGTTCTCAAAAAAACTATTTTTGTTTAGCCATTGTTTTACAGATTAAACGATTGCATTGCCAATCCTGTCTGCATTTATTTCCTAATAAACACATTATTACTGAACCGATGTTAGTGAAATAAAAGAAATCATGGTAAGAATTGATCGTTCTTTAAAGATTATAATCGAAATTTGCCGCCATCTTAAAAGTTAAGATGTCGGACAGAATCATACTTGACCCTTCACAGAGGCACGTTTATTCTTATTTTCCGAAAATGTTTTAGTTTTTTTTTAATTTATAGAAAAGCACTACTTTTTTCTCGAATAACGAGGTACAAATTAATAAAATCGGTGTAGTGGTTTTCACAAAATCGGATTTTGTTTTAACGATTGTTTTACAAATTATATGGTTGCATAGCCAATCTGGTCTGCAATTATTTCTTTATAAATTCATTATTACTGATCCGATGTTAATACGTTATCGTTAAAGAACAATCAATTCTCACCATGATTTTCTTTATTTCACTAAAATCGGTTTAGTAATAACGAATTTTTAAGGAAATGAATGCAGACGGGATCTGTAAAACAATGGTTGAAACCGAAATAGATTTTTTTGAGAACCACCACACCGATTTCATTAATTTGTATCTCGTTGTGTTCATGAATGAGCAGGAGTGCTTCTCAATAAATTTTAAAAAAATTTTAAGCATTTTCGAAAAATAAGAATAAACACGCTATTTTGAAAAATCAAGTATTATTCTGTCCGCCATCTTAAATTTTAAGACGGTGATAAACTTTGATCATGATCTTTAAAAAGCAATCAATTATCATTAAGACGTTTTTTATTTTATTAAAATCGGTTCAGTGGTAATGAATTTATAAGGAAAGAAATGAATGGTTGAGACAAAAATATTTTTTTTAGAACTACTAAACCGATTTTGCCGATTCGTACCTTACTGTTTAAAAAAATAATTAAAACATGTTCGCAACACAAGAATAAACGAGCATCTTTGAAGGGTACATTTTAATTTTGTCCGCCATCTTGGATTTTGAGATGGCGAACAAAAAAATATATTTAGTCAAAACTCTGATTAATTCTCTGCCAAGTGCAGTTTGTCCCATTAAAATCGACTATATAGTGCAAAAGTTATATTGAAAAAAAAATTGACCGGTTTTTTTGGCCCACCCGGTAATATAAACCGCCTAAGTAAAATTAATACTGTTTTTTATTGCCCCTAATATTGTATTGAAAAGGTCAATATGAGAAAGGTTCAGATTGTAGTTTGTTGCCAAACGTGTTATAACATAGAAAAAATAGCTGTCTCTGTCGGGTTCTTCTTCCAGGGACCAAAAGTCTAATTTCGGTCGGGAGTTCTGGTGAATTACTATATTTTGTAGAATTTTATAAAGGAAAATAAGATGTGCATTTTTTCGCCGATCTTCAAAGCTGTTTATTCCGCATAGCTGTAAGCGGGTTTGGTATTTAAGGTTCTGATAAGGAAATCTTAGTTTATACAGCAACTATTTGGCAAATTTATTTTGCACTCTTTCAATTCTTCTGATATTACAACTGTAGCTTGGGGTCCAAATCAAACTGCAGTATTCAAGTGTGGATCGGATCAGAATATATTATAGACAGGTTATGGACTTCGTTTCATAAATGTCTTTAGTATTTATTTTAATAAATCCTAGAAGTTTGAAGCTTCCAATAACTATGTTGTCTGTGTTTATTAAATGACAGGTGTGTTTCAAAGGTCCTAAGTCTCTAAAAGTATCAAGATCATGTGCTTGCACTTAGCAACAATAGGCCTTAATAAATTTGTCTTACGCCAAGTCACCCGCCTGTCCAAGTCATCCTGGACAAATACACAGTGCATGTCTTAAAAGATTGAAGGCATTTTACTACATTAATTTATAAAGAATACAAATAGTGTCAGGAATATAAATAACCCTTGACTGTGCCACTGTAAGAAACCATCTTGGAAAAACGGAAAACGCAAAATATGGTTCTGTTGAGATAAGAAAGTGGTTTCGCCTCCCTCTACATTGCTAAACAGTTGGTTGCCGCCTACGTACACAGCAGGTGGTTGAAGTGAGAAAAACTACTAAAAAGTGAAAAGTGGGAGTCGTAATGGTTAAGCATGGGGATACAGCAAGTAGCGAGAGAGTTTTCCCTTTAAAGTGATTGGACATGGAAAAACTGTGAGATAAGAAAACGTTGTCTATAAAATGTATTTTATCTCTGTTTATGTTTAGCTTATCTTGTTTAGCTCATTAGCTAGAATGTAAAGTAAACTTTAGGATTATCAGCAACGCCACTGACTTGGTTCCTCCAAGCTCTTGAAAGAGGGGATAATGGATTATTTAGGTCCAACCTACCGTTTATAAAAACGCAAACTTAGGGGAGATAAGTGGGTAGTCACATTCTAAGTTTTGTTGAACTTAAACTTAAACCTTTGAAATTAATTGTCAGTACAGAAACAAGATTTTTATATTTAAATAATATTTTGCAGATTGTTATTATGGTAAGTTAAAGTTTTTATTTTAATATCTTGGGTCTTGTTTGTTTTATAGGTCATAGGAAAAGTCTTCTACTACTACGGTACCCTCGTTTAAGGGTTCGATTTGAAACAAAATCGTACCCGACAATAGAATCGGTCCACTAGGGAGAGAGAGGAGAGCCCCACACACACTAACTCTTTGATGTCTCCCTGTTAGGTACGATTCCATAAATCTTAGGAAATATACACTGAAACTCATATCAGATAGCATTTTTTAAAGAGACCGTAATAAAACTGATGATACTGTGACGCAATTTTTTTTTTCGCAAAACGATTTTTTAAAGCAGCACTGAATGAATATGTCCAGACACGCCCAGTTAAGGATACGTTTACGATCAATTGACCAATGTTAAGTTAACACTTCAATTTCACCCGACCCAAAAAAAGGACAGGCAAGCTATTTAAAGGAAAAATAAGTTAGTAACCCCTTTCTTAAGTTCCTCCATCACAAACAAGAACCACAAAAATTCATATCGAAAGTGGAAAACATACACAAACAAAGAGTTTCACGCAAAATTAAACCCTCCTTAAGAAAAGAAAATTGCCTACCGTGGGAGTACTTAGCCGGCCCCACTGGGTCTCCATTTAGTATGAATGTGAGCGTAAATGAATTGTGTTTGTCATGGGGCACCGAGTCAGATTATATTGGTGTCCACCGAATTGAGCTGGCAAATTTTGGCCAGTTACAACTCTCTAATATTAATAGGCACTTACTTAGCTGAGCTGTCAGTATTTTCCAATATAAATGTCTCATGCTTGACCTCCTCTTTAGTGTTTATTTCAAAGTTATTCGGTTCTGATTTAGCAATGCTTTCTGATAATTCGGAGTACACTTTCGCCATACTAAAAAAAAAATCAAATATTTTTGCCTACTTATACAGGATATCCCAGATAAAATAAGTAACTACATGAGGATTTCTCATGCCCAATTAGATGCTGTATTGAAAATATCTACAGGAATTCTCAAAACATAGAGCGAAAATAAAGAAAAATCTTGTTAAATTAATTTTATAAAATTTGGTAGTTTTGTATTAGCAAATACAATCAATAGAATGAGGTTAGCGAATTTTTACTAGGCCTTTAAATTTTTTTGAAACCATAGCCAACTTTGTTTTTTCTTATGACCGCCATATAAAATTTATGTCATCAAGCTTTGGATTACGAAAAATTTGAATAAAAAAACCGTTTTTTGCTTAGTTGGCTGTGAAACAACAGCTGCTGTTATCGGACTTATACAGAGTGTCCCAAAATTCTAAAGTATTTTCCATGAAAATTAAATGCACTTTTGCATGCGCTCAAACCAGTTGTCAAAGCTGTAGTTTCACTCGTTTCTTGGTACTGTTAAAATTTCATTCTTGAAGGCATCGACTGTTTCCTCTGGCGACTGCAATCTTTGACCACGCAGCCCATTCTTGATTTTAGGAAAAGTATAGAAATCGTTGGGACTTAGGTTGGGACTGTATGGAGAATGGTCCAACAATACGACATTTTGTTGGGTTAAAAATTTAACGGTTTTTGTGCTTTGTACGAACTTGCATTGTCTTGATGGAGGATGATTCTTCGTTCAAGGTTAATTTTTCGAGGCTCAGCGATGACCTTTGACAAACAAATGGTGCTGTACCAATCATCAGTAACAGTCCTATGATCTTTCAGAGGAATTGTTGCTACATGACCTGCTTTTGAGACAAACAGACGACTGATGTTTATTTTTGGGTTCATATGAGTAATTGAGGTCTTTGAAATCCTCAATGAAGCCTCAATCTCGCGTATGTCACATGTCGATCTTCCGTGATGAGGATAAGCATCGATGTTTTCCTGGGTGACAGCTGTTTTTGGTGTACCTGGCCTTGGATCGTCGCTAAGGCTAATCCGTCCACGCTTGAATTCTCCATAACAACTAGCAACTGTCGACTAACGTGCTTCATTACCGAAAACAGAAATCAACTCGGAATGCCCTCTTGTTGAGATAATTTCCTTCGAATGTTAAATGTGAAAAATTAAAGCCCAAAAATGTTATCGTATATAGTTTTGAATTTAGGTTAAGTAAAGATTGAAGTTAAGTTTTAGTAACGATATTCGATCAGTGTCGCCCTCTATGTTCCTATATGCAAAATATAAAAGACAGCCCTCATACAGGGTGTTATTATTTTGGAGTGGTACTTGGAGTTATTTTTGGATGCGAAACCCAAATATGAACACTTGTTTAATTTGGCCGTTAGAGGGCGCTTCATACTGTTCATAAGTAAATAGTTCTTTATAACAGTTAAAAAAACCACTTACAGGAAAAACAATCATGAAAATAATATGTCAGAGAATGATATATCGATGCCAGGCTCACTAAAGCCCAAATCAAATCATCAAGACTTGAGCGGACCAGGCACAGACAAATTCAAGTTAAAATTGTAAAAATACAAATCATAAAAATACTAATCATACAAATACAAATAGTACAAATTTAAAATTTTGATAAACAGTTATAAAACATCCACTTTAAAAAAAGTTTGTATATGGGTAAACAAAAGAGAAAAATAAATAATATTCCTGCACTCCTTAATATAAATTTTATGCTCTAGTTCCTAGCTCTATAAATTTCAATCGACTAAAAATTAAAACTGGTACATATATATTAAATTATGAAATCTTAATAAATCTTAAAACTAGTGTTTGAGTATTTTGTTTTTTATACTCCCTAGAGAATTTGACAAGATATCCACATCAATCTTACCTGCAATGTTGTTAAATATTTTACACACGTAATAAATTGGTGACCTTGTTAGCATGTTTGTATTTGGACGTTCACAATAAAAAGTAAGTGAGTTCCTCGAGTTTAACCTAGAAATGTTGAATAAAAGATGACTTAGTAAGTTGGGGCAGTCGATTTTATTGTGTAGTAGCTTAAGAGTAAGTTCTGGGGCGTTCCTCTTAATGGATATACACCATCCTGCTTGACAGCTAAATACTTCACAAACTTTCTTTGTACAGATTCTAGAGAGCTAATATACAAATGATAAATAGGATGCCGGATGATTACGGCATACTCTAGTTTAGATCTAACATTTGAGTTATATAAAACTTCTAATGTTTTTAGATTCTCAAATTCTCTGCAGTTTCTGATGATAAAACCCAACGACTTAGTTGCTGAAGGCATAGTTATTTGCAGGTGAATGTTGAAACTGAATGTCTGGCCGAAAGTTATACCAAGATCTTTGATTGAATCACATCTAATAAGCATTTGAAATTTAAGTTCATATGGGTAATGATGATGATAAACATTTAGAAATATTTAAATTAAGTTTGTTGCTCTCGCACCATCTGCTCAACATATCCAAGTCATGCTGCAATAAGAAGCAGTCACTGATGCTGGAAACACGAAGGTATATCTTTAGATCATCAGCAAAGAGTAGTTTTAAGCATGCCAGATGTAATGCTAGGTCATTAATAAATAACAAAAAAAGTAAAGGACCCAAATTCGAGCCCTGTGGGACCCCTGATTTAACGTCGTATTCAGTAGACCTAAAACCCTCTACTTCAATAAACTGACGCCTGTCTTCGAGAAGATATGATTTGAGGAGTTTAAGAAGCGAATTAGAAAAACCCTGTGCTTCTAACTTATGTAATAAAATATACAGATCAATTTGATCGAATGCTTTTTGAAAATCTGTGTAAATCAAGTCGACTTGGCCTTGATTATCTATAGCAGAACATATAAACTGAGAAAGGCATCCTAAATTAGTGACACATGACCTTTTTTCCATGAAGGCGTGTTGGTCAGGACAGATATATGACTTTACCTGAGAGTATAACTGACTGTAAATGCATATTTCAAATAGTTTTGAAAAGTTACACAATATTGAGATAGGTCTATAGTTATGTAAGTCATTTTTATCTCCCTTCTTATGTATTGGCGTCACGCGGGCAGTCTTCCAACACAAAGGAAAGCAGCCTGAAGTGATGGACAGGTTGAACAAATAGCAAAGGGGTGCGACAAAGGCACTGATGCAATCCTTTACAACAAAACTAGGAATCTGATCTGTACCGGCAGTCAGTTTATTGTTGAGTTTTTTAGAAGCAGTTAATATGTCATTTTCCTCGATTCTAATCACATTAATAGTCTGGTTAGACTTGATATGATCTTCGATATTATCTTCCAGCATCGTGCTAGGACTGGATTCAATAAACACACTCTTAAAAAAGTTGGAAAAGGCATTGACAATATCTTGTGAAGATGAGTATTCTTTTGAACCGTCTTTTATAACTCCTGGTATCCTAGAAACGCCCTTTTTAGATTGAATAAACGACCAAAACTTGGTGCTATCTTGACATATACTTTTTTCTATAGATTGGTTATAATTTTTATAAATTCTATGTGTTGTAGTTTTCAAGTTTTGCCGAATACTTTTAAACCTATTAAAGTGATAAGTTGTTTTATGTTTTCGATAATTTTTGTATGCCTTTTCCTTCCTTTTTATTAACTCTATAATTTCCCTATTATACCAATTTGGGTATCTTCTATTTCTAAGAATCTTAAATGGTACCGTATCTATCAATATTTTATTAAGTATATCATAAAAACAACAACATGCATCATTTGCGTTTGAACAACTATAAATACTTGACCAATCTGATTATTTAAAATGAGCAAAACTTTTTTCTCAGTGTAGTTCTTTCCTTTTTTTAAAAAAAAAAGATCATTTCTTAGGCATTTCAAAGCAAAAAAGGTACACTTGTTATAATTCACCAAAGTAACAATTTTCCAGATTTTTTGGTTTTTAATATTCGATGCCGCATCGGAATAATCTAATTATTTTTTATATGTATGTATGTATTTAGTATGAATTTTAAAATAATAAAAAATTGTGCACAACTAATTTACTGAGCAAATTTCATTTAACATTTTTTTTTCTTCAAAATAATTTAACTTTAGCGGATTTTAACAAACGTACCTATTTAGCTTGAAATTGTTTAGGAAATTACTTAACAAAAAATATAAAAAACTACACTGACAAAAAAGTTATGGTAGTTTTAAACCACCAAAAGTGCAGCGTAAAGCGTCACCTAACGTCCGCAGTAAAATTGGATCAATCAATCAATCAATCTTTTTGTTTCTAAAAACATTAAGTTTTATAACAATAAGTTTGGCTTGCTTATAAACATTTAACATAATATTCTAAAGTAATGTACTCCTTATTACTTAAGTAGTAAAAATTAACAAACTAAATAATTCCCTAGGAAAAAAAACAAAATTAATTTATTTTGAAAGTTTAAGAAAAATAAAATCTACATATATATGATAGCTTTTAATTACGTAAACACTCTGAATAAAAATAAAATTCATTACAACTAGTAACAGCCATCTAGAAAAAAAAAGAAGAGAAAAAGTAAGAACCTAATCAAAAAGATTTCCTGTTTTCAAACACCGTATTTAAAAATATTAATTTTCCATAAAAAATTGAGCAAAAGAGAGGCACTAAGGCAAGGAAAAAATATTTAATTCACCCATACAGAATGATCTGTTTAACATAATGTTCCCTATTTGCTTGGATAAAAGTATTGCAGCGTCACAGGTAATATTATTGAGATTCAATACCAGGTCATGCATTGAAACTAGTTGATTGTTTGCAATGTCCCTATTGCCTACATAAAGTGGACACTCAAAAAGAATGTGACTTAGTGTTTCTTTTACATGCATGTTGCAAATTGTACAGCGTGTCCCATTTTCGATGGGATTAAATGGGAAACTCGGTTATTATTAAAGATATTGATTTTCTGATTGCACCTTACCGTGCTCTTTTTTGAGTCCTTAAAAATGACGTAATCAGATTTTTGCTATACCCCGTAGTTTCGCTAATACAGGGAGTTTTTGAAAAAATTCTATTTTTAATAATCCCTTGTATCTCGCTTATTTTGCGAGATATTTTTATTCTGTAAAAACCTTTTCAAGGCAACTTTTTTACAAGAAAATAATGACGTTGTCAACTTTTTAAAATATTGTTTAGTTTTTGAGATATGGTATTTATCATAAAAAAATTAAATACGGACCTGGATTTTTTTTATTATTATTTTGATTGGTTTCATGCTACTATTATCATAAAATAATAAAAATTTAAAAAAATTTGTTTTAAGGTAAAATTGCTAGTTAAACAATTTTTAGTTTAACTGTTTTGATACTTAGCATATTAAAATGGTTTTACGTTAATTTACAGATTTATTTGAAACAAAGTCTACGAAAAATACAAAAAATAACTAATTTTTCTGATTACCATTATGTGTAAGACATTGTTGGCATTTTTGAGTAATTTTTCTTAACGCATTTTGCATAAAAATATTTCTGCCATTTAAATATTGGGGTTTTGTTGCTTGAATGAAGCAGTCAAACATATCACATTTTTCAAAATCTGGATATGGTCGATTTCTAGCCCGTTTAAAATAATTGAAAGCCATTCACAAAAATGACAAGTAAAATGACAATGTCAATTTCACGCTTTTGTTTTGTAAATTTCACGACCTGCTGTGCTACCATCAAATAATTAGTATGATATTATTTTTGTAACTTTTTAACGTTTTTTACTTTATTTATAAATCTTTTAATTATCATTTCAAACAAAACAGATAAACTAAAAATCGTTCAACTAGTGTGTCTTGCAACTTTTAATTTATAATTATGTTGGAAATCTCCAGGTTCGGACTATAATTTTTTTTTTCAAATATAAAATAGTTTTTTTTTAACCTTAAATCAAATAAATATTAAAGTTTTATCATAAATCAAAAAAATAATTAAAGTTTTATCATTTTAAGGTAATAATAGCATGGAACCAATCAAAATAGTAATAAAAAAATCCAGGTCCGTATTTAATTTTTTATGATAAATACCATATCTCAAAAACTAAACAATATTTTTAAAAATTGACAACATCATTATTTTGCTCTAAAAAAGTTGCCATAGAAAGGTTTTTACAGAATAAAAATATCTTGCAAAATAAGCGAGATACAAGGAATTAATTAAAATGCAATTTTTTCAAAAATTCCCTGTATTAGCGAAACCACGGGGTATAGCAAAAATCTGATACACCATTTTTAAGGGCTCCAAAAAAGAGCACGGTAAGGTGCAATCAGAAAATCGATATCTTTAATAATAACCGAGTTTCCCATTTAATCCCATCGAAAATGGGACACGCTGTACATTGTAAGTCAGGATTTATGCGGTAGACTGAGCCTCTATACGTAAATTTTATGACATACTTACGTAAAAAATAAAGAAAAACCAAATATATTTTTTAACAATATGTCATTTTTGCAAATCTAGTCCGTACATTCATGCAATTTGCGTTAAAAACAGTCTCAAATTGTAGTACCACCCTTAAGGAGTGGTTTAAAGTTTAATAAACTATAAAAATAATCAATGATCGAGAAAAGAAAATATATAAAAAAAAATTTAAGCTAAATAATACATAAATAACTTAAAACGGTCTGTAGATGCATTATCGTATCAAATATTTGTCAATATTTAAATATTGTAAAAAGCACAAGACATATAGAAAACTTTGTCCGTAATACTCTACCAAAACAATAGGAAAATCGGTTTAATCATCGTTGTCCGAATAATTAACATGTAAAATATTCCGAACTACTACTGACATCTCCTAGTGGTGTTTGGAGGCTTAATTACGGCTACCATTTTCAAAGCTAAGTAATATATTTTTAAAAGCCTATGTTGCAAGGTATTCATAAGCAAATTATATAAATATTAAAAACTATTGCAACCAAGGAAAAAAAAGAGTGAAACCTATAACCAAAATCTACACTTTTAGATCTAGAATTTTAGAACCCAGGACTTTAGACCTTTTAGTAAATACTAGTGTTTATCTCTATAAATAAACTCGGTTAAAGTAACATTGACAGAAACTTACTCAAATGAACTGTCATCCAACATAAGTTCCTCTTGCTTAATTTCTTCTTCAATCTTGAATTTAAAATCATTGGGTTCCCACTTTACACTGGACAAAGACAGCATTTGAGCATTTGGGTCTTCCACTCTGTAAAATACAAGCATTTTACTATACAAAAAAATGAAGGCTAAACCCAGCAAACTCAGATTAGAAAAACGTCTTCTACACTTTTAATACGGGACCATCTGCTTAACGTGACTTCTGAACCATCAATACAAGATTATCAGTTTTACTTACTGCGCTGATGCCCAAACTCCGCCCAAGACAGGCGCTTCCCCTACCTCTGGTGAATTGTATACACAAATGGATAGCAGGTTCGAGTTTGAACTGGCAAGCATGGGAATCCAACCATCAGGGCCAGTTTTGAATTGAAAGTTCATAGGTCAATAGTGCTATGTCAAAAATGATAATGACATAAACCAACCCTATTTCTTTATGAAAATAGGAATGTTGCTGATGTGATACGAGGCGGTTATGAGAGGGTTACGCGCTTCACTATGTTGCCAGCTCTACTTGTTATTATAGAACCATTTTAATTTATTTATTTGTTTAAAGTGCACTCTACAGAACAAATTTCTAAATTATACAATTTACTTGAATCTAAGCAATCAATATTGTTACAGGTTACATAACTTACCGGGTGAGCCAAAAAAAACCGGACAATTTTTTTTTGCGAGAGAATTAATCAGAGATTTGAATAAATGTATTTTTAAAATCCAAGATGGCGGACAAAATTAGAGTGTACCCTTCGAACATGCTCGTTTATTTTTGTGTTGCGAACATGTTATAATTATTTTTTTAAATCAGTAAAAATGCTACATCCTTGCCACGCACAAGGTACGAATCAGCAAAATCGGTTTAGTGGTTCTAAAGAAATGTTGTTTTCTTTCAATCACTGTTTTGAATATTGTACGATTGCCTTGCCAATCATGTCTGCATTTATTTCCTTATAAATGTATTACTACTGAACCGATTTTGATGAAATAAAAAACATCCTGGTGAAAATTGATTGCCTTTTAAAGATTATGATCAAAATTTACAGCCATCTTAAAATTTAAGATGGCGGACAGAATTATACTTGATTCTTCAAAATGGCGTGTTTACTATTATTTTCTAAAAATGTTTTAGTTTTTTTTTTAATTTATAAAAAAGCACTACTTTTGCCCCGCACAACGAGGTACAAATTAGTTGAATCGGTGTAGTGGTTCTCAAAAAAACTATTTTTGTTTAGCCATTGTTTTACAGATTAAACGATTGCATTGCCAATCCTGTCTGCATTTATTTCCTAATAAACACATTATTACTGAACCGATGTTAGTGAAATAAAAGAAATCATGGTAAGAATTGATCGTTCTTTAAAGATTATAATCGAAATTTGCCGCCATCTTAAAAGTTAAGATGTCGGACAGAATCATACTTGACCCTTCATAGAGGCACGTTTATTCTTATTTTCCGAAAATGTTTTAGATTTTTTTAATTTATAGAAAAGCACTACTTTTTTCTCGAATAACGAGGTACAAATTAATAAAATCGGTGTAGTGGTTTTCACAAAATCGGATTTTGTTTTAACGATTGTTTTACAAATTATATGGTTGCATAGCCAATCTGGTCTGCAATTATTTCTTTATAAATTCATTATTACTGATCCGATGTTAATACGTTATCGTTAAAGAACAATCAATTCTCACCATGATTTTCTTTATTTCACTAAAATCGGTTTAGTAATAACGAATTTTTAAGGAAATGAATGCAGACAGGATCTGTAAAACAATGGTTGAAACCGAAATAGATTTTTTTTGAGAACCACCACACCGATTTCATTAATTTGTATCTCGTGTTCATGAATGAGCAGGAGTGCTTCTCAATAAATTTTTAAAAAATTTTAAGCATTTTCGGAAAATAAGAATAAACACGCTATTTTGAAAAATCAAGTATTATTCTGTCCGCCATCTTAAATTTTAAGACGGTGATAAACTTTGATCATGATCTTTAAAAAGCAATCAATTATCATTAAGACGTGTTTTATTTCATTAAAATCGGTTCAGTGGTAATGAATTTATAAGGAAAGAAATGAATGGTTGAGACAAAAATATTTTTTTTTTAGAACCACTAAACCGATTTTGCTGATTCGTACCTTGCTGTACGTGGCAAGAATGCGGCTTTTTTACTAGTTTAAAAAAATAATTAAAACATGTTTGCAACACAAGAATAAACGAGCATCTTTGAAAGGTACATTTTAGTTTTGTCCGCCATCTTGGATTTTCAGATAACGAACAAAAAAATATATTTAGTCAAAACTCTGATTAATTCTCTGCCAAGTGCAGTTTGTCCCATTCAAATCGACTATATAGTTCCAAAGTTATATTGAAAAAAAAATTTACCGGTTTTTTTGGCTCACCCGGTATATAAACCGCCTAAGTAAAATTAATACTGTTTTTTATTGCCCCTAATATTTTATTGAAAAGATCAATATGAGAAGGGTTCAGATTGTAGTATATTGTAGTTTGTTGCTAAACGTGTTATAACATAGAAAAAATAGCTGGCTCTGTCGGGTTCTTCTTCCAGGGACCAAAAATCTAATTTCGGTCAGGAGTTCTGGTGAATTATTATATTTTGTAGAATTTGATAAAGGAAAATAAGATGTGCATTTTTTCGCCGATCTTCAAAGCTGTTTATTCCGCATAGCTGTAAGCGGGTTTGGTATTTAAGGTTCTGATAAGGAAATCTTAGTTTATACAGCAACTGTTTGGCAAATTTATTTTGCACTCTTTCAATTCTTCTGATATTACAACTGTAGCTTGGGGTCCAAATCAAACTGCAGTATTCAAGTGTGGATCGGATCAGAATATATTATAGACAGGTTATGGACTTCGTTTCATAAATGTCTGTAGTATTTATTTTAATAAATCCTAGAAGTTTGAAGCTTCCATTAACTATGTTGTCTGTGTTTATTAAATGACAGGTGTGTTTCAAAGGTCCTAAGTCTCTAAAAGTATCAAGATCATGTGCTTGCACTTAGCAACAATAGGCCTTAATAAATTTGTATTACGCCAAGTCACCCGCCTGTCCAAGTCATCCTGGACAGATGCACAGTGCATGTCTTAAATGAATTATCTTGAAAAACTTGAGATCGTCAGCATAGAGTAAAGAAAGGCATGATTGAAAGCATTTTACTACATCATTTATAAAGAATACAAATAGTGTCAGGAATATAAATAACCCTTGACTGTGCCACTGTAAGAAACCATCTTGGAAAAACGGAAAACGCAAAATATGGTTCTGTTGAGATAAGAAAGTGGTTTCGCCTCCCTCTACATTGGTAACCAGTTGGTTGCCGCCTACGTACACAGCAGGTGGTTGATGTGAGAAAAACTACTAAAAAGTGAAGAGTGGGAGTCGTAATGGTTAAGCGTGGGGATACAGCAAGTAGCCAGAGGGTTTTCCCTTCAAAGTGTTTGGACATAGAAAAACTGTGAGATAAGAAAATGTTGTCTAAAAAATGTATTTTATTTCTGTTTTTGTTTAGCTCATTAGCTAGAATGTAAAGTAAACTTTAGGATTATCAGCAACGCCACTGACTTGGTTCCTCCAAGCTCTTCAAAGAGGGGATAATGGATTATTTAGGTCCAACCTACCGTTTATAAAAACCCAAACTTAGGGGAGATAAGTGAGTAGTCACATTCTAAGTTTTGTTGAACTTAAACTTAAACCTCTGAAATTAATTGTCAGTACAGAAACATAAGATTTTTATATTTAAATAATATTTTGCAGTTTGTTATTATGGTAAGTTAAAGTTTTTATTTTAATATTTTGGGTCTTGTTTGTTTTATAGGTCATAGGAAAAGTCTTTGTAATGTTTTTAAAACTGTTTTATATTTATTTTATACATACAATCTACTACGGTACCCTCGTTTAAGGGTTCGATTTAAAACAAAATCGTACCCGACAATAGAATCGGTCCACTAGGGAGAGAGAGGAGAGCCCCACACACACTAACTCTTTGATGTCTCCCTGTTAGGTACGATTCCATAAATCTTAGGAAATATACACTGAAACCCATATCAGATAGCATTTTTTAAAAAGACCGTAATAAAACTGATGATACTGTGACGCAATTTTTTTTTTCGCAAAACGATTTTTTAAATCAGCACTGAATGAATATGTCCAGACACGCCCAGTTCAGGATACGTTTACCATCAATTGACCAATGTTAAGTTAACACTTCAATTTCACCCGACCCAAAAAAAGGACAGGCAAGCTATATAAAGGAAAAATAAGTTAGTAACCCCTTTCTTAAGTTCCTCCATCACAAACAAGAACCACAAAAATTCATATCGAAAGTGGAAAACATACACAAACAAAGAGTTTCACGCAAAATTAAACCCTCCTTAAGAAAAGAAAATTGCCTACCCTGGGAGTACTTAGTGGGCCGGCCCACTGGGTCTTCATTTAGTATGAATGTGAGCGTAAATGAATTGTGTTTGTCATGGGGCACCGAGTCAGATTATATTGGTGTCCACCGAATTGAGCTGGCAAATTGTGGCCAATTACAACTCTCTAATATTAATAGGCACTTACTTAGCTGAGCTGTCAGTATTTTCCAATATAAATTTCTCATGCTTGATCTCCTCTTTAGTGTTTATTTCAAAGTTATTCGGTTCTGATTTAGCAATGCTTTCTGATAATTCGGAGTACACTTTCGCCATACTAAAAAAAAAAAATATTTTTGCCTAGTTATACAGGATATCCCAGATAAAATAAGTAACTACATGAGGATTTCTCATGCCCAATTAGATGCTGTATCGAAACTAAAAATATCTACAGGAATTCTCAAAACATAGAGCGAAAATAAAGAAAAATCTTGTTAAATTAATTTTATAAAATTTGGTAGTTTTGTATTAGCAAATACAATCAATAGAATGAGGTTAGCGAATTTTTGCTAGGCCTTTAAATTTTTTTGAAACCATAGCCAACTTTGTTTTTTCTTATGACCGCCATATAAAATTTATGTCATCAAGCTTTGGATTACGAAAAATTTGAATAAAAAACCGTTTTTTGCTTAGTTGGCTGTGAAACAACAGCTGCGGTTATCGGACTTATACAGAGTGTCCTAAAATTCGAAAGTATTCTCCATGAAAATTAATGCACTTTTGCATGCGCTCAACCAAATTTCATTCTTGAAGGCGTCGACTGCTTCCTCTGACGACTGCAATCTTTGACCACGCAGCCCATTCTTGATTTTAGGAAAAGTATAGAAATCGTTGGGACTTAGGTTGGGACTGTATGGACAATGGTCCAACAATACGACATTTTGTTGGGTTAAAAATTTAACGGTTTTTGTGCTTTGTACGAACTTGCATTGTCTTGATGGAGGATGATTCTTCGTTCAAGGTTAATTTTTCGAGGCTCAGCAATGACATTTGACAAACAAATGGTACTGTACCAATCATCAGTAACAGTCCTATGATCTTTCAGAGGAATTGTTGCTACATGACCTGCTTTTGAGACAAACAGACGACTGATATTTATTTTTGGGTTCATATGAGTAATTGAGGTCTTTGAAATACTCAATGAAGCCTCAATCTCGCGATATGTCACATATCGATCTTCCGAGATGAGGATAAGCATCGATGTTTTCCTGGGTGACAGCTGTTTTTGGTGTACCTTGCCTTGGATCGTCGCTAGGGCTAATCCGTCCACGCTTGAATTCTCCATACCAACTAGCAACTGTCGACTAACGTGGTGCTTCATTATCGAAAACAGAAATCAACTCGGAATGCCTTCTTGTTGAGATAATTTCCTTCGAATGTTGTAAAAAATTAAAGCCCAAAAATGTTATCGTATAGGCGTTTTGAATTTAGGTTAAGTAAAGATTGAAGTTAATATTCGATCAGTGTCGCCCTCTATGTTCCTATATGCAAAATATAAAAGACAGCCCTCATACAGGGTGTTAAAGTTAAAAAATAAAAATCCAATTTTTTAAATATGAACAGTTTTAAACGGATTATTTTGGAGTGGTACTTGGAGTTATTTTTGGATGCGAAACCCAAATATGAACACTTGTTTAATTTGGCCGTTAGAGGGCGCTTCATACTGTACTTCTGATAAATAAATAAATAAGTAAATAGTTCTTTATAACAGTTAAAAAAAACCACTTACAGGAAAAACAATCATGAAAATAATATGTCAGAGAATGATATATCGATGCCAGGCTCACTAAAGCCCAAATCAAATCATCAAGACTTGAGCGGACCAGGCACAGACAAAGCCAAGTTAAAATTGAAAAAATACAAATCATAAAAATACTAATCATACAAAAACAAATAGTACAAATATAAAATTTTGATAAACAGTTATAAAACATCCACTTTAAAAAAAGTTTGTATATGGGTAAACAAAAGAGAAAAATAAATAATATTCCTGCACTCCTTAATATAAATTTTATGCTCTAGTTCCTAGCTCTATAAATTTCAATCGACTAAAAATTAAAACTGGTACCTATATATTAATTATGAAATCTTAATAAATCTTAAAACTAGTGTTTGAGTATTTTGTTTTTTATACGCCCTAGAGAATTTGACAAGATATCCACATCAATCTTACCTGCAATGTTGTTAAATATTTTACACACGTAATAAATTGGTGACCTTGTTAGCATGTTTGTATTTGGAAGTTCACAATAAAAAGTGAGTTCCTCGAATTTAACCTAGAAATGTTGAATGTAAGATGACTTAGTAAGTTGGGGCAGTCGATTTTATTGTGTAGTAGCTTAAGAGTAAGTTCTGGGGCGTTCCTCTTAATGGATATACACCATCCTGCTTGACAGCTAAATACTTCACAAACTTGCTTTGTACAGATTCTAGAGAGTTAATATACAAATGATAAATAGGATGCCAGATGATTACGGCATACTCTAGTTTAGATCTAACATTTGAGTTATATAAAACTTCTAATGTTTTTAGATTCTCAAATTCTCTGCAGTTTCTGATGATAAAACCCAACGACTTAGTTGCTGAAGGCATAGTTATTTGCAGGTGAATGTTGAAACTGAATGTCTGGCCGAAAGTTATACCAAGATCTTTGATTGAATCACATCTAATAAGCATTTGAAATTTAAGTTCATATGGGTAATGATGATGATAAACATTTAGAAATATTTAAATTAAGTTTGTTGCTCTCGCACCATCTGCTCAACATATCCAAGTCATGCTGCAATAAGAAGCAGTCACTGATGCTGGAAACACGAAGGTATATCTTTAGATCATCAGCAAAGAGTAGTTTTAAGCATGCCAGATGTAATGCTAGGTCATTAATAAATAACAAAAAAAGTAAAGGACCCAAATTCGAGCCCTGTGGGACCCCTGATTTAACGTCGTATTCAGTAGACCTAAAACCCTCTACCTCAATAAACTGACGCCTGTCTTCGAGAAGACATGATTTGAGGAGTTTAAGAAGCGAATTAGAAAAACCCTGTGCTTCTAACTTATGTAATAAAATATACAGATCAATTTGATCGAATGCTTTTTGAAAATCTGTGTAAATCACGTCGACTTGGCCTTGATTATCTATAGCAGAACATATAAACTGAGAAAGGCATCCTAAATTAGTGACACATGACCTTTTTTCCATGAAGGCGTGTTGGTCAGGACAGATATATGACTTTACCTGAGAGTATAACTGACTGTAAATGCATATTTCAAATAGTTTTGAAAAGTTACACAATATTGAGATAGGTCTTCTTATGTATTGGCCTCACGCGGGCAGTCTTCCAACACAAAGGAAAGCAGCCTGAAGTGATGGACAGGTTGAACAAATAGTAAAGGGGTGCGACAAAGGCACTGATGCAATCCTTTACCACAAAACTAGGAATCTGATCTGTACCGGCAGTCAGTTTATTGTTGAGTTTTTTTCTCAGTGTAGTTCTTTCCTTTTTTTTTTTAAAAAAAAGATCATTTCTTAGGCATTTCAAAGCAAAAAAGGTACACTTGTTACAATTCACCAAAGTAACAATTTTCCAGATTTTTCGGTTTTTAATATTCGATGCCGCATCGGAATAATCTAATTATTTTTTATATGTATGTATGTATTTAGTATGAATTTTAAAATAATAAAAAATTGTGCACAACTAATTTACTGAGCAAATTTCATACTAAAATTTAGCATTTTTTTTTCTTCAAAATAATTTAACTTTAGCGGATTTTAACAAACGTACCTATTTAGCTTGAAATTGTTTAGGAAATTACTTAACAAAAAATATAAAAAACTACACTGACAAAAAAGTTATGGTAGTTTTAAACCACCAAAAGTGCAGCGTAAAGCGTCATCTAACGTCCGCAGTAAAATTGGATCAATCAATCAATCAATCAATCTTTTTGTTTCTAAAAACATTAAGTTTTATAACAATAAGTTTGGCTTGCTTATAAACATTTAACATAATATTCTAAAGTAATGTACTCCTTATTACTTAAGTAGTAAAAATTAACAAACTAAATAATTACCTAGGAAAAGAAACAAAATTAATTTATTTTGAAAGTTTAAGAAAAATAAAATCTAAATATATATGATAGCTTTTAATTACGTAAACACTCTGAATAAAAATAAAATTCATTACAACTAGTAACAGCCATCTAGAAAAAAAAAAGAAGAGAAAAAGTAAGGACCTAATCAAAAAGATTTCTTGTTTTCAAACACCGTATTTAAAAATATTAATTTTCCATAAAAAATTGAGCAAAAGAGAGGCACTAAGGCAAGGAAAAAATATTTAATTCACCCATACAGAATGATCTGTTTAACATAATGATCCCTATTTGCTTGGATAAAAGTATTGCAGCGTCACAGGTAATATTATTGAGATTCAATACCAGGTCATGCATTGAAACTAGTTGATTGTTTGCAATGTCCCTATTGCCTACATAAAGTGGACACTCAAAAAGAATGTGACTTAGTGTTTCTTTTACATGCATGTTGCAAATTGTACAGCGTGTCCCATTTTCGATGGGATTAAATGAGAAACTCGGTTATTATTAAAGATATTGATCTTCTGATTGCACCTTACCGTGCTCTTTTTTGAGTCCTTAAAAATGACGTAATCAGATTTTAGCTATACCCCGTAGTTTCGCTAATACAGAGAGTTTTTGAAAAAAATGAATTTTTAATAATCCCTTGTATCTCGCTTATTTTGCGAGATATTTTTATTCTGTAAAAACCTTTTCATGGCAACTTTTTTACAAGAAAATAATGACGTTGTCAACTTTTTAAAATATTGTTTAGTTTTTGAGATATGGTATTTATCATAAAAAAATTAAATACGGACCTGGATTGTTTTATTATTATTTTGATTGGTTTCATGCTACTATTATCATAAAATAATAAAAATTTAAAAAAATTTTATTTTAAGGTAAAAAATTTTTTTATATTTAAACAAAAAATTAGTCCGAACCAGGATATTTCCAACATAAATATAAATTAAAAATTGCTAGTTAAACAATTTTTAGTTTAACTGTTTTGATACTTAGCATATTAAAATGGTTTTACGTTAATTTACAGATTTATTTGAAACAAAGTCTACGAAAAATACAAAAAATAACTAATTTTTCTGATTACCATTATGTGTAAGACATTGTTGGCATTTTTGAGTAATTTTTCTTAACGCATTTTGCATAAAAATATTTCTGCCATTTAAATATTGGGGTTTTGTTGCTTGAATGAAGCAGTCAAACATATCACATTTTTCAAAATCTGGATATGGTCGATTTCTAGCCCGTTTAAAATAATTGTAAGCCATTCACAAAAATGACAAGGAAAATGACAATGTCAATTTCACGCTTTTGTTTTGTAAATTTCACGACCTGCTGTGCTACCATCAAATAATTAGTATGATATTATTTTTGTAACTTTTTAACGTTTTTTACTTTATTTATAAATCTTTTAATTATCATTTCAAACAAAACAGATAAACTAAAAATCGTTCAACTAGTGTGTCTTGCAACTTTTAATTTATAATTATGTTGGAAATCTCCAGGTTCGGACTATAATTTTTTTTTTCAAATATAAAATAGTTTTTTTTTAACCTTAAATCAAATAAATATTAAAGTTTTATCATAAATCAAAAAAATAATTAAAGTTTTATCATTTTAAGGTAATAATAGCATGGAACCAATCAAAATAGTAATAAAAAAATCCAGGTCCGTATTTAATTTTTTATGATAAATACCATATCTCAAAAACTAAACAATATTTTTAAAAATTGACAACGTCATTATTTTGCTCTAAAAAAGTTGTCATAGAAAGGTTTTTACAGAATAAAAATATCTTGCAAAATAAGCGAGATACAAGGAATTAATTAAAATGCAATTTTTTCAAAAATTCCCTGTATTAGCCACGGGGTATAGCAAAAATCTGATACACCATTTTTAAGGGCTCCAAAAAAGAGCACGGTAAGGTGCAATCAGAAAATCGATATCTTTAATAATAACCGAGTTTCCCATTTAATCCCATCGAAAATGAGACACGCTGTACATTGTAAGTCAGGATTTATGCGGTAGACTGAGCCTCTATACGTAAATTTTATGACATACTTGCTCGCAACTCAGAGTTGAGCTATGTTTCTTTCCACTTCAATGGGTAGTTTGAGCAGTAGGTAATTCTGAACCGTATTTGAATGATTTAAAGAAGGATATATTGTAAGAAAGTTCGACGCCGTAGCTAGTCTAACGTCAGCATTTCTCAGTTTGTCGTAAAAAATGGTAAGAAATTTTTTCTTGTTTTGTTTAAAAACATTACTTGAAATATTTGTTGACCAAGGAATTTCAACCTCAAGAAATGCAAATAATTTTCTGACCTGATGGGTCCAATTGTATTTTGAATCACGTCCATTAAGCTGAAGTTGCCTTATAAAACAAGTTTCGGGAAGACGATCGTCGCCCATTTGAAGAAGTTTAATTAGCCAGTTAAGGGTGCATTTGAAGATTGTATAAACAAGCTTCACTCTATTGGCTTCCAATCTGACGATCGCATCACGGGTACTTCGTGGTAAACATAACAGTCTTTTAAAGAAGTTTGTTTGTACACTTTCAATAATGTCGTCATAATTTAGACCCCATACTGGAGGACAGTTTGAAAGGGTGCTTATAACCAGGGAATCAAGTAATTGCGTTTTAGAAGACCATGAGTCCAGTTTAGATTTGCCAATAATAGACAGAACACTACCGGACGCCTGCCTAGCTTTGTCAGCGGATATGTTTGCCATTTATCTAAAAAGGCCAGAAGATGAAAAGTGTACACCCAGGTATGTGTAGAATCTGACTAGTTCTATAGAATTACTCTTGTAATGAAAATTGGTGGTACAAGTATGTGATCCACCTCTCAAAAAGCGAACAATTTTGGTTTTGGAGACATTGACAGTAAGAAGATTTTGGTCCGAATATTTCTCTAAAATTTTAATTTTCTTTTTTAAGTCGGCTTCAGAATCCGAAAAAATAACTAAGTCATCACAATAAAGTAAAATGACTAGGTCTATGACGTTGTTTAAGTTTATACCTGTAGCTCCATTTTCCTAAAAAAATCCTCCATGTCCGCTATAAAAAGGGCAAAAATCAAGGGACTCAAGGACTCCCTTTGCAGGACTCCCTCACTAATGTCAACGGGATTTGTTAAGCCCTCAGCGCATTTTACTTCCATAGAGGCAGTTTGATATAGAGATCTTGGTATATTTATATAGGTAACAGAAATACCCAGAGAGTAAAGTTTTTGCCAAATTAAGCTATGATTTAATGAATCAAATGCACGTTTGTAGTCTACAAAAAGTGCAAAGACTTTACGTTTTGGTAACTTTAGATGAAGATTGAATTGAATTGAATTGAATGAAGACATTGTCTATACAACCTCTTGATTTCTTGAAGCCAGATTGAGACTCTGGAAGAAGAGTGCGCTCTTCGATGAAAGTTTTTAACCGGCTAAGTAAAATTTGAGTAAATATTTTTGTCAAACTATTAACTAAAGCAATACTACGGTAATTAGCTGGGTCGTCTGTCGGTCCTTTTTGTGTAGGTTAACAGCTACTATTTGACTCCAACTTTGTGGGATGGTCTGGGTCTCCAAAATTTTATTAAAGAAGCATGTTACGTAACATATCCAGTTTGCTGGTAAAAACTTAAAAAACTCATAAGCTAGCTATCTTTGCCAAGACTTTTATTATTTTTACACTTCGCTAAAATGCTGTAAATTTCATTCGAGGAGATTGAACTGTCTAGGTATGGATGCCTTAACAAAAAATTGGGTATTGTCGATAAGTCTAGGCGGGTAGATGGTGTTATAAAAATTTTCCGATATGTTAGCTGAGAGCAAAATCCGGGGATTTTGTTTTCGAAATTTATTGACCGTGGTCCAAAAAGTTTTAGGATCTTTGCTGTGCTTTTATATTTGAAATAAATACAACTTTTGGAGAAAAGCGTAAATTTAATTTATAAGCATTCTGTTTTTCATTCTGCCAGTCGAATTTTACTATTTGCTTACTTGCTGCAGATATGCTTGCTTGCTTGCTTTTTCTTTTGAGTTAACCGTATTTTTTAGTTGTAAAAGAATTGGACAATGATCGGACATTATTAATTGTTCATTTAATACTGTAAAATCGACAAATTCATTCAAGGCAAGAGTTGAAAGCCATGCAAAGTCTATAACAGTGCCTCCCTTACTCGAATCTTTAGGTATATGAGTAAACTGTGCTTGTCTATCTGAACAAGATCTACCATTTACAGCGTAAAAAGAATTATTGGACATACATTCATTTAATAAGCGGCCTCTGGTATTAAGGGTTTTATCTAACGAAGTTATATTTTCAAAAAGGTTGACCCCCAAGAATCTCTGCCGGAATGACGTTAGAATCAGAAATTCTGCAATTAAAATCTCCGCCGATGACACATGGTATGTTTTTCTAATTTTCTGTTAATTCCGACAGACAATCCTGAAGTGACTCTAATAAAATATATAGGTTACAATCGGGCTTAATCCACCATGATGACTTATACAAGACATTATAAGAAAAAAACTTTTTCAAAAAAATAGAGAGACCCCCACTCTACCTCGCGAATTTTCTTTAATTGCCGGAGAACTTATAACATTATATGAGGAAAGAAAAGCGGGTGACTCCACCAATTCATAAGTCAACCATGTTTCACTAATGCACAAGATGAAAAAATCTTTATCATATCCCTGAACAAAGTCCATGATATTGCGAAATCCTTCTGAGTTCCAAAAAATAATTAAGAATGGTTGCTATTGGCTCGTAGTTAAATTGCTAGAAGGTAAATCCAAATATTGCCTGTTTACTTTGATTCCATTTTCCCTGACAGGAGAGTCATCTGAGGAAGTTCTCGGCCTTTTATTGCTTAGTTCATTTCTCGAAATAATTTGTGGTATCTTTTTAATGTAATCACAAGATTATTTTCCCCATTTTTTTGTCTCGTTTCGAGTTCATCCCTCAAAGATTTCAAATGTTTTAGTTGTGTTTCGGTAAGGTCTGATTTTTATATTTGAAAAATCGGTACTTGCTAGTTTAGATTTATTCGCTAGCGTTACAAAGGCCTCTTGAGAAGAGCTTAATGTTATTTTAAGAAGGCGAATTTTACCTGGGATTTGTACTCCAAGGCGCAAAGTGTTGGTAGGTCTATTCGCTTGAGGATTTATAAACTTTCAGGCAAACCGGCAATAATAAGGTTTTTTTCACGCCGAATGCGTTCTGTGATTTCGCTTTGCATTTTTTCTGCTGAGCCAAGTGTATTTGAATCTCCTTCGAGCGCAATAATTCGGTCTTTAAGCTGGTTATTTTCAGATTTTAATTGTTCTATATCTCTTATGCAAACATTGATGAGATCAGACTGAGCAGATAAAAGTTTATTTACGGACTCAATGTTTACATTGTATGTCTCAATTTTAGAGGTACAAGATTCAATGCTGAAGTTACAAGACTCGATTTTATTATTGCAAGTGTCTATTTTATTGTTGCAGTTGTCAACCATAGAACTGCAGGTCTCCATTTTACTATTACAGAGCGAAAGCGATTGTGACAGAGCCGATAATTCACTCATTATTGCTTTAAAACGGTGCTCTTCAATATCGGTCGAATTCGCGGTTATCTCCCTATCTAGACAAGGCTTGCAGCGCCAAGCAGATAAAGCAGCCTAATCATTATTCGTCGGTTGCGGTAAGGCGCACACACCATGATGGAAGTGACTTGGGTGTCGTTCGGATTAATGAGTTTCGTACATGCCGTACATTTACGCTTGGAGTGGGACATTGTTCTTCGTTTTGTCTAAATGGATTAGTTGGATCAGTTTGAAAGAGCTAGAACACATCCAATATTAATAAAATCTAGTAGAATATATTTTTTTATAAAACAATAGAAATGTCTTTGAAAAACATGAAACAAGTTCATTAACTAATAAAGTGACTTTCACTTAGTAAAATTGGATCCATATTCGAATTTTTCATCCCAAAAAACCCACGGGCACCAATTTTAAAAATAATAAGTTGAAGCTCTTCATAATAATTAAAAAATTTGACTTTTACTTTGATGAACCGAACCACCCTGTTTCTCTGAAACAAAGCAATTTTGTATAAACTTTTATCTCTATTTTGGGCCATAGAATATGTGGAAACACCCTGTATAGGGTTTAAAAATGTCACACAAATAGTACCCAGAGCTTTAGTTTTTAAGATGCTTAAAATAATATGGTATAGTATATACCTAAGTTTTAGGATTTTGATAAAGAATAAGACCTGATTAGGTAGGTATCTGATTTCAATTTATTAACATGAACTAAATTCAGTTTAGAAGTAAGTCTAAAATCAGTTTAATTTAGTATATCATAAGCGTTCCCCCAAGCCCAAGAATTGTTAAAGAACGTGGTATATAGTTCAGAATCAGAATCATGTATTTATTACAGATACAAAATAATTCAATAATTTTGTTCAAATCAAGTTTCCGGAGCTAGATGTGGCTTGTCAGAAAATTGTGTGGAAAGTTCATCAAATGTGGTCATGTGGCAAAAATGTTGTTTGATTTATTTTTGGGGGGTTTTTCAACTACCGCCCCTCCCATTAAGCATGACCCATACTCGCAGGTAATCATTTAAAAACATCAACTTTCTGAATCAATAAAACAAAAATTTGAATGATGATGAGAGAACATTTCTTTTAAAAATGACCCATTTCATAAGAGACTTTGGCTATTTGGAAAGGTGTTCGCAGGACATTAAGCTCAAATCCAGAATAATCCTGCAGATCTAGAACACTTGGCAAACCTAGACCTAAATATTACTTAATTGATTAAAACAATGATTTAATATAAAAAAAAATCTGTAAAACCTAACCTTCTGTAACAAAACCACTTTAGCAAGCTTGAGATGATTTAAATTTATCACAATATTTTTATTTAAACGAAAGACTAATAGCGATTTCGGCTTCACTGCTCTGAAGTCACTCGCGGGTAGAGCAGTAACGTCACGAATCTCTCTCCGAGCACTCCGGGATTGATCTATGATCGAGCGGTATTGCTCGCCTTCAGAGCAAGGGCGAACACGATTTTTCAAATACTTGCTCGAAATTTCCTGGGTTTATAAAGTCAACAAATAAAAAATATTGTTGTTTTATAATTTTTTGATTTAAAATTTTTGGGTGTAATGAAGTATATAAATGTAAATTTTCTAGATGTAAAACACTTATAAAAACACAAATACACCAAAATTAGAAGCAAATTAATCAGATCTAAAAAATGGGGTTATGTTTTTGTTTTGATCTGACACATTGCTCCATCAAAAGAGATGGAGCAATTCCAAGCACCCGCTCGGAGATTTGCGGGCAATAGTCGATCACGCAAATCTTTTTTAGAGCACTGCTTGTTTTTAAGTCGAATGCGTGCATCCGTTTCAGAGCAATTTTCGAGCACTCGAGGGCTGTTTTCGAGCAAAAGCCGAAATCGCTATAAGGTAAGGTCTGCATGTCAAATTTTTTCAACAAATCACATCAACAAATAAAAACAGAAGTTTATTTTTCTTCAAACTCAAAATGGCTACCAAACATAAATGTCATTTGTTCGCGACAGAATGGGGGTTAAGAATTTTCCACAAGAATTGTTAAGGACAACGCATGGGTTTCTTCACAGATTATTAGCTCTGTAGTATTATTGGATTCAAATATTTTTGAGTGTTCCAAGTTCATTCAAGCAAGGCCAACAAAAAAATAGAGGCCACGACCCTGAAAAAATCAGCTGTTCTTTGGGGGCTGACTTTTACATTGGGTCTTATGGGAGGTCAAACGTTTTTTTAGGATATTTTTAAAATGGCAGTACAGATTTCCGCGAAATTTCAGTGAAATATTCTCAGAGACCATCCCAATATTCTACCAAACTTTTGTTAGGATTCAAGATGATTAAAAGGTTAAAATTGCAAGATGTCGAATTTCTTATTTTGAATTCAAATTACCCGCCATGTACCGCATGCCAATTTTAATAATTGACATGCATTTGACATCATCTGTGTTTGTCACATTCGCTTCTGTTTTAAATTTAATTTTTGTGAGCTAATGAAGCAGGTCAGAAAAATTAAAGATTACTATATATTAAAAAAAAATTGTCCTGCAAGAATATAGTAAAAACAATCTCAAAACAGGCTTTATTTAAAAAAAATCAAATATTCATGAACGGTCATTCCAACATCAATATTATTAATAAGACAATCAGCTGTGTCGTGACGTATATATATATTTATCGGTTTCACAACGTTCTACGTCCTCCGATACCCAATCTCCACTCGTTTCTGTTTGCCCATAATTCATCAACTAGGCCTCTTATTCTTATTTTACTGTCTATTCCTTCTCTCCAGCTTCTCCTTGGCCGTCCTCGTTTTCTTCGGCAAGTTGGTTTCCATTGTAGTATTTGTTTAGGTAGTCTTTCATCATTCATTCTTTGTACATGTCCATACCACACTAGTTGTTTTGTTCTGATATCATCCACTAAAGTACGTTCACCCACTGTCATAATTTCTCTTATTCTTTGATTTGTAACTCTTTCTCTTTTTGATTTCCCTGCTGCTCTTCTCCAATAGTCCATCTCCGTAGCGGAAAGCATTTTTTCTGTTCTATCCTTGATTGGCCATACTTCTGAGCCGTATGTAATAATACTTTTTACAATGGTGTTATATATAAGCTTTTTGTTATGTTTTGATATACTTTGGTCCCAAATTATTCCATTTAATAAAGTTATTGCTTTTCTTCCTTGTACGTTTCGATCTTTTATAGCTTTGTCTAGTGTTCCGTCAGCTGTAATTTTTAGACCTAAGTATTTATACTCATCACAGGACTGAATTCGCTGCCCGGTATTTAAGATTAGATCCTGTTTCATTCCACCGATACACATATACTCTGTCTTATTGAGATTAACCACTAGTCCCCACTTATTGTACTCTTCTATTAGTTTTCGTGTCATATATTCGAGGTCGTCATATTCCTGAGCCACTACTATCTGATCATCGGAGAAACATAAAGAATACAAGGGTGTTTCGTCCAATGGAATTCCCATGTTTTGGCATTTTCTCTTCCATAATTTAAGGACTTGTGCCAAGTATATCTTGAAGAGCGTAGGCGAGATACAGCAACCTTGTTTAACACCTTTATTTACTTGAAAGCCTTTGGTTAGTTTTGCTTTTATTTTAACTTTTGCCTTACTATTGCGGTATAACTCTTTGATCGCCTTAATTAGTTGTACGCTTATGTTTGTGTTTTCCAACGCTTTACAAAGTAGATTTTGTGGTATACTATCATATGCCTTCTGCAAATCGACGTAAAGCAGATGCAGCTCTTGTCCGTATGCCATTTTCTTTTCAATAACTTGGGTTATACAAAAGAGATGATCTGAAGTCGATCTACCCGCCCTGAAACCAGCATGTTCTTCTGCCTCCATGTCTTTATATTCGCTCTCCACTTTATTTCTTATTATTTTACCGTATATTCTGCTTAGCGTACCAGTCACAGATATAGCTCTATAATTGTCACATATATCTTTCCTTCCTTTTTTGTGTATTGTGGATATATATGACGTTTTCCACTCAGTTGGTACTACAGTTCCATTTAAATATTTTTGGAAAAGATTCCGTAATCTCCAAAATAGTTCTTCAGTGTCATATTTAATAAGTTCCGCTGGGATATTTCCGGGTCCGGCAGATTTACCGCTTTTTAAGGTTGTGCACACGTTTTTGACCTCATAGATTGTGAGGGGTACTGGAGATCCCATCGTTCTAATTATATTGTCTCTTGCGTCTTCCTTGAATTCTGCTCTATCTTCAGTTAAAAGTTTTTTAAAATGCTCATCCCATTCTTTGTCTGGTATTGGTGAAATGATATCTCTGCATGTTTCTTTTTTAATCGATCTTATAGTTTTCCAGCTTTCGGTACTTCTCCTACCTCCTAAGTAAGAATCTATTTTCTGGCACTTTTGCGTCCACGAATGATTTTTCATTCTTCTCACCTTTGATTGCGCGGTTTTGTATTCTTGTCTGCTTCTATCTGTCTTTTGGGATAAGTAGGTGATATAATTTCCTTTTTTCCTCTATTTCTCTTTCAATCTCAGCATCCCACCAGTATCGTTTTCTTCTTTTAGAAGTTTCTTCCACTAATCCTAGTGCTTCTTTTGCAGCTTGGTAGATGCTTAATGTAATACATTCGTATTCCTCATCCGGGGTTTCACCTGAACTTGTATTAAGTTTTTCGTTCAGTCTCTTTTTGTATAAGTTTTTTACGCTGTCATGTTCTAGGCTTAGTAGATTATATTTACAGTGATCAATTTCTTCAATCACTGTATCATCAAGATGTTGTTCATGCAGGCTTCGGCCTTGATAAGGAAAGAGAATTTTGGACTCCAGAAAATAGTGATCACTTCCGCATGTTGATCCACGCTTTGTTCTGACATCTTGAATTTTTAGTTTTGTCTTTTGTTTAGTGATAAGATAATCAATGACGGATTTCAGGTTTTGTGAGGGTTTGGTCCAGGTATATTTGTGTATTTCCTTTTGTTGAAAAAAAACCGTTTTGGATTTTTAGGTCTAATTGCTCACATACTGTAATTAGCCGGTTTCCATTGTCATTAACAACATTTTATCCATATTGGCCAACTGTCAGATCATTAACTCTGTTACCGGTTCTACTATTTAAATCTACCAATATGACAATTTCTCTAGATGTACTTACTGCTGATATTTCATTGTGTATTTCTTCAAAAAATGTGTCTTTTACGGCTACATTTGCATCGTCGTTATACTCATGTATTTCAAAAATCGTAAGTCTCAGTCCTTTTATTGTTTTATTCATTTTAATTAGCCTTTCATTGACTGCTTCCCAGTTTGTGATAAATTTTCTAAATCTTTTGTGGACCAAAATAGATACTCCTTGTTGAGCATGTTTTTCTTTTGCCACTCCGCTATAGAAATGGTCATATTGTCCTAGGTTTTCATATCCTTTTCCTTTCTTTTTCGTTTCTGTTAGTACAGCAAGGTCTACCTTCATTCTGCTGCATTCATGTACTATTTCATTTACTTTTCGACGTCATGTCATGTGGTGACGTGATCATCAAAAAATATCAGTCCCGGATGTGACGTCAACAAAGTAGATGATCGTGACCCGTCCGTTTTGATAGCGCTGATTCAAGGAAAGAAAAAAAGTTGTTAGTGAACAGGCCCATGCGTTGTGCTTAACAACTTAAGTAAAAAATCATTGCAATGTAATTTTTTTTGACTGTCATTCTGTGGACGGTGGATAGAATCAAGGACTGTACACAGAGAACAGGACGGTCCACTTCCATAAGCCCCATATATTCCAAATTTCGCTACGTCACAAAATCCTCAAGGTATCGAGCCATCCTTCTATGAACCTACTCATCCTTCTCAAAAGACCCTTGATCTGTTTGATAGGGTGGTCTTTCCTTTTCTATTGACATTAAATGAAAAAGGACAACCGAACTTATTGATTTTTTCGCGAATCCAAAGTGAGGTTAATTTTCCGTGCATTTCGCATTTTTAATTATTTTAAGGGAAAAAATTTGTGGAATCTTGGTTTTGTATTGTTATTTTCGATATTTTAAACAATTTTCGGAATCGCAAAATCCCAGGAGCATCCTGTGCGGTTTCTGGATGTAAATCCAACTATTCGAACTTAGAAGTTCTACGTTTATGAGTTTTTTTAAATTTCCACCTTCCAATGACTGTTCCCAAGACTATTTTGCAAGAGTGGCTAAGACGTTGTGGAAAAGACAATATGGATCCCACGAAAGCATTTCTACAGAACAGTTTTCGAAATTCCTTTTCAAGATAAATTGCTAGGTAAATATCATTTTTAACATTTTTTTAAATCTATTTAGGGCCACATTCTTTAATTATGTAAGGTTAAAATTCAGGATCTTTTGCCGCCCTTCTCCTGTCGTAACGCATTTTCAAGAAAAATATAAAAAAATCATTCAGTGTATAGTCCTTGCCATAGGCAGTTACACTTTTGTAACTTTGACATAAACATACCTATTTCCGAGCCTATTTCCAAGCATATTTCCTAACCACAAATATATTAAAAATTAAATATGTTGTGTAGGTATACCTTATGTTGTGTTAAGCCTAAATCATTTAGTTGTAATCTGCAGAGTTTTTTAAGTGCTGGGTGGAAAAAAAAATATGCCACTTTAGTCAAACTCAGTATGTAGGTATGTGGGCACAATAGATCCATATGTGGTCACAGTGCATGGAGGTCCAGAAGGGCCTGCCACCACTTTCGAATACATACATACCTTATGTTGACAAAAAAAATGTTCTCATAAAAACAACTCAACAACATACCATTTTTCAGATTTTTTGATAAAGAAATAGGTTAAAAATGTCACAAAAGTGTAACCACCTATGGCCAAGACTATGACACAAAGGTAACCCTCCCCCCCCCTCAGAGATTACTTAATGTAACACTAAGCCGCATGTGAATTTATTTAGGCCTGTGTGTTCACCTATGAACAAGGCGTGATCAGCTGAACCAAATTTGTTCACCATCCTACAGGACTTTAATTAATTCTTGATCCTGTAGTGTATTGTAGTGTCCTATGGAGTCCTGTAGACCTACTGTGGGCAGCTGATCACCTTTGTCCTTGTCTATGAAGAAACCTCTACAACCACAAAAATTAGACATTAAACATACTTTTTAATTTTTTTTTCTGTAAATGTGCAATTTAATTGTTTTTCTGTTTTGTACTAATTTGACTCCAATAATAGTGAAGTTATCAATAGTGCCAACTTAATTTGGGACACCTACTGTAATTTTGACAAAAATGTCATAAAAAAAAATTCCATATGTACTAGAGTACAAAATTTACACTGTAGAAACTACCTATTTTTAAAAAAGTTCCTTATATATGTTTTTTTATTACAGGCTTATGTACTTCCAAAATAATACTAAGGAATACATCTGTGCCAAGTCAAAACCTATCAGTGAAACCAATAGAAGTTGATCCTGAAGAGCCAACTCCAGGTACAAGCATCGAAATCAAGGAACATTTGCTGGTTGATGTTGGTACAAAAGAAAACTACTTAGTTAAAGTCTGATTTTCTTTTGTTTTGTGCAAATTGATAGAGTTATTGTTGAATTTTTTGTATCGGAGTCTGCTATTGTATGAAAATGAGTATTCAGTTGGTTTGCGACTGTTAGTGTGTGTCTTTAATAGTTTCAGAATCTATTCTAAGTTTAATTTAGTTGTTTTCTTTGCCTCCCCAATAATTTATTTATAATGTTCTAAGTTTTTGTTTTGTCAATTTTATCAATTTTAGTTTTTGCACAATGGAGATTTTGCTTTAGCACAGTTTTTTTAAAGATATATTTATATTTTTTATATATATTATTAAAATGTAATATATTATTATATTTTTTTGTAATTCTTTAGAAGCTAATGTCACTTAATAAAAACAAAATGATGCTGAGAAGTAAAAAGGTCTTGCAGTTGGGTAAAAAATACTAGGACATTTCTTAGAAAGGTAAAATACCTACATGTCCTAGATTTTTTGCCCCCATGGTTCATTCTTCTTACATTTCATTTATCAAATTCAGGATTTGTTATCCTGATGTTTATGGTAACAAATTCCATATTGCTTCTAATCAATAACCCCACTTAATATTGTATACAGGTTTGTTATTTTTTTGCTATTATGAGTGATATAACAAAAAAATTCTAAAAATGTATACAGATGCCTAAAGACTTTATCTACTTAGATAATTTCTAGTATTATAAATCAATAAATATAATAAATTTGGTCGAAATTAAAATAGGAAAATAACTTTTATTTAATTATTTTATTTTTTATCTTTAAATATGTAACATATACCTCATAAAATCAAACCTATATGTAACATTTAGATGAAGCAATAGGTTAAAATACTGATAACTACAAATTGCTTCAACAGGACAAAAAGTGAGATTTTAATTACTAAAATAATAAGGGACAAAAAGCTAGTACTGCTGCTAGTTAGGTGAAGTTGAGCAATATACACACCTCAGTAGGTACACATGTTATTACCTTTTAAACATAGCAATGTTGTAGAACACTCTACATCAGTTGAAAGAAAAAACTGTATAATGTATTGACAAAACATTTAATTTATCATGTCATGTGGAATGAGGTTTCATACTGTACAAATGACATGATAACTGAACATTTTTGCCAACAATATCTCGTTTTTACCAAACACAGTCAGTTTATGGTCCTTGGTTTTTTCTATTCAACTGATGTGCCATGTTCTCCCACAAGCCGCTACTGAGCTAAGTGAATATTTCTTAAGTGCAAAAAATACCTCTGCTGATCAATAGCAAAAACTTTGTACAGAGACTTAAACCATATTTTTGTTGACCCTGTTAGTCCTTAAAGGTTGTGCCAGGTCCTGATTCTTATCAGTCCTGAGTGGTCATTAAAAGTGTCAAGATATTGTATAGGTCCTTACATATTGATGAGCCCCTCACTTTAGGTGGTACTACTAGGTGATAAGTGGAATGAAATGTATGCATTGTTCTACAGGAATTAGCAATAAATTTTTGGTCCTGTAGTGGATTGCAGGGTGCATGTATACTGCTTAAGCTAGAATGCCGCTATCTACTTATAAAATTTTCCTAGTTTTGATTAAAAAAACCTGAAAAATAATATACAAATGCTACTTTCTGATAATGGTAAGTTATTTGCTTCTTAAAAACCATAAAAGCTTAAGAAGATTTGCTAATAGAAATTGATAAGTAGAATAATGTAGTGATTAAGACAGCAAAAAGCCGGGAATATAGTGTCCTGCACAGTCCTGTAAATGAATTTTGTACACCTACTATGGGCAGCTGATCACCCCTTATAGGCTTAGGTATTCTAATGGGGAATAAAATACTATTCACAAAATATTCTAGATGATATTCCAAATATTAACATGTTTTTTTAAGCAAATGCTGATGAATGACAATGAAAAAATTTATTTGATTTTATTGATGATTGAGGGGTTCTGTAAACTATTTTCTGCAGAAGATACACCTAGGATATTTTTACATAAAATTGTATATTATTATTATCTTTCTACATTACAGCGAGACATGGTTTAAAAAAAAACGTTTTAAAATTAGTTTTTGTTTATATTTTACGAAAAAGTGAGGTTATGTCGTTGAGTATTTTGTGACGTATTAAAAACCGTCTGACAGATTTCGCGAAGTGAACCATCCTGTTCTCTGTGTACTGTCCTTGGGATAGAATAGATATTCTGTGGTAGCCATTTTGAGTTTAACATTTTTTTAACTTCAAAATCAGTACCTAAATGGTGTTGTGTCCGGAGATAAAAATATGATTTGAACATTTAAAAGCATCTTACGACGTCTATTTTTCGAGGTAACTATTGAAATTTGGGACAGCCCGGACTTATTAAGTTATGTAGTGTAGAACTATGTTGTCCTCTTTTGGAAATGCCAAAGAACTGGTATTTGGAGAACTGACAGCATTTATAAACAAGTTAAAAAAAAAAACTCCAAAGGCTTGTTTTCTCCTAAAGGACATGTCTTACTTCTCAGGTGACCATATGTGTGGATGATGCCAGAACAAAGAACAAATTTGACTATAACACAGCTCCACAAAAAAAAAAGGGTTCATACTCAAGGGTCTGACATATGTATTTCCATGTATTTTTCAAGGTTGAATCCAATCCCGAGCTCAGAAATGGCCCCCCACGTCTGGAATTGGCCCCAGGGGCCAAAAATGGTCTGAGAGGTGGATTCCAATATGATACGTGGTTAGAGGTGCATTCTAAAGCCAAAGACGAGCTTGTGGTAAAAAAGTTCACGGCCAACTGAAATGGAAAATCAGGTTTTGGGCTTCGCATTCCAGTATTCAAAAGTACACAAAAATACCATTGCAACGCATGAAACACGATTTTTCGGTCCCTGAGGGGCCATTTTCTCGGTCCCAAACAGGCAATTTTAGTTGGCCATGAACTTTTCGACCACAAACTTGACTTTGGCTTTAGCATGCACCTTTAACCATGCCTCATATCAGAATCCTCCTCTTAGGCCATATAAAGGCCATTTTTGGCCCTTGGGGCCAATTCCAGACATGGAGGGCCATTTCTGAGCTCAGGATCGGATTCAACCTTGAAAAATACATGGGAATACATATGTCCGACCCTCGAGTATGAACCCTTTTTTTTTGTGGGGCTGTGTTATAGTCAAATTTGTTCTTTGTTCTGGCTTCATCCACATGTATGGTCACCTGAGAAGTAAGACATGTCCTTTAGGAGAAAATTCAATAAAAAACTCATAACAGAGATTGAAATGAATGGCATCAAAATTTAAACAATGATAGAAGTAAAAGTAGAAGTAGAAATATATATATATATCATTGAAAAACTTTACAGTTTCATAACATAGTCAATTTTATTTAAAATACAAATAATAATATTAATGTAATTATAGTACAATTTTCAAGTAAAAAAAACAAAAATAAAAGATCAGATTTGTCAGAAATCCCTATCACTAAAATCATATTCCAAAAATTCATTAATTGAATAAAAACACTTGTCTATTAAAAATTGTTTTATTTTAAACTTAAAAGACTTTGGCGGTAAGTGTTTAATTTGTTGTGGCAACTTGTTAAAGAAGGCTGGTGCATAATGACGCGTAGCATTTCAAAATGTTTTAAGGCGTAAAAATTCAGTCTGAATGTCATGGCGACCGCGAGTATCATAGTTATGAATTTCTTCCTTTCTTTTATACTCATCTGAGTTTTTTTTACAATAAAGAAGGGCTTCCAAGATATATTGCGATGGAAGTGTTAATATATTTAATGTTTTAAAGTAAGGTTTAGCATCGTCTTGGTAACCTATGCCAGCAATTATCCTAACAGCTCTCCTTTGTAAGGCGAAGATTCGAGAGGCATGCGTCGAATGTCCCCAGGCAAGAAGTCTATGTGCAAACAGAATGAAATAGTCCATGATATGCCAACACTGTCGTCTTTCTATCACCTATTTTTGATATATTTCGTACGACATAAGAAGCAGAGCAAAGTTTTTTTGAGATTATATTTACATGTTGTTCAAATGTAAGCTTTGAATCTAAAGTTACTCCTAAAATTTTAACATTATCGGTATTGTTTGAGATATCACATTTTTTAAGAGAAAAATTTATCTGCTCTGTCTTGCTTGTGTTGACACTTAAGAGATTTCATCTAAACCAGTCATTGGCTGTTTCTATGTGTCTAGACATCTCAGTATTGGCACCATCAATAGTCTTTGCCTTAATGGAGAAACCATTATCATCCGCGTAAACAACTACATGGCATTCTGGCAATGAAGTTGAAAAGTCATTTATATATTATATAACTAATACTATGGAGATCGCTAACAACTTTAGCAGTTATTTGTCCTCTGTTGTTGCTGACAAGCTCCAATCTCATTTCCAGGGCAGCTTGTCCGCAGATTGCACAACGACTAAGAAAAATCACAAATCATTTATTTTTACCGAAGTTACTACACATGATGTTAAACTCGCACTGAAATGCTTGCCAAACAAAAAATCGGCGGGACCCGATGAAATACCCATATCCCTACTGAAAAATGCTTCTTTGAAAATGATAACTTGCCTTACTTTTCTGATAAATCTATCTCTATCTGAAGGTACCTACCCTTCTCACCTAAAAGAAGCTAATATCTTACCTATCTATAAAAAGGGCGACCATTTGTCGGTGGAAAACTATCGTCCGATTTCTTTGTTGAACAGTTTCTCTAAGGTCTTTGAAAAAGTTCTATGCAACCAAATAAATCAATTTCTTAAAAAATATCAGATCTTAACTCCAAGCCAACACGGTTTCAGAGAACTGCACTCTACCGAAACAGCCAGCATTGACTTTGTTCAACAGATCTACAACAAACTAGACCAAGGCGATAGAGTTGTTGCACTATTGTTTGATCTAACCCGTGCTTTTGATACCATAGACCCTAACTTTGTATATAAAAAACTCGAAAAACTAGGTATCCAAAACCCCCTTAATAACTGCATTAAATCTTTTCTTACAAATAGAAAATTTAAAATCAAAATAGGAAGCACATATTCAGAATCTACAGAATCAAACATAGGCACGCCCCAAGGCAGTGTGCTTGCACCTTTAATATTTTTGCTGTTTATTAACGATCTTCCCGAATATATCACGTGGGGACTTGTGTTTATGTTCGCCGATGATACGTCCATCGTTGTATCCGCAAAAGACACAAATTTTCTTCATGAAAAAATCAACTTTACCCTAAATGAATTTTCGAACTGGTGCAAGCAAAACAATCTGATTATAAATGTCTCTAAAACTGTCTTTATGGAATTTAAAACAAAGTCCCGTAAACCTACCGACCTCAATATAATGTTTAATGACATCCCTTTGCCAGTTAGCGATAGCTCAAAATTTTTGGGAACTATTGTCGATACTCATTTCGAGTGGAGTTTACACATAAGTAGTGTAAGCTCAAAACTTAATATATGCTACTTCATGATTAAGTCACTTAAAAACTCTCTCAGTTTAAAAAATCTTATTACTGTGTATTATGCTAATGCATACTCGGCTCTAGCCTATGGTGTGGCAGTATGGGGTAGTGCTCAGGATGTGGAAAGAGTATTGGTAGGTCAAAAGAGACTTATAAGATTAATTTTCAATATACCTTACAACGGTACTTGTCGCTCTGCATTTAAGGATAATAAAATTATGACAATAACAAGTATTTACATATATAAACTACTCATTTTCATTTTTCAACACCAAAATATTTTTACATTAAATAATTCTTATCACAACTATCCAACTAGAAGTCGTAACCACTTCAGCATCCATAAACACAACCATGAGTATATAAAAAAAAGTACTCATTATCTTGGATGCAAATTCTTTAACTTGTTGCCAAACAAAATCAAACAAACTATGTCGCTGCCAAGATTCAAAAAAGAAATCAAAAATCTTTTATTAAAAGAAACTTTTTATAGTTTAATTGAATTTGAAAACTACATGTTGGGCAGAAGGTAAATTTTTGTTATCAATATTTATATACATATATATACAAATCTTGTAAATGTGTTTTCGTTTTTATTTTTTTAAATATTTACACTATTATTATTTACACTTAATGTTATATTTTTTGTATTTGACGTATCTTATCTACATTATTGTAGCTGAAAAGATTAATAAAGTTGTCTATTGTCAATACCAGAAATAGTAGGGGGCCGAGTATTGATCCCTGTGGAACACCATGCCGCATAGCTCTCTCCTCCGACCTTTCTCCATTCACATCTGTGACCTGCCTTCGATCTGCAAGGTAGTTAGACATAAGTCTTAAACTTATTTCATCCAGTCCATAGTACTCCAATTTTTCCAAAAGGATGTTATGCGACACACAGTCGAACGCTTTGGAGAGGTCGCAGAAGGTAGAAGATATGATCTGCCCCTCCTCAAAGCCCTCGACTATGAAATCACACAGACTAAGGACTGCCCCTGTTGTGGATTTGCTCTCTCTAAAGCCAAACCGTTCCTCAACAAAACGGTTATTTGCTTCAAAATAAGTATAAAGTTGGTCCTTCAAGAGTGCTTCAAAAATTTTGGAAAAAAATTGGAATCAAGGCGATTGGACGATAATTTGATGGTAGTGATTTATCTCCTTCTTTAAAGATAGGAACGGTTCTGCTTATTTTGAACTCCTTAGGATAAACACCCTCTCTTATACATTTGTTAAAAATAGTCGAAAGCGGGTCACAGATGTTTTCTCCAAAGTTCTGTACCTGCACCACACTCAGATTATAGAAGTCTTTGCTGTTTTTTTTAAGGTCATTTAGCGTTCGAAAACTTCCTGTGGAGTTACTTCACGAAATGAAAAGTTTAGATCAAAATTTTTTAGGTGACTATTTTGCAAATACAGATCCGGCGAATTGTTCGCAGCTGGCAGAGCATTAATAAGATTTTGAGCAATGTCAGCAAAGTAGTTGTTAAACTGGTTTGAGTCTAAATCTAGAGTTGAATTAGATTTATTATTATTTATGGTCTGTTTTTTAATTAAATTCCATGAAGCTCTAGTAATATTGTCGGAATTACTAATATAATCTGTTAGCTTTTCGTTTCGCTTTATTTATTTCTGCCCGGTACCTATTACGAAAAGTGTTTCTTTCAGCCTTCAGTAGGTTACAGTTTCTTCCGAGCACATCTCATTTAGTGTGTGTAGTTTGGTTTGCATAATCTGTAAATCTTCTCCGAACCATTCAGCTCCAGGCTCTTGGGGCATTTTAAGACTACGTTTTACTTTTGGAAATGCAACACGCCAATATGACAGAAATTTCTCACAAAATTGAGTGCATATTTGTTCAGCATTATTAAACTCTAAAAAAGACCAATTTTCATCATTTAAAAAATCATGCATTTTATTAATTCCTTTTTTAGTAAAAGGCCTACAAAGACTATTTTTTACCTCTTGACTACAGCTTAATATCAAATTTGAAATATCTAATTCACATTGGATGGCATTATGATCTGACAGATCTGGATTAAAAACAGTTATTTGACAATCACATACATTTTTAAAATTTACAAAAACATTGTCGAGCCGATGATGATGATGCTTTTCAAAAAAATATGATTGATTAAAATTAACAATCTCACATAATCACATACCTAATTACATAAAATAAATTTAACATGTTTAATTACATGTACCTTCAAAAAACAATTAAAATGTAGTCAGTGACCACACATACTAAAAACACAAATATCTAAACACAATCTAAAAAATAGGAAAATGTTAGGATTCCTTGACAAATGAAAAGAACTCATTTTGAGAGTAAGGCTCTATTTTAACTAATAATTGAAAAATAGCTTTTTTAAAGATGTTCAAGTTTGTTTCTATCTTTATCTCATTTGGTAGAGCATTGAAAAATTTTATTGCCAGATAGTTTGGCTCCTTTTCTGTACTGGTAAGTCTAATAATAGCTAAGGTTAAATAAGTATATCCTCATATCAAATGTGTATAAAGAACTAAGCTAAAATTGAAAAAAATTATTATTTTGTGACTTTTTTACCCTTTAAACCACTTTTTAGAGGTCAAATTTTGTATATTTTTTTAAATTTTAAAGTATTGTATCCAGATAGCGGTTTTCAAAAAAGAATATGCAGAAAAGTGGTTTTTGAGTCCATATAATACTGCAAAAAAACAAAAATACAAACAGGATAGTGTGACTATAAATTGTGTTAATAGTTAGCTATAAATTAGAAATATTACAAAAATAATAGATAAATCCCTACCTGCAAAAGCACCATGTTACCAATTCTATTGTAAACACAAAATTCGCAATGGAAAAACAAAAACCAACAAGGTTGGCTTTACATATACTGAATGTAAAAAACAGAAAACAGCATGCCAAGTAAATTAGTAGGCAAATGAGGAAGCAAAACAAGCATTTTATAGTGGGATATCATAATGGAGATTATTTGTTATACTTTACTTGACTTGTTTTCTGATAAAAACTGCCTAGAAATATTTAAAAAAAAAAAGTTTTTTACTTTGAACTTGGTCTATAAAATCTGCTCTCTAGTAGCAGGTATTAAATTTAAAAGTTAAGGAATATTTTTAAGTAAAATCTTATTTGTAAGCCTTAGACCTTAACATTTTCTTTGGTGAATGCCACACTCAAAGTGGTCTTTAAAAGTTTGCTTGTAACACAATACAACACCAACATCATAAAAAGTTTTCAGCACTCCTAATTGAATAAGTTAGTATTGTTATTTTACAGAATGGCGGAAGCAGAACCCATATCTACATTCACTGTAAAGTCAGAACCAAATGACTTTGAAGAAATGACTAAAGAAGAGATCAAGCTCATGTTGAAAGACAGCTCAGCTGGGTAAGTATCTTTCAATACTTTCAGAGATCCCATGCGTCCTGGAAAACCTAAGATTTTTCCAAATTAAATTTTAGGTTTTGAATTTTGTGAAGTGTCCTAGAATATTTTGAGTAGAGTGCAAGATTTTTTTTTTCAGTACAGCTGGGCGGTAATTCGCCAATTTTCGAGTTTAGTTATGGGACAAATAAATAAGTGTAGCAATGGCTAGAGAAGGTATTGTTTTTGATGAATTTTTTTTTCAGATGATGCTGAAAATTTGTTTTTTGGAATTAAGAAAATATTTTAATCTACCTTTTTTAATCTACCTTTTTAGCATTTTTGTGTCTGTTAACAGGTTAGGCAGTGTTGGCTCCCACCAATTAGTAATCGATTAAAACCGACGTTATAAAATCTTTATAAGAAAGCCTATAAAAAATGCCATGGCCTTCTACTATAGGTACCATAATTATTTAGTACAATTTTGTTTTGTTTTCTTGATCTTCATGTTTTACTATTTTTTTCGTTTTTTCTTAAACTATAATATCTAGAGGCTCAATTTTAGTACCGTGTTAAAGCAAGACAATTCTCTATTAATTCCTTCCCTATCATTTTTCTCAGCAAAACAGTTATTATACCTGTCACCCAAAAAAGGAAGCTAGATTTCCTGACTCCTCGGGAGCTTAACGGTGAAAAAATTACATTTGCATCAGAGGGGAAATACCTAGGGGTCACCCTAGATAAAACTCTTACCTGGAATGCCCATTTGGAAAAGGCAACCTGCAAAGCCACACTGTCCTTATGGACGTGCAAAAGAATGTGCGGAAAAACATGGGACACTAGCCCCAAACAAATGTATTGGCTGTATATAACAGTCATCAGACCAATGATTGCATATGGCGCAAGAGTCTGGTTCGAGAAGGGACATCAAAGAACCTTAAGGGCCAAACTAACCAGCGCACAACGACATGTCAGTCTTGCCATATGTGGTGCAATGAGCTCTAGCCCATCGACTGCGCTTGAATGCTTACTAAACTTACCTCCGCTTCACATTTTCGTAGAGGCAGAGGCATGAAGAGCAACATAGAGCCAACCACCAGGATGGCAGGGCAAACAAAGTGGTATCAACAGCCCTAATGTGGGAACAAGAGTTGGACGCAACTCTAGGAATGATATCCCACGTTATGCCCAATACGGTCTACAGCAGAGAGCTATACAACATTATCCTCCCGGAGAGGGAGGACTGGTTAGAGAACAGGACCAATTTTTTAAATAACGATAGCTTCTGGGAGACCAAAGGATCCAAAATGCAATCAGGCGTTCGATCTGGAGTTATTAGTATCCAAAAAAAGTCGAGATTGAACATAGTCTCGGCCAATTGGCTACTATATTTTAGGCCGAACTCGTAGCCTTTGAACTATGTGCTCGGTGGATTACTGACCACGAATGGACCAAGAGTACAATAACAATTTTAGCTTTAGGAGCGCTTGATTCCTATACGGTCTCATCGAGAACCGTGAGGAGCTGCAGGGATTCGCTGAATGCGCGTCATTAGTATGGATACCAGGGCATTCTGGGCACGAGGCAAATAAGGCCGCAGGTTCCTGTAATAAACTATAAAGAGTTTATTAAAGGACCTTGGAGAAACAGAGCCAGGAACATCATTGGACTTACCAGACAAGATATACGTATAGTGACTGGTCTTTTTATGGGTCACTGTCGACTGAGAATGGGACTAACAGAAGAGACCGAATGTACACTCTGTATGGAGGTTGACGATACAGTCGAATGTCCCGTTATTTCACGTTTACGTCAGAACACTTTCGGTAAACCTCAGATTGGCTCAGAAGATCTGAACGGTGTCTCACCCAATGTAATAGCCGGCCTTTTTGTAGGATTAGGCATACAGTGGTGAGAAACTGGTGGTCGCAGTGGAAGGGCTGCAAGGTCCACTCACATAATTATGAATCATCACCATCACTTTGCTCTAGGACAATTAGTTTAACCGCTTGGTGGCTTGGAAAATGATCCTACCGGTAAAATTTGACTTTATGTAAAAATCTTCACATATTCGATCACACGTATCTCCGCAACTAAAGAACCTAGAAAGCTAGGATTACGCTGAGAGAGTTTGGTTGCCTTTACAAAAGTACACAACATTAATACACAAAAATGCTTCCTTAAAGTAGTTTTTTTTAGAAAACTAAAATAATTGCAAGATTTTCGAGTCCCATGAAAATAGGGGATTTCAGGTTTGCAAACTTGGAGATGATCTACTCTCAAGGATCCTAACAATATTTTTAAAAAATTACCTTTTTTATGTCAATATTAACTGGCATATATGTGAAGTAAAGTCCAAGTCCCGTGAGTAAAGGAATATTTTTTTATTCTGAATTAATTCCTTGAACATTCCTAGATTTTTAAGTCGATTTTTTTCTATATAATACGATAGCCAACTTTTATAATTTTAATCCTAAATTGCCTAAACTCTTCTGAAAAGCCCAGATTTTAGCGGGCTAATAACTGTTAAAGAAATTCGTTTATTAAATCATGTATCACTGCGTTGTACTGTACAAATAAAGGAAAATTAAGGGGATATTAAAAAAATGAGCAGGTCTACAAAAGCTAAAATTACATGCATACATGTGATGATCCCTTCGTGATGCAATCCTTGCATAAAAACAAGGCAAAAAAAGTTCCTGTTCATGAATTACATTTTGAATTTTTCGGCCTAATTTACAATTTTGTTGTTTTGACTTTTATTTTTACAAATGACATTGGGCGCAATTTGCGCTCTTTCGATAGAGTGGAGGGACATTCCCTTAGAATTCGTGTAAGAAGTCGCACATGTGTGAGAACTCCTTAAAATTACGAGTTTCCCAGGGTCGCCATCGTAAGAAAATGGTCTTCCAGAGTGACATAAGAAGTTTTAAATAAAAAAACACCCAACTGCTAAATCTACTTGTACAGTCGGGGACTTAATAAATGGCCGCTGCCGTTTTCAGAAGAGCTTGCATGAGAATCCCAATACCGGGCGAGGTTTATGAATGAATGAATTATTGCGCGCTTTCGTTCCTTCGACTCCACGTCGATCGGCTGTCGCTGTACACTTTTGTACAATACAATTTTTGCTATTGAAATTAATAACTATTTGGAATATTGGCCGATAAACGGGCGAAGCCATACACGTTTTTTCGATACACACATTTCTTTTTTTAGCTGATTTCTTGTTTACTAGCATAGGATGTGTGTATTCCGGCGGGATTAATACAGACTTTTTATTTAAAGACTAATCAAACCTTGTAGAGATATTTTGATTTATTACTTGCTTTTTTAATTGTTTAACATAAAGGATTGCCCACAGGAAACGTAAGGTATTACTTTTCGAAAAAATCCAAAACAAAAGTTTGTTTGTCGGCCACGGCCAATTTGTTGCGGGACAATTCGCCGCGAGATTTTTTGTTTTATGAAATTACCATTGGCAATTGTTTAAACAGTTTTATTTATTATAATATATTCGTTTATTTGTATGTTTTTTCAAACTTTTTCAACTAGGTATTTGGTGGTTAGTATACAATCCAACATTTTTTCTTATTAGAAAAATAAATAAAATGGAGGATCCAAAATGGCGGATTTTCCCATTTATGAAGCGATATGCAACAAACTCAGAACTTTGGGATCTTTCAGGTCGCTGATTATCAATTTCGGAACTTTGGGAGGTTTGCCTGGAACTTGAAACATCGTCATCGTGGCGCTTAAGGTAACTCAATATAATTTTTGACTCAAATTTAAAAACATGAAAATGGCGGATCCAAAATGATGAATTTTCCCATTTATAAACCGATATGCATCAAATTCGGAACTTTGTGGTGTTTCAGGTCGCTGATTATGATTTCTAACTTTAACTTTAAAAAAAGTCAAAGTGGCGGATCCACAATGGCGTACCTTCTTATTTATAAATCGATTTGCCTTAAACTTGAAACATCGCGGCGCTTAAGGTAACTCAATATAATTTTTAACTAAAATTAAAAAAAAATAAAATGGCAGATTCAAAATGGCGGATTTTCCCATTTATCAACTGATATGCATTAAACTTGGAACTTTGAGATCTTTCAGGTTGCTGATACCTTCCTAGCTGGCCGATTAGCACACTTCAATTGACGCTATGATAAAATCAGCCTTAAAAACAGTTTTTTGTAAATATTTCGCAAACTAAAGCTCCCACGGAGTTTTTGGTTATAACACAAATTATTAAACAAAATGTGGTCTACTATATTCCGAAATGAAAGGTTCTTACTGATTTGGAAATGTTTATTTAAACTTGGCTATAATAATTAACTCTTGCCATTTGCCATCTGTTATCCGATTTCCGTTTTCCATTTTCCTATTTCCATTTTCTATTTTCCATTTTCCACTTTCCATTTTTCACTTTCCATTTTTTATTTTCCATTTTCCACTTTCCACTTTTAATTTTACATTTTCATTTCAGTGTTTGACACTGTAACTTTCTATTGTATTGTATTTATAGAAAACTGTTTTTAAGGCTCATATAGGTTGACTTGGAGTGTGCCCATGGGCTAGGTAACCGTGGACTTAGCCCACATAGGTGATACATTCTACAATAAAGTCAATTTAACAATTTCTGTAAAATGCTTAGCTTTTGATATACTATGGAAATACATAGGAAACGGGTGTACTGCTAATACTTCACGGTTAGTATCTCAGCAAAAGTACTACCCAGAGAACTTAGTCTTGTCTCATTTTATAGGCTATTAGTTGTTCTTTATTTTATGTTATTACAGATTTTCTCAAAAATAAGCAGTTTTGAAGTTAGGCCATTAAAAGTCAAAATGGGTCCAAATCCGAAATTGCGGCGAAATATTTAGCCATAACTCAAAAACCATTCGTCTGACAAATAAACAGGCAACAGTGTTTGTGTAAGAAATTTTTGTCTTCAACTTTTGTTTAAAACTTTTTTTCTAAAACGTTTGTACGTTACGGGGCGGCCGGCTCCCCCCGCCATCTTGGATTTATTGTGCATAAAAAGGGTTAAAATTACTTGGTTACTGTAACCAAGTAATTTTAACCCTTTTTATGCACACTAAATCCAAGATGGCGGGGGGAGCCGGCCGCCCCCACGTTCGAAAACTTAAGTTTATTTTTAGCGACTACACCACCTATTGCAAGCTAAAATTTTATAATGACTGGACTATTTAGCCACCCCCAAAAATAGTGTTCTTGTGCGTCCAGAAGTCGGGGTAGTTACACATGTAAAACAATTCAAATCTTAAAGTAAAGACCGTCTTCACAACTATTTTCGAATCGCCCTTACTCAAATAACCAATTTTTGCTTGTATTTATTTTTTTAGCTTTACACTTTTAAAACTTACCATTTTAAAAATAGCTAGGTATACAAACTTGTTGCATTTGCGTTTCTCTATGTAAGAATGTAATAAAAAACATAACAAAAAATTAAAGTCCTGAAAAATCACTATTATGTGTATTTTTTTAACCGAACATTCAAACGGACTACAGACCAAAGCTAATTTTTTCCGCAATTATGTGTATTTTTTTAACCGAACATTCAACCGGAACACAGACCGAAGCGAAATTTTTCATGATTGAATTTAACCCAGGAATGCGAATAAATTAAATGTGTTGAACGACGAGCCACGAAATCCGGTCAATAACCTCGGCCGGTATTGGGATTCTTATCCAAGATTTTCTGAAAACGGCAGCGACCATTTATTAAGCCCCCGACTGTACCTACTAGTCGCAGTTGGGTACAAAATTGATAGGTATACCTATAATGTACGACATGCTTCAACTTTTAGTTTTGATGCCCAAAGCACACTAACGCAATTATAAAGTTTTGTATTTTCATGAATCAGGTTATTGGGTAATTTTGTACCCATCTGCGACTAGTAGTTACAAGTAGATTTAGCAGTTGGGTGTTTTTTTATGAAATTTTTTTTTATTTCTAACTTCTCGGTTCAATTTTTATTTAGCCTTATAAAAAGCACTATGCATTTACCATTCATTTAGCATTACCCAAAAAGTACGTGTAGATTTTCTACGGACGCCAACAGTGTTACCTTCCATTGAGCGAAGGTGGGAAATGAGAGAGAAAGGAGGGAACTAGTAAAATGGTGTTAAAAAAAATCTCAAAGCGTGTGCAGAATTTTAAAAATCGCTCTATATTTGTGAAGGATATAGCTACAACTATTACTAATAGGGTGGGTAGGGAGGAGAGAGGGAGGGGGAAACTAGTAAATTGGTGTTGGAAAAAAGTCTTAAAGCGTGTGCAGAAAGAAATTTTGAAATCGCCCTATATTAAATAAAATTATGCAAACATGTTTTTTGAAGAGGCTAGGGGGAATGACAGGATGGGAGATGGATTGGAGCAGGGAGGACTATAAAGTAATTACAGCAAATTAGAGGACATTTCCAATGGGTTATCAAAGGCATTCCATTAAAATCGTCTGAAATTTAGGTAATTTGTATGCCTTAAAGCCGACATTATGTAACAAAATGGCGTCTGAGGACCGCCATATTGACTCCTGTTTAAAAAAATAAAGCCTATAGCACACGACACATTTTTCGTCAAAATAGGTTTAGCCGTTTAGCCTCTAGCGCGACACAAACATACATACATACATATCCCAAGCGAAAAACATTACCCTTCGTTTTGTCGTGCTGCAGTTGGGTAAAAAACGACCAACAGACAAGGTAAGCCATCTGTGAGGCATTTAAAATTGGTTGATATTTTTTTCTATATACGCCTAGACGCGGATCGCAAGGACCAAGACGGCTTTGCCCTGAAGGGGAGAAAACTAGAGATATCCCAAAAAAATTACCCCAAAGTTAAATTCGCCCCGTCTGGGAAAACAGACTAGACGTAACAAAGGAAAAAAAAATCGGCAACACGGTAGAAGCTAACCTTCTTTCATTTAACAGCAGTTCCAAAATTTCACACGCGGCGCCGCGTACTTTCTTGGGGCTGGAATTTCGGTCTTTAACTAAAAACACGTGTAACTTCTTTCAGTGTCTTGTCGGAAGTGATTTTTTCAAACACAGGGTGGCGCTTCAAACTCCCATGATCAAAAAGAAAATAACTTTCAACAAAGAGAGAAATTATCACCTGACCGGAATTTTTCCCAAACAAGTAGTTTCTTTTTTTTGAAGGTTTTTGCTAGAAGCCCAAAAATATCAAAACAAACTTTAAGGTTAGGTTTTCCCAAAAGTTCAAAATAAAACAAAAACAACGCCACTGATCGGACCCATAATAATAGGAACTTTTTGCCCTATTTTTTATGCAAGGATTGCGCTCCCGAAAGAATGCTGCTTGATTTTGAATCGCCCTGTATATTTTGAACTATCATTAGTTTCTGATTGTCCCGTAATTTACTCGTGGAATAGCCGTTTGTTGAAGACAAGATCAATCTGAAATTTTTCTGCGTAGCACAAAATAACTGCTGTTATTTTACAGATTGATAGATCCAGATGCTATAATGTCTTCGACCAGCCTGAAGTCGGAATCAATTGATTTTGAATTGAAGAGTGAAGAGGAAATCAAGCAGGAAGAGCTTATGTTGGATGACAGCTCATCTGAGTGAGTGTTTTTTTATTTTATTTTAACCAAGGTTTACCCAAATACCTTAAACAATAAATACAGGGCATATTCATGCATTCTTACATGCGATGCTTGAAGCCAGGGCCTTTTTTAATTCTTAATGTTCCTTTTTTGGGCAGACAGGATTTCGGTAATTGCACATGCGTCAGTTTTAGTGGTTTTGGAACATACTTCGTCACTACATTATTTGACAATTATCAAAAATGTAAGGTTATGTCAATTTTTTTCTAAAAACTAGTTGATTGGATGAAAATTTATCAAATTAGTAGTAGTAGTAATATATTTTCTTTAGCATTTTGCTACTAGGTACAAAATATTTAAAACTAAACTAAATTAACAACTTTGTTGTTGTTTAAAAAGGTAACATTTTAAAGATTTTTTAAATAAAGATATAGATGTTTTTGATTTTATTTCATTTTTTAATTGATTAAATTCTAAAAGCCCTTTATAAAAAATGGAATTAAATTTTAAATTAGATCTACAATTATCAACGTAAAAATTTGAATTATTTCGAGTCAAATATGAATGTTGTTCAAAGTTTATAGTAATAAATGATTTTAAATTTTCTGGAAGTAAATTATGTTGAATTTTATAGATAAAAATACAAACTAAATAAAATGTGAAATTTTTTACATTTAACCATTCCAATTTTGATAACATAAGAATTATTTCTGTATATTTATTTGCATTTAAAATTATCGTCATTGCTTTATTTTGTAAAATCTGTAATTTTTCGAAAACGCTTTGATTTGCCGAATATAAAATTGTGGAACAATAAATAAAGTGTGGTAATATGATTGTATTATATATAACTTTTTTTGACCATGTACTTACATTTTCACTAGCTCTTTTTAAAAAACCTATTTTACTAGCAATTTTGTTTATCATTTTTTAATGCTGTTGGTGAAAATTTAATTTTGAGTCTATTATGATACCAAGATATTTAAATGAATTAATTATGTTTACTTTTTTCTACAAAAATATTTAACTTTAAATTATCATTATAATTTCCTATTATTAAACATTGCGGATTAAATTTATAGTTTTTCCAAAATTAATTGTGCAGATTTTTTCTGGACACCATGAAGGGGGTTTAATAACATCTATAAACCACTCTTAACTTTATTTACAAATTATAAATAAAAGTACTTACCTATGGAATGGCACACCCTTATATGTTTTAAGAAACATAATTTTACACGACAAACGCAAAACACCGCAAAATGTAAATAAACAACATTTATGGCGTTTATCCATACAACAGCTGTGTGTCTACGTGCCAAAGAAATTCAAGGAACCCTAGAAGACGCATCCCCATTATTTAATACGCAAATTCATTCATCATGCATGAAATCTCAGAAAATTTTGCCGAATCCTCGCAGGCAACACTGTAATAGGTATAAAAGAGAAATCGAGGAAAACACCATGGGCGTGCAGATTTTGTTGAAAATAAAATAAATTATAGACATTTTCCTATAAAATTTTTGCACCCAAAATTATAAAATTTAAATAAGTGTAAAATATTACCGGTACAGCTTTGACAGCCATTCTATTTTTACAGAATTAATTTTTTTATCGATTTATAATATTAGAAATCAATAACTTATTTACAGCTGGTAATATCCGTAGTTTTGATTTTTATTATTTTTCCCTAAAGATAAGAAATCTACTTTATATTATTTTTTTCTGGATATAGAAACGTGTTACTTTAATCCCTAAAATTTAAAACACAGGTAAAAGTGTTTCTTTTTATTTCAAATTGTCAAAGGTGTTTTTTTAGCTTTTTACTCTTTCACCTTGGTAATACATTGCTCTTAGTAAATTTTTTACAGTAAGTAGATTTGTTCTGTTAAAAAAAGTCAAAAACTCCGAATTATATACTCAGACCTTGAGATATTTATCAAAATTTTTGCATCAGGATTTAAAGAGTCTATTTGATCCCCTAGTGCATTTTCGACACTTTTGGGTGTTTTCGGTTTCTATGTTTATAATATTGATATGCGATGTTTACCATCATTATTCTCTTCAAATTAAAGCACACTAAGGTGTAGTCGTTTTTTCTTCAATCTTCTCTAGAAGTTCCCGAAACAACCCAAATGATAAAAATGGGACAGCCTATAGTTATAATATAGATTTTTTGTTATATTTTATCAGCAAAACTCTTGCCTCGAAATAAAAAGCACTCATTGGTTTATTTTACCAAAATCCATTCATTAGTTTATTAAACTCTAGCAATTAGTTTTTTTAGAAAATATTTGGTATGAGTCTGTGTTTTTTACATTTGCAAATGTTAAAAAATATGACTTATTCAGTTTTATCAACAAAATACTTTTGATTTCCATAAAAAAATCTATTTAATTTTTATTTACCAAATAAAATAAAAATGAAAAAATATTATTTATAATTAAGTGATTATTATACAGGGTGTCCCATAACTTAGGCGCCGTAGTGCAGCAGGTGATAGAGGAGGTTATTTCCAAGAAAAAGTTTATATAACATGGGGTCAACATTCATCTGTTTTTAAGATATAGGATTTTTAAAGAGGAGTGGGTGAAAACCGGTTATACAAAAAAAAATCTGTGACAGCCAGCTGAATACTCAGCTAATTGTGATTAAAAAATGTGGTACTCCTTTTTTGATAATATTACAAGTGGAGGAGGTACAGGCTGTCAAAATAACCTCGAAAATGTATAAAAAATAATATTTTTTTTTAAATTAATTTTTGCTTTCTCTTTTAAAAAATATCAATAATATTTTATTATTATGTCTCGCTAGAGACTTGTTTTTATTAACAAAAAATATTTAAAAAACATTGCATTTAATATGGCATTCATAAAAGTTCATACCAAAAAAATAGTATTTTCTAAAAAAATTGACTGACTAACTTTTTTCAAATTAATTTTTTAAAATTAATTTCAATTTACTGCTTTTGTTCTAATACAAGACTACCCAATTTCATATTTTTACTGCGTTTTTTTAAAGTTATTATCACAAAAGTTAAAAAAATTGTCAACAACAAGTTTTTGATCAGACATGACCTCCTCTATCACTTGTTGGCCTATGGCCCCTAAGTTATGGGACACCCTATATATACAAACATTATTAAATTTGGCAAATATAAGAATTAAGAACAATATTTTAATCCATTTGACTCAAGGCTCTCTTTTAATTAATCACCAGGGACTATGCAGTAAGTAAGTGAAAAGGAAGTTAAAACTCTTTTTTTTTTCTGTGTAAAAGTAGGTACTACCTTTTTTCTTCTTATAGTTATATTTGTTAATTCTAACTACTTTTTTACATCATTATATGATGATCGAACATCAAAAACAACCAGTGATAATATATTATGTATACTTTATAATAAAAAGAGATAGTTGAATATTTAACTACCAACCACTAGTAGTAAGTCGTTTTCTTAATTTGAACTAGTCTTTAACACCTGACCTTGGGCAAGGCATTTCGTACAAGATAGTGCCTACTAGGTGCTAAACGAACATACTGAGGATCAACGTGGTCAGAACAAAGAATGCCCATTTTGACAGAATTTTCTCCTTATTAAGGCCAAGAATCTCCCTCCAAAGCTCTCTCTTGTTTGGATCAGTGGGGAATCTAGTAAACTCATAAATTTGAATATTTTTAAAATGTTTAATAACTGTACAGTAGCATGACATAACATAACATTACAGAGTGAAAATGGTTGTTTACATAAGAAATATATTTTTTTTATATATTATTGCCAGAATAAATTCAAAAACTTTTCCAAAAAAACCCAAACACTAGAGGTGGGAAAATAAGGGAATTTGCAACAATAAATAATGTTTCTTAAAACTTCTTTGTAAAATAAATCACTAATATTTTGTAAAAAAAGTTATAAACCACACCACTGTCTTACCAAATCGTAAACAATATGACGGTTTCTGGAAGAGATTCAAACTTACCGGTGAAATGATAAATCCAGCCACTTCTCTTCACTTTTGTCACATTTCTTAGGCATTTTTAAAGTTATTTAATAAAAAAAATCTTAATTTTGTGATCAATATTGCAAAAAAAACAACGAAAACGCACCTTTATTCGGATAACCTCTCAAAGGCAACAATAAATGATGCAAGGGTGACGTTTGGTCTACATGGTTGCCGCTATTAATTTTTTTTCTGAAAAATAGCGAACAAAAATCAGTTTTTTGCATTTTACGCGTCGTAGGGCAAAATTTAATGTATGAGAAATATTACCCATAGAATTCCCTACAATCGGTCTCCATAGTCTATAGGTCTACAACCACACGTTTAGAAGAAAATTTGAAAAAATTATGTTTTTTGCAATTTATGCAAAAACGGTAAGTCATAAAAAAAAACTTTATTGACATAAAATGATCAAGACACAATTCTCTACAATGCGACAATGACAATTTACAGCTCTACAACCATATGTGTTGAAGACAGAGGGTGCCGAAAATGCCCATTATGTACTTTTTTTCGTTTTACGCAAAAACCATAAGTCATAGAGCTGTGACTCACATTGGTGAATTGTAGAGAATGGCGTCCTGGAGATTTCTTGTCTATAATGTGTTTTTCTAGGACCTACCGTTTTTACATAAAATAAAATAATAATTTTTGCAAATTTGGCGCCCTATATGTTCTACACGTAGTTGTAAACCTGTGGCCCAAAAGGAAAGAATGTAGAAAATTGTGTCCTTTAACATTTTATGTTTATAAAGTTTCTTTCTACGACTAAAAAAAAACACAATTTTTGACAACTTAGCTGCCATCTACCTTCTAAACATGTCGTTGTAGACCTATAGACTATGGACATTGATTGTGAAGACTCGTATGGGTAATATTTCTCTTAAATAAAATTCTTCTCTACGACTTACCGTTTTTGTGTAAAATGCAAAAAACTGATTTTTGTCAATTTTGGTGCTCTCTATCTTCTATACATGTAAGTCTAGAGCTATAACCTTTAAAAAAAATTGTAAAGGAATTTTTGAAGTGTAAACTTCTTTAGGCGCGTTTAGTAGTTTTTGTGGGTACTGAATTGAACTGAGCCGTCAGACTCGGCTATGTAACGCTCATTCGGGTGAAGTCGGCTCGAGTCGACTAACTGTGAGAGGAACATTCAGCGAGCAATATGATGATGCAGATGAAGGCCAGTATTATTAATTTCGCCTTGTTAAAGTTTACACTTCTGCCATGTGGTCTTAAGCACACACAATTTTTTTTGTCAACAAAGGTTTTCTCTGTGACGTTCCATTTTCGCGTAAAATCAAATCAAAACACTTTTTGAGTTTTCCAGAGTTGCCCAGGAGAGGGTTGTAGACTAATGTATATATATATATATATATATATATATATATATATATATATATATATATTATATAAAGAAAAGGTTTTTTTAACTTTCGTGATCAAAACATTTAACTTAAATTAATTTGGACTAAAAGCAAGAGTTATTTTTATACCGAAAACATTTGTAGTGAGAACAATAATTAATAGTTAAAAGTGCAGTTTAGTCATCTGGTTTTAATAACTTTTTAAATACCACCTAGGAAGACAAAACTAATACACTATTTATGAACTCTAACCTCACACCAAAGAAATTTAATTAAACTTACTTTCAGTTGAACGTTTTTCACACTTAAATGGAGTCCCGTTTTTTTCAGAAAACCGAAAACCAAATCAATATTTTAAACTGCGCATTCGCTACCGTACTTTTTCTTCTCACGTAAAATATCTCCCTCTCAGCTGTGGTCGAGCATGTGTGAAGTTAGTAAGAGGAAGATAATTTTATGTGAACAGAAAAAGAGAGGTGCGCATGTGCAGTTTAAAAAAATGGTTTGCATTACAGGATAACGCCGCTAGTTATTTTGTGTTCCTGCAAAAAACAAGCTCAAGTTGGTTGACTGCACAAAAATTGCAATTTTGTGCTAATCGTTGTACGTTCTATAAAAATCGACAATCAACAATCTTCGAAAAAAACCAACTTTAGCTGATTATTTCTAATTTATACTTTCCTTTTAATTCAAAATAGATAAGGATTTAAACCGCCACATAGATCTATAACAACAGGGACTTAAAAGCAAATGTTTTATGATTTTTGTTAAGTTTAGGTACCTATGTAAACAAAAATTTACCGATTGATTATTGGATAACATATTCTAACTTAAAAAAAAACTTTTTTTCAAACATTTGTATACATATGTGCATATAGGTACACAGACAGACATGCATACATACATATCTAGAGGTTATACTTACAACCTAGAATTAAATTGTATAGAAAAACGTTATTAATGATAAGATCTCAAAAAAAAATCAATGAAAACAATCCTTTTCTCACATAGGATGGTAAACATATTCTATTACAGATACATGTATAGCAATCCAAAACGTAAGCCGAATTCAAAAACAAAATATTTTTTTGATTTTTATTAGTTACCATTTTACTTATGTACCTACATCAAAATTACAAGTTATAAAAGTACTGGCAACATTGTTGCGAATTTGAAAGAAATCCCCAGTATAATACTTTTTGTGTCTGATGAAGTTTAGGATTTCTATACGGGGTCTACCTTTAGTTGAATGTTTTTGCTACGTGCCATAACATACACATTTTAACTTGAAAATTTGTGACTGCGAATCTAAATTTGCCATTGTTTCCAAAGCAAGCTGTGATTGCTCTAAGGCAGCGATTCTCAAACTGGGTTCCGCGGAACCCCAGGGTTCCGCAAAGCGGTAATTGGGATTCCGCAAGAAGTTAATAAAATAAAAAAAATATTTGTGGTATCACCCAAAAATGAATTAGTCAATAGTGTCATGGTGTAAATAAAATAAACATTCTTAGTAAAGTACGTTTGGGAATTGGGAAGGGTATTTCTTAATGACTCTTCATTTCAATTGTCATCAAGAATAACTGATGTCAAGTGGCTACAATGTTTGGAATATCTTACCGAGATCTTCTTAAGCTTTGATGAATTAACTTCAGGGAACTTCTGTCACAGTTATCTCACTACATGACAAAATCCAGCCAATGTTAAATAAAATACAGTTTTAAGAATTTTGTCCAAATAGTGACCGAGTGCTTTCTTACACTGCATAATTTTCTGTACGATTATCAGCAGAAACCATCTTCAGAACCTGCAAGTTTTAATCAAACAATATTTTTCAAGGCAAGAAGAGGATCTTGATTAGGTTTGCAATCCATTCTCAGTCTCAGTCAAATAAGCTTATCAAACTCTAACTGTAAAATAAACTAAACAGCTAATTGATGTTGCAGCCGATGGTAACCTTAAAACTACTTTTAATTCGGCTACTGTGTTGGAGTTTTGGGCCCAGCTTAGAAGTGAATATCCAGAATTAGCTTATTATGCTGTTAAAAAATTGTTGCCTTTGGCTGCAACTTACCGTTGTGACGTAGGGTTTTCAAAGCATGCTCTTAAGAAATAAACTAAATCCTGAAGCAGATAATATGCGCATACAACTTTTAAACATTGAACCCAATATTGAGAAACTTGTCTCAAACAAACAAAATCCATCGCATTAAGATTTTAAAAAAATAATAAAATATTTTTAATACTTATTTTAGTGTTTTTTGCTATTTCCGAGTTATTAATATATTACGTACCTACTTAGTTCTTACATATTGGTGAGGTTAGGCCTTCTGTAGAAAATAAAATATACCGAAGGACCACTCGAGATAGCTCGAGAAAAACGTGGGGGAGTTAAGAGGGACTGTATCTTTCCACAGGGCTCCAACAGGGAAAAAAGAGCCTAAAAACTTAAATACTAAAAATAGCGCAGCAATGAAAAATTATCAAGAAACGACTTACCATTAGATGTCTTTTGTAGCTACTTGGCTGGCCAGCCCGATTATACGCGAAGTACCAGACTCTCCATTGTTCTATAGTTCCAAATGTTCCAAACACTAATATCTAATAAACTAAAGCGTAAAATTAATAGTTTCCACAATTTTAATATAAAATGATAGCGGTGCGGTGACTTTCCTTGCACGTGGCGCGTGGTTGAGTGTTTTGTATTGTGTTCGCGCAGACAATCGGCGTTTTCGTCTGCTAGGCCGAATTTAGCCGCTTATCTCAAATCCTTCATTGCTGGAAGAAGCGCGCGAAGTTAAAATTCAAAATATGGAAAGATATAGCGTAAAGTAAATCAAAATAATAATCTAAAAACGCTTGTAAGCGTAGAAAATGTAACCCAAAAATATTTAAAAACTAAGAGAGATAGCTTCTCCAATTTTAAGTGAAAACTAGAGAACACAATCATTTACAAAAATAAAAACAAGTTGGGAAACTTGTTCATTCGGCCCACCAAAATGAGCATCATTTTTCGGTAGGTGAATCTGAATCAATTGGAAGGGGGCAAAGCTTGACTAAAGGTCGTTTAAAGATACCGGACGCGGTACGAACATTTGCCACCCTAGCGTGCCCATCAGGCCCTTTAAAAATTTCAATAATGCGACCTACCCGCCATTGAAGGGGCGGTGATAACTCGTCTTTGATAAGAACGAGGGTACCTATTTTTGGCTCTGCGCATGGTTCCAACCATTTATTTCGTACTTGAAGGGTATGTAAAAATTCTTGGCTCCAACGACGCCAAAAATCGGCTTGTATTCGTTGGACCAAGTTCCATCGCGATAACCGATTCTCAGGTTTACTTGAAAAATCTTCATCAGGAACAGAAACTAAAGGTCCATGTGTTAAAAAATGTCCCGGTGTTAAAACCTGTAGATCGTTACAGTCGGTAGATTGCGGGGTCAAGGGGCGAGAATTTAAAATCGCCTCAATTTGACAAAGAACCGTGTACAACTCCTCATAACTTAGAATTTGCGAGCCAATGGTACGAATTAAGTGAGTTTTTACTGATTTTATCCCTGACTCCCAAAGACCGCCGAAGTGGGGAGCTGATGGAGGGATAAAATTCCAGGCGATAGCTTGTTGCGTGCAAGCATTTCTTGCAAGATCAAGCAATTCTTTGCTTGATTTAACGAAATTTGTGCCATTATCTGAAAAAAGAGTTTTTATGTAACCTCTTCGGGCAACAAAGCGACGTAGCGCAGCTAAAAAAGCGTCCGAAGTTAGATCTGATACTAACTCGAGATGTAAAGCTTTAGTATTTAGACAAATAAAAAGGCAGATATATGCTTTTTGTGTTTTTACACCTCTGTGTTTACTGAGAGTGATAGGTATAGCACCACTAAAATCTACTCCACTAAAAGTAAAAGGCTTTTGTGGAATCAAGCGGTAGGACGGAATTTGTCCCATGATTTGCTCATAAGAATGCGGTTTGACGCGAAAGCAACGAACACATTTGGATAAAACCGTTTTAATTAAGCGTTTGGCAGATAAAATCCAAAAAATTTGACTAATGAGATATTGGACTATTTGCACTCCAACATGCAAATATTTTTTGTGCATATATTCAATAAAAATATAAGAAAGTCTACTTTCCTTGGGTAAAAGAAGAGGATGTTTTTGTCCGTAAGAAATAGTCATGGCTTGTTGAATGCGTCCTCCAACTCTTATAAGACCATCCTGGTCTAAAAAGGGATTCAATTTTTGTATGGGTTTTATGCATTTTTTCTGGTTTTGAAGGTTAAGAATTACTTCAGAAAAGTATTTTTGTTGTTCGTGCTTAGCCAAACATTTTAAAGCGTTAAAGAGATCGATATAATCTATATTTGTCTTTTTTCTGAAGTCTGCGGATAGTCTACAATTATTTATGAATCGCAAACTGCGGGCTAAAAGTAGTTGAATAGCGTAAAAATCGGATTTATTATTTAAAAGCGAATCTAAAAAATTTTCCGTTATTCGGTCACAAGAAATCAGAGCAACATTTTTTCGTTCCTCAGTCTCTAAACTGTCATTTATTTTGACTTGCGGGGTTTTTGTTGGCCATTTATCGAAAGATTCTTGTAAAAAACTAGGGGCGGCCCACCATAGGGGATGATTTAAAAGCTCACTCGGCGAGCAGCCGCGGCTGGCTACATCGGCACTATTGAGAAAGGTGGGGGTATATAACCAACATTCTGGATTAATATTATCTTGGATAAGACTAACACGATTTGCGACAAAAGTTTTCCATTTACTTGGATGGGATTTTATCCAGTGTAAAACAACCATTGCGTCCGAAAAAGCGTAAATATTATTTATTGTGAACCTTTTTATGAATATATCATATGTGTATTTTAAGACCTCAGATAAAAGAGTAGCGGCTAGAAGTTCTATTCTCGGAATACTAACAAATTTTTTAAGTGGAGCGATACGACTTTTCGCAAGAACAAAATATATGTGATATTTAGCGTTTCGTAAGACACGTAAGTATATTACGCATGCGTACCCTCGTTCACTCGCATCACAAAAACCACAAAGATCGATGGATTCGGCGTTGGTGATGTCAATGTGGCGGGGTAAACTAAATTTTTCTAAAACTTGAAATTCAGATTGATGAGTGTCCACTGACGAACTATTTCTAAAGTAGGCGTGGCGTCCCAGGAAATACCAAGTAACCAAATTTGTTGAATCAAATATTTTAAAGTGAATGTTACTGGGGTAAGATACCCATGGGGGTCATAGCAGCGTGCTAAAAAAGAGAGAAGCGTCCTTTTAGTACAGCTTTGCTGATTAGGTAATATGTTAAATCGAAACTCGTCATAGGAAGGATGCCAGCACAGGCCTAAGACCTTAGTAACGTCATCCGAATCGAGAGATAAAACTGCGGGGTTGACTAAGGAGGGATCTAAATGAGAGATCACTTCTGAGCGATTGCTAGACCATTTGTGTAATTTCAAGCCAGCGTTTCCTAACAATTCCGTAAGCTCATGCTGCAAATTTAACGCCTCTTGAACCGTTTTACATGAAGTAGTGACGTCATCAATATAGGTATCGTTAAGTATAACTTGAGCAGCGTGAGGGTAGTTATCATATTCGGACTCAGCTAAGTGCTGAAGGGTACGTAAAGCGAGATATGGTGAACAGTTCACTCCGTAAGTGACAGTTCGTAGTTTAAAAACGGAAACTTTTTCATTAGGGTTAAACCGCCAAAATATTTTTTGGTATTTTTGATGATCAGGGTTGATATTTATACCACGATACATTTTTTGAATATCGCAGGTGAGCGTCACAGGGTTAAGGCGAAAATGTAATAATATTTGAATAATATCTTTTTGTAGTTTTGGACCCGATAATAATACTTGATTAAGCGAAATATGCGTAAAAGGGTCAGTAATACTCGCATTAAAAACTACCCTTGTCTTAGTAGTGATAGCTTCATTTTTAACAACAGCGAAATGTGGAATAAAATAGCTGTCTGAATCGTCTTCTTTTTCTGAGTCATAGTCCATATGACCCAATTCCAAATATTCATTCATAAATTTAGAATATTCACAATACAAGTTTTTATCGCGAAGCAGTTTTTTTTCTAAAGATAAGAAACGATTTAGCGCGACTTGTTTTATTGCGGGAAACTGCGGTGGATTTTCAAATGTGCGAAAGGGAAGGGAGACAGTATACCGGCCGTCTTGATTACGCGACACGTTCTGTTTAAAATAATTTTCACAAATTTCATCCTCTGGTTTCAAATGAGTTTTTTGGGGGGCGCAGTCGGTTTCCCAAAATTTTGAAATTAATTGCGAAAGCGAGTCATTTTCAAAAGTTTGACAAAAAAGAGCATTAATTGGCGGGGTAGAAATTAAGGGTTGATTTATTTGTCCCATCAAAATATAGCCGAAAATAGTTCCCATAGCAAAGGGATGATTTGGATCATCGCTAGCGATTTTTTCACCCTGTATAATTAGTGGAAATAGATCCATACCAATTAGTAAATTTACAGGCGAAGGGTTGTAAAAAGTGGGATCTGCTAAGGGTAAATTTTTTATAAAATGCCAATTTTCTGTATTTATTTTTACTGACGGTAAATCAGTACAAACTTTTTGCAAAATAATTGCTTGCGTAGACACAAAAATATCTGGTTTTTGAAAATTACAAATTTTAATAAAAATCGATCCTAGATCAGAAGTAAGAGAGTTGCCTCCAACCCCCTGTATATTTGAACATAAGGGTTGTCTTGGAAGGCCCAATTGTTGCGCTAATTTTTGAGAACAAAAAGTGTTTTGCGAACCGCTGTCTAACACGGCTTTAACTGTTTGAAAGTTACCGCGGACGTCTTGAATTTTTACTAGGATAGTTGACAATAAAACTTGCGATTGCGCAGAAATAAAACCACAATGCGTGGGGTTAGAACCCGAAGGAGTTGCGATTGGTACTTGTGAATTAGAAGACGTCGAAGTAAAATTTTGATTATTTTGATGAGAGGTACTTTCAGGGAAATTAGTTTGAGTAGAGTAATTTTGAAGCGGACAACCAGTAGCCGGGGATCTAAAACTTTGCTGACTGGCCAAGTAACCACGTGGTGCACTACTTGGAGATGCGTTGGGAGAAATATTAGAGAGATTTTGTGAGAAATTCACGTTAGCATCAAAATGTGATCTATTTTGATTTTGAGAATTAGAGTAATTATAATTTCGCTCAAAATGAATTAATGAGTGATGTCTTTGATTACCAGGGCAATAGCGACATGAGCGTAGACTTTGACAAGAATTTGTTAAATGTATTGAGCTTAAACAATTTAAACATAGTTTTTTATTTTTAGCGTAAGAATAGCGTTCGTAGGGAGATTTACCTTTAAATGCGTTACATAAATATATTGAATGTGTGTTAGAATCACAAAAAGCGCATCTATCTTTAGAATGAGTATTTTCCGTACCATGTAGCGTTTTTGTATAATAAGGCGAGGCGTTATTTTTATAAAACTGTTTATTATTTTTAAATCTATTTTTAGATTGTAGCGAATAAAGCGAATTACATTGACTTTCAAGGAAATTATAAATTTCTTGATATTTGGGCATTTCATTAGACCTAGAATTGGCTAGTTCAAAGCGCGAAAGTAGTACCTCAGGCAATTTATCTAGTAAAATGTTGGCGAGCGGAAAACACCATTGATCAGTGTCGTAATTTAGAGTTTTTAAAGCCTCAATGTTTTCTGAAAAAACATCAAGCAGCGTGCGCAGCGTTTCTGGATTGTCGTCTTTGAGAGCGGGAAAATTATACACGGAGCGCCAATAAGTTTGAGCCGATAAGCGGGGGTTATGATAGCGTTTTAGAAGCGTATTGTAAGCGATTATATAATTAGCGTCGGTTATTTGTAAATGTTTAACTACGTTTAAAGGCGGTCCTTTTAGGTAGGACAGTAACAAATTAAATTTAGCGTTTGTAGGAATACTAGGATTATTGTGTACAGAACTATTGTACATATCTAGAAAGGTTGGAAACTTAGTGATGTCGCCATGAAATTCGACAATGCGCAGTCTTGGCATTAAAGACGCCATAAAGCGGTCTGGATCAGAAGAATTTGAAATTTGCGTTAAGTTTTGGGGTTGAGGAGCTTCAATTTTCACCTCAAATAGTTGTTTTTGAATTCTTTTAATATCATAGAAGCTGTCGTCAAACTCAGTAAGGCGTTCATTTTCTTCTTCCAGTCTCTCCGGACTTGCCGAATAAGCCTCTATTATTTGATTTTGATAAATAAAAAATGATTCTTTCATTTCATCAAGATCGATCAGTCGAACCTGTAAACACGGTTTTTTTGTATCATCCGTTAGGCATGCATTAGCTAAGTTATGAAGAGTATTAATGCGATTATGTTGCACATTACGGAGTGCTTCTAACTTCTTAAGTTGCGTACTCATGGTAATGTTTTTAAAAAACTCCGTTAAAACAGGTGAACGATTAGTTTCCGAAATTTTTAATATTTAAAAATTAAAAGCGTTTAAAAAGAAAAGAAAATAGGCGATAAAAAATGTAAACAAGTCTCATTTACCTCTCTAATATCGTTGTGTTGGAAACTTTTCCTACGTGCAGGCGCCAAGCCAAAAAGAGGTAGGAAATGCGCGAAAACAATGCGCGTTCGGTACTTTTTTACTTGTTATTTTTACTGCTAGCACAGCAAAAAGATCAAGGTCATGCGTATTTATTAAAAATTTTATTTTTAACAAAATGCGATTTAGACTTTAATTTTTCCCGCGGTCCTGTTATCAGGCTCGAACCTGGACCAAATGGTGAGGTTAGGCCTTCTGTAGAAAATAAAATATACCGAAGGACCACTCGAGATAGCTCGAGAAAAACGTGGGGGAGTTAAGAGGGACTGTATCTTTCCACAGGGCTCCAACAGGGAAAAAAGAGCCTAAAAACTTAAATACTAAAAATAGCGCAGCAATGAAAAATTATCAAGAAACGACTTACCATTAGATGTCTTTTGTAGCTACTTGGCTGGCCAGCCCGATTATACGCGAAGTACCAGACTCTCCATTGTTCTATAGTTCCAAATGTTCCAAACACTAATATCTAATAAACTAAAGCGTAAAATTAATAGTTTCCACAATTTTAATATAAAATGATAGCGGTGCGGTGACTTTCCTTGCACGTGGCGCGTGGTTGAGTGTTTTGTATTGTGTTCGCGCAGACAATCGGCGTTTTCGTCTGCTAGGCCGAATTTAGCCGCTTATCTCAAATCCTTCATTGCTGGAAGAAGCGCGCGAAGTTAAAATTCAAAATATGGAAAGATATAGCGTAAAGTAAATCAAAATAATATTCTAAAAACGCTTGTAAGCGTAGAAAATGTAACCCAAAAATATTTAAAAACTAAGAGAGATAGCTTCTCCAATTTTAAGTGAAAACTAGAGAACACACTCATTTACAAAAATAAAAACAAGTTGGGAAACTTGTTCACATATTTTTATTTGGAAGCTCCAAAAGTAGTGTTATTGTGGATTTTTTTTCACAACATTAAACATTATGTCTTATATTTAAGTACTTAGGATAGGATATCCCTAGAAAAAAAGCAAGTTTTAGGGTTCCCCACTCTACAAAAGTTTGAGAACCACTGCTTTAAGGTATTTGGGTTTACGCATTGCAATTAAACAAGAGTAAATTTAATTAGTTTCAATGTAAAAAATGTAGTTTTAAGATTAAACACAGAGTCGCAACCTAAACCAGCATGCAATAATCCATAAAGACGTAGACAGAATCAAGTGGTTTTATTGTGCCCATTGCGATTGTGCCCATGCGAACCGAACCAAAATTATAAGTAACGTTAATAAGAAATAAAATTTCGGACTTCCATTGTCTTTATTTATTTTAAAACACGACGTTTCGGTTAGTAAGTATCTCTAACCGTTATCAAGTGTAAACTAAACAATCTAGTCTCTAGGCTACTACTTATACTACTTGGTGTGCAGTCAGGTGTGACGGCCCGTCCCCTTTTTTAATCCTAAGACGCCTGTTTTCCTTAAGGAATGGTTTCCATATGTTTGGTATGTCCGTACTTGGTTGACTGAAAACTTCTTTATTCTGCATTATATACGCAGCTTCAATAAACTTTCGTTTTCGCCAATGCGACTCCTTATGTAAAACTTTAGCTTCTGACCACTGAATCCTGTGATCATTTGACCATGCATGATCTGCTAAACCGGATTTTTCAATATCCCCTAATTGGGTACTTTTTAGATGTTCATTTACTCTAACCTGAAGGGGGGGGGGATATTGCGTGCATGCGTGTGTTTTGTCACACAGCTGCTGTGTGGCTAGACGCCATATTTGTTGTCTGTTTACATTTTGCGTTTGTCGTGTAAAATTATGTTTTTTTCTGTGAACAATGGTAAATAATTCACGTAAAACATGTGCGGTTTGTGAAAAAATGTCCAGAAGTAAGGGAGTCCCATTCCATAGGTAAGTACTTGTATTTTTCTTTATAATTTGTTAATAAAGTTAGAATGTTTTATAGATGCCATTAAACACACTTCATGGTGTCCACAATAAATCTGCACAATTAATTTTTGAAAAACTACAATTTTAATCCACAACTTGATAAATTTTTGACAATAGGGTATTTGACAAATTTTAGAAGTGTTTAGAATGATACATAGGTCCCTAATTTGCTACGCAAAATTATTAAAATAGTATATTTTATCATGACTACATTTAAAATCAAGTTTTCTAATTTCCGATTTGAATTTGCCGCTAAAACGCTCATTTCTAGCATGGCGTTGCAATGACGTCACAGCCCAGTAAACTCGCGGACAGATACACGGCATTCAAGTGTTTATTTGTTTTTGGTCTGTGTTTTTACTGTTTTTTATGTAAAAAAGTGGTGTGTAGTGCCTCAGTGTTCGAATACTAGCATAAAAACACCTGAAAAACTATTTATTCATGTGCCTACAGCAGTAAAAGAACGGAAAAAGTGGCTAGAACTTGCTCGAAGAGACAAAAGGGCCTTAACTAATACACCTTCACTTTACATTTGTGAAGATCACTTTGATGTGAGTATAACTAAAATGTTTCTATTAATTTTTCTCACGTTGTCTATAATATGTATAACTATTTCGTAAATGACGATGAAATTTGAAAAATGTGACTATGCAGTGTAACCTATGCAGTACTTCAAGTATTGCTGGTCGTTGTATACTTTTTGCCTCCTTGTCCTGCAATTTTTGATTGTTTCTTAATACTTAAAATAATAATGATTGGGTATTTAATTGAATCTATTGTAGCATATTAAACAAAAAAGCAAAACATATAACCTAACCTCAAAATCTAAATGAGTAAAAGTAGGCGAAGAATATCATAAAAGAACTTTCAGTTATATACAAAACAACTCATCGAATACTTACATCAACATTTTAACGTTTCTAAATTCCGCAGAACAAAAATCACTGTTGTTGGCAAAGAAGCCTGCCACCATAAAGGAATGCAGCATTGGCAAGTTGGAGCTATCGGCTTTGGAGAATCCGTTTTCTATTGAAAATATGTTTATAAGCAAACCACAAAATAAAATCTAATTTAGGACGATAATTCGCACTTTAAACCAAAGCAAACATTACCATCCATAAGAAAATAACACAGAAAATAGCTTCGTTCGAGGCGTTTACTGTTTTGTGACGTCACTCGCAGCTGATTGGTAGACCGCCTGTTTTGAATCACGTGGCTAATTGTTTTAATTCAATGAATTTATTTAATTAAAAGGACTATGAATTTGAGAAAAAACTAAACAAAAAAGTTTGTTTTTAGCATTACCAAGACCTAAAGAGATATCAAATAATGTAGTGGCGTAGCGGAGTATGTTGCAAAACCACCAAAACTGACGCATGCGCAGTAACCGAAATCATGTCTGCCCGAAAAAGGAACATTAAGAATTAAAGGGGGTCTTGGCTTCAAGCATCGCGTGTGAGGATGCATGGGTATGCCCCATATTTATGCTCTAACGTACTTGGCTTCTTGTGATTAGGAGATCAAATATAAAGGTGCACATGCTTAGACATAAAGATAAGAGTGAAGTTGAGGGTAAATATAAATTCGGTTTTAAACATGATTCCACAGATTTTACTTAATATAATCCAAATCCTTTAAAAAATGTGTGAAATCATAACAAAAACACATTTCATGTAAAAAAAGGCCAAGTACGCCAAAATGGTATTTCGTAAAAAGAATTGAGATCAAAGTATGGCCAAGTTTTTCAATACATATTTTAAAATGAAAGGTTTTCACTCATTTGGAAATATTTATCTAAACTTTGCTATTCTTTTCGAGGGGTATACTTTACCCCTATACCTTGTTTTGAAGTTCTCTTGAATATCTTTACAACCGTGTAAAAATTTTGAATATCTATCATTAGTTTTTGAGATATTTGCTTTCAAATTTTCAAATTCACATTCTGATTAGAATTTTATTTTATCAGTCCATGTTAAATTTGAAAGTTTAAAGGCAATTATCTCGAAAACTAATGGATAGATTTTTGATACGGTTGTAAAGACACTTAAAATGCCTTCAAAACAAGGTATCACTAGATCCACTTTCCCTATTCAAAATATTGAGGTAAAGTATACCCCTCGAAGATGGTGCGTGCTACAAAAATTTCAAGATAGCCATAAAGTGTCCCCCTCGCAAACAAACTCGACGTGTCCGAGCGTTTCTCCAAATTCGCACGAAAAATACCCAAAAACACCTCTGTTACCTTTTAGGTGGGACACCCTGTATATGTAAAACTCTTGAGAATAATAATAAACGTCTTACTTACTTCAATACGCATCAAAGCATAAAGATGCATAATAAGCATAAAGTTAACTTTGGTCAAATCCAATCCGTTTATGTTCAATAATCCGTGACTTATATGGAATTGAGCTTGCGAAATTGTTGTTGAACGTTCAACCGATAACTCTTTAATGTACATATTGTTTTTTGTTTACCTTTCAGTTTCCATGAAGATTCAACCTTTTCAAATATTTCTCGTGACATCATAACTCACCCTGATATTGAAACAACAATTGAATCAGCTGAGGAACCGGCGACTACTATTAGCAGGAAATATCAGCGAATAAACATTTCAGGTTTTGAATCCGGAAACCAGAAAATAAATCTTGAATTGAGTTTTCAAAGGAAGTTTAAACGTTTACCAAATAGCACTAAATCTATTCCTAATACTAAACTGAAACAGTATAGAACAATCCATAAAAAAAAGAACGAATGTAGTAAGTGGTTTTATTGTGCCCATTGCGATTATAAAACTAAACAAAAATATTATTTAACAATTCACATGCTTAGACATAAAGACGAAAGTGAAGTTAATTGGTTTCAATGTGAAGAATGTAGCTTCAAGACCAAATTTAAAGGTAGTTTAATTAAACACATGCTTATACATAAAAACAAGAGTAAAGTTAAATGGTTCCAATGTGGAAAATGTAGTTTTAAGACCATATACAGAAGCAGCCTAAACGAGCACGCAATAATCCATAAAGACGTGGACAAAATTAAATGGTTTTATTGTGCTCATTGCGATTACAAGACCAAAAGTAAAAGTAGCTTTAATCGGCATGCGCTAATTCACAAAGATGCAAACGATGTAAAGTGGTTTTATTGTACTTGTTGTGATTATAAGGGTAAATATAAATTTCAATTAACAAGACACATGGTTAGACATAAAGACAAGAGTAAAGTTAAGTGGTTTCTATGTGAAAAATGTAGTTTTAAGACCATACACAGGCAAAGCCTAAACGAGCATGCAATAATCCATAGAGACGTACACAAAATCACGTGGTTTTATTGTGCTCATTGCGATTATAAAACTAAACAAAAATATCATTTAACAAGTCACATGCATAGACATAAAGACAAAAGTGAAGTTCACTGGTTTCAATGTCAAGAATGTAGCTTCAAGACCAAAAAGAAAGGTATTTTAATTAAACACCTTGTTAGACATAAAGACAAGGATAAAGTAAAGTGGTTTCAATGTGAAAAATGTAGTTTTAGAACTATATACAGATGCAGCCTAAACAGGCATGCAATAATCCATAAAGACGTAGACAAAATCACGTGGTTTGATTGTGCTCATTGCGATTACAAGGCCAAATGTAAAAGTAACTTAAATAAACACGTGCTAATTCATAAAGACGCAAACGATATAAAGTGGTTTTATTGTGCTTGTTGTGATTTTATGACTAAATATAAAAGTTATTTACGAGTACACATGGTTATACATAAAGATAAGAGTGAAGTTAAGTGGTTTCAATGTGAAAAATGTAGTTTTAAGACCATACACAGAAGCAGCCTCAACGAGCATGCAACAATCCATAAAGACGTAAACAAAATCACGTGGTTTTACTGTGCTTATTGCGATTACAAGGCCAAACGTAAAAGTAACTTAAATAAGCATGCGCTAATTCATAAAGACGCAAACGATATAAAGTGGTTTTATTGTGCTTGTTGTGATTTTATGACTAAATATAAAAGTTATTTAAGAGGACACATGGTTATACATAAAGATAAGAGTGAAGTTAAGTGGTTTCAATGTGAAAAATGTAGTTTTAAGACCATACACAGAAGCAGCCTAAACGAGCATGAAACAATCCATAAAGACGTAAACGAAATCACGTGGTTTTATTGTGCTCATTGCGATTACAAGGCCAAACGTAAAAGTAACTTAAATAAACACGTGCTAATTCATCGAAAAAGAAATGATAAAGAATAGCATTAAAAAGCTTAAATCCGGAAAAGTTAGCGGGGGAATATATGCTGAAATGCTCAAATATGTATTAGAATAACTACTAGAAAATCTCACATATATTATCAATCAATGCATAAACGGACATCCAGTACCTGATGATTGGAATATTGCATTCATATACTCAATACATAAAAAAGGAAACAAGCTGGATTGCAACAATTACAAAGGAATTTCATTAACCAGTACTCTAAGTAGATTGTACGGTAGGATTCTTAGAGATCTAATAGATAATGATTTTCATGAACAAGAAGAACAGCAAAGTGGATTTCGTGCAGGCATATCTTGTAGTGATAATGGTTTTTATCTTAAACAAGTAATTGAGAAAAGGAGCGCCGGAAATATAGAGACTCATGTTACCTTTGTGGACTTGCAAAAAGCATATGATACCGTTTCAGTAGAAAAATTATGAGCAGTGTTAGAGCAAACTAATATCAATCATACATACATAAAAGAACTATGCAAAGGGTCAAAATCTAAAATTAAAATTGGAAATCGACTTTGAAAAGGATTCCTGGTAAGGAAAGGTTTAAGACAGGGATGTTGTATCTCTCCAACTCTTTTTAAAATATATATCGCAGGAGCTCTAAAAAACTGAAAACGTAAAGTGCACGGCATGAGAATACAACTTAACGACCGATTTACCATATACTCACTATAGTTTGCTGACGACCAAGTAATTGTAGCTAATTATAAAGAAGACATGGAGTATGTGATGAGAAAAATAATGGAAGAATACCAAAAGTGGGGATTAACAGTGAACGTGGACAAGACACAGTACTTATGTATTGGAAACGAATCCAGTGAGTTAGAGCTAGACAATGGGCAAACAATATCTTCATGCAATGAGTATGTATACTTGGGTGTCACATTTGAGACAGGAAAGACTGTAAAGAACTGAAAAAAAGAACAGTAAGAGCAAAAAAGGTTATTGGATGTCTTAACAGTATTTTATTGAGCAGAGAGATAAAAAAGAATGTAAAATTTAACATATATAAAACAATGGTGAAGCACGCTGTTGTATAGAAAACTTGTAGCGTAACAGAAAAATACAAAATCAAATTGAAAAGTGTCGAAATGGATGCAATAAGAAGATCAATGGGAATATCTAAAACAGATCACATAAGAAATGAGATCATAAAAGAAATAATGGGAATCGAGGGAAGCATAACGGATGATATCACTAAAAGACAACTGATATGGTATGGCCATGTACAACGGATGAACGACGAAAGATTACCAAAGTAGGCCCTAGAATGGCAACGAATAGGGCGCAGAAATAGAGGGCGTCCTAAACTAGAATGGCAACAGTCAATCCAAAGATCAATGAGTCACAAAAACCTGACAAAAGATGATTGTCAGGATCGAAGGAGGTGGAGAATAGGCGTCGGACAACGTAGAAAAACGTTCTAAACGACATACTAGTAGTAATTCGTAGCGACTTAAAAGACATAAAGTGGTTTTGTTGCGCCCATTTCGATGTGAAGTTAGCAGCCACTTACAGCAGGTAAAATATGAAGTTAGCAGCTAATTTAGGCAGCCAAACAAAAATTATATTTTCAAAAATTAATACATTTACAAGCTGCAAAAACCTTGAAAAAAAAACAATTTTTCGTGGCTAAGCGGGCATAGAAAGATTTTGTTTCTCTTGTAGTTTCCGTGCACTGTTGCCAGGTCAAATTTTGCACCCTCCCCAGATTATATTTCAAAAATCCCTAGAAAATCCCTATCCCTACGTTAATTTGTATACCGCAAGCGCCAAGCAAAATACAATTAAATGTTTTTTGGTAGTTAAATTATTTTAGACATTACATTTTGACATAACGTTATATGCGCAGATATATGCAAGAAACTAGTAGCCTACATTATTGGAACACAAGTAAGGTCAAACACTATCCTTTAGTAAATTATAAGGTTCAAACCGCATGCCTCAAATAGAAGATAACATGCAAAAGGTCCCTAATATTAATTATTTTAAATTTATTAAAGTTACCACATAAGCACTAAAGATATAATTAAGAACCTGTAGTTTATGACCCTATGTAGATTTGTTTGTCTTTTTGGCTTCTATAAATTAAATAAATATTAAATATTTATTTTTTTATAAATTTTATTGAAATGGTTCATATCCGGTTCGAAGGACCACTTTATGTTAGTCCACGGTTAGAAAAACGTTAAAGGCAATGGACTGTAAATCTTTTAATTAATGAAATCGCGAACCAACATAAATATTGATATGAAATTACGAAATAATCAAAACGTCCATAGGTAAAATATTGGTGGCACACAACGGTAATCAAAGACAAATGCACTCACCTCTTTTGCAGCCAAATTGTTCATCTTTGTTTTCCAAAAGTTCGAAAATGCAAAAAACTTTCTTAAATTTAAATAAAAAAATAAAATTAACTCCAATTTTGACGTCAAACCCCTTTCAAATTTTATTGAAAGCGTTTGCTTTTTTAATCCAAGCCATACGTTTGGGTTCAATTAAATGCAATATGGCGGAACGCTGGTAGCAGTAATTTTTCATTAGTGATTTTAAAACGCTTTAGTTGTGCAGATATATTTTAGAGTATTCCAGTCATTATCACGATTGTACCTGGCAACGTTCAACATCATTGTATTTAGTGTACGCTATAAAACGTTAAATTTCATCAATTATTTAATTCAGATAATTTTAAATTTAGTATCCTCGAATAAGTGTCTATAGTGATAAAAAACTTATGATATAGTCAAAATAAATTAATAATATCCGATAAAATAACCTTAATTTTCGCGGCTACGTAAATAAACAGCGTTTTTCTGCATTACAGTGTTGTCAGGTAGAATACAATGTTTCAAAATTGCAATAAGTGCAAATTGAAAATAAAGGACAATGAAGAGTTTGTGTTTTGTGACTGTTGTAGAGTGGCATTTCATAATACTAAAGGCGTGTCAAGAATTGGCCCCAACTGAGGTAAGGGCGCTAGAACTTCAAAAACAAAGATTTGTTATGTTTTTCTGTGATAAATGTAAGAAGTCCTTCTTAAGGGTTCCATTATTTGTGCAAAGAATAAATGTTCTGGAAAATCAGGTTGAAACACTCAAATCAGAATTCAATATTCTTAGCAGCAAACACTCCCAAACATCCCCTGAAGTCAAATTTTGAGGAGGTTTTAGTCGAAATGAAGGACCGGGAGTCCATAAAATGAAATTTGGTCTTTTATAAACTGCTGAAGAGCGTAAAAACCATGATATTGGTATAATACAAAAAATTATGCAAATATTAGATCAAAACACTAGCATAAATAATTTACCGTGGTTTAGAACTGGTAAATATGATCCAACGAAAGTGAGCCCCAGGCCGTTAAAACTCAAATTCAATGATGCAAATAAAGTGCATCTTTTTAATAAAACAAAGTAAAAATCTTGCTGACACTGAGTTTTCTTACGTAAGCATATCTCTTGATCGTACACCGAAGCAGATTAAGATGTATAAGACGGCAAAACAGGAACTAGATAGGAGGCTGGAACAAGGCGAAAATAACCTAAAAATAAAATACGTCAAAGGCATGTCAAAAGTTATCTCAGTTAATGGAAAGGTTGCGGTTCAGACTGGAAACTAAAACTGCCCGACGGTAATACATATAAAATTTTGTATCAAAATGTAAGGGGTCTCACTACAAAAGTAAATGAATTTTATACTTCAGTGTGCTCCTGTGATGTGATTGAAGTGACCGAATCTTGGCTGAAAGACAGCACGAATCTGATAACAACTCAAACAACACGTGGTGGTGGTGTGATATTGGCAACAAAACCAAACCTAAAAACTGTAAGTCTCGATTTAACTTTCCTAAACCAACTTGTTTCATTAATTGATATTGTGGGCTGCGTCTGGTGGGCACAATCCAAAAAAAATCATGTATATGTAATCGACATTCCTCCTGAAGTGACGGCTAGTGACTTTGAAAAATTTTTGGACCATTGTGAAGAGCTTCTCATTAACCAATCCAATATTCTACTTCTTGGTGATTTTAATGTTCCTAAGTATTAAGAAAATGATTTTCGCAAAAATATAAGGATAAGTCTCAATGTAAATCAGTTAAATTATGTTAGTAATATTGATAAGCGAGTATTAGATATGGCGATAACGGATTTACCAGAGTGTATGATATCCCGCGAAGAAAACTTTCTAGTTAAGGAAGGCTTTCGATATCATTGCTTAGTGATTGAATTGACTTTAGTTGGTGACAGGAAAAAAGCTAACTTGTTTGGTCTATATAATGCACTTTTGGAGACTGATTGGACCTTGGATCTAACTAATGATGTAGATGTTATGTGTGATTTGCTTTATGATAAACTTAACAGTATCTTTGAAGATTTTGTTCTACGGTTCACTAAAAAGAAAACTAACTTTCCTGTTTGGTATACAGCTAATATTAGAGACTATAATAATTTTACTCGAGTACGAAAGCAAATAAAAACCGAGGTTCAAGAAGCACATAAAAAGTATCTAAATTTAATTGAAAATCATGTAGCAATTGATACAAAATGGTTCTGGGCATATGTAAAAGCTAAAAAAGGTAAAAGCAGAATCCCAAACACACTTAAATCCAACAATAACAGACTTGATAATCCTCAAGACATTGTTAATGGATTCGCTGAATTTTTTGGTAGTGTTTATAGTCCTGTCGATATTAATGACATTCAACTTGACAAGCTTCCAAATAAATTTACTTCAGGACATGATAACATTAAAAGTTTCGTTTTTAGGGATTGTGCTCATGTTCTTGCTTTTTCCTTGAAGAAAATTTTTAACTTGATTGTTGATAATTCCGAATTTCCTCAGTGTTGGAAAATAGCACGAGTGTGTCCTGTTTTTAAGAGTGGTGATCCCAGTGATGTACTTACTATAGACCAATATCTACCATGTGTAGTTTTGCCAAAGCTTTTTCCTCAAGTTAGACCTTTAATTTCAACTTTCCAGCATGGATTTATTGACCGACGATCAACAGTTTCTAATTTAATGGAAATTACTCAATATATATCTAAATCACTTGATAAAAAGACTCAAGTTGATTTTATTTATACAGATATTGTAGCATTTTTATTTTCCTCGTAATAAAATGCTACAGGTCTTCTTCTTTTTATTTGAAAAAGAATCAATTTCTTTCGAATTAGAATTTGATTAAATTTTATTTTGGTTCAAAGCATAAAATCGCAGTGGTATTTCTTACAGTGACCAATATAACTTGTTCTAGCTCATTCACCAAATATCGAAATTTCGATGCATATTTTTGGCAATTTTCATAAATCCTAATAAGGTGGGAAACTGCGAATACCGCACGCTAAGGCGCATTGCTTCAGCTGGTTTTCACTTTCTCTCAAGCAGCCACCGAGTAATCACACGACAGTGATGAAAAGGGGTCTCTGCAAAATTTCTTCTGAAAAGTTTTTGTAGTGTTTTCCCCATCTGTGTTTTTAATTATTTTGCTGTGATGAACTCATGTAAGTACTAATTTTTTCTATAAAAATTATTATCTTTTTTGTCCAAGTTGTACACGTGTTTCGATGCAGACATTTTCTATTTTCTTATGGCGGTTTCCATTTTTTCAGCTCCGTCATTTTCTTACTGTTCTGCAGAGAAAGTCAACTGTACAATGGTGCTGTTTTGCTGCTAGTTTCACCCTTTTTCTATTAGGGGTAAGTTACATTTTATTGGACAAAAACTATCTTTTTTTGTACTTAAAGGGTTTCGTCATAACTTCCCATTTTTCTCAGATTATTAAAAAACAATCTCTCCTTGTTACAGGGCCAATCACCGGCCAATCACCAGCCAATCACCTACTTGCTATCCACCCACCTGCCAATCCTCTGCTAGAGAATATCAGTCTTTTAATAATGAAGATCCTCAAAACGGCAGATGTCTGTCAACTCCAAATCCGCATGTAAATATTATGGGCTGATCCAATTTTAACATCCACCTCTTCTACTAGTTAAATTGGAACCGAACCGACTTGATGAACCCAGATTTTTCAGTTTTCTACATCCCTATTTGATCGCCAGTTTTTTGTGAAATTTGCCATAAAATATGATTCATTTATACAAAATCAGGTTTGATTAGGTTAAGAACACTGGGATATGATGTTTTTTTTACAGGCTACTTTTTACTTTTTATATTTTTCCCTTAATTTTTGATTTAGTATTTTAACCCTTAACTTGATTATTTACAGTCGATTTATTGTAAAAACCACCAGAAAAATTCTAGAATTTTCCCCAGGTGTTTTTAGGTTGAATTGGTTTAATTATTATTTATAATTAATAATTAACCATTGACATTTTTTATTGATATTTTTCTATTACTTTTTGATTTCCCATTGGTGCGCATATTTTCAGATAACCAATCTAAAAATGTTAACCGGTACTTTTTGTACATACGTTTCTGTATATTTTTTTACCACGTGAGAAAGTAGAATATAATATTCCTTTTTTTTTGAAACTCAGTTTTTTATTATTGAAACCTTTCCAAAAATAAAACTAGGTTTATCTTAATTAAGTTTCTAAATTTCCTTAATTAAAAATTTCAACATTTTATGATCTTAATTAATTTAACTAATTAATTATTGCATTTCAAAAATTTAGTGGCGTCCAAAAACAATGTAAAAATCAGTGTTATATTTTTCTCCTTCCCCACCCCCAGTGCTCCGACTAAAAGAGCTGCCGTGCTGAATGTTTGCAATTGTTTATCCCCTCCAGGATAAAGAATTGCTGCAATATTTCAAAGGCCTTTGATAGAGTTGACCACATGATATTGCTTTTAAAACTATTTAATAAAGGTTTCAATAGACCCCGGGTCTTTTTGCTGAGATCGCTGCTCTGGGAAAGAAACAATATGTCTCATTCAATGGGTACTTCTCTGCTACTTTCGGGGTACCTCAGGGGTCAAACCTTGGCCCATTGTTTTTTTCTATATTTTTTGATGATGTTGTGGAACTATTTACATCCTTAATTTTGCTGTTTGCTGATGATTTGAAGATAATATCTTCCATCAGTAGTATTAATGATTCAATCAATCTCCAAAAACAACTTGATGCCTTTCAGGTTTGGTACACTGCGAACAAACTTGCTTTAAATGTTTCTAAATGTAAAGTATTAAGTTTTACCCGTAACTTGCATACGAAGTTGTACTTTTACAAACTAAATGATGTCACAATTCCTAGGTGTAACACCATTCGTGATCTTGGTGTTCTATTCGATAGCAAGCTTTCTTTTGTGGAACATATTGGTAATATGGTAAATTCTGGTCTAAAAATGTTGGGGTTTGTGGGACCTGTTCCACATTATCGAGTGAAAATTATCTGAAAATATTATACAATTCTATGGTAAGATCAAAATTGAAATATGCGTCCATAATATGGTATTCAATATATAATGTTCAGATTGACGCAATAAAAGGAGTACAGCGCAGATTTCTGAAATTTCTACATTTTAGAGTTGTTGGTAATTAGCCACAACGTGGAATAGAGAACGTGGTATTACAAACTAGTTTTAATGTTCAATCATTGGAAAAACGTAGATTTGCATCAAGTATTATTATATTACATAAAATTCTTAATAACAAGATTGATTCAATTAATTTAGTGCAGGAACATAATATTAGAGTTCCAAGGTTTACAAATCCCAATATTACTTTTTACTTTAAAATTCCAAATAGTAATCTTTATAAAAAATCACCGACTTATGTACTGAGTACAAACTACAATAAAATTAGTGGATTTTGTGATATATTCAATACAACAGTATCTCAGATAAAAACAATTTGCGATAGGTATTTTTAAATTTAAGTTTTTTTGATTTTAGTAATTTTTTTTCCTTTCTTGTGTTGCTATTTATCTTTTATTATTACTACTTTTTGTATACTTAATTAAAATGATAATATTATTGTTACATTTTGTCCTGTAATTGGTATAACTGTTGGGCAATAAAATCTATTTAATTTTATTATAGAATTTTAGCTTGCAAAAGGTGGTGTGTAGTCGCGATTTTGACATATATCGTTGACGTTGGAGCCCTAAATACAAATTTGAGTTTTCGACCTTGGGGGGGGGGGGGCGGCTCCCCCCGCCATCTTGGATTTAGTGTGCACAAAAAGGTTTTTTTAAAAATTACTTGGTTACTGTACCTTTTAGAAAAAAGTTTTAAACAAAATTAAAGACAATAAAATTTTCTAGTATATGCAAAATAAACCAAATTATTCAGGTTAATGTAATTTTCGTAAAAAATTAAATTATCTTTTAAACGATGTATCACCTAAGTGAGTCAAGTCCACGGTTTGTACTTAATTTGGCATCCATAAATTAACGAGATTCTATAGGATCACGAAAATATTTTATTTTTTAGGTTTCATTCAGTTTCTAAAAAAACTAAGCATTTCAGGGAAACATGTTAAAAAACCTTTTCTAGAGAAAATAAAATGTTATTTTAAACGGCGTATCACAATGGTATGTTAAAGCTATTATTAACACTCCAGGAGCGTCCGCATATGGAGGTTATTTTTTTCTAATAATTATTTTTTTAATTTTTATTTATTTAATTTTCTTAAAAAGTAAGCTTTCTGAAAAACTTTGTTTTACTCTATTTTGTTGAAAATAAAATTATCTTTAAAACGATATGTATCTAGTGGGTTTTTGTTAACGAGGAAATGTTTACAGTGATAACTCGAAAACCATTCGTCTGACAAAAAAACGTACAACAGCGTTTTTGTAGGGAATTTGATTGTCTTCAACTTTTACGTAAAACTTTTTATTCTAAAATGTACAGGGACCAAGTAATTTAAAAAGAAACCTTTTTGTGCAATTTTGAACAACATATGTCAAAATTACGACTACACTACCTTTTGCAAGCTGGGGTATTTTTTTCGCTCCAATGACTGGCCTAGACGTACATGTTAAAAAAGCAAAAATATACTCTCCAGTCACGCAAATTATAAACTACACATGCGTTACTTTCTCTTGCGGCATTCCAAAGTATACTGACCGCAGGCTCCTTGTACAATCTACTGTGTCTGAAGAAAACGTATCATCAATGGTGAAGGGCAGGCATTCAAGCTGTTTGTCTTTTGAAATATTTTTTCTTTGCCACGTATTGAAAACAAATCATTTGCCCTTCCATTTTAGAGGGAAGTTCATTAAACTCAAAAGATTTCTATTATTTGGGAAAAAGTGGTTTTGAAATGCTTGCGTGAGTCATATTTTTTATTACTTATTTATGAGTAACACACACAGTATATTATATAGATCGCATGTAAAAGTACTGAAAGTCTGATTCGCTTAATTTTAATGTTAAAGGAAACTAGCCTATGATCTGTTATGTTGTCCATGCGGATAACTTGAGAATCACAAACGAATTCTACGTCACTGTTACTCGTAAGTCAATCAACAACCCGCGTGGGCTAGGAGCGGAAGAGTAGTGCCGTGGTATGTTCGTCGGCTTCACATGCAGAAGGTACCAGGTTCGCGTCCTGTCGCCCACTTCCTTTTCAGCGTTCAACAGTCGTCATCGAATAAGCATGCGATGCACGCAAAATATAAGTTGACCTTGAACATCAGGAATATACTACTGGAACCGACACGCAGCCAGCCGAGGAACCAGGAATAATAACCCAGGAACCTGCTATACCAGTGTGGCGCCAGCATAAAATCTCCTACAGTCAAGTCACGACGACCACGACTGTTGCGCTGAAAAGAAAAGAATTCTTAAGTCTATAACCAAGTTCTGATGGGACAATAGCGATGTTAGTTAGATGCAAGTCTAACATGTAGCAGGACCACCTTTCGAAGGGTGTAAAAGCGTCCCCTGTGTATACTTGCTACGCCATATAAAGATCTCTGCCCTTGACAAAGAGGTATCAGGCAAAACTAAGTACGGACAAATCAGGGTTGGGAAAAGGGCGCGCCGTGTGCCTAGTCGCTAGACCAAAAATGGTTTCTCCACCGCTACTAGTACTAAACTACCCGCGTGGGCTCAGTGATAATTTGAGTAAGACCATACTTAATAAATAACTCCTCCAACCGTCTATGACCACCAGAATCAACCAAAAAATCTACATTCCAGTCCCCTCCACAAATCACAAAGTCACTATTGGGCATAAGCCCTACTATGGTGTTCTCCAAGTCATCCAAGCATGGTACAAGATGAATGTCAGGTGGTCTGTATATGCTTCGTAGGCAAAGAGTTTTCCCTTAAATTATAACTTTTACCCATTTTAGTATTTATATTCAGTTTTTATGTAAAAAGCCACTCCACCTCCACAAGCTGCCCTGTTGTCACGAACCATATAATACCGATAAACCTATAATGTCAATAATCTTTGATGTTAAGTACTCTGCAAAAAGACTAAAATTAGAGTAAAGTGATCTTATAAGTTGCAGTGAGAAAAATTAACAAATTTTATATTGCTTTCAATCATTGCTGTGCCCTCGCTCCGAGTTCCACAATTTAATAAAAAGAATATGTATATTGCAACAATATAAACTTTGTTTAAGTTAATTATGCTAATTTATTTCCAAAAGACTATAAACACAAAATGAACCATATAAAATGTTAAATATAAATTTGCAAATGAACCTAACTAAAAATATGAATAAAAAATAATAAAATAAAAATCGTCAGATTCCAATACATTTAAGTTTGTTTTTTTTTGTGCCACCAAGCTGATAAGAATTAAAGGTAATAAAAATTAATACTAAACTGGGCCAACGTGTTCGTGGCCTATTATGCTACTCTAGTTCGTGTAAAGATTCAATAACAATTTTATTTTTTTCTTCTTTTTTCCAGTACATAACTTTACCAGATGCTGTCTAGACATTTTTCTTACCATATTTCTTTTGAGTATCTTCATATAGCTGGCATCGTGCATGGGTGAGATCTTCATGTATAGACTGAGTTTTGCCTTTTAACAATTTCCTGACAGACAATACTTCATTTCTTTGAGAAAGATAGTTAAAAATAATAACTAAAGTTCGTGTCGGATTGTTCTTGGACATGTTCACTTTAAAAGTGCTCTCCAAACTGTCAATAGGACAATTTACGTTCAGAGTGTTTTGATATAAATTGGCGATCAAAGATTTTGACTCTTCATTGTCTTCATAAGGGCAAGGGATAAATAAGAAAAATAAGATAAGAAGATTTACCTCAGGCTGGATTTGAACCAGCGACTTTTCGCTAACCAGGCAAACGCTCTTTTATCTGAGCTACCGAGGCACTGATTCAAAATGTGCAATTCGGAAACCGTTTCGTCATCTCTAATTTTTCTTTGTTAGTATAGGTGTGTGCTTTCTGTTGTATTGGCAACAGTGTAGAGGTGAGGTGAATAAATAACAAGACGAGATTTGAGAGGCAACTAAATATATTTTTAAAAATAGCTGGTTTTATATGCTGTCAAAATATTAATCTAACCGGATGTAACGGATGCGTCTGCGCCCTACCAGCACTATTGTCAAACACTTGAACTTTGGCGGGATATTTAAATTAATCACATCCCCTTTTTAAAAAGCACTTGTAAGTTCACCCCCCGAGTATCAAGGCAGATTCTTAGCGAATTGTCTTTTTTCTTGACAATTTTACTGGCCTATTTTGCTTTCAATCATAAATACTAGCACTCGTTCCTTCCCACAAAAAAAGGAAAACATTTATCACTGACAAATGTTTTTATTTGAGATTTTTTTTGTTAGCTAAATATGTATTTAACTTTGGTCAAACAGAAAAAGGAAAATAATGTAGTATTCATATTTTATTTTGTAGGTACAAATTTAAGTTTTTGTAAATAAATTGTTTGTTGGAATAAAAATTGTGTTTTATTTTTTCCTTCTATTAGTGAAATTTTCAAATTTCGGGAAAGAGCAAAAGTTCAAAATAGAAATATTGGCAATAAGACATTACTTAAAATATGCCAAATTAAAAATTTCAAGAAAACCAAACCATTTGCTACAAATGACCAATCATATGTGTACATTAATGTAATGTTTGAAAAAATTAATAATATATATGTTTCAACTTTTTAAACTAAATTACTTCAACGCCTTCTATTATTATTTAAAGTAACAACATAATATTATTTTTTATATTTCTGCTCTTTTCTTAGAAGAACGTCAATAGGTAATAATTAGTCATTTGATACAAATGAGTGTTATTTTAGTAAAAAAAACATGTTATGGAAAACATTAACTTACATAATAAGCAATTAGAAAGAATAATAATGTTTTTTTTTCTGAATCTTTTCCTTAAAGTAAAAAAAACTCGACCCACAAGCTCGCGAAACGCCGTGATCGAGGCAGTCCGCTCGAATATGCTGCCAGCATTGCAGCGATATATCCGAAGCAGGACCCTTACACAAGCGGACACAAACTCACTCTTTCTAATAATGCTGAAAAAAAATAAATTTATAAAAAAAATATAAATCTAGTTAAAAAACCCTGCGCAATGTCATGATCGTTTTCAACTGTTAATAAAAATCTACATATATGTAATGGTAAATTTAAAAAAAATTAAAATTTGAGATTTATTTAAAAACAATCACTTATAACCTAAGAAAATTGATGGTTCAATGTTCGAAGCCTACAACCAATGCTTATTACACCCTTACAATATTTTTTCTTTTAAATAGAAATTAGAGAAAACCAATTTTTTATTAATTAAAAAAAAATAATATTGCTAATTATTAATTAAGTTTGTGCATTGATGTAATGCTAAAGAAAACTACAACCTTACCCAGAAAACTTTAAACTTTCAAATAAACAATCATCAAAAAACCTTTTATGTGAAACAACTATGTAGATTTCAATTAAATTTCGAAAATAATTGTTTTTGTTTATTTATTCCCCACTAGTGTTCAGAAACACCTACACTAAAAAAACAAGGAGAAAAACGGCAATTAGCAATTTTGAAACTTTTTTTTTTCTTTTATGTAAAAAAAATTCAATTAAAGCCTCAGGAAAATTTTCTGACCAAATATATTGCAATCATTTAACAAAATCGGATGATGAATGCAAATAATCAATCAAAATTACAAAACTTTGTTTGATGATTAAGAATTAGTTAGCTAATTACTTAAAATCATAAAAAATATAGTTATTTAAAAGATAAAAAATCAGAATCTTTTAACTTTTTTCTAATTTGTCTACCAGACCTGGAGGACTGGGGTTGAAAATCTGTATTTTCAAAGGAAATACTATCAGAACTACTACTAGGCAATGAAGAATGAGATCCACTAGAAATAGGACTAGATTGAAGCGAAGTATTAGTGACCTTAGTCATCGATTTTTTAGTATTAATGACTTCTTTACAGTCGTCAATCCTATTTTCTACAAAGTGATTAGATTTTATGCTACTAAAACTAGAGTTACTTGAGCTACTAGAGCTGGAACTTAAATTTGAGTTACGAGTTTTGAAAACCTTCGAAAGGTGTGTCAAATGACAAAGAGGAGTTATTATCACTACTTCTAGAATGATCGTCATTTAAACGTAAATATACAAAATCGTTATGAAATAACTTGTCATTTTTAACAAACTCGAAACTGGAAGAAGGTTCATCATTTTTGTTAGAAGCTTTATTTAAGTCAAAAGAAGTTGGTTTTCTAAATATTTTAAGAAATTTACGATTTCTAACCAAAAATAAACCGTCCTCAGTCTGAATCTTGTACGAACGTACCCCTACAACATCTACAATGTTTTCCAAAAGCTTTGCACATGCCATATGGATGAAAGAACCCACATTTCCAACACACCCTCTGCATCTGCGTTGGTCTGTAAACAGCATCCACAGACTAAGGCCGTCCTCCACCATTTTCTATCTCTTTGGCTGGTTTTATATGCTGTCAAAATCTTAATCTAACCGGATGTAACGGATGCGTCTGCGCACTACCAGCACTATTGTCAAACACTTGAACTTGGCGGGATATTTAAATTAATATCACACTTTCAAGCTTCCGGTAGCTACGAGAACACGGTAGGTATTATATGGGGATGGGAGAGGAATACACATTCATGATTTTTAGTTGTACGAAACCATATTTATCCATCTACCAGTGGTGCACGACAAAAATCACAAAGGTTAGTTTTAGCGCCCTAGATATAAATTATACAACGAGGCGAATTTAGTGGCTTAAAAGCAAGGGATCTATTCTCTATCTATCTATTTAGCCTTCTTCAATCCATCTTTGGACATAGGCCTCCCCCAATATCTTCCACTCTTCTCTGTCTGTCGCCGTGTTCATCCATCTAGTTCCCGCGTGTTTCTTCAAATCGTCCGCCCATCGGGGGTTTCCCCCTACTTCTTTTATTTTCCCAAGGTCTCCAGTTTACAATACATTTGTTCCATCGATCGTCTTTCTGTCTGATATTATGACCGGCAAATTTCCATTTTAATTTTGCTACTTCTCCTCTGACATCCCTTACTTTAATTTTATTTCTTATCCCATTCATTCCTTTTTCTATCTGTTAGCTTTACATGTAACATTTGTCTTTCCATTGATCTTTCGGCTTTTGTTACCTTATCCATGTTTGAAGTGTCCAGCTCTGGGATCCATAGGTAAGTACAGGAAGGATACATTGGTTATGCACTTTCGTTTTGAGGTACTGAGGATATTTTTTATTTCCCAATATGTAGGATAATTTACCGAATGCTGCCCAGGCCAATCTTACTCGTCTCTTGATTTCAGCTGTTTGGTTTTCTTTTTTCAGGTTAATAATTTGTCCCAGGTATATATATTCCTCTACTTGATTTATTTTCTTTTGGTTTATTCTGATCGTAATATCTTCATCTGTGTTTGTTATGATTTTAGTTTTAGTGTAGTTCATACTTAAGCCTATATTTTTAACTGCTGTATCCAGTTCTCCCAGCATTTTATCAGTTCTTCTTTCTTGTCTGTTATTAAGGCGATATCATCAGCATATCTTAGGTGGTTCAAGAATTGTCAATTTACTTTGATTGCCTATTTCTTCCCAATCTAAGTTTTTAAAAACATCTTCTAGGGCCTGGTTAAATATTTTAGGGGATATTGTGTCACCCTGCCTGACACCTCTTCTTATGAGAATTGGCTTGGTTCCTTCGTGGATTTGATTGATGTGATCTATTCGGCTATTAATTAAAGATGCTTTTACTGCCCAGTGCTCAATCCTATCGAAAGCTTTTTCGAAGTCTATAAATGCAATATATAGTGGAATGTTATATTCGTTGGCTCGTTCTATTAGGATTTTCATGGTTAATAAGTGGTCAACTGTACTGAAACCTTTTCTAAAGCCTGCTTGTTCCTTTGATTGATATCCGTCAAATTTTGATGTTAGTCTATATGTTAATATTTTCGTGAAAAGCTTATAGATAAGAATATGGATAAATAAGAATATGGAGGGTATTAACTACAGCTTTACCACCGTACTTGAGCATTTCTGCCGTTACTCCGTCTTTTCCAGGTGATTTGTTATTTTTTATTTTCTTTAATGCTCTCTTTATTTCCGCTTTGCTTATTTCAGGTTGTAGCTCTAAGTTTATGTTCTTTATTTTTGTTTGAAGTTTCTTCATGGTCTCTCGTGATGGTTCCCTTTTTGTTTGGTATAATTCTGTATAGAATAGTTATATAGATAGATATTTATGATATCCTCTTTAACGTTAGTTTCTATGCCGTTAATATCCTTTATTTTAGACATTTCATATTTCTGTTATTTTCTATAACTCTCTCAACCTTAATTTCTTGGCTCTTTCTTTTATCATTTTTCTTATAGTTTTATTTATTTCTGTGTATGCTATAGATGTTCTTTTTCCTTCTCTATAGAGGGTCCGCCTTTTTTCCATCAGTCTCTTTATTTCTTCTGATATACAATTTTCCCTCTTTTTATCTTTTTGTGCGATATTTTTTCCTACTTTGGTCATAGCTCTTGTCAGCGTATCATTTATTTCATCTCTATTTTCATTTTCGCATCCTAAATTTTGGGTTAGTTATTCCTTTAGCCTTTCTTTGTATATAGCTTTATTTTGTGTAAGTTTATTCATGTCAAGTTGTTCATTGTTATTATTAATTTTTCTTTTCATTTCGAAATTGCTACCAATGCAGATTTTTGTTCTGGCCATCCTGTCATCACTGCCTGTTGTAAAGCTATTTGGGACTGTTACATCTCTAACGATGTTTTTTTCAGTAGTCATTATGGAATCAATTTCGTTTTTTATTATTTCATTGGGGCTGAGCCATGTCTACTTTCGTTGCGGTTTCTTTCTATAGAACGAGTTTATTGCATAAAGCTGTTTTTTCTCTAAATAATTCATTAAGGTTGTGCTCCTGTCATTTCTTTCTCCATATCCAAAATCCCCTATTTTAGTCTCTTCGATGTTCATCCTCTTACCTAATTTGGCATTGAAATCTTCTGGCATTCCTTGAATATAAGAAAAATAAGATAATAAAAAGATTTACCTCAGGCTGGATTTGAACCAACGACCTTTCGATAACCATGCAAACCCTCTTCTATCTGAGCTACTGAGGCACTGATTAAAAATTCGCCTAATCGGAAACCGTTTCGTCATCTCTAATTTTTATTTATTAGGTAGGTATTATATGGGGATGGAAGAGGAATACACATTCACGATTTGTAGTTATACCAAACCCTATCTATCCATCTACCAGTGGTGCACGACATATATCGCGTCACTAAATGTGTCAGACGTGGCATTTCCAACAAACAATATCAAGCCAAACTAAAAAATCAGAAAAGTTAGTTTTAGCGCCCTAGATATAAATTACACAACAAGGAGAATTTAGTGCTTTTAGTTTTTAGTGGATTTGAATCCAGCCTAAAGTAGATCTTTTTATTATCTTATTTTTCATATTTATCCCTTGCCCTTATGCCACTAAATTCTCCTCGTTGTATAATTTTTATCTAGGGCGCTAAAACTAACCTTTGTAAATGTTTCTATTTATTAAGCTGTTACAAAGTATCTAGTCTATCATCTACATCAGCTATTGCTTTTTTATTCTCAGAGACGACTCCCTCCAAAGCTTCAACTTTGTCACGTAGCTGCCCCAAATTGTCGTTAAAAGCGTCGGTTTTACCTTTCAAGCTGCTAAAATTACTGTCCATTTTATTTTCCCGACTCTTAATTAGCTCTGCTAAACTGTTTTCATCATTAACCCCAGCTTTGGCACTCGTTTTATCACTTGTGTTTGTATTTCTTACCATTTCAGGCGCTTATGTTAATCGTCTCGGTAGAGCTTTTTACTTACACTAGTTTTTTTTAGAAATTCAAAGATCTAGTTACTATTATTAGGTTTTACTTTCACTTGTTAACGAATCGACAGAGCGTACTATAATTTATCAGTTAACTACTTTTTGAAGTACTTTTTACGATTATTTTATGCAGAGAAAAAATAATCGAGTATAACTACTATGAGAAAAAAGTAATCAGAGTACAACTACTCTTACGGAAAAAGTAGATGAGCATGAAGTTAGCTAAGCACCCATCGCAAATCGAATCGCGACTAGGTGGATAATTTGCCGTTAATTAGTTGTGGAAAAATTAATTTTGTCGCTCTTATTTTTCACCGTTTTTTGGGTACTTCGCTAACTTCATATGAAGTTGGCGAAGCACCCTCGTCAAAAATGGCTTTAGACATGACCCATCGAAATCGAATATGGTGGATAATTTGCCGCTAATTAGTCGTTAATTAGTTGGCATTCATCGCAAATCGAATCGCGACTAGATGGATAATTTGGCGTTAATTAGTTGTGGAAAAATTAATTTTGTCCCTCTTATTTTTGACCGTTTTTTTGGGTGCTTCGCTAACTTCATATGCAAATTATCCACCTAGTCGCGATTCGATTTGCGATGGGTGCTTCGCTAACTTCATGCTCATCTACTTTTTCCGTAAGAGTAGTTGTACTCTGATTACTTTTTTCTCATAGTAGTTATACTCGATTATTTTTTCTCTGCATAAAATAATCGTAAAAAGTAGTTAACTGCTAAATTATAGTACGCTCTGTCGATTCGTTAACAAGTGAAAGTAAAACCTAATAATAGTAACTAGATCTTTGAATTTCTAAAAAAACTAGTGTAAGTAAAAAGCTCTAACGAGACGATTAACATAAGCGCCTGAAATGGTAAGAAATACAAACACAAGTGATAAAACGAGTGCCAAAGCTGGGGTTAATGATGAAAACAGTTTAGCAGAGCTAATTAAGAGTCGGGAAAATAAAATGGACAGTAATTTTAGCAGCTTGAAAGGTAAAACCGACGCTTTTAACGACAATTTGGGGCAGCTACGTGACAAAGTTGAAGCTTTGGAGGGAGTCGTCTCTGAGAATAAAAAAGCAATAGCTGATGTAGATGATAGAGTAGATACTTTGTAACAGCTTAATAAATAGAAACATTTACAAAGGTTAGTTTTAGCGCCCTAGATAAAAATTATACAACGAGGAGAATTTAGTGGCATAAGGGCAAGGGATAAATATGAAAAATAAGATAATAAAAAGATCTACTTTAGGCTGGATTCAAATCCACTAAAAACTAAAAGCACTAAATTCTCCTTGTTGTGTAATTTATATCTAGGGCGCTAAAACTAACTTTTCTGATTTTTTAGTTTGGCTTGATATTGTTTGTTGAAAATGCCACGTCTGACACATTTAGTGACGCGATATATGTCGTGCACCACTGGTAGATGGATAGATAGGGTTTGGTATAACTACAAATCGTGAATGTGTATTCCTCTTCCATCCCCATATAATACCTACCTAATAAATAAAAATTAGAGATGACGAAACGGTTTCCGATTAGGAGAATTTTTAATCAGTGCCTCAGTAGCTCAGATAGAAGAGGGTTTGCATGGTTATCGAAAGGTCGTTGGTTCAAATCCAGCCTGAGGTAAATCTTTTTATTATCTTATTTTTCTTATATTCAAGGAATGCCAGAAGATTTCAATGCCAAATTAGGTAAGAGGATGAACATCGAAGAGACTAAAATAGGGGATTTTGGATATGGAGAAAGAAATGACAGGAGCACAACCTTAATGAATTATTTAGAGAAAAAACAGCTTTATGCAATAAACTCGTTCTATAGAAAGAAACCGCAACGAAAGTAGACATGGCTCAGCCCCAATGAAATAATAAAAAACGAAATTGATTCCATAATGACTACTGAAAAAAACATCGTTAGAGATGTAACAGTCCCAAATAGCTTTACAACAGGCAGTGATGACAGGATGGCCAGAACAAAAATCTGCATTGGTAGCAATTTCGAAATGAAAAGAAAAATTAATAATAACAATGAACAACTTGATATGAATAAACTTACACAAAATAAAGCTATATACAAAGAAAGGCTAAAGGAATAACTAACCCAAAACTTAGGATGCGAAAATGAAAATAGAGATGAAATAAATGATACGCTGACAAGAGCTATGACCAAAGTAGGAAAAAATATCGCACAAAAAGATAAAAAGAGGGAAAATTGTATATCAGAAGAAATAAAGAGACTGATGGAAAAAAGGCATCTATAGCATACACAGAAATAAATAAAACTATAAGAAAAATGATAAAAGAAAGAGCCAAGAAATTAAGGTTGAGAGAGTTATAGAAAATAACAGAAATATGAAATGTCTAAAATAAAGGATATTAACGGCATAGAAACTAACGTTAAAGAGGATATCATAAATATCTATCTATATAACTATTCTATACAGAATTATACCAAACAAAAAGGGAACCATCACGAGAGACCATGAAGAAACTTCAAACAAAAATAAAGAACATAAACTTAGAGCTACAACCTGAAATAAGCAAAGCGGAAATAAAGAGAGAATTAAAGAAAATAAAAAATAACAAATCACCTGGAAAAGACGGAGTAACGGCAGAAATGCTCAAGTACGGTGGTAGACGCTTTCACTCATTGGGCGTCGTCCGGTGAGATACCACCATGCCAGAACTGAGTAGCGCTAAGTGGTATCACCACGTTCCGCTACTGCGCTGGCAGTCCGGTTCCAACAATGAAAAACAGATAGCATGATGGCGCCTCCAGGATCAAAATATTCCGGAGGTAAAATACCCGACCACTCGGATCTCCGGGCGTCGGGTGATCCTGGGGGTCCTTCATGTAAAGATATTAAAAGAAGACCAAAAACTCAACTCAGAATTGATTTTAGCAATATAAGAGGATTAAGTACCAACATTAATTCAGTTCACCAACATCTTGAAGAACAAAGACCTGACATCCTTGTTCTCACTGAAACTAAAATCAGTTCTGCAACACCTATTGTGAGCTATCTTTATCCCGGCTATGACCTACACCACCGATTTCGACATAATTTTGGGATCTGTGTGTACATTAAAAATGACCTTTCATGTCATCGAGAGCAGAAGCTAGAACCAGCGAACCTCGATATCGTATGGCTTAAATTCACCTCAAAGTCATCGACCAAGTTCATCTGCTGCCTCTAACGACCGCCAAGTAACACCGAGTACCAAAACTTTTTCGCGACATTATCCGAAAACTGTGATAGTATACAGTCTAACTATCCACATGCGGAAATTGTTTTTTTAGGCGATTTCAACGTCCACAATATACCCTGGCTAAAACACCACAACAAAACAGATAATGAAGGCAGGGAAGCAGAAGCTTTTGCCATAAGTTGTGGTCTAACGCAGCTTGTCGATGAACCTACCCGTATCTCAGAAAGGGGTGAATTTGCAGCGCTTTTAGACTTGTTCCTAACTACAAATCCTGACTCGTACACAATTCAAGTAGATCCCCCACTTGGTTCATCCGATCATAAACTTATAATAACAAAGTGCGAAATGCTCATACCACCAAGCCAACAATCACTTCCTCGTAAAATGTGGCACTATAAATTGGCAAAATGGAATGACCTTAAACAGTTTTACCTGGATTTTCCATGGCAAGAGGTTTGCTTTAAAACAGCTGATCCTACTGTTTGCTGTAATGAAATAACAAAAGTAATTTTATCTGGAATGGATGCATATATCCCACATACAATTAAACGCAGAGCAAATGCAAAACCTTGGTTCAACAGCCAGTGTCAAACGGCTGTACAGAAAAAACACAGAGCATATAACCTTTGGAAACGACAACAAACCGCTCAAAACCACACAGAATTTATAGAAACCAGAAATAGTTGCAAAATTACTATTGACGCCGCCAAATAAACATACAATCAAAGAATAAAAAACACGTTGCTGAATTGTCCAAGTAGTTCTAGGTCCTTTTGGTCTCTTGCAAAAGCTGTTGGATCAAACTTCACCAAGTCATCCATACCACCACTTACAGATAAAAATTCTCACTTAGCCACAACATCAGAGGAAAAAGCCAATATGTTGGCCAAAATCTTTTCCCACAACTCAAACCTAACAGTGCCAAATGGAAAAACTCCACCGTTCATTGACAGGGTTTCCCACAGTATGCCAGAGGTACCCTTTTGTCACAGAGAAATACGAAAATCCCTTAAAAAGTTGGATACAAACAAAGCAATGGGTCCAGATGGCATTCCCGCGATAGTTCTCAAAAATTGTGCCAACGAACTCACCTCAACTTTCGCTAAATTATTCAATTTATCTTACAGGCAAGGAGTATATCCATCATCATGGAAGTCTGCCGCAGTACAACCTATTCCAAAGAAAGGAAAAAAGACAGATCCGTTAAACTATAGACCAATTGCTCTACTTCCGGTGATATCAAAAGTAATGGAAAGAGTTGTGAACAATCACCTAACCAAGTACTTAGAAAAGTACAAAATTATCAACGACAAGCAATACGGATTTCGAAAATATAGGTCAACTGGCGATTTACTTACATACGTCACTCACTTATGGCAAAAAGCGATTGAGTTACGGGGCGAAACAAGAACAATTGCCTTAGATATATCTAAAGCATTCGATAAAGTCTGGCATGAAAATCTGCTCAACAAGCTCAAAGCAATGGGATTGTCGCCGAAACTTTGCACCTGGTTTGAAAGTTACCTTAAGGATAGATCCATTTATGTTGCACTGGATGGCCGGAACTCCAACTCTTACCAGATAAATGCTGGTGTGCCACAGGGAGCAATCCTTTCGCCAACACTTTTTCTGATTTACATAAATGACCTCATAGATAAAACAGCAAATCCACTTTATTGCTTGGCAGATGATGGCAATGTAGTCTCCTCAGTCATACCACCCACTCAGTGTCTATCCGCACGTGAATTCCATCATCTTAGACTAACTCAAATATCGCAGATAAATAACGACCTGGAGATAATAGAGGACTGGGGCAACAAAAACCTTGTACAGTTCAGCGCGCAAAAAAACCCAAGCAGCCCTGTTTTCAAAAAAGACCGGCACTGGTGAGCCAAACATCATGCTATCTGGAAGTGCTGTCACATTACAGAGCCATTTGAACATCTTAGGAGTCACTGCAGAGACCAACATGTCTTGGCACAGTCACGTGGCAGATATAGCTAAAAGGGCGTCCCAAAAGCTTGGGGTGCTATTTCGTACAAGACATCTGTATACACCAAGCCAACTGCTGACACTCTACAAAGCCCAGATTCGACCAACTATGGAGTACTGCTCACATGTATGGAGTGCGGCACCCAAACATACCTTAATGCTTTTGAACACCGTGCAAAAACGAGCTATCAAGCTGATCAATGACCCCGCACTTACCCGTAGCTTGGATAGTCTCGAACATCGAAGAACTGTGGGCGATCTATCTCTCTTCTACAGGTATTATCACGGAAAATGCTCTGAAGAGTTGGCACGTATGATCCCCCCGGGAGTAGCACCTACTAGGCGAACACGTCAAACAGACGGTAACCATCAATTTACTGTCAAAACAGAGGCACCAAGAACCTCATTATATCAGAATTCATATCTCTGAAGAACAGCATCGCTGTGGAATGGGCTCCCTGCGACAGTTTTCCCTGCAGACTACAACCTGAACCGTTTCAAAACCAATACACACCAACATTTCCGCGCACTGGCCGCTTCTCGAGCGTGATAGGGATCTCCTTGCGAGTGCGTTTAACCGTAAAAAAAAAGCTGTAGTTAATACCCTCCATATTCTTATTTATCCATATTCTTATCTATAAGCTTTTCACGAAAATATTAACATATAGACTAACATCAAAATTTGACGGATATCAATCAAAGGAACAAGCAGGCTTTAGAAAAGGTTTCAGTACAGTTGACCACTTATTAACCATGAAAATCCTAATAGAACGAGCCAACGAATATAACATTCCACTATATATTGCATTTATAGACTTCGAAAAAGCTTTCGATAGGATTGAGCACTGGGCAGTAAAAGCATCTTTAATTAATAGCCGAATAGATCACATCAATCAAATCCACGAAGGAACCAAGCCAATTCTCATAAGAAGAGGTGTCAGGCAGGGTGACACAATATCCCCTAAAATATTTAACCAGGCCCTAGAAGATGTTTTTAAAAACTTAGATTGGGAAGAAATAGGCAATCAAAGTAAATGGACAATTCTTGAACCACCTAAGATATGCTGATGATATCGCCTTAATAACAGACAAGAAAGAAGAACTGATAAAATGCTGGAAGAACTGGATACAGCAGTTAAAAATATAGGCTTAAGTATGAACTACACTAAAACTAAAATCATAACAAACACAGATGAAGATATTACGATCAGAATAAACCAAAAGAAAATAAATCAAGTAGAGGAATATATATACCTGGGACAAATTATTAACCTGAAAAAAGAAAACCAAACAGCTGAAATCAAGAGACGAGTAAGATTGGCCTGGGCAGCATTCGGTAAATTAAGCTACATATTGGGAAATAAAAAATATCCTCAGTACCTCAAAACGAAAGTGCATAACCAATGTATCCTTCCTGTACTTACCTATGGATCCCAGAGCTGGACACTTCAAACATGGATAAGGTAGCAAAAGCCGAAAGATCAATGGAAAGACAAATGTTACATGTAAAGCTAACAGATAGAAAAAGGAATGAATGGGATAAGAAATAAAATTAAAGTAAGGGATGTCAGAGGAGAAGTAGCAAAATTAAAATGGAAATTTGCCGGTCATAATATCAGACAGAAAGAGGATCGATGGAACAAATGTATTGTAATTGTATATGGATTTTTCTCCCCGGTTACTCGCACATTAAGATTTTATAATACACATTGTCTTGACCCTTTTTCCTGCAGTCTTCATACCTTTAAAACAAGACTGAAATCATTAAGTAATTAAGTCTAGTTATATAGTAATACTGTTAATTTTAAAATTTTACACATCTACTAGTTTACCAATTTTTAAATTTTATAATTTGTTTTGTTTTTTGTTTTTGTTATTAGTGACCATCTTGGTTTTTCTACTATAATATTTTTTCTGTAATTTTTGTAAAATGGCTCTGCCGTCGATATAAATAAATAAATAAATAAATAAACTGGAGACCTTGGGAAAATAAAAGAAGTAGGGGGAGACCCCCGATGGGCGGACGATTTGAAGAAACACGCGGGAACTAGATGGATGAACACGGCGACAGACAGAGAAGAGTGGAAGATATTGGGGGAGGCCTATGTCCAAAGATGGATTGAAGAAGGCTAAATAGATAGATAGAGATAGAATAGATCCCTTGCTCTTAAGCCACTAAATTCGCCTCGTTGTATAATTTATATGTCGGGCGCTAAAACTAACCTTTGTGATTTTTGTCGTGCACCACTGGTAGATGGATAAATATGGTTTCGTACAACTAAAAATCATGAATGTGTATTCCTCTCCCATCCCCATATAACACCTACCGTGTTCTGGTAACTACCGGAAGCTTGAAAGTGTGATATTAATTTAAATATCCCGCCAAGTTCAAGTGTTTGACAATAGTGCTGGTAGTGCGCAGACGCATCCGTTACATCCGGTTAGATTAAGATTTTGACAGCATATAAAACCAGCCAAAGAGATAGAAAATGGTGAAGGAAGGCCTTAGTATGTGGATGCTGTTCACAGACCAACGCAGATGCAGAGGGTGTGTTGGAAATGTGGGTTCTTTCATCCATATGGCATGTGCAAAGCTTTTGGAAAACATTGTAGATGTTGTAGGGGTACGTTCGTACAAGATTCAGACTGAGGACGGTTCATTTTTGGTTAGAAATCGTAAATTTCTTAAAATATTTAGAAAACCAACTTCTTTTGACTTAAATAAAGCTTCTAACAAAAATGGTGAACCTTCTTCCAGTTTCGAGTTTGTTAAAAATGACAAGTTATTTCATAACGATTTTGTATATTTACGTTTAAATGACGATCATTCTAGAAGTAGTGATAATAACTCCTCTCTGTCATTTGACACACCTTTCGAAGGTTTTCAAAACTCGTAACTCAAATTTAAGTTCCAGGTCTAGTAGCTCAAGTAACTCTAGTTTTAGTAGCATAAAATCTAATCACTTTGTAGAAAATAGGATTGACGACTGTAAAGAAGTCATTAATACTAAAAAATCGATGACTAAGGTCACTAATACTTCGCTTCAATCTAGTCCTATTTCTAGTGGATCTCATTCTTCATTGCCTAGTAGTAGTTCTGATAGTATTTCCTTTGAAAATACAGATTTTCAACCCCAGTCCTCCAGGTCTGGTAGACAAATTAGAAAAAAGTTAAAAGATTCTGATTTAACTTTTAAATAACTATATTTTTTCTGATTTTAAGTAATTAGCTAACTAATTCTTAATCATCAAACAAAGTTTTGTAATTTTGATTGATTATTTGCATTTATCATCCGATTTTGTTAAATGATTGGTCAGAAAATTTTCCTGAGGCTTTAATTTAATTTTTTTTTACATAAAAGAAAAAAAGAAGTTTCAAAATTGCTAATTGCCGTTTTTCTCCTTGTTTTTTAGTGTAGGTGTTTCTGAACACTGGTGGGGAATAAATAAACAAAAACAATTATTTTCGAAATTTAATTGAAATCTATATAGTTGTTTCACATAAAAGGTTTTTTGATGATTGTTTATTTGAAAGTTTAAAGTTTTCTGGGTAAGGTTGTAGTTTTCTTTAGCATTACATCAATCCACAAACTTAATTAATAATTAGCAATATTATTTTTTTTTAAATTAATAAAAAATTGGTTTTTTCTAATTTCTATTTAAAAGAAAAAATATTGTAAGGGTGTAATAAGCATTGGTTGTAGGCTTCGAACATTGAACCATCAATTTTCTTAGGTTATAAGTGATTGTTTTTAAACTTCATATGAAGTTAGCGAAGCACCCGCCTCAAAAATAGCTTGAGACATTACCTATTAGAATCAAACACAGTGGATATTTTGCCACTAATTAGTCGTCAATTAGTTGTGGATAAATTGATTTAGCGAAGCACCCTCATCAAAAATGCGAAGCACCCTCATCAAAAATTACATCACCTATTGAAATCGAGTACGGTGGATCATATGTCGTTAATTTGTCGCTTTTATTTTTAACTGCTTTTTTCGGTGCTTCATATTCACTTCATATAAAGCACCCAAAAACCAAACAAACTAATTAGCGGAAAATTATTCGCCATATTCGATTTCGATAAGTCATGTCTGAAGCCATTTTTTACGAGGGTGCTTCGTTAACTTCATATGAAGTTAGCGAAGCACCCAAAAAAACACTCAAAAATAAAAGCGACAAAATTAATTTTTCCACAACTAATTAGCGGCAAATTATCCACGTAGTCGTGATTCGAATTGCGATGAGTCCCAACATATGAAGTTAGCGAAGCACCCAAAAACACATAAAAATAAAAGTGACAAAATCAATTTATCCACAACTAATTAATGAATAATTAGCGGCAGATTCTTCACCATATTCGATTTCGATAGGTCATGTCTAAAGCCATTTTTGACGAAGGTGCTTCGTTAACTTCATATAAAGTTAGCGAAACACCCAAAAACACACAAAAATAAAAGTGACAAAATCAATTTATCCACAACTAATTAACGACTAATTAGCGGCAAATTCTTCACCATATTCGATTTCGATAGGTCATCTCTAAAGCCATTTTTGATGAAGGTGCTTCGTTAACTTCATATGAAGTTAGCGAAACACCCAAAAATACGGTCAAAAATAAGAGCGACAAAATTAATTTTTCCACAACTAATTAACGGAAAATTATCTACCATATTCGATTTCGATAGGTAATGTCTAAAGCCATTTTTGACGAGGGTGCTTCGCTTAGTTTAAAAATACGGTTAAAAATAAGAGCGACAAAATTAATTTTTCCACAACTAATTAACGGCAAATTATCCACCTAGTTTGCGATGGGTGCTTCGTTAACGTCATGCTCATAAAAAGTAGTTAACTATTGTTTACCGCCTAACTCTAATGTCTAAGCATGTGTCTTGTTAAATAACCCTTATATTTAGCCTTATAATCACAACAAGCACAATAAAACCACTTTATATCGTTTGCGTCTTTATGGAGTAGCACGTGCTTATTAAAGTTACATTTAGTTTTGGCCTTGTAATCGCAATTAGCACAATAAAACCACTTGATTTTGTCCACGTCTTTATGGATTATTGCATGCTGGTTTAGGCTTTGCCTGTGTATGGTCTTGAAACTACATTTTTTACATTGAATCCACTCATCTTTACTTTTATTTTTATGTCTGACCATGTGACTTGATAAATTATGTTTATGTTTGGCTTTATAATCGCAATGAGCACAATAAAACCACCTAATTTTGTTCAAGTCTTTATGGATTATTGCATGCTGGTTTAGGCTACGCCTGTGTATGGTCTTAAAACTACATTTTTCACATTGAAACCACCTAACTTCACTTTCGTCTTTATGTCTGAGCATGTGACTTGTTATATTAACTTTAAATTTGGTCTTGAAGCTACATTCTTTACATTGAAACCAATTAACTTCACTTTCGTCTTTATGTATGACCATGTGAGGTGTTAAATTATATTTTCGTTTAGTTTTATAATCGCAATTGGCACAATAAAACCACTTACTCTTCTTGTCTTCATAGATTGTTGTATACTGTTTTAGTTCAGTATTAGGAGTAGCTTTAGTGCTATTTGGTAAACGTTTAAACTTGCTTTGAAAACTTAATTCAAGATTACTCTTCTGGTTCACGGATTCAAAACCTGAAATGTTTATTTGTTGATATTTCTTGCCACTAGTGGTCGTTCGTTCCTCAGCTGATTTAATTGTTGTTTTAATATCAGGATGAGGAATGGTGTCATTAGAAATATTTGAAAAGGTTGGATCTTCATGGAAACTGAAAAGTAAACAAAAAACAACTTGAGAATTAGAGAGTTATCGGTTCTAAGTTCAACAACAATTTCGCAAGTTCAATTCTATTCCAGTCACGGATTGTTGTTGGGGGAATTTTACATTGGGTATTATGGCCGGATAGTGGTTAATTTGTGATATTTTCAAAATGGCACTACAGATTTTCGCGAAAATTCAGTGAAATATTCCCAGATATTATACCGAAATTCCGCCAAAATTTTGTAAGGATAAAGAATAAAAGGTTAAAATCTTCAAGATTTAGCATTCCTTATGTTGAGTTCAAATTGCCCGCCATACACCGCATGTCAACTGTTATATTTGACATGGATATGAAATAAAGTTAATTTAAAACACAAAAATACCAGTGTTTTCAAACAAAATTACACTCCGTGATGTGTGTACGATAGCTCCTAAACCGCTGAACCGATTTTCATGATATGTTCAGGTAAATAGTGTTCGACACTGTAACGGGCTGATTAGATTTAGGTCAAAATCGATTTTTTGACCGTTAAAAAATTAAAAATATGCTTAACTTTTTAACGGAAAACATGTTTTTTTTTTTTAAATTTATGTTAAGACCAAAAACTTTATAGGAGCTTTCGTTTCTTGGATATTTACAAAAATCTGTTTTCAAGGCTTATATAGCATGGATTTTACTTGGAGTCTTCTAATGTGCTAGGAAAGTATCAGATCCGTCATGGATTAATTTATTTAAAATTCCCTGCTTTATGGAAGTGGGCGAGGGGTGGCTCGGTATTTCCTTTTGGTGTACAGGTTAGGGGAAATACCAGGAAATACTTGGGAAGTACTGGGAAATATACTAGGAAATGCCGGGAAGTGCTTGGGAAATACTAGGAAATACCATTGAAATTTGAGGAAATACTGGGAAATACCAGGAAATACCTCAGTGTACAAACATCGGCGATCCAGCCACTCCTCGGAAATGGGTGAAACTTAAAGGGTTGTTTCAAGGAAAGGTGGAACAGCAGTGTACGCGAACTTGGCGGGGCAGTGACATGCCCCCAGACTTAATAGACTGAGAGCCCAGGGCCCCCAGATATATTACTTTCTAAGTGACAGAATATATGGGATCGAGTAGGACTTCGACGCTAAGTGCCAAAGGTCAAAAAAATAGGCCCAAATTATATTCCAACAACTTATATTTTTATATATGTTTTATATATTGTTACTACAAATTGATTACTCCTATGGGCCAGAGCTTCAGCTAGGCAGACAATTTAAAGGTCAAAAAAACACCTTACTTAAGTTATTTTTTTAACGCTTCATTTTCATATATGTTACTGAGCAGACTATTTCAAACCCATTTGTAATCAACCAGACCAATCAAATGGGCCAAACGTCCTCCTAGATACAATAATAATTAAAGTAAGTAACTTTATTGAAAATAGTGGCCTGTTTTCTAGCAAAAAAGACGAAAGTTATGAAAGTTGGCACGCTCGTAGAAAAAAAAATTATGCAAAAATTGAAGACGAAAAAATTACCCATAAAAATGCTCCCTTGTGTTTTTTTTTGTCAGACAAATAGTTTCCGAGTTATCAATTTCACCCCATGTTCAGTGGAAATCTTTACAGAAGATTCTAATTAAACAAGTTTGGCAACTTGTTTCCTCTTGTAAATAATATTTTGTTCTAAAAATTAGGGAAATTTCATATTTTTATTTTTCCTAGTTTTTATTAAGGCTATGCTAGTCCAATAGGATATTTTTCTTAATATTTAAATCTCGCGCTGTTTTAAGGCAATTAATGATTTGATATCAATGAGTGGCTTTAAAGTTGCGCAGTGAACATTTGCTCAACAAACAGTTGGTTAAAAAAACCAAACTGAACGCGTCGCTTTGTTTCACGACAAAAAACCTACTAAAAAAATCCGCCATATTAAAATTATAAAAGTGCCGCTTAGATTAAACAATAATTAGGATTAAAACCACTAAAATAGTGTTAAAAACTTAGATATTAGTTTTTTCGCTTTAGTTTCAATTCAGCCTTAAGGGACATTTGTGGAGATAGAAGCGACAGGAAACCGTGCTGGCCAGCCACGGCACGGACATTGAACATAATCGGTAAGTCACTTTTGATTGATGGTTTTTTTCATTGTCTCGCAATTTGTTATTTTTATATCAACCTAGACACGATCCCATTTAGGTCCTATGGATTAATACAACCTCAACTTAACTCTCCTGTTTTATTTCTCGAGATATTTCGAGTGGTCCTTCAAAAATTTAAATTAGAAGGCAGTACCTCACCATTTTGGCCCAGGTTCGAGTCTGATAAGGACCCCGGGAATCTTAAATGTCTAGAACACTTCGTTAAAAATTAAAAAAATTTGCATCGGTAATTTTAAACGCATGACCTTCATTAAACTTGGTCATTTTTCGCCCAGCAACGTGTGAAATTTAAAGACGCGTACGCGCATCTTGTTCGCCCATCCACTCCAACCACCTAATTTAGGCTCTCTCGCTACCAGTGATTTTCCCCGCGTATCACCAGTTTGTTTACCTCGCTATCGACTAATTTAACATTTTTCAAAATATTACCATGGCTGCTCAATTAAAAAGAATTGAGGCGCTACGCAATGTGCAAGCCAATCGCCTTAAAAGTCTTTATCAGTTAGCCCAAGACTGTACTGTACTGTACTGTATAGCTCTGTACATAATAATTAATCTATCCCTACGCACGCTAAATTTAATTTACTCTTGTCCTTCCTCAAAGGACAGCCGCTAAATGTCGTGACACATTTACCAATCACGGACGCTAATTATTTAATTTGGTATAATACGCCAGTGAAACGCTATTCTAACCCTCGCCTCGCTTGACTGCCCAAACCTATTGGCGCGCGCTATTTAATTTTCCTACTTTAAAAGATGAGAATCCAGAAATGTTACGCTTACTTTTAGATGTTTTTTCAGAAAATATTGAGGCTTTAAAAACGCTTAATTACGACACTTCCCAATGGTGTTTTCCACTCGCTAATATTTTATTAGATAAGTTACCAGAAATTTTACTTTCACGCTTTGAACTCGCTAATCAAAAAATAATCGATTTTCTTGAAACGCAATGCCTCTCGCTTTTCTCACTTCAAACAAAAAATAAGCCAAAATATAATTATAAAAACTCTTATAAAAATAGTTTTGGATACCAAACAAACACGCTTTTTAGTAATATACAACCAACGCACCACGCTAATGCTAACGATCACGCTAAATGCATTTTTTGTGGAGATAACTCGCATTCCATATATTTATGTAACGCTTTTAAAAATAAGCCCGCTTATGAACGCTGCAGCTTTGCAAAAAATAAAAAACTTTGTGTAAATTGTCTTAGTTTTTTACACGAAACAAAATCGTGTCAAATCACACGCTTTTGTTGCTTTTGCCCTGGAAATCAGAGGCATCATTCCCTTATTCACGTAGATAATAATCATAGTTATAATAATTTTCAAACGCATACTCGCCCCCAAATAAACGCTGACGCTAATTTTTCGCAACAACTCTCTACTGAGAGCCGCCGGTTAACAATAATTTCGCAAATAATATGCAGCCTGGCCCGCTATCGCCTCGTGCTTTACCTTATAATTTTAGTCAACAAAACTACGCGCCACCTATTTCCGCAACTACTCTTTACGCCCCTCAAAATTCACTACTCCACTTGCCGTCTAGTCAAAACCGTGTGCAATTTTCACCTCAACCGGAAACCTCACATACTTCGCAAACCCCGCTTGACAACAATTTTTAAAATAGTACACATTGTGGCTTTACTTCAGCGCATTCTAAAACTTTACTTTCGACTGTACAAGTGCAAATCCAAGATGTCCTCGGTAATTTTCAAACAGTTAAAGCAGTCTTGGACTGCGGATCTGAAAGTACTTTTTGTAGTTTAAAACTAGCGCAACAATTAGGACTACCTAGACAACCCTTGCATACCAAAATCCAAGGGATTGGTGGGCACAGTATGACGTCAGAACTTGGCAGTGTATTTTTAAAAAATTTAGTTTAAAAAATCCTAAGAGAAAAATTTGTCAGTTCAAACCCAAATCATCCCTTTGCCATGAACACTATTTTTGGTTTTATTTTAATGAAACCAGTTAATCGCTACTTAAATCCAAATCCAGTATTTACCCCTTCAGTAAACGTTTTATTTTGTCAAAATAAAAATGACTCGCTTTCAAATTTAGTTTCCAAGTTCTGGGTAATAGAATCAGTGCCGCAACAAATATTTTTTAAGCCCGAAGATGAAGATGTGTGAAAACTATTTTAATCAAACCGTGTCACGTGACGAACACGGCCGGTATGAACTAGCGATACCTTTTCGCGAGTTAGACAAATATCAAATACGCTTTCCGGGTATGAGACAAGTTTGTTACGAATAAAATTGCATTTTTTCCGTAACGCGGTTTTACTAACTGAATTAATATTTGCTTTAAAAAATAACCTCTAGCGACATCTTACGTGAAATAGTTTAATTAGAATATCTTGTAAATGATTTGCACGCTACCTCTCTGTAGTCGGGTTAAGCTCAAGATTATTGATTTTATGCAGCGATCTAACCGCTGGAAGAGGTTCATTTTGAATTTGTTCAGTTTCGGAATAGGATCGAGTGAGTTGTTTGTCCCTTTTTTGTCATTCGGGTGAAACACGGATAGAAAGAATTTTCTGGTTGTTCAACTTACGTACGACCGTGATTGCGTAATAGACCGCGTTGTATTTTAACCTAAAAAGGTTTGTTTTGCAAAGATTCTAAGATTGAAGACAAATTTATTTACCTATAAAACAATAAACATAAGTTTTTTTTAATTTAAATAAAGTGACTCAAAATTATTCAGTCAGTTTTGGTTTTATTAATAAATACGGATTTGTGTTATTGATTTTCTGAAGAATTAAGATTTTGGGGTTTTATGGAATCTGATTGGTCAGTGATTGCTATGCAGTTTGGGAGATTGAGAGGAATTTTACAAAAATCGCCCCTTTCTGTTCGAGATCTTTGTCGAGAAACAAGGTATTTTAATTATGTTATAACATAACCTTAAAAAAAATTTTTTGTTCATCAAGCATGGCTTGAAATTTTCTTTATAGGATAAATTAGAACTTGGCTCTAATTTTAACCAATGGTAATATGAAATTCAATTGCTATACCAGATTTTTATTTTTAATTAGGTCAATATGTTATAACATAAATATATATATATATATATATATATATATATTTATAAAAATTTTTCTTTGCCGAGGACATGTTACAATTTTTCTTTGTCTTTAACAGACAATTATCTCTCTATTTAGACTACTTAATTTTTTTATAAAAATTTTGATTAGTTTCATATTTTTTTGTTTTATGATTTGAACTATGTTCGACAAAATATTTATATATTGGCTATATGGTATTTTGGTTATAGTTTATTTATAATGGGTTCACAATGTTGTGCCTACATGGGATTTCTAGAATCCAGATTATGATTTTAGGCTAGTATTTAATCCTGCATCTCGCTCTCATTTCTTTTTTGGATAGCTGGGTACCAATTAACAATAGTCACTACGACATGACCATATGGTTAAATTTGAGGTTATAGGTATCATAAGCACCTTTGGTTGAAATAGAGTTAGACAGGTTAATACAGCTAAAATTTTATATAGCTATTGCCGATAGCTGATTTGTTTTTTTCATATAGTTTTTTTATATCCAAAATACACATTTTTGTTTTTTTATAAACTTAGGTGATGATTTGTGTCCCGAAAAGATAAATAATTTGGTGTGAATAGACTAAAGTTTTATTTGGTAATTCTACAGAATTACTGCACAGTATGTACAAATTTTGATGAAACTTTAGAATATTATATAGGGTGTTTTGACGGACCTGATCAGAAAATAAAGTTTTTTTTGTTTTTATCTATGGAAAATGATTGAAACCATAGTTGTATTTTAAAGATTACTTCAAGTGTACTGAGTCTAACATTTCCTGGGTTAAGATTATTTTGTGTATATGTTATTTTTTTCTAACCTCAATTCTCGACAAAACTATTACAACATATGTAAATATTTTTTTTCACTATTGTACATCAAAAGAAACAAGGTTCTAAAAAGGAAGTAGGTCTCTTTTAAGTTATATAGGAGCAGTAAAATCTATAATTTTATTAATATCATTTTTTCTACTACCTTTTTAAGAAACTGAGTTTCAACAAAAAATTAATATTTTTTTCTTGTTTATATTTGATCATTTGATTTTTATTTGTTCTTCTTTCTGAAACAAAATAAATGTTGAGGTTTGTAAACAAAAAGTAATCCTGATCTTTTATTTCGTTCCTGCATTGATACATTGGTAACATGGTGATAGTAAGGAAAATCTGTCACCATTGTTGTTAATTGTGTCAAAGTAAATAGAGGTCTATTATCATTTCAAAAATAGAAAATTGACAATATTTTTCTTAAAAGAACCTCACGACCCTAAATAGCTCTACCTAGCCGAGGTAAATTTGGGGAATATTAAAACAACATCAATAATATACAAAAAGTTATATTATATGAAAAACAATAATATAACAAAGTGGCCCCAACTCTATTGAAATTTTAACAAGTTGCGTTAAATAGATTTTTATCGCAGGAAGAAAGACTATTGAAAGATAATAAGTTATATTTAGTATATATCAAATTTATGAAAGAATAGTTAGAATTGAAACACATGGAGGTAGATTTAGATTGTAAACCAAATAGTTATTATATCCCGAATTTCGCTGTGATAAAAAAGGAAGCTATCTCGACAAAGCTACGTGTAGTTTTTCAAGCGAACGTACCTGATCCTATTTCAAAAATGTCTTTAAACCAAATGCTATTGCCAGGCCCTAAGTTACAAAAGGACATTGTTCAAATTTTATTAAACTTTCGTATTAACCCTGTAACCCTTGCTTGTGATATACAAAAAATGTTTAGGGGTTTAAATATTATTTCCGCTCATCAAAAATACCAAAAAATATTTTGGCGTTTTAGTCCTAGTCACCCAGTTTCCGTCTATAACTTAAAAACGGTTACTTATGGCGTAAACTGCTCGCCTTATCTAGCTTTACGCGTACTACAGCACTTAGCTGAGTCTGAGGGTGAAAATTACCCTTATGCCGCCGACGTAATTCTTAATGACACCTATATCGATGATGTCACAACCTCTTGTTCTTCAGTTGAAGAAGCTTTAAAGCTCCAAACTAAGCTTATAAACATTTTCGCTACCGCTGGTCTTAAGTTACACAAGTGGTCAAGCAATAGATCAGAAGCCCTTTCTCATCTTGAACCTTCGTTAGTAAATCCCGCTGCATTATCTTTAGACTTTGATGACGTCACAAAAGTCCTAGGCCTGTGTTGGCATCCCTCAGCCGACGAATTTCGCTTTAATGTCATTCCTAACCAGGAGACGTGTTTCGAAAGAAGTCTTTTGTCATTTTTAGCCCGTTGTTATGACCCTCATGGGTATTCAACTCCTGTTTCATTTACGCTTAAATACTTGATCCAACAAATATGGCAATCAGGTATATCTTGGGACCAAGAACCGAGCATAGAAATCAGAAGACAATGGGATCTTTATAAAAACGAATTTAAATGTCTAGAAAAATTTAGTTTACCTCGCCACATAGATATAAGGAACGCTGATTTTATAGATATTTGCGGATTCGCTAACGCCAGCGAACGAGGCTACGCATGCGTCGTTTACTTACGAGTCTTACGCAATAATTAGTACTATATTTATTTTGTACTCGCAAAAAGTCGCGTCGCTCCCCTTAAAAAGTTTTTAAGTATTCCTAGAATTGAACTTCTAGCCGCTAGTTTATTGTCTGAGGTTTTAAAACTACGACACTTTTCTACAAAGATTAAAATTAATAATATTTTTGTTTTTTCTGATGCACTGGTCGCATTGCATTGGATAAAATCACACCCAAACAAATGGAAGACATTTATCGGCAATAGTGTTAGTTTTATACCTGAAAATATTCTTGTACTACTTGTAGAAAAAACAAAAATATTATTAATTTTAATCTTTTTAGAAAAAGTGTCGTAGGTATATTTTAAAACCCCAGACAATAAACTAGCTGAATATTGGTATTACGTGCCTACATATCTAAACCCTGCGGATGTAGCCAGTAGAGGGTGCACCATCCCTTATGGTGGGCCGCGCCTGATTTTTTACCAAAATCACAAGAGCACTGGCCTCCCCGATGAATGAATGAACCGAACCGAACCGCTAAATGTTAAAATATCGGAGTATCTCGAACCCGAATAACGAAAAAACGTCGCTCTTATCGCTTTTGATTCTAGTAATGATAATTTTTTAAATTTACTTTTAAACAATAAGTCAAATTTTTATGAAATTCAGCTTTGTTTAACGCGAATTTTACGATTTATAAAAAATTCCCGCTTATCCTTACAAGAAAAAAAACTTACAAATACAGATTTTTGCGATCTTTTTTACGTTTTAAAATGTTTGACAAAACATGAGCAACAGAAATACTTTTCTGATATTATTGATAACGTACAAAATAAAAAAAAAATGCAATAAAAATATACAAAAACTAAATCCATTTCTTGACGATTTTGGACTTTTAAGATTTGAAGGTAGGCTTCAACAAGCTACCACACTTTCTTATGGACAAAAACATCCCTTGCTTTTACCACGGGAAAGTAGACTCTCCTTTATGTACGTTCAATATATGCATAAAAAATATTTACATGTTGGAGTTCAAACAGTTTTGGATTTTAAACGCTAAAAGGTTAATTAAAAAAGTTGTTTCACGCTGTGTTCGGACTAATAGAGTCAAACTGCAAACTTACACTCAAGTAATGGGCCAATCGCCTTCTTATTCAGTGGTGTTGATTTTAGTGGAGCTATTCCTATAACGCTAAGTAAAAATAGAGGAGTAAAAACTCAAAAAGCTTATATCAGCTTATTTGTGTGCTTAACGACAAAAGCTGTTCATATTGAACTCGTCTCGGACTTGACTTCTGACGCTTTTTTAGCCGCGGTAAGACGTTTCGTAGCACGTAGAGGTTACATAGAACAATTAATGTCAGATAACGGCAGCAACTTTGTAAAATCAAGCAAAGAATTGCTTTCGCTGGCTCAAAAAGCTTGTCAACAAGAAGCTATCGCTTGGAAGTTTATACCCCCCTCAGCCCCACACCTCGGTGGTATTTGTGAGTCCGGGATAAAATCCGTTAAACTTCATTTGATTCGTACCATAGGCTCTCAAATTTTAAGTTATGAAGAACTCTACACGGTTCTATGCCAAATAGAGGCTCTTTTAAATTCGCGCCCTTTAACGCCACAATCGTCTGATCCAAACGATCTTCAGGTTCTAACCCCTGGACAATTTTTGACACAAGGTCCTTTGGTTTCGGTACCCGATGAAGACTTTTCTAATCAACCGGAAAATTGCTTATCGCGCTGGAATCTTGTACAGCGCATGCAAGCCGACTTTTGGCGTAGATGGAGCCAAGAGTATTTAAGTACTTTACAAGTTAGAAATAAATGGTTAGAACCTTGCGAAGAGCCTAAAATAGGGACGCGGGTTTTGATAAAAGATGAGCTTTCCCCGCCGCTACAGTGGCGCATCGGACGCATTACTCAACTCTATAAAGGACCTGACGGTCACGTTAGGGTGGCTAATGTGCACACCAATTTTGGTGATTTTAGGAGACCTTTAGTTAAATCAGCCCCCGTACCTATTGATATTTCACCTACTGAAAATGATACTCATTTTGGTAGGCCGAAATGAACAAGTTTGCCAACTTGTTTCCTCTTGTAAATAATATTTTGTTCTAAAAATTAGGGAAATTTCATATTTTTATTTTTCCTAGTTTTATTAAGGCTATACTAGTCCAATAGGATATTTTCTTAATATTTAAATCTGGCGCTGTATTAAGGCAATGAATGATTTGATATCAATGAGTGGCTTTAAAGTTGCGCAGTGAACATTTGCTCAACACACAGTTTTTTTCATTGTCTCGCAATTTGTTTTTTTTTCGTTCCCATTTAGGTCCTATGGATTAATACAGCCCCAACTTAACTCTCCTATTTTATTTCTCGACCTATCTGGAGTGGTCCTTCAAAAATTGAAATTAGAAGGCAGTACCTCACCACTAATATCAATGTATTGGACAATGCTAACTAATGTGTTGCAAATTATTTAAATGTTTTGTCAAGACAAGGCTATTTTCCATCTATTGATATACCAACACCAGGAGACTCTTGCTTGGATCATTTCTTTGTAAAAGGTATCGTTAATTGTAATTCAGCAGTATTAGATAGCCACATAACAGAGACCATTTTCCAATAGTCTTAAGCATCGAGTTGGTAACTTGCAATCAATATCAACGATCGTATAACAAGCTTGATAAAATACAACTTAGAAATCTCCTTTGTAATGAAACATGGCAAGAACTTATAAATGAGAACGCTCCCGACCAGATTGCTGATGAGCTTATTAATAAACTTAAATTTTATTTACAAACTTGTACAAAAGTTATTCAGATCCTTAGTTCTGAGAGATGCATTAAACCATGGATAACACCCGGCCTGGTTAGGTCCATAAGGTACAGAAATAGACTTAAACAGGAGGTAACTAAATCTAAGAATAATCCCAATGCAGTAAGAACTTACACTTAATACAGATACCGTTTATCTAAATTAATTAAAACCACTAAACATAGCTATTATAAGTCCCAAATAAATAATAGCGTAAATGATCCTAAAAAATGTTGCAAACCATTAAAGATTCATCAAACGAGTACCCTAATCAAAACCCAATAAAACTTTTAAAAATCGACAACGGCCAGACAGTCACTAATGAACCGGAGATCGCTAATGAGTTTAATACTTTTTTCAGTTCTATTGGGGCTAAACTAGCAGAAAAGATTACACCCACCCCTCAAACTTTATCTCTTAAACCTGTTACAGATTCTTAGCTAATAAATGTAATACGTTCTTTAAAAAATACTGGTTCTTGTGGGGAGGATGGTATTACCTCGAAAATTATAAAAGACAACCATAACTCTCTTCTTAAACCTCTGGTACACCTAATTAATTCTATTTTTACTTTTAGTTACTACCCAAAGGTTTTTAAAAACTCTATAATTATTCCCATATATAAGTTACATAAGTACACCGATAATGCTTTACAAGAAGTAAATCAATTCTTTTCGAATAGTATAAACAAAAAGCTTAAACCTATCGTTGTTTTTTTGGACTTGAAAAAAGCTTTTACACAGTTGCACACTCTATACTCCTAAAACGTGTAAAAGCTATGGAAATCAGAGGAGTGGTGTAAAATCTTTTAAGTTCTTACTTGGAGGGGCGAACCTAAAGGGTGAGGATTGTGTGAAGCTGCCCCAGGGTTTCGTGAAAACCGAGCGAATATTTTTCTTTAGTTACCCCGGGTGCAGTTACAAAATCTTTACCATCTTTTGAGCGTAAGCGTTTTAGCGTATTATGCTTTGTTTACAACCGATATAAATTAAACATTTTCTTTAAAGCAAGTTATTATTTATTGATAAATAAAATGTAGTACATATTCCAAAGTATTGCATGTCGTTATTTTTATTCAAGTCACACAAAAGTTAAATTTATAAGATTAAAATCATATTTTTCAATAAACTCTTTTTGACCATAGTCTATCAGTTAACATATTAGCAAAACGCTCTTGTGAGCAAAAGTTTGTAGGGTAAAACAAAACGATTCAAAGTCAATTTTCATAGTCCACGAATTTTAAGCAACAACCGATAGATTAAAGTTCAAAATAAATCTCTCACCATAATTACAGCCAGAATGCCACCACTAATGTTTAACACTACTTAGTTTTTTTTGTGGCATTACAGTTACCTTTGGCACATTTAGTCACTTTTATTATTTATTTACTTATTTTCACTTTTTGGTTTGGATTCAAAAACCATAACTGAGATTAATATTACGAATAATATTAACAACATCGAGTTTTCCTGTCTCGTGATGTTTTTCTGTTTTTAACACCATTTAAGGTCATACAAATATCAAAGTTTGGCCTAGTGGGATTAACCTCGCGGTCTGCCTGCTTTTATTTTTAGCAATGCGCAAAGCCATGCAAACACAGAGTCAAGATTTTGCCTTGTTTGGCTGTCCTAATTAAAATTAAGCAGCGTTGGCGCCGTTTTTGTCTCGAGGCTTTAGAACCTTGATTTGGCGGATATTTCATCATCAGACCGAGTTGATAAAAAGGCTAGGATCTATTCTTTTTTTATTTAATTTAAGCTCACAGTCTCTACAAGTGAGGTGTTGTAAAGTGTTAGTCAGTGGTTATAGTCAAAGTCTAAGTGATGTGATGGGTTGAATTCAATAACGTGAGTTACTTATTAATTTTATATCGTCCAATAGTCAGTGTTAAACATAAGTGAATTTTCTTTACGGTTCAACCTCTAACTGTGTAAAATTATTATTTAAGCTGCCAATGTAGATTTTTAAAATTAAGCTGTTAGCTGACCCCTACAATTGGTGGAAGTGGAATCCGCAACGTGACGGTAGGTGTGCCTCAAGGCACTATGTTGGGTCCGATTCTCTTTTCCATGTACGTAAACAGTCTTCTTAATTTACAACTAAACGGTAAAATAGTTTGTTTTGCGGATGACACTGCTGTGCTAGTAACAGGGAGTTGTTGGGAAGAACCTTACAGGAGGGCAGAATTGGCCCTTCACAAAATAAAGTGTTGGTTGGATGCTAATCAATTATCTCTAAATGTTGATAAAACTAAATTTATATGCTTTTGCTTGAACAAGCGTGGTATATCACACAGAGAATTCCGCCTGTAATCCACATTTAAATGGCTGTACTTGTGTTACAAAAAGATTATCTTGTAGATCTATTAAATACCTTGGTGTATATTTTGATTCATTTTTAAAATGGGACGTTCACGTGGATTATGTTACACAAAAAAATTAGAAAATTAACTTACAAGTTCTCGCAGCTAAGACATATTCTTCCATTTAAATTAACTAAGTTGGTTTATTTAGCTTTGGCTGAATCGGTACTATATTATGGGATATATTGTGTTGGGATGCCAGTTGCGACTCTATCTTATCGCCTCTTAAAAAAGCTCAACAATATGTACTCAAGATACTATTGTTTAAGCCGAAATTATATTCTACAGAGCTTTTATTTTCTGAGATAGAGTTTTTACCTTTAAGGCAGTTATATTGTATAAAAGTCTTGCAATTCTCGTTAAATTAGATATTTCAAAACTTTTATTTTCTGAAATAGAGTTTTTACCTTTAAGGCAGTTATATTGTATGAAAGTCTTGCAATTCTCGTTAAATTATAAGATATTTCAAAACTTTGTTTTACAGGATATACAAACAAGAGCAGTACCTAGGCTAAACTATTGCACTTCTTTACAAAACTTTTCAGGGACTCAGTGAACTATCTTATTTACAGGTCCTAGACTCCTTAATCTGTTGCCACTAAACATAAGAAATAAATCGTTAAATAAGGCAACAAAAAGAACTATAAAAATTTGGGCTAAAAATAACTACCAAGGAATTATGTCTGAAATATTCTGGTTTTGAATTAGAATGCTAGTTGGAGACTCGTGTCTTCTGCTAGCATCTTCTTTTTTTCGTTGAGTTCCATGAACCACATTTCTCTTTTAGCTCACACTACTACTATACTATAGTAGTAGTGTGAGCTATGGTGATCCTAATTTTTTGGAGAAAATTTTATATATCTTTGCGTTTCAGATGATTTTCAGACTTTTTTGTCTCGCCGTCTGTTGTCTGTCTGTAACGAACAACGCGCATAACTCAAAAACCGCTTGCTCGATTTTAATGATATTTGGTACCTAGGCTGGGTCTTGGGTCGGGATGGTCCCATTTAAAAATGAACAAAATTCACCGATCACAAGCCAAATAAAAAGGTGGGGGTAAATTTCAAAAATTAGAGTTTATGTGAAATATGGCGTGTGTGATATCAAACGAAAGGTAATTGAGTCTGGAGTTTAACAAAATACATTTTAGTTTAAAAAAAAGGGGTGGGGGTAGATTTCAAAAATTAGAGTTTACGTCAAAACATGGCGTCTCTGGTATCAAACGAAAGGTAATTGAGTCTGGAGTTGAATAAAACATATTTCAGTTTTTAGTTATATTAGCTCACACGTACACTATAACTATAGTACCTAGTGTAAGCTTAGGTACCCATATATTGGCAGAGTATTTTTTTTGCAAAGGAGGGGTTTAAAACTATAAACTATTTTCCAAAATGGAACTAACTTTTTTAAAACACGACTGAGATTGAAACCCAGAGTACCTTATAGTTTTAGGAAATTTTAACTTTTTATATTATATTTTAACTTGTTTTGTGTTTGTATGACAATTTTAATCTGTTTTATGACCACAAAGTGGTCGAAAGCGCTCTGCCTATGACATAGAACAATAAAGATTTTTTGCACGAAATACAACATTTCCATTTTTGTATTTTTTTTTGGTTAAAATAAATAAATAAATCAAAATAAATTTAGCTGTCACTTTGGATTTTGCCCATTTTTTTCTTCATCGGCCTTAACTTAAAAACTACTCAGTGAAAATATTTATCAATACCTATAGTCATAAATGCGAAAACCCGCTATTTTTCATCGGACATTTTAATTTTTAAACATTCGAGCCACAAATTGTATTAAGTGACCCTAAGCACAGCAAAGTTTTAAGTTTGAAGCAAACCGGTTTATATATAAGAAAGTCCGCCATTTTAAATGCGCCATGTTGATTTTTTAATTTTTAAGTTAAGAATCATAATCAGCAATATTAAAAAACTTAAAATTCCAAATTTGATACATATCAGTTCATAACTAGGAGAGTCCACCATTTTGGATCTGTCATTTTGATTGTTTAAAATGTGACTTAAAAAGTTACAAGTTTGAGGCAAACCGGTTTATAAATAAGAACGTCCGCCATTTCGGGTCCGTAATGTTGAATTTTTAAACTTTGAGTTAAAAATCATATTCAGCGACATTAAACAACTCAAAATTCAAAATTTGGTACCTATCGATCATAACTGAAAATATCCGGTATTTTGGATTTGTCATGTTTTAATGTTTGGGTTCCTAATCATAATTGACAACCCTAAACATAAAAAAATTTAATACATATCGGTTCATAAATGGATAGTCCGCCATTTTGGGCAAAAATTTTTAAATATTAAATATAACACATTTTGTAGTAGTTTTTAAGTTAGGGTCACTTAAAAAAGAAAATTTTGCAAAATCCGTGACCTCTAAATTATTGAAATGATAACTCGAAAAGTATTCGTCTGACAAAAAACACAAAAAAGCATATTTATAGTCAATTTTTGTAGACAACTATTTTTTCTATAAGCTACAGAAACGAAGTTATTTAAAAATAAATTTGGCCATCATTTTAACAAAATGGCGGCGAGCGGCCCAAGCAGGAATAGCTCAAATCACAAACTTACTGTAATATTAAGGACCACTAACTCTTTAATCATTCCAAGTATTATAACTTTCGGACATTTTGCTAGAAAATTGGGTCTCATTTTCAATAACGTCTTAAGTCATTACTTTAATTATTATTGTGTCTAAGAGGACGTTTGGTCCATTTGATTAGTCTGGGTGATCACACATAGTTTTAAAGTAGTCTGTCCATTAACATTTATAAAAATAACTTAAGATCGGGTTAAAGTGTCTGGCTGTAATAACATTATATAAACTATATATAAAAATTATCCGTTAGAATATAACTTAGCTTAGGTCTATTTTTGCCCACCTTTGGCACCTGGTTCCGAAAAATTGCCCCCCTACTCAACTGAGCGGGTACCCACACGTTTATACTCCCTATGTATAAGTGCTACTTTTTCCCACATATTTTGTCCTTTAGAAAATAACTTATGTCGGGGGCCCTGGGCTCTTGGACTATAATAAATTCTGTTGAACTTGCAATCTAAACTTGTTCTGTTCCAATGGATAAACCCAAATACCTTAGAGCATAAATACTGGCTCAAAAAAATCGAAAAGTGAAGCAATTATAGCTCGCTTTGGAAACAATGGCAAATTTAAATTCGCAGACACAAATTTTCAAGTGCGCATGCGTGTGTTTTCGAACGTAGACACACACATCTTCTGTGTGGATGGACGCCATATTTGTTGTTGATTTACATTTTGAGATGTTTTGCGTTTGTCGTGTAAAACTATGTTTTTTTTTCTGTGACAAATATGAAATAATTCACCTAAAACATGTGAGGTTTGTAAAAAAATATCTGGGAGAAATTCTATGGGTAATTACTTGCATTTAGAGTAGTTTATAGATGTCATTAAACACTCCTATGGTGTCCACAATAAATCTGCACAATTAATTTTAGAAAAACTATAAATTTAATACGCAATTTAATAAATTTTCACCCAATCAACTAGTTTTTAGAAAAAAAAATTGGCATCCCCTTAAATTTTTGACAATTTTCACATAATGCAGGGACGTAACGGAGTATGTTGCAAAACCACCGAAACAGACGCACGCAAGGGGGTCTTGGCTTCAAGCATCGCGTGTATTTGGATAAACCTGGGTTAAAATAAAATGAAAAAACACTTACTCAAATGAGCTGTCATCCAACATAAGCTCTTCTTGCTTGATTTCCTCTTCAATCTTCAATTCAAAATCAATTGATTCCGACTTCAGGCTGTTCCAAGACGGTATAGCATCTGGGTCTCTCAGTCTGTAAAATATCAGCATTTATTTTTTGCTACCCAGAAAAATTAAAAATTTAATCTCGTCTTCAGTCTAAATCACACGAGACAATCAGAAATTAATGATAGTTCAAAATATATTATATTTCTACCTTCCTAGCCCGCGCAGCAATGGCTAAAGAAAGTATTGTTTTTGTCCATTTTTTTTAAGATAACGTGTTATTTGGGTGTAATTCGACCTATCTTAGCAATATCATCGTCTGTGCGTGTATGTGTGTATGTAACACGATAGCTCCTAAACCGCTGAACCGAATTTTATGAAATTTTCAGTTAAAATAGGGTACAATACTGTAAAGAGCTGATTAGTTTTTCGCCAGTTTAAAATTTGAAAATATGCTAACTTTTGAACGGAGCATCATATCACTATGTAGTTTTCAGAATATAGTAGAACATGTTTTTCGCAATAATTTATGTTATTACTAAAAACTTTGTAGGGGCCGAAATATTCCAGGACACTTAAATTTGCTTTAGAGAAATTTCAGGTTTTCCAGGAAACTTACCCAGATGAGCAGTCTTTCAACATGAGCTTGGTCTCTTCTTTGGTCATTTCTTCAAAGTTGTTTAGTTCTGACTTTACAGTAAATGTAGATATGGGTTTTGCTTCCGCCATTCTGTAAAATAACAATTAATAACAAATTTATTCTACTATTAAGGAAATTTAGTCAATTAAGAGTGTTGAAAATGTTTTATGATGTTCGTGTTATGATTATAATACACTAACTTTTAAACACCATTTTGAGTGATAATCACAAAAGAAAATTTTAAGGTTTAAGGCTTACAAATAAAATTATACTTAGAAAGATTTCTAAGCAGAGTGTATAGACCAATTCCAAACTCAAAAAAATATATATTATTTAGTTTTCACATGAAAAATATTTCTAGGCGGCTTTTATCAAAAAACAAGCCAAATATACTGTAGCGCATAATCTCCATTATGTTATCCAACTATTAAATATTTGCAAAGGTTAGTTTTAGCGCCCTAGATATACATTAAACAACGAGGAGAATTTAGTGGCATAAGAGCAAGGAAAAATAAGAATAAATTGGTTAAGAAAAAAATTTAAGTCACAAGCTTTTATAAAATGCACTAAAAATTGAAAAATAATTTTGTAACATTCTAATATTATCATAATAATAAAAGCGATGGCCGACTGATGGAAATTTTGACGATGTTAGCACGATAAGATATCCGTATCAATTAAATATCACTATTTGCAAGAATCAATCTAGCAGAAAAATGCAGAGGTACCAAACCCACCCAACCCGACCCAAGATACCCCAGCATTTCTTTGACATAGGTATGGCAATGGCATAGCATTGCGGCACATCAAACATATCTTTGATGACCTGCTATGTTGAATATTCTTTAAGTGTTTAGATCACAAATTTAGATTAACTTATGCTTTGATTTGCGGCCATCGCTTTTATTATTATGATAATATTAGAATGGTACAAAATTATTTTTCAATTTTTAGTGCATTTTATAAATGCTTGTGACTTAAAAAAATTTTTTTACCAATTTATTTTCTACTTTTTAGTCTCAGCTATCTACTCTATTAAATGAAAATATTAATAGGATATTTCTTTTTAATGTTGTATTGTCATCGGACCACTATGTGAATACCAAATTTCATCCAAATCGGATAATGGGAAGTATGTCAAAAACTCATTTCTCTATAAAAGGGGGTGGGGGTAGGGGTGGGAGGATATTTTTTTCTTAATATTGTATTGTCATCGGATCACTATATGTATACCAAATTTCATCCAAATCGGATAAAGGGAAGTATGTCAAAAACAAATTTTTCTATGGAAGGGGGTGGGGGTAAAGGACACGGTAAGTATTATATGGGGATGGGATGTGTGTCCTCGTAGCTATCGGAAGCTTGAGAACACACACGCATACTAACAAAGAAAAATTAGAAATGACGAAACGATTTCCGAATAGGCGGATTTTTAACCAGTGCCTTGGTAGCTCAGTGCAAGAGCGTTTGCCTAGATAGCGAAAGGTCGCTGGTTCGATCCCAGCCTGAGGTAAATCTTTTTATTATCTTATTTTTCCTTGCTCTTATGCCACTAAATTCTCCTTGTGGTTTAATTAAATATTTGTTTTGCTTTCTCCTTTACCTATTTATTTTCTTAGCGCGCTGTTTGCCACACTTTAAATTCAATATTTAAAATTATTGGTGTCAATATGTTAAAGCAGCCATGTTGGTTTTTGCTTTTTTCCATTGTGAATTTTGTGTTTACGATAGAATTAGTGACCAGGTGCTTTTGCAGATAGGGATTTATCCCTTTTTTTGTAATATTCCTAATTTATAGCTAACTATTAACTAGCCACAACTATCCTGTGTGTATTTTTGGTCTTTTGTACTATTATATCAACTCAAAAACCACTTTTCTGCGTTTGCTTGTTAAAAAAACCGGATCCCGGTACAATACTTTAAAATTAAAGAAAAAACATTACAAAAGTTTACCTGCGAAAAGTGGTTTAAAAGCTCAAAAAATCGCAAAATAATTAAATTTTTACAATTTTAGCCTAGTTCTTTATACACGTTTGAAAATCAAATCAAGGTTTTCAGTAGCTTGCATTATTTAACCTTGGTTATTACAGTCAAACTTATTTTATGTTCATTTAACAATATGCGTCTATTTTCCGGTATGATTTTGGTCTTTACGACAGAGTTAGTGGCCTAGTGCTTTTGCAGGTAGGGCTTTATCCATTATTTTAGTAATATTGTCACAGAGAAAAATGGACCTAGGGGTCTTTAGTTTAGGGGCGTAGAATATTATTGGAAACGGGGGAAGTTTAATACATATATTTCGTTTATAATTATACAGCGGATAAATCGACAGAAATTATAGCCTACGCTAACCTACCCAAAAAAAAATATGGAGAACCATAAATACGGCCATTAGGGCCTTACTGTGAATTATGCCGGGTAGGACTCGGGGGGACGCAGTACACAGGACCACAGGTTCAGGGTTGACAAAAGAGACGACGTCCAGAAACTGGTTACGAAGCTCAATGTAAGGAGGAACGTAGGGAAGTCCATACATGGGAACAGCTGGAACAGAGGTTCATGGCAGAATATCTTCCTTCTTCATATGGCGAGAAGCTATTGAAGGAGATTCAAAAACGTAAACAAGGCCCTGGAGAGTCTATAGGGACCTATATTGCTGTCATGAACACATATTTCCAAAGACTTGGCTGTCCTGTTTCCGAAGAGGCGAAATTAGCTATCGTCTTCAGAAATATCGCGGACATCTATAAAAATGGGTTAATTGCTACTGAGGTCAATAGCCTATCACATTTAAAGGATCTGTGTCGTAGAATAGACCAGAGATATGGTTTAGAGGAGGAAAATTTTACACCTAGGAAAAACCAATCTATTGAACCTGACTTGGCCTACGTTGACGTAGAGAGCGACAGTGACGATTTTTCAACAGGGGTTGATGCAATTCAAATATCAGGTGCTGGGACATCAAACCAACAGAATTTAAATCATCTTGCTAATAGATTCGACAGAAATAGGCAGCAGCCAGCAAGCAATTTTGCTGTTAGGGCTGATAGAGATAGACAGCAACCAGCTAGTGGTCAGTCTAGTGTAAATGACAGAGATGAACAACCACCACAAGGTGTTAGACCTGGTAGGGCGAATAGGGACGTGGTATGTTATAGATGCAACCAAACAGGGCACATGGCGATCGGGTGCGCATTACCTAGAGGCAAACAGTGCTATTCGTGTGGACAAGCAGGGGTAACAGTAAGAGAATGTCGAAATTGTAATCGTCAGGGGAACGGACCCAGGCGCTCGTAGGTGGTCGACCTTCGAGTCAGCCTGAACAAGCATCGACCGATAGGCTAACGTACGTTTTAGATTATGTGATAAGTCATGCTCGTAAAGATGAGAGACCTTATTTAGAAGTGGATGTGCTCGGAAATAAGTTATTAGGTTTGTTGGATTCCGGGGCTTCACGTACCTTTTTAGGGAATCATGGTTGGTCAATCATCGAGAGGTTTGGTTTTTCACTTGATACGACAAAGAAGACGAGTTGTATTGTGGCAAATGGTCAAAGCACGAGTAGTATTGGGACAGTGCAACTTCCTATGCGAGTTCAGGATAAATTTAGGTTAATAGAGGTCGTCGTCGTTCCTGAGTTGCCGCACACTTTGATTTTAGGATTAGATTTTTGGATTTCGATGGGGATAGTACCGAACTTAAGTACTAATGAGTGGCACTTTGCCGATAATAAAGATGTGATTTGTTCTTTAGAAACATCAGACCAACAAACTACTCTTACGCCTTATGAATCAGAACGACTAGAGGAATTGGTTGATAAATATAAGACTATTATGGGTGACTCACTAGGATGTACAGACAGGGTAGAGCATAAGATTACAACAAATGCAGCACCGATAAGACAACGTTCTTATAAGGTTTCACCGGTCATTCAGAAACTTATTGATGACGAAATCGACGAAATGCTGAAAATGGATGTGATAGAACGTAGTAGTAGTTCATGGGCTTCACCAGTGGTAATGGTACAAAAGAAAAACACAAAGAAATATCGTTTCTGTGTAGACTACCGCAAATTGAACTCAGTGACGGCGCGTGATAGTTATCCTTTACCACTCGTATCCGAGACTCTTGACAAATTGAAAGATGCTAAGTACTTGTCAACTTTAGATATTAAGAGTGCTTATTGGCAAGTACCAATGGAAGAATCATCGAAGCCACTAACAGCATTCATCTGTCGACGAGGTCTCTTCCAATTTAAGCGTTTACCATTTGGTCTTCATAATGCACCTGCAACTTGGCAGAGACTCATAGATAGCATCATAGGAAACGATTTAGACCCCTACGTGTACGTATATCTCGATGACCTCGTAATTGTCACACAGAGCTTTTCTGAACATCTTAGAATTCTTGAGGAAGTCCTACGAAGATTGCAGAATGCAAGGATAACGGTAAGTTGGGAGAAATGCCAACTGTGTAGGCCAGAAATGACGTATTTAGGTTTCGTAGTGGACCGTCGAGGCATCCGAGTTGACCCTAATAAAATTAGAGCCATGTTAGAGCTCCAGAGGCCAAGAACTGTCAGAGAAGTTCGTAGAGTTGTAGGTACAATATCCTGGTACAGACGTTTCATAGAGAATTTTTCAGCGATAATAGCTCCAATTACAGCTCTAACTAAGAAAAATCAAAAGTTCGATTGGACTCCAGACTGCGAAAAAGCATTTATTAAGATTAAGGAACTTTTAGTGACTGCACCGATTCTTACATGTCCAGATTATACCAAAGAATTTGTCATTCAAACAGACGCATCAGGCTATGGAATAGGAGCATGTTTAACGCAACCTTATCCTGAAGGAGACAAAGTCATTTGCTATTTGAGTCGATCTTTGACTAAGCAAGAACGTGTTTACACGACCACCGAGCGAGAATGTTTGGCATTGGTTTGGGCGATAGAGAAGCTCCGGCCTTATATTGAGGGGATCTCATTTAAGGTCATAACAGATCATTTTAGCTTAAAATGGCTTCATAGCTTAAAAGAGCCCAGTGGAAGGCTTGCTCGTTGGTCTGTAAAACTGCAGCAATATGATTTTGAAGTAATCCATCGGAAAGGGAAAGATTTAGTTGTCCCGGACATGTTGTCTCGTGCAGTACCTATGATTGATACAATTTCGCAGCCCAGAGATGTTTCAACAGCAATTAAAGATCGATGGTACCAAAAGATGGTAAAGAGGGTCGTAGAATCACCATTAAAATTTATGAATTGGAGATACACTGATAATAAGTTGTATAAATATGTCAAACAAGAATACCCTCAACTTTCACCATCTAACGAATATTGGAAAGAGGTAGTACCCAAAGATCATAGGCGTAGAATTATTGGAGAAGCTCACGATCCTCCTACCGCCGGACATATGGGTGTGTATAAAACCTTCCACAGACTGGCAGAAAAATATTACTGGCCGAAAATGCGCCAGGACGTGGCAACTTTTGTAAAGAAATGCTTTGTCTGTGCAGCTCATAAAGGTGATACACAAGGTGTATCTGATCAGATGATATCTCACCCAAAACCAACTCGTCCTTGGGAGGTTATTTCGACTGATTTATGTGGACCTTTACCTCGTTCGACAAAGGGTAATTGCTGGATTCTCGTCGTTACAGACTATTTGAGTAAGTTTTCCTTAGTTTTTCCAATGCGAGCAGCCCCTACTCAAGCTGTTGTTAAGCATCTTGAGGAGCAAGTATTTATGGTCTTCGGAGTGCCCCGTTTGATACTTTGTGATAATGGCCCTCAGTACAAAAGTAATGAGTTTAAGCGTTTTGCTGAGAGTTATCAGGTTAAAATTCAGTATAATCCGTATTATCACCCCAGAGCAAATCCAACAGAAAGGACGAATCGCACGTTAAAAACCATGTTATGTTGTTATGTGAAAGACAACCACAGGAAGTGGGACGAACAAATACATAAACTTGCCTGCGCGATTCGTACTGCAACCCATGAGACAACCAGGATGTCTCCTTTCTTTGTTAATTTTGGTAGGAATATGTGTTTGTCAGGAAAAGATTACTCCAACCCAGTTTTGTTATCTGAAGAGAATGGTGTACAAACTGCAGCTGAAAGTAAGAACGAAGGTTTCCGGAAGCTCTATGCTGATGTTAAGAGAAGGTTAGAGGTGGCTGGAGAGAAAAACGTAGTTCAGTATAATTTGCGTACAAGGGTACCCAACTTTGCTGTGGGTCAGCGTGTTTGGAAGAAAAATTATGTTTTGTCAGATGCTGCGAAGTTTTTCTCGAAGAAGTTAGCACCGAAATTCGTTGGTCCTTATGTGATTAGGAATAAAATTTCTCCATGGATATTTGAGCTTCAGGAACCATCGGGTAAAGTACTGCCAGGGAGTTGGCATGCCAAAGACCTTAAGTCGGCAGCGGATCTCTCCGATTAACCTTTTTAGGTTAATCGTCTTGAAGTTGGGGGGGGATTATGTAACGTGTCATTTTTACGTTTGGGACAACGTTACATATTTGTTTATTTGGGTAAATGGTCAAGGCTCTTTGATTCGTCTTTCTGTACACAAGTAAGGGTATTTTATAGAGCTAGGTTTGGAGGTTATATAGGGTCTAGGAAGTTACCTTAAAAGGAGGCATTCCATCGAATTACTGTGGACACTACGCACATCGCATTATCTGGACATCGTAATTGGAATTTAAGATCACAGGCTTCGGGAAAAATCACATAAAAATTTTGATTGTTTTGTTTTTATCTGTGGAATTTTGTGATTCACTTGACGTTCATAAAGTTAAACAGCTGTTATGCTGAGGAATGGCGGCGTTGCCGCATCACAAATGGTTTCAGTAACAGGAAGGAAACATTTAGATGAACATTTCATTCCCTTACGTTTATTCTCGAGGATATTGGGACAATCCGAACCTCATATCCTTCACGGATTAACTAGTTTTGATAGTACAAAAACATATTTGGGTCGACCAGGAACAACCGAGGCTCCGCCACTTTGATATCTTTATTAATTTGATAGGGAAAGGATAAAATAAATACGAGTTATGCACTTTTGTAAATGGGAGATAAACGAGGGATAAAAACCAAGACTAAAAGAATAAACGAAATCGTGTGAGTTAACCTCTGAACACTCTTGTGCCGAGCTTCTTAGCAGTAGTTCAGTGTGTATTTTTGGGTTCAGGTTCAGAAACAACTTTATTACAGTAGAAATGTTTTACAAGAATGGCGTCAAACCATATGAATCTTAGAGAAAACATATATAAAGAGCAAAGGAAACTTGTGACTAAAACTGTAGCTAAAATACAACTAAATTCTACACTTAGTATAGCTTTACTCATATGGGAATTGGTTGAGTGTTCGAATATTAATAATGTGTATGGAGGGTGTCTCGACGTCCTTGTTATAAAAATTTCAACCGTGGAAATAGATCCGACAACACCTCAAGGTTTGTTTTACGTACTTCCTATCCCCTTGGTCGGTGCTGCCCCTATATACCTGTATAGAACTATGCGGTATCTCCTCATTGGTTACTTTGAAAACCCCGGGTTTTTCTTCCAGGCTTGCCACTGAATGTAGAGATTTATTTTTGGCGGAAAAGTTTTTTATAAATAGGTTTGCATCCTTTATTTGAATTTCACCGGGAAGATTAGGTTGGTACTATTGCGTTTTACCGTCCCCACTCCCCACCAAATTTACAAAACGGTTTCCGGCCACTGCATTATTCTGGTATTCTCGACGAAGTGCTTGGTCTCTCTTTGCTAACAACTTTTGGCTGGGTCGGCAACAGGCTCTGGGATCGCCATTGTTTTTGGTTTGGCACTGCAGCGAATTGTAGGAGATATCCCAGAGACTGTGAGGAGTGAGCCGTCGTGTTTTCGGCGTAATCGGAAGTGACGCTCACACCCTGTTGAGGGGATTTTAGGTCGGCCTACGCCATTTGTACGGGGAAGAAAGAGCATTGGTAAGTTCGATTTTATTTTTTTTAATTTTTTTTTATTAGTTGAGTACTCTTCAAGATAATATTTGCCTCCCAAATTGTAATTATTTTTCGTGGGAAATGTACTTTTTTGACAAAGGACGTGGGGAATTGTTGGCGTTTTTATATTTTTCTTTTAACCACGTGTTGGATAAAAACTATATATTGTTTTTCTCCTTTGTCTACAGCCCTGTCAATTCCAGCGACGGGACAGTTGGGCTGGACGCTGGTGGGAAGCCGGACGGGCCAGTTATAACCCTGAGAAAGGTACGTTAGGATTATTTTAGTTCATCTGTTTAAATCTACTTTGTTTTATTGAGTCGACATGGGGTCCTCGAGTTAAGTTACTGTGTTTCGTGCAAAATTGACGAATTCCAGGAAACTGAAACATTTCATTTTCCACAGGGTTTTTACGCTCGGGCAAGAATCCCACAACCCTTTTAAGACCAAAGTGCTGGCCTAACATCATGTGCTAAGCGAGCACGAGGGAAGGCGCGAGCAGAGCAGGAGACCCGAGAGCAGTGGTGATACAACTGGACAACAGGATTCCAGGTTTACAAAATAAAACATACACAGAATAATCAAGGACCAAGGTAGGAGCAAGCCGTAACTATAATTTTTTTCCCTCATATATAAATTTTTAATATAATTTAGACGTAATCTTTTCATATATAAGTTTTCACAGTATAATTTCAACATTTCTTGTAAACGCAAGATAAGGTATGACGTCATAACCCTGGTTTTGCGGCATATTTACTACATTGACTTGTTTTCCTTCATTTCATTTATTTAAGATAATTTTACTGTCAAATTTAAAGTGCCTTGCTATTTTGGCCCTATTTAAAGTGCCTTGCTATTTTGGCCCTTGTTTTCATCCATTTAATTTATTTTTTTTTATGTTTCCGGTAATTTTATCTGATTTTACCCTTAAAATAAACAAGATGAACTAATTTTTCTTGTGTTATTTGTACAACCCAATGAACCAACTTTGCGGAGACAAAAGAGAGATGAGATTATATTATTTTTTTTAGCGGTTTCGTTACACATTTTTACCTCATGGGGTGGATCTCGGACTGGGTTGCTGTCTGTCTCATTCTACCCAGCGTAGAATGATGACAGCAGATATTTGGTCTAGGTCTCCCCTATGATGGAACGATTTTGGAAGTATATGTGTATTTTTTTTTTACAATCATTTATGTAAGTGAGTCCTACGCTACTGACTCAGATGTAGGTACAGTATGACCTGTTAAAGGAGTCCATCTACCTGTAAAGTATTTCTAGCTTTGTCATCTTAATTCAATCTTTTGGAATTTTATTCTGTTTATTTTTTTTGGTTATTCTTAATTACACAAATACTCTGGAAGCCTCGGAAGTAAGTAGAATTTCATTGTTTGGCTGCAACGTTTGGGTTGAACTGTATTTTATTTAAGATCTTCTTAGTAAAGCATTGGTATTAAATAATGTGGCGCACTTAAAATTTCCTTATTTCTGAACCCCCCCCTTCTCCACTGTATAAAAGTTACCGGGCATATCAATGTTTTACCTAGCTGGAAAATACAGTTCTGCTTCCAGATATTTGTTTAATTATTCAGTGGGTTTCAGTGTCACAAAATGGCGGCAACGTCTTTAAGCTGCCACAAATGTCATACAATTTTTTTTTAAGGCCACAAATTGGCGCCCACATTTTTTTTTAACTTTCTGTCTATGGATGTTAGATTTATTTGCGCAAATATCTAAGGGATCCCTGGTCCCTATTGCTTATTGTGCTAAAATTAAAAAAAATATATATGGCAGTTTGATGATCAAAAACTAATTGTAATTTATTATTAAATATATAAAAACTACTATGTTACGGGCCGCTTTCAGGATCTGTTTAAAATGCTACTTGCAAAAAACTAAAGATAGTTTTAAAGAAAAATTATTGCTTTATCAATTTCTTTTTTAACGTTTCGATAAGTACCCTTCAACTCTTTATTTGGGATCTTTTATCCCTATGCGCCCTTTAATACCTCAATTTTTAACTCTTTACATGAGCTTATCCATACAACTTTTATGGCATAATATATAATATACCACATTTATTGGAGCTACTGTGTCCCATTAATTTTTTTTCATCTCGCTTTAGGCATTCTTTGATGCCCTTAATAAACTGTACTTTTTACAGTATTAGAATTATAGTCTCAAACTCTTTTTAGAAGCTCGCATTATGGCCTTTTGGCTCGCCTTTTGGAATGCTACTTTCACGTTTGAGATCTGCGTAGCACCTTTTTGGTGCTCATTTCTCCTTTTTCGGCAAATCATTTTATACGCAATTATTCCTCTTTATCTATTAGGACGCAAAAATTCTCATCAAATAAATCATATAATAAGTTGACTGATGGGTCCTTTACCGTTTTTTCTTAGATTTTTAAATCTAAAATTAATTTCTTTTTTTTTTTTAATTGAAATGAAATTGTCCCAAAAAAATTGATTACTTTATGAACTGATCCTGAAAATATGTTTTCCAGTTATTTATCTTCCCTCTTAAAAATAAGATACATTTGATAAAATTAAATTGTTAAAAATTTCCTCAACTAAACAAGCGCGCAACTTATTTGCAATATTTTACAAAAAAAGGAATGAATGAGTCAGAACTGTAAAAATGGTAATTAAATTATTCAGTGCGGTCAGTAAAAAAGAACTCATAATTTGAATAGGAATTTAAAAATAATAATTGTTAGTCTGAAAATTTCTGCAAAAATAAAAATAAATAAAACTTTGTAAACATTAATTACCCCAGCTTATTGTACTTCTACAATTTTAAAATTCAGCAAAACATAATAAATTGCATGTATCATATTAATAATCCTATTGTCCAAACAACATCATTTTTTAAGATTGTGTTTTATGATCTACTATTTCTTTGTTACCTTGATTATATAAACAAAATATTAATAACAACGATTTTTTTTAAGTGGAACAAAAAACAAAAATGTATTGCTAAAAATTAGTACTTTTTGAACCACTGTCTTGTGACAACATTGTCTTTCATTATAAATTTCAGTTTATCTGTGTGTCTGTAACCACATTGATATCTCCAAATCATTTGACTGATTTTAATTTAATGTAGTAATTTGATGCTAAGGAAAAAAAAATTGAGAGTACTGGTAACAAATAAAACCAAGATATTGACACAGTAAAAATTAGAAAGTGATAATTAGTAATAATGAAAACTAATACCTGGCCTTTAAATGCTGCGGGTGTCCCTGCAGCCGGAGAAGACTAAATTGCTCTCGTGTAGGATGGCTTGATGCTGGAGCGACTGTAGGCATGGTCACCTAGGATTCTCCAAACTTCTTCCCGTCTTCTTATCAAATGTGGCGTAGGCTTCTTCCTTTGTGCCATCGCCTACTCGATCCGACTTTGGCACAAAAAAGTGAACCTTTCGTTGTTCGATCTCCACTCGCTGCTGTACTGGTTTGCACGGCCGCGCGCCGCCTTTGCTTGATGTTGCGGCCCGTCGTATCACGTAGGTGCTGGTTTGGAATCAGGCATGGCACGGCATACTCGATCCAGGTAGTAGGTGTGTTAAGTCAGCAAATTTTTGTTCGTACTTTGTTGGTATATATATGCGTCATTAATTTGTTAGTAGGTAGGTTTGTCTTTGTCTGTTAATTCAAAAAAATAATAATTTGTTAGAATTATGATCTCTTAGTATTGTCTGTCGCTAGTATTTGGGTTTTTCTTCTTGGTTTGGCCAATATGGCTTTGATTTCAGGGATCATTTTTGAATGCATTCTAGATTTTTTTTTGGCACACTAAGAATGCAATAAGGGGTGCTCGGATTTTTTATTCACTGTCCTTTCAATTAAAACTAAATTATTCGTCACTATCGCTGTTGACACCAAAAAATTCTTTATATTTTCTTTCTAAATTGACTAAAAAATCCTTTGACTTTTTTGTCTCCATTCTTGGGGACTTAACTTTATATTTCGGAGTAATCGGAAGTTCCGAGGGATGTAATTTTATAGGTACAGTATTTTCAGAGCCCTGTATTACGGCCTTTTTTGATTTTAGTGATCCACACCGTGCCCTCGTATTTTTATTCGGCTTTTCCCTTGTTATTAGAAAAAAATCCCTTTTTTACTAAAAAAACAAAAATCCAAAAAATAACAGGAATAATTTATCTCAAGGTCATTATATTCCAGCCGGACCCCATTGAATCGGGCAACGGGATATAACTAACGATTCTCCTGACGGACCGATAGCATCAAACCATCTAAAGGTGAACCTACTATCATGAAATTTAATCCAAGTTATTGTATTCCGGCCGGACCCCGTGGGATCGGCAACGGGATACAACTAGTAGTTCTCCCGACGGACCGAGTACTATCAAACCATCAACAAAGGGCGAATTGCTATTATTAGGGGATATCTGTTAATATTATTTTTTGTTCAAAATTTATTTGCCTATTTGGTGTCAAGAGTCCTTAGGGAATACGGAGAATGGTCCGTTTTCGCCCTTTTGTATATAATTTTTACCTTATACTTTGGGAATATTTTTAGAACTAACATTTTTTCTTTTTTCTATTATTTTCATTACGTCGCTATGCAAGTAGAAAATACGCGATTTTATTTTAATAATGATTAAAAATTACTTAATATATTACTAATTTAATTCAAATTAAGTAGAATTAATAACTACTTTGCTACTTTAGTTTTCATACAAGCTCGATGCTGCTCTCCTTTTCATCCCTTACATGAATCCCCCATTTAACTCCTTTCCTAGGCTTTTCCTGATTTCCTCAACATGGTGTGAACGCGCCACCCCTGGAGACGCGAACGAGATGCACGCGCGGTTCTGCTGAAAAGAGAGCAACAAGCATGGGAGAACAGACTAATTCGCTGCTGCGAAAACGCGACAATTTTTGCATGCCGTGCGGTACAACCTAATCAATTATAATAATTAATTTACATTTTTTGCGTTATAAACACATGCGTGTTTGGACATTGAAGTGCTTTTTATGGAACACGCGTGACTCTCCTACCATTGGATCTCCAAATACATTTGGTAAGTCGAGCTTGTTTTCTTTGCTTTTTCTAATATTTAAATATTTTACGATTAATTATCATCCCCTCTCTGAGTGTTAAAACTCAAAACATAAGATTTGCCAGATGAATAAAACCCGCGCTCCCTACCCTTACAATTCATAGATAGAAATTATTTAGAGAAAATGGGTCAGAAAAATATTCCTTACTATATGGAGATAGTAAGAAGGGGTCAAACACGGCACCTCCACCAAATATGTCACATAGAAAAATGGACCTAGGGGTCTTTAGTTTGGGGGCGTAGAAAATTATCGGAAACGGGGGAAGTTTATTTACGGCCATTAGGGCCTTACTGTGAATTATGCCGGGTAGGACTCGGGGGACGCAGTACACAGGACCACAGGTTCAGGGTTAAAAAAGAGACGATGTCCAGAAACTGGTTACGAAGCTCAGCAGGACGTCCAGAAACTGGTTACGAACGCTTAGTTAAGGGGCAAATGAGACGACGTCCAGAAACTGGTTACGAAGCTCAACAGGACGTCCGGAAACTGGTTACGAACGCTTAGTTAGGAGTGGACCCCGGGTACTGGTCACTTGTATGGTGTGTTACATCGCCTTTTATATTAAATTATTGCTAATTCAGCAATATTGCTAGTGACGATGGTTTTCGATACTTAGATACCACAATTATTATTATTGCCAATAACTTGGTATTTTATTATAATAGATGCACGCCTTTAATTTATATGGATCCCAATAAGTAAAGTAATACGAAGTGCATCTATTTTATTTAGATAAGTGCATCACTTTGGGATAGCTTAATTATGATCTGTGTGACAATATTCCAAATTTACAGCTAACTAGTCAGACTATCCTCTTTGTATTTTTGTTCTTTTGCAGTTTTACATCAACTCGAAAAGCACTGTTCTGCGTTTGCTTGTTAGAAAATTCTTATCCCGGTACAATACTTTAAAATTAAAGGAAAAAACATCACAAAAGTTTACCAGTTTTTTAAAAGGTAAAAAATCGCAAAATAAATAAATTTAAAATCAAAGGTTTAAACTAACTTGAATATGCTTAATCAACCTTGGCTATTACAGTCAAACTTCTTTTATGTTCATTTAACAATATGCGTAAGGGGCAATAATGCGGCCGTAATAGCCAAGTTTAAATAACGAGTTCCAAACTAGTGGAAACCTCTTAGTTACAAATCTGTATTGGAGAAGTTAGCTATACTCTAATCTTAATTCCTTTAATGAATAAACATTGTTGCATACTTGGCCTCTTTCTACATAGTTCAAGTTCAAAAACAAACTTTGCACAGTCATAGTTCTTGATAGAGTCAACAACTCCGGCAAGTTTCACCTACTTCCATAAAGCAGTAAAGTAGTTACGGAATTTTGAAAAACCTTGAATTTGTTACTCACTCATGTATAGATCATCAAAATTATACTATACTTCCAGAAATTTACCGTATCAAGTCGAATTGACCTGCCCAGTCGATGTGGACCCGCGGCCGTACTTTCGATGTTTTGTACTTTCGATCGATTGACGGACGTCGCTGGAGAGTTTGCTATAAGTCAAACCCCACCGAGTTTCACATTTTAAAAAAGGGAATTTCCCTGTCTACAAAAAAGTGTAGAACAATTTTTTTGTTAAGCTTAGTTTTTGAGAAAATTAGATAAAACGTGTAACAAAAATGGTTTATTTTCTGTTTTTTCAAAATTAATTTAATTTACGGATGCCCCTGAAGTTTTATTTATAAAACCGATGTAATCATGTTATACGTAATTTTGAAGGAAATTTTATTGAGTATAGCAAAATGTAATACATGGTTTTCTGTATATATTAGTTTTAAAAAAAATTAAATAAATCTTGGAAAAAATAGGTATTTTTTCAACTTTTTTAATTACTTCAATTAACGGACGCCGCTGGAGAGCTTGTTATTAGTCTTACTTTATTAAGTTATACCATGTTGAAAAGGGAATTTTATTGTCTACAATAAAGTATACATTTTTATCTTAGAAGCTTAGTTTTTAAGAAAATTTGAAAAATCCTCAAACTTACAGATTTTGGGGGGTCTGGGGGGGTTTTTGGAGGTTTTTGCAGCCATTTAAAAAAAATAATATTATTTTTTAATTCTACAAATATATATTTTGAATGTAAACCTGTGACAATTTGGGCTTTCCAGCGGCAATTAAAAAATTCCGCCGCCGTTTTGTCCGCCATCTTGAATATCTCAGCCCCTGTCAATATTTCGGGTTGGCAACAGGGATATTCGGATTCAGCGGGGTCAAAATAGAGGGAATTGCCCATTTGCCAAAAAGTAATATAAAATGCTTCTAGAAAGTGGATTTTCCCGAATCTTACCTGAACTATGGGAAATACCAGGTATTATACCGTAGGTAATTCCTTTTGGTGTAGAAAAATCGGTGATCGAGCCACCCTCGGGTATAACAAAAACAATGGTATTATGATGAACCAAAATTATGAGGGTTTTAAAGTTTTCACGGGCAGCACACAAACCTTATTTAACCGAAATAAAAAGATCATAAATTGTTTTAAAAGCAAGCAATAAGAAATCAAATCTCTAAAATAAAAAAAAAACTGTTTATCAACAAAATAAAATGTCGAACCTATTTAAAAGAAAAATAAAACTAACCTTTGACTATGCATAAATGTTCAAATCATTGTACATAAGCAATCACTTTAAGTATTATTAATTAATAAGGAACAAGTCACTATTTATCTGGCACACACTTTGGGTTACCGACGATCCGATCGAAACGCGAGCCCGTGTAAAACTAAAATTATAAAATCATTTAATAAACCAAATAGGTGCTCAGATTTAGCAAAACACCTGTAAACTAAATAGAACCAAAATGTTTTTAAAAAACAAAAAAATTATTCATTTTAAATTAGTAAAGTTGGTTACCAAAACACCAGTCAGCATCTTAATTTCCCCGAAATATTAAATATTAAACATTTTTTAATTATTGACCTCTTTTCTTGGAGCCAAAGCACAAACAGGTGGCTGATTTATTGTTTTCTCGGAATTAAAAATATTAAAAAATAACAAATTAATTGAGCACACTTCTGGATAAATAGGTTAAACCTGTCACCAGATTAATATTTATTACCTTTTTATTTAAAATTGCCTAAATAGTTTTGAACATGTGCATTAAACAACAACAGAATTTGTGATATAAAAAGACGAGTCGCGCTTATTAAAAATCAGTCTTAAAAACGCAGTGAAACAATTAACATGAAGAAGAAAAAGTAAAGTCATAAAAAATCAGTAAAACAATTAACATGAAGAAGAAAAAGAAAAGTATCAAAAACGCAGTTAAACTATTAACTTAAAAAAAAGATGATCAAAACCGCAGTTAAAGTGTTAAATTAAAAACTCCTAGTTTGTGAAGTAATCTAGTAAAAAGTTAAAAATCAGTATTTTATGGAACAAGATGCAGGTTGTAGAACTGCATAAAAACTTTTAGTAGTGAATGTATGAATCATAAAAGAAATGATACATTTTTTATGGAGCAAGAAAATTGGTGCTGAAAGGTAAAATGGTGCCTTAGATATAAGAAACAGTAATTCTTATGGGCTCCTGGACATTATTTGGTGAGGTAATTTTTTATAGGAACTTGTAAAACCTAGACTCTAATATCAGTGGTTTTGGTGTTTAAAAGGAAATAATATGCCTTTTAAACTTGAACTGTGGTTAGACTCTAGGAAAAATTGTGCTTAAATGTTTAAAATTGTTAATCAAAGTTATTATTGAAAATATTCTATTGACATTGCTTTGTTTTTGCGAATTTTGTACTTAAGTTTTAAAATGAAAATATAGGTATTTGTAACAGAATTGCCTATTAATATCAATTCTCGTCTAAGCTAAGCACTCTAGGACGCCTACCTCAAAATAAATTTAATGTAACCGCAGATAGGCAAAATATGAATTTCTAGCCTCGACTTAACCAGCCTAAATGCGGGCGTTACAGTATCAAAATCGAACGAGTCCAAAAAATTTACCTATCCCCTCTAGTAAGAGCCTTCTATCTTAAAAGCAAAAAAATAAAAAAAATAACCCTTTTTTAAATTTTTTCTTTTAACTTTTCATTATAAGATTTAATTTGTACAAAATAGATATAAGCAGAAAACTAATTAGATACGCGAAAGTTTTACCAATTCGTTAATATTAAAATGGATGTATGTAGTAATATAAAAAACTAACATTTCCTGTAATAAATTTAGAAAATTTGTAAACCCACCAGGGATAGAATTGCCAATCCGCGTGAAACTAGCAGCCAGTTGTCCGCAGCCAAAGTGTGAAGTTAGCAGCCAGTTGCCCGCAGCCAAAATGTGAAGTTAGCAGCCAGTTTCCCAAAGCCAAAGTGTAAAGTTAGCAGCCAAATGCAGCAGCCAAATTATAAAATTGGCAGCTATACTATAAAGCTAGCATTCAATTCTTCAAGCTGCCTAAGGGCTATTTACTCTAATTGTTCTGTACGGCTTCATTGTGTTTTAATGAAGTAATCTTTAAAAACATATTTGGTCGAAAAAGTTACAAAATCAAACTTTGTCAGTGCAATGGGGCCATCATAAGAAATCAAAAGTCCAAGCCGCATCTCGTTGCATGCCACTCAATATGGAGAAATGGATAATAGTATGGAAATTAACAAAAAAAAATCACACTTAGCGACATAGATACGCGATCAAACTGTGTCGGTACAATAAAGTCATCATAAGAAATTAGCTGTCCAAGCCACATCTCCTTGTGCGCCGTTTAACATGAAGAAATGGATAATAGTATGGAAATTTGAAAAATAATAAAAAATGACACTTAGCGACAGAGATTCGCGATCAAACTTTGTCGGTACAATAAAGTCATTAAGAAATTAGCTGTTCAAGCCGCATCTCCTTGCGCGTCTTTTAACATGGAGAAATTGATAATAGTATGAAAATTTGAAAAAAAATTCAAAATCACACTTAGCGACAGAGTTACGCGATCAACCTTTGTCGGTACATTGAAGCCATCATAAGAAATCAGCTATCCAAGCCGCCTCTCCTTTAAATAAAAATCACACTTAGCCATAGAGTTACGCGATCAAACTTTGTTGGTACAACGAGGCAATCATGAGAAATTTGCTATCCAAGCCGCGTCTCCTTGCGCGCCTTGTAACATGGAGAAATGGCAAATGGTATGGAAATTTAAAAAAAAATCAAAAATCACACATAGCGACAGAATTACGCGATCAAACTTTGTCGGTAAAATAAACTCATCTCCTTGCGCGCCGTTTAACATGGAGAAATGGATAATAGCATGGAAATTTAAAAAAAAATTAAGTCACACTTAGCGACAGAGTTACGCGATCAAACTTTGTTGGTGCAATAGGGCAATCATAAGAAATCTGCTGTCCAAACCGCATCTCCTTGCGCGCCGTTTAATATGGAGAAATGGATAATAGTATGAAAATTTACAAAAAATAAAAATTACACTTGACGACAGAGTTACGCGATCAAACTTTGTCGGTACATTGAAGCCATCACAAGAAATCAGCTGTCCAAGCGTAACTCTGTCGCTAAGTGTAATTTTATTTTTTTTTTTCAAATTTTCATACTATTATTCATTTCTCCATGTTAAACGGCGCGCAAGGAGATGCGGCATGGACAGCTAATTTCTTATGATGAGTTTATTGTACCGACAAAGCTTGATCGCGTAACTCTGTCACTAAGTGTGATTTTTGAATTTTTTTCAAATTTTCATACTATTTTCCATTTCTCCATGTTAAACGGCGCGCAAAGAGATGCGGCTTGGACAGCTAATTTCTTATGATTGCCCCTTTCTACCAACAAAGTTTGATCGCGTAACTCTGTCGCTAAGTGTAATTTTTAAATGTTTTTCTAATTTCTTTACTATTTTCCATTTCTCCATGTAAAACGGCGCGCAAGGGTATGCGGCTTGGACAGCTAATTTCTTATGATGACTTTATTGTACTGACAAAGTTTGATCGCGTAACTCTGTCGCTAAGTGTGATTTTTGATTTTTTTTCAAATTTTCATACAATTTTCCATTTCTCCATGTTAAACGGCGCGCAGGGAAATGCGGCTTGGAAAGCTAATTTCTTATGATTGCCCCTTTCTACCAACAAAGTTTAATAGCGTAACTCTGTCGCTAAGTGTAATTTTTGATTTTTTTTTCTAATTTCTTTACTATTTTTCATTCCTCCATGAAAAACGGGGCGCAAGGAGATGCGGCTTGGACAGCTAATTTCTTATGATGACCTTATTGTACTGACAAAGTTTGATCGCGTAACTCTGTCGCTAAGTGTGATTTTTGATTTTATTTCAAATTTTCATACAATTTTCCATTTCTCCATGTTAAACGGCGCGCAAGGAAATGCGGCTTGGAAAGCTAATTTCTTATGATTGCCCCTTCCTACCAACAAAGTTTGATCGCGTAACTCTGTCGCTAAGTGTGATTTTTGAATTTTTTTCAAATTTTCATACTATTTTCCATTTCTCCATGTTAAACGGCGCGCAAAGAGATGCGGCTTGGACAGCTAATTTCTTATGATGATTTTATTGTACCGTCAAAGTTTGATCGCGTAACTCTATCGCTAAGTGTGATTTTTGATTTTTTTTCTAATTTCCATACTATTATTTATTTCTACATGTTAACCGGCGCGCAAGGAGATGCGACTTGGACAGCCAATTTCTTATGATTGCCCCTTTCTACCAACAAAGTTTGATCGCGTAACTCTGTCGCTAAGTGTAATTTTTGAATTTTTTTCTAATTTCTTTACTATTTTCCATTTCTCCATGTAAAACGGCGCGCAAGGAGAAGCGGCTTGGACAGCTAATTTCTTATGATGACTTTATTGTACTGACAAAGTTTGATCGCGTAACTCTGTCGCTAAGTGTGATTTTTGATTTTTTTTTAAATTTTCATACAATTTTCCATTTCTCCATGTTAAACGGCGCGCAAGGAAATGCGGCTTGGAAAGCTAATTTCTTATGATTGCCCCTTTCTACCAACAAAGTTTGATAGCGTAACTCTGTCGCTAAGTATCATTTTTAGTTTTTTTTTCTAATTTCTTTACTATTTTCCATTCCTCCATGAAAAACGGCGCGCAAGGAAATGCGGCTTGGAAAGCTAATTTCTTATGATTGCCCCTTTCTAACAACAAAGTTTGATCGCGTAACTCTGTCGTTAAGTGTAATTTTTGAATTTTTTTCTAATTTCTTTACTATTTTCCATTTCTCGATGTAAAACGGCGCGCAAGGAGATGCGGCTTAGACAGCTAATTTCTTATGATGACTTTATTGTACTGACAAAGCTTGATCGCGTAACTCTGTCGCTAAGTGTGATTTTTGAATTTTTTTCAAATTGTCATACTATTTTCCATTTCTCCATGTTAAATGGCGCGCAAAGAGATGGCGGCTTGGACAGCTAATTTCTTATGATGATTTTATTGTACCGACAAAGTTTGATCGCGTAACTCTGTCGCTAAGTGTGATTTTTGATTTTTTTTTAAATTTTCATACAATTTTCCATTTCTCCATGTTAAACGGCGCGCAAGGAAATGCGGCTTGGAAAGCTAATTTCTTATGATTGCCCCTTTCTACCAACAAAGTTTAATAGCGTAACTCTGTCGCTAAGTGTAATTTTTGATTTTTTTCTAATTTCTTTACTATTTTTCATTCCTCCATGAAAAACGGGGCGCAAGGAGATGCGGCTTGGACAGCTAATTTCTTATGATGACCTTATTGTACTGACAAAGTTTGATCGCGTAACTCTGTCGCTAAGTGAGTGTGATTTTTGATTTTATTTCAAATTTTCATACAATTTTCCATTTCTCCATGTTAAACGGCGCGCAAGGAAATGCGGCTTGGAAAGCTAATTTCTTATGATTGCCTCTTCCTACCAACAAAGTTTGATCGCGTAACTCTGTCGCTAAGTGTGATTTTTGATTTTTTTTCTAATTTCCATACTATTATTTATTTCTACATGTTAACCGGCGCGCAAGGAGATGCGGCTTGGACAGCTAATTTCTTATGATTGCCCCTTTCTACCAACAAAGTTTGATCGCGTAACTCTGTCGCTAAGTGTAATTTTTGAATTTTTTTCTAATTTCTTTACTATTTTCCATTTCTCCATGTAAAACGGCGCGCAAGGAGAAGCGGCTTGGACAGCTAATTTCTTATGATGACTTTATTGTACTGACAAAGTTTGATCGCGTAACTCTGTCGCTAAGTGTGATTTTTTATTTTTTTTTTAATTTTCATACAATTTTCCATTTCTCCATGTTAAACGGCGCGCAAGGAAATGCGGCTTGGAAAGCTAATTTCTTATGATTGCCCCTTTCTACCAACAAAGTTTGATAGCGTAACTCTGTCGCTAAGTGTCATTTTTTATTTTTTTTCTAATTTCTTTACTATTTTCCATTCCTCCATGAAAAACGGGGCGCAAGGAGATGCGGCTTGGACAGCTAATTTCTTATGATGACCTTATTGTACTGACAAAGTTTGATCGTGTAACTCTGTCGCTAAGTGTGATTTTTGATTTTATTTCAAATTTTCATACAATTTTCCATTTCTCCATGTTAAACGGCGCGCAAGGAAGTGCGGCTTGGAAAGCTAATTTCTTATGATTGCCCCTTTCTACCAACAAAGTTTGATAGCGGAACTCTGTCGCTAAGTGTAATTTTTGATTTTTTTTTTAATTTCTTTACTATTTTCCATTCCTCCATGAAAAACGGGGCGCAAGGAGATGCGGCTTGGACAGCTAATTTCTTATGATTGCCCCTTCCTACCAACAAAGTTTGATCGCGTAACTCTGTCGCTAAGTGTGATTTTTGAATTTTTTTCAAATTTTCATACTATTTTCCATTTCTCTATGTTAAACGGCGCGCAAAGAGATGCGGCTTGGACAGCTAATTTCTTATGATGATTTTATTGTACCGTCAAAGTTTGATCGCGTAACTCTGTCGCTAAGTGTGATTTTTGAATTTTTTTCAAATTTTCATACTATTTTCCATTTCTCCATGTTAAACGGCGCGCAAGGAGATGCGGCTTGGACAAAGTTTGATCGCGTAACTCTGTCGCTAAGTGTGATTTTATTTTTTTTTCAAATTTTGTCACTATTATCCATTCCTCCATGTTAAACGGCGCGCAAGGAGATGGGGCTTGCACAGCTGATTTCTTATGATTGCCCCTTTCTACCAACAAAGTTTGATCGCGTAAGTCTGTCGCTAAGTGTAATTTTTGATTTTTTTTCAAATTTTCTTACTATTTCTCCATATTGAGCAGAATGCATTGAGATGCGGCTTGGACTTTTGATTTCTTATGATTTCCCCATTGTACTGAGAAAGTTTGATTGCGTAACTTTTTCGATAAAGTATGTTTTTTAAAGATTTTCATTAAAACACAATGAAGGCTTCCAGAATAATTAGAGTAAATGGCCCTTAGGCAGCTTAAAGAATTGACTGCTAAAGCATTATAGTATAGCTGCCAATTTTATAATTTGGCAGCTGCATTTGGCAGCTAACTTCACACTTTGGCTGTGGGAAACTGGCTGCTAACTTCACACTTTGGCTGCGGGCAACTGGCTGGTAGTTTCACGCCCCTGAATTGCAATGGCACACAAAATTACCAATACATTTATTACCAATTACCAAAAATTGATATTTATTCATTTCAATAGGAAAATTAAAAAAGATGAAAGCTTGAAAGGGTACAAGCACAGGCATTGTGCAAGTCAGTTTTGAACATAATGTAGTTTTATATTATATAACACTACAAGTAGCAGTGTCCAAAATTGAATTGAATTGAATTGAATAAATCTTTATTAGCAAATTTATGCTATTTCATAATACAAACATTAATATAAAAAAATACATTTAAATGTTAATGTTAATAAAACATAATACAGTCGAACCTCTCTAACTCGAACCTCTATAACTCGAACCTCTCTATTACTCAAACCTTTTAAGTGGTCCCTGCACTTTTTATATGTATTTTCAGCCCTTTAATTCGAATTTCTATAACTCGAACTCTCCATAACTCGAACTGTATTGGTTGTCCCTTTGAGTTCGAGTTATAGAGGTTCAACTGTAATTCCAAACATGATACTAATAACTATTTACTTATTATGTAGGTATATTTATAAACTAGGCATAATACCGTGAAAAATCTAAAAACAAACAAGCATTCCTTTTATTCCAAACAGAACTAAATATACCTACCTACTAAAAGAATAATAGCAACACACAGTTTCATCAGGTACTAACACTGTGTACTTTAAAATACAGTTTAATCTTAGCCTAAGAAAATAACAATACTAGACTAAAACACACCAAAAATAATATGTAGACTAAAATAATATTATTATATAATATAATATATGGTACCAAGGGTTTACCTAAACAATCAGGCTTACAAACTGACTAGGCAACAAGTAATTTTTAAGTTTTCTCTTAAACATATTATTTGATTTACAATTTTTTATGTATAAGGGTAATTTGTTATACAATCTGATTCCTTTATAAAACAATGATTTATATCCTAACTCAGTATTTATACTATTTAAATAAAAATTGAAGTTATTCCTTGTTGCATAGGCATGAACATTTGTTACCTTGAAAAATACACTTTGTAAGATGCTTTTTATTTTGTCATTAAAGGCCACTTGACATGGTGCATAACGCGCTGCAAATATTTGCAAGCAAAAAATTTCAGTCAAATTGTTGCCTGCAAAAAAATCTTCTTTTTGTTTGACATTGTGCATGACCATGCATGGATTCCCCAGAATCTAGGTAAAAATTCCCCAGTTTGCATGCAAGTACAGTTTGCATGCAAAAAAATGGCACCAACCAATGGAACAATCAGCTGGATTTGTACTGCACATGCACCTGGGCAAAATTTCATGCATTTGCCTGCAAATTTTATTGTCATGCACCATGTCAAGCGGTCTTAACTTACTGGGGCAGTCCGGCTACAAGCATACTATTTTCAATATTGGAAATCTGTAGGGGACAATCACAATTTATTCATACCACATGAACACCCAGCAGGCCGTCTGCTAAGGAGCCCCCGGTAGGTAATTTTTTTTTTTTTTTTTACGGGTATGTGCACTCGCAAGGAGATCCCTATCACGCTCGAGGAGCGGCAAGTGTGCGAAAATGTTGGTGTGTGTTGGTTTTGAAACGGTTCAGGTTGTAACCTGCAGGGAAAACTGTCGCAGGGAGTTTATTCCACAGCGATGCTGTTCTCCAGAGATATGAATTCTGATATAATGAGGTTCTTGGTGCCTCTATTTTGACAATAAATTGATGGTTACCGTCTGTTTGACGTGTTCGCCTAGTAGGTGCTACTCCCGGGGGGATCATACGTGCCAACTCTTCAGAGCATTTTCCGTGATAATACCTGTAGAAGAGAGATAGATCGCCCATTTCTTTTCTCAATGAGGATTTAATTTTGCCTGTTACCCTTTGTTAGGCCCAGGGGTGCAGCTTCACTGCCATTAAATAAGTGAATATATTCACAGATTAAGTAAATAAGTATAAAAATATATTTTTATTTTTTGAGGTTAAAAAAGTAAAATCAAAATGGTTAGTAGAGAATGAGAGTCAAAAAAAATTACAAATCAACGATTTTTTAGTTGAGGTGTTAAGGACAACGCATGTGTCTGTTCACTAACTAATTTTTTTTCTCAGATGATAAATCTTCGCGCCAAAAGAAAAATAGTGTGGTTTATAATTTTCTCTTGCTTTAAATTTGTGTAACCGAGAGATAAGTCAAATCATTGTTTTTTAAACATTCCAAGCAAAAGTTAACCAACTCAAGAGGTTGATTTATATATTTTTTCATGCTTTGGTCAAGCTATGATTAAGCTTCATCTCGCTCAACAGTCGAACCACTCGAATCTTTCTATAACTCAACTCGAACCTTTTAAGTGGTCCCTGCACTTTTTATATGTATTTTAACCTCTTTAACTCGAATTTCTATAATTCGAACTCTCCATAACTCGAACTGTTTTGATTGTCCCTTTGATTTCGAGTTATGGAGGTTCGACTGTATTTAAAACAAGAGACAATTATGAACCACGGTTTTCTCGCGAAAATTTGTTTTATGACGGCATGCACTTCAAATGACGATTATAGCACGGATCACCTAACATATAGGTCGTCGCTCACTGGAAGGAAATTGTCCCGCATTAACGCATGAAAATGCCCAATTTATTAGAGACCTTTCGCTTCAATAGTAGAGTAAATTTGTAAAATAAAGCTGCTCAATTTAAAAATGTACAAAAAATGTACAAAAAATTTACACCTGTCACTGCAAAACAAAATGGTGGCTATATTTTAAAAAAATAGTTTTTCTTCGATATTTTCTGTATTTTTTGTGCGATATTTACTTTTAATACCTCATATTATAGCTACTGACCAACTCTTTAAACATGCTTAAAAGATATGATAAGTTTCCCAGCCGACACAAAGATGGCACTTAATTTGTCAAAAATAAAACAGAGCTTTTCAACCTGTAGACCAAATAAAATTTGTATAAATTTTTTTTTTGATTTTTTCAGTCCTAAGCCAGATTGTATAAAAATTCATAAAAAGTTACAATTTGACATTTAATATTTTAAGATGGCGGCCGAAGTTCAAATAAAAAAGTTATTTTTTTGTTCTTGTTTGACACAACTAGTATTGCCGTGTAATATATCGATTTATACTAAATGGGGGTCGCCGATTTTAAATATTTGATAATAAATGACATATGTCTATTATTATCTAAGATGGCGGCGTTCAAAATATAAATACAACAGTATCTTTTTGGTTTGGTAATTTTTTTAACAAGATATGTAGTTTTATATTAACATTAATTAGTTTTAAATTGAAATGTTCAAAAAAAATATAATTTATTTATTTTTTAAAGATGGCGGCCGAAAAAGTAAAAAAAACATTTTTGTTTATTTTTTTGAAACTAGGCGCTGACTCGTGACGTAGGTTGACATTAGCACCCCATTGGCACCCCGACATAAATTGTAATTTTGGAACATACTCATTTGCAACTCTGTTTAATGCACATTATATTCATTTTATTGCTGTCTAACTCATAGCGCTTTGACGGATTGTCAAAAATTTGGCAAAATGGATGCCATTAGATAATTTTTATTCAATACAGAAGGTTTTTAAAAGTTTATTTCGACTGTGTTAATTGTGAAAACGATCTTTTAGTATCTTGATGCAAAGCGGATTTCCCGCTATCTAGAAAGGTAAGCTTTATTTAGTTTATAGTATTAAAAAAGGGTGAAATTGAAAAAAAAAACTGCTATAAATTTTATAGCCATAATGTAAGCAAATAAAAACTTTAATTTTTTGCCTAAAATCATACTAAAGGAAGCGAAAACATGACAAAATGCTAAAAATATATAAAAGGAGAAATTTTAAATAATAGTTTCTGTCATCTAGTATAAGTAAGGGCTGATTTATTTAGAAATGCAATGGACATAATTTAAGCTTGTTGCCTCCTTTCGTAGGTATCTATCTTTTTTCCACCTATGTAGTAATGGTGCTTAAGACATATAAATTTCAAGGCTCTCAACACCTTCATACTTTATGAAAAACCTTCATATTTTCCCCAATGAAGAAATTTAGTCATAGAATAAGTGTGGAAATTTTAAATATTTTGCCTAGTCTTGAATTTTGAGTTCCTTTTAGTTTATTATTAGTTTGTTGCCTTTGAGAAAGTCTGAATAAAGTAGTGCTTTTTTGCCTTTTGTTTTATTATTCTTATGTTTGTTGCATTTTTTATGTTAATTAGTTGTTTTGGACATCCATGGTTAGTTCTAAAAAAGTCTAATTGTAATATTAAGTTTTTTTAAATCTTTGAGCTCGGAATAGGTGTTTAAAGTTATACCAAGTATTTTATTTATTTTTATTTTATTTATTACTACACTGCTTAACAGGTATAACCCAATTACAAAGCAGGAAAAAACTAAAACTTCTAAAACTAAAAAAAAAATTATTAATTAACAAAAGCTAAAAAAAAAAAAAAAACTACAAAAATCACAAACAAATCAAATTCACAGGCAAACAGACAGACACACAACAAACACAAAAAATTAAAATAGGACAGTATAATTTATTGGGAGTGAGGGAACATACTTAATTAGAAGGATATTATGTACCATTAGTGGATGTAGTACTAAAGAATCTTTGAATTGCAGAAATAGAGGTATCAAAGATGTCAAAATCTTTGTTGCAGCTATTATAAGTTCTACATATAACATGGAGAGGAGAGAAGTGCAGTTTATTTGTTCGCGTCCTTGGCAAAAAAAAGGTTAAATTTTGCCTCGAAGATAAGCGGGGGACAAGAAAATTAATTTTGTTTAATAAGTCAGGGCAGTCAATCTTGTTATGAAGCAATTTAAAAAGAAACACTTGAGAGTAATAGCACCTCCTATCTGACAGGGACTGCATGTTGAACATCTCCAGTAGCCTTTCTTCAGGGTAACCCTGAGGAGGATAAGTACTATGGGTTTTAAAATATAATAATTTTAAAAATCTTCTCTGGATTCTTTCAAGATCTTCAATATGTGTACTCCGGTGACCAAACCAAAGAGGCATATTCCAATTTTGACCTAACAAATGAAAAGAATAAAGTTTTAAGAGTTGTAATGTTTTGAAACTCACGACTTAGTCTTGTAATAAATCCAACCGTCTTGGATGTTTCAGAGATAATGGTGTCATAATGCTTTGTAAATGATAATTTGCTATCAAAAGTTACTCCTAGGTCATGAAAAGAGTCAGTTCTAGATAAGATTTTTTGATTTAGTGAGTAGTTAAATAAAATTGGATATGTTTTTAAAGAGAAGGATAGTACCTGACATTTGTCGATGTTCATCGAAAGTTTATTGGAGGTGCACCAAGCAATCACAGTGTCCAAGTCCTTTTGGAGCCTTAGACAGTCTTCAACAGAGTTTATGCGGAAAAGTAACTTGAGATCATCCGCATAAAGTAAAACCATTGACTCCAGTTTAAGACACACATCATTAATGAAAATAACAAATAGTAAGGGGCCAAGAACGGAGCCTTGGGGAACTCTAGAGGACGAGTTGTAATCAAGGGAGTTAATTCCATTTACTGAAACAAATTGTTTTCGATCAGAGAGCCATGATTTTAAAAGGTTTCGAAGTTTGTCTGAAAAACCAAATAATGCAAGTTTATTTAATAAAATTTGATGATTTAGTTTGTCAAAGGCTTTAGACAGATCGGTATATATTATGTCCAATTGAGAAGAGATGTCTAAAGTCTCTGCAATAGTTTGAGTAGTAATGACGAGGTTAGTTGTAGTAGAGCGCCCTTTTAAAAAACCATGCTGGTAAGGGGAAATTCGATTTTTGACAAGATGAAAGATTCTACTATGCATTAGAATTTCTAGACATTTTAAAAAGTTATTTATGATTGTAATGGGTATTTATGGAGTAAACTTAAGTGTTCTGTGTGAGTGTGAGAAAACTTTTGGACATATCAAGATCTTTACACTGAAGAACTACAAATAATTACCAGAAATAGGCAATAACTTGTTCTACCAGTACATAGATCATTGTTTTTTTGAAAAATCACCTCACTATAGTGCAATAAAAGCTTTTGAAATACTTCCAAATGCAATCAAGCAAATTGAAAATTTAGAAAAGTTTAAAACAGCAGCTACAGCTTTTCTTCTAAAAAAGTGCTACTATAGTTTTAATTTTCAAGAGAATCCAAAGAAACTTATAAAATCTTAAAAGTGTATTTATGTATGTGTGCCTGTATGTTTGCTATTTATTAATATGAACTATATTTATTAATGCAAACAAGGCTTTTTGTACTTCGTGCAAAATTTATTCAAAAATTCTTGGCAAAGCGCTTTCGGTCTATATGACCATCATCAGTGCCTTTAAAAATCTTGGAAAATTATTATCTATCACCAAGGATAAAAAAGAAAAACTGAAGAAAAGTGGAATCTACCAACTAGAATGTGGCACATGCAAAGCTGCATACATTGGCCGGACCAGCAGGAACTTCACATCAAAGAGCACATAAAAACTCCAGACAAATCAGCCTTTGGCAATCACATTCACACTACCAAACACTCTTTCAGCCCAAAAACCAACTCAAAAATCCTTCACCACATCACAAGTAAAAACTTCACAAGATTAGATTTCACCGAAGATGTCGAAATAAGCAGTGAACTCGAGGGGTCATCGGCACCCTAAAATTTTGTACAGCGTCCAACAGGACTTGGATCCTGACGTGTACTGTTGGGTCCTGTTGAGTACTGTCGTGTACTGTCGAGTACTGTTGGGTACTGTCGTGTATTGTCGAGTACTGTTGGGTCCTGTCGGTGTACTGTTGTGTACTGTCGAGTACTGTTGGATCCTGTCGTGGTACTGTTGGGTCCTGTTGTGAAATTTCTACAGTACTGTTGAAAGCTGATGACCCCTCGAGTGAACTAAATAAAAACCCAAATAATTGTCTAAACAAGCAGGCAACCCTCAGAAGAAGCTTCATCCCTCTCCACAGAAGACTGATAGACCCAGAACCCCCACCTTACAGGAACACTCTAGAGTCAAATAACAGCCAGGTGAGACGAGACTAACATCCATATAAAAAATTACTCTCTCACTAATACTCATTCACACAGACACGCAAAATTCCATTTCACACCATTCGAGTTTTACACACACCCAACACTCTAAAATCTCCTTATGCATTATATTCCAACATAAAACATGCTTAAGTAATCCTTCACCAGAATTTAAAAAAACCCCTTCAATGAAAGCCTTTTTTAAAATATCTTCATCGAAAGCTATGTCATGATAAACAATACTATAACCTCGAAAAGAATTACGACGCAATAAACAAAAAGTCATTATTTTACTAGTCAATTTTAAATAAAGAATAATATAATAGTACTATAACTGTAAAATGTACCTGAAATTTTTTTAAATATTTTAAGTAGTTTGTTTTTTAAAATTGTGCTGTCCTGTGATGTCCAACCATAAACTGAAGAATCAGATTTTAAGATTTTAACTAGCTGTAAGTAATACCATAATTTTCCATTTTGACTTAATTTTAATAACATGTTTTGTTCTCTTACAGTTAAGGCACTGATGATGGTCGTATAGACCGAAAGCGCTTTGCCAAGAATTTTTTAATAAAGTTTGCACGAAGTACAAAAATCCTTGTTTGCATTCAAAGTCAAGTGCATGCAACCACCCCCTCCCTCACTTTTATATTTATTAAGTTTTTTTACTTAAATACCTATTTTAAGTTTGATGTTGCTGTTTGTATTTTTATATGATTTATTGAATTTTTAATGCAATTCCAAATACCATAAAAAGCTTGCAAAGCTTTAAAAAATTTTGAGAGGAACTTAAAAAACTGCTTATAAATAAAGCATACTACTCAGTAAGGAAGTTTTTAAATTCGAGAGGAGGTTAAATCTGAGAAGAGTGAAAAAGAAATACTACCTATATACTCTAAAATTAATAATTTGTAAAACTTATCTTTATTTATGTTACATAGATTAATTGCATAAATTAGTTTAAGGAATTATATTCTTTTATGTTAGTCTTTACCTGACACTGTCTATATTTACCATGTAAATCTTATGGCAATAAAGTACATTGAACATGGCAATAAAGTTGAGTTGAGTTTAGTTGAGATGTACAGGGTGTTTCGATAAATTTCCAAAAAGGTCTACTGCACTTATTTCAAGAGATAAAAAATAGGGCACCTATTTTCAAGAAATGTAGAGTACATCCCAAACTGCTAGAAATTGTAGATGCTAATATTTTAACAGTGGCTTGACCAAATGGCAGTTTATCATATATTTTTGAGTTTAGAAAGAGAATATCTATTTTTTTAAAAGTTAAATCATTCATTTGCAGGATGTTCCTTAAGAGATTTACAATGTTTGTGGTTTTTTATAACTTTTTTGATCATATAGGATAAAGCCTAAACTTCTGCAGTTATAATTTTTTTCTATTTCTTTGAATAATTCCAGTAAACCTTGGTTTAAAAATACGAAAACACCTTATACTTACCTTGTTGTAAAATATGCTTTAAAAAATGTGCCTTGTTGGGCCATACCCCATCCAGGCCCAATTCAACTTGAAAATGTTTCATAATACTTTTCTTAATAAATAAAATTAAGAAATATATATTTTTGCTTAATAAATGAGTTTTCCTAAAAAAAAGTTGGGTTTGACCTAACAAGCCATTTGGTAGAGGACCCAAAAAAAACTTTATTTTTTATTCATATTTCCTTCATATTTTGTTTTCTTAATTTCATATTTTTCATAATTTTATTTAAAAAAGTTCATATTTTTCATATTATTTTGCTGTTTATCTGTTGAGAGCCCTGGAAGTGGTAAAAACATGAAAGCACTTAAATTAGGGCACATTCTTAAATTATTTAACTCAAAGATGCAATATTTTCGACCTCCTTCCCCTGATAAGGAATAAGGCATCTTGATATAAAATACATTAAAAAAACATTTAGTGTAACACAATGTTAAACCTCCCTCCCTTCGGCATTACATAATTTAAGAATGGTCCCTTACATTGTTGCGTAAATCAGGCATAAGGCGTAAATACTTACATACTGAGGCTATCAATATAATCTAGAAAATAATAAAAAAGACAATCATCAGTGGCGGATCCAGGGGGGGGGCACTAGGGGCACTTGCCCCCCCCCCCCCGAGAATTTTTTGAATATAGAAAAAATGAGTAAAAAGTAAGGTTTTTGCTAATAAAAATTCAAAATTTTTGCTTGAGGCCCATGAAGTGTCTATTGAATATTGTATTTTTTAGTTCTGACTAATTTAATAAAATGCTGCTAAAAAAATATATACCATTTTTTACCAAGAGAGAATGTCAAAGTGCCCCACCCGCGAAGCACACATACACATACTACAGAGACAATACATATTATATGCTCAAATTTTGGTTTAGTGAAAAGCTTAGACTAAATTATTATTTTGATGGCTTCAGTGAAAAGGTTCTTATTAATTGTTTGGGTGTATTCCAGAGAACAAAGCTTTTCTTCAATCGCTGTGGTAGTTTATGTATTCCCATATTATGTTTCACAAAGACTAATTATTATTTTGATGGCCTCAATGTAAAAGTTCTTACTTGGAATATTTTCATCCATTTTATTATATACACATTCAAAACTAGGAAACAAAATTTGTTTCTAGGTTTTGGCCTAATAATGTATAACTTACATAATATAACTAATTTTATTCTTACTTATTTTAAATTATACTTACCGCAATGTTATAAGAACTATGTTCATTTTTCTCTTTTTGTTATGTACAAAAGTATAGTTTTATAAAAATCCACTATTTTATGCTTTTAGGGTTTCCGGCACAGTTTCCTGATATATGTGACATAAATACTTAAAAGAAATCTACTGAATTTAGGGAAGATAAAAACATGTATTGACAAAACTTTGATGAGCATTTGGACAAAAAAGGCTGGAAAACCACCAAACTCATACATACTTTAGCAACTGGAACATTTACATGATACTATAGATTAACTGGACTGGTTTAAGCAGGAAAAAAAGGTAGATTTTATCAATCAGTAATAAAAATTAATAGTTAAGGTATTTTGGTTTATACTTTTTTAAAACTTTTTATGAAGTTTTGTTCTTATATACAATATTTTATATTTATAATTGGTAAATCTAACCAGAACTACAAAAACTATTTCCAATCACTTAGTATAATAAGTCCCCTGGGAGGTTGAGGGGTTCAAATTAAAATTCGTACCTATAGATAATTAATCCTAGTAACTTCTATATACAAATTTTAATATTAGCATCTATGCCATTTCCCCTTTCAAAGACCTTTTAAATGATGTATAGCATGACACATTTTAAAAATAAATATATTTTTTTAAAAATTTAAAAAATTTAAAAAAAAATTGATTTTTTTGGAAAAATACCATTTTTAAATTTTTTCAAAAAAATATATTTTTTTTTACAATGTTTTACTAAGACACTCACCAAATTTCAAGATGGAGAAATGATGGGTTCCATATGAAAAAATAAAACAATATTCAAACATGTAAAAAATGGTAGCTTTTTCAAGTAAAACATATAAGAATCAAAGATAAAGCTATAATATAGGAAAAAATAATTAGTAAAGTAATAAGCACGCCTCTCAAAATTTCAAGTAAATTAAATATTTTTTAAATTATTTTTATTTCCAAAATTTGTAGGTCTAACCTGTAGCGGTAATGGGTTAAACTTTTCTTAAAATCATTTTTCTTTCAATAAATAAAATATCTGCTTTAGGTTTAGGGTAATAAAAAGAGGGGGCTGACCCGTTTGGGTGCAAAAAACTCACATTTACTTCATTTGTCTAAAATAATTTGAATATTGAATAAAAAATTATTTTTGTAATATCAATGAGTATATGACCCATATAGAGTGGCAACTGGCAAGCTTCGCAACAGTGAAGGGTAGATGGCGCTGAAATAAATTCGTCTAGTACGGTATTGGTAATATTTAAAACTTTCTCTTTAGTTTTGTAAAAAAAGTAAAAATTAAAACTTGCCCAGCTCAGGGGATTCAGCTTTTTTAAAGTCTTCATGTACTTTAGCCTACACCCAGTGACGGACCCACGAATATGTCTTGGGGGGTCCCGAGGCCTCGTAGAGGGGGAGGCGAAGCCTTATGATGTCAAATTTTAAGCTATTATTTGTGTTTTTTCATGAAATATGTGGAAAATATGTTAAAAAATCTAAGGCTTGGGGGGGCCCGGTTCGGTTGTTTGTTTTTATTTTTAAAATGTGTCCTGTGACACATTATTTAAAAGGTCTTTTAAATACCTTTTTGACAAGGTATGACTCATAGTTGCTGTAAAGTAGTTTTTTAGATATTCCTATTTTTCTTTACCTATGTAGGAGCAAAACTTGGTAATCTTTTAATTTTTAAAAATTATTTTAAAAATAAACTACTGGGCCAAAAATTTTCAAGATTTAATTTGAAGTGACCCAATGGGTAACATCATTTTTAGTTATTACATTTTTTGCACCTTTACAAAGTGCACTTTTCCACTTAAAATCCTCAGAATAAAAAGTAATGGCTAGACATGGCTACGCTCGTGGTACAAAATTTTCGTCTCGGGATAAGAAGTGTCACTTTTATTTAAAGTTTTTAATCCTTGTAGGATTAAAAGTACAAAAATTTAAGGCATTTCCCATGTCAAAAGGTACAAGGTATTTATTTTTTGCCAAAACTCTTGGCAATAATACCAGTAGCCATGTCATAATAAAAAAATAATTTGCACTAATAGGCCGGTCATTAGAGCATAAAACTTGGTGTGGGGACGATTTTGACATATGTTTACATTGGATGCCTTATAAAAAAATTAAGTTTTTCACCTTCCCCTTCATCTCGGATTTACTGTGAACAAAAATGATTGTTTAAAAATTACCTTTTTCCGGTACATTCTAGAAAAAAATTAGTTTTAAACAAAAGTCGAAGACAATAAAATTTTCTACAAAAGCCCTTATATACACTTTTCCGACAGACAAATGGTTTTCGAGTTATGAGGCTAAACATTTCGCCGCAATTTTGTATGTTAGCCAATTTTTGTATAAAATAAAGATTAATTAATGGCATATAAAAGGAGACATTACTGAATGGCCTGGGTAGTACCCTTGCCGAGATACAAACCTTGATGTGGTAGCAGTACACTCGTTTTCTATGTATTTCCATAGTGTATGCAAAATAAACCCCTAAATCATTAATATTTGTCATTTTCTCAAAAGGTAAGCATTTTACAGAAAATATGTAATAAAGTTTATTGTAGGAAACTAAATTATCTTTTAAACAATGTATCACTTAGATGGGCCAATTCCACGATTAGCACTTAACTGACATCTAAAAACATTTTAGGAAAAAAACACCCTTTTCAGAAAAAATAAATTGTACTTTTAAACAGCGTACCACAAAGTGGTGTGAAAGCTATTACTCACCCTATTATACCTGAGGGGCGCCCGCATATAAAGGTTATTTTTTTTTTTAATATTTTTTTTTTGTTTTAATTAATTTTCTTAAAAACTAAGCTTTTCAAAAATTTCCGTTTACTCTATATTGTTGAAAATAAAATTATCTTTAAATATATATCTAGTAGTTTCTGTTAACGGAGGAAACTTAAGAAACATACGCATATTTGGTTTTTTTAATTAAAAAAAAATTATCATGTGTTTTATCAATTTTTTTTTTAAAGCAAGCTCTATCCGCAAAAAGTTTTACTTTGTACTATAGACAATTAAAAGTGTGTATATTTATAACATTAGGGCAACCGTTAATACCCCAGGGGCGTATAAAAACTGAATTGAAAAAAAAATCACCAAACATGCGTATATTCCTTGAGTGTTCCCCGATTACAAAAACCCACTAAATTCATATTGTTTTAAAAATAATTTTATTTTTAATAATACAGAGTAAAACTAAACTTTTCGATAAACTTAGTTTTTAACAAAATTTTTCCCAAAAATGCTTGGTTTTCTTGAAACCTGAATTAAACCTAAAAAAAACATTTTTTTTCATGACTTAAAAAATAGCCCCATTTTTGGGATGGCATATTAAGTGGTAACCGTGAAATTGAACCATTCAAATGATACACCGTTTAAAAGATAATTTAATTTTCTACAAAAAAGTTGCTTACATATTTTCAGTTAAATGCTTACCTTTTACGAAAATGAGATAAAACTTAATAAGTTCGGTTTATTTTGCATATACTTAGGAAACGGGTGTACCGCTAACACTTCAGAGTTCATATCTCAGCAAGGGTAATAACCAGATTTAGTTAGTCTTTATTTCATATTTTTCTCAAAATTAAGCAGTTTTTAAGATAAAGGCACTAAAAAAGAAAATTGGTCAATATCCATATTGGCGGCGAAATGTTTAGCCTCATAACTCGAAAACCATTCGTCTGACGAAAATACGTATACAAAAGCTTTTATAGGAACTTTTGTTATCATCTATTTTGTCATCAACTATTATTTTTCTAAAATGCACAGTAACTAAATAATTAATAATAATAAATACCTCAATTTTTTTAGGACTCCAATGTGAACAACATATGTCAAAATCGCGACTACACCACGTTTTGCAAGCTAAAATTCTATAATGACTGGACTATAAGTCTTAGCAAAAATAATATTTGAATATCTCAACATTATATTATTATTTTTAGCAACTTTGTGGCCGTTTGGATAGAATACAAGAAAACTTGATGCAGCAAACAAATTATCCATGTTAGTAGTATATTAGTTAGTAGGATATTACATTTATTCTTTGTATGGTGAAAGTTATAAACAGTTTTTAAAAAATAATAAACTAATATAATTTCTAAATTTGTTATTAATTTTAAAATTTCTATCTGAGATATCAAACAACCAAAACCAGATCAGATTTCATAAAATACAGATTCAACTTTATTCATTTAGGTAGGGAAATGGGCTGGCTTACGAAATCTTGTAAAACGCTATAAGTGGGATCACTATCGTTTATTTAGTCAAAAACAACTAATACAATACAATATTTATCTAAATTAAGTAAGAAGTTGTAAATATAAGAATTTGTAAATATAAGAATAATAACATTATTAAATAATAAAGACAACACAACAGCTGCAAAATAAAAAGATACCATTTACCAAAAGCATAATAATAATACTAAAAATAAAATAATCTGTGACAAAACAAATAAAAAGTCACATACCTACATATGTTTTTTTTACTTTTAAGTTTAAAATAGAGAATAATTAAAAAGTTAATACTTAAAAAAGAAAATAAAATAAAATATCTATTAACACAATATAGCATTTAAAAAAAGTTAAGTATTTTTTACTATAGGAACTCGCCAACTTTTATAATAGTTTGGACTCTATTCGCTTAGAGGCCTTCATGCACTTTTGATGAGGGGTTGAAAGCCCTTACATTTGGGAATACAATTACACTTATTGGACGTCTGTCGAACTTATGCCAAAATACAATATAGCAGCTCAAAAGTGAAAAATAGAAGAATTTTGGTAAATTTACAAGTCTTTTTATTTCTTAACCTATTTTTTTTTAAATTTATTTTATTTTATTTGGATTATATTGCATTTTTATAAAAACTATTAATCACTTGCATTTTTAATGTTTTTGTGTCTCAAAAAAAATATATTCCTCAACATCATGTTTTTTTTGTGTTTTTTGCGTTTTATAGAAAAACTGCTGATTTTACAAAAAAAAATCACAAGATACAAAAAAAATTGTTTCCTGACAAGTTGTATCCACAGTTAGAAAATTTTCGAGGTATGCTCAAAAAACTACGAAGTTGGCCTGAGGGTACCCCTAGACACCAAAATTTTACTTTTTCATAAAACTTTCAAGAGGGAAAAAATGCTTTAAGAATTAAAAAATAACGTAAGCTAATTTATAATTTTTTTAGTCTATATTCTGTCAAATATGATATGTCGTCCTACCTACGATTTTGAACCAATGTTTTCCCGACTAATATTTACCTGTATAAACCTAAAAGGAACATCGGTGGAATGGTAATTTAAAGCTCTACAAAAAACTACTAAACCATTTTTCTCTTAAAATTACAAATTTGGTCAAATATCTAAAAAACTTCATATCATCATATCACTATCTAGTCGGTTCGTGACCTCTGTTATTTTAATGTGTAAATGCAAATTTGATGACAGACGCCAAAAGCCTTTGCTTTTTGGAACGCCATTCGACTTATTCGACATATGTCAAACTCATGCCAAATACAAGAAACATCTCAAAAATGAAAAAAACAACAATTTTGGAAAATTCATAACTTTGTTATTTGTGAACAGATTTTTTAGATTTTTGACGAAAGCTGTCATTTTAATAGCAAAATGGTTTGGTAGCTTTTTGTAAAGCTTTAAATTACCTTTCCACCAATGTGTCCTTTGGGTTCCTAGATGTTGCCGTAGGATATAAAAAATAGTCGGGAAGACATTGGTGCAAAATCGTGGGTCGGTCATTATGTAAGCCGTCATATTTGACAGAATATAGACTACAAAAAATAAAAACTTAGCTAACGTTATTTAAAATGGTAGAGCCTTTTGCTTTTTGAAGCATTTTTTCCACTTTTGAAACTCAAAATATGTGAAATTTTGGTGACTACAGGTACACTCCAATTTCGTAGTTTTTTGAGCATACCTCGAAAAGTTTAACTCATGGTGAAAATGTGAAAACAACTTTTTAATACACATCTTTTTTGTATCTTGTGATTTTTTAGTAAAATCAGCAGTTTCTCTATAAAACGCAAACAACACGAAAAAAAGACATGATGTTGAGGAATTATTTATTTTTTTTAACAGAAACATTAAAAATGCATGTGATTAATAGTTTTTATAAAAGTGCACTATAATCCAAATAAAACAAAATTTAAATTAAGCAATAAAAAAGTTGTGAATTTTCCAAAATTATCCTGTTCTTCATATTGCTAAGCGAATAGAGTATTAGATAATATGTACTATAGTTAATGAGAGTAACAACACTCTTAGTGTTATGTAACCCTGACGGGGGTGGCTCCCCACTTAAATGTGCCTCTTGACAGTTTTTTGTTAATAACGGGAAAACTCAAATTTAAAAAAAATATATTTTTGAAATCATTTTTCGACAAAACATCCTTTCCAATCATGTACATGGCTATCCCTGGATGCAGTGGGGTACGTTTTTGGGAAAAACAATGTGTGAAGGATAAAAAATACCACAAGAAAAACTAACACTTGTACGACAGTTTTCGAGTTATTAGCAAAAAACTGTTAAGAGGGAACAATCAACCTTGCCAGGGTGGGGGTGGTTTACCCTCTGGAAATGTTCGGTATATTGCTTCTCTAATTCAATGCAGTTTTTAGCTCAAATCTCATATATAAGGCTTGAACGAAAGTAGTAGGGATTTATTGCAATAAAGCCGGGCACAAATTGTGCCGGGCACTATTCTGACAGTTTCCCATTGAAAACTGACAGTTGATCTTTTAAAATTGACATACCAATGTCGAATTTATAAATCTAGTCATTTATTTTCCATTAATAGTGGCGTCACTATTAATTCCGGCTCTTATAATACACAAAGTCCTAATTTTGAAAGAAGATATCTGTTGTTATAATGGGAAACTGTCAGAATAGTGCCCGGCACAATTTGTACCTGGCTTTATTGTAATAAGTCCCTATTATGTACAAAAAGTAAGAACATAAATAGGGTTACTGGTAATGAGTTTGCTTAGTAGCAAAAAAACTGTACATTTATATACATAAATATATTATTCCCCTCCGAAAAATGTTTGGGGTAGTCTCATGTTTATCCATCCCAAGTGTGTTGCTTCTCTAATTCAACGCAGTTTTTAGCTTAACTCTCATATATAAGGAACTAAAATATTATGTACAAAAAACAATTAAGAGCATAAATATGGTTACTGGTAACGAGTCTGCTTTTTATGGGGTTCGAATCAGTAATGTCACTTTCGTTAATCTTAACAATAAAAACTAAAAAACTCTCACCAGCATTTGAAAAAGAGTCACTGGTTTTTTTTAAAACTCATTACTAAAGGACAGTGTCAGACTGGGACCCTAATGGAGTAGAGTACAAGGGGACCATTTCAGTTTTAAGAGGGGTCTACCAAGATTTACAAGGGTTTGTCCGACAATTCCAAAAAATAAAGTATTATAAGGCTTTACTCTTTGCTCATTAATAAATACAAAACTAATTATATTATTATAGTGAAAATAGGCATTTTTTTAGAATAACACACATTTAATTCGTAAAAATTGTTTACTTATTTCCAAATAGAGTGTGATATATAATGCCCGAAGTTTTTTACTGCCATCACTTTGAAAAAATATCGCCTTAAATCAGTTTTTTTAACAACTCTTATCTTACACCATATTAAAAACTCTTTGGTGATAAAGAACTTGTATGTACTCTAACTCTTATGACTGTTATGTTATTATCACATTCTATCGATTTTTGAAATATTTTTAACTATTTTACAATATTTGCTGTAGATAGAGCTTATAAACTATATTACAAAAGAGTCCCTTCAGCACGCGATTGGTTGATTAAGACCTTGGTTTTTCACGATTGGTTCTGTTCAAATACTATTGCCTTGTAAAGGCAAATCAATCGCGGCCAACCAAATTATTGATTAACGAATCGCATGCTGGGGGGCGGTCTCCAGATACAAAGTCGCACTTAACTTCGCTGTGGTTAGTATTTAAATTCTATACATAACTATTCTGGTAATGAATTTTTAATTTAATTTTCCTTAAAACTAAAACCTATGTCGGCAAGCATAGTCCTTTACACACTTTAGGGGTCTGTAAACTGATACTATTTTTAAGATTACAAAGGACCCCAATTTAAGGATGGCAATGGAGTGCCCACCATGAATTTGAGTCAAGGTTACGTAATAATTTCAGTTTATAATAATAAATAACTTTATTGGCAATATTATTATTTAATACCACTTTGTGATACATTTTTTACAACAAAATTATATTTTTTACAAAAGTGTTTCAGAAAATTTAATAAAACCTATACAGTTTTTTCTTGTTCTTTGAAATATTACCAATTTAGAGACGCCAATTAAAATAGTGCCTGGTAATCAGAAACTTGGCCTTATTTAAATTAATTGTTTAAAAGATAATTGTGGTTTTTGCAATAAATAAATAAAAATTCGCTCTAAAATGCTTAGTTTTTGAGAAATTTAGGTAAAATCTAATATTGTCTGTTTATTTGGAATATAATATGATAATACATAAAGGAAATGCGCATATTGCTAACAATTTAGGGTTTGCATCTCTGCAAAGGCACTAGCCAGTCAACTTCTAATAATAAGTATTTTATAGGTAATTCATTCAGTTTTATTTTATGCTTTTAAATATTTTTGCAAAACTATAAAAAACTTAAAACTTTTTCCTATAAATCCTACCGCAACCATTTAAGGCGTCATATTTTTAAGATGGCAACCGCTCGAGGTCACAAACTTACAGGAGTAGTAAGATTACCAACCTTCTAATCGTGTTTCCAAACTTTCGTATTTTTTGCACTAACACAGCTTTTATATATATCTCTAATAATTGGACTACAAGCCCACTGGTGGTGACATATGTGCAGTGCACTTTTGATCCTCTTATTTTAAAGAATGTTCTCTTTGGGTCTTGTTCTCAATTATATTAATGAAAAAGTTTAATACACCAACCTTATAGCTTTTTTATGTCTTAAAGGATTGGAATGCAAGTTCGGAACATGCTTATAGCCCTCTGGTGTTGTTGATTCATAAATTGTGTACTTCTGGTCCTCTGATTTTAAAGAATGTAGTCTTTGGGTCTTAAAGTTGCTTCTCTAAAAAAATATCACAAACTGAGAGAGTTATACACTTGTTTATACACAAAATATTGACACCTTTTCTTCATTTTCAACATCAAATAATTATTTTTTACAAATTAAATTATATTTATCTCTCTTTTTTGATTTTAGAAAAGCACGGATCACCTTAACAAAGGTGATCTGTGATAAAAGTTTTTGGTGAAACAAAATTGTCTTCAATTATTTGTGATTTTTTTGTATACAGGGTGTCCCATAACTTAGGGGCTATAGGCCAACAGGTGATAGAGGAGGTCATGTCTGATAAAAAAGGTCCTATAATGCATGGGTCAAAACTCTTTCTTTGTCAAGATAGAGAGCATCAAAGTTGGCGATTTTTTTAATAACGTTTTAAAAAAACGCAGTAAAAATATGAAATTGAGCAAAGTGTTGTAATAGAACAAGAGCAATAAATTGAAATAAAAATTATTTTGAAAAAAATTAGTCAGTCAATTTTTTTCAGAAAAAACAATTTTTTTGGTATAAACTTTTATAAATGCCATATTAAAGCAATATTTTTTTATATTTTTTGTTAATAAAAACAAGTCTCTAGCAAGATATAATAATAAAATTTTATTTATATTTTTTAAAAGAAAGAGTAAGCAAAAAATTTTTTTTTTAATATTATTTTTTCTATGTTTTTGGAGGTTATTTTGACAGCCCTGTATCTCCTCAACTTGTAATTTTATCAAAAAAGGAATACCACATTTTTGAATAACAATTAGCCGGGTATTCAGCTGGCTATGACAGATTTTCTTTTTTTTGTAAAACACTTTTCCCCCCCACTCCTCTAACTTTAAACATCCTATATCTTAAAAGATGTGTGTTGACACCCATGTTATATAAACTTTTGTCTCGTAAATAACCTCCTCTATCACCTGCTGCACTATGGCCCTTAAGTTATGGGACACCCTGTATAATTTAAATCGCGTGTTTTAGCTTATTCTGGGGGGGGGGGTTTATCAGATTAGTACTAAGTTATAGGTTAGAGACTCCTTTTGTAATTTTATAAAAATTTTGGTGAAACAAAATTATCTTCAATATTTTGTGATTTTTTTTGCTGTAAATACTGTAAATCATGTGTTTTGGTTTATTCTGCTAGACTATCAGGGGGGTTTGGGGTAAGGACACTCATTGTAAAGGTAAGCTTTATAGGAAACGATTTTCTATTTTTTGTTTAATATTTTTGACATGTTTTCCTCAGTTTCACATTGGCAGCACAGTTTTATTTTAAAGATGTTGTTTTACACAGTACAAAGGTGTCTAAACTATACAGGGTGTTTTAAAATTCAATAACATAATTTTAATCTTAATTTCCTTGAGTGATTTCAAGACAAAAAGTTCGTATAAACATAGGTCCACAAACGCTTAGTTTTCAAGATACAGAGTGTTAAAATTTTGTTTTTTTATAGCTCTTACAGTTTTTAAGATATTTAGCTCAAATTTGGCACGTGATGCCATACTGGCACATTTTTTATTTTATAATAGCAGCCTTTGATGAAACAGCAACTTTCTCTAAAACAGTTAAAGATGCAAAAAAATTGCAGAAAACAAAAAAGTTTGCAAATAAAACAAGGCTTTTATTTCTTGTCTTAACTACCTAGTTCTGCCTACCAGTGGCTTACAAGGAAAAAAAATCTGGGGAAAAGGCGACATGAGCCCTGAAAAGTATCACTCTGTAGATTTTTCCTATTTTTTGGCATGTCTGATAGTGTAGTGTCTATAGCTTAATACACATGCCAAATTTGAAATATCTCAAAAACTGCAAGAAACTATAAACAAGAAATTATATAAAAAACTAAACTTTAACACCCTGTATCTCGAAAATAAGGTGTTTGAGGACCTATGTTTATATGTGTTTGCACAATATGAAAATTTTGTCTTGAAATCACTTAAGGAATTGAACATTAAAATTATGATACTGAATTTTGAAACACCCTATATATATTTGTTTTTAAAAATAAAAAGTTATGCTTCAAACTATCTTGAAACTCTGTTATTATTAAATAGATCTTTAGACTGTGATTTAACCACATTTTTAAAATAAGAACGAGCCAGCAACCAACCAACCAATTTGAACAGAGGAAAACATTTCAAAAATAATAACCAAATAATATAAATTCATTGTCAGGCTTCGCTACCTATAAAGCTTGCTTTACGATGAGTGACCTTTGGGGACCAGATTATTTTTAAATTATATCTTTGACACTCTTTTTTTTGATTTTATAGTAATTTTTAGCCCGAGGCCTCTGGGGGGGGGGCCTGAAGCCACATGATGTCATATTTTAAGCAATTTTTTGTGTTTAGGCTAGCCCCCCACTGGGTGCACCCATGTAAACATCATGAAATACCTAACACTGTTTGTTAGGCTGGCCAGCAAGCTAGCCTCCCGGGGGCAGAAAAAGTTATATTTTATTTGCACAACACAAAATAAAAAGTGCACTCTGTTACACAAAATGATACATACCTGTCTTTTTTCATCACATCTTGCAATGAGTGGTCCTCATTTAAAATCACTGCAAAAACTGAATCACTGTCAAGGTTAACTCTGTTTTATGATCTGCATAAGGAACTTCTACATTACTTTTACAGCCTTTAATGAGATAATTAGCCAAACACAACGTATTTCTTATAAAAATTTAAGAAAAAACAGTTATATCAAAATAAATAAATATAACCCCCATAGAGAAAATAATATAACCCCATAAATCTGACGTCTCGAAAAGTTTCTTACTAAAATAATCCCATGGCTGTTTTAGACTCATGTGCACCCGCCCCACTACATTGAATTAAAAAGAGAGAGTAAATAGCTGGATGATAATGTGTGAGTTTCGTAAATAAAACGAATCAAGCACTGTTCAGTCACTGATGTCATGGTTGTTTTAGATTATTATGCGCCCTTACTAGTACATTACTTTAAAAAAAGACAGTAAATAATCGGATGATAATGTGTGACTTCAGTCAATGAAACTATTAGTACGTTCGAGAATCATATTTTGTGTCGATTTTGTATCGGGGTGCTCGTTACGTCATCGGGGTGCTGGCCTACGTCACAGTCAGCGCCTTATTCTCTGCCAAGTGCAGTTTGTCATATTAAAATCGATTGAATAGTTGAAAAGTTATATTGAAAAAAAAATTGTCCGGTTTTTTTTGGCCTACCCGGGACTTTAATATGATACTCCTAAATCCAATATGACTTAACTGTTTAATAAATCTGTGTTTTAATACCATACCATTATTTGTATCGTATCGTATTTCCCTGTATAACAACCACTCAAAAATTGAGTACGAACAAAAAATCGTTTTATTTTTTAATTTAGCTACAATATTTGATTGGTCCACTGTATTTTAAGTCAATATAAATATAACTTCAACATCGTGGCGTATGATGGACCTATAAAAGTCAAGGGTCCGTGGCCTAAGGTAATTTTAGTTTAAACGGATTTCATCTTCTAGCTTTAGTACGCTGCACGGTTGGTATAGAACCGGTAATCCCGGTATGTTCGCTGGAGCGATCTCCATTTATACCAGTCGAATTTCTGCAGCCGACATTTTGTTCCTGGTTTGTGCAATGGCTTCTAACTGTTATGGTTGGGGTTCTGTGCTGTGGGTTCTAAAATATAAACTATAAAGAAGATATACAAGCATAAGATGTCGAAAGAAACAACCCCCTTGGAGAAATCCGTTTTACTAGAAAAAGATTTCCATATGCTGACTAATGATCCCTCAGGCATTTCCCAAGAGGTAGATTACCCTGATTATTTATTTTTAAGTTCATATATTAAAAAGGAAAAATCTCAAGAAGATGTTAATCAACCTGAATGCAGCAAATGGGAAGAAAGAACAAGTTCAGACAAAATAAAAGTTAAAGAAGAGTTTTCAGAATGTGGTGCCACTGATCATCGGTAAGTAGAGAACAATACCCAAATTGGGGCTGGTGCACTATCCGGATTCACAATTTTTTTGAAAAAATAAAAAATATCTTAAAATGGACGAACTACATAATGTTTTTCTAAAAAAAATTTGACAATTATCCAGTATGTTTTGATTAAATAAATAAAACCTTGAAAACAGCATTCTAACCTCAATTTTCATTCAATTTTGGCTTATATTTTGCAATGTTGCCATGTTTCTGCAAAAATAAAGAAAATAAGGAAACAAAGAATATTCAATCTATTTTGATCACACTATCTGGCCCTCCTAACAACAAAGCTAACAGAACTTAAGTAAACCCAACCCAGCTCTACCTAAACCAAACTGAACTGAACCAAACCTAGCATAACACATAAACCCAACCCAGCTCTACCTTAACCAACCCAAACCAAACTGAAATGAACCAAACCAAACCTAACCTAACTCAACAAAACCAAAACTAACCAAACCCAAGAAAACCAAACCATCCCAACTGAACCCAAACCAAACCTAAATCAAGGCATCCCAGCTCTTCCAAAAAAAGCCCAAACTCACCCTTTGTACAAATAAAATCAAAGTTATCCTGGCCTGAGCCTTTTTTTTCATTGTATTGACTGAATAAATGTATATTTGTGTTAAATATTTTATTTTACACATACCTACCTGGCTGTTCCTAATAGTGCTTCCTCGAGTGCCCCTATTGCCCATATTCTTGAGCGCCTGTGAGTCGACTGCAGGGCTCCAGTATCATATATGCCCAATATTCCAGTGTATGTCATTTTGTGTACATTTAACATAAAAATTGAATTGTGTTTTTTTAAGAAAAATTTTTTTTTAATTTAATTTTCTGTACCTAAATAGGTTTCAAGATTGCTAAATTACCATTTTCAAAAAATATTGTCTTCAAAGTATGTTTCGTTTTAGTGTCGAGATAGTGAATTGAAACCCCCAAATTACTGATAATATTAGGTGCATGCAGCTACACCCCCAATAAAAGATAATCAAAAAAAATTACTGTGGGAATTTTGTGCTAATTATGAACTAATTTTGTCCCCCAAAAAAAATTTTGTACCACTCTCCTTCTACCTTTTTTTCGATTTGAAAAAGGGGGGTGTAGCTTCCAGTGGAAGCTACACCCCCCCATAGAACGAAGAGGACTAGACAAAAAATTTCAATGCAGGAATTTTGTACTATTTATGAACTAATTTTGTCCCCCTTTAATTTTTTTCCCAGGTCCCTTTTTACCCCTTTTTAAAAAAAAACAAAAGAGGGTTCACAAAATTAGTTCACAAATAGTACAAAATTCCTGCATTGAAATTTTTTGTCTAGCCCTTTTCGTTCTATGGGTGGGTTCGGTTCGGTTCCAGTGGAAGCTACACCCCCCTTTGTTTTTTTTTTTGAAAAGGGCAAAAAAGGACCTGGGAAAAAAATTAAAGGGGGACAAAATTAGTTCATAAATAGTACAAAATTCCTGCATTGAAATTTTTTGTCTAGCCCTCTTCGTTCTATGGGTGGGGTGTAGCTTCCAGTGGCAGCTGCACCCTCCTTTTGTTTAAAAAAAAAAGGGGTAATAAGGGACCTGGGAAAAAAATTAAAGGGGGACAAAATTAGTTCATAAATAGTACAAAATTCCTGCATTGAAATTTTTTGTCTAGCCCTCTTCGTTCTATGGGTGGGGTGTAGCTTCCAGTGGCCCATAACATATTCTGCAAAGCGGACTGAACCAAACTCTTCTGTGTACTGGCCTTCATCTGCATCATCATATCACTTGCTGAATGTTTCTCACAGTTAGTCGACTCGAGCCGATTTCACCCGAATGAGCGTTACATAGCCGAGCCTGACGGCTCAGTTGAATTCACTACCCACAAAAACTGCTAAACGCGCCTAAAGAAGTGTACACTTCAAAAACATCCTGCATTATTTACAATAAATCGTGACAATGCATCTGTAACAGCCATGATCACTAGAACTAGAGATTAACCTGCCATACCTTCACACAGCTCCAGTTTTTTAGCTCACACATATACTATACTATAGTAGTGTGAGCTATGGTGATCCTAATTTTTTCGAAAAAAAAAAAGTTGATCCGATTTCAAAATTTTTTGTCGCGCCGTCTGTCTGTCTGTATGTCTGTCTGTAACGACCAACGCGCATAACTCAAAAACCACTTGGCCGATTTAAATGAAATTTGATACCTAGGCTGGGTCTTGGGTCGAGATGGTCTCATTTAAAAATGAACAAAATCTACTGAACAAGAGCCAAATAAAAGGGTGGGGGAAGATTTCAAAAATTAAAGTTTATGTGAAAATATGGCGTGTGTGATATCAAGCGAAAGGTAATTGAGTGTGGAGTTAAACAAGTTACATTTTAGTTTTTTTTTCTTCAAAAAAGGTGGGGGTAGATTTCAAAAATTAGAGTTTACGTGAAAATATGGCGTGTGTGATATCAAACGAAAGGTAATTGAGTCCAGAGTTAAACAAAATACATTTTAGTTTTTGTTTTTTTAAGGGTGGGGGTAGATTTCAGAAATTTGAGTTTAAGTCAAAACATGGCTTGTGTGGTATCAAACAAAAGGTAATTTAGTCTGGAGTTGAATAAGATATATTTCAAGTTTTAGTTTTATTAGCTCGCATGTATGCTAGAACTATAGTACCTAGTGTGAGCTTAGGGGCCCATATATTGGCAGAGTATTTGAAATAGGCCCCTATTATCGAGCTGTGAAAACATACCAGATGCTCCCCAAAACAATCAGGGACATACTAAGTATTGTAGGTTTCAAAAAGGCAGTAAACAACTATTTATTAGAAAATTTCTTTTTTAAAACAAAAATAAATGGGTATGTATGTATATAGGTATTGTATTAGCTCACACATATACTATACTATAGTAGTGTGAGCTATGGTGTTCCTAATTTTTTCTAGAAAAAAAAAGTTGCTCCGATTTTAAAATTTTTATATATATCTTTGCGTTTCAGATAATTTTGAAACTTTTTTGTCGCGCCGCGCGAACTGAAAACCAGGCCAATAATATTTTAAAAGTTTTTTTGAATTCTGTGTCCTTTGAGAAGGTAAATAAATATGCAAGCTGTATTAGGTTTACAAAAAAATGTGGGTTAAGGAGGTTAACTACTAAAAATACTTATTTTTTGCCACCGCTTAAGTAAAGAAGAAAATTTAATTTTTAAATAGAATACGAAATTTGCAAGCATCAAGTATACGTTTAGTTTAGCCTGTAAATTTATTTAGGAACATATAATATATAAGTTAGTAACTAGGAATAAATTAAATTGAAGATCTATCGAAGAATTGCTTTCAGTTGGAGTTGAATCTTGTTTATAATGACAAGGCTTTAACATTGCTGTGACTTCTTTTGGAAACTTGGACTGTTTCTTTTTTGGCAGTTGACGAAAACTAGTTATATACGGATCCGAAGAAATTAACAGGTTGTTCAAAATATCTTCATTTGTACTTTTTCTTAACGTCTTTCTAGAATATGCTTTTCTGTAAGTCCTAAAATCCTTATTGCGAGCTTCCTGTGCTTCCTCGCTCAATTGTCCAATTGGTAGCAGATCTTTGGAGATGATAATTGGTTCATGGATTAAAATTTTATGGACAGTTGGAGACATTGGATACCACCCATATTTATTCACGTATTTTGTAGATGTTTCCAAGCAGTACGTTTTAAATTTATCCACATCAATTTCGTATCCGCTTGCGATAGTTTGCAGGATTCGATGAAATCTTATAAAGATTTCCTCATCTATGCCTGTTATTAATGATGAAATATGTGAATTTTCGAAAAAGCGCCTGGCTGTGTTGCCATCGTTGCTGTTTCCAAATGATTGTTTAGGTTGATCAATTAATAAGCCAAGTTCAGTTTAAAATTTTTCTTGAATGAACTTTTTCTTTTGAGCAATTATATTTTTCTCCTCTGGTCCTCTTGCTTGCCATTTTTTAAGGGCAGCTTATAACTCACATGTAATGAACACTCCATGAATCTAATCCAAGCGTGTAAAACTGATAGGCCAAACTCTAACTTAGTTTCATCGGCAGGTGTAGACATCACTTTTTTCAAATCGTTAAAATCCTTAGAGGTTAACTTACAAACATAGCACCTTTGCGTAGAAGTTGTTTCCGTGATAGCGTTACATACCTTTCCATCCATCATTGTGAAAAGCAGAATATGATAAATCACACACTTTTGCCCATTTACTTCAATTATTGTTGGACTAAGTAACTTTATTTCTTCTTGAACCCGGTTTTTTTCTTCAACAGTATTATCAGTTGTTTCGCGCTGAAAACAAAACCTTATTGGCCTGCAATAACGGGTTGAAGATGGGCGGGGATTCTGCCAAACTACTATATTTTTATTCTCGTTCACTAATTGTATTGGTACAAACGAAGTCATAAATACGGCTGCATCACTGTCTTCTTGCGATTCAAACTTTTGTTTGTATTCATTTGCAGATGATCCATCTATTCCTCATTTTGATATCAGTTTCAGGTCACCAACAGTTTGAGCATCCATTGTATTGATAACATCTTCCTGAACTTTTAAAATACGTGAAGTAGTATGATCTAAAAGGGCTTGTAAATTTACTTGAGCAGTAGTTAAAGTCACTTGAATCGAATCCTGGTCTGGGTAGCATTTCTTTTTTGCATTTTGTATGTATGAATAGCACGGGAATTTTCCTTTGTCTTTTGATCGAATAATGTTATACTGATGCCTTGTTAGTTTGGCATCCACTATCATAGATAATGCTTCGTCAGCAGATATCTGTTCGTTAACAGGTTTTTTCTGAGACTCTAAATAAGCCTTTTTATACTTTGAAGCTCTTTTAGGGGATGTAGAAGTCACATCCTTGATGACACTTGCAGCGTGCGCTTGTCCTAAAGATCGAAGGCTCATTTGAGTAGCATAGGCGAGCTGTTCAACTTCAATATTTCTTCTCAAAGAAGCCGTTCTCCTGCGCTTTGTACGGTCAGAACTTTCTTTAAAACTTGTCTTAGGGCGACCACGTATTATAGGCGTAAGGGTTTTGGAATTGTCAAATTTAACAGAGCTTTCGAGCCAATTCTTGTTTTTTAGGTTAAAGTGGTCTCTATTCCGACTTGCTGTCAACCATTTGTTCTTATATACATTTACCTTTTAAAGTTGGAAGCTGCGTGTCCGGGCAATGTGTATGTTCTTTAACAAAATCTTGCAGGTATACGAATTGGTCATCTATGTTTATAGCATTAGATCGCTGCAGGATGTCCACTAAATGCGTTCTTTTTACCTCCCATACTGCTGCAAGCGATCCTGAAAGATAAAACAAAAATATCATAATAAATAGTCTAATTTCAAAAAGTCGTTCTTTCGGTTACTAAAATATGTATAAGCTAAATTCGTAAAAACTCGTAAACTTTTATGTTTGTAACTTTTAAAGGATTGTTTCAGTTATAACAAAAACAAAGTTTGAATACTGGATAAAGTTCGACTACGTACTAAAAGTTTACAAATATTTAAAGAACAATAAAAAATATTTTTATTGTTACACTCTAACTTTAATATGGTTATTACTAAAACACAAAACTTATATTATTTAAAATTAATAATAAAATAAATTGTCCTTACCTGTTGGTATCCCCTCCATATTAACAAAAGTTCAAGTGAAGTTTTGAATTGCCAGGAGAAAGAGACGAAATTAGCGATAATAATTAATACTAGTGCAACTACACACAAGCGGTAAGTGAAACTGTCAAGTTTCGACACGCGCGGTGTACGTCATGGCCCACTCAGCAAAAATATTTTCCCCGTATAAATACACGTATGTATTAACAAATATTTTATGGTATCGGTTAGTCTATCGGTTGAATTTCATTTATCCATTAATGACCAACCTTTCGGATCCAATACCCTTTAGTGCGCCGTCTGTCTGTATGTCTGTAACGACCAACGCGCATAACTCAAAAACCGCTTGCCCGATTTCAATGAAATTTGGTACCTAGGCTGGATCTGGGGTCGAGATGGTCCCATTTAAAAATGACCAAAATCCACCGAACACAAGCCAAATAAAAGGGGGGTAGGCTTCAAAAATGAGAGTTTATGTAAAAATATGGAGTGTATGATATCAAATGAAAGGTAATTGAGTCCGGAGTTAAACAAAATACATTTTAGTTTTTGTTTTGTTTAAGGGTGGGGGTATATTTCAAAAATTTGAGTTTAAGTCAAAACATGGCTTCTGTGGTATCAAACGAAAGGTAATTTAGTCTGGAGTTGAATAAAATATAATTCAGTTTTTAGTTATATTAGCTCACACGTACACTATAACTATAGTACCTAGTGTGAGCTTAGGGGCCCATATATTGGCAGAGTATTTTATATAGCTTTAATTCATTATGAAAATGTATTTTAAGGATCTTGGATCTAACAATTTTTGACGTTGCTCTTGCATTTGTAAAAATGATTTGATGGCAATAAAGATTAAACAAACAAACAAATATGAAAAAAAAATTGTGTGTGCTTAAGACCATACAGCAGAAGTGTAAACTTCAACAAGGCGAAATTAATAATACTGGCCTTCATCTGCATCATCATATCGCTGAATGTCCTCTCACCGTTAGTCGACTCGAGCCGACTTCACCCGAATGAGCGTTACGTAGCCAAGCCTGACGGCTCAGTTCAATTCACTACCCACAAAAACTGCTAAACGCGCCTAAAGAAGTTTACAATTCAAAAAGTATTAAGTAGGTGAGAATAAAATATCTAGATCATAACAAAAACATTTCATGTAAAAAAAGCCAAGTACGCGAAAATGAAACTGTAGAAACTCATGAAACTACTGTAAGGACTTTTTTAGATCAACAACAATCTCCCACCATATTGGTGGAAGAGTAGATGAGGTTAGTTTTTTGGTTTTTAATTTGCAGGTTCCTCGGCAGGCTGCGTGTTGGCTCCTGGACACACCTGCGTATATTCTCAACGTTCAAGATCAACTTATATTTTGCCTGCATCGCATCGCATGCTAATTCGATGACGACAGTTTGAACGCTGAAAACGGTGTGCGACGGGATTTTTATTGATTTTCGCTTGTGGCGAAAATCAATTACTTGAGCCGCCTCGGCCGTAACATTATTTTTTTTTTTTTTTTATTCCGTCCCTAGCACCCCTAGTGTATCGCGCTCGAATTTTGACGCTTACTCGGGAACGCTTCGACGTAGAAGGATGGCGCACTGATTAAGAACTTACGGGAGACCAAAAATGTCAATTTTGGGTCAAATCGGAAAATTTCAAGTAGGGGAAATAGGGGAAAAACCGTCAAAAAGTGTCCAGGGGATTATTCTAGAAACTTGAGATTTTGCAAAAGTGTACTCTTATGTGTGGTCAGGAAGCCTATTGTTTTTCAGCCAGATCGGAAAAAGTCAAGTGCCCCATTTTGGGGCTCTTCTGAATCCCTGCAGTGACGCATTTTCACTGTACAATAAAATTGGTCAGAATTTCACTGTTTATTTGCCGTTTTTTAAAATATATCTGGTCATTACTCCAAAACTGTTTAATGGATTTTAACCAAATTTTAAACATTTGCGGACCTAAGGGAGTGTTCGGTAACCGTATAGTTGGTTTTTTAAATTAGTTTTTGGTTTTTGAGTTTTGAGGATTTTTCAAAAACTATGCAAGGTTTTTGCAGTCAAAAATACTGAATCGAGAAATTTTTTTGTCCTTACACTTTTTGACAGTTCTCGAACTGCTATCTTTTTAAGAAAATACCAAAATATTTTTTAAAAAAGTTTGACTTTTCTAAGTTGTACCGTTTTTGAGTTTGAAAAATAAATACTAAAAAACACGCAAAAATCACAACGGAAATAACACGCATTAACACGCATTTTTACAAAAATCGCGATATCTTTAAAACAGTAGGTCCGAATTGGACAAAAATTACACTACTCACTTCGCCGAACCTTTCTACATAAAACTTTATTTATAGTTTTAACCTTAATGTAGAGGGCGCTGGTGTAGGGCACTTAACATTTATCAAAACGGTCCAAAATTAATAAAAATCTTATAAAATTAAAGGAATTTGCAAATATTTTTTGAAATATAATTCCAATAATAATAGGATTAATTTCATGTTAAAGAAGAGACAAAAATCTATAAATTGACATATGTCATTTTTAAGTTATGACAAAATTTTAGTTTCTAGGTTTATTTTTTGTTCAAATACCACGAAAAATATTTGTAAAACGTCAGCGAAATAGAATCTTATACACAAATTGGTTGAAATTAAAACTTTTTTGATGCATTGAGTCTGTAGCATGAGAGGAGCCGGAGCTACAATTCGTTTCATTATAAAATAAATTATCTTGGACCGATAGTTTTTGATATTTATCCCAAAATATTTAAAAAGCTCAATAAATTTCATGTATTTTTATTTAAAAAATTACGAAGTTACACCATTCGCTTACTCGAACCTTTTTACATAGTAATCAGTCAACAGTTTTATCATTTTTACAGAGCGCGCTTAACAAAGTAACCAAAATTAAAAATTGTAGGTTCATAGATAAGAAATTCGCAAATGCCACATTTAACTATAGTATAGTATACTTTCATTTTAAAGAGCAGAATAAAATTTGCAAAATAGCAGATGTCATTTTTAAGTCAGTGTCTATTTAATTCTTCCTAGGTTAATTCTTTGGATTATATATTAGGCAGAATGTTTGGCAAAAACTAATATTAGTATTTTACACGCCAAAGGATAAAAGTGACATTAATATTTTTTTAAAGCAATAAGTTTTTAGCATGAGGGGAGCGAGAGCTACATACTTTAGCGATAAAAAGGCACTTTAATTAAATTACATTATTATTAAAGTCCAGTCCAAACCTTTAATTTTAAAATGTATATTGGAGAACTTGGCTATACTTTTATCTCAATTATTATATAGATGTCTCTTAGTTTCTGTCAGTCTGTCAAATCACAGCTCTCTAGCGTTTCTGGAAGTTGGTAATGTTACTTTTACATAACTTTACATGTATAGGGATGGGGAGTAAATTACACTTTCGGGTTTTTTATTTTTTCCTATAGTTTTGTCATAATTCTTATCAGTCTGCAAGGCATCTTTTTAGACTATATTGTGTATCCATTTGGATACGCAGTCCTTCAGATTGGATACCCAGTAAACAGGAAATGGATACCTACTTTTGGGCCTTAGCCTTTTATAAAATATAATTAAAATATGATACCTAAAATACAGGGTGTAATTTAAATGATGAACCAATCTTTAAGAGATGGTGCGGAAGGTCCAAAGCAGACAAAAAGTTCAAATAAATTTTGGCCAAGTTATAGCATTTTTTAAGTTGGGAAAGTAGGGAAAAACGATGAACTTTTAAAATATCAAATTGAACAACGTTGCTTTTTTCCAAGAAAATATAGATAGGTTAAGGATATGTGGCCAAATAATCTTTGGAATAGGTATAAATTTCTCAATTCTTTTAAGAATTAATATTTTTATGAGCTATTAAATTTACACAAAAGAAATTGAAATAGATCTTTGTACATGTCTAAAGGACCCTTAAAACAAATATAAAATAATAATATTAGCACTATATTTTAACGATTTTTGGTAATAATTTTAAGTCTATCTATCTATCTATCTATTTAGCTTTCTTCGATCCATCTTTGGACATAGGCCTCCCCCAATATCTTCCACTCTTCTCTGTCTGTCGCCCTGTTCATCCATCTAGTCCCTGCATGTCTCATCAAATTGTCCGCTATCTCATTTGGGGTCTTCCCCTACTTCTTTTATTTTGCCAAGGTCTCCAGTCTACAATGGATTTGTTCCATCGATTGTCTTTCAGTTTGATATTTTGACCAGCAAATTTCCATTTTAATTTTGCTACCTCGACTCTGACATCCCTTACTTTTGTTTTATTTCTTATCCATTCATTCCTTTTTCTATCTGTTAGCTTTACATGTAACATTTGTCTTTCCATGGATCTTTGGGCTTTTGTTACCTTATCCATGTTTGATTTTGTAAGCGTCCAGGTCTGGGATCCATATGTGAGCACAGGAAGAATACATTGGTTATACACTTTCGTTTTAAGGTACTGAGGATATTTTTTATTTTTTATTATGTAGCTTAATTTACCGAATGCTGCCCAGGCCAATCTTACTCGTCTCTTGATTTCAGCTGTTTGGTTTTCTTTTTTTAGATATATATTCATCTACTTGTTCTATTTTTTCTTGGTTTATTCTGATGATATCTTCATCTGTGTTTGTTATGATTTTAGTTTTAGTGTAGTTTATACTCAAGCCTATATTTTTAGCTGCTGTATCCTATTCTACCACCTATTAAAGTTTGCTATTATTACATCCTGATATTATGTTTAATGTTTGTATGTTATGGTAAGAATTTTAAGATATTTGAAAGTATCAATTTGGTCTGAAAAAAAACCATTTATAAAAGTGAGCGCTTTTCAAATATACCTCAAAATGTTTTTCGTTATAACTCTCCAACTATAACACCAATTTTACCAAAGCAAAGAGTAGTTGGCAGGGATTGATTGATCGAACATTATGTCGGAAATGTTGGATATTTTTTTGTTTGTAAGAAAGCTCTATCTTTGCTAAGCACAACGAGATAGGAATCGTTAAAAACGATTTGGGTCCCTAAAAATTGATTTTTGCTTCAACTATATTGTTTTACAGGTTGTAACGATTGTCTTCTAAATCCTGTCTGTATTAATTTCCTTATAAATACATTTTTGCCGAACCGATTTTAATAAAATATAAAGTGGAACAAATTGATTGCTTTTAAAAGATCACTATTAAAATTGTCATTGTAAAATCCAAAATGGCGGTCATAAAAACTTTAATTTTTAAAAAGGCTGTTTACAGATTATGCGATTGCCTTGCCATTTCTATGTGCATTCATTTCCTCATAAATTCATTATTACTAAACTGACAATAAAATAAACAGCATCATGGTGAAATTCTCCGCCAACTCTAAATATTGACCCTCCATAAAGGATAGTTGTTTCTAATGTTACGATAAATTTTTCGACCCTTTTTTGAATTTATTTATTAGATCCACCACTCACAACGAGGTACTAATCATAAAAAAATAAATCCTCGCAACATACAAAGAAGTGATCCTTTCAAGAAGGACAAATTTGACTTTTTTTCCAACATCTTGGATTTAAAATTGTCGAAAAATTTCAATAGTTTTGTTCAAAGAGCAATACTTCTTTTTTTATTATTGAAATCGGTTCAGTGATTTTATAAGTAAATTAATGCAGACAGAAGCACTGGCGGATCCAGGGGGGGGGGGGCACTAGGGGCAGTTGCCCACCCCCGAGAATTTTTTGACTATACAAAAAATAAGTAAAAAGTAAGGTTTTTGCTAATAAAAATGCAAAATTTTTCAAAAATTATATACCGTTTTTACCAACAGAGAATGTCACCTAAAGTGAGCCCCCCCGCCCCCGAGAAGCACTTCTGGATCCGCCCTTGGACAGAAGTTAAAGCAACAGTTGGAATAACAATTATTATTTAAAGAACCACCAAACGGATTTTATAGATTTTATAGAATAAAATATTAATGCATTTATGAGAAAATGATACTTGATCAAGTATCGAGGAAAATATGTAATTTTTTGAGACCGTGAGTCTGTCGCATGAGCAAAGCAAGAGTTACACATTTTAGGGATAAAAAATTCCCTTTTTAATAACTGTGTATGAGTTCGATATTAACTTAAATTAATACTGGTAAATTAAATTTGCAAAGCGAATTATTGACAAAAGTAACTTTGTGAAGTAAATTTTATTAACACAAATTTATGAACCAATAATAATTCTCCAAATTCTTGGTTTGAAACTTGTAGACAATGATTTTGTTTCCAATCCCCCAAATGTTATTGTACGATATCAATAGAAATACTGTTAAACATATTTTTATAAATAATTAAACACAAAATCTCGCCGCAGCGAAAATCAATGCTGCAACAGTTTTAAAAGTGTTGGATGTAAAACATTTGCGAAGCAAATGTGTTAATGAACTAATTTGCGAAGCAAATTTTTCTCAACACAAATTTGCAAAGCAAATTTGTTAATAAACTAATTTGCAAAGCAAATTTTTCTCAACACAAATTTGCGAAGCAAATTTGGTAATAAACTAATTTGCAAGGCAAATTTTTTTCAACACAAATTTGCGAAGCAAATTTGTGATACGGATGTTTTCGCGTAGCGAAAATCATCCGTATGTTTTTTTGTTTTTGCATCGTTGTTCGAGACGCGAACCTGGTACCTTCTGCATGTGAAGCTGACGACCATACCACGACACTACCCTGCCGCCTTACTGAAGACAAGGTTAAATCTTAAATTTTTCTGCGTAGCAAAAAAATAAGTGCTGTTTGTTTTTTACAGATTAAGAGACCAATATGCTATACTACCTTCGACCAACGTGAAATCGGATCCAATTGATTTTGAATTGAAGAGTGAAGAAGAGATCAAGCAGGAAGAGCTTTTGTTGGATGACAGTATATCTGAGTAAGTGTTTGCATATTGATGCGATGCTCCGTTAAAAAGTTAGCATATTGTTACGGGTTCACTGCTTAAAATAAAACTCGCAAATGTCAAAAACAATACGTCAAGTTATTTCGACAAATTATGTACGAAAACACGCACTTAAACTTACTAATAACTTGCTAATAATTCACTACTTTAATCCGCCTATTAACTTCGCGTTAACATCTAGCGATCACTACCATTGGTTATCTTTGACTGACTCCATGCTCGACGTCCGGCCCTATATATAGGGTCTGCCTACTATTCGAGAACCATCCATCCTTCTTCGATTCACGAGCATTCTCGTTTCTACCAGAAGGTACGCGGCCAAGCACGAGTGTCATAGATAACGCAACTAAAATCTAGACTAAGAATACAACCATAAGATAAGTCAACTAATCTAATAAATACTACACTAAACCTAAATAAATTCTAACTATAAAATTTAAATAACTTAAATTTGTAACAATATTTTCAATGTCTGTCACAGTGGCGGCTGGTGACGTTATAAATTGGGGGGGGGCAGACATTTATATTGCATGGAACAGGAGATAAAAAAAACTTACCTAAACAATTTTATTTTACAAACAAACTGCTACTTGGTGTAGTTTTTAGTTTATTTGTTAATAAATAATACTTGGATTAGCACCAGTTTCAGACTCATCATGGCCCCGTAGAGCAACCTCAAAAATCCCACAGAATTTTAAACATTCTATTAACCTACTAAGTATATGTCTATTTTTTGCCACATTTTTCGGTATTGTTATGCCTATAGGCACTATTTAATTGGCACCTCTTGTCGAGCATAGAAAATTCTATGTGGTTATTTAAATAAGTAGCACTTACTTTGTGTGTTTAACTTTTCACTAAAGTGCTTGATATCACACATTCCTTTTGCCACCCACGCAGGATCACTTCGTGGATTGTGTTAGCCCGCGGTAAGAAAAACGATAACTGCAATGGACTGTAAATATTTTAATTAAATGAAGCGCGAACAAACATAAATATATTGATATGAATTACGAAATAATTAATAAGGTCCATAGGTTAATTGTTGGAACCACACAACGGCAATCAGATACAAATGCACTCACCAGTTTGCAGCCAATTTCTCCACGTTCCAAGGGGCCCCTGAATGGATCTAATGATGTCACCACGTAGCTGAAGGGCTGAAGTTTCTAGTTCTATGCTTCAGTACACCAAAATCGAGCACTTTCAGGTGTAGAAATTTGAAATAGTTGGAGAACGAAATTAACACGCCATTTCTCGAGGCGCTTGACAAAGGATCTCTCTGGTTGTTGGTGCGCATGTCCAAATGCGCGAAATGCACTCTGCCCTTCATACAATTGTGTGGTTTTAAAAATATATAAACAACCGCGAAATTTAGCGGGAGCTAACATAACTTGCCCTCCAAAACACACAATTTTAGAATCTCAACCGGACAGATATAGATATAAGAAAAAGGATCGACCGATAAATATAAATGAATGAAAACAGATAAGTATCGTAAGTTTATTTAGAGATAACGAAATCCCGAAAAAGGCAAAACAAACAAACAAAAAATTCAAAAAAATAAAAATAAAGAAAACCTATTGTAATACCCGGTAAAAGGTAGAAAATTAAAATTACTTTTAATTTGGCAAGAGGCACAGTTTTACAACTGGCCGCTTATAAACACCGGTAACCGTTTGTACCGTCGCAACACGCACCTGACCGTCCCCGCCGGGATGCAGTTCGATGACCCGACCGACCGGCCATTTCAAAGGTGATTGAATGTGATCACTTGTTATGATAACCAAATCATTTAATTTGATATTTGGGGACGAATCAGCCCACTTGTGTCGCTGTTGTAGCGTATGCAAATACTCTATAGAATACCGTTTCCAAAAATCATTATGTAGTTTTTGGATTAGTTGCCATCTCGAGAGCCGATTTAGGGGAACCTCGGACAAATCTGACTCCGGAATTTCTGAATTAAGGGGTTCAAGGGTCAAAAAATGCCCGGGGGTAAGAGGTTGAAGATCGTGTGGGTCTGAAGAGGCAGGAGATAAAGGGCGACTATTAAGTACGGCTTCTATGCGACAGGTAAGGGTGGACATCTCCATGATAGACAACTTCTGGTCGCCGACAACTCGAACAAAGTGAGTTTTAAAACTTTTGACGCCAGGCCATTGAAATGTGGACTGAGAGGAGGTCCCAGATGCCAACCAATAGAAAGTCTGGTGGCAGCACTTCTTGCGTATTCAAGTAATTGGTTACGAAACCCTATAAAATTACTGCCTTGATCTGACCAGCATTGCGTCACGCTTCCACGTCTGGAAATGAATCGATGGAATGCACCTACGAACCCTTCGGTGGACAGTTCCATGGTTAATTCCAAATGCACGCAATGTGTGACCGTACAGACAAACACACAGATATACGATTTGAAAGCTTTACAACCACGGTAACGATGAGGAATCACAAAGAAAGGTCCACAAAACTCGATAGCTACACTCGAAAAAGGTTTAAGTTGATTGATTCGATGAGCGGGAAGTGAACTCATTATGGGCGGTCTATAGGGTTTAGGGTTGATTCTAAAACATTGCAGGCACTTGGATATGGTTCTTTGAATTGCCCGTCTGGCAGATAATATCCAAAATTGCTGTAAAAGCAGATTATGTAATGTTTTAAACCCAGGATGAAGGTATTGTCGATGAGCGGACTCGATAAGAAGAGTAGTTAAACGATGGTTACTCGAAAGTAAGACGGGGTGTTTTGCAGAATAAGACAAAAGGTCAGATTTTTGTAATCTGCCACCGACTGTAATGATATTATTTTCATCAAGAAAAGGTGAAAGTTTTCGTAAAGGTTTCGGTATTGGTTTATCCTTAGATAACGCGGAAAAAAGCTCAGAAAAACAAGAACCTTGAACGCGTTTGATAAGAAGGTGTAACGCACTTTGCATCTCACCGGTGGTAGGAAAAACAATATTTTCAAAAATAATTTTTTGGTCCGGTGGCTTAGTGGGTTTTTGATAGGAATGGTTTTGAAAAAGGTTAACTATTCGAAGGACATAACAAATGATACGTTGAATTTTTGATATAGATGAATATTTGATAAGAAGCTGATCTAAGAAGTTGACATCAATTATCGCATTGCAACAGACCTTTGGCTTTTCCTCCAGATTAATATCTCCGAAAGCAATCGGCATTTTTGATTTATGAAAATCGGGCCATTCGTTTTCGGGAGACCACAAAAACGACGGTGCGTTCCACCACATGTCATGTGACATGAGCTGTGAAGGGGTGACCCCTCGTGACGCAATATCGGCTGCATTTAAAGCAGAAGGAATGTAGTGCCATGAGTTTGAGGGAATGATTTCTTGGATTCTACTGACTCGATTTCCAACAAAGGTTTGCCAGCGATTAGGAGGGGATGAAAGCCAGTGCAATACGACTTGCGAATCGCAGAAAGTAACGATATTTGTAAAAGTTATTTTTCCTTCATAGCTAGATAAAACGAAGTCAATTAATTCGCTTAAAAGAAATGCGCCTAGGAGTTCTAGCCTAGCCAAAGTCTGTGACTTTATAGGCGCGACCCTAGATTTTGCAGATATGAGAGAAACAGATATATTGTTTTCCTCTTCTACACGAAAATATACGACGCCTGCGTAGCCTCGAATTGAAGCGTCACAGAAGCCGATGATTTGACAGGTATTGGTTTTTGACAGTTTGATTTGTCGGGGTAATTGGAAAGAAGCGGGAATTCAGAACGAAGTTTGTTCCAAGAGTCGATGATAGAAGAATCTGGTTCTTCGTCCCAGCCTATTTTTGATATCCACAACTGTTGCAAAATAAATTTTGCTTGTAGCAACAAGGGACAAAGAAAACCTAAGGGATCGAAGATTGTTCCTATGATAGATAAAATAGAACGTTTGGTTGGGGATTTGTCCTTCATTCGGCATTGATAAGAAAAAATGTCGTTTTTTGGATGCCATTGAAGTCCTAAAATTTTGATAAAGTGGGGTTCCTCCTTGTCGAAAGAGAAAGGCATTTGACGATCGGACTCTGGCAATGTTGCCAATAACTCAGGAAAATTGCTTGCCCATTTTTTAAGTTCAAATCCTCCCGACTTCAACAAATCATTGAGTTCTGTTTGAAGGGAAAGAGCTTCAGAAAGCGAAGGGCTAGTTCCCAAGATATCGTCGATATAGATTGACGTTTTTAGAACAGTACTAGCCATAGGAAAACGTTCCTTTTCTCTCTCTGCCAGCTCCTTTAATGTACGCATGGCTAGAAAAGGTGAGCATGTCATGCCAAAGGTGACAGTAGAAAGTTCCCACACTGAAAGTGGGTCCTGTGGAGAAAACCTCCACAATATCCTTTGATAAGGACGGTGATAAGGATTGATAAGGATTTGACGGAACATCTGTTTGATATCAGCAATGTAGGCAATAGGATTAAGACGAAACGTAAGGAGTAAAGAAGCAATATCCTTTTGAAGTTTCGGTCCAGATAACAACGTGTCATTGAGACTTATATTTTTTGGGGTGACTGCCGAACAATCCCAGACTACCCTTAATTTTGTACTTAAGCTTTCCGGCTTTAATACGCAATGATGTGCCAAAAAACACGATACGTCGACCTTTGGTTGACTAGATAAAACTAAACTCATATGATTAGAATCGATATAATCTTGCATGAAACTTGAATAGGCAGTGTACAGATCAGGATTTTTGATTAATCTATTTTCTAGAAGTAAAAATCTACGATAAGCTTGCGGATAAGTATTTCCTAGGTCAGGGTTTATTTTATCTTTAAACGGAAGATCTACCATGAATCTACCGCTCGGTCGCCGTACTACACTAGCAGCAAAAATTGATTCTGCTTGTTTTTCTTCCTTTGATAAGATTTGTTTTTTAGGCAAATGTTCGATTTCCCAAAACCTAGGGAGAATGACCTCTAAAGGAGGTGAATGACTCGTTAAAAACAACTGGTTCGTTCCGTAAGACTACCTACTTCGTCAACCTTTCCCATGACGACCCAGCCAAAGATAGTTTCAAGGGCTGAAGGCTGCCCTACCTGTCCAAGAACCCTGCCCTCCTTGAATATCTGTGCGAATAGCTCGCAACCAATAACCAGGTCCACAGGTTTAGATTTGAAATAAGATGGGTCGGCAAGTTTAAGGTTTTCCAAGTGTTTCCACTGATTATCGTTCAAAGTGAATGTAGGCATATTGGAACATAGTTGTGGAACAACAATTGCTTCGAAATTAAGTAAAGGAGTGACTTGTCCTTGTGGCTTAATGTGACATTGAACGAGCCCTTTGGAAGTAAAAGAAGACATCTGATTTAATCCGAATATTTCAGTGGTGTAACTTCGCCTAGGAAGATTAAGACGCTGAATACACTTTTCACTGATGAATCCTGTCTGTGATCCAGAATCAAGCAGTGCCCTTACAGGTTGAAAATTTCCGCAACCGTCCATAACATCTATTATGGCGGTGCATAAAAGAAAGGTACCTGGAGGTCCTGAGGTATTTAATGACACATGAAGATTATTGACAGGTGGTGTGTGAATGACAGGACTAGTATCTTGGCTTCCAGACTCTTGATTAGTTTCTAAGATATGAGTTAAAGTGTGGTGCCGTTTACTATTGCAAGTCCTGCATGAATATTTTGATTTGCACGTATCTACCCCATGCAGGGGATGAAAACACGCTAGACATATTTTTTTCTGCTTGACGAAAGATAGGCGATCGATAGGTGAGAGATCAAGAAATGTTTGACATTTCGAAAGCACGTGACCTTGATTACACCGGAAACATTTTATTCCCGTACTTGAATTAGTTGAGGTGCCAGCCAGTCCTATAAAAGGCGAATTGGATGATTTATAGGTAGGCTTTTGCCCAAACTGATTTCGCATAGAATTTGAATTTTGATAGGTAGGCTTTTGCCCAGACTGATTTTGCATAGAATTTGATTTTTGATAGATAGGCACCTTTTTGGGTGCTGTTGATTGAGGAAGTGATTCCAAAACTTTACATCTTTTTTCTAGAAATTGAAAAAGTGACTGAAAAGTGGGAATTTCGGTATTAGTATTGGCGTGACTCATTTCGAAATTTGAACGCGTTGGAATATCCAATTTTTCTAATAACATGAAAAAAATAATAAAGTCCCAACTGTCAACGTCAAAGCTAAGTGATTTTAAAATTTCTAGGGATTCAGAAAAGGTGTCAATTAAATTACGCAATTCTTTAGCTGACTCGTTTTTTAAGGTGGAGTTCATAATTGAGCTTAAAGCATCATTTGCGAGGTCTCGCTTGTTTTGATATCTATTGACTAATTTGTCGTAAGCAATTTTATAATTTTGATTAGATAAGCTAATCCCTGATATCAATTTTAAAGGCTCATCCTCGAGATATGAAAATAAATATTGAAGTTTTCGAACGTTACTTAGACTTTGATTTTGATCTATAATGTTATTAAAAAGATCGAAAAAGCTTGGCCATAATTTTTTATCACCTCGAAATATGGGAATACCTTTGAGTTTTGGAGTTTCGTTTTGTCGAACATATGATCCCGAAAAGGATGGGGCCTCAACCGGAAATATTTTAGAGTAAACCCCCTTACACACATAAAAATATTTACGAGCTTCTGAAAGGATCGCATCCTGCGTTTTAAACTCCTCGTCGTCCGCGTCGTCTATCAACATAATGACGTCATTATGTGCCAGCATGCATTTATCGAAGGTTTCATCCAAATCGGAATACCTCACTTGAAACTCGTTTCTCGCTTTTTCATCCTTTGCCGTGGTCTGTGAAAACACATAACACTCGGTGATCGCAGATAGAAAACCCTTGCGTTTTTGCACGGCTTTTTTGACAGACATGATTTTACCTTCGAAATGACGAAATTGTCGGTAAATATACAATTAACGCTAAATTAATGCTTCTGAAATAGAAAAATGACGAATTGTCGAAAATATGCACTAATTTATCGCAATTGATGAAAATTGTTTTAAATATCGAAATGATATGGTACACACCTAACACACTAAACGTTTGTTTTGTTTGTTTTGATTCCCTCCCGATTTTGTTTATACCACGCGGAGTAGACCCGTTACCATAGCAGCGGACCAAAAACAGGTACTGCGCCGACACCACTTTCTCTCGTTTCAATACGATGCGAAAAATTCAAGGCCGCCTTGTTTTCGGCGTGAAAATAATTATTAATACCGTCGTATGGATTTATTATTTTAAATAATTAATTCGGTCGAAGGAGCACTTATGTTAGCCCGCGGTAAGAAAAACGATAACTGCAATGGACTGTAAATATTTTAATTAAATGAAGTGCGAACAAACATAAATATATTGATATGAATTACGAAATAATTAATAAGGTCCATAGGTTAATTGTTGGAACCACACAACGGCAATCAGATACAAATGCACTCACCAGTTTGCAGCCAATTTCTCCACGTTCCAAGGGGCCCCTGAATGGATCTAATGATGTCACCACGTAGCTGAAGGGCTGAAGTTTCTAGTTCTATGCTTCAGTACACCAAAATCGAGCACTTTCAGGTGTAGAAATTTGAAATAGTTGGAGAACGAAATTAACACGCCATTTCTCGAGGCGCTTGACAAAGGATCTCTCTGGTTGTTGGTGCGCATGTCCAAATGCGCGAAATGCACTCTGCCCTTCATACAATTGTGTGGTTTTAAAAATATATAAACAACTGCGAAATTTAGCGGGAGCTAACAGATTGTTCATAATAAAAGAAATAAAACAAAAAAAATCATTTCGTTTTTCACAACCGCACAACTAGTTTTCAGCATCGTATATTTTTTTTATTACTTGCACTAAAATTTTTGGTTAATTTTTAGGATTTTTAGGTCCGGTCTATGTGGCCCTAAAGATTTTATTTGCAATCGAAGTTTATATGTCAACGTATTTAAATTTATACAGCAATGCATTTTATAAACAAACGATAACAAAAATAAACACGCCACCGACAATGCTTTTTACTACTGTGATACCCCAAATCAAAACAGACTCATACGTCTTTACTAAGGATAGAACCGGCAACGTGTAGAAGGGCAACGGACGTTTCCGCACGATGATGGCCGACTTCACCTAAAACAAACGTTCCCCCCGCCCCCGCTAGAGAACATCCACCCATACCCCGCTGAAAAACGGTTGAAATTGAAACCTTGCCCTGCGCGGTACTGCCGGCTTGTAATAAATATTTACGCTAAAAAAGTTTACCCAATTAATCGCTTGTTGTTAACCACAGATAATAAAAAGATCTAGACAATCATATTGTAAGGGAAGATTTAACTCTTTTTAAATAAATCAATTAAAAATACTGTTTGTTGTCTAGTTTTGGGAGGGCCCTCCCTGTAGCAGCCGCCACTGGTCTGTCAAAAAACTGTCATTAGCATTAATGAATTTTTGACCAAAATGTAATCAGCTCTTTACATTATTGTACACTATTTTACCTGAAAATTTTATGCAAATCGGTTTAGCAGTTAGGAGCTATCGTGTTACAGACAGACATACACACAAACACACACGGACAGACGTCACGACGTGATGCACGACGATATTGCTAAGATACACCAAATAACACATTTTCGGCGTTATCTCAAAAAATTTTTTTGTCAAATACAATACCTTCTTTAGCCAATGCTGCGTGGGATAGGAAGATAAAAATTCAATATGAAAATTGCATTCGGCGAGTTTTTAAAAAAATTAGTTTCGTAACGCGATTTTCCTTATTTTTCATTCTGAACCCTGTTCTCGGATTCATTTTTGCGTACGCCACTGTTTAAGGCTTTATAATTATCAACCAAAGTGTTTAATTTTTTTTAAAAATAATAACCAGTTTTTTAATCAATTTTTTTATATATTGTTTAATTATACCAACCAAGACACTGCATAGATTTTTAGACAGCTAATTTTGACGCCAAGAAAATTAAATTGCGGTTTCCCTTTAAAAAAAGTTGTTTGAGCCAAAAATAACCTACAAAAAATATGTCAATGTCGAAGTCAAGATGACACAACTATAAGCTCTAAAAGTTTTGCTTAAACCATTTTTTTCGAAAAACTGCTAGTTTTCGTGTTAATTAGGTGTTTCGATACTTACCGGACACCGTGTATATCTGGAGGCACGGCAGTGCCCCGCCAAGTTCGCGCGGAAACGGTTGTACCATCTTTTCTTGAAACATTTTAGCCCATATTTGACCTATCTAAAACTTTACTTCACAATGAGCTACGAATCTCAAACTTGGCACAATCGTAGATCTTTATACAGTTAACAATCCCTCCAAGTGTTATGGACTTCCATAAAGTAGTAAAGTAGTTACAAAATTGCCACTCACTAACTCATCTACTCACTCATATATAGATCATCAAAACTCCACTGTACTTCCAGACATGCTACAAAGCTGAAATTTAGCACACTGGTATAAATTGTGAGCAAACCCTTGGAAAAAATCAAAAAACCCCAAAATTCTAATTCACTTCCCTCCCTCATACATGTAAAGTTATGTGAAAGTAACATTACTCACTTCCAGAGGCGCTAGAGAGCTGGGAGCCAATTCTTGAAATAAATCCGTATACGGATTCGGCGAAACGTATACGGATATTCACCATTCGAATTCTTGAAAGCTCGTATACGAGTTTTTCGTTCGGAAATAGAGTCGAGTGGTAAAGTCCACTCGAATCTCAATTTCCGTATACGAATCTAAGTGATCTAACCTAAGATTTTTGTTTACTTTAATATATTTTTTGGTGTTTGCTTAATTTTTCTTTATTTAAAAAAAACTGGGAGGTCTTCTGAAAAAAGACGCGATTTGGCAATAAAAGGGCTTGAGGACGCAAAAAGGTGGAAGGGCGATAGCCTCTTGTGACACTCAGTTTTTTTTAATTTCTTTTTTTCTTGGAAATGCCTTACGACTGGGGGGGGGGGGAGAGTGAAAAATCCTGAATTTTTGCGTTAATAATTTATGAATGAACAGCTCTAAAAAAGAAAAATAATTAAAAAAATTACAACTTTCTAACACATTTTCAAGAAAAAATATATAAAAGGAGCGTTTCGGGAGGGACGGGGGGATTAAAAAGTTTCAATAAAAATTTGAGTATTGTGCAATTTTTTGTCTTGTTTGTGTCTCTTTTAACACACTTTATCAACTATTTTGTGGGGCATTGATACCTCTTGATTCCCCCCTGGGGTACAACGCCTTATCTTATTTTGCTTAATTTTTGGATAATATAAGGGCCAAGTAGGAAAATCCCCTGCATGTAAATAATAAACCTAATCTTATACTTTTACCAGTTTCACTATTTTTTCTGACTTTATATGTTGGCCAAAAATAAATATAAAATATAAAAACATTATTTTTCTTTATTTACATTTCAAAGTGCATAATAAGTACTTACTGTCAAGTGCATTAAAAAACGCTATGCAATATGACTACAGTGTGAGAACCTGCCAGTTGGAATAAACTTGCTAGTCGGTTAAATTTTAGTTTTTTGAAAAAATCCAAATACATGTTAACTGAGATTTTTAACCGGCAATATTTTTACAGAATATTTTAGCTCACACATATACTATACTATAGTAGTGTGAGCTATGGTGATCCTAATTTTTTCGAGAAAAAAAAAGTTGCTCCGATTTCAAAAATTTGTATATATCTTTGCGTTTCAGATGATTTTGAAACTTTTTTGTTGCGCCGTCTGTCTGTCTGTAACGACCAACGCGCATAACTCAAAAACCGCTTGGCCGATTTTAATGAAATTTGGTACCTAGGCTGGGTCTTGGGTCGAGATGGTCCCATTTAAAAATGAACAAAATGCACCGAACAGAAACCAAATAAAAGGGAAAATATGGCGTGTGTGATATCAAACGAAAGGTAATTGAGTCTGCAGTTAAACAAAATACATTTTAATTTATTTTTAAAAAAAGGGTGGGGGTATATTTTAAAAATTAGAGTTTAAGTGAAAATATGGCGTGTGTGATATCAAACAAAAGGTAATTGAGTCCGGAGTTTAACAAAATACATTTTAGTTTTTTGTTTTTTTTAAGGGTGGGGGTAGATTTCAAAAATTTGAGTTTAAGTCAAAACATGGCTTGTGTGGTATCAAACAAAAGGTAATTTAGTCTGGAGTTAAATAAAATATATTTCAGTTTTTAGTTATATTAGCTACACGTACTCTATAACTATAGTACCTAGTGTGAGCTTAGGGGGCCCATATATTGGCAGAGTATTTTGGACAGACCCCCAGAAAGGGGTCCACTAGCATACAACTTATTTTTTAAGATGGAATGACCCCACTTAAGGCACCTTGTTAGAAAGGGTATCAAATATTTTTTTTAAATTAACAAGAAGAAAATTATTTCTATTTTTTTGTAATTTTTAGAGAATATAAGTGTCATTTAAAGTAAAACCTATAATTTTATTAAAATATAGGTGGTGGACCCCCGACAAGAGGTCCAGTAATACCAAAATTTTTTTTGCAACTGGTAGACTCAACTTGTAGCACTTTTTTCAAAAACTAATAAAAAATGTTATTTTTTATTTTGACAGATTTCCAAAAAAAAGTGAACCATAATTTTTCTTTTTCAATAGGCTTTCCAACAAGGTGCCACAAGTTTTATCTTGTTCGACCCCTTTCTGGGGTTCTGTCCAAAAAACTTCATCAAAAATATTGCTCATTAAAAATCTCAGTAGGCATGATTTTGGTTTATTCAAAAATTTTTTAATTTACCCTGCTAGTAAATGTATTCCAACTTGCTTGTTCTCACTGTATAAACTTTTATGTAAGAAGTTGTATAATCTTTTTTACAATAAAACTACAATAAACTTTATTTTACTTATAATTTATTTAAAAAAGTTCTTTAAAAGTTAATAGATCACCAAATGCATCTGAGTATTTCTAGTAGGATCATCATTGCAACAGGACCGCTAGGCAAAAACTGCTTCACACCTCAAAAATGATCTTCATGTCTTCTCTGAGAAACCTGTAACAAAAAGTTTTTTCATCGAGTGTACCGCAGCAGACCTCACTGGATCCGTATTACTGGCAAGATTTTTATATATGTCCTTGTTTATAACTTTTGAAAAACAAAGACATCTACAAAAATAATGTACATATTCAAATCAAATCATACTGATCATATGAGGGCTGCTTTAGTCTACAACAGTTTTTAATTTTTTTGCAGTTAATTGACAGGTAAAGATATTCAAATTTAAACAAAAAAATGGGTTTTTTGAACAAAGGTTACTGATTTTGTCAATTTTTACTTGAAATGTTTATTATGCTTATCGGCCTAAAAGGCAAAATTGTTCTACTCAAAAAGAAACTGAGAAAAAACACTGGGAGCAAAAAATTAAATTGTTTCTATACTACAGACAAAATGCAAACTCCAAATGTTGCAGTAAAAACCCCTATGTTACTTAACACTTGTACAATTTTTGTCAAAGCATGATGTATGCAAGTTCATCAAACACTGGCCACTCATTACAAACAAAGCCTCAAGTTCAAGACCCCTTTAGAATACTTATGAAGTTTATTTGTTTTCTTTTAAGCAGTCTCAAAATTCAACTGCGAATTTCACCACCAAATTTCCACACTTCAAAGAGGTTAGATGCCCCTAGGCCCCAAATTTCCATTACTATAATTTGGTACTTACCGAACACAATAATTGCCTTTACCAAAATAAACCACAGCTTCTTTTTTTATTAAAACAAAAACATATATCTAGAAAATAAATCACTTTTTACAAAAAAATTGCAAAAACAAAAATATGTCCATCTACTGTCAACATTACTTCATCGCGGCAAGCACAGAAGACCACGGTTCGGTCCGCTTTGCAGACCAGAAGACTTTCTCCCGTGCTAAGCTCTGAGAAGTATTACAGGCACCTTAAACTGTGCGGCCAAACATTTTTATTAGTTCTTAGGTTTGACATAGATGGCGCTCTTAACAAAATATTGATTTGCTTTTTGGAATCAATACTTAGGTTTTTACATAAAGGGCCAAGATTTCCATCCTAAGCAAGAAGGTTGCAGTTGTAAATTAGCATAACCAATTTGGATAATATATGCTAATTACAGTTGCGACTTTCTTACAGAGTACTTAAAGACAAAATTAAAGATTTAAAAAATCAAAGAACTTTAATTTTGCCTGTTTCTTGGTCCTTTTTATAGTCTGATTTTCCTTTATGGTGTTTTTGACAACTTTGACTAATTTCATAGTGTCAGACTATTTATTGATAATAAATTATGGTTTTCATCATTGTTTCCAAAAGCAACCACTGCAACTGAACTGTAAAAGTTGTCAATGTCTCATAAAGGAAATAAGTGACTAATTAATCCTTTTATCTAAACTTACTTAATTTTTTAAATAAAAGGAATACAAAAAGGATTGAAACTTGGTAAAAAAATTTATTAATACAATTTACAAAATATACATGAATCTCAATGACACTTATTAATTAAGTAAGAGTATTTGTTATGTTAATAGTTAAATATTTTTACACATATATCGCACCCTCAAAAAGCTCAAAAAATTAAATTGTTGGAAAATTACAAAAAACTTTTGCGGTTACCATAAGAAGCTGTGGTAACTTAAAACTTTAAATATATTTTTTTATTATTTGTAATTTGAATTGTGACTTTCTTTGACAATGTATCGATAGTGAGTGACAAACTGCAAAAAGTCAAAATCCTAAAATTAAAATTTTGAGATGTGTCACTTTTGTTCTGAGGGTGTGATATGTGTATTATAAAAATCTTGCCAGTTCGGTAACCATAACAAAATAAGGTTTGTTTGTTTACCCTTTTAATTATATGTTTATAGTGACTTGAAAAATTGTCAGCTATCTCTAGAAGTTTTCGAAATGATGTGATTGTCCTGCTCTGGTTGGCTAATTTTTTACTGTCAGTTACCACTCTTCGATAAAGCTTTTTGGCTTTTGATGTCAGCTGTTTCCCTCTAGTCAAATTTACTGAACTAAGAATTGAGGATTGTCAACACTTTTTCAATTCTGAAAAAAAAATAAACATTACAATAATAAAAAACAACACACCTTTGTAGATATTTTTTTTTAATATCAAATATTGTATGGATATTTTATATGAATCTCCCTTAAGGCACCACCAAACCAGTTCAGGGAAAATTGTTTTGTATTAAAATATGGCAAAATTTAAATACTACTACTATCATTGGTACCTATTTTGGTGAGAATTACTTGCATTTGGCTGCTTATTATTTGAGGGATTATTAAAGATTCATATTTTAGAGAATTTACTGAAACACAAATAAATATATATTTTTTTCTTTATTCATGTATTATGCAACTTGTATCAAATATTCCTAATATATATCTGTACCCCAGAGCCAGACTATGTTAAGTCCCTTTTTGCCTTTTTTTGGTTTGAACAACCTTAATACTTATTTTTTCATATATTTTTATTTGCTAATTATAAACCTTGATATGAACCAATATTAAGTCCATAGACATCGTTAGGCAAACAATGTTAAGTCAGTAGGTTGTTCAAACCAAAAAAAGTCAAACATGGACTTAACATAGTCTGGCTCTGGGGTACAGATATAGGGATCATTGATACATTAATTAGCAAACTGTCACACTAAAATGATTCAAAATCATTACATATTAAGCTATGTATTATAATGCAAACAAATATTAAAAAAATTTCTCTATATTTTTCTTCAAAAATATTTTTTTTAAATGTATGAACTATCCCTAGTCTCCCCTATTTTATATATTTACCCATTTTTCTTAATTATACCTATAAACTAACTAATTATGGTTTGCAAAAATATTTACCTTCTGTTTGAACAGAATGCTTCCTAATTCTTTGAAACGGTAATTAATGTTCACCTTTTTATTAAAAGATTACCGAAATTACGCACTTAGGTACAGAAATTACTAGAGGCCTAAAACTAATCCTGCTTTTAACCCACTCACCTGCATGTTTCTTCTGGATAAATGAATTCCAAGAATGCCCAAGCCGTAACCACTTTTTTTTTTCACAAAAAAGTCTAAAAATATCCACAAAATAAAACATATTTTTAAAAATATATTTCAACCTCACCAAATTCACAAAATCTGACTCCATTCTGCTAAGGAAATGGCTGTTGGATGATTCTAACCCTTTTATATCTGATGAAGTTTGAAGTCAATTTACTCTCTCCTTCTATATACTAAAGAAAAAGACGCAATGACACTTGTTGTTCATTGCTTTATTTTGTAATATCAAATGAATGGGAAGCATGTTAACTGTGCTGCCTACCCTTAGGGGCTCACTTGGGGCTGAGAAAAAAGTCAACTGCTGCCATCTATAATATAAAAAAAATAAAAAAAACAATGTACGCGGCCAGAGGTTTATCGATTAAATACTTCTCAAGGATTTCATATAGAGTGAAACTGCTTAAACGAGTCAATATGTTATGGCGGCAAGTTTAAGCGGACATACCGGCAATGGGTTGGCCAAAATTATACGAAAACAGCGTTGCCAAGTAGTGTAGTCGAAAAAAAAAGTTGTACACGGAATTGGCATTCGAGTGGCATTCAAGAATAGCAATTTTTTCGAGCACTCGAAACCACCATTCGAATTTTACTCGTATACGACCAAAAATCCGAGTGGTTCAAGAATTGGGTCCCTGAGCTGTGGGAGACTGATAAAACCCCCAAAATTTTAATTTGCTTCCCTCCCCTATAAATGTAAAGTTATTTAAATGTAATATTGCCCTCTTCCAATAAACGCTAAAGCTGAGCCTTGGAAGGCCAATAGAAACTATGATAAAATTATAAAAGAAATTTTAAAAACCCCAAATTTTAACTAACTTAACAACATTCTCCACTTCCAGAAACGCTAGATAGCTGAGCTTTGGAAGACTGATAGGAACTATGATAAAACTATAGGAAAAAAAAGAAAACGATAAAATATCACAAAATATGACATCATGAGGCCACTCCCCCCTCCCAGATGCCTTGGGCTGTATACAGAGAGCGAAGTTTAGCATATTCTTAGCTACTCATACACTTAACTCTTATTACAATCAATCACCTGTTAGTTTTTCGATATATTCGTTTTAAGAAAAAGTAAAAAATGACTGTAGATCAAATATCTCAAAACAAAAGTTACATTTAAACAGTTACATTAAAAAAAAAGTTCCTACAAGATCTTTTTAACAAGATTATCATGTTCCATATTTTAATTCTTAGGAAAATGTTCATCCAGACAATTAAAAAAAATAAAACTTTATTAATGAACAGGCACTGATATATTTTAAATTTGTTTTAATTTTGTTATTACGTTTTTATTTATTTATATACATTTTAGGACTATTGCTTTCAGATTTTGACTACTCGAATTATTAGGGTGTCTAGGATCGGTATAACGTGGGATAGATTTAATAAGGTCGCCATTTCTTAAACTCGGGGATCAACGCCTTTAGTTTTGTTTTGCTTTTTTAGTTATTTACAGCAGATTATCTGACAGATTATTAAATTTCAGCCAGTTTTTATTCGGCTTTCTTTATTAACCATAATTAAATACAAGGTAATTTGATTTCGAAATCTAAAAAAAATATATCGGGATATGCTATATATTTCATAAACCGAACCGAACCTAATTAAATCTAGCCGAAACGAACCAAACCGAACCGAACCTAACATAACCAAACTAAACTGCAACACTGCTAATTTTTTGTAATTTCGACATTTTATAATTTCGACATTTTGTAATTTCGACATTTTGTAATTTCGATATTTTGTAATTTCGACATTTTGCTTTTCGACATTTTGTAATTTCGACATTTTGTAATTTCGACATTTTGTAATTTCGATATTTTGTAATTTCAACATTTTGCCTTTCGACATATTGTAACTTCGACATTTCGACATTTTGCAATTTCGACATTTTGTACTTTCGACATTCTGTCTTTCGATGTTTCGTCCGCCGCCCAACAGTGATCCTATATCGTCGGTCCAATGCCAAAGTCACGAATGTGCAAATTTGGCAATTTTCGACTACTTCGAATACTGCTGCACATAGTATGTACAATTTTATTCATAGTATTCAATGCCAAAAGCGCGAAAGTGTTTGCTGTCTCTCTCCCCCTCCTTTAAAAATTAAAAAAATTAAATCTCTATTTCTCGCAATGTATCTTCAATGTTTAAAACGCGTTTTTCTCAAAACATCAATTATGCACATTCGTGACTTTGGCATTAGACCGACAATATATTATTTTAATAAATAAGCGTTCAAGCTCCCGGCCTAATAATAGTTTCAAAACCATAGCCTAACGTTGTAAGGTAATTGACAAAAATGTCAGCTTGACAATGTCAAATTAAATGATAACCGATCATCACCCTTTTAACTAAAGTCATAAGAGGCTGTTCACAAATTATGTAACTGGGCCGTATTATTGAAGTTTTAGGGTTTTTCCAAGGGGATTTTACATAAAAATCGATTACAAGGGGGGGGTTTAAAAATAGCAACTTTTTCTCGACCGCGCAGAGAAAAAAAAGGAGGTTATAAGTTCGGTTTTTACCTGTGTATGAATTATGATGTCTGCGGGTATGTACAGGGTTTTCCCGTATATTTTTACACCATATCTGAAACGTTTATTTGAATAGATATCAAAATATGATAAATACAAAAGTTTCATAATTTTTTACAAATTTTAAGAATCTTTGTGTCAAAATGTCAAAAAAAAATTTTAAATGACTAAATTTGACAGGTCGATGTTTTTTTTTAAAGGAAACACCCTATATATTATTTCAGATTTTTATAGATCCTTTCTTTCTGATTTCAAAAATATATTATTTCGTTTAATAGTTTTGGAGATGTATGCGTTTAAAAGTATAAAAAACTTAAATTGGTACTTTTTAAAACATCATGAAAGCCATGAAAAAAACAATCGCATTGACACAAAAGTGATGCTATTGTTTTGTCACCTTGTCAAATTCAGTTTTAAGAGCGGTCAAGGATAATTTTTACCGAGAAAGAAAAACTGGATATTATTAAATTATTTTACTCAAATAATAAAAATGCATCTGTAGCTCGCAACCAGTATGATATTCAGTTTCCCGACTAAAGACAATCAACCCGCCAAACCATAGTAAATATAGTAAACTCATTTAATCAAAGAAAAACACTTAAAAGAAAAACTAGAACAGTCGAAAGAAACGCTGAAGAGGACTTAAATATTTTGTTCCTGAACGGTCTATCATGGATGCAGCAACTTTTTTTAACAAATCATGGCATAAAATTCACTCTGTTTTAAAATATCACAAATACAAGGCTTATAAATTTTTACCCGTGCAAAATTTAATCAACGAGCATAAAATAGATTACATTTTTGTCAGGAAATACAACGAGGAATTCTTTTTACGGAATGCCATTTTCGCGTACTTGGCTTTTTTTACATGAAATGTTTTTGTTATGATATAAAATATTTTTAAACTTTAATTATAAACAGGCGCAATAGCATAGCTCATCTGGGAATTATTATAAATGATTAACAATTAACCAACAAAACGATTTATTAATTGTCAAAATCGGATAAGTAGTTTTTAAGTTGTAGTGGAATAACAAAAAATTGTATTTTTGACACATTTGTACTTACCACGGCCGCCATATTAATTTTAAAAAATTATAGTTTCACATTCCGATCTGCATCCAAAAATCCCATTTATGGTGGCTGGCGGAAAAACGGCGTTGCCAGATAACTGACGCATCAGTTTAAACGGCGTTTTGCATAGAATCGAGTTCACTGTGTCAAACGCTTTGGTATCGACAAATACACATAGAGATGGATTTTTTTTATCAAGTGCATTCAAAATTACAGACGTCAGAGCGATAATTGCATGTTCTGTAGATTTACCATTCCTAACTCCAAATTCTTTTTTTGAAAGTATATTTTGTTTATCAATAAATGTTGTTCCCCTTTGTTTTATGATTTTTTTAAAGATTTTGGAAAGGTTTGAAATTAAGGAAATAGATCTATAATTACCGATTTCAGTTTTTAATCCGTTCTTAAGTAGAGGTTTTATTTCTCCAATTTTAAAAATGTCAGGAAATTGTTCAGTTCGAAAGCTTAGATTTATTAAATAAAAAAGAACAAGGTTTTGATAAACTTGTCAGAAATAAATAACAAGCATAATCAAAAAGCACAGTATTAGAAAAAGAATAATTTAAATATTAAATATTTAAAAAGCTTAAGAACGATTGTAGAATAATTGAAACGTTGCACTAGTGTTGTTTATCAAAACAGATAAGTGTTATAAACCACTGGCAAGTGTATAAGTGCGATCACTACATACAATACGGAAATTTACAAACAGTCAAGAATTTTTCGAGTATTTTAAGAGGTATCGGTCTATATACAGGAAACTTATACATACAAAAAATTCCTATTATGAAACAAAAATTTCAACAGCTGAAAACAAAACTAGAAAGTACTGGAGTATTATTAATGAGTTGAGAGGGAAAGAGAATAAATGCGACAACTATTCTGATGTTTCTCCAGAAGAGTTAAAAACTTTTTTACATCCATAGCGGGAGAACTTCGTCAAAGTATAAATTCGAACTTAGATCTGACAGGTTATCTGATGCCTGTAACATACACTGACACCTTTGAATGAATGAATGAATGAATGATAAGGCCTATAGCTGTACAATATTGTTCCCTAAAGTAAAAAAAAAACTACAAACTAAAATGCAAACTAATTCCTAGTAGTTATAATATACTCAAATATACCCATTATTTCACTATCATCTTTCAGAGACTTTCATATTTTTAAATAAATTTTGATTTTCAGTAATATCATTTAATGAATAATGAGCTGATTAAAATAAATAAAATTTAAGGGTTTTATAAAAAATTTTAGGTGTCAAAGTTCTGATATTATCTGGAAGCTTGTTATAAAGTGTTTTGCCAAGATAAAAAAATAATTCCTGGTAAGTAAAGATAGAGGTTTGTCAATTAGCAGCTGAGTCCTGTTTCTTGTATTATAATTATGTATATCAAGTCTTTTCTGAAAGAAACCTTGTTTATTATATTTATGTACAAATGAAAGTGCTTCAAACAAAATTAAGTCAATATTTTTAGATCCTTAAAATGATGTTTGCAAGAAGTGGTGTTTGAAATATTGCACATAAGTCTTATGGCCCATTTTTGAAGCATACATATAAGTTCTGCCTTATATGTTGCTGCAAATCCCCAAAATGAAATGCAATATCTTGCATGGGATTCAAAAAGTTAGTGGTAAACTTCAACTGCTGCCTTCTTTCCAAGTGTTTCTCCGGTTACTTTAATTGCGTAAAGACTCTAGTTGCTAGTTTTTTTGTTGTTATTATGTTGTGTGGTCCAAGACAATTTGTTATCAACAATAATTCCTAAAAATTTAAATTCACTGATCTCTTAAAGTGTTTTACCTTCTAATTGTAGATTTAGTTTGGTTTTATTTTTGTAAACAATATGTTTGGTTTTTTCAATATTTAATGCCAATCTGTTACAGTCAAACCAGTATTTGATAAGTTTTAGGTCCAACTTCATTATTCTCTGCAATTTAGTCTTATCACTTGATGACCAAGTGATACTTGTGTCGTCAGCGAAAAAGGTAAAAACTCCTTTTATTGGAAGATGTAAGAGGTCATCTAGAAATAGAAGAAATAGGACTGGGCCCAACATAGATCCGTGTGGAACCCCAGAGGTTATCGGAGCAAGTGAAGATCTAATTATTCCATTTGCATCTCGAATTTGGGTCATTTGTTGTTTATTTTCAAGATAAGATTTTAAACACATTAAAGCTGTGCCCTGGAAACCATAAAACCCCTTCTTGCACAACAATGCCCTATGATCCACACTGTCAAAATCTTTTGCGATATCACAGAACACCGTTGATACAAAATTGTTATCAAGTTTAGAATAAACTTCATTTAAAAAACTCAGCATCTCTGGTTTCTTTTTTGGTTTGGAAGCAAAGCAAGGTGATGGTAACTTGATTCTTTTAAGGTATGCAAGAACTCTAGATTTGACGATTTTTTCAACAACTTTGAAAATAACAGGTGGGCGATAATTTGTTGGGTTTCAGTGATCGGCTCCTTTTGGTAAAGGAACGACAATAGCAATTTTAAGGTCATTAGGAAAGTATCCTTCCTTTTAACATTTTCATGGACAGATTGTCGATTTCACAAGAGTTTTTATTTTTAAGTTCTTTTATTGTTGTATACACTTCTCCCCAGAAGTTGGCAGAAAGACAAAACTTTGTAATTCACGTTCTCGTTTTCATTGGAGTAGATCTTTAAAATTTGAAGTTGATTTTAAGTTTTTAGTTACCTTATTTGCCACAATGCAGAAGTGTGCTACAGCTGGGGGTTCCTTAATACGTTCCAAGTTATCTTTTAGCTCTAGTTTTTTATTTTGTTGTTGCTTCTTTTGTTTGCCGGATAGCTTATTTACAATATTCCAAACTTCCTTTTTACTATTTTTGCCATTTTCTATTTGAGTCTGATAGAAATTTGATTTAGCTTCTAATATAATATTTCGAAGAATATTTTTATAGTTTCTAAAATAGCTTAAAAAGTGTTCGTTATCGTGTATTTTGCTATGTGAGCTAGAGATCTTTTATTACCACATGAGATTTTAATAGCTAGTGTAATAAATTCTTTCGATTAAGGATATTTCTAAATTTTATTTTATTTCTTTCAGAAAAGATTTGAATTTTTTCAGGTTTAGTATTATCTGTGTTATTTTTACTTATTACTGGTATGGTAGATAAAAGTATGCCTTGATCACTTAGGTCTGTATTTAACGTTTTAGTAAGTATTTCAGTCGAAAAGTTTGTACGAAAATAATCAATCATTGTTGCACTGTTTTTCGTTATTCTGGTACAGGAATTTACATGCATCTTGATGTCATGTGCCAGAAATATGCATTTTAATCTTAACATTTGGGAGGTCTCTAAGTATTGATTTATGTTGTAGTCACCTGTCAGTACTATATTGGCTTTAAATGGTAAGTTTGACAAAACATATTTTAGTTTTTTATAAAATATATCAATATTGCCCAAAGGGAACCTATAAATATTAAAAACGTGTAAATTTTGCGCTTTTAATAAAACACCTGTCATTTCAAAGGTTCTTTCAGAATTTAAGTAACTAAATTTATCTAAAACTTCAAATGTAGTACCAGTTTTTGCCAAAATAACAGAACCCCCATTTTTTAAATTCACTATTAAAAATTGTTGCTATTTCATAACCATCAAGAATTAGTACTTCATGTGTAGTCAGCCAGTGTTCAGTTAAACAAACAATATCTGGGTGGTTTAGATCTTTCAATTGAATATGTAGTTCATCCATCTTATATCTTACACTCTGAATGTTTAAAGAGAAGATTGTTAAGTTTTGTTTGGATCCTAAGTGCTTCTCTAACAGCTCGTTAGTATCTATTATACAGTCTTCTAAAAGATGCTCCTAACCTACTATAGTTGCTTCTGTTGTACTGAGTGGACGGTCTTCGAAAAAACTGGAATTTTTTTACAACTACTCCCTGTGGTGTTCAGAAATAAACTACCCGTTTAAATCGTACTTTTATATTGATTTGTTCTAAAAAAATTAATAAACAAGAAAATGATAATTATTAATCAAAATTACATGTGTCTTATATAACTTCAAACATTCAAAAAGTGGCTGGTAATTATTATAATCACTCAATAAAATGAAAAATTATATACAAAGAGGATATACAGGGTGTCCCAGAACTAATGGTTCATAGTTAAACTGTAGATTCTCTAGGTCAAAATATTACGATTTAGCCATACTTATCTTAGTCCAAAAGTTCGTACTAACCGAGATACAGGGTGTTTTATTTTTTCAATTCAATTTTCTTTAATAACTTTTTTACTAATTATTATTTTTGCAAAAAATAACCAAACTTCGAAAACTGGAAGTTATCCTCACATTACTCCCACCTGAAAAACATTGTAAAACTGTTGCAATTGTTTTTCACAAAATAGTTTTTAAAATGTGATTGGTTTTCTCGAAACTCTACCACTTCGCGTAGTTACGGAGTCGGGTACTCTGCTTTCACTTATCACTCCCGCACTAGTATCATCTTCCTTGACATCATTTAAAATGAATTCTTCCAACATAGGAATATTTTTTGTCGTCTTCTTTTTATAGCTTCATTAGTATCAGGATCGAAACATTCTAAAGGATACAATTTCTAAACTGGTCGAAGAAACTGGCCATTCTTTGTTTGAATTCTTACTAGTCGAACAATACCATCTCTTCCAGGCAAAAGCTCAATTACACGTCCCATTGGCCAATCTAAACGTTTCTGATTATCATTTCCAATCAAAACGATTTCACCCAAAGAAACACTTCTAGGTGGGTTTTTGTTTGAAATGATTTTCAGCTGTCCTAAATATTCATTTCTGAATCGACGTCTAAGGTCATCTTTAAGTTTTTGCTTAAATTTTAATTTACGCAAAGTGACTGTCTATCTATTTCATCACAATCAGGCATACCATAACTGTTATTTAAGTCCGTTAAGAACATAGCTGGTGTCAAGGCAACTAAATCCGCTGGACCATTGGATAAGTATGTAATTGGCCCAATTCTTCATAATCCAGTGATGCTCGACCCAGTACTTTTCTTAGTAAGTTCTTCACAACAGCAACTAAACGTTATCAAAAACCACCCCACCACGAGGCTGTCGGAGGGTTAAATCGCCAAGTAATTCGCTTAGTCGCGCACTGTTTAGAAATTTCAGTCCAATCAAGTTTTTTAAATAGGTTTTCGAGACCGATAAATGCAGACCCATTATCACTGTACATTGTCATTGGTCGCTCTCTACGCGAAACGAAACGTCTGAGTGCCATCATAAATGACGAAGTTGAAAGACCGGTAGTAACTTCGAGATGAATCGCCCGATAAACCGCACTAGTGAATAGGCAAATATATGCTTTTTGTCCATCTTTTAAAATTAAAAGCCCGGCAAAGTCTGTCCCGGTAACTTCAAAAACACAAGCATTGCGAACTCGATCCATCGGCAAAACTGGAGAGTTAACCATAAACTACCCGTTTAAATCGAACTTTTATATTGATTTGTTCTAAAAAAATGAATGACAAGAAAAATGATAATTATTAATCAAAATTACATGTGTCTTATATAACTTCAAACATTCAAAAAGTGGCTGGTAATTATATAATCACTCAATAAAATGAAAAATTATATACAAAGAGGATATATATAATTCCAAAACCAAAATTGTTCGAAAACTGGAAGTTAACCTTACATTAAACATTTTCTGAGCTTTGAAACAATTTTCACTCGGATGAGAGCCACTACAGAAACAACATTTACAAGAATCCACATTAGCTAACATTTGCGCAGTGGGTACCGGTGGAATATTTTTGCTCGAATTATCCGGACATTTTTTAAAATTAGCACTCACGTTTTTACCGACAATACCGAAACCCTCCGAAACCAACGCAATGCGTTGTTCATTTTCAATTTCGGTTTTCAAAAATTTTAGTAGGTTTTTCAAACGAGTGTCTGGTTTAGATAAATCTGAACCTTGTGGGTGACTTGTACTACTAGTACTATCTAAATTTTCAGGTTCAAATCTTAGAAAAGATCTTTGCCATGCTCTTAAAAGATTTTCAGTTTAGTGTTTTGCGTCGCTTACAACTTCAAAACTGAATCTCGGGAGAGTGACCAATCACCGACCAGCTCTGAATTACGCCTCTCCCACCAGATCGTATATAACCGGCGCCCGCGACAGACTAACCACCAGTCTTCGTGAAGCCGACAAACAGTCAACATCTCCTGAAGATGCCATTCACTCGAGATGGCGAAACCTCGAGAACGAATTTTCAATGACGACGGCCGAACAGCCCGAAAGCACACCCACCATTGGACGATGGCCGCGAAAGCCTTTTACAATTTTATTTGTGTTACTTACCGTTATGTTATTATTTATGATAGATTGATAGATAGATAGATATATATTTCTTGTTCTTAATAGCATTTACAATAAAATACTTATACCTAAAAGGTGTAGAACTCGTCATTTAAAATAAATAAAATAAAAGTACTAGTGGTTAAGAGAAAAAAAAACTACCTAAGATAACAATTAACAAATATTTGTTATGTTTTTATATAACTGATTTTTATCAACTTTTTCTATTTTTTAATTTGTCTGTGTGATAATGCATTTTATTTTATTTTATTGTTCTATTTTATATTATTTTTAATTTATTTTTATATTTAATTTATAATAACAGTCAAACGTACTTTTACTTCTATTATTTTTATATTATTTTAATTAATTGAAACCTACTTCTTAATTTATTGTAAAATTTGTCACTTGAAATTATCGTGTGACATATTCTTAGTAGAAACACCTATAAATGTTTTGATAAATTAAAATTAGTTAGTGTAGGGAGTTCGCTTTGTCAATAATTTGTACAAAATTTGGACAATAAAGCTTGATTTGATTCGAAGTTAGTGATTTTTCTTTTCTAGGAGAAACGCAGTGGTTTCTTAATGAAACAAATTTTCTTAATAGTGGCGTTAGACCCAGATAAAGTATTGTTTGTAAAATAAATCCGCCAGAAACATTTAGATTTTATTTACGGTATATTTTTGCAAATTTTTTAAAAGACGGCTTAACGTTGGCTTTTGAATTTCTAATTTAAAATAAAAGTTTAAAAAAGCTGAAAACTACCTTTTACTTTTATTTCTTATATTTCAGAACTGAACAAACTCCACATCAAGAGTCCCATTACGATTATCAAACTAATGGGAGAGCAAACAAAGACAATTTGTTGCAGCACAAAAGTGTTAATGATATTAATTGCTTCCAATGTCATCATTGCAATTATCAAACCAAATACAAGGGTAACCTTCTTACGCATTTGTTGCGTCATAGAAGTCCAGATAACATTAATTGGTTTAGATGCAGTCAATGCGACTACAAGGCCAAGCAGAAGTCCACCTTAAAAACACATCAGTTACAACATCAAAGTTTAAGCGAAATCAATTGGTTTAAATGCAACCACTGCGATTACAAGACCAAGACGAAGTTTGATTTAAAAATACATCAGTTACAACATAAAAGTGCAGCCGAAATAAATTTGTTTAAATGCGACAACTGTGACTACAAGACCAAGTACAAGTATCAATTAAAACAACATTTGCCACTGCACACAAGTGCAGGGAAAATCACGAGATATAAATGCAACCTTTGTGACTACAAGACCAATAGAAAATACAGTTTAACATGTCATCAGTTACAACATAAAAGTGCAACCGAAATCAATTGGTTTAAATGCATCCACTGCGACTACAAGGCCAGGCGCAAGTTTCAATTAAAACCACACTTGCTGCAGGATGCAAGTGCAGACGAAATCAATTGGTTTAACTGCAACCACTGCGACTTCAAGACCAAGTACAAGTATCAAATAAAATCACATTTGTTGAGGCATACCAGTGCAGATAAAATCAATTGGTTTAACTGCAACGACTGCGACTACAAGACCAGGAGAAAGTTTAATTTGAAATTACATTTTTTGCGGCATACAGGTGAAAATAAAATCAATTCGTTGAACTGCAACGACTGCGATTACAAGACCACGAGCAAGTCTCAATTGAAATCACATTTGTTGCGGCATACAAGTGGAAATAAAATCATTTGGTTTAACTGCAACCACTGCGACTACAAGACCGAGTACAAGTCTCAATTGAAATCTCATTTGTTGCGGCATACAAGTGAAAATAAAATCATTTGGTTTAACTGCAATCACTGCGACTACAAGACCAAGCACAAGCCTCAGTTAAAACGACATTTATTGCGACATACCAGTGCAAATAAAATCAATTGGTTTAACTGCAACCACTGCGACTACAAGACCAAGTACAAGTCTCAATTGAAACCACATTCTTTGCGGCATACAAGTGCAAATAAAATCAATTAATTTAAAAGTTACAAATACATAAAAGTAAAATTCAAAAGCACATCAGTTAGAACATAAAAATGCGAACGAGATTGAGTTTAGATGCGATTAATGTAACTATAATGTCAATAGCAAGTGTAATGTATTGATAAATCAGCTGTTCAATACCCACATATCGTCGTTGATCTTACAAACTGACGTATCTCCAAAAAATGCAGTTTTGAGAAAAGACCATAATACTACCTTTTTGTGTCGTTCTTTCATCTTAGAAAGTGTCGTAACTCATAAAAATCCTCTAAATAGCACAAAAATCATTAGATCCAAGAACATTTTTAGTGATATAAATCCAATATAAACTTTCCCTAAAACTTGAAATTGCTCTCTTGTAAAATTACAATAAATGAGTTACGTCAGTTTGTAAGATCAACGACGATATGTACGCGCACAAGCGCATTGCGTGGGAACGCGTCTGATAAACTTTGATTAATTAGCTAGCTAAAGTGACTTTATAGTGAAATAAACTGTACCATCGTCCGTCCGACACTTCTCTCGCAGGAGGAACGAGGCGGTTACGTAATAAATTCGAGAAGTTACGGTCGATCCACGTGAGTGCGTTGACAAGGACACCAAAGAGTAAGGTTATGTTCTTTTGTTTATTTATGCTAGGGCGTGAAAAACTTGTTTCTGGCAGATTGTAAACAAGGGCTGCAAGAAGGGGCAGGAATTAGGCTGGAAAAATGGCATTAATTGGCTTAATTCCTGAATTCGACTCCAGCACCGAGTGTTGGACTGTTTATTAGGAACGGTTAGATTTATTTTTCACCCCAAGTAGTATTGTAGACGACAAAAAGAAAGTCGGCACGTTAATAGCTTTGGTAGGAGCAAATACGTACCAACTACTCCGCGATTTATGTCACCCCAAGTTACCAAATGAAAAGAGCTTCGAAGGGCAAAAGTTTGGTGTGCTACTCAGAATGAGGGTGAAGAGTCGCAAGAATGGTATGCAAGAGTGAGAAGTTTGGCTGTAGACTGTGGTTTTAGTACAGAATTAGACTTTGTGTTACGTGAAAAGTTTGTGGTTTAAGGAAAGGTCCGATTCTCGATAGGTTATGCGCACATCAGCTGACGACAAGGCCGCAACCTTGGAAAGCCTTGTGAGACTGGCCGTGCAAACCTAAAGTTCGCAAACGAGTTCGGCGCTCGAACAAAATGTACTCCGCCCTGTGTGCAGTACAGCTCTCAAAACAGGCGAGTCCTCGTGGCGGAATCCGCACCCGATCAAACCGTCGTTCTCTGGTGCCGGCGCAAATGTAATGTAAACAAACGGAAAAATTTTAAAAATCAGGAAAAACATAGTCTTTGCGACGTGTGCGGTAAAGTTCACGTAATTAGGGGTGCGTGTCGGTATAAAAACTATCGATGTAGACTGTGTTCGGCTGTTGGGCATCTGCAATCGGCGTGTCCAAGAAATAGAGTCAAGTGGCAAAACTTTTTTGAGGAAAAATACGTGAAAAATTCGCCGGGAAATCGAGAAAATGTACGCGAATCGGGACCTAGTGATAACAAAAAGAAATGTATCAAAAAAGCTTTAAAAATTTTAAATTGCATCAAGATACCTTATTATTTAAGGGGTATTCAGGGGCTGTTTATATGAAATGCATAATCTATCTAACATAAAAAAACACTTATTAAAAAAATACTCAGATGTATTTACGACTAAATTAGGAACTTTTAAATATGGTGAAGTGTCACTCAGTGTGAAAGAAGGAACTAGGACAGTTTTTTTAAAACATCGACCCCTACCTTTGGCATATAAAAAGCAGGATGAGGAGCAGATTAACATGATTGTTAAAGAAGATGTTTTGGAGCCAGTTTTAACAACTGAGTGGGCAACACCAATTGTGCCAGCTAGAAAGGCGGTTTCTATAAATAGATTTTTAGAAAGACCAACTCATTATCCTTTACCCCGTATTAATGAGATTTTTGCTCAAATAAATAAGGGTTAATTGTTCACAAAACTAGACCTAAATAAGGCATATTTGCAGTTTCTTTTAGAAGACGAAACTCAAGAGTTAATGACACTTACTACGCATATGGGCCTGTTTAAGCCAAAAAGAATGTTGTTCGGGGTATCACCAGCAAGCAGCATTTTTCAGCAAAAGATCAAGCAATTGTTGGAAGGTCTAGAGGGAGTTGCGGTGTGCATAGATGATATAGCTGTAACTGGAGTGAATTTAGGGACAGACATGCGTAATCTAGAGTCAGTTTTACAATGTCTAAAAGGGGCGGGACTTGCACAGTGCGCCCAGACAAGTGTACCTTCTTCGCTTAAAAGATCGGATACCTGAGGTTTAACATCTCAAAGGCAGGACTCCGTAAATGTGACAAAAAGGTGAGTAAACTCTGAAAGACCAGAATTGATAACACAAATCAGATCATTCTGTGGTCTCGTACAATATTATGCTAGATTTATTAAAGACTTGGCAACAATAATGACACCTATTTATGATCTCCTGAAGAAATCTGACAGTTAAAAATTGATTGGACAGAAAAGTGTGAAAAATCTTTTCAGAAGATTAAAGAATTGATTAAAGAAGATATTACCTAAGCTCACTTCAACCCAGAGGAAGAAATAATTTTAGTGACAGATGCCTCAAATGCAGGTTTATCAGTGGTGCTTTTGGGCAAAAATAAGCAAGACACGGAGCGATCATTTGGGTGTGCGTCAAGGACTTTAACACAGTCAGAAACATCAATGGCGATCATTGATCGAGAGGCTGCTGCAATCATATTTGGTTCAAAATGTTTTTCCCAGTACTTAATTGGTACTCGATTTACAATAAGGTGTGATCACAAGCCGTTACTAGGCGAAAACAAGGGAATACCAATCAGAAGTAGAGAGATTGCAACGCTGGGCAATTTTTATGTCTGGTTTCGACTATAAGCTAGAACATATAGCTGGGAAAACCAACTTCATGGCACATTGCTTGTCCAGGCTTTCAGACAGCAAAAATAAATGTTCTCCTGATGTTGAAGAGGAAACCGTGGACAATTACATAAATTTTGCAGCAACGAAATCAGAGTGGCCATTTGACAACAAAAAAGTAAAAGAAGAAACTAAGCAAGATAAAATTCTCAACCAAGTACTTAAATTCTGTAAACAGGGATGGGCCAAAAGGAAAAATGATGCGGCATTGATGCCATATTTCAGATTAAAAAGTGATCTTTATGTAGAAATTGAGTGCATCATGTGGTCCCAAAGTTGTGATTCCAAATTCTTTAAAAAAGGAAATGTTAGAACTGATTCACGTTAGTCATTTGGGCATCGTAAAGAGCAAACAACTGGCAAGGTCATACTTATGGTGGCCAGGTATGGACGCTGAGATAGAAAGAAAAGTTCAGGCATGTATACCATGTTTAAACAGCCTCAGCTCCACCCAGAACTGAATTAAGCAGTTAGCCAGTTGCCACTTGCCCATTTCAACGTATCCATCTCGATTACTTGAAATTGAGAGGCAACATTTTTTTGATCCTGATAGATTCTCATAGCAAGTGGCCCGAGGCAATTCAAGTGACAAGCCTCACTTCCACAGCATTGATTACATTTAAGAAGAATCCTTTCAATATTCGGGCTACCAGAATTAGTGGTTTCAGACAACGGAACGAGCTTCAGCTCTCAAGAAACCAGGCTTTTTTTCCAGAAATATGGAATTTAACATGTGATGATTCCTCCTTACAATAGTGAGTCACGGAGCGGTTGAAAACGCTGTCAGGACATTTAAGAGAGCAATAGAAAATCCCAAAATTAAAAACATTGGTTTAGATGTTTTGGTACTAGATTCTTGCTTACTTACCTTAATACTCCTCATTGCAGCATCAAGTTTCCACCAAACGAGCTAGTTTTTGGCAGAAAAACTCGTAGTTTACTGGACCTAGTAAAACCAACACAAGAAAACAAAGTAAAAAATCTAGTAGCATGTGAAAATATGAAAAAAGCACAAGAAGTGCATAAAAATGGAAGAACCAGAGAGTTTAAGGTGGGAGACGGAGTCATGGTAAGAGACTACAGAGTAATTAATAAGAAAAACTGGACTGAGGTATTTTTAGAGAAAAGAGTGGGTAAGACAGTGTCGTTTAAAAACTAATTAGCTATGGATGCGTCACACGAACCAAATTCTCAAAAGATCGGAACAGGAATAAGATATTATCCGAGAAGAGGTACTGGAAAGTCCAATAATAGCAAGAACACATGTGCCTGTAAGAAAAATGGATCAAAGGGTAGCAAGCTCACCGAGAAGTCATTTGACACCAAATCAAAACTTTGAATTACAAAATTCAGAGGTTGAAGAGCCAGTAATTGAGACAGTGCAAGACACGAAAGAGGGAACCCCAGAGCCCTCATGAAGAAAAAGAAGTGCAAAGCACTGGCGAAGAGAATGAACAATTTCTTGGCTTTAAAGAGACTGAACAAACAGGTTTAACAGCGAGCTCCACAGAAAATGCTTAGAGTGTTAAGATGCATATGAACACTCAACCTGGGGTGACAGAACCGAGCTGCAGTAGACAAAATCCTGGACGCAGCAAAAGCCAAAATAAACATATTCCCCGATCAGGGTAAAAGATTACACACTACAGATTGACTAAAAACATTTTCGCGTGTTGTACAGTGAGTTAGTGCCGTCTAAGCTAAATGTTTGCAAATTAAGTGTCTCAAGATTATGTGGAACAAATCTTAATGAGGAATTTGTAATGTATTGATAAATCAGCTGTTCAATGCCCACATATCTACGCGCACAAGCGCATTGTTCGGAGATCGCTCTCTTATCTCGGCTTTACGTGCGTCCTGATACTCGTCTGATAAACTTTGATTAATTAGCTAGCTAAAGTGACTTTTTAGTGAAATAAAATGTACCGTCGTCCGTCCGACACTTCTCTCGCCCTTTGTAAGTATTATTTTACAGGAAGTCAAGATAAAAACATATCAGCTACAACATAAAAATTAAAACTAACTAAGAGCAATTTAAAGTCGACTCTAAAGATTCATTTGTTTTTGTAATAAAAATACAGTAAAATCAATTGGTTCAAATGTAATTACTGTGACTACAACGAGCACAGGAAGTCTAGTTTGATAACTCAGTTATAGTGTTTCCATTACTTTATGTCACATCAAACTGCCATACAAGTGGCACGCGCCACCCTAATCGTAATAACCATTTAGGGATTTTGAGAAGTATGTGCAAAAATTGAAAATTAATTTTAAAATTTTAGGAAACGTTTTATAATTTCAAGCACGAATACGTATTCTCTCTAAGTAAAATTATCCAACGAACCTTAAGGCTTAACAGAGACTACCGATAATTATGCCTGCACAATGGGGTTCACACTTTGACGATAGACTTTTTTTATACGGCGAATATGAATGGGTTAACTTTACTACAACAATTACAGGAAAGTGTCATCAGTCACGACCTAAAAATGCCAACAACATTGATTGACTCATTGTGATTACGGAACTCCAATTCGACACCATATTTACTACAACATAATAACAAATAATAATAATAATAAGTGTTACCAGTGTAACTTAAGCAAGACTATCAAAGGTGAAGTCTACTCTGACACATCAGTGCCGCATCACGAAGATTTAGTGGGGTAGGGGGGCGAGAAAGAACAAAGTCACTTTTTCCATTTGATAAAATAAATATCTAACCGAACCCGACTTGGCCTTATTCTACTTAATATATACAGTTATTATTGTAAGATGTAAGATAAACTTTTTGGGTAATAAATGATTAACACACTGGTTTCAAGTAAGATTTATTAATAATTCACGATATGTAAAATATAAAGATTTTTGTTTAGTAGATCAATTTAGCACTATTTTATAATGATTGTTGTGTGAGAAAATTATATCATGCTACTGAATACAAATAAAACAAAGGTCTCAGAAATTGCCATCGTCAGTTATAACGAGAGAAGCGACATCAGAACCATAAATAGATGTTTTATTTTTCCTGTTCTTCCAAAATTAGTTTGTCGCAATGCATCATGTAATTTTGCCAATGGGTTTTATCTTTTTAAACAATGGTAGTTTTCTAAAGGCGTTGTTTTGAATAGCATCAGAGAGTCTTTATATTTTTTAAGTTGAGGAAATAATCCATGGTATGGTGGAGTGTTAGGTTTAGTCAAGTGAAACTCTAGGGTCTTTCTCCACTAATTTTTATTAAATCTATTGCTTGAATTTTTTTTAGCACCCACATGTTTCGCAAACTTATGTTTGCATCCTCAGAGAAGTCTGGAATTTTTATAATTTTTTTAAAAGTTTTTATACAAAAAGAACCTGAAAGGAAAATACAATCATTTGGAAAACCTTAATTACAATCTAAACTGTTTAAGTAATTTCAAATTGACATATGAGTCATAAAAACTTCGACGCTACCAACTAAGAATAGTATTTAAGTGGAAAAATATATTATTGTGACAAAAGTATGACACTTAATCTATATAAAACCAATACTTACTTGGCCCTCCATTGTGGACCACAATTATCCAAACATTGTTAATGGGAAAAAGTAGAGAGAGAACTGTAAGAAAAATGAAAAGCAAAATCACTCAAATGCAATAAAAAGGACCCTCAAAATTTGAAATAAAAATATTTTTGCCCTTACATTTTGGCAATTTTTAGGTAATGTTTAATATATAACTTATACTTACAGGAAAAAAAAACTTTATTATATAGTGAAAAATAATTGGTTGTGCACCTACATCACTAAATTTAAAAAGACTATGGTTTTCTTTTTAAAACAGTTTTGTTTTTTTTTTTAATTTTTTACTTTTTAACTTCACTATGGTGATGAAAAATGGAAGCAAGAAAAGTTAGAGATCGACGTCAATAGCTGGACACTGTCAATGAGATCCTTCTATACCGTAAAATCTCAAATGTCTCTACCCACCCTCTACAAATTATATTCCTTTTTTCTTTGCTCCAAGAAAATAAAGAAAAGTCCCAGAATTCGATTGATTTCGTCCACATCTTTCATTACTTTTTTATATCATTTGAGAAAAAAACAAAAATGGAATGGCCGTGAATAATGTTTGTTTAAAGTTAAGAAACGTGGTTGTTCATGAATATATCAACCTTAAAATAGCAAAAAAGTCTAAAATTAATATGCTATAGAGTAGCATAATGGAGGGCAAAATAAGTCGGTTCCATGCCCAACAAACCGCTAACACCCATCATTTTGGAGTTTAATTAGTCAAACATGAGAATAATACTAAAAAGACTTTTATCATAACAAAAACATTTCATGTATAGTCCTTGCCATACGCAGTTGCACTTTTGTGACTTTGCCATGATAAAAACATATATCCTAACCCAAAATAAGGTTATTCTAGACATAGAAAAAATTGACGTCTGTCTTGTGTCAGAAACGCATTTCACTAACCAGTCTCACATTAAATTTAAAGGTTATAAAGTGTATCATACAACTCACCCTAGCAATACTGCACAGGGGTAAAGTGCTGTAATAACTAAAGAAAATATATCACACTATGAGGAGATGGGATATAAAACCATAGAGATTTAAGCTACAATAGTAAGTGTAAAAACCAAAACATATATACACTAGTCATAAATGCTGTCTATCTACCACCAAGGCACTTACTAAAGAAAAATCAATATCTTAATGTTTTCAGAAAACTAGAAAACCGTTTTATAATTGGAGGTGACTTTAATGCAAAAAATACCTACTGGGGATCTAGACTGACGAATTCTAAAGGAAAATAACTTTTGCAAGCTATTAGTGAATATCAATGTAAGCCGATATCAACTGGTAAGCCCGCATACTATCCAACAGATCCAGGAAAAATTCCAGATCTAATTGATTTTTTTATAGTAAAAAATATATCTTTAAGTTTTGTAGATATAGAAGAAAGTTTTGATTTACACTCAGATCATTCACCTATTATTCTAACTCTTAGTAAAAACATAATAAAGAAAGAAGCAAATATCTCACTAGTTAATAAACTGACTGACTGGATTAGTTTTAAACAAAGTCTGTCACAAAAAATAAACCTATCAGTACCATTGCAAACGCCAGAACAAATCGATAAAGAAGTTGAATATTTTGTTACAAATATTCAACAAGCAGCTTGGGAAAACAGTCCAACACCAAAGAGAATTTTTAAGGGAAACAACTATCCAAAGGAAATTAGAGACCTTATATTGGAAAAAAGGAAACTAAGAAGAAAGTGGCAGCAAAGCCGTGATCCTCGGGACAAAACAAATCTCAACAACATGACGCAGCGCATTAGGCGAGAAATTCTAGTAATAAAAAATTAATCTATTAACCATTTTCTTAATGAACTTACAGATGATAAAAATACCGACTATTACCTTTGGAAAGCAACCAAAGATTTTAAAAGACCAACTATCCAAATTCCACCCATACGAAAATCTAACAACCAGTGGGCAAGGAGTAACGAAGAACAAGCAGATATTTTTGTCATTTAGGAAAAACATTTTAGCCCCACGAAGCACCAGATGAAAACTTTCATTTAAATGAACCCCATCAAATCGAAGACCATATTAAGCTTACATCACCAAAAGAAATATTAACAGAAATCAAAAATATTAATTCGAAAAAAGCCCCAGGGTATGATCTTATTAACGGGGTAGTCATAAAACAACTCCCCAGAAAAGCTATCGTAAAACTATGCAACCTAATTAATGCGTCCTTTAGGCTTAGGTATGTACCTAAACTGTTGAAAGTTGCAGAAGGTATCATGATTCCAAAACCGGGAAAACCACTCCATGACGTGTCTTCTTACAGGCCAATATCTTTGCTGCCAATTATATCCAAGCTCTATGAAAAATTATTGCTTAAAAGAATAAAACCCATCATAGAAAGACAAGAAATTATTCCATCTCATCAATTTGGTTTTCGAGACAAGCATTCCACGATAGATCAAGTACACAGAATTACTAATATAATAGAAAAAGCACTAGAAGAGGGAAAAGTTTGTTCTGCAGTTTTTCTAGATGTAGCACAAGCATTTGACAAAGTGTGGCATGAAGGCCTTAATTTTAAACTAAAACGGTTTCTGCCAAAACAATATTCGGATATTTTGGAATCATACACATCTGATAGACATTTTAGAGTAAAACAGGAAGACTCATACTCAAATTTAAGAGAAATTCAAGCAGGCGTGCCCCAGGGTAGCGTACTAGGCCCTTATCTATACTTATTATTCACTTGCGATATCCCAAAGCCAGAAAATTGTCACTTAGCCACATTTGCCGATGATACTGGTTTATTGACGGTAGAAAAATCTATTGAAAAATGCATAGAAAAACTTCCGGATGCAGTCACCGAAGTTCACAGTTGGACCACAAAGTAGCGAATAAAATTAAATGAAACCAAATCAATTCATGTTGATTTTACAAACAAAAATATAAATCACATACAAATAACTATTAACAACATTCCCGTCCCATATTCAAATCAGGCAAAATATCTCGGTATAACACTTGATGCGAAATTGCGCTGGAAAGCACATGTTAAGAAAAAAATAAGAAGAACTTGAGATAAGGTATAGAAAAATGAACTGGCTAATTGGAAGGAAGTCCAATTGTGAATGCACCTTGGTACGTTCGAAATAGGGACTTTCATCGAGATCTAAAAATCGAAACTGTAGCAGAGACTATAAAAAAGTACGCAAAAAGCCATGAAGATAGACTCCATCGGCATGTGAATGTGGAAGCAATTCAGCTTCTAGACAATACAATGCTAGTTCGAAGACTAAAAAGAGTGAAGCCGTTTGAGCTAGTAAACTAAGTGAACTACATAAAACAAAATAATGCTATAAACACAACAAAATTGTGAGTTACAGACTAAACAAAGCGGGGAGAACTGCTGAGTGAACCCTAAGTTTATATCTGACTTTTCTTGTAAATTAAGTTAAAACAAAATTGCTAATTAGTCTTACTGACTAGATTGTAATACAATAAACACAGTGTATTTGACAAATAAATAAAAAAAATTTCAGAGCGGTGTCTATTTTGGATTTGCCACTTTAACTTGGGTCAAATCGAATCCATTTAGGTTTAATAATCCGTGACTGAAATGGAATTAACCTTGCGAAATTGCTGATGAACTCCAAACCGATAACTCTCTGTTTAATTTGTTTTTGTTGTTTTTTTCAGTTTCCATGAAGATCCAACCTTTTCAAATATTTCTGATGACACCATCGCTTACTCTGATATTAAGACAACAATTGAACCAGCCGAGGAACGGACGACAACTAGTGGCACGAAATATCAACAAATAAACATTGCAGGTTTTCAGTCCGGCAACCAGAAGATAAATGTTGAATTGAGTTTTCCAAGCAAGTTTGAACGTTTACCAAACAGCACTAAAGCTACTCCTGGAACTAAACTGAAACAGTATACAACAATCCATGAGGACGAAAACGAATGTAAATGGTTTTATTGTGTTTATTGCAAATATAAAGCTAAACGAAACTATGATTTAACACGTCACATGCTGAGACATAAAGACGAAAGTAAAGTTAAGTGGTTTCAATGTAAAGAATGTATCCACAAGACCAAATGGAAAGATAGTTTAATTAAACACATGATTTTACATAAAGACAAGAGTAAAGTTAAATGGTTTCAATGTGAAACATGTTGTTTTAAGACCATCCACAGAAACAGCCTAAACCAGCATGCAAAAACCCATAAAGACAAAATTAAATGGTTTCATTGTTCTCAGTGCGATTACAAGGCTAAACTTAAATGTCATTTAAGAAGACACATGCTTAAACATAAACACAAGAGTGAGGTTGAGTGGTTTCAATGTGAAAAATGTAGTTTTGGGACCGTATACAGAAGCAGCCTAAACGAGCATGCAATAATCCATAAAGACGTAGACAAAATCAAGTGGTTTTATTGTGCTGATTGCGATTACAAGGCCAAAACTAAAAGTAACTTTAATAAACATGCGCTAAACCATAAAGACGCCAAGGAAATAAAATGGTTTTATTGCACTGGTTGTGATTATAAGGCTAAATATAAAAATCTATTAACAAGACACCTGCTTAGACACAAAGACAAGAGTGAGAGGACATAAAACGGTATAGGATGATCCATAAAATTAACTGATGGCTTTAGCATAATATTCATACATATAGAAGAGTTGTATCTCTAATCATAAGTAAACAGTTCAAAACGGTCTAATTAACTTCGCAAGAATTGTCAAACTGACCAAGCAGTGTTATGAGGAGTCCCATAAGGACGAAACAGTTAACTGTCAACACTTATTAGGTGTCCATTAGATCTTGGACCCCCGTGAGGTTAAGCTTAGCTACCTACGGAAAAATATGAGAGAATCAAAAACTCCTTTTTGCCCGATTAGCCACGAAACTTGTTTGATTAGTAACAATAATAATAATAAAAAAAATCATAATAAAAATAATATAAATAATTGAAGCTAAATAAAACCTGGTGGTCCAACTTTCATGCTACTATAATTTAATTTGAGAAAATGTTTTGTATATTTTTTAAATAAATGAAGAGGTTTAATGTATTTAATGCTTTGTTGCTTGCTGAATATAATAAATATTTTTGCCAATATTAGTTTTAAATTGTATTAATTTTATATTTTTATTTTGGCGAGTTGTATGATCATGACAATTGTCATTTAATTTTATATTTTTATTTTGGCGAGTTGTATGATCATGACAATTGTCATTTCTTTTAATATTTAATTGAGATGTTTTATTGTGCTTGTTGTGATTATAAACTTAAATGTCATTTAACAAGACACATGGTTAAACATAAAGACAAGAGAGAGGTTAAGCGGTTTCAATGCGAATAATGTAGTTTTGGGACAGTAACTTTAATAAGCATTCGAGAATTCATAAAGACGCAAATGATATAAAGTGGTTTTATTGTGCTAGTTGTGATTATAAGGCTAACCACCAAGGTAATTTAACAAGACACATGCTTAGACATAAACACAAGAGTGAATTTAAGTGGTTTCAATGTGAAAATGTAGTTTTAGGACCATACACACACGCAGCCTAATCAGGCATGCAGAAATCCATAAAGACGGGGACAAAAAGAAAATAAAGAAAACTGGTTTTATTGTGCTCATTGCGATTACAAGGTCAATAGTACAAGTAGCTTTAATAAGCAACCTGCATAAAGTGGTTTTATTGTGCTGGTTGTGATTATAAGGCTAAATATAAACGTCTATTAACAAGACGCATGTTTAGGCATAAGGATAAGAGTGAGGTTAAGTAGTTTTAATGTGAACAATGTGATTACAAGACCAAATATAAAAAAAATCTTTAAAAGGCTTGCATAAAATTAACTGATGGTTGCAGCATAATATTTATAGATATTGAAAAATAATTAGAAGGCTACTGCGCAACCTCCAGTAGGGGCGACGTAACGTTATCCGTCATTTTTTCACAGATTTTAAGTACCAGCGGTTACCCCTAGAGGTCGTTATGGAGAACAAGCACAACAAGGGTTACTGGGGACCTGTTTTTCACAAAAGTACAAAATACAAAACATACTTAACACAAATGAACAATTGTCAAATTGCACAAAATGCAAACCTAAAGATAAGCAAATAGTACTTTCGTATTTTGATCAATCCATACAACTTACAAAACATAAATCAACCAAAACATACGTAAAAGCTGCAAACCATGCAACGTTTGGGTTCAGAATAAGAAATAAAATAGAAAAAGATATTTTACATGGCGCCGCTTTATTATTTGTTAATAAAAAATATCTAATAATAATCTGACTTATGCGATCTATTGATTCTCCATGAGCCTTCTTTTACCACACTGCTGCTTAAGAAAACATTGGAGTATAAAGTTTATTGATTATTATATTTTATAATAATATTATTTTTTGAAATAAAATACTTTTAAATAACTTTTATAGTTTTTATTATAAAGTTCTTACTCAGATGACATCTATGGAAAAGAGAGCTAAAATCTACAAACAGTCGCTTATATACTAAGAAGTAATACCAACCTAATATACCAATACCAAACTGACAACTTAAAGAAACTTAATGTTCCTAAATATAAAACAATTTAGAGAAATGGTGAATGCGCTAGAATTATAATTGTCTCTACACCTTACATCCCCCCTTACAAGTTTTTATTGAAAATAAAATACTCTCTGAAATTGAAAAAAAATTAAGTTTTATCACAATAAAGCCAAATAGATTTTTTTTTAAATTTTTTTTTAGATAATAAAAAGAATTATTTAGTTTGATAGATTAAAGCAAATAAAGTATTTGAAGAAAATCAAACCTGACTTAAATCTACAAAACAATAATTTAAATTCAAAAATAAATCTAAAATACATGGTAATATGCTATAAAAAAAAATTACTACCCAATAAATAAATAATCTCAGTTGCAAATCATATTCAAAATTAAAAAAAATATTAGCTAAATAAAATAATTAATTAAAGAATCGGTATAATTAATTAAATTAAATAACCAATTACATAAAATCATTAACACTTAAAAATAAATAAATTTCAATTCAAGAAGAAAAATATGGGTGTACATAGCTATATGTAGGTATAAACTTAAAACTAAAAAAAATCATTTCAGTCAATATAAAATTTTAAAAAAAATCTCTATAAATACATAATATTAAATTACCAACAAGATAAATATTTCAAAAATAAAAACAAAAATAGCAATTTGAAGCATATTACTTTTCTGTCTTTTAATTTTAAAATAAATAAACAATTCGAAAAAAAATGCTATAAATATTTTCAGGTTTTAGACAAAACAAAAACATTAAAGCAGGTTAAAAATAGAATGCATTTATAAATAAAATATACAGCAAACAAATAGTATAAAAAAAATTAAGTTTCCTTTTTTACTGTACTTCTTAAAAAATAAGGATCTCTTACAAATGTGTCTTTCTTTAAAATACTTGGTTTTGTTAAATTTTTATTTTTTAAAATTAAATGTTGTCTTGTTCGTCTAAACAAGTTGCCAAAATTGTCCTTAACTAAAAATGATCTTGGTTCATTACATTTTTCAACAATAATACTATTTTCCCACTGATCTCTATTTTTAAACATGACTTTATCATCAACCTTCCCACCTGCCAAGTTTTTTGTTGTTCGATCATAATAAAATTTCTGTTTTTTGCGTCTTTTAATTTTATTTTGCCTTAATTTTTTGTTATCTAAGAGCATAGGTTTGAGCATAGAATCCACAATAGGTAAATCGTCTTTTAAACGTCGATTAAATAACATTTGAGCTGGCGAAAAACCCAGATCAGGAATTGGAGTGTTTCTATGATTTAATAGATAAAAATCTAAATTTTATAAACTGCCCTTATTTTCATAAAAGCATTTTTTTAACATATTTTTGCAAATATTGACACCTTTCTCAGCCATGCCATTACTTCTCGCATAATTTGGGCTAGAAGTAATCAATTTAATATTATGTTCATTTAAAAATTGTTTAAAAATAAAAGAGCTAAATGGATTATTGTCTGAAATAATGATACATGGAAAGCCATGAACTGAAAAAATTGGTTTTAAAACTTTTATGCATTCTTCTGCAGTTTTACTTTTTAATCTTTTTAATTCAATCCAATTTGAAAAATAATCAACAACCCCCAAAAAACATAAGCCTTTGAATTCTAAAATATCCATACCAATTTTTTCCCATGGTCTTTTAGGCATTTCATGTTGTTTTAAGGGTAGTTTAGGGTTGTTTTGTCGAAATCTTAGACAAATTTCACAGTTAGAAACAAATTGTACTATTTCGTCACTAATGTTTGGCCAAAAAATAGATTCTCGCGCCTTTGTTCGACATTTGTTAATTCCTAAATGCCCTTCATGTAGTTTTTTTAACATAGACATTCTAAGGCTTAAAGGAATCAACAATCTGTCACCATAAAAAATTAAATTATTTTCAATAGATAATTCGTCTCTAATTTGATGAAACTTTTGTAGTTCAGTGGACAAATTTTTTATGTTTTTTGGCCAACCTTGCGATAAATATACCATTAATAAAGACAAATTTTTATCGTTTTTTGTTTCCAATAAAAATTCGGATTTTTTGTGGTCACTCATAGGAATATTTTTATCAATATTATGTACGACAAAATTGTTTTTCGGATCGTCTTTTACAGAGTGTTTCAAAAAAGATCGAGATAAAAAGTCAGCAATGAACATTTGTTTTCCAGGCAAATAGTTAACTGTTAATTCATATTTCATTAATCTTAGCAGCAATCTTTGCAATCTACTAGAAACTTTATTTATATCTTTTTTAAAAATACTGACAAGAGGTTTGTGATCAGTATAAACTAGCACATTTTGCTTGCCATAAATATAAAAATTAAATCTTTCTGCTGCAAATAAAATTGCTCCCAACTCTCTCTCGATACAAGCCCATCTTTTTTCTGTATCAGTTAAAGCTCTACTTGCAAAAGCTATAGGTTGTCCCTTTTGCAATAAACAAGCCCCAACGCCCTCTTGACTAGAATCACATTGTATCACAAGAGGTTCATTTATGTCATAATGTGTTAGACAAGGAGGTGAAGTTAACATTTGTTTTAATGTGTCAACCCTTTCTGAATGTATTTTTTCCCAGTTCCAAGGAACATTAGAACAAGTTATATTTCTTAATGGTGCTGTTATCTGAGAGAGGTTTGGTAGAAATTTTGCTAAATATTTTAAAAGACCCAAAAATCTTAAAAGTTCTTTTTTATTTTTAGGATAGTCTAGTTCTAAAATGGAATCTATTCTATTTTTATCTATTTCTATGCCTTTTTCTGAAACTTTAAAGCCTAAAATTTTTACCTCTGTCTTTTTATACTGAAATTTGTCTTTATTAAAGGTTATGTTATTTTTTAGTGCGGTTTTTAAAACTTCATTTAAAATCATATCATGTTCGATCTCTGTAGTTCCTGATATGATTAAATCATCTATGTAGACTTTATTGCCAATTATTCCCCCAAAAATGCTAGTATCTTTCATTTGAAAAACTTCAGCTGCTGTGTTAATTCCGAAAGGTAACCTCAAAAACCTATATCTGCCCAAAGGAGTTGCAAAAGTTGTTAATTTTGAAGAATTTTCATCTAACTTTATTTGGTAAAATGAGTCTTTCAGGTCTAAAATTGAAAAATATTTTTTATTTGATAAATCACACAAAATTTCATCCGCTGATGGAATCATATAATGCGCCCTTCTAATATAAGGGTTTAATTTCGAAGGGTCTAAACAAATTCTTAATTTTTTATTAGGTTTTTCAGTCACAACAATATTATTAACCCAGTCAGTTGGTTCAGTTTGTTTACAAATTACCCCCTCTGATTCTAACTTTTTTAAACTTTTTTCAAACTCAGGCATCAAGGCTTTTGGAATTCTCCTCGCTGGAAAAACACATGGTATAGCATCATCTTTCAAAGAAAATTTATAAGGTTCCCCTGGAAATGTTCCTAGTCCCTCAAAAACAGGTTTAAATTTTTGCAAAATTTCATTTTTTGAAGAAAATTTTATAAGTTCTCCCTGTAAATTTAAATTATTAATCGTTTTAATTAAATTTAATTTCAAACATGTCTCCAATCCTAGAATAGGTTTACCCTCAGCCCTTACAATCAAAAATTTTATTAAGTGTTTCTCACCACGTATTATACAATTTAGCTTTGTAGATCCTATGACGTCAATCCTGGCTCCTCCATAGGCAGTTAGGCTGACGTTGCTTGGGTTGAGCTGTTTCTGAGGTGCTACTTTCTGTAGAACCTTGGCAGGCAGGACGTTGCATTGTGCTCCAGTGTCTACCTTAAAAAAAATGTCAATATTATTTATGGAAATATTTTTTAAAAGTTCATTTTTATTTATTGGCTCCCTGTGTATTTTACTTTCAGAGCATATAGATTGCACCTGCAAACAATCTATAAAAAAATCATCATCTGAGGTATTCGAACATGAAGATAAATCTAAATTGTTTAGTTTTTTATTATGATTAATTTTTTTTTTATGTGTTTGACTTTTTTTATTCTTATCAATGTATTTATTTTGCGAACAGCAGGATTCAAAGTGGTTGGCTTTTTTACAAAAACTACAAAATTTCCCAAAAGCTGGACACTGTCTATAACTGTGTCTAGTTTGACATTTGCCACAAAATCTTTCAAATTCAAATTCAAATTCAAACATTCTTTTATTTAAAAAATTGTACACAATCAAAAAGAGCATTGTTACAATTGGATACAATAAGCGTCAAAAAAGTAATATTTAACCTAGCTTTACACTAAATATAGTAAAAAGATTTGCATAATGTATATAGTATAACTAGTGACTAGTCACTTATTTCTACAATGAAGTTAAATAATAGTATATATAGTTATGCTGCCTACCTATTTCACCCAATAGACTACCACTATACCCTACTTGCATTCAAAACATGTACAAACAAAAATTCACAAATACAGCTAAAATCAGAATACAATTTAAAAACAATATTACGTCAGTAGAAGTTATTAAAACCTGAGATCAAGAAATTCTTGAACTGTATATGGCTCCAAATTGAGCAAGATAGTTTTGATTTTGTTTTTGTAATTTTTTAAGCTTTTTTCTGTTTTTAATTCCTGAGGTAATTTATTGAAAAATCTGATACAGGAGTAAGTGGGGCCTCTTTCTGTAGCTGTAAGCCTGTGCAAAGGGAAATTGAGGCCAACAAACCTAGTAGGAATCTCATGTTGTGATTCAAAGAGTTCAAACTTTTCCCTGTTCTTGTGCAGAAACAGCAGGCACTCATATATGTACAGACCTGTTATGGTTAGAAGTCCTAACTCCTTAAACCTACCCCTGCAAGAATGTCTTTTGCGAAGATTTAAAATAGTTCGAATGGCTCTTTTTTGTGCCACAAATGCTCGTTTTGCATCCACACTTCCACCCCAAAAAATGATTCCATATCTAAGAACAGAATAGATGTTTGCATAATATACAGTTTTGAGGTGTTCTACATTTAAATATTTGGACATAACTCTTAAGGAATAGCAGGCTGAATTTATCCTCTTACAGACATCCACCAGATGCACTGACCAATCTAAGTTGTTGTCAATATGCATACCCAAGAATTTTGTGCTTTCAGACAGGGATACAATCTGATTTGTTATCACTGCTTCATCTGGTATATCTCTGTTCTTCTGCTTCGTCCGGAAACAAACAAAGTTTGTTTTATCAGCGTTCAAAACCAGCTTATTCCTTATTTGACTTTTATTTTGAAAATTGTTAGAAAAATTGGTATTGTTGTTAAAGTTTTTAGACGCACTATTTTTAGAAAAATTATTTTTTAAAGTTTTTTTATTAGAATTAGAAAAATTACTCATCTGTTTATTCCGATGTGCTCCAACAATATCCACAGAACTTGTGGAAGGCTGATTTTTCTCCATGTCTTCCATCTGCTTCTTGTCTTGGTCATAAATCTTGCATTTAGCTTCCAACTTTTCCAAAGTTAGTTTATCAGTTTGGAAAAGTTGCTCTCTAAGGGATTGGTGTTGCATCCCCATTATAACCATGTCTCGTACCATATCATCGCTATCGGGATACTCACAGGATGAGACCAATGTTTTTAGCTCTGTGATGTAGGAGCTGATGGATTGGTCTATTTTTTGCTTGCATGTGAGAAATCTGTATCTTTCATATACCACATTTTTCTTGGGCTCACAATTATTGGTGAATTTCTTTCTTACGTCATCCAATTTAGCTTTATCTAGCTTTATATTCAGCGTGTTAAATATCTCCACGCCATCATCTCCGATCAAATTGAGAAATATTGCCACTTTGACTGCTTCTACTGCTTCGTTTTTTTCCATTGCTATTAAATATAGCTCGAATTTTTGCCACCATTTCGACCAATTCTTAGCCACATTGCCGGTGACAAAATTCATTGCAGGTGGTGCTCTTAAATTCTAGTGCACTTTTCTTAATTTTTATTCGTGAGTTTTACACCTGACACCATATAAAGTTTATTGATTATTATATTTTATAATAATATTATTTTTTGAAATAAAATACTTTTAAATAACTTTTATAGTTTTTATTATAAAGTTCTTACTCAGATGACATCTATGGAAAAGAGAGCTAAAATCTACAAACAGTCGCTTATATACTAAGAAGTAATACCAACCTAATATACCAATACCAAACTGACAACTTAAAGAAACTTAATGTTCCTAAATATAAAACAATTTAGAGAAATGGTGAATGCGCTAGAATTATAATTGTCTCTACACCTTACAGGAGAAAAAATTATTATAATCGGTCAGAACTAACCGAACCGTAATCTTTTATCTATGGCGGTCATAAGCTTTAAATTTTTATAAAACAAAAAATCCAAATAAAACTGAAAATAAAATTGTGTCTCGGTATTTATTATAAGCAACGTCTACTAAAAACACTCATCGTAAAGGCAAGCATTATAGGAAGCAAAGTCTAATATTGGTTTTCTATTTTTTGGTTATTATTTTTGACATGTTTTCCTCGGTTTTGCATTGGCGGCTTGATTTTATTTTAAAGATGTTGTTTTACAGAGCTGCCGTGCAATTAGGATTTTTAGCTTTTATGGTTTTGAAGAAAAAAATAGCTTGTTCTCAAGGAGCATAATTTGTTTATTATTTTCCGGGTTTTTTAATCAAAACTAGAAAAATTTTATAGGTAGATAGCAGCTTTCTAGGTACCTATTTTTGTATTTATGCATTTAGAAATAAAAAGTTATGCTGCACAAACACTATTATTAAATAGATCTTTAGACTGTTTTAAAATTACTTTATGATGAGTGACCTTCGAGGGCTGTGTAGTATTTTATTTGGTGGCAGGCCCTGTTGGATCCCGATGCCCCACCTCAACAATACCAAACTGCAAACTATGCAGACAACAACCAAAAATGATTAACCAATATTAACAGGGTTCAAAACTTTACTATTCTACAGTTACATCACAACCATGTCTTGTAGAGGTAAATATTGCACTCTCACTATCAAACTCTGCTACTGCTATATGCTTTTGTTTAGCCCAGTATGATGTTGATGGAATCATGTAGTGAAATGCTGCCAAAATACCATTAGCTTAACCACAAAGAATATAGCCTGGGCTAGATACTTTGTGGTTTAACCCACAGAACAGCAAGGGCAGTTTAATCCGATAAGAGCAAACACATGCTCTTCTCGTGTTTGACCAAAATGGCCCAGTTAGACACCATTTACCAGGCTTTGAGTAGGTAGAGATTGGTTCAAATTGGATACTTTCAGTGGGCGACTAGGCAGGGGTGCTGGATCTGATATGATCTAGGGCTGGTCCTCGACAAGACAAACCAGTCTGCCACTGGGCGCTGTTGTGGGGTTTATAGTACCCAAGGGGATTAAGAGAAAAGCTGACTTTGTTTACATCGCCTAAAAAACAAAGGTATTTTAATCTTAACACTTTTTATCAAATCATCCTACTCAACCTTCCTGTATATTAATTGAGTTGAGTCATTTTCATAACATGTTAGTTTAGAACCAAGCAGGAGTGATTTCCAGAAAATCAGAATCTAAATCAAAATTTTTTGTCAGGAACCTATTGCAATAGTGCCAGGCACTAATTGTACCGGGCACTATATTGACAGGTTCGTATTATAAGAACAGCTGTCTTCTTTCAAAATTAGGCCATTGTTTATTATAAGAGCCGGAATTAATAGTGACGCCACTATTAATGGAAAATAAACGACTGGATTTCTAAATTCGATTTTGGTATGTCAATTTTAAAAGGTCAACTGTCAGTTTTTAATGCGAAACTGTAAATATAGTGTCCGGCACAATTTGTACCTGGCTTTATTGCAATAGGTCCGTATTTATACCTTACGGTAACTCTATCCGTCGAAAAACTGTATATTAGATCCATAGACCGGTCTATGCTAGGGACCGTGAACAAAGGCTTACTCTCAGATGCACCGTAACAAGGCTTTTTTTACACTTGATAACGGTTAGAGATACTTACTAACCGAAACGTCGTGTTTAAAATAAATAAAGACAATGGAAGTCCGAAATTATATTTCTTCACAATCATTGTCTACGAGTTTCAAACAGAAAGGCTTACCTAATTTAGAGCAGGAATTTCCACGGTCCCTGGAAGAGACCGGTCTATGGATCTCATTATATATATATACCGGGTGGGCCAAAAAAAACCGGACAATTTTTTTTTCATTATAGCTTTTGAACTAACTGTACGATCGATTTTAATAGGACAAACGGCACTTGATAGAGAATTACCTAAATATATTTTTTTGTCCGCCATCTCAAAATCCAAGATGGCGGACGAAATTAAAATATACCCTTCCAAGATGCTCGTTTATTCTTGTATTACGAACATGTCTTAATTATTTTTTTTAATTACTGAAAAAGCTGGTAAAAAGGTATGAACTAGCAAAATCGGTTCAGTGGTTCTAAAAAAAAATATTTTTGTTTCAACCATTGTTTTGAATATTATACGATTGCCTTGCCAATCATGTTTGAATTTATTTCCTTATAACTTCATTACTACTGAACCGATTTTGATAAAATAAAAAAACGTCCTGATAAAAATTGATTGCTTTTTAAAGACTATGATCAATATTTATCGCCATCTTAAAATTTAAGATGGCGGACAGAATCATACTTGATTCTTCAAAATGGCGTGTTTATTCTTGTTTTCCGAAAATATTTTAGTTTTTTTTTACTTTATAGAAACCACTATTTTTTCCTCACAGAACGACGTACAAATTTGAAAAATCGGTGTGGTAGTTCTCAACAAATCTATTTTCAACCATTGTTTTACAGATTCTACGATTGCATTGCCAATCCTGTCTGTATTCATTTCCTTATAAATTTGTTATTACTAAACCGATTTTAGCGAAATAAAAAAAATCGTGATGGGAATTGATTGCTGTTTAGAGATTCTTATCGAAATTTTCCGCCATCTGGGAATTTGAGATGTCGGACAGAATCATACTTGATTCTTCAAAATCGCGAGTTTATTCTCATGTTTTAGTTTTTTTTTTATAGCAAAACACTATTTTTCTCCTGCATAAGGAGGTACAAATTAATAAAATCGGTATAGTGGTTCTCACAAAATCGGATTTTGTTTTATTATATTATTTGCATTTATTTCCTTATAAATTCATAACTACTAAACCGATTTTGATGAAATAAAAAACATCCTAGTGAGAATTGATTGCTTTTTAAAGATAATCATCAAAATTTACCGCCATCTAAAAATTTAAGATGGCGGACAGAATCATACTTGACTCTTCAAAATGGCGTGTTTATTCTTATTTTCTGTAAAATGTTTGTTTTTTTTTTAATCTATAGAAAAGCACTACTTTTCTTTCGCTTAACAAGGTACAAAGTAATAAAATCGGTTAAGTGGTTCTCACAAAATCTGATTTTGTTTTAACCATTGTTTTACAAATTATACGATTGCATTGCCAATCCTGTCTGCATTCATATCTTTATAAATTCATTATTACTGAACCGATTTTAGTGAAATAAAAAACATCATGGTGCATAAAGATCAATCAGTTTGCACCATGATGTTTTTTATTTCACCAAAATCGGCTCAGTAATAATGAATTTATTAAGTATAATAATAACAAAAGTTAGACAGAATAACTCTTTAATGAACAACTTATAAAATAATATTTTTAAGGCATACAGTCATAATTTTTTTTTAGACCGCTTTATTTTTATTTACACAAACTAATCCGCTAACATACACCTATGTTTACTTCCCAAGTCCTCGGTTTACTAACCGATCACATTCAGTTTGACTTGTATTTTGAGTTTTGTGTAATGAAAAATAAAGCGGACTAAAAAAATATAACGACAAAACTTTTCAAAAATATTTTTTTATAAGGATGTACTAAGAAAGTGTGAAAATTGCCTTGGTTTTCAAAAAATTCCAAAAATATTAGTTGTTCATTAAAGAGATATCCTATCTAAGTTGTGTTAACAAAAATCCATGGACCGGTTTATTCTAGGGACTGTGAATGGTTTCGCTGTATTTGGCGAAATATTCGGTGTATTCGCAAATATTCTAAATATGCCATCCACATACAAGAACGAAATTTAATAAATATGCCAAATATGTTTGATTTTTTGCAAACAAATAAACAAGATGGCCATGTTTGTTCACTCATTTAGTTTTAATTTATCGCGAAGTATGTCTTCAGATTCGAAGTGTTTCAAGTTGTACGGTAATCTTTATTCAGAGGTAAAAAAAATTGTTAGTGAACAGACCCATGCGTTGTTCTCAGTGTTGCCAACCCTACGGATTTATCTGTAGATCTACGGATTTTGGATTTCGATCTCCGATATCCGATTTTTGATCCAAATCTACAGATTTTTGGCAATTTTACTAAAAAACGATAAACATCGAAACACAACGGTTGCCGCGCCTTATTCCTCCTTATCAGTCCTCATTATCTTTACTTTTTTTCCTACATTTTAATCATTTTGTTAAAAGGTTTTGCTTGGATCAGTGACCTTATTTTTCTAGACATCTAGCGGATGGTCGTTGCAACATTATTTAGAACGAATTGTATTACTTCGCGCGTTGTTTGATGGGGAGTCAAACAACGCTTCGCGCCACGAAAGTTAAACTATGTTTTACGTTATGTATGTTGCACTAGAAAATATTAGTGTTTGTACGTACCTTAACTAAATAAAAAAGGTTAAAAAAGTACGTACTTTTTATTTCTTCTAATTGTAACGGTTTATCCGTTTAAAAAATTGGCGGCACTGCAAAAAAGTTTATTTGGATCCGTTGGAACGGAGCAGTAGGTACCCTACCGTTCTCGTGCAATTCCGAACCAAAAAATTTGTGCACTCCTGTCACTGTCAAAAAAGAAAAAAATCAAACCAATATAAACTTTTTAATTGTAAAAAAAGCACCTGTTTTTGTTTTTAGTCTTCTTTGAACCTACGGATTTCTACAGATTTTTCGCGTTCACGTTACGGATTTTCGCTTTCCAATAGTTGGCAACACTGGTTGTTCTTAACACCTCAAAAAAAATCGTTGAAATGTCATTTTTTTTACTGTCATTCTCTGGTCGCCATTTTGATATTAATTTTTTTAACCTCAAATCAATTCAATTCAATTCAATTTCTTTATTTATATACAAGTTAAAATTTTTATAAAATCATTTACATTTTACAAACTTATTATTAATTTATACTAAAGAGCAGAAGAACTTAATCTTGAGAGCTCTTTACCAATTATTATTTTATGCTAAGTTTATATGCTAATATGAATTTTTAAAATAAATGAGTTTTAGCTGTTTTAAATTAGAGTAAATTTTTCAAGTAAAATTCCTCATCCTAATCCTAACCTAATCTACCCAAAGGCCTACCTTAACAAAAGCCTAAAAAAAGAAAAAACTTTAAATAACATTAAAATACTTATAAAATATGAAAAATACAAATCCTGTTTTTAATTTGGTTTTAAAATGAAGCCTAAAATTTTACAAGCTTTTTACTTAAAAATTTTAGAATTAATAGTAATTAAAAGACAATTAAAAAATGAATCAAGAAAAAGTTTGTTTTTGCTTAGATACAATTAATATTAGAATAAAAGTCATACATTATTAACAGAGCTACAAAAATTATTAAGTACCTACCTAAAATAATACTGAAGAATCAATCAATTTTAAAATAAGTTTTAGTTGACAATAAATTCTACATCTAATTTAAGATAAATTTAAAGATATTTTTTTAGGATTAATCTATTAAATGTTAGATAAAGCAATACAAATTATTATATTTTTCTGACACAGCCCTAACTTTAAAGTTAACATGTGAAAAACAAATTTAATATGACAATTACCATGTAAATTTCTTTAAAAAACCAGTATACCTTAAATTGTTGTATATTTATAAAAAACCTAACAATATCACATTTGAAAATAATATTTTGCAAGAATATCAGTATAAACCCATAGTTTGGTTTAGATATATTGATGATATTTTTAGTATTTGGCCTTATGATGAAAACAAACTAAATGAATTTCTATATTTTATGAATAACAAAGAAAGTACTATTAAATTTACATTAGAAAAAGAAACTGATAACAAACTTCCATTTCTAGATGTACTTATTGAAAAACAAAATACTTTTCAAACTTCTGTATATAGAAAACCAACACATACTAATAGATATTTAAATTTTAAATCAAATCACTCTACTATAATAAAAAGAGGTGTTGTTAAAAGTTTATTTGATAGAGCAAGGATAATTTGTTCTGATAATAACAGATTTTTATTAGAAAAAGAATTAATTAAAGAAGTTTTAATAAAAAATTCCTATCCTATAAATTTTGTTGAAAATTGTTTTCATAGAATAGAGTTTCCTAGAAGAAGAAATGCTAATATAATTGATTTAGATACTAAAAAATTATTGATTCCTTTTATACCAGGTATATCAGACAAAATTAGGAGAATAGCAAATAATTATAATATAAAAACAGTTTTTAAGACAGAAAATAAACTTAGATCTATTCTAACAAAAACAAAACCAATAAATGAAGAGCAGAATTCAAAAAATGTAATTTATAAAATACCTTGTGAATGTGGTAAAATTTATATAGGTGAAACTTCTAGACCACTTGAAGTAAGAGTTAATGATCATAAATATAATTTGAGAAGGGGTGATTAAGCAGCATTCTTTTGAGAGTAATCATAGAATTAAATGGGGAGAAAGAATAATTTTACAAAAAGAATCTAATGACATTAAAAGAAAATTAAAAGAATCAGCATGTATTTATTTAAATGAAGATAACTGTCTTTCAAGTATTTCTATAGATATAAGTAAAGCTTGGCTTCCTATTCTCAGACAAGATTTGCAAAAAGGTTTTTTTCAAAATTAATTAATACTGTAATGAAATTCTGATTACTTTTTTTTAAATAGATTTTGATATAATAGTAATATAATTTATTTATTTATAATTTAATAAATTTAATATTATTAACAATGATCATAATTTTGTAAAAATTTCTAAATGGTTATAAAAAAGAGACCTTATTGATTCTAGTTTTAATGAGTCACCCTGTTCTGTTTATTTTCAAATTTGAAAACAACATTGACTGACATAATGTCTTGAAATAGTATCATGTTACCTTGTGTTTTGTTTAGATTGGTCAATTGTTTTTGATAAACTTCAGAATATTGACAATTTGTCAACGATATAATAATAAAAAATATATTTGAACAAGAAACATTTAAGATTTTGAGAGAAAATATAAATAAAGAGCTTGAAAACGATTGTAGATTGGCAATCGAAACGTAGCGTATTCAAATTCAATTAAAAGATAAGTGGTTTAGGTTTTACCAGGCAAATATTTATTTTTATAGAAAGCCACTGACAAATTAGTGATTTTTGTTTTTCTAGGAGAAACGCAGTGGTTTTTTAATTTTTTAAAATAATTTTTCCTTACTAGTGGCGTAATACCCAGAAAAAGTTGTGTTTGTAAAATATCACAAGAGTTTAATTTTAAATACAAAAATAAGGTATATTATTTCAGCAATAAATTGTGTAATATAGAATAGTTATCTACCATCTAATATGGTTTGGTTTAAAGTTAAAATTTAATTTCATAAAATATCCCAAGAGAGAGAAATTTTTAAAAAAAATTTATACTAGGTATGAGAATCGTTATTTTTCGTTTATACTATAGGTACTTGACATGGCCGGTTTAGTAGTTTCTCAACATCTTTATTCTGGAGAAAGAAAGTTTTCAGTTTTTTAGTAAACCTTTTGAAATTTAAGTCCTTTACTGAATTGGGAATATAGTTATAGATTTTAGGTCCCAAGCATAAATACATTCTCTGTGTGTTTGTTTTTTTATAACGTTTAATAAAGATTTTGTTGTTATTGTAATTTAGGGTAAAGTCAAATTCTTCTATATGTTTTTTTGTAAAGATAGATACATTTTTACAGTAAAGTTCTGTTATCTTTAGGATATTTAAGTTTTTGAAAAGTTCAGCTGTGTGAGCCCTAAATCTGCAACCTTCTATACATCGAATAAAAGCTTTTTGCAAAATCTTAATTTTTTCAATGTTTTGTTTAAAAATTCCTCCCCACACCACAATGCCATAGGTAAGTATGGACTGCACCATGGCAAAATAGAAAACATGTAGTAGAATTTGCTTAGAATATATTTAAGTTTGTTACTGATATGGTTGATATGTTCTTTAAAGTTCATATTTTCGTCAAATATAAGGCCAAGATATTTAGTTTTTTTTACTTGTTCAATAATTTGACAGGTACAAGAATTTTTATCTGTGCAATTAAAGTGATATTTAACAGTTTTTAGAAATTTATAACTTTTTGTTGTGGAGAAATTTATAAATTGTGTTTTTGATGTATTGATGAACATATCATGACTAGTGTACCAGGCTTTTAAGAGTTCTAAGTCATGTTCGATATGCAAAAAGTTTTCATTCCATGTTTTTGAGGAGTATAAAAGGACAGTGTCATCAGCAAAGGCAATGAGGTGACCTTTAAATGGAGCAGAACATAAGCTATCAATGTAAATAATAAATAGAAGTGGTCCTAGGACAGATCCTTGGGGTACTCCTGCTGATATAGTAGCTTTACCGCTAAGTGTTTGATTAATTTTAGATATTTGAGTTCTATTTTGAAAGTAACTTTTAAACCAATTTAGGTGTATATTTTTTATCCCAGCTTTCTCAAGTTTTTATATTAGCTTGATATGTGATATGCTGTCAAAGGCCTTTTGAATATCAATGAATAGTCCAGTTACTTTTTCAGAATCATCTAATTTTTCAGCTATTTGATTAGAGAATTTTGCAAGGGCAAGTTCAGTTGACTTTTTTGGAAGAAAGCCAAATTGGTTTTGGGAGAAAAAATTATTGTGAATTAGCTTTTCAAAAATTTTTGAGAAAATAGATAACAGGGCTACAGGCCTATAGTTTCCAGGATTATTTTTCTGGCCACTTTTGTGGAGAGGAACTATTAGAGAAGTCTTCATTGATTGTGGAAAGATACCGATGTGAAGAGATTTGTTATATATATGGCAAATGGTTGGTACAATAGCGTTTTTAATTTCTTTTATGACTTATGTAGTTATGCCATCAATGCCAGGAGATTTGTTCAGGGACAGTGAATGAAATGTATTAAGAATTTCAGTTTCAGTGATTGGAGTCCATTTAAAATCATCATTAATTTCTTTATCTTTATAAAGGTTTAAATATTTTGCATCAATGGGTGTAGAGTGACTACATCTATTAGCAATGTTGGGGCCTACATTGGCAAAATAGTTATTTATGCAGTTTGAGATATCTGTTTCGGTTTTTAGAATATTATTATCTACTTTTAGATAACTTATTTTGGTGTCTTGTTTTTTTGATCCGGTAAGTTGTTTTAGTGTATCCCAGTGTTGTTTTATATTGTTTTGTTCTTGAATTTTTTTTTGGTAGTATTGAGATTTTCTTGTCCAAAGGAGTTTGTCTATAGTTTTTTTATAGTTAATGTAGTTTATTTTATCAACTTGATTAAATGGGTTTGATTTATATTTTTTGTAGAGTTTATCCCTTTGTCTGAGGCTTTTTAGTAGGCCGCTAGTCATCCAAGGCTTTATACGATAGTTTTTTGAGGTTAATATTTTTTCATCATAAGATTCTTGTATACATTCATTAATTTTATCTACGAATTGATCATAAGCTAAGTTGATGTCTTGTATTTGGTGAATCTCAACCCAATTTTTTTCTTTAGTTTTGTTTGTAAGTTTTGTAAGATTAGGAGTTTTTATGTTTTTATTTTTGTTTTGAGGTGATGTCAATTGTGTTTTTTTAGTGATGATTTGTATGGCTGTTATATAGTGATCTGTAATATCAGTATTGACTATTGTAGATTTTATTTCAAATTCTTTATGGTTTCTAACCATAAAGTGATCGATACATGTGCCTCTTTGATATTTGACATTCCATCTTATGATGTTGTTAATTAGTGATATCAATCCCAATTCATGCAATGTATTAAGATATTTGATACTGTTGTTTGTGCTTGGAAGAATGTCTAGGTTAATATCCCCAGTAATAATAACATTTTTTTCTCCAATTTCTGGCAAAATTTGTTCAAAGTCTGTTAAAAAAATGGGAATTTTGTATTGTTGCAGTCTATACATAGCTAGTAAAGAAAATTTTAAATTATCATGGGAGAACTCAATAAAAATATTGTCAGCACTTTTCATATTAAAATTTGTAACTTTGTTTACACTTAATTGATTTGTTATAAAAACTACTAAGCCTCCAGCCCTATAGCTGTTATTGCATGCAAAGAAACTGTTATAATTTTGAATGTTGTATAGATCTTTTTCAAAATCTGAAATCCATATTTCTGATAGAGTAATTATTTCCGGTTTTTTATCAAGTGATTCCAAAAAAAGTAGAAATTTTTCAAAGTTTTTACGTATACTGCTTATATTTAGGCTTAAACAACTAAGTTGGTAGCTATTTTTGTCTGAATTTAAATCAAATAAAGAGTTATTTTCTTCTATAATATTTATGATTTTGGTTTTTTGTATGTTTTTTGATTCTGTAGACAATTGGTCTAGAAAATGATTAACCGTTTTGAACCAAACGAAATAGTGTAAGAGAGAGAAACAAAGAAAGAAATAAATAAATAAATTGATAAAATTAATCAAGAATTAAATCAAGTACTTTAGTGTAGACTAAATTTATAAAAATACCTTATTTATGTTGTTTTTTGGTTTTCATTTGTTAAGATTAGTTGTTTAGACGTGTAATCAATTCTCTCTCTCAACATTTCAATTTTCTTACTTCTTATAGGGCAGTCACCATCCATGCTATCATGATTGTAGGTTATTGTTGTGTCAAACTTCTCATGTGTATATTTACAGTTGTACTCCATCTTTCTTGGCTTGGCAGTGGTAACGCTTGTGACCCTCGCCACAATATGAGCAGACTTGATATCTATTTTTGCAGGTTTTTATTGTATGCCCATAGATACAGCAGATAGAGCAGCGCATAGGATTGATGTCTTCCATTATGGAGCACTCGGCCCAGCTTATTTTTAGTTTTTTATTAACTAATTTCTGGAATGTCATGCCAGATACTTCCCCTTTGGCAATCCAACCTTTAGAGTTTAGTGTTTGTCTTTGGTAATTTATTTTAATTTGGTCATGGGAGTCGAATACTTCTTGGTTCAGTATCTGAAGTTCATTCAAAAGCTCTATTCCATCCTGATATTCTCGACGTAACCCAGTGATTATTATCTGTGGATTCTTTAATTCAGATTTGATTATTTGATATAAATTAGAGTCAATCTTTTCTACTGCTTGGGTGTAAAGTTTTTCAGTTGCTTCTTTAGTCGATGTTTTCAATATAATTAGTCCACTTTTTGTTTTATTTATTTGTAGAGGTGCTTTAATTTCCAAGGGGTTAATTTTTTGTTTTATGTATTTGATTGCCTCATCTGTGTTTACTGGATCAGTTCTTGGTGTAATTAGAATTGATGTCTGATTACTCCTTTGGGTGTATTCGCAACTTGGAGTCTTAGTTTTTTCAGCATAACTAACCTGCTTTGTATGTTTTGTTTGTGAGGTAGTTATAGTCCAGAACTTATCAATTTTGCTATTAAGTTCATCCAGTTTTGTGTCCATTTGCTTCAGAAAATTGTTTTTTTTTAATTATGGCTTTACACTCATCACAAAACCACATTATTAAGTTGGCCACGTCTTTAATCTTTTTGTATTGTGGGTTGTTTATTTTCATACATGCAGTGTGGAACCATAACCCTCACTGTCCTTCGCATTTTAAGGCAGAATCATTTTCTGTTACTAATTTTTCACAAAACGGGCAAGTTTCATCTATTTTTATAGGTTGGATTTTTATTTGTTGGTTTCGCTGATGTAGCTTTCACAAAAGGCAGTATTTTTAGTGGAAGTTTGTCAACATGGCTTTTGGCGCCAGAGTCATTTTTAGGTTATGCCCGATTATAAAAATTTGGAATTTTCAGTAAGTAAAGGATACTTTCAAGAGAAATTTACCACATTTTCGGTGACCGCAGTGATAGGCAGCAACTTAAAACACTTTTTACTTATTTTTGTTAAGTTTTTGTAGCAAACGCGTCAAATTTTTGTTGGTTACTAGGGCAACGATGCCACGAAATCAAAAAATTGTGCAAAATCCATTAACTTATTTAATAACTTATCTCAAACCGATCATCAAAGTCAAAGAATGGTACAAAACCAACGCCAAAAGAACAAAAATAACGCAAACTAAACATAGAGAAAGAGACGTCACAGACGAAGAGTGGTACAAAACTCCAAGTGGCCACCAGTCAGATTATTTTTGAGTTTACCGATATGCGACTGGCGAAGTGTCTCAAAAACAGAGGGCCAAAAATCAACGAGAGAGAGAGAGATAAAACTTATCTTCCCTACCTGCAAAATCGCACCAGGTCACTTATTCTATTGTAAATACAAAATTCACAATGGAAAAAAGCAAAAACCAACATGGCTGCTTCTACATATTGACACCAATAATTTTAAATATTTAATGTAAAGTGTGCCATACAGACAACATACTGTAAAAACTAAGATCTCAAATACAACAAAAAAACAGGATGCCAAGAAAATAAATTGGTAAAGGAAGAAGCAAAACAAATATTTAATAGTTAAATATCATATTGGGGATTATTGGTTACAGTACATTTGTCTTGTTTTCTGATAAAAGCTGCCTAAAAATATTTTTCATGTAAAAAACTTTTTTTTTGAGTTGGCATTTTTCATGTTTCACATGTTTTTTTTTTTGAGTTGGCATTGGTCTATATACTCTATTCCCTAGGAGCAGGTATTTCATTTATAGGTAAAGGAGTCATTCTAAGTATAATTTTATTTGTGAGCCTTAAACCTTTTTTCCCTTGTGATTGTCACTCAAAATGCTGTTTAAAAGTTAGTGTGTTATACAACACAACACTAACATCATAAAAAATTTTCAACACTCTTAAATAAATTTCCTTAAAAGTAGGATAAATTTGTTATTAATTGTTATTTTACAGAATGGCGGAAGCAGAACCCACATCTACATTCACTGTAAAGTCAGAACCAAATGACTTTCAAGAAATAACTAAAGAAGAGATCAAGCTCATGTTGAAAGACAGCTTAGCTGGGTAAGTTTCTTTTAGTCAGTCCTTTTGATTACAGGTGTAAGATTAATTTTCAGTAAAGGTGGTAATTGGCCAATTTCCAAGTTTGATAATGAAAAAACCCAGTATAGTATAAAACTGCGGCCAATAAAGGCACCCAAAGGTTCACATACATAGAAGTATATTATAATAAAGCGAAAAAATGTAATATTAATTAATTTTAATTATAACTATTTACCGAATCGGCAAAAAGCATAAAAGTTTCCGTAGATAGGAAAATCCAACAGATAAGTCGGGACAAATAAGAGTTAAATCTGATTTTTACCTTCCTAGCCTGCACACTAATGGCTAGAGAAGGTATTATTTTCGACAAAAAAAATGTTTTTGTACCAATACCTTCTTCGTTCATTAGCTCACTCCAAGTGAACTTTCTCAGACAAAGAAGCTTCTACAAAGTTTTTAGTACTAACATAAATTATTAAGAAAAACAGTTATTCCGCAAACCGCATCTGGTCCGTTTAAGAGTAAGCATATTTTCAAATTTTAAACTTTGAGAAACTGTTATTATCATTAATGTATTTGTAAAATCTAATCTGCTCTCAACAGTATTGTACACTAATTTAACTGAAAATTTTATGAAAATTGGTTTAGCGGTTTAGGAGCTGTTGTGGGCTGGACATACACACACGCATACATATGCAAACCCACACACACACAAACACTCAGACACGAAACGAATACCTTCTCTAGCTTTTGCTGCCCAGGCTAGGAAGGTAAAAATATATATTTTGAACTATTATTAGTTTCTGGATGGCGTGGAATGGCCGTATATCGAAGACAAGGTTAAATTTTACATTTTTCTGCATAGCAAAAAATAAGTGCTGTTATTTTACAGACTGAGAGACCCAGATGCTATAATGTCTTCAAACAGCCTGAAGTCGGAATCAAATAATTTTGAATTATTGAAGACTGAAGAGGAAATCAAGCAGGAAGAGCTTATGTTGAATGATAGCTCATATGAGTAAGTGTTTTTTAATTTTATTTTAACCCAGGTTTACCCAAATACCTTAGCCCATAAATAAAGAGCATTTCGATGCAGTTTTGGATGAGATGCTTGAACCCAGGACCCCCTTTAATTCTTAATGTTCCATACTCCATAAATTTATAGTTTTTCTAAATTTAATTGTGGAAATTTATTGTGGATACTATAAGAGTGTTTAATGGCTCTTTATCTATAAACCACTCTTCTTTTGTTTAATCTATCAATTAATTGCGTCATGCTTTAAAAACAGCGACTTAACAGAATTTGCAGATGATTTAAAAGACTTTAAAATTATAAACAACTTAAATAACTCTCTTGCACTGTTAGAGGACCTAAATAGGTTTGTTGACTGGAGCCAAAGTAATGGAATGCATATCAATATTTTTAATTCCTCAAATACCATACCATAAATAACAAGTAAAATTAAAGAAAGAAGAAGTTTTCTCTTCAGCTGGGACTCTTGCTCTGTACGCAAACGCTCTCTTATTAAGCTACCAAAAAACATACACAAATCTTCGGAAAACTTCTATCTATGCATGTGTATGGTGTCTCAATACAGGTCAGGTTGTCCAGTGGGAACCCAGGCTTGAAACTAAGTAAATGAGACTGGAAAAAGTAATGACAATGTGTTTGAAGTAAGCATTGACCCTTTCAAAAGAAGAGATTCCTTGGCTCGTTCACCTCCACGGAGCAGGACAACTTCGACAACAATGGAAGCTACAAAGGGAAATAAAGAAGAAACCAAGAAACGAAAAGAAAGAGGGAGCCCAGAAAATACAGAGGCATTCTCCAAAAAAGCAAGAAGCATAGAGAAAAGCTTGGAAAAAGCAAACATGGTGGAACAAACAATAGGTTTTGTACACAAATGCTTTAAAGAACTAGAGGTATTTGTATCATTTAATGCAAACACCAAGAAAGAAATTAAAGATACAACTGCAAAACTAGGAAGATATGTTAAGATCTTGCATGGAAAAGATACAAAAGAGTGGATACAAGAAAGAAGAGATGCATATGAAAACATTTTGAAAAACAGAGAAACAAAAGATGCTAGTGTGCAGACAGAAGTGCAAACAATAGATTATGGGCAGCAGTTTAATGGAGAAGAGCAGGAAATGGAAGAGGAGAAACTAAAACTACGAGAACAAATAAGAAATGCCAAAAATAGTGAAAGAATTAGAGAACTACTTGATATACAGTGGCCAAAGGATCTCTATACTAAAACAAAAGTCGAGGAGGGCAACCCAATAAACAACAAGGAACACATAGTAGTGTATGTAGAAAATGAAGATCCAGATAAAGGTATAGGTAAGCAATTTAAGGAGCGCTACCCTGAAATCTTTGATAGCGGAGAAAATGAAAATCAAGAAGAAATAAGATATGTAAAACAAATTACAGAATCAAAGACAAACACCCATACCAAGTACATTTTCCGAATTCTGCCGAAAGAGCAACCCGATGAAATAAATAGAGAAGATTTATTCTGGGAGATGACAACAAAACTAAAAGCGGAAATGATAAAAGAAGGTATAGAAAAAGTCTCAGTTGTAGCTCCAAATGACATTGAACAAGAAGTAACACGAAAGATAGTAGAATGTGTCTTTGTAGATACAAACCAAGAGGTTAAAATATATGTACCTAGGGAAACACAAAATATGAAACCCCAAAATATCCATGGAAGACCAACAAATCTCCCAGTCCAAAGAAGCAGACAAATTAAAATAGAAAGACCCAAGAGTATTAAGCCAGGAAATAGATCATATGCTGAACTGCTAAGAGACGTAAAAGAAGAAGTCACTAAGGCAGATAAAAACATAGAGATCAGAAATATAAAGAAGAGTAGAGATGGAAACCTACATCTAGAAATAGACGGAAATCTCGAAAACGCGGAAAAGGTTAAAGAAATAGCGGAAGGTAAAGACATGGAAGTCGAGGTGCTTAAAAAAGGCAGAGAAGGCAAAACATTACATGTTAAAGAATTAGATGCTGTCACAAAAATTAATGAAATTGAAGACGCTCTAAAACAAATTCTACAAGAGACAGATAAGACAACGTTTACTGTAAAATCCATAAGAGCGGCACATGGAGAAACACAAAATGCCACAATAACAGCAACAGACAACACAGCAAAAAGACTAATCGAAATGGGCAGAATAAAAATAGGGTGGTTAAATTGTAGGATAATGGAGAGGTTACAAATAGAAAGATGCTATAGATGACTGCAGTTAGGTCATATTAGCAAAGAATGCAAAGGTGCGGAACAAAAGAGTCAGTGTATGCGATGCGGTCAAAACGGGCATAAGGCAAAAGATTGCCAACAAGAAGAATTGTTTTAGCTGCCAATTAAAAGGACACCAAAACGGATCGATGAAATGCCCAATATATAGAGATCTGGTCAAACAAAGAAGAAAGACAGGAGGACGGACAAGTAAGTAACTTTAAATTAAAAAATGAAGATACTACAAATAAATGCAGACAGATCCAAGAAGGCACACGACATGGCCTACGCCACAGCAAAAGAGAATAACATAGATTTAATTGTAGCCAGTGAGCCAAATAAGAACTTATGACAAACCAGAGGCTGGATAGCAGACGAAAACAAAGACGTCGCAGTATATTTTATAAATTCTAATATAAAAGTTAGTAAAATAAGAAGTAAAAAAGGAATAGTTTCAATTAGTACAGACGCTTTTGACATCCATGGATGTTATATTTCTCCAAATATAAGCATCCAAACTTTTGAAGATTATATTAATACTCTTAGAGAAACGATAAGAGAAGGAGATCGTAAATCACTTGTACTGGGGGATTTTAATTCCAAGTCTTATGAATGGGGGGCACCAGTAACAGACCGCAGAGGAGAAATAATGTTAGAAATAATAGCGGAAGCAGATCTTATAGTACATAACACTGGCGGCAAACCAACTTTTGAAAGACGCGGCCAAAAATCATACATAGATTTGATTCTGACAACAAGAAGCCGTGCAAATAAGCTACGAAATTGGCAAATACTGGATAACGAACCATTGACACCGCATAAACATATAGTCTTTGAAATAATAGATGCTACTCCGAAAAACACCGAGATGAAGGGAAAAGTATTTATAAACAATGATAAATTTCAAAGAGAAATCAAAGAGGAAATAAAAAGAACAAGAGAAAACGAAATGACGGCAGAGATTCTAACTAGTATTATTAAAAAGTGCTATAATGCAGCAAAAGTTTGTAAACCCAAGAAAAACAGTGCTCCCTACTGGTGGAATAACGAGATAAGTCAACAAAGAGAGAGATGTATCAAAAGCCGAAGAACATATACACGGAACACAAGAACAGAGGCTGGCAATGAGACCCTAGGAAGGTTATGGGAAGAATATAAAAAGAAAAGAAAGAATTAGGAAGAATGATAATTAAGGAGAAAAGCCTACACTAGGAAAAACTTTTAGACGATCTAAACGAAGATGTTTGGGGTGAAGGTTACCAAATTATTAAAAGAAAATTCAAAGACGTGGGCCTTTAAACTAACAGACCAAACGATTAAAGAAGTCACTAACGTATTATTTCCAAGGCGCAAAGAAAATCTCATGACCCCAATATACACACAAGAAGTCCCGCCCTTTGAAATAGAAGAAATTAGGAAAGCATGTGATAAACTCAAACCAGGAAAAGCACCAGGCCCTGATGAAATTCCGCCCGAGGCAATCAAAGAAACAGTAGATATAGCACCCGAAATAATTCAAAAAGTTATGAATGAACTGCTGATGCAACAGACCTTCCCAGAAGCATGGAAAATTTCCAAACTCGTTCTTATACATAAGGCGGGAAAATCATATGATGCTCCAAATGGATATAGGCCTCTTTGTCTTACAGACACTCTTGCAAAACTGTACGAACATCTTATCAAGGAGAGACTCGAAAGAGAAATCATTGAAAGAGAAGGCATATCACCTAACCAATACGGTTTCCGCCAAGGGAAGTCTACTATAGATGCGGTAAAAACGGTGTTTAGCTCCCGCTAAATTCTCTATTTTAATTAATTCATTAATTTTTAGTAATTAGAAAATATTACTTTTTTACTTGCACTGCCCTCTTTTGGGACATTCACAATTCTAAAGGATTAAAATAAATAAAACAAATTCTCCTTTTTTTGTATTGATTCTGTTAATATAGCAGGAAGTTTTTTCTTTTTATCGCCTTTTATTGATATATTTTTATCATGCTTTCATACCAAAAACGCGGGTGCCGCTACGCGGTCCATAAATATATTTTTTCCCTTCTTTCCTATAACCTAAAAAGTGGACAGTGCGCAGTGTCGTATAAGAAACGAACTCAATCACGCGGTCCCTCGTGTGAATTTACCCTTAAATTCTCTTTGCCCTTTGGCACCCTTAAAAACCCTTTAAAATTAAAGCTGTGCGTTATCATCTGTGGAAGGTGTGTAGCTGTGAATCATGGAACTGGAGAACAGGGCCCTGTAAGCGACTACTCTGCAAATATCGGTGAGTTTTTTATTACACTTTATCCTCTCTCTCTCTCTCTACACTCTACCTACCCTTTACACCCTCTCCCAATACAGTCCCTTCTGCCTCAACTTATGGGCTACAAAAGTTTGGTCCTTCAATCCAAATACTGAACTACCCCTATAACCACCCCCTACCCTTACGTTGGCACTTGTTGTTTTAAGCCTTCTTTTGTTTAAAAAAAAAATATATATATATATATTTCAAAATTAACAAATTAAATTTTCTCTTTAGAAAAGGCGATTTAGATTTTTATTAAAGCAGATGATCTGTTTTCATGGTGTTAAAAATACCGGTAAACCGTTGTAGGTATCTGATTTTTTGCCTTTTTCTAATAAATTAAAACTCAGTTTCCTAAACGATTTTTTTTATATAAATCGATTTAAAAATTAAAATTTTTATTTTTTTAGGGCTAATAAACATCTTGTGCAGTTTAAAGGGATATATAATTGTTTGAAAGTATTATGCATTGCATACTTAGATTTGGCGCTTTTCATATTACACTTTAATTTACCTAGTAGGTACAGTAGGTATTTTGAACTCGGTCAATAAGAAATAAATTTCAGGTTTTTTATTGCATTCTCGGTCTTCGCGAATAAAAGTTTTTTTTCCTTTTTATTCGAATTTAGCGCGCATAGTAAAATTAAATACATATCATTTTTTTTTCTCGTAGTTATTTTTAAATATTAGGTATTTAAAATGACGAGTAGTGAAAAACAGTGTCGCGCCTTTAGGGGCATAGCAATAGATCGCATTAAAGAAATATTTAGTATTTCCACTCAAGCTATGTCTGATACCTTAAAAAAAGTTGATTTTGAGATGCGGTATGATCACTTGGACATTTTTTATGAGGAATTTAATAAATTTCACGACGCTGTAATCGCGTATTTAGCTGATAAAGAGCAACCCGATTTTACTGAGGAGAATGTCATTCGTCAAGGCACTGATTACCAATATTTTAGCATAAAAGCAACTTATAAAAGGTTATTTCCTCCTAAAGATGACTTCAACTCCTCTCACTCAAACTCTAGCTCCGGTCATAATGACATGAGCTTCAACATTCCAAAGGTGGATATTCCGAAGTTCACCGGCGATTTGTTTTCTTGGCAAACTTTTATTAGCTTATATGACTCTGTCATTCATAATAATACTATGTTCTCTAATAGTAGAAAGTTTCAGCTACTTTTAACGTATCTAGAAAAGGAACCCCTAACATTGGTAAAAAACTTGCCAATTACTGATGCAAACTACATTATAGCTTATAATGCGCTTTATAATAGATACCAAAATAACCGCCTCCTTGCGACTCATTATTGGGACAAAATTACCGATTTGCCCAAACTAAATACAAACAACCCCGCTTTTTTACGCAATTTAATAGATACATTTACTGATAATGTTTACGCTCTTACCAATTTAAATTACCCAATTGAGCACTGGGATTTCCCACTCTTTCGAATTCTTATTCGAAAATTAGACTCTGAGACGGTCACGCGCTATGAACTTCAGCATGACTCCTCATCTGAACCCTCTTTTGAGGACCTCAAAGATTTTGTTTCTAAGCAATGTTTTGCGTTAGAATCGGCCAACATTTTAAATAAAACTAAAACTTCTGGTTACGCCACTGCTAAACCTCCCTCAAAACCTCAATATAGAGGTAATAATTTTTCTACTCTTGCAGCTGGCGTCGCTCCATATCAGAACGCTTGTCCCGTCTGTAAGATTTCAGGACATAGTATATATAAATGCCCCGTTTTTGAAAGTAAAACCCCTCAAGAAAGACTAAGTTTAGTCAGAAAAAACCATTGGTGTTCCAATTGCCTCGGTACAAGGCACTCACTAAAAGCCTGCAACTCTACTTATTCGTGTAGAATTTGCCATTCCATGCACCACTATTTACTCCATATTCCTCGATCCCCTCCTAGTGGCTCTCCGCCACTGGAAAATCAGAATCAGAGCGCTCCTCTTCCGACTCATTCTACGCAAGTTTTGGCAGTACCTACTCTCTCTAACTCACAAGAAAATAATAATTTACCAAGTAGCCCCTCAACTCACGCTTGCAGTTTAACAAGCAACATTTCAGTGACATCTTCTTTACTCGCAACGGCCCAAGTCGAAGTTTTAAACTGTAGAGGACATTATGATAAAGCGCGGGTTCTAATTGACACTGGGAGCCAGGTGCATTTAATTTCTGAAAAGTTTGCAAATAAAATTGGTCTCTCTCGCTACAAAACTCATTTAACCCTAAATGGCTTAGGTCACACTGGCTGCACCCCCTCTGGTGGCATTAGTTGCTCCATAAGACCGGTAGGCCAACTCTCTCCTTCTTTTGACATTGATTTATTAATATTGTCAAAAGTTTGCAATGAGCAACCCCTCACCCCTCTCTCGCAGGGTGACTACCCCGATATCTCAAATTTAAAGCTCGCAGACCCCTCTTTTAATCAATGCAAACCAGTAGATATTTTAATTGGAGTTCAACTTTTTCCTTTTATTTTGACAGAAGGTAAAATTTCATGTGGTGTCGACAAGGCCGCAGCTCTAAACTCTATTTTTGGTTGGCTCATCATGGGCGGAAAAATTCGCCCCTCTACCCCCTCTATTAGCTCATATTTTATTTCAAATAATGAGTGTCTCGACTCTATTCTTAAAGCCTTTTGGCAAATTGAGGAAGTCCCTCAAAAAACTCATATAGACCCGGAAGATGAGCTTTGTGAAAAAATTTACAAAGATACTCTCCAGAGAACAGAAACTGGTCGATTTGTCGTCTCTCTCCCCTTTAAAGGACCAGAGCCCTCTTTCTCTAACTCCCGCTCTATTGCTCTAAAACGATTTTATAGCTTAGAAAATCGTTTATTAAAAAACCCCTCTCTTCACAAAGAATACTCTGATTGTTTACAAGATTACCTTGACTCTAATCATATGGAGTTAGTTTCAAAAAATATCCCCCCTTCGAATAAAATTTATTACATACCCCACCACTGTGTTATAAAATCAGAGAGTAGCACAACAAAGCTCCGCGTCGTTTTTGACGCGTCATGTAGCTGTCCCGAGAGCTGTCCCAGCTCTCTAAATGAATCTATGTTGACAGGTCCCAAATTACAACAAGAAATATTTGATATTTTGATGTCTTTTCGCCTGCATAAGTACTGCTTTACTAGTGATTTAAAACAAATGTTTAGGCAAGTCTTAATAAATCCCGCCCATCAAAACTATCAAAGAATACTTTGGAGGTTTTCTCCTGACCAACCTGTCAATGATTATTTCTTAAAAACTGTCACATTTGGCGTTAAAGCCGCCCCATACTTAGCTATAAGGTCTGTCATTGAACTAGCTAACATTTATGAGACTGAATATCCCTTAGCAGCTCACATTTTAAGGAGCTACGTGTATGTAGATGACTGTTGTTTTTCCTGTGAGTCACTCGAAAAAGCTCTCGAAGCAAAAGCTCAATTAGTCGCAGTTCTAGGTCACGGAGGCTTTCAGCTCAGAAAGTGGTCTAGCAATAGCTCTGAGTTTTTAAAGACTATTTCCCCTGAAAAATGCGAAACAAGCTATCTCTCCTTTGATGACCAAGACAATACTCTAAAAATATTAGGGTTAAAATGGCACCCCTCTACAGATGCATTTTCTTATAAGGTTTCCCCTCTTGATAGACCCTGTACAAAAAGATCCGTTTTGTCAGAAATATCAAAAATCTATGACCCTTTAGGTTTCTTAACTCCTCTCTCTTTTTTGGCAAAACACTTAATACAACATTTTTGGGCCTTAGGAGTCGGCTGGGACGACCCAGTCCCAGAAGACATTCAAAAACTTTGGTTTCAGTATAAAATTCAACTCCCTAAAATATCCGAGATCTCGATTTCACGCTTTGTGAATTCGGACGCCACTTCTCTTGAGCTACATGGATTCTGTGATAGTAGCGAAAAAGGATACGCTTGTTGTGTCTATTTAAGATGCATTTCTGATGACTCAATTAATGTTAATCTATTATGCGGAAAATCCAAAGTTGCCTCGTTAAAACGCATATCTTTAGCTCGGTTGGAGCTATGTGGCGCCGTGCTCTTGTCGAATTTATTACGACACGTTGTCAACTTAATCTCTAGCTCTCTTCAAATATCTCGAATATTCGCTTGGTCTGACTCCATGGTGACCCTAAACTGGATAAAATCCTCTCCGCACAGATTTAAAACGTTTGTTGCGAACAGGGTCAGCCATATTCAAGAAAAAATAGCACCCGATTTATGGCGTCATGTTCCTTCTAAAGAAAATCCTAGCGATTGCGCTTCACGCGGTTTACTCCCTGATGATCTGATTCACCATGACTTATGGTGGACTGGGCCAAGTTTCCTAAAATTACCCCCTGAAGAGTGGCCACAATCCACTATAAAACTTACCCCAGAAGTTTCTGAGGAAGAACGCAGATTAGCTCTCCTCGGAGTTTTTACCCCAACTCACCCCTTCGATAGTTGGCTAGACAACTATTCCTCTCTAGGACCCATAAAACGCATTGTTGCCTATTTATCTCGATTTATACACAATATTAAGCAGCACACTCCTGAAGCACGCATTCAAGGTCACTTGACCAACTTAGAGCTTTACAAAGCTTTGTTACTCCTTGTCAAGCATGTACAGTATGTTGAGTTTTCCGAAGAAATCGAAAAGCTCAAAAAAGGTCAACTTTTACCTAAACTGTTTCGAAAGCTACACCCTTTCTTGGACAAGAATGGATTGCTCAGGGTAGGCGGTCGCCTCCTGCTATCAGGTCTCTCTTATGATCGAAAGCATCCTGTGCTTTTACCCACTAAACATCGCTTAACGCAGCTCATTATTGAAGAATTTCATCATATTTTTCTTCATCCAGGACTGCAAACTCTTCAATTTTTAATTACACAACAGTTCTGGATTCTTTCCCCTAAACGAGCCATCGCGGGTGTGCTAGCAAAATGCATGACTTGTTTTAAAGTCAAACCAACCTCAACCTCTCAAACACCCCTTATGGGTACGCTCCCTGCTAGTCGCATAAACCAAGTTAAAGCATTTAAATATGCTGGCGTGGACTATGCAGGTCCCTTTAATATTACGCTTAGCAAAGCACGTGGCATAAAATCTCAAAAGGCATATATTTGCCTCTTTATTTGTTTTACGACCAAAGCTTTACATCTTGAGCTTGCGTCTGACTTAACCTCAGACTGCTTTATAGCTTGCCTTCGACGATTTGTCGGCAGAAGAGGTCTAATTTCTAGGCTTTTCAGCGATTGTGGTTCAAATTTCGTGGCAGCTCAAAAGGAGCTAAATGGTTACATGAAAAATGCCTCAGAAGCTCAAAATATTGAGTGGTCATTTAACCCGCCTTCGAGCCCTCACTTTGGAGGACTTTGGGAGGCTGGGGTTAAATCAGTCAAAACTCATTTGCAAAAGGTCATAGGCCTTCAGGTACTCACCTATGAGGAGCTTTACACTGTGCTAGTGCAGGTAGAAGCTATGCTTAACTCTCGCCCTATTTTACCCCTTAGCTCAGATGCCTCTGATTTGTCTGCTCTGACCCCTGGTCATTTTTTGACCATGGAACCACTCTCGTCCGCTCCTGATGAAGATCTGACTAAGCTTAATGTTTCTAGGTTATCTAGATGGCAACTTGTGCAGCGTATACACCAAGATATTTGGCGGCGATGGCACAACGAATATTTACAAACTCTACAACAGCGTCAAAAATGGAACAAATCTTGTAAAACCATTGAATTAGGCACTCTCGTGCTTATCAAAAATGAACTCGCTCCTCCTCTAAAATGGCGTTTAGGTAGGGTCATGAAGTGCCACCCGGGTCCAGATGGAGTAGTTAGGGCTGTAACCTTAAAAACTGCACAAGGTGTTATGCAAAGGCCAGTAGTCAAGCTGTGTCCTTTGCCGGTTGAATAAACCCCCTTTCTTTTTTTTTAGTATTAAGATTAGTCATTACTTTTGGTAATAGAATTATTTTGTTTTATTTTATTTTTTATTATTATTTTTGTTCTTTTTTTTATGGAAAAAGGCAAGAATAAGTGCCTTTTTGGCGCCCGGTATGTTTAGCTCCCGCTAAATTCTCTATTTTAATTAATTCATTAATTTTTAGTAATTAGAAAATATTACTTTTTTACTTGCACTGCCCTCTTTTGGGACATTCACAATTCTAAAGGATTAAAATAAATAAAACAAATTCTCCTTTTTTTGTATTGATTCTGTTAATATAGCAGGAAGTTTTTTCTTTTTATCGCCTTTTATTGATATATTTTTATCATGCTTTCATACAAAAAACGCGGGTGCCTAAATATATTTTTTCCCTTCTTTCCTATAACCTAAAAAGTGGACAGTGCGCAGTGTCGTATAAGAAACGAACTCAATCACGCGGTCCCTCGTGTGAATTTACCCTTAAATTCTCTTTGCCCTTTGGCACCCTTAAAAACCCTTTAAAATTAAAGCTGTGCGTTATCATCTGTGAAAGCTGTGTAGCTGTGAATCATGGAACTGGAGAACAGGGCCCTGTAAGCGACTACTCTGCAAATATCGGTGAGTTTTTTATTACACTTTATCCTCTCTCTCTCTCTCTACACTCTACCTACCCTTTACACCCTCTCCCAATACAGTCCCTTCTGCCTCAACTTATGGGCTACAAACGGTAATAGACATAGCAAAAGAAACAAAAATTCTTGGAGAAGGCGAAAAATGGTGTGCATTTATAACACTAGATGCATTTAACTCAGCCTCTTGGCAAATTATATTGGAAAAGCTTGGCGAACTGAGAGTACCCCAATACCTGAGAAACGTTGTTAGAGACTATCTAAACGATAGAGCTATACTATGTGGTAAAGAAACACTAAATGTCTCGGCTGGAATACCACAAGGGTCAATCCTTGGGCCATTGCTATGTAATATGTATTATGATTCAGTTCTAAAACTTAGACTAGAAGAAGGAGTTACAGCCACGGGTTACGCAGATGATTTAGGTCTTACAATTACCGCAAGGAATAAAACCGACTTAACAGAAAAAGCAAACGACGCACTCAAAAAAATAGATAGATGGATGAAACATAATAAATTAGAATTGACTCCAGAAAAAACTGAATCAGTCATACTCTGTGGAAAAAGAGACCGAAAAGATGTAAAGTTCAATTTGAATGGAACTGTAATTGTTCCTAAAAAGGCAATTAGATATTTAGGAATAATGATTGGGGAGAATATGTCATTTGGAGAGCATGTTAAAAGAATAATACAAAAAGCATCAGAAAAAACCACCAATATCAATATATTAATGACAAATAAGAAGGGACCATCAACTGCAAAAAGAAAGCTGCTTTATGGTGTAATACAATCCACCTTGCTATATGGTACACCCATTTGGGGAGAAGTGGTAAAAAGAGACAAATACAAAAACATTCTAATTAAAGTGCAAAGGAAAGCGATACTAAGAGTAGCAAATGCCTACCGCACTGTATCAAATGAAGCCCTACAGGTCATAGCAAGGAACACCGCCTATTGGCCTTGTAATAGAAAAAAGATTATTTTTAGAAAGAAACGGCAACACAGAAGAACAGAAAGAGAGGGCTAAAAAGGTTACACTTGAAAAATGGCAGCAAAGGTGGGAAAAAGATATCGGAAAACTGTTTGGACAAAGAGACTATTACCAAATATAAAACGATGGATGGAATGTAAACATAGATATGTCAATTATCAAATAACGCAGATTTAACAAACAAATCATGGGTGCTTTAAAGTATACACAAAACGCATAGGAAAAACAATAAGCGATAGATGTATGTACTGTATGGGCATAGACGACGCAAATCATACACTGATTCGTTGCCCAAAGTTTAGAGAAAAACGAAACATTATGCTAGAAGCGTTACATATAGAACAAGGAAACGTACTACCAGAACAAATCATAAATGAGATGCTAAAAAACAAAGATAATTGGAAGGTAGGTAACCAATTTATCAAAGAAATAATGGATAATAAAAGTAAAGATGAACACTCAGAGCAAACAATAATACTAGAGTAAAATTGAAATTGTTTGATACCAAACGGCTTGATAGTATTGAAGTATGGCTAGAAGTCTCCAAAAGAAGTTTTAGTCAGTAATGAGAGTAAAGGAGCACGACAAAATAAAGTACCAAAGAGAAATTAGATGATATGCACGAACTCCTAATCGCCAGAGCGGAAGGGAGATGTAGCGACTACACAGAAAGACTGCTGTGCCACCTGATGTAATGTTTAGAAAACGGTTCCGGGGGCACATGCATTTCAAAGGGACCACTTGTTTTCAGTGCTTGCACTGACTACGCCCTTAACAAAAAAAAAACAAAATACAAGAACGAGCAATTCTCAGGGTATTAACCCTTTTTATAATTTTTCTTTCTTTAATTTTACTTGTTATCTCTAAGTGTTATGTAATTAGATTCTCACGTCGACTAGTAACAACTAACTTTAATTATAACATTGAAGGCACATCACTCTTCATGGTTGACAGTATAAAGGATCTTGGTGTGGTTCTCGACAGCAAACTCACTTTTTAGACCAGTCAAATTATACGCATTGAAAAGTGTAGAGCGGCGAAAAACAAAGTTAAAAAAAATAAATTCGTGAGCAGAGGCGTTGCGGGTTAGGATTGGGGGGGGGGGATTGGGGGGGGGGGGGGGTAAAAAGGGGCAAGGAATCGTATTATTGGATTTCCGGTGAAAGTTGACGTCGGTGAAAAAAGTGACATACATAAAAGTCATAGGTCATAAAAATATCTAAAACTTTTGTAAATTTAATTTTACATAACCTCAAAATGATCGAGAATAAAGAAAAAAACTGTATTTTATTTTATGTTTTGTTTTTGCAAAAATAATGTCAGTTTAACAAACCTTGGTAAGAGTAGACCTCTTTGGGTGCTAAATGTCTTCAATATTTTACAAACAAAAAAATTAAGAGAAGATATTTGTTTTTTCTGTTCAAAAACACTTTTTTTTAAATTTAATATCCCTTAGTTGGGGATATCTTTAGGGCGAATACTCGCGCCCGTTAATTAATAAAATGCCGTTAATTACTTACACGATGTGAACGCTGCGTGTCTAAAAGGGAAGAGAGGGATCCAACATGGCTGCTAGCATCAATTGTCATAATTTGAATTTTCGCGGGTTATTACATCCCATCCTCGTCGCCAGTTTAATATCCCTTAGTTGGGGATATCTTTAGGGCGAATACTCGCACCCGTTAATTAATAAAATGCCGTTAATTACTTACACGATGTGAGCTTTGCCTGTCTAAAAGGGAAGAGAGGGATCCAACATGGCTGCTAGCATCAATTGTCATAATTTGAATTTTCGCGGGTTATTACATTTAATGAAATTTCTCCTTCAGAAAATCATCGTATATAGTTCTGCTGGTACTCAGTTTTTGGTACTGAGATATACTTTTTGGCGAAATAAAAAAAAATTGTCGTTATTTAAAAACATGTCAGAAAAAGGAAAAAAACTAAAAAAAAATTGTTACAATATTTTTTTAAGTTATTGTAGTTATTACGGCTAAAAAAAAATAGGCTACCTGCCTTGCTTTTGGAATATTAATGTACATTTACAGGGTGTTCTCAAAGTTGAGTCATTTATTTTCACAGGTTGTAGAACTCGTAAAAATAAGTCATTATACCAAAAATCATTTACATAAAAGTTGCAGAATAAAGAAGTTATTAACAATTCGAAAAATTTTAAATTTCAAAACTTTCCGCGTACAAACGACATGCTGCGACTGCATTTTGTTGGCACTCCCCGTAAGTTAATATTATGGCTTTACTTTTATCTCAATTCTTTTTACGGAATATCATTTTCGCGTACTTGGCTTTTTTTACATGAAATTTTTTTGTTATGATATATATTTTGATCACTAATTTCTGATTGACCCGTGGTGAAATGACCGTTTACTGAAGACAAGGTTAAATCTAAAATTTTTCTGCGGCGCAAAAAATAAGTGTTGTTATTTTACAGACTAAGAGACCAATATATACTGTCTTCGACCAACGTGCAGTCGGAACCAATTGATTTTGAAATGAAGAGTGAAGTGGAAGAAATCAAGCAGGAAGAGCTTATTTTGGATGACATTCATCTGGGTAAGTACATTGTATACAAATACGTTAGAGCATAAATATGGGGCATACCCATGCATTCTCACATGCGATGCTTGAAGTCAGGACCCCTATTTAATTCTTAATGTTCCTTTTTCGGGTAGACAGGATTTCGGTTACTGGGCATGCGTCAGTATGGTGGTTTTGGAACATACTCCGTTACGTCACTACATTATTTGACATTTGTCAAATATTTAGGCTTATGTGTATTATTTTTTTTCTAAAAACTAGTTGAATGAGTGAAAATTGATTAAATTGTGTATTAAAATTGTAGTTTTTCTATAATTAATTGTGCATATTTATTGTGAACACCATGAAGAGTGTTAAATGGCATCTGTAAACCACTCTTAACTTTATTAACAAATTATAAAGAAAAATACACGTAGTTACCTACCATGACTTCTTCCGGACATTTTTCCACAAACCGCATGTTTTACATAAATTATTTCCCATTTTTCACAGAAAAAAAGATAATTTTACACGACAAACGCAAGACACCGCGAAATGTCAATATGGCCTCCAGCCACATAGCAGCTGTGTGTCTGCATATTTTATTTTTTTATTGAGGTACAATAACAGGGTTGCCTCCAAGTAGTTCATTCCTTAATTACTCTAAAAAACTAAGATTTAAAGTAAAAATAAAAATTAATTTGTCAAAAAAACTAACTAAAAACTGCTTAATGGAACGGGCATTGTGGACCGGTGCATTGTCTCGGTAGAGCAGCCACGCGTTGTTCTTCCACAAATCTGGACGCTTTTTGCTTACACGTTTCCTTCGCTACGTCAATACTTTCTAATATAAAGGTTGGTTGACTGTTTGACCCTTACGCGCCCATTCGATATGAATAACACCCCTAATATCGAAAAAAAAACAATGCGCATCGCTGTTTTGGATGTGCTGGAGCGCCCTTCTCGTTCATTATCTTTAATTTCTTCACGACTATCGAAAAACTTTTATGCCACATAAAAATCAATGCACGAGACATACACTGCTCTCCGTGGACATCTTTTAGCATTTGAAAGCATTCAGTAGCCGATTTTTTGAGTTTTACTTTAAGTTAATACGTTCGTCAATTTTTTCGTTTGTCTTAATTCACAATTCAATTAACACATAATGCATTCAAGGTAGTAGAGGAAAGGCGACAAGATTGCGCGCGATAGTAGAACGCACATCAAGGTTCATAATAATAATAATAACTTCGACCGCCCAAGGCGTGGAGATTTAAAACCTGTTAGTACGGGGACCAGTCTTAAAATGTAATTATCATACCTCGTATACCGCCATTTTCTATAATATAGTAGTTGCTAGTATTCAGTCGTTGTATTCACTACGTCCTTCTCCCCTCTACATTGCATCTTAAACCATGTCAAACTAAAATCACATCAGGCGGTGTCTATTTTGGATTTGCCACTTTAACTTGGGTCAAATTGAATCCATTTAGGTTAATAATTCGTGATTGTAATGGAATTAACCTTGCGAAATTGTTGTTGAACTCAAAACCGATAACTCTCTATGTTTGTTTTTGTTCACTTTTCAGTTTCCATGAAGATCCAACCTTTTCAAATATCTCTGATGACACCATCGCTCATGCTGATATTAAAACAACAATTGAACCAGCTGAGGAACGGACGACAGCTAGTGGCACAAAATATCAACAAATAAATATTGCAGGTGTTGAGTCCGGCAACCAGAAGAAAAATGTTGAATTGAGTTTTCCAAGCAAGTTTGAACCCTTCCAAACAGCACTAAAGCTACTCCTAAAACTAAACTGAAACAGTATACAACAATCCCTGAGGACAAAAACGAATGTAAATGGTTTTATTGTGTTTATTGCAATTATAAAGCTAAACGAAAATATGATTTAACACGTCACATGCTTACCCATAAATACAAGAGTGAAGTTAAATGGTTTCAATGTGAAACATGTAGTTTTAAGACCATATACAGACACAGTCTAAACCAGCATGCAAAAATCCATAAAGGAGTCGACAAAATTAAATGGTTTTATTGTGCTCAGTGCGAGTACAAGGCCAAGAGTACAAGTAGGGTTAATAATCACGCGCTAATTCATAAAGACGCAAACGACATAAAGTGGTTTTATTGTGCTTCTTGTACTTATAAGGCTAAACTTAAATGTGATTTAAGAAGACACATGCCTAAACATAAAGTGGTTTCAATGCGAAAAATGCAGTTTTCGGACCATATACAGAAGCAGCTTAAACAAGCATGCAATAATCCATAAAGACGTAGACAAAATCAAGTTGTTTCATTGTGCTCATTGCGATTACCAGGTTAAAAGTAAAAGTAGCTTTAATAAGCATGCGATAATTCATAAAGACGTAAATGATATAAAGTGGTTTTATTGTGCTAGTTGTGATTATAAGGCTAAACTTAAAAGTGATTTAACAAGACACATGCTTAAACATAAGGACAAGAGTGAGGTTAAATGGTTTCAACGCGAGAAATATAGTTTTAGGACCATATACAGAAGCAGCTTAAACAAGCATGCAATAATCCATAAAGACGTAGACAAAATCAAGTTGTTTCATTGTGCTCATTGCGATTACCAGGTTAAAAGTAAAAGTAGCTTTAATAAGCATGCGATAATTCATAAAGACGTAAATGATATAAAGTGGTTTTATTGTGCTAGTTGTGATTATAAGGCTAAACTTAAAATTGATTTAACAAGACACATGCTTAAACATAAGGACAAGAGTGAGGTTAAATGGTTTCAACGCGAGAAATATAGTTTTAGGACCATATACAGAAGCAGCCTAAACGAGCATGCAATAATCCATAATGACGTAGACAAAATCAAGTGGTTTAATTGTGCTCATTGCGATTACAAGGCTAAAAGTAAAAGTAGCTTTAATAAGCATGCGAGAATTCATAAAGACGCGGTTTTATTGTGTTAGTTGTGATTATAAGGCTAACCATCAAGGTAATTTAACAAGACACATGCTTAGACATAAAGACAAGAGTGAAGTTAAATGGTTTCAATGTGAAAAATGTAGTTTTAGGACCATACACGCACAAAGCCTAATCAGGCATGCAGAAATCCATAAAGACGTGCACAAAATTAAGTGGTTTTATTGTGCTCATTGCGATTACAAGGCCAATAGTAGAAATAGCCTTAATAAACACGCGCTAATTCATAAAGACGCAAACGACATAAAGTGGTTTTATTGTGCTAGTTGTGATTATAAGGCTTACCATCAAGGTAATTTAACAAGACACATGCTTAGACATAAAGACAAGGGTGAAGTTAAGTGGTTTCAATGTGAAAAATGTAGTTTTAGAAACATACACGCACAAAGCCTAATCAGGCATGCAGAAATCCACGGGGACAAAAAGAAAAGAAAGGAAAAGGTTTTGTTGTGCTCATTGCGATTACAAGGCCAATAGTACAAGTAGCCTTAATAAACACGCGCTAATTCATAAAGACGCAAACCACATAAAGTGGTTTTATTGTGCTTGTTGTGATTATAAGGCTAAATATAACAGTGATTTAACAACGTGTTTACACATAAAGATAAGAGTGAGGTTAAGTAGTTTTAATAAAAAAATCTTTAAAAGGCTTGCATAAAATTAACTGATGGTTGCAGCATAATATTCATAGATATAGAAAAATAACATCCGTCATTTTTTCACAGATTTTAAGTACCAGCGGTTACCCCTAGAGGTCGTTACTCCTCTCGACTAAACTCCACCTATTTTGTACAAAAGTACAAAATACAAAACATACTTAGCACAAATGAACAAACCTAAAAATAAGCAAATAGTACTTTAAGCAAATCGTATTTTGACCAATCCATCCAACTTACAAAACATAAACGAACCAAAACATACTTTGCTCCAATCGCAATTTAGACAAATACACAAAATGCAAAACATAAAAGCTGCAAACCGTGCAACGTAGAAAATGGTTGGTTGTACGTTTTTTCTCTGCGTGACAGCTGCGTTCAGAATAAGAAAGAAATTAGAAAAAAATAGCCGCTTTATTATTTGTTATAAAAAATATCTAATAATAATCTGACTTATGTGAGCTGTTGATTCTTCATGAGCCTCCTTTCATCACGCTGCTGCTTAAGAAAACATTGGAGAAAAAATAATTATAATTATTCAGAACTAACCGAACCATAATCTTTTATCTATGGCGGTCATAAGCTTTAAATTTTTATAAAACAAAAAATCCAAATAAAACTGAAAATAAAATCGGTATTTATTATAAGCACTGTCTACTAAAAACACTCATCGTAAAGCCAAGCATTATAGGAAGCAAAGCCTGACATTGGTTATTTTTGACATGTTTTCCTCGGTGTTGCATGGGCGACTTGGTTTTATTTTAAAGATGTTGTTTTACAAAGCTGCCGTGCATAAGCTATAATGCCGTTATTCAACATTTGAACAATTGGGATTTTTAGCTTTTATGGTTTTCAAGAAAGAAATTACAGTTATCAAGGAGCATAATTCTTTTGTTATTTTCCGGGTTTTTTAATCAAAACTAGAAAAATTTTATAGGTAGATAGCATCATTCTAGGCGAGGATGGGATGAAAAGTTTCCGGCCTAACATAGAACGCAATACCATAGTGACTAAATGATAATTTATTTTTCTACATAGTCTCCTTGTGGGGTAATACATTTGGCCCAACGATGTACAACTGATTTGATGCCATCACTGAAGTCTGATTTATCCAACTCGTCAAAATAGGCGTTTGTAGCTGCAATGAGTTCTAAATCTGAGGAAATTTATTTCCAGCAAAATTTTTTTTAGGTTTGGAAACAAATAAAATCTGACAGGGCTAGGTCTGGCGAATAAGATGGAAGGTTTAACAGTTCCAAGCTTAGCTGATGGATTTTAGCTATTACAAGAGCGGACTTGTGGCAAGGTGCATTGTCCTGATAAAACAAAATTTTCTTTTTTGCGAAACCAGGGCGTTTTTCGCTTATATTCTGCTTGAGCTGGTCCAGTAAGTCGCTGTAGTACTCTGAATTTATTGTTCTTCCTTTTTCGAGATAATCTATGAGAAGTATCCCTTTAGCGTCCCAAAAGACCGTCGCCATGACCTTTCCAGCAGACGGTACTTTGCCTTCTTTGGAACTGGTTCGTTCTTTGCCGTCCATTGTTTGGACTGTTGTTTAGTTTCAGGGGTAGTTATGAACCCATGTTTCCTAAACCGTCATAAATCTACGCAAAAAGTCCCCTGAATCACGTCTAAACAGTGCCTCTGAAATGGTTAGACGCACGAGCTTTTGATCTGGCGTGAGCAAACCCATCGGGCGGATAGCTTTCTCATACCTAAAACTTCACATAAAATATGGTGAACTCGCTCTTTTGATATGCCCACAGTCTCAGATACCTCTTCCAGTCTTAATCGGCGATCTTATAGAATGAGTTTGTGAATGGTTTGCACCATTTCTTCAGAAGTTGCCGTTTTTGGCCTGCCAGAACGCGGAGCATCATCAGTGCTAGTACGACCACGTTTAAAGTCCGATACTCATGTTTTAACTATGGTATAGGAAGGAGCAGATTCCCCTAGTGTAGCATCTAGTTCAGCTTTTATTTCCGTCAGCGATAACCCTTTGATATGAAAATATTTTATCACGGCTCTTATCCCGTTTTTTTCCATCTTTTAAAATTGGCACACTGTATAAACTTTCAAAATAAGCAGGACACAAACTACTTGCATCACAAGCAAGGCTACATAAACACGATGGAACAAGAAAACAAATCGGGCCTGCTATAGGCTAGGCCGGAAACTTTTCATCCCAGCCGTACCTATTTATGTATTTAGAAATAAAAAGTTATGCTGCACAAACTCTTGAAACTCTATTATTAAATAGTTCTTTAGACTGTGTTAAAACCACATTTTTAAAATTACTTTATGATGAGTACCTTTCGAGGGCTGATTAGCTTTAATAAATTTGTACATCATCCTACAGGACTTTATTAAATTTTTGCTCCTGTAGTATCTACTATGGGCAGCTGATCACCCCTCGGTGATTACTATCTACATACACGATAGCATTGACGCGGGTGAATGCCCAATTGGGATCTTCTGTGATCCCAGCAGGGCGTTTGATTGCGTCAATCACGACACCCTGTACAAAAAATTGCAAGAAATAGGTTTTGGTGGGATTTGGAGCAAATGGATAATGTCTTTTATGTCTGACAGACGGCAGTACGTAAACATTAAAAACGTCTGCCAAGGTAAGAAACGAATGGTCAATTCTGAGTGTTTGTCGCTGTCTCTCGGGGTAGCGCAGGGCTCAGTATTGGGTCCGGTGTTATTTCGAGTATACATTGATAGGGTTGACTGTTCGGTACTTCAGGGAAAGTGCTCAAAATATGCGGATCATGTCGGTACCGCCATTCCGGGATCAGATCAAGCCAGTTTAAAGGCAAAATGTGAGACCGCAATGTTTTCCTTGGATCGGTGGTTTTCTGATAACTCTCTTTTGTTTAATAAAGACAAAACTGTACTAATTCAATTTCACAATCATCAAAAGATAATGACACCACTGCGTATAGACGTAGGTGATTACGTGCACTCTGTATTCTCACAGCCCAGTATTTTTGGGTCTTCTGTTTGACAAGAATTTCAACTTCAAAGCCCACTGCGATAACCTTATACCTAAATTAAATTCTTTGTCTTTTAAGTTACGAAACCTAAGATATATTTGCAAGATAAACCAAGTAAAAACAGTTTACTATGCGGAGGTGGAATCCAGGTTGCGTTACGGTGTCTGTTTCTGCGGTTGGTCAACTAACGCTAGTGAGGTCTTTATAGCGCAAAATAAAAAATATTTTAAGAAGTTTAGTTGGCATAAGTCATTTAGACTCATGCAGAAATTTTAACGTTATCTTGGTTATACATTTTTGAAATATGTGTCTACACTTTTAAAAACAAGTTTCGTCTTGTTAGCTCTTTCCACTTAGTTAATACAAGACATAAAAATACTCTCCATGTGCCGATTGCACGGGGGCAAATAGCTTTTAAAAATCCAAATGTTGTAGGGCTCCGTTTCTATAACATATTGCCAATTGAAATAAAGGAAAGTAAAACAATCACTGCGTTTAAAATTAATCTCAAAAAGTTTCTAATATCTAAATGTTTTTAGACTGTAAATGAATTTTATCTTTAACTGTTTTAACTTACTCTTTTTTTTAAACCACTCTCGCGTTTGTGTGTGTGAGTGTGTTTTGTTTTTGTTTTTTTTTCTGACTGTTGTGTGTCTGTAAATCTTTGTTTATATTTTTTGTTTTAATTTAAGTCGTAGTATTTAAGTTTTAGATAAGATTTTTTTGACTATTAATAATACAATGTATACCTATAAACAACAAGAACAAAGAAAGAAAAATTCGGCCGGGACTTGAACCCGGAACCTCTTGCTCTGTACGCAAACGTTCTACTCATTGAACTACCGGAGACCATACATAAATTTTCGGAAAACTTCCATCTATGCAGCTGCGCGATGTCTCAAAACAGGAACGAGAAATTCTCAGGATATTAACTCGACCAAGTCATCTAACTGATCTCTTAAATTCTTCTTTCCCACTGTCAAAGGTATTATAACTCAAATTAGACGTAAAGAATCAACGTCTGAAAGCATGAGATCACCTTTTCGTGTGTTAAAATTTCTGATCGCAATGGGCCAATATATTTCTCAAATACCAAATTGCAAATAATGCAAGGACCTAAAACTATAAACAACAAGTGAAATTAAAGAAAGAAATACTTTGCTTATTACTATAGTTATAGTGTACGTGTGAGCTAATACAACTAAAAACTGAAATATATTTTATCCAACTCCAGACTCAATTACTTTTCGTTTGATACCACACAAGCCATGTTTTGACTATATAATTTTTGAAATCTACCCCCACCCTTTAAAAAAAACTAAAATGTATTTTGTTTACCTCCTGACGCAATTACCTTTCGTTTGATATCACACACGCCATATTTTCACATAAACTCTAATTTTTAAATCTACCCTCACCCTTTTATTTCGCTGGCGTGCAGTGGATTTTGTTCATTTTTAAATGGGACCATCTCGACCCAAGACCCAGCCTAGGTACGAAATTTCATTCAAATCGGGCAAACGTTTTTGACTTATACGCGTTGGTCGTTACAGACAGACAGACGGCGCGACAAAAAAGTTTCAAAATCATCTGAAACGCAAAGATATATAAAAAAATTTGAAATCGGAGCAACTTTTTTTTCTCGAAAAAATTAGGATCACCATAGCTCACACTACTATAGTATAGTAGTAGTGTGCGCTAAAGTAAGAAAAAAGTTTTTCTGTCTTCGGCCGGGACTCGAACCCGGAACCTCTTGCGCTGTACGCAAACGTTCTAAGCATTGAACTACCGAAGACCATACATACATTTTCGGAAAACTTCCATCTATGCAGATGCAGGCTCGTTCCTGTATTGAGACACCGCGCACCTGCATAGATGGAAGTTTTCCGAAAATTTATGTATGGTCTTCGGTAATTCAATGCTTAGAACGTTTGCGTACAGAGCAAGAGGTTCCGGGTTCGAGTCCCGGCCGAAGACAGAAAAACATTTTTCTTATTTTTCTTTCTTTATTTTTACTTGTTGTTTATAGTTTTAGGTCGTTGCATTATTTGCAATTTGGTATTTGACAATGTATACCTATTGTGGATACAGGAAAATAAACTATTCTATTCTATTCTATTCTACATGTTTCCACAAAACACTAAAACAATGGTATAAGAAGCAACATCCCTGTTGAGTAGTGTTGAGTGCAATACCACAAAACCCAACCATAATTGCATAAAAGGTGCCTTGAAGTATTTTATTTGGTGGCAGGCCCTGTTGGACCCCCATGCACCATCTCACCAATACCAAACTGCAAACTATGCAGACAACAACCAAAAATGATTTAGGCTTAACACTTTATGTGGTATGTACACCCAATATTAACAGTGTTCAAAACTTTACTATTCTACAGTTACATCAATGTCTTGTAGAGGTAAATATTGCACTCTCACTGTTTAACCCAGTATTATGCTGATGGAATCATGTAGTGAAATATTGGTTGCCAAAATAGATACCAAAATCAAACAGGTTATTGTCTTCCTCCACTAATTTTTATGTTTCATAAGCAGAAACTTACATCTTCAGGTTGCATTACCAAGCTAAATTAGCACAACATTTTGAAAAAATGGTTAAAGAACTATGCCTAGCTACTGAAACGGTTAAGTAATAGACATTTTTAATGATCTCTTCACGGGTTTAACCAAAATGGCCCACTTAGTCACTTTTTACCAGGCTTTGAGTAGGTGCAGATTGGTTCAAATTGAATACTTTCAGTGGGGGACACTAGGCAGGGGTGCTGGATATGATAGCACCCTATGGTATTGGCTAGGGCTGGGCCTCAGAAGACAAACCAGTCTGCCACTGTGCGCTGTTGTGGGGTTTATAGTACTCCAGGGGATATAGAGAAAAGCTTACTTTGTTTACATTGCCCAAAAAACAAAGGAATTTTAATCTTAACACTTTTTATCAAACCATCCTACTAAACCACCCTGTATATTAATTGATTTGTCTCATTTTCGTAACACGTTAGTTTAGGACCAAGCAGAAGGAGGAGAAATTTTTTGTCATTTATACCTTACGGTAACTCTATCCGTGGACACACTGTATATTAGATACATAGACCGGTCTATTCTAGGGACCGTGAACAAAGGCTTACCCTTAGATGCACCGTTACAAGGATTAGCTAATGGACAGCAGCAATTTCCACGTACCACAGAAAAGTCTATGGATCTCATATACCGGGTGGGCCAAAAAAACCGGACAATTTTTTTTTCAATATAACTTGAACTATACAATCGATTTTAATGGGACAAACTACACTTGACAGAGAATTAATCAGTGAGTTTTTTTACATTAGTAAAAAAGCTGCGTTCTTGCCACGCACATGTATCTTGGAATTAGCAAAATCGGTTCAGTGGTTCAAAAAAAAATATTTTTGTTTCAACCATTGTTTTGCATATTATACGATTGCCTTGCCAATCATGTCTGCATTTATTTCCTTAATAATTCATTACTACTCAACCGATTTTAATTAAATAAAAAACATCCTGGTGAGAATTGATTGTTTTTTAAAGGTCATGATCAAAGTTTATCGCCATCTTAAATGTTAAGATGGCGGACAGAATCATATTTGATTCTTAAAAATGGCGTGTTTATTCTTAGTTTCCGCAAATGTTTTAGCTTTTTTTTAATTTATAGAAAAGCATTACTGTTCCCTACACAACGAGGTGCAAATTAGTAAAATCGGTGTGGTGGTTCTCACAAAATCCATTTTTGTTTCAGCCATTGTTTTACAGATTATACGATTGCAGTGCCAATCCTGTCTGCATTCATTTCCTTATAAACTCGTTATTACTAAACCAATTTTAGTTAAATAAAAAAAACATTTTGAGAATTGATTGCTCTTTAAAGATTATAATCGAAATTTGCCGCCATCTTAGAATTTAAGATGTCGGACAGAATCATACTTGATTCTTCAAAATGGCGTGCTTATTCTTATTTTCCGAAAATGTTTTAGTTTTTTTTTAATTTATAGAAAAACATTTTTTTTCTCCCGCATAAAGAGATAAAAATTAATTAAATGCCTTTCTATAAATTAAAAAAAAACCAAAACAGTTTTTGAAAATAAGAATAAACGTGCCCCTTTGATGGGTCAAGTATGATTATTTCCGACATCTTAACTTCTGAGATGGCGGCAAATTTCGATCATAAACTCTAAAGAACAATCAATTCTCACCATGATTTTTTTTATTTCACTAAGATCGGTTCAGTAATAATGAGTTTATAAAGAAATGAATGCAGACAGGTTTGGCAATGCAATCGTATAATCTGTAAAACAATACCTGAAGCAAAAATAGATTTTTGGAGAACCACCAAACAGATTTTACTAATTTATACCTTGTTGTGCGAAAGAAAAGTAGTGCTTTTCTATAAATTAAAAAAAAAACTAAAACATTTTTAGAAAATAAGACTAAACACGCCATTTTGAAGAATCAATCATGATTCTATCCACCATCTTAAATTTTAAGATGTTAATAAATTTTGATCATGATCTTTAAAAAGCAATCAATTCTCACCAGGATATTTTTTATTTCATCAAAACCGGTTCAGTAATAATGAATTTATAAGGAAATAAATGCAGACATGATTGGCAAGGAAATCGTATAATATTCAAAACAGTGGTTAAAACAAAAATATTTTTTTTTAGAACCACCTAACCGATTTTGCTGATTCGTACCTCGTTGTGCGTGGCAAGAATGCTGCTTTTTTAGTGATTTAAAAAAATTAATAAAACATGTTCACAACACAAGAATAAACGAGCATCTTTGAAGGGTACAAGTTCATTTCGTCCAGCATCTTTGATTTTAAAATGGCGGACAAAAAAAATTATTTATTCTAAACTCTGATTAATTCTCTGCCAAGTGCAGTTTGTCCCATTAAAATCGATGGTATAGTTCAAAAGTTATAATTAAAAAAAAATTGTCCGGTTTTTTTTGGCCCACCCGGTATATGACAAATGTTTTCGTCACAGGTGGTCCAGCTGATTTTTGTAAACAAAAGTTAGATAGAATATCTCTTTAATGAACAACTTATAAAATAATATTTTTGAGACATACAGTTATTATTTTTTTTAAACCGCTTCATTTTTATTTACACAAAAATTAAAAATAATGTGTTTGTTTTTGTTTCAAACTAATCCGCTAACATACCCCTATGTTTAATTCCCAAGTCCTCGGTTTACCGTTGATACTAGATCACATTCGGTTTGACTTGTATTTTAAGTTTTGTGTAATGAAAAATAAAGCGGAGTAAAAAAATATAACGACAAACCTTTTAAAAAGTTTTTATAAGGATGTATTAAAAAACAGTGTGAAAATTGCCTTGGTTTTCAAAAAATTCCAAAAATATTAGTTGTTCATTAAAGAGATATTATCCTATATCTAAGTTTTGTTTACAAAAATCCATAGACCGGTCTATTCTCTAGGGACCGTGAGCGGTTTCGCGGTTGGCCAAATATTCGATGTATTCGCAAATATTCTAAACATGCCATCCATTATAAGAACGAAATTTGCAAAAATATTAAATATGCCAAATATGTTTGGTTTTTCCTAAACAAATAAACATGGCCAAGTTTGTTCAATCCTTTTTGTTAACTAAAATCAATTTTCAGAAGAAAAATTATAAACCTACTTTAGTTTTCTTTTATCACGAAGTATGTCAGATTTGAAGTGTTCCAAGTGGTACGGTAATCTTTATTGAGAGGTAGAAAAAAATAGTTAGTGAACCGACCCATGCGTTGTCCTTAACACCTCAACTAAAAAATCGTTGCAATGTAATTTTTAGCCATTTTGATTTTTTTAACCTCAAATCTCGTCCATGATACAACAAGACAAGATACATAGATAAAGGATTTTTGCTTCGGTTCAGTTTGTGAATTAGCTTGTCTAACGAACTGTCACGATCAGCTGTTTTTCGATCCAAGATGGTCGCCATGGGACAAACAAAGCGTTTTCCCATAAGCCGCAATGTTAACAAAAACGTAATTTTAAAAAAAAGTGAAACGATTTAACTTACAACAAAGATGCTGTTTTAAGTATTGAACCTTTGTACACATGGGAAAAATGCGTTTTTCTTAAAAAAATCATTTGAAGCCAGTAAATCTCAAATAAAAGGGACCATGTTTTGTTCAAAAGTCAGGTTATGTTTTTATTTACTTTTGTTTTTTTTTACTTTTTTTCCAGTTTTTTACTCAGTTTGAATCATTATTATTAGTTTCTGTGCTGTTATGAATTGTGGCAGCTGGGGAGAGCTTGATGATTTTGACCTTAAAAAATCATCTTGATTTAAATGAACTAGGTATCAGCTCAAAGAAGGGAAAAGAAAGTGGATAAGTGCTCTATTACCTGACTTAACAGAGGATAAATTGAAATATTCGAAAGTTTTTTGTCAGGTTTGTTTTGGATAAATGTGCAACTGCCATTTTGGCAACATTTTCTATTGGGATCTTTTTTTGTGCTTGAGTGGACCTTTTGCAGAAGTGTAACATAGAATTGTGTTAAACTGTAAGAAATATTTCACTATGATTTTTTTACTATTCTAGGCAATACAATACAGCAATGATCATGACTGGGTCTCTCCTGAATATCCATTCATCCATTGTTTCAAAACGGTTGAAAAATTAAAAAAATGATGGTTGAAAAAAGGGTCCCGAGAAGAAAGAAAAGGAAAACAATATGAGGTTAAAGTGTGAATAATGAGCTGAACCAAATTTGTACACCATCCTACAGAACCTTAAATAAACTTTTGGTAGTGTAGCGTCCTGTATAGTGTCGAGTGAAGTCCTGTATCATCAAAGTTTCTTTTTCTTTAATAAATATTTATTTTACAGACCTCAAAACAGTTTAGAATAAACTGGTGAGTTTGACAGTCTCCCTAACTCAAACCTCTTTTTATCTTAAACTATTTTGGTGCAAATTTTCCTTTATTTCCATGCTTTTTGACACCTAAAACTTGTACACCGTAAAATTTGTATAGTATCTGACTGGACCTACTACAAGTCCTGTTGTGAAATTTCTCCGGTACTGTACTGAGCTTATTAGCAAAAAAAATTTTTTTGCCATCATTAATAATAGATGGATAAAAAAGTAATCTTTGTTGACTTTGATGACCACAAGAAAAACAAATAAGTTCTCTCAGATATTATTTTCAATTTCTCTCAAAAAAATTTGGGTTCTAATACTCCTAATGGGTCATATGCTGTTACGCCCAATTGTAGAGTAGAGTATATGTTTATTTGCATAAACTTTTAGATACATAATTGAGCAAATATTGTTACAAAAAAACAGTAATAAAAGTAATAGTAACAGTAGTAATACAACAGCGAATATTGTACTGTTGTAAAATTTGAACAGTACTTACTGTTGTGAGCTGATGAATTTGAGTGTACTTAAGCCCTATGTATTATAGTTCATGGAAAATCATATGGTGATGTACGGTGTGTGAGGCCAATGACAAGAAAAAACTGTATTTTAATTTTGCAAGTTTTTTTTTTATATAATCTTTACTTATATTTTTTTAAATAAACATATTTTGTAAAGTACTTATTAGAAGTTTGCTTGACCAACCTTGGTTGGAACTTATATGTGCATATTGATCTGTTGGACTGACCTACCTATAAGTTGTGCCTCTTTTTCATTTTACTACTGGAGGGTTAAAACAATTAAACCACGGATCACCTTTGTTAAGATGATCCGTGATTAAACTTTGTCTAAACCTAAAAATCATAGTAAAATATTTTTCACAGTTTAATGCTATAGAAGGCCTATTACTTAGCAAAAGGTTTAGTCAAGTACAACAAAAGATCCTAATAGAAAACCTGAATCTGATGAGAAAAGTTTAGTCTATTTCAATTTCGTCTCTGTTAAGTGAGCCTTGAAGTGAGCTCTTTGAATAGAACTACTTTCCCCTACCTTGGGCTGATAGTTCATTGATTCATTGGTCAAAAAACTTCAAAAACCTTTGCGGCGCCCCAGAGGTCTCATGATGTACTTTATGCTATTTTTTCTGTTTACTCATGAAATATATGGAAAATATCTAAAAAAATATGTGGTTTGGGGATTCCGGCCCCCTAGCCCCCCGCCCCCTTGGTGCGCCCATGTAATAATTCAAAATAAGTGAAAAAACTAGAAATAAAGTTTAAAAAAAAACAAAATAAACAAAAACATAACCTACTTTTTTGAAGAAAACATGGTCCCTTTTATTTCAGATTTTCTCGCTTTAGTTTAATATTTTTAAGAAAAACGCATTTTTCTCATATGCACAAAGGATCTATTCTTAAAACTGATTAATTTTTGAGACTAAAGCTCTTGTCGTTTTTGTAAAATTTACGTTTTTGTTAACATTACGGCTTATGGGAAATCGGTTTGTTTGTCCCATGGAAGACATCTTGGATTTGATCATATGTTTTGTTAGACAGCCCTATAGTCAAAAAAGAAAAACGTGGACCAAATGTCGAAAGAAACAATAACCTGTTCAGAGGAATCCTTTTTTACAAAATTACTACTAGAAAAAAATCTGCTGACTAATAATTCCCAAGACATTTTCAAAGAGTCAGATGAACAATTTTTAAATATTAAAAAGGATACGTCCCCAGAATATGTTAATCAACCTAAATGTAGCAAGTGGGGTAAAAGAATAAGACATACATCTAGTTTAGGTGAAATAGAAGTTAAAGAAGAGTTTACAGATTGTGGTGCTGATATTCTGTAAGTAGGAGGTAGAGTGGAATTAGTTTTCACACAGGTGAGATATGAAAGAAGGTTTTAACAAGTTTTAATTTTGATTTTTTTGCAATGGTTTTTTTGGGTAAACCAGCTTTGAAGAAATTTTTTTTTGGGATAGCCTTGATTTCATAAATATTAAGGAAACTTTAGTGAATTGCACTCTTTCAGAAAAGTTGGAAAAACTGGTTGAACTGAAAAAACCATACTTTTCTTCCCTAAGCTAGAAACCCATCAAAGTCAATGAGAGCCTACTAACTGGACGCACACAAATAGTCAAGGTGAACAATTTCCTGTCCAAAGAAATAGTCGTGTCCTCTGGAGTTCCACAAGGCTCCCACATTGCCCCACTTCTATTCAACCTTGTTATAAACAGTGTTGCACCGTGCTTCAATTCAAGTGACTTCCTGCAGTTTGCTGACGACTTCAAAACGTTTAAAATTATAATGAATCCAGAAGACTGCACAGCACTGCAGGGGGACCTTGATAGGTTTGCTTCATGGTGCCGCAAATACGGTATGCATCTCAATACATCTAAATGTCATGTCATCAAATTCTCTCGCCGCCAAATTAAAACAGACTTCATCTACCATCTTGAAGGCACACCACTCTCTACTGTTGACAACATCCGAGATCTTGGAGTAATTGTGGACGACAGATTGTCCTTGGTGCCCCACATTGATTGTATCATTAGTAAATCTCTGCATATGTTGGGTTTTATCAAAAGATCTACCCAAGACTTTCAGACCATCCAGGCACTAAAGACTCTTTACTGTTCATTAGTCCGCAGCCATTTAGAATATGCCCCATCGGTATGGGACCCTCAATATGCCTACCATATTAACCGACTAGAGAGAGTTCAGAAGAAGTTTTTACATCACATTCATTTTAAATTCTTTCGTGATAGTAACTACAATTATACTGAGCTATGTAAGCAATTAGATCTATCAACCTTACAGGATAGACGCAAATATCATGACCTCATCACCCTCTTCAAAATCCTAAACTCCGTCGCGGACTGTCCAGTTCTTACCTCCTCAATCGGTCTACATGTACCCCCTGTTAATACTAGACGAATTCAAACTTTTCATGTCCCATTCCATCGTACCAATTATGGACGCAATTGTTTTATTTCAAGGGCAACATCATTAGCTAATCAACACCCATCCCTTGATTTCTTTTGCGACTTAAAAACCTTCCAAAGACAACTGAGGGTCCTGTTGTCAGACTGAACATGAACTAGTTACTTATAACATTTCATGACAGGATAGTGTTTCCATGCTTCACTTTTGCTACCTACTATCAGCTTGATACGTGGTCATAGACGAAAAACTAATAACTAAAAACTAGAACGTGAATTAAAAATTTTTTCTTTTTAAATTTCAACTTCGTAAACTTGAATTTTTGAACTTAAAACTTGTACTCTAGTTAACTAAGTATAAAATGTAAATTGTGTTCTAGTATATGTATGATATCATAGATTTAAGTAATTTTATAGATTGAAGTAATTTTTATTTTATTTCCTAATTAATATTCACTTTGTATTATGTAGTTTTGATTAATAATCAAATTTGTAAAATGGCATTGGCCGTAAATAAATAAATAAATGAAATGAACATTTTTTTGATTATGTTATTTTCTTGCCAAGTTCACTAAAATTGTCAGCAGTGATTGACATCAATCATCATGCAACATATAACCAAACATTTGTCTGCACCCCCTGTATAGGTTTTGTTAAAAATCATTTATTTTTATTTTATGATGCTTATGAATTAACAAGGACAGAAAGTGGGTCTCTCTCTAAACATCATTAGAGTATGTGTAAATGACTGATTTTTTCATCCTTTGATTTTGACTTAAATAAATTTGACTTTAAAGAGTTTGTTGCATCTCTATTTCTTTAAAATATGTCATACATACTAGAGACCCTATATGTATGACATATTCTTACGAAAGAGAGACGCGACACAACCATCAAAGTCATTGAAATTAACATTTTTTGGTTATATTATTTTCTTTTCCAGGTCATTGGCGTTTCACTAAAATAATTTAAATTGTCAGCAGTGAGTGACATCAATCATCATGCAACATTTAAACAAACACATTTGACTGCACCCCTATATAGATTTTTTTGAAAATCATTTTTATTTTCCCACTCTTATGAAATAACAAGGACAGAAGGTGCATCTCTCTCTAAATATTGCTATAGTATAAAGGACCAATATTTTCATTCTTTGACTTTGAAAGTTTGTCGCATCTCTTTTATTTAAAATATGTCAAATCTACAGGGACTTTAATACATACAGGGTCTTAATGCAACCAAATTCACTCTATATAACTTAACATAACCTAATGAAATCTTACCTGACAACCTAACTTATGAGGGTCTTATCAATATTTAAGGACCTGTTCAAAATCTTGACAGGAATTTTAGAAGGACCACCTGAAGGGGAAACAACTTAGGGCATTACAACCAATATTGGCTCAGTTGTTACCCCCTAAAGACCACTCAGAACTGATAAAAATCAGTAAAGATCAGGACCTGGAAGGACCTTTATACCAGTATTTACTAAATGGTGCTTTCCTGACAGATCTACTTTTTGATTAAATATTTTACTAATTTTTTTCCATAAATGCAATGATTTTTTTAAATATTTATATAATTTTCTTAAGGCCACTTGACATGGGGCAATACACTTGCAGTTGCATGCAAGATTAGTGTCCCTGAATGAGACATATTTGTTTGTTTATACAATAGATCTCATCTTTGTTTGAAACTCGTAGACAATTTCGGACTTCCATTATCTTTATTTATTTTAAACACGAAGTTTCGGTTAGTCAGTATCTCTAACCGTTTTCAAGTGTAAACTTAACAATCTAGTCTCTTGGCTACTACTTATACTGCTTGGTGTGCAGTCAGGTGTGATGGACCGTCCCCTTTTTAATCCTAAGACACCTGTTTTCTTTAAGGAGTGGTTTCCATATATTTGGTATGTCCGTCCTTTTTTTTTTTTTTTTTATTTGTCAAACACACTTTGTTTTTTTTATTACAATCTAGTCAGTAAGACTAATTAGCAATTTTGTTTTAACTTAATTTACTAGAAAAGTCAGATTTAAACTTAGGGTTCACTCAACAGTTCTCCCCGCTTTATTTAGTCTGTAACTCACAATTGTGTTGTGTTTATAGCATTATTTTGTTTTATGTGTAATTCACTTAGTTTACTAGCTCAAACGGCTTCACTCTTTTTAGTCGTCGAACTAGCATAGTATTGTCTAGAAGCTGAATTGCTTCCACATTCACATGCCGATGGAGTCTATCTTCATGGCTTTTTGCGTACTTTTTTATAGTCTCTGCTGCAGTTTCGATTTTTAGATCTCGATGAAGGTCACTATTTCGAACGTACCAAGGTGCATTCACAATGTTTCTTAATACTTTATTTTGAAATCTCTGTACAACTAGAATGTTACTCTCTTTAGCACAACCCCATAGTTGAATACCATATGTCCATACTGGTTTCAGTATTTGTCTATAAAGCAGTAACTTATTATGAATTGTTAAATTGGACTTCCTTCCAATTAGCCAGTTCATTTTTCTATACCTTATCTCAAGTTCTTCTTTTTTTTTCCTTAACATGTGCTTTCCAGCGCAATTTGGTATCAAGTGTCATACCTAGATATTTTGCCTGATTCGAATATGGTACTGGAATGTTGTTAATTGTTATTTGTATGTGATTTATATTTTTGTTTGTAAAATCAACATGAATTGATTTGGTTTCATTTAATTTTATTCACCACTTTGTGGTCCAACTGTGAATTTGGTGACTGCATCCTGAAGTTTCTCTATGCATTTTTCAATAGATTTTTTCTACCGTCAATAAACCAGTATCATCGGCAAATGTTGCTAAGTGACAATTTTCTGGCTTTGGGATATCACAAGTGAATAATAAGTATAGATAAGGGCCTAGTACGCTACCCTGGGGCACGCCTGCTTGAATTTCTCTTAAATTTGAGTATGAGTCTTCCTGTTTTACTCTAAAATGTCTATCAGATATGTATGATTCCAAAATATCCGAATACTGTTTTGGCAGAAACCTTTTTAGTTTAAAATTAAGGCCTTCATGCCACACTTTGTCAAATGCTTGTCCTACATCTAGAAAAACTGCAGAACAAACTTTTCCCTCTTCTAGTGCTTTTTCTATTATATTAGTAATTCTGTGTACTTGATCTATTGTGGAATGCTTGTCTCGAAAACCAAATTGATGAGATGGAATAATTTCTTGTCTTTCTATGATGGGTATGTCCGTCCTTGGTTGACTGAAAACTTCTTTATTCTGCATTATAAACGCAGCTTCAATAAACTTTTGTTTCCGCCAATGCGACTCCTTATGCAAAACTTTAGCTTACGACCACTGAACCCTGTGAGCATTTGACCATGCATGTTCCGCTAAACCGGATTTTTCAATATCCCCTAATTGGGTACTTTTTACTCTAACCTGGAGAGGGAGTTTCGTTTCACCTACATATGATTTACCAAACTCACACGGGACTTGGTAAATACATTCCTTATTATTTGAGGGATTTTCTGGTTTTGTTTTAGTTACAAAACTCCTTATCGTATTTCCCGACAAAAATACTGTTTTTATATTATAGTGCTTGGCTATTCGTCTTATGTTTTCTGAAATCCTTTGAACATATGGAATGTTAATAACACCCAACGGATTATTACTTTGAAAATTTGTTACATTTGGTTTGTTTTTAATTTTAGAGATCGTTGAGTTCTCGGAATAACCATTCTGATGTAAGTCCTTTTTAATGTTGTTAATTTCTGTCGTTAATTCTTCATTATTACTACAAATATTTACGGCTCTTAAATATAAACTTCTTATAACTCCTTGTTTTGTAGCAACAGAATGATTAGACTTAAAATTTAGGTATTGTCTCGTGTGTGTAGGTTTCCTATATATAGTGGTTTGAATGTTTCTGTCTAATCGTTTGACAAGAACATCCAAAAAAAAGGTAAGGCCGAATCCTTTTCAATTTCCATGGTGCATTTGATTGTTGGTCGAATACCGTTTAGATGGTGTAGAAAATTCTGTAGTTCGTCATCATTTTCCGCCCATATTATAAATGTGTCATAGTTTTGGTTTAACTCTTGCTGTGTTGATCGCATGGTCCTCGAACCACTCCATGTAGACGTTTGCTGCCACTGGCGAAAGAGACGAACCCATCGGAAGTCCATCATTTTGCGCGTAAAACTTATCTTTCACTTGAAAGTAAGAGTTACGGAGATAGAGCTCCAACAGATCCATCACCCCCTCCACCGATAGCGTTGTTCTTTCGTGAAGTGTATTGCTTTGGATGATACTGAGTGACTCATTTATTGGTACGTTGGTGTACAGACTTTCTACATCAAAACTTACAAATCTATTGTCGGGATCTAATTCGATCCCTTTTTAAAACCTCGACAAAATGTTCCGAGTTTTTGACGAAAGATTCGGACTTACCCTGTAGTGGTTGAATTATGTCCAACAAAAACCTCGACAAAGTGCTGGTCGGTGAGTCCCTGGAGCTGGTAATTGGTAGCAGTGGTATCTCCTTCTTATGGATCTTTGGTAGTCCATAAAAATGTGGTGCCTAAGTGTGGTGTGGAGTCAGGCGGGATCTAACAGCGTCCGGGATATTTTCAGCATACTTCTTCAAAGTCCTGTAGATGCGTCCTTCTATGGTGGTAGTTGGATCTTTGGGTATTTGCTTGTAGTCCCCTTTCTCCAGAACTTCGTCTCGACATCCATAATCACCGTCGCGTTTCCTTTGTCGGCAGGTAGAATCTTCATTGATTTGTCAGCCTGTAGGTTCTTGATTGCCCGTTGTTCTTGACTGGTGACGTTTGCCTTTTGTTGCTTCTTTCTGTCCAAGGTTGTTCTTACTTTATGACGAAACTCGTCAGCATAAGGTTGAGGTAGACTAACGGTCTCTACTGCCGCAATAATGTCCAGTGTCGGTGTCTGTGTCGGTGCAATGGCGAACTTAAGTCCCTTATTGAGTACCAATTCTTCAGTGGTGCTCAGATTCTGAAAAAACCCAAAATGACTTTTGGATCCTTTTATGGGATCGCGGGTGAAAAATACTTCTAACTAAAAATTCGAAAATAGGAAATAATAATTTCCGCGGTAAACCTTCAAGCTAGTAAAATATTGGCCTACCTTATGTGCTGAAGTCGTAAAACGAAATAGGAAGAACCCAGGGCAATCTCCCTCGCTCTTGAGATTTTCTCCATCGTATCAGAGTGGGAGAAACACTCGCGACTACGCGCGAAAACTTCGGCCAATAGAGGCACCCAAAGGTTCACATACATAGAAGTATATTATAATAAAGCGAAAAAATGTTATATTAATTAATTTTAATTATAACCAATTACCGAATCGGCAAAAAACATAAAAGGCAAAATTCTATCATTCATCCCTAGATAAGGAATAATTTTATTAAATTTATCCAAAATCCAACATACCGGCCACCAAATACGGCAAAGCGGTATTTCAAAAATAAAAAGTAAAATAAAACAAATATTATTAACGCGTAACTTAAGAATTAAACTAATTTGATGGCAAAGGACACACCACCGGACGCTTAAACATATTCGTCTTGGTTTTGACATTAACCACACGGGTTACACCATCACGCCCAGGACACACCGAATCTATTTTCCCAAGTCTCCACTGGAGCGGAGGAACATTATCTTCCTTCAATACAACGAGAGTACCGGGTTTTATAAGAGAGGTATTTCTATCCCATTTACCCCTTTGCTGCAGAGAATGAAGATATTCTTTATGCCATCGATTCCAAAAGGTTTGATGTAATTGGGTTAATAACTGCCACCTATCAAGTCTATTAATTTGAATAGAACTAAGATCCTGATCAGGGACAGTAGAAAGTGGGGCTAAAGTGAGAAAGTGCCCAGGAGTCAAACAAGATAAATCGTTTGGATCACTACTCAAAGAGCATAATGGTCGGGAGTTGAGCAAGAAAATCTATCTAGAATCCAGATAATTGGATCATAACCCGTAGATACCATGAAAACTAGAGATCTCTCTTCAGGCAAAGGCTCATTTACCAAAAAAGACTCAATTTTGGGCTACTGTTCCATGGGCAGAGATAGCCAAGGTGGCCCCGCCCACCATAACGCACAATCGACTAATTGAGAAGGAAGTATGGGTCGACTGGCTAGATCGGCAGGGTTGTCTTCTGATCGGATGTGATACCAGCAATCAGGGGCTACATTATCTTGGATCTGACTGACCCGATTTCAAACAAAAGTATGCCATCGATGAGGAGGCGACTTTATCCAACCAAGGGCAATTGTCGAATCCGACCAGGCATAACTTTTATAAACATTTGGAATGCTATAGGTATAAACAAACTTAAGCAATTTAGATGCCATTAGAGCAGCACTTAACTCTAGTCTAGGAAGACTCAATTTCTTTAGGGGAGCGACTTTACTTTTTGCATATAGCAAATAGGTATATATATAGAACCATTTGTAGAAACTAGGCGAGAGTATACGCAACTTCCATAACCTAATTCTGAGGCGTCCCCAAAAGTGTGAAACTCTAAACAAATATATTCAGAGAAAAAACAATATCGAGGTATTTATAAGCAAGATAAACTTGATAAGTCATTTTTATAATCTGTCCACTTTTGAGCTATATCAACGGGCACTTCAGCGTCCCAATCTAGGCCTCTAGCCCATAAGGACTGCATTAGTTGTTTAACTAAAAGAGTTATAGGGCATAAAAGACCTAAGGGGTCAAATATCCTAGAAATCTCGGAAAGTATAGTTCTCGTAGTACATGATGAATTGAAAAGCTGTATATTATATGAAAATATGTCCTTTTCAGGAGACCATCGCAGTCCAAGAACTTCCAAGTAGGGGTCACATTTACTGTCTAAAGCCAGAGGTTGTTGGAGAATATCTGATGGAATAGTCGCTAAAAACTCAGTATTATTACTAGACCATTTTCTCAAGAGAAAACCTACCTCATGCAATAAACCAATTAGCTCATTTTTAACCTCCTAGCTTCCTGGAGTGAAGGAAAAGAGCAACAAGCATCATCTATATAAATCTGAGACTCGAGAATATTGGCTGCTCTAGGAAATCTCTCCTTTCCTTCTATAGCCAGTTGCAAGAGGCACCTTCAGGCCAGAAAAGGAGCTGAGTTAACACCATACGTTACAGTTTTAAGCCTATAATCTTGAACAGGCTCTCTAGGAGAGAATCTCCACAGTATACGTTGATAATCTTGATGATCTTCATGCACAAGAATTTGCCTATACATCATTTTTATATCAGCTGTAAAAACTACCGGAAATCTTCGAAAACTCAACAATATACTAGATATTTCATTTTGCAGCTTAGGGCCGACTGCCAAGGTATCATTTAATGACTGATTTTGTGGCCGACATGACGCGTCGAAAACAGCCCTAAGTTTAGTTGTAGTACTATTTAAATTAGTCACCCCATGGTGAGGGATATAATAATGGCGCTGCATTATGTCAGAGCAAGGAACAGAGATAGGTTCCATGTGGTTAAGATCCAAATATTCTTGCATGAACTTTGAATAGGCCTCAAATAAAGGCGGATCTTTGAGCAAACGTCGCTCTAAGCTATGATATCTCTTTAATGCTATTGAGCGAGAGTCAGAAAAAAGCGGTTCTCCTTTGAGAAAAGGTAGTTCCACAAGATAACACCCATTTAAAGTGCGGGAATGAGTTTCTCTAAAAGAAATTTCAGCAGGGTCATCTAGCGGTAGCATAGATTTAGGGCGAGGTATCTCCTCAATCTCCCAAAATCGCTGTAAGGTTTTATTCAAATCTGGACTATCCTCGGTAAAAGTTACAAAAGAACTATGTCCTACAGGATTAATTCTCCCCATTACAATCCATCCAAACAAACTATTAAAGGCGACTGGTTCAAATGTCTCACCACAAACCTTTTCGGGCTATAAGATTAGTGAGAAAAGATCCACCCCAATTAAGGCGTCAATGAGCCCAGGAATATGAAAAGTATCATCAGATAAAGAGAGATTTTTCAAATAGGACCACTTTTCTTGTGAAAAGGCAGTACTGGGCATAGATTGGCACACTTGAGGGAGTATAATGCACTCAATCGTAAAAGATAAGTCCTTGTTACGTACGGGGACTGTACAGGAAGTTATACCTTTTGAGGTCACAGATGTCATATCACCTAGGCCATTAATAGGCACGTTTAATTGAGAACGACTTAGACCCAATTTTTTAAACCATCTCTCAGATAAAAAATTGCCTTTACTAGCACTGTCACATAAGACTCTGAGAGTGTGAAAATTACCATGAACGTCCATGAAATTAACTTTTGCAGTTGCCAGAAGCGGAAATGAACCATTAGAATCGGTAAAATTTATTGAGGCAGTAGCACAAAGCGCGGGATCATTTCTCAATTGACTATTTTGAGAATTTAGACCATTATTTTGAGCCACAGGGGGCTGCGGTGGCAATAAAGCGGGTTGTTGAGAAGGTGGAGTTTGCGGGCATTCAAAATGTAAAAGACTATGGTGGCGGCTATTCGGATTATTGCAAACAGAGCAAAATTTATTAGAATTGCATTGTGATCGTTTATGTAAACTTAAACAATTTACACATAGTCGATGGCGTTTGACAAGCAAGTAACGTTCATGAGGAGATTTACTAAGAAGAACAGTACAATTATAGATCGAATGCCTGGATTGACAAATCCCACAATTTTGTGAGTTGCCATTATTAGGATTCGGTGTATTAACATAAAAGTTATTGCAAGCAGGGCCTCGATTATAACTTCCTCTATTATTTAAGCGTGAGCTAGGAGAAGATTTAATCGAAGGCTGAACTGAGCCACCACTTTTTGATTTATCATCTTGGGTACAGATCAACGTATCTAATACCTTACAACGATTATTTAAAAATACTTGTAATTGCGTGTAATTGGGCATATCAAATTTGGCATGCTCCATTTCAAACCTCTGCGAGGTATCTGAATCGATTTTTAAAAGTAATAAATTAAAAAGCACAAAGTCCCACTCTGCAGTAGGAAAATTCAATAATTTTAAGGCTTCCACGTTCTCGCAGAATCTATCTACTAAATTACGCAAAGCGTGGTTCTGAGGGCTTGAAATTTTAGGTAAATTCAATATTTCATGAAAATAAGTTGTGGCCAATAACCTACGATTATCGTACCTCTGCACCAAAGTATCGTACGCAATGAGGTAATTATCATCAGTTATCGGAATATTTTTTAACAAGCCGAGAGGCTCCCCAGAAACCAAAGTAAGAAGCAACTGAAACTTTTGAGCGTTTGAGAAATGAGCTGCATGATGCACAGAACTTTTATATTAATCAAAAAATGTGGGCCAGCTTTTTAAATGACCTGAAAAACAGGGTATATCCAATCTAGGCATATTAAAATTAACGTGCGGGGTACTATGGTGCCCTGTTGGTGATGGTGGAACCGACAAGGTGACGTCATGCATAACTCATTATAAGTGCATTTTACAGAAAAAAATTGTTCGTCAACCTCAATTCGAATTTCATCTTATTGATCTAAAGCAGAATCCGTCATCTTTTTATCCGAAATAATATCTAAATGTAACTTATTAAACTCCATATAGCAAGTTTCTAAAACAGAATAACGAGCTTTAAATTCATTAATTTTTGACGGATCTGACGAAGCCAACAAAGACAAATCATACATCTCTTTGATCCTTTTTATAAAGACTTTCCGTTTATTTATTTTCGAGCTGTCCGACATTTTTTAAAATGAACCCTGTATATTATATTATTAAATTAAATTTAATAAAGTTTTTTTTGCGTTTTTGGTATTTGGTGGCAGAGAACACACGTCTCTGCCACCAAATACCAAAAACGCAAAAAAAACGCAATAAAAACCGAGCGTATTAAAATTTTAAATATAAAATTTCTTTATTGAAATAAACAACTTTGCCGATCGATTTATTTTTAAAATGCAAAGTGCACAAACAAAAATATATTATTGAAAATAATTAAATAAAATTTAATTGCTGTTCGATGGACCATGAAAAAACCCAAAATGGCTTTTGGATCCTTTTATGGGATCGCGGGTGAAAAATAGACCGGTTCGAAAATAGGAAATAATAATTTCCGCGGTGAACCTTCAAGCTAGTAAAATATTGGCCTACCTTATGTGCTGAAGTCGTAAAACGAAATAGGAAGAACCCAGGGCAATCTCCCTCGCTCTTGAGATTTTCTCCATCGTATCAGAGTGGGAGAAACTCTCGCGACTGCGCACGAAAACTTCGGCCAATAGAGGCACCCAAAGGTTCACATACATAGAAGTATATTATAATAAAGCGAAAAAATGTTATATTAATTAATTTTAATTATAACCAATTGCCGAATCAGCAAAAAACATAAAAGGCAAAATTCTATCATTCATCCCTAGATAAGGAATAATTTTATTAAATTTATCCAAAATCCAACAGATTCCTTTTGGAGATGTTCACTATAGTGCTTGGTGTTGTTGAGTTTGCTCTATCTGGAGTGCGTGTCTGTAGTTTCTTAAGTTTTTCTCGGTGAGTTAAACTTATCTTCTGTCGTTGCCTGTTGCACCTACTGTCAATTTTACTTAGTATTGGCTCGTAGTCTTCCTCCCATGTGTGTCGTCTAATTTTCTCAAAACGCTCCTCCATGTCGGTGTTGAAGTTCACTTTCCTCCATCGGTGGTAACTGATTTGGGATCGGATTAGTGCTTGGCTGGTTCTTTCTAAGATCTTCGCTCTCACTCGCGGAATGTTGGCTTTTAAGCGGAAACCAACCGGAATGACACCACTGTCGCGCGCCTGGCACAAAAATGAAATATGTTCTTCTTCCTTTATCACTTTAATTTTGGTCTTCTCGTAGCCTCTGAAAGATTGTTGATTCCGGGTCCGTACCGTTCTTCAACTCTTTGTTTGAAACTCGTAGACAATGATTGAGTAGAAATAAAATTTCGGACTTCCATTATCTTTATTTATTTTAAACACGAGGTTTCGGTTAGTCAGTTTCTCTAACCGTAAATGATTCACTCAGTATTATCAAAATCACAATAAATGAGTCACTCAGTATCATCAAAAGCAAATTACAAACTGATGATACACTTCACGAAAGAACAACGCTATCGGTGGAGGGGGTGATGGATCTGTTGGAACTCTGTCTCCGTAACTCTTACTTTCAAGTGAAAGATATGTTTTACGCGCAAAATGATGGACTTCCGATGGGTTCGTCTCTTTCGCCAGTGGTAGCAAACGTCTACATGGAGTGGTTCGAGGACCATGCGATCAACACAGCAAGAGTCAAACCAAAACTATGGCTACGATACATGGATGACATATTTATTATATGGCCGGAAAATGATGACGAACTACAGAATTTTCTACACCATCCGAACGGTATTCGACCAACAATCAAATGCACCATGGAAATTGAAAAGGATTCGGCCTTACCTTTTTTGGATGTTCTTGTCAAACGATTAGACAGAAACATTCAAACCACTATATATAGGAAACCTACAAACACGGGACAGTACCTAAATTTTAAGTCTAATCATTCTGTTGCTACAAAACAAGGAGTTATAAGAAGTTTATATTTAAGAGCCGTAAATATTTGTAGTAATAATGAAGAATTAACCACAGAAATTAACAACATTAAAAAGGACTTACATCAGAATGGTTATTCCGAGAAATTAATAAACTCAACGATCTCTAAAATTAAAAACAAACCAAATGTAACAAATTCTCAAAGTAATAATCCGTTGGGTGTTATTAACATTCCATATGTTTAAGGGATTTCAGAAAACATAAGACGAATAGCCAAGCACTATAATATAAAAACAGTATTTTCGTCGGGAAATACGATAAGGAGTTTTGTAACTAAAACAAAACCAGAAAATCCCTCAAATAATAAGGAATGTATTTACCAAGTCCCGTGTGAGTGTGGTAAATCATATGTAGGTGAAACGAAACGCCCGCTCCAGGTTAGAGTAAATGAACATCTAAAATGTACCCAATTAGGGGATATTGAAAAATCCGGTTTAGCGGAACATGCATGGTCAAATGATCACAGGATTCAGTGGTTGGAAGCTAAAGTTTTGCATAAGGAGTCGCATTGGCGGAAACGAAAGTTTATTGAAGCTGCGTTTATAATGCAGAATAAAGAAGTTTTCAGTCAACCAAGCACGGACATACCAAATATATGGAAACCACTCATTAAGGAAAACAGGCGTCTTAGGATTAAAAAGGGGGCGGTCCGTCACACCTGACTGCACACCAAGCAGTATAAGTAGTAGCCAAGAGACTAGATTGTTTAGTTTACACTTGAAAACGGTTAGAGATACTGACTAACCGAAACGTCGTGTTTAAAATAAATAAAGATAATGGAAGTCCGAAATTTTATTTTAATAGATCTCATATCAGGCACTTCCATAAAATAGTAAAGTAGTTATGAAATTTCAAAAAATGTCAAAATTGCCACTCACTCACTAATTCAAAACTTAAATATTATCCAAATCCTTTAAAGAAGGAGTGAAATCACAACAAACATAAACATTTCATGTAAAAAAAGCCAAGTACATAAAAATGGTATTCCGTAAAAATAATTGAGATCACTAGTTTGGAAATGTTTTTCTAAACATGGCTATTACGACTGCAAATGACTCTCAGGCACAGTGCTACATTAAACATAAAGAAGTTTGGGTGTACTAGCAAAGTTTAAAAAAACATTAGTAAAAAAAAATAGTAAGAACCTTTCATTTTTAAATTTGTATTGGAGAACTTGGCTTTACTTTTATCTTAATTCTTTTACGAAATATCATTTTCGTGTACTTGATTTTTTTTACATGAAATGTTTTAGTTATTATTATTTTTTTTTAAATTTTATCTTTTCTTTTTCAGGCAGTCAGATGAAATATTATGTGACTCATCAACAATCAGTGTAAAATCAGCAGTTGAGGAGTTTGAATTGAAGACTGAAGAAATCAAACAGGAAGAGCTCATGCTAGATGACAGCTTAGCTGAGTGAGTGCATCAAAGGAGGAGGCACTAAATACAATGTTTACCGGGATGTGCTGAATTTGAGATATGTTGACGGAAAACAAACCTTCCTCATATTTTTTCGAAAAAAATTGGGGGGCCATAGGTCAACGTACTTATTTAAATGCACGCCACTGAAATATAGAAAAATGTGACTTTTTTTAGTTTTTTTTGTTATAACTTATCATCAATCAAAAAAGCGATATTAGTTTTGTTTTATTGCAAAAAGAGCTCTTTTACGAATGTTATTAATTTTTGACATGTTTTCTGGGTCACATATCTACAGAACAGAGTGGCTCAAAATAATTATAGAAAAATACAGGAAAAATACCTGAGGTTTATTAAATATAAAGAAATGAAACTGAAACTGCATGGTCAAAATTAACTTTACTTGTCTTAATGTGAGTCGTTTTAACTATTCTAAAGGATGTTTGCATAATGGGTTATGTGATAAACTTAAAGGGTATTTCAAAAAATTTTTTAATTCAACACATGACTTGTTTACTAATTGTCTACAGAATAGTGCATTATGCAAAGATCACTACAATAGTTAAAATGACTCACACTAAAGCAAGTAAAGTTTTTTTCTCCTCCCTTTATATTCAATAAATCTCAATTATTTTTCCTGTATTTTTTTTATATATATTTCGAGCCACGCTGTAGGTATGAAATGCAAACTTTATGTCAAAAATTGATAAAATTCTTAAAAGGACTCTTTTTTCAATAAAATAAAAGTAATATCAGTTTTTTATTTTTATTTGACAAGTCATAGCAAAAAAACTACAAAAAGTCACGTTTTTCCATGCTTTAGTGGCGCGTATTTAAATCGGGGGTACGGCAGTGCCCCGCCAAGTTCGCGCGGAAACTGCTCTTCTTGAAACAATTCAGCCCATATTTGACCTATCTAAAACACTACTTTGGAATGAGCTACAAAACTTAAACTTTGCACAGTCGTAGATCTTTATAGAGTTAACAGTTCCTTATGGCCCATGAAGTAGTAAAGTAGTTACGAAATTTCAAAAAACTTCGAAATTGCCACTCACTCACTCATCTACTCACTTATGTATAGATCATCAAAATTCTACTGTACTTCCAGACATGTTACAAAGCTAAAATTGGGCACACATAGAAATCGTGACCAAACCCTTGAAAAAATCAAAAACCCCAAAATTTTTATTTGTTTCCCTCCCCTTTAAATATGTAAAGTTATGTAAAAATAACATTCTCCACTTCCAAAAACGCTAGAGAGCTGAGCTTTGGAAGACTGATAGGAACTATGATAAAACTGGGTGGCGGAACAAAGATCGAAAGACAAAAAATCGAATAAAAAAGATCGAAAAACAAGAGATCGAAAAGGCAAAAGATCGAAAATACAAAAGATCGAAAAACAAAAGATCGAAAATACAGAAGATCAAAAAGGCAAAAGATCGAAAATACAAAAGATCGAAAAACAAAAGATCGAAAAACAAAAGATCGAAAATACAGAAGATCGAAAGTACTAAAGATCGAAAGACAAAAGATCAAAACGCAAAAGATCGAAAAACAAAATATCAGAAGACAAAAGATCGAAAAAAAATCGCAAGTAAATAAGATCGAAATATACAAAATGACGCGTATCATGTTTGCTTAGGTATATTCACATAAACAGTTTAAGCAAGATCAGGTAAGCTAAAATTACCTAACCCTTAAATAAACCAATGGCTTGTCATACTTAACACAAATCATATAGTTCGAAAAATAAATTCTGAATCATATTAAAAAAAAACTTTCCTGATTTCTTTCCCGGGATCCTAGAGGGTGTGTAACTAAACCGAACCGAACCAATTCGGTTTGGTTCGGTTTGGTATTACACCCTGTAGGATTCCGGGAAACATTTCAGGAAAGTTTTTTTTTTTAAATTAATGTTAGAAAGAGACCCCATAGTCGAACCGGTTCGGTTCGGTTTAGTTACAAACCCTCTAGGACCCCGGAAAAGAAATCAGGAAAGTTTTTTTTTGAAAAAACTATGTAATAGCGATATTTTGAAACGCGCTATTTTCGATCTTTTGTACTTTCGATCTTTTGCATTGTCGATCTTTTGTTTTTCGATCTTTTGTTTTTCGATCTTTTGTACTTTCGATCTTTTATGGTTTCGATCTTTTGTCTTTTCGACCTTTTGTATTTCGATCTTTTGTCTTTTCGATCTTTTGTTTTTCGATCTTTTGTATTCGATCTTTGTTCCGCCACCCGATAAAACTATAGGAAAAAATTTAAAAACACCAAAATTATAATTTACTTTCCTTCTCTATAAATGTAAAGTTAAGTAAAATTAACATTGCCTACTTCCAGAAACACTAGAGAGCTGAGCTTTAGAAGACTGATAGGAACTATGATAAAACCATAGGAAAATATAAAAAAAAACCTCAACATTTTAGCTCACACTACTACTATACTATAGTATTAGCTCACACTACTACTATACTATAGTAGTGTGAGCTATGGTGATTCTAATTTTTTCGAGAAAAAAAAGTTGCTCCGATTTCAAATTTTTTTATATATCTTTGCGTTTCAGATGATTTTGAAACTTTTTTGTTGCGCCGTCTGTCTGTCTGTATGTCTGTCTGTAACGACCAACGCGCATAACTCAAAAACCGCTTGCCCGATTTTAGTAAAATTTGGTACCTAGGCAGGGTCTTGGGTCGAGATGGTCCCATTTAAAAATGAACAAAATCCACCAAACACAAGCCAAATAAAAGGGTAGGGGTAGATTTCAAAAATTAGAGTTTATGTAAAAATATGGCGTGTGTGATATCAAACGAAGGGTAATTGAGTCTGGAGTTAAACAAAATACATTTTATTTTATTAAAAAAGAAAGGGTGGGGTTAAATTTGAAAAATTAATGTTTAAGTGGAAATATGGCGTGTGTGATATCAAACGAAAGGTAATTGAGTTTGGAGTTGAACAAAATACAGTTTAGTTAAAAAAAGGGGTGGGGGTAGATTTGAAAAATTAGAATTTAAGTCAAAACATGGCTTGTGTGGTATCAAACGAAAGGTAATTGAGTCTGGAGTTCAATAAAATATATTTCAGTTTTTAGTTATATTAGCTCACATGTACACTATAACTATAGTACCTAGTGTGAGCTTAGGTGCCTATAGATTGGCAGAGTATTTAATAAGGTATTGCAAAAGTTTTGAACAATATTCTATATATTTTACTACTTTAAAACTTAAATATTAGCCAAATCCCTTAAAAAAGGATAACAATAACATTTCATGTAAAAAGAAGCCAAGTACGCGAAAGTGGTCGTCCGTAAAAAGAATTGAGATAAAAGTAAAGCCAAGTTCTCCAATACAAATTTCAAAATGAAAGGTTCTTACTAGTCTGGAAATGTTTTTCTAAATTTGGCTATTACGGCTGCAAATGACTCTTAGTGCTAAATTGAATATAATACCACTTTCGTGTATACCACTTTCGCGTACTTGTGAGGGGTGATTAGCTGAACCAAATTTGTACACCGTCCTACAGGACTTTAATGAATTTTTGGTCCTGTATAGTCCTGTACATGTCCTGTATAGTTCTGCCTGTGGGGTCCTGTATAGTCATGTGGCTGAAAAGGCACACAAAAAAAAAATTTGCGATCAAAAACAAAAAAAAGGTCATCACGTCTTAACTCGCGTTTTTCTTAGAGAGCCGATTTGCCTTTGCCGACCTTAGTACTTAATCATGCGTAGGGCACCCCTTAGGCGCCAGTACCCTCGTGGTCCTGTATAATCCTGTGGAAGTCCTGTAGAGTCCTGTAAAAATATTTGTACACCTACTGTGGGCAGCTGATCACCCCTCGCGTACTTGGCTTTTTTACATAAAATATTTTTGTTATGATAAGTATAGCTCGAAAACGAAACCAATGATCCCCCAATTTTTTTTGGAAAAAATATCAGGAATGTTTGGTCTTCAACATATCTTAAATTTAGATCCCCATCTGACGCATCCCGGTCAACAATGTATTTAGTGCCTTCTTCTTTAGAAGAAATTATAAACCAAGCGACTTCTCACTGGCCAATATTTGTATGATGTCCCAAATTTGATTTTTTGGGGGTGTTTCTGGGGTAGATAGAAAAAAAACTGACCCCATATTTTGATCATTTTTATACTACATCTGCCTTTAGGAGGTGTCTTTTTGTATTTATATAAATTTCAGTTTTGGGGTAAATTTTATAAAATATTTTATATATATCGCGACAGCTAAGTTATTTTTTAACTTTGTTGCTTTTGGTCATTTTTAATTTTCTTTATATGTATATGATATTACATAGGTACTTTATTACGTTATTATGAGTGTAATTTTCTTTTATAAATATATATAAACAAACATTTAAACTTTGAAAATTAAAACAAAAATTACTTAGTTCAATACTTAATTACTACTTTTGGAGTTGAGTATTTTTAAAGTTATAGTTGCTTTTTAGAAAATTAAGTTGTTTCTGCTCAGTTTTTTAAGTGTAAACTTCTTTAGGCGCGTTTAGCACTGTTTGTGGGTACTGAATTGAACTGAGCCGTCACGCTCGGCTATGTAACGCTCATTTGGGTGAAGTCGGCTCGAGTGAGAGGAACAGTCAGCAGAGCGATATGATGATGCAGATAAACGACACTCAGAGCTAAATTTACCAGAGTAATTTATACCCAAATATACGTATGTAAATGTTATTACTTTGTCAATATACAACGCAAAAACTCTTGTCGTTCGTATATAGGTAATACTCACTTAAAAATGAGAAAATAAATTTCCGAGGTGTTTATATAGTAATAGAAACATAAGACGATGTAATAAAATTCATTAGAGGTGGTATGATAGGCGGAGCAGGAATCAAAAAGGGATGAAGAGGAGAACTTGCCCTTTTCTTTTCTTAAACAGACTTTTCCAGTCTAGCTTTCTCCTGCATGGTATAAATATTACATTCGAAGAAAAGCAGGATTCGTGTACATGCCACGCGAATGTAAAAAAAATATGTTTTCAACATTTTTTGGAAAAACTGAAATTTTTCCGGCCGGCTATTTAAACGTCGTAGGTATGAAAATAGTCCTAAAATATTTTTTCCCCAAATTAGATAAATTATTAACAAAGATAAAATAATATTCCACGTAAAAACAATGTGTTATTGTTGAGCTGAGAAATGGTGTTTGTTGTTGAAACATTTAGATGAGCCATTTTTAGGGTCCAATGTTCATTTAAGTTAGGTTATCAAATACAGTACTGAGGTTCATTATTAATCTAAATTCTGTCTCCTGTCTTACCTCTGTTATTTTACGCTACTTTATTGCGATCTGTATGGTGTCTGGAGATATAACTGGCATCAGCGTAACCCCTAGCCCTCGTCGCGTCGTAAGAGGCGACTTAATTAAGAGACTTATACAAGTTTTGTATTAGAAACCAAAATAAATGTTGTGATTTATTCAACAAGAATCAAGCATGTTCCCTATTCTAGAAAGTGTTATCGAGGAGCTAAAAGAACGTAGTGTCATATACATAAAATCCGGCCGGGACTCGAACCCGGAACCTTTGGCTGTGTATGCCCACGCTCTACCAATTGGCGTACATAGCCAAAGGTTTCTGGTTCGAGTCACGGCCGAGGCACAGAAAACTTTTATTTTTATTACTGATATCATTCCTTGCCATTTATGTTTTCAGAAGTTTTCTTGGGTGTAGGGATGGATATGAAAAAAACAAATTGTTTATTTTAAATTATTTTTCGTTTTTTTTTCACCCCTGGTTTGGAATTGTTGTTTACTGTTTTGAGTAAAACCTTGCATTATTGCACTTTCGGAAGTTATACTTTGTTATTGTTTGTTCTATTTCCCGTACTATATTATTAAGAAATATTTGTTAAATGTTGGATGGTATATGGTACTGATGATGCTTCAATGCGAAACAAAACTTTTTTATCCTGATTTTAATATTTGTTACTATAACTAAAAAAAGTAAAGGTTACACATTTCTAGATCGGTTGAAAATCCTTAAAAAAATACTCCTATTTTATAAAAAGAGCCACAAAAGTAGGGTTAAGAATGACCGCGACCAAGATGCGACGGCAAAGAGTCTACGTTTTCAAAGTAGAAACAGGATGTAATGTCAAATTTAAAGATCGACACTAAAAAAGAATTATTTTTTCTATATTATTACATCAGGTGTTAATGATGATACAAACTTTTGTGGTAAAAATTAAGGGGACAACGTAGTTGTCGGATACACTTGTTTGCGACTTCCATGAACCTTAACTTTTTGGTGGTAAATAAGTGACTTGGTATGTTACTACGCCTACGAAATAACGACTAAAAAGAAAGTACAACTTTGGCAACGTCCTATCGTGATAGAGAGGACTATCAGAATAGACTATCAAGAAATAATCATAAGACATAGTTTAGAGAGTCGTTTTTACGAAAATTCTACTTTTTCGTGATACTAGAAAGTAGACAGAACTAAAAAGTGGCGAATTTTTGTTGGGATCACCACATTTCTACAATAAGATAGTTGCAAACTCTTTGAAGCGTGTAGCCACTACCATAAATGTTAGTTGGGATGACTGGGCACTATTTGACAGATCTTTGCCATGCAGATAAAGCACTAGAACCTTGACAATGCCTTGATATGGGCGGTTCTTGACAACTATTTGAAAGTTGGGTTGTTAAGGACACATTAAATATTAAGGTACCGCTTCTTAGGTTTTTCGGAGAGTGCGGAAACATATTTTCTGGATACAGTGCGAAAAAGTGGCAGTTTTAAAATTAAAATACGTGCGGAAAAGTGACACTTTACGCACGCTCGTAGAAAATAGTTATTTTTGTAACAAGTGCAAGAAGTGATACATTCCCGCTCGCAAAAGCAGAGGAACGATGCGGAACGGAGTTAGGATAAGGTTAAAGTGCGGGAATGACGCTTCTGGCACGTGTTAAGAACAAAAAAAATTTTACGAGACTTAAAAAAACTACAAAAATTTAGAAAACTAAACTTATAAATATTAAGTGTAATTTGTTTGAGTCTCGGATTCTTATCACAATTAAATTGCTTGTCAGCTGTGGATATTTTCGAGAGTTCCTTCTCTTCTGAAGGAAGTCCAAAAATAGTGGTAACTTTTATTAATAGATAAATATCATCAGGTTCATTAAAGGGAGCCACCCCATTTTTTTGGACATTTTTAAAGTAAATTTATTCCTAAACGAAACGGTTAATTCCCAAACAATTTTCTAGGTGATATTGCTTCGATTATCCTCTTTTAATCTTTGGTGTTCTTGTTGTCGTACGCTTGACAGATAGCTGGACAGGATGGCTACAACGCAAGTGTAACAAAAGTGGGAAAGTTTCCACGGCTCCCATTTCCCGTACGACTTTTTTCAAAAATATTTTAATGACACAAAATAACAGCAGCTTAAGCCAACAAAAGTTATTTCTCAGTTTTTTAAATTTCTCTTTAGTTTCCGTAAAACTGTACTTTTTCTGATTTTTAGTTTGACGTTTATACTCGGTTTGACTCATAGCCACCAAATTTGCTATGAGGCAACCCAAATATTGGCCTTTTCGAACCTTGTACGTCATTGTACCCCGGATGACCACTGAGCACAATCAGGGGCGTGCAAAAATAATTTTTCATAAATTCTCCTTTTTATGATCAAACCTGAGTTACTTACTTTTACTTACTTACTTTTGTTTATTGTATCTAATGTATAACAAGATACAATCAAACCTGAGTTTCACCTTCTGTAGGTGATCTGATATCAAGTCTACGTAAATGCAAAACACGTTTTATTGAAGTTTAAACATTTATGCCGAGACGGTTTTTTCATTTTTGTCAAAATATCACCATTGGCGTCAGGATGATTTTTTGTAGAAATGCCAGTTATTTCGCAAAGTCCATGGATTCAAGCGAATTTTATCACATCACTACAGATGATTTTGATGCTGCCTCAGTAAAAATCGTAGAGTAGAGCTTATGCCACGTGTGCCATCTAATTTAGGTTGTAATATCTCACAAACGAAGAGTTGAAAAAACTGAAATGTGAAATGCGTTGGAACCAGAAATGTTATGTTTTGGTTGTGCTTGTCGTCTTGAGCATTTTAAGTTATTGTTACGGGTTCACAACGACAAATTAAAACTCACAATTCTCAAAAACGATACGTCAATTTATTTCGACAGTTATGTACAAAAACACGCACTTAAACTTACTAATAACTTGCTAATAATTCACTACTTTAATCGGCCTATTAACTTCGTGTTAATATCCCGCGATCACTACCGTTGGTTATCTTTCACTGACTCGATGCGCGATATCCGGCCTCATTTATAGAGTCGTCGAACTTTCCGGAATTATCCATCCTCTTTCGATTCACGATTATACTAGCCTTTTTCTAGAGCGCGGACCGTCCGAGCACGAGTGTGTCATAGATAACGCAACTAAAACCTAGACTAAGAATACAACCATAAGTCAACCTAATACTACACTAAACCTAAATAAATTCTATAAACTATAAAATTTTTAACAGTATCATACGCAAAAATAGGTTAAGAAATAAAAAAGTAACTACCTATAAAAAAATTTAGTGACCTTATTTACAAACCAATTTTGCTCCCAATCTCTCATTTCTTGAGCGATTTCTGTAAGCGATACAGAACTATAATGCTCGGAAGATGGAGGCTGATAAAACAAGACAACCAAAATTATTAGGTACTGTTGGATTACTGTTTAGGAAAAGTTAAAAAATGAAATCAGTTTTTACATAGGCCTACCAACAACCCCTATCATTGCAGTGCTCTTCAGGCCATTGTAATGACAGAATAAAACAAACGTCTAGTGTCAGTCATGTTTTATCCGAAGGGTACTGATACGATATAGGGATTGTTGTGGTAGGTCTATGTAAAAATTGATTTTTTTAACTTTTCCTAAACAGTGATTCAACAGTACTTAATAATTTTGTTGGTTTGATTTTATCAGCCTCTAAAATTGCTTTGTAAATAAGGTCACTAAAATTTCTTATCGGTAATGAGTTTTTTTTGCCAACTAATCTTTGCGTATGATACATTAAAATGTTGAATATCCCAAGTGTAACCAAAGCATAACATTTCTTTTTTCCACTCTTAAAACTTTCGTTTGTGAGATATTACAACCTAAATCAGATGGCACACGTGGCATAAGCTCTGCTCCACGATTTTAACTGATGCAACATCAAAATCATCTGTAGTGGTGTAAGAAAATTCGCTTGAATCCATGGACTTTGCGAAATAACTGGCATTTTTACAAAAAATCATCCTGACGCCGCGCCAATGGTGATATTTTAACAAAAATTAAAAAACCGTTTTGGCATAAATATTCAAACTTCAGTAAAACGTGTTTTGCATTTACCCAGACTTGATATCAGATCACCTACAGAAGGTGAAACTCAGGTTTGATCATAAAAAGGAGAATTTATGAAAAAATATTTTTGCACGCCTATATTTGGGTTGCCTTTAGCAAATTTGATGGCTATGGGTCAAAACGGGTAGAAAGTTATGGAAAAAAAATCATATCTCGGAAACTAAAGATATTTTTAAAAAACTGAGAAATAACTTTTTTGGATTTAGTTAACTGTCATTTTGTGTCATAAAATTTAAAAAAAATCGTACGGGAAATGGGAGCCGTGCAAATTTTCGCACTTTTGTTACACTTGCGTTCTAGCCACCCTGTGAAGCTATCTGTCAAGCGGAGGACAACAAGGAAACCAAACATTAAAAGGGGATAATCGAAGCTGTATATGAATATTTAGCCCACATTATTTATTACAATTATTTGTTTAGTTTTAGAAGAGCTATAGGTAGCTCTTCTTTCTAAGTTTTTACTCCCTTTTCTTGGCACCATTTTTCAAATATTTCATATTTTTTTCTTGATTTCTCCGGGAGCAGCTCCGAAGTGGCTATCCGAGCAGCTTCTAACACATTATTTGGTAGTTCTTCCTTTACTTTCATTTTGGACTTTTTTGAATTGGGACGCTTCCTTCGACCCTTTTGACGTCTACTGAATGTTTGTACTCTGCGGTTGACATAACAGTTTAAATTGACATAAAAATCAAGTGACATACAACGTGTCAAGCAAAATCCTATTGTTGATATATTTGACGTTTACAAAAAGCTACGAGGGTTGCTCAATTATTTTAAAGAAGTAATTTTTTAATAATAACTAAAACGTCCTAAAATATTTAAAAAAAGACACATTAAATAATTAGTCAGTAGTGGATCACTTCAACTTTACCTATTGGTAAATGTGCAGTTTGCTAACAGACAGTCGTCGACCATTAAATCAAGAGAAAAAAATCATGTTATATTTCTATTTTTTACAGCAAACTATCGGACTCTTCATCGTCCAAAGTGCAATCGGAACTTGAATACTTTGTGCTAAAGACTGAGGAGATTAAGCAGGAAGAGCTTATATTAAGCGACTGTTCATCTGGGTACGTGTCTTTGTCTCTATACAGGTTAAATAATATAATAATAATACGACGGTAACGTCGATGTCTGCGGCTACCGCTACCACTACCACGAGGTAGCACGCACGAGTACGAAAAAAAAAATTTTACTCTTTGACTACAACTCAAAAAATTCCTTTGAGACTATTAATTTAATATTTTGTAGCAGCGAGCGTTGTCGTTTGTCTAATTTTTAAAATATACCCCCACCGTTTGTGGAATAAGACCATCTACCCAACAAACATTTAAAGTTGTAACGACGAAACCCCAACTAGAAAAAATTTCTTAAAACTAGCCGCAACGTACTCCCGCTACGTCTCAGTATACCATACAGCGACGTGTTAATTCCCTCAGTGAGGAACCAATTTCTGGGTATTATAACTACTTGGCCAAGTGTTTAAAGTCACTTTAGTAACAACTACACTACGACGCCGCAGCCAGGTATCTACTACGTCGTAGAGACTGTTTTTTCCGTAATGTAGTAGCGATGTAGTTTCAAATAATATAATCGTTTCTTTTTGGTAGAATTATTACACAATATGGTGAACAGTAAACAAACTGGCTAAGTTTTTTAGTTTGGTTATGGCTATATTAATATGTACTATGTTATCTAAAACTGAGAAAATTTACTAGCAGAGGACCAATATTCAACTGCGACGCAAATTTTTATGTGAAACATGCATCATATTTATTGCAAATTTACATGTCATAAATAAATTTTTCACTATGTGTAAGTAATTTATCAGTTTTTTATTAAATAAGCAATTTTGGAATCTACTTACCTTCCTCTCTCAAATCCATTTTAAATTCGCCTAAATTTAAAAACAAAACAAGGAAAAAAATGCTGTCAATACGGATTAAAATATTGACAATATTTTACGTTTCAAGCAGTACGAAAACAATATTTAAAATAAACATCTCTGACGCCTGTCAACGAGTATTTTTAGTTTTGTTGCATATGTTTTCAGGCCTACTAGACTCTTTTTTTTTATTACTAAATTCTTTATTTAGCAATGCTAATCAATAGGTTGGAGATCTTTTCCAAAAATATTTAAATGGAGCTGTAGTACCAACTGAGTGGAAAACGTCATATATATCCACAATACACAAAAAAAGAAGGAAAGATATATGTGACAATTATAGAGGTATATCTGTAACTAGTACGCTAAGCAGAATATATGGCAAAATAATAAGAAATAAAGTGGAGAGCGAATATAAAGATATGGAGGCAGAAGAACAATCCGATTTCAGGGCGGGTAGATCGACTTCAGATCATCTCTTTTGTATAACCCAAGTTATTGAAAAGTAAATGGCATACGGACAAGAGCTGCATCTGCTTTACGTAGATTTGCAGAAGGCATATGATAGTATACCACTAAATCTACTTTGGAAAGCGTTGGAAAAGACAAACATAAGCGTACAACTAATTAAGGCCATCAAAGAGTTATACCGCAATAGTAAGGCAAAAGTTAAAATAAAAGCAAAACTAACCAAAGGCTTTCAAGTAAATAAAGGTCTTAAACAAGGTTGCTGTATCTCGCCTACGCTCTTCAAGATATATTTGGAACAAGTCCTTAAAGTCTGGAAGAGAAAATGCCAAAACATGGGAATTCCATTGGATGAAACTACCTTGTATACTTTATGTTTCGCCGATGATCAGATAGTGGTGGCTCAGGATTATGACGATCTCGAATATATGACACGAAAACTAATAGAAGAGTACAATAAGTGGGGACTAGAGGTTAATATCAATAAGACAGAGTATATGTGTATTGGTGGAACGAAACAGGATCTAATCTTAAATACTGGGCAGCGAGTTCAGTCCTGTGATGAGTATAAATACGTAGGTCTAAAAATTTGCCTCTTGCGTCAGCAATTTTAAAAAATGATTTTTATATTGATGATGGGCTCTTTGGGGCTAACACCCTCGAGGAGGCCATCTTGATGAGAAATCAGCTGATTGATTTGATGCGTAGAGGTGGCTTCGAATTGCGTAAATGGGCTGCTAACGATCCGAAATTACTTACAGATCTTCCTGAAGATCACATACAACTCAAGGATTTTTCTCTTGATTTTGAAAATAATACGATTTTAAAGATACTTGGCCTTAAATGGCACCCAGTAAAAGATTACTTTTTTACTCGCTAAATTACACAGATCAAATTTGCACTAAAAGATCAATTATCAGCAATCTGGCGCGTACTTTCGATCCCATCGGCTTTCTAACTCCAATCACATTTTTTGCAAAGTTACTTATACAGTACTGTTGGAAAGCTAACTTACAGTGGGACGATACTCCTGACTCAGAAATTATCGCGAAATGGGAACGGTACAAGGCCGAATTTAATACGTTATCTAAGGTTTTTATACCGCTAACATGATAAGCTGTCAGCTGATCGGTTTCTGTGATGGATCGGAAAAAGGCTACTGTGCAGTTTGCTACCTACGAATCACTTACAAAGATAATACGGTAAAAACTTATTTTATTACAGCCAAAAGTAAAGTGGCTCCGATCAAGGTTTTAAGTATTTGTAGAATCGAGCTTTCAGGTGCAGTATTGCTAGCAAAACAGTTTTGTTGCACAAAGTTACGAAAATAAATTAAAGTTTGACCAGATTTATGCATTTCAGACAGTACGGTCGCCCTTGCATGGATAAAAAGACCCTCGTATTCCTGGAAAACATTTGTAGGGAATCGCGTTGCATACATACACGAGAGGGTCCCTGCAGAAAATTGGTCACATGTTCCTACTCATTTAAATGCTTCAGATCATCATTCCAAGCGAAATTACCTATTTTTCACTTTGGTGGAACGGTCCTGACTTTCTTTTACAAAATCCTAAAACGTGGAACTTTCTTTCCAACAGTCAGAACTCCTAGTTCGTGACGAAGACGAAAAATAACTTTAAAGGCCACATTTGATTTGACCTTCTTGGCATATGTTTTACGTTTTTATCAAAATTTAATATTTAAAACTAAAAAAGAACCTGTTTTTCTTTATCAAAACCTTACGTTTTTTGAGATGAGAAATGCGGAATTATTTTTAATCAAACACACCCAACAAAGTTATTTCGAAAAGGAAATCTCCATGTTGGAAAATAATTTAATTTTACCGAAATCATTTCGAAAATTAAGTCCTTTTTTAGATGCTCAAGGTTTCTTACGTGTGGGCGGACGTTTGATGCATTCTACTTCTTTAAATTACAATCAAAAGTTTCCGATTCTATTGCCAAGCAAGGCTTTATTTACTACCTTACTTATTGAGGGGATACATAAAATTAATCTTCATTCTGGTATACAAACTACACATTTTTTACTAATTCAAAATTACTGGGTAGTTTCTGCTAAGAAAATAATACGAAAAATTATCTCAAATTGCAAAGTTTGCTGGAGAGTGGATCCGAAGCCTTATCAGCCCTATATGGGTAATTTACCGAGGTTTAGAATTTCACAACTTGGAGTTTTTAAACACGTTGGTGTTGACATGGCTGGACCCATCATGATCCGCGCAAGTCAGTTGCGTACTAGCAAACAATTAAAATCCTACGTGGCTCTATTTATTTACTGTGTTAGTCGTTGTACACACCTAGAGCTGATTTCCGATCTCACTTGCGATGCTTTTTTAGCAGGCTTTCGGCGCTTTACAGCTAGAAGAAGCAGATGCACGGATGTCTAATCTGACAATGGAGGTAATTTCTTGGCTTCCGCTAAATATCTTACAGAAATCTTTTCTTACGTTGCTGAACAAGAGGCCGTCAAATGGAATTTTAACCCACCAACTGCTAGTCACATGGGTGGACTATGGGAAAGCAATATTAAATCAATGAAAACCCATTTAATCCGTGTTATCGGACAACAAGTCCTTACTTACGAGGAGCTATACACAGTCCTCACACAGGTGGAGGCTGTCCTTAATAGCCGCCCGCTTACTCCCATATCCATTGATGCGAATGACCTAAATGCCCTAACCCCAGGGCACTTTCTTAACATGGAACCTCTTACATGTCTTCCAGACCCTGATTTAGATGCAATTAAATTAAATAGATTGTCTCGTTGGCAATTACTTACAAAATTACACTACGATTTTTGGCGTCGCTTTAAAGATGAATATTTACATACTCTTACGCAACGTCACAAATGGAATACTCCGGATGGTTGCGAAAGAAGGTACAATGGTACTCATAAAAAACGAAAACACTCCACCGTTGGAGTGGGTTCTGGGGCGAATAACGGAGCTCATTTTGGGTACAGATCGTATTGTGCGCGTAGCTGTGGTTAAGACCACCAAAGGTATGTTAAAACGACCACTAGTAAAGCTATGTCCTCTCCCAATGGAGAAGTGACGTCAGAAAATGCCCGGCATTTTCAGGGGTGGGAGTTACAATTTATTTTTTTTGTTTTTACAATTTTTGGGAATTTTGGTGTGCTGCGGCGCCCTTATGAATTTTTCTTTAGTTTGCTATTTTTAGTTATATTTAATACTATTTACAGGGCTTAAACCCTTCTATATTTAAGAATCTTATCTAACTATTTACAGTTATTTTTAAACAAATTACGACATAAAGATTACGTGTGCATAGTGACAAAATACTTGCAATACAAATTTCAATTTACGCGATGGTCTTGACACCCCTTGTTCCATTCCTTAAAATGCTATATTTTCCCATTTGACCCGCCTGTATGTTCAACACATCCGTTTTTACCTATGAAATGGCTCAAGTCGAGTGTCGTCGCTATCAGGAATTCAGTATTCACAAAATTTGCAAACGGACAATTACTTGCCCACGTGATACTCAAATATTTACGCATTTACAAGCTGCAATTTCTTTCATGCTCGCAAGCGCGTGTGATTACAAATTATAAACTTTACGATTACGAAGCTACTTTCTCGGGATACTCTCCGGGAATGTTGGATTGGATTGAAGAGTCTACAAGTCAACGCCAAATTGAATTATTCTTTGGTAGCTCCTTTTTTGGTAAGTCAAGACCTCTTCATTTCGTCTTTTTTTACTGCAAATTACTACAATAGAGATTTGAGTACAGTTTCGGTGCAACTTGGAAATAACTGTGCTTCCAATTACCATCAAAGCCAGTCTCGAGTAATCAGATTGATCTGTGATTTTACAGTCCAGTTTGGGACTGATTTTCCCTTGATCTTCAATCTCAGGCAAGGACTTTTCAACGTACAAGGAAGAAAAGCAATAACTTTCTAAAATTGAATAATTTGGGACCAAAGTATATCAAAACATAACAAAAAGCTTATATATAACACCATTGTAAAAAGTATTATTACATACGGCTCAGAAGTATGGCCAATCAAAGATAGAACATAAAAAAGGCTTTCCGCTACGGAGATGGACTACTGGAGAAGAGCAGCAGGGAAATCAAAAAGAGAAAGAGTTACAAATCAAAGAATAAGAGAAATTATGACAGTGGGTGAACGTACTTTAGTGGATGATATAAGAACAAAACAACTGGTGTGGTACGGACATGTACAAAGAATGGATGATGGAAGACTTCCTAAACAAATATTACAATGGAAACCAACTGGCCGAAGAAAACGAGGAAGGCCGAGGAGAAGGATTAGACAGTGAAATAAATATATATATATATATATATATATATATATATTGTTATATATATATAGATATATCTATATATATATATATATATATATATATATATATATATATATATATATATATCTATATATATATATATATATAGATATATCTATATATATATATATATATATATATATATATATATATATATATATATATATATAGATCCTTATATCATTATTGCTTCCATTTAAAACGCATCGTTTATATATATATATATAGATATATCTATATATATATATATATATATATATATATATATATATATATATATATATATAATCAATAGGTACAATGTCAATATAATACAATGTCAGAATATAGGTATACATTAGATAGGTATAAAAATTAAAATTAAAAATTACCTGAGGGGAAATTCACTACCACCTTTTTTGTACACATATTGCATAAAATAATGTAAATATTAATGAGAGTTAATATAAATTTACCCTCACTACTGAACACAATTTTTGATTAATTGATTTTATTAACCATGAGTAAATTTCTTTGATGAAATATAATTAAAATTAATGTGAGCCAAACTTGTGTATTGCCAAAGTGAATTCCTCCTCGAAATTACCTATCTAAAAGTAAAATATAAATAAATAAAAAACAAAAAATATTATGATCAATATGAAAACAAAAATAAAAAATTATAATTAATAAAACATCTACTGTAGTACTGATTCAAATTTTAAAATCCTAAACAATTTAAAGCAGAAAAACATATAAAACACCAAAACGTCACAGAAAATGTGGTAACAAAGACAGAATAGAATTAAAGTGTAAAATTGAATTAACACGATTTTTTGAAATTTAATATTTATATATAATATGAATATACATACAAAAAAAAATAAAAAATTTTAAACAAAAAAACAAAATAAAAAAGTTAAAATGTCAATTATTGTTAAAATAGTTTATGGTAATTACTTCATTATTAACTATTACTCATATTTAAAAAACACTAACATAAATTCAAAACATCATCAAACAATACGAAACAGATGACTAGTTAGTTATAAATATATCACATTTTTGTAGCAAATTCTGTTTAAGCCTACCCTTAAAGATCTTAATAGAGGGTGCAAATATAATTTCAGCAGGCAGGTGATTAAATAAAATTAAACCATTATAAAATACTGATTTTTGAGCACCAGTTGTATTTCTTCTCTCAACGTAAAAGTTACTTTGCTGCCTTGTGTTATAGGTATGCACCTGATCGTTATAAACAATCGTATTTTTCTGGTAAAGTGGCGCTTTTCCAATTTTTATTTTAAAAATAAACACTAAAACATTATACTCAAAAAAGTTCTTTAAGGGAAGCCACTGCGAACATTGCCACATGGACTTTTGTAAAGCTAACAGATAGAAAAAGGAATGAATGGATAAGAAATAAAATAAAAGTAAGGGATGTCAGAGGAGAAGTAGCAAAATTAAAATGGAAATGTGCTGGTCATAATATCAGACAGAAAGACGATCGATGGAACAAGTGTATTGTAACCTGGAGACCTGGGGAAAATAAAAGAAGTAGGGAAAGACCCCAAATAGGATGGGCGGAAGATTTGAAGAGGATAAACGCGGCGACAGATAGAGAAGAATGGAAGATATTGGGGGAGGCCTATGTCCAAATAGATAGATAGACACACCTAAGGAAATAAATTGTTTTTGTATTAACCATGTGTGTCAAGAGAATCTAAACCGGCACGTCTTGCCGATAGCCGCGCTCTTAGAAAAAAATTAAATACCTACTCAACCACTGCACTGTCTTAGGTGGCAGTGTTTCAATAAGCCGTTAGAAGAGTTAAAAAAAACTTGGAAGTTATATTTTTGAAATCACCATAGAGAGTCGTTTAGAAAGGGACCAGATGCAGTTTATAACCTAGCAAAAAAGCAAACTGCCCTTTTAAAATAATAAAAGATTTCTGTAAATTACGGCCCATAATTCGAATTTTAGTAATATATTTTCTATTACTCTCTAGTTTTTACTATTCTAAGATTCGAATAAATTTTAGAAATCTTAAAGCAAAATATGAGAAGAAACCTTAAAAAGATTATGACCATAGGAAAAAAAATTCTTTTACAAAAAATTTGCGAGTTTCATTTTTCATAATATGTGTACATTATACAGGGTGTTTTTTAAAGGTCACAGGCGGTTTTTTGGGCATTTATCGTACGTTTTTGGAAAAACCCTCTCTCTATTTTAATAGCGAATACCCTTCTGTTTTGAATAGGGAAAGCCCGGATCACCATTGATGATAACTTGTTTTAAAGGTCTTTTTAATTTACAGTGTAAAAATTTTGAAAATTTATCGGTTCGTTTTTGAGACTCGAATTACATCTCCTATTCAAAATATAGGGGTAAAGTTTTCCTACCTCTTGTTGTGTTTTCAAAAACATACGATACATAGGCCTCTATTATTTATAAAAAATAACCTGTATGTATTTTATATTTTTTTACCAATAAACCCCTCTAATATATAAAATTCTTAATGTATTTAATATCACATGCCTTCTTTGCACTCTTTTAATTTATACAAATTTTCAAACATTTAATGTTCAAATTTAAAAGCAAAAAATTCTTCATTTAGTTAATTTATTTAAAGGTGCTTTATGCAGTATAAAAATAGCCACATAAACCTTATGAAATACTGATACCGCGTGAACAAGTTCACATCTAGGGGTATAAATTTCCATAAGCGGATAAAAAACAGATAGTGTATAGCATTTATTAAAAAGATACCGCTATACGCCCGAGTCCCGCAGAAAGCTTTGCAGCGTTGTCAAAGATAACCTTGATAAATACTACAGGCGCACGCGGTCGCACTCGTCAAGGGTCGGACAATCTGAAACTTTTTTTTAGGGCGAGAATTATTACTTGACTTCACCATACAAGAAGTGCACTATTAAAAACGTGAACATTTTATTTTAAAAATTTTATTAAATGTCATTTAGTTCCTAAAACACCTAGATCGGATAATAAAATAAATTGTCTGTCTCAATACACAATAACTCAAGAACACCTCAAACGATTTTAACCCAATATGATACACAAGTTTTATGTCGGAATTAGATTTTGGTTTAAAAAAAGGGTTAGTTAAAAGTATTGTTTAATCAATTTTACCCTAAAACTATCAACTTTACTATCAACTTTTCTTGTTGTATCGAGTTTTGTTTAAAAATTATCCTTTTGTATTTAAAACATTTTTGCCTGTGGCGCATGTCGCGTGCGAGCATTTAAAGTAACATTACTTCAATATTTTCTGAAAATTTTCGTTTTTAGTTTAAAAGGCATTACTACTCATAATTATGATATTTGTCTTAAAAAAGTACTAAATACCTCGGAACTACTTTTGAGGCTCAATACCACCTCTGCCGCCCCTAAGGTCTCGACCACTCTCCCGCGTCCTATAACCACGCTGCGTTCTACCATTACCTTTGTTAGGGTTAGGCTAAAGATGCATTAAAAAAACCTTAAATTTAATAATAGCTTACCAATAGATTGGTAAATTGTTGTGTAAAAAAATAACTTTAGTGAATGTGAAACGAAAATCAATAACAGGAATAACACTTTAAAATTATGTTTGTTTGTAAAAGTAAGTGAATTATTTATATTTAGAAACAAGCAGAATTTTAAGGTATTATTCTGGTAGTTTATCACCCCGTTTGATGAATGCACTTACATAAAACTGAAAAAGTTGACCTTTCGCGAACCAAGTAGCGGATTATACTGATATTTTCGCTAAACTGTCAACGTTGGTCTGTTCTCCCATGCAATCCTTATGGCCCATACGAAAATCCTACCCCTAAATAGAAGCCTGGCCACGCGGTGTAATGCATTTTACACAAAGTGTCGAAGACTGCAGGTGACGTCACAAATAGCGAGAGTTTTCCTGATTATTCGCGTAAATACATTTTTAGTTGATTGGGCGGTCCGGTCTATTTACTATTTAGTTTGAACGCTCGAGTGGTGAGTGGTGACGTGTAAAAGAACTCCTTGACCAAACTTAGGTGACGTCGGTCCAACGACCGATATGCCTTTATTACTTTAATAATAAACACACTGCCAATTATTTGGAAATATGTTTATTTGAAAAAATAATACGTAAATATAACAAACTAATTTTATTGATGCTTATTGGTGCGTTTTTATGTACTAAATTATTGGACTGTAACTGTTCAGTTATTTTTTGCTTTAAAAAAAGTCGATGATTTGTAAAATGTGCCACTATTGTTGCAATCAAGTGACACAATTTTATGGCTAAAATGGCCAAAAACACAAAGTTATAGTGGCAAAATGTGCCACTATTGCTGTAACAAATCGTCACTACTTTCTAGATGTGTCACTAAACGTAACGAAGCGCCCCTGAGCATAATCAAAGGCACTCTAACAATATGCGGTTGCAGTGCTGAAAGAATCGTGTAATTCGGCTGCCCAAAATCGTGTAAAGTCGTGAAAATGTTGAATATCTTTATTTTCAAAAATACATAAAAACAAGTAATACAATACGTATTATTTATCGAAAAAAAACTATTTTGCGATATCAAATTCACAGACAACATAATACATTACTTTGATTTTGAAACTGTGTTTTAATCACATTGATTTGGGAGAATATCCTCTCCACTGCCACCCTAGAATGAGGCAAACAAAGAACTTGAAAACCAAACTTAGTTGAATTTTAAAATTTTTGCGAATTTCCTATCTTCACAATGGCAATTCCTTCCCAAAATGGTACATCATTTTAAGTATCATCTAGTGGAGAATTTTTTAGCAATCTCTTTTTATTAAAAACTACATTGATTTAAAAAAAAAGCACATAGGGACTTTACAGACGTTAAGACAAAACAGCATTAACGTAAATTAATAATTAACAAGATTAAAATATGTAGTTGAAAAATTCTCTTACAGAATAGAAACAGTTTTGTGTGAATACATTTCTAATGTTTTTTTTAAAGACTAATTTGATCAGGCAATTTATTAAAAAGCAGTTTCCCCATATAAGAAGGACAGTTTTCGAACTTTGATAAATTGTTGAATTCAAAACAAACTCATTGGCAAACCTTGTGCTATATGTGTGAAAATGGGCATTTGTAAAATAGGAATTTGCTTTTCTTTTTGTGTACAATAAAAGTTTATAAATATAAATGCATGGCAAAGATAACAAACCATTTGCGATAAAAGTCGGCTTACAGCTCTCCTTGTAATCCAAATTAAAAATAAGTCTTATCACCCTTTTTCTGCTATAAATACTTTTTAACAAAAGAAAAACAACAAACAAAAGAAAATATAAATAATTAGCAAATTAATGTTGGGTTTCGTTTTTAATTTTGTGCCGTTTGTTTCCCTGATGTGCTTGAATTCTTGTTTTTTGTTGTTCCAATGTACGATCTAGTCTGAAGGTCTGATGAAGACAGAAACCATTGTCGAAACGTTACGAATGGATTAAAACGTATATTTACCAGAACAACAGTGTCCTTATTCCCACTAAATTTACGTGTAATTATAACTTAGATGAGAATAAATTAGTGCATAGTACATATCTAATAAAGATTTTTGCTCGAACATCTCCTTAAGTCTATATATTGCGTAGTAGCCGAATTTAATTTTTTGCAGACGTTATCTGTCTGTATAACCCATTTAAGAAATTCGTCTAGGTAAACACCTAAAAGCTTAGAATTTGGGCTGCTTGCTATAGAACCTAATTCAATCTTTGATTTATTATTGAATTGCACACAAGTTGTCTTGTTTAAATTTAAGATAAACTGATTTTTGGCACACCATGTATCAAATTCTTGCAAGGTAAGGTTGATCAAAGCTATCAGTTCCTCAGAACTCCGAGCCGCCACCACTATTGTTGTGTGATCTGCAAACAAAATGACGTATTTAATTGACAGGTTTTCCAACAATTTATTGACATATAGCAAAAACAACAGCGGCCCCAATACTGAGCCCTGTGCAACACCTATGACTAGATCTTTCAGTTATGAAAAGTCGTTATCTATTTTTAATCTAAAGTTTCTATTTCCAAGAAAAGATTTAAAGAGTTCTAGGGAAGAACCGTAAAAGCCATAGGATTTTAGTTTTTCTAGCAAAAAATCAATGTTCAGCGTGTCAAATGCCTCGGAGAGATCGAAAAAGACCCCGGCAGCGTAGTATCCCTGGTCAACCTTTTCATAGACTGACCCCCCCAACAAACATTTAAAGTTGTAACGACAAAACCCCAACTAGAAAGAATTTCTTAAAAGTAACCGCAACGTACACCCGCTACGTCTCAGTATACCATACAGCGACGTGTTAATTCCCTAAGTGGGGAACCAATTTCTGGTTATAACTACTTGGCCAAGTGTTTAAAGTCACTGTAGTAACAACTACACTACTACGTCATAGCCAGGTATCTACTAAGTCGTAGAGACTGTTTATTTTCCGTAATGGCATAAAAGTAGCGATGTAGTTGCAAATAATATAATCGTTTCTTTTTGGTAGAATTGTTACACAATATGGTGGACACAACAGTAAACTCGTTAAGTTTTTTTTGTTTGGTTATGGCTATAATATGTACTATGTTATCCAAAAGTGTGAGAATTTACGAGCATTGGATCAAAATTCGAGTGCGACGCAAAGTTTTTTGTATAACATGCATTGTATATATAAGAGCCGTTTTCTGGTAGCTGATGGAATTTTTGTGTTGTGATTTTGGAGGTTATGTTTTCATAATCGACAGTTAACTCCAACAAATGGTGCTTAAGAAGAGCATTTTTGGTATGCTTCAACTAATTTGTTTATAAAATAGTATAGCTCTTTAATATGAGCTCATAAAACGACAATAAAAAAATTAAATTTTCTTTCTAACAAAAAAACATGGCGTCCCAAATTATATTCCCTGATAGTCGAAAGGGTTACTTGAAAGTGAGCCTAAGTTACGGCAACGTGCCACGTACGACTTTTATGTCAGCTATCCCTTTAAGCTTAGCTAGCTTTTGCCACTAGAAAACGTCTACAGAGTGATAGGAACCACGCGATAAGTAAAACTACTACCCTCAAGTTATTGGTGTGTCGCCACTTGTCATTTGCCGTTTCTGTCAACAACAGCGCCACTGTTTATAGGTTTTGTACGAGCGTGAATTTGTGGTAGGTTTTAAAACTAAAACAATATAAATTAAATTCAATTATAACAATAAATGAAGTGCCAATAAAAAGTGTTTTTCATCAAAACATCAAGTATGTGGTAATAGTTTTTTTTTAGCAATTTGATTACAATTTTTTATACTGTGTTTTGAAGAAAATATGCCTTGACCTAGGTATTTTTTGTTTTAAAAAATTGCCATTTTTTAAGGCAAGGGTATTAAAACTTGCATTGTTTATTTCTTTACTTGTTTGAGTGTCCTGCTCTGATTCTTCAGCAAGTCGACGTTTAAGCTTCCTGTAAAAGGAAGAACTGTGTCGAAAAGATTTATTTCTTCGCGATCTGGGCATATTGCCTAGTCTTTCCTTGACCTTAAACTGAAACATTCTACACACCACACTTCGAAAATAGTATAAATTTAAGTCTAATGAGTTCTAAACACAGCACAAATTTAAGTTTATTCACTTTACACCAAGCTTTAACAACAGCACAAATTTGAAGAAAACCAAAAACACAAATTGACCCAAAGTCCAGCTCAACACATAAAATGAATCACAGTGAAACACGACACGTCAGCACAAGTGGGTGGCGGCATAAGAGGGTGGTGCCACAGCACAAGCCACGAACGACCGTAAAGACAGTACAAGAATAGAATACCAACAACAAGTAGCTTAGAAGATCAATGATGAAGATTAAGCATGGACCAGGGATTTCTTAAAATCCGTGTGCGGTAGTCGATACTTTGGATCAATATTTTGCATTTTGATTTTTTTGCAAAATGGTCAAGCAGACCAACAATGAGGTCGAAAAAATGGACTGCTCAAGGTAGTAAAAAAAATATTTGCAAAACTATTCCTAATATTCGTTTCTTTATGAGCTTAATAAAATAATCGACAAGAGAGAAATTGGTGTGGCGCTCTATGTTGACTTGAGTAAAGCATTTGATTCTCTTAGTCTCGAAATATTAATTCAAAAACTTAAACGATATGGAATCAGGGGCATTCCACTGGAATGGTTTAAATCCTACTTACAAAATCGTACTCAGAGGGTTAAAATATCATCAGAGGATGGCAAGGTTCTATACTCTGATACTGCAGAAATTAATGTAGGGGTACCTCAGGGATCAATATTAGGGCCTTTATTTTTTATTATTTATGTAAATGATTTGCCTAGTGTTTTCGAGGATCTTCCTATTATAATAGTATCCTATGCGGACGATACAAACTTTATAATTAGAATACTTAATCGCGATGATATTGAGATGGTTGTCAATGAAGTTTTTCATAGGGTTATAAAATAAATTGGTTGTCAACAACGACAAAACTGCGTGCATGTTGTTTAAATCAAACAGGTCAAATTTGGAGCTTGATGCTATTAATTTAGATAATAAAATATTAAATTTGTTACCAGATATTAAACTGCTAGGCTTTTTTGTTGACACTAATTTGAATTACAATTGCCAGATAGACAATCTATGTAAAAAACTAGCGTCTACATGTTTTTGTTTAAGGTCCATGTCAAATAAATGTAGTGAAAAAATTCTTAAAACTTTATATTTCTCAAATTTTTATTCACATTTAAAATTTGGTATTATTCACTGGGGAAGAGCAACAAATATCAATAGAGTTTTTATATTACAGAAATATGCAGTTCGCATTATAAAGGGCTTTAACAGGGGTGAATCTTGTCGCAGGGCATTTAAAGAGTTAGGTCTTCTGACGCTAACAGGACTGTATATTTATGAATTGGTATGTTTTGTTAAAAACAATATGTCTTTTTTTCAAAGAAACTCTTTAAATGGTCCTTACGATACTAGGAATAAGAAGATTCTATGCAGCGATCAACACTCAACTGCCCTATATCAAAGGGGTTTATTTAAATAGTTTTAAAATGAAAACTAAAAAACTTTTAATTGAAATAGGTCCTTATGACATATCAGAGTTTTTTAGTTTTTTTAATTAACAGTGTCTTTTTTCAGCGTTTTTTATTTTTATAATTATTGTATAATCTCATTAAAATATTATTTTATTTGATTGTTTTACGTTTTTTAGTTATTTTTATATTAGTTATGTTTATATTTATTTTATTATGTAACAACTAGACGTTTTATATTTGCTATTTAGATTTTTTATTTAATTTTTTTATGCTAGTTGTAATTTTGACTCAATTTCTATGTATTTGAATGCATATGAAAATAAAGGCAATTTCTATTTTATTCTATTCTATTCTATTCCCATATTATAGAAGGAGCCACAAAAAGTAGGGTTAAGAATGAGCGCGACCAAGATGCGACTTCAAAAAGTCTACGTTTTCAAAGTAGAAACACGAAGTAGAGTTTACTTTAAAAGATCGACATTAAAAAAAAGTCAAAGTAGTTGCGGCTTTAAAGTTGATGCAAAAAGTTATTTTGTCTACATTGTTACATCAGATGTTGCTATAATGATACAAACTTTCGGATACATTTGTTTGGGACTTCACGGAAGCTTAACTTTTTAGTGGTAATTAAGTAGGATATAAAAGTCAGGGCGACTACGAAGTAACGACTAAAAAGAAAGTAAAACTTTAGCAACGTCCTATTGTGGTAGAGAAGACTATCAGAATCGACTACCAAGAAACAATCCTAAGAAGTAGTTTAGAGGGTCGTTTTTATGAAACATCTACTATTTCCTGATACTAAATAGTAGTCAGAATTAAAAAGTAACAAATTTTGGTTGGGATCACCACATTTCTACTATAAGAAAGTAGCAAAGCCTTTAGAACATGTGGCCGCTACTATGAATGTTAGTTGGGCCACAAAAGACGCAGCCGCGCTCTCCGTCTGCATTCCTCGGCGAAAACCATACTGAGAATCACTTTATATTTCCTATTGATTTAAGATTTGATTATTTGGTTATAAATATACGTTCCAAAATTTTTTACATAACATTTAAAATTGTAATTGGCCTATAATTGTAATTAAACTATTGTTTGTTGTCTTTCTTGAAAACACGTATTATGATACCACACTTTAATTCATCAGGAAGCTTTCCGCTCCTAAAGCACGTATTGACTAAATGACATGTAGGAGAAGCTTTTGCCTTCTTAATCACCTGTATAGAAATATTGTCAGTCCCCACACGTTTCTTATTTTTTAGTTTATCTATAACCTTAATAACTTGAACTCCTGTCTCTGGTTGAAAGTCAAACATGACTTTACAGGGAGATTCCGTTTCGTACACTCTAGGGATCTGTGATCACCAAACGTCTTTAAGTTTACCCTTTACATCACTCTCATAAAAAGACGCAAACGCATTTGCAATCTCTATGGGTTTATTAATCTGAGTCCCATTCAGTTCTATTTGAGTCACTTTGTTTTTATTTTTTGTAAGACCTGTGTTTGTATTTACCAACGACCATATCATTTTTTGCTTGTTATCGCTGTTTTTAATAATTTTATTGTGGTATTGCTTTTTGGTACCTTGTACCAGTTGTTTATGTTTTCTTTTCTCATTTTTGTACAAAACTTGTGTTTCTCAGTCGGTCGTGTTTTTTGATAGCCAAAATAAATTATGAAGGTTGTTACCACTTCTTGTGATATCTGGTGTAACCCAGCTTTTCATGGTTTAAAAAAAAAATTAGATACCAGAGGACAGCATCTTTTCACCGCCTCGGTGATAATCTCTATTATAAATCTGTAAATCTCATCTATATCGTTACTAGTATAAATCTGCTTAAAGTTGGTGTTTAACAAAGTGTTTTCAAGAACCTCTAGGTTAAACGATGAAAAATTTCTATAACTTTCCACTATAGGTGTGGGCATAAGATTGCGGTTCTATATCATATATGTCCAGTAAGGCCTGGTGATCTCCCAAAAAGGGCTCGATTGTCTCTGTTTTTCTTTCATCCGTAGGTACCCTTGTTGCTATGTACTCAACCTGTGTCTTGGTTGTTGCATTATTTTTATTTGTAAATACTCGTGTCGGTTCGTTTGTATTTATTTTAAATCCGAAACTTTGAAGGATGTCAAGATATTTATTTTTTGTGCTGCTTTCCACCAAGTTATCAATGTTGAGATCTCCACATAGCCACATATTTTTAAAAAACCTACTACAAAATCTTATGAGTTCTGGTAACCTGTGAATAAAAATATTAATGACTCCATTTGATGGTGATCTATAGATACAAATCACGCAGTAACTAATCCTTTCTAGCTCTAATTTGACTGCGTAGCTTTCAAAATGCAGTTCTTCGCAAAACGACGTACAGTTTATATATCTTACTTGAAGGGGTAAACTTTTTTTGGTAAGGATCATCGCTCCACCCCTTTCATAGTTTTGAGGCAAGAAATGGCTTTTTATTTAAAAATTATTCATTACAACAGTTTTAATATTATCTTCTTTGCACCAGTGCTCAGTTAAAAAATATATATCTGCATTATGTTCATCTGTGAAAACCTCAAACCTGTCGATCTTATTAAGAAAACACACACACTCTGCGTATTTTGACTGCATTGGCCTACATATATCCATGCTCTCCTAACTGCAGCTGCAAACGAATTTTGATTGGTTTCTTTGCTGCTCACCACATATTATAACTTGTTTTCTGGGGATCTCCTTAGAAACTTGAGGAACCTTCTGCCCGGGTGTTTTCGGCGCTGCTAAAACGCTGAGACTTTAAACAACACGACTCGTGGCATGGCAGATTGCTTGGCCCCGCTTTGGCGTTTTAAATTAAGTTTTGTGTTTTTGTCGCTCACGGAAAATATACAAGGAAAAATTATTTTTACCCGTTAATCATGAAAACTATCAAATTCTAAAATTTACGTGCGGTAACGTATCATTATTTTCATTACTTTCAGATCTGAAGCGCCAAATGTTTCACACATTCAAAATGAAGATGTTGAAGATATGAGCTTGTTTAAATGTCACCACTGTAATTTTAAAACCTAGTACAAAACGAGTTTAAAAAGACATTTTCTGCAGCACCAAAGGGCGGATAGAATCAGGTGGTTTAAATGCAACCAGTGTTATTACAAGGCCAAACGGAAGCCTACTTTGAAATTGCATTTGCTGCAGCATAAAGGAGAACATGAAATACATTGGTTTAAATGCAACCATTGTGATTACAAACACAAAACGAGGGACGGTTTAAAGACACATTTAATAATGCACCGAAGTGCAGAAAAAATCAATTGGTTTAAATGCAACCACTGTGATTATAAAACCAAATGGAAGCACGCTTTAAAGACACATTTAATACAGCACGAAAGTGCAGATAAAATCAATTGGTTTAAATGCAACCAGTGTGATTATAAATCCAAATGGAAGAACGATTTAAAGACACATTTAATAAAGCACCAAAGTGCAGATGAAATCATTTGGTTTAAATGCAACGAGTGTGATTACAAAGGCCTGCGAAAGTCTGCTGTGAAAATTCATTTGCTGCAGCACCGAATGGCAAATGAAATCAATTGGTTTAAAAGCAACCAGTGTGAATATAAATCCAAATGGAAGAACGATTTAAAGACACATTTAATGAAGCACGAAAGTGCAGATAAAATCAATTGATTCAAATGCAACCAGTGTGATTATAAATCCAAATGGAAGAACGATTTAAAGACACATTTAATGAAGCACGACAGTGCAGATGAAATCATTTGGTTTAAATGCAACGAGTGTGATTACAGAGCTAAGCAGAAGTCTACTTTGAAAATTCATTTGCTGCAGCACCGAAGTGCAAATGAAATCAATTGGTTTAAATGCAGGCAGAGTAATTACAAGGCCAAACAAAAGTCTAATTTAAACATACCTTTACTGCAGCATAAAGGAAAAGATGAAATAAATTGGTTTCAATGCAACCAGTGTGATTACAAAACCAAAACGAAGCACGCTTTAAAGAGACATTTAAGAAAGCACGAAAGTGCAGATAAAATCAATTGGTTTAAATGCAATGAGTGTGATCCCAAAGCCAAGCAGAAGTCTGCATTGAAAATTCATTTGTTGCAGCACCGAAGTGCAAATGAAATCAATTGGTTTAAATGCAACCAGTGTGATTACAAGGTTACACGAAAGCTTCATTTAAAATTGCATTTGCTGCGGCATAAAGAGCAGATGAAATAATTTGGTTTAAATGCAACTAGTGTGATTACAAGGCCACACAAAAGTCCACTTTGAAAATTCATTTGCTGCAGTACCAAAGTGTAGATGAATCAATTGGTTTAAATGGAACCATTGCATTTAAAATTGCATTTGCTGCAGCATAAAGGGACAGATAAAATAAATTGGTATGAATGCGACCATTGTGATTACAAAGGCCAAACAAAAGTTCAATTTAAAAATGCTCTTGCTGTGGCATAAAAGCAAAGACAAAAACAGAACTAAAACAAAAGATTAAATTGGCTATGTCAAAAAATTGATGCATGGGGACAAAATTACTCCCGATACGTTCATTGTTTTCTATATTTGAATATTTTTAGCCTGTCCAAATTGCTTTTGGTAAATTAGTATTTATTATAATATGTTTCTTATAAACACATATTAGCTCACACATATACTATACTATAGTAGTGTGAGCTATGGTGATCCTAATTTTTTCGAGAAAAAAAAAGTTGCTCCGATTTCAAAAAATTTTATATATCTTTGCGTTTCAGATGATTTTGAAACATTTTTGTTGCGCCGTCTGTCTGTCTGCCTGTATGTATGTCTATCTGTATGTCTGTCTGTAACGACCAACGCTCATAACTCAAAAACCGCTTGCCCGATTTCAATGAAATTTGGTACCTAGGCTAAGTCTTGGGTCGAGATGGCCCCATTTAAAAATGAACAAAATCCACCGAACACAAGCCAAATAAAAGGGTGGGGCCCAACAAACATTTAAAGTTGTCACGACGAAACCCCAACTAAAAAGAATTTCCTAAAGGTAACCGCAACGTATTCCCGCTACGTCTCAGTATACCATACAGCGACGTGTTAATTCCCTAAGTGGGGAACCAATTTCTGGTTATGACTACTAGGCCAAGTGTTTAAAGTCACTGTAGTAACAACTACACTACTACGTCGCAGCCAGGTATCTACTACGTCGTAGAGGCTGTTTTTTTTCCGTAATGGCATAAAAGTAGCGATGTAGTTGCAAATGATATAATCGTTTCTTTTTGGTAGAATTATTATAATACAATATGGAACACAACAGTAAACAAACACGCTAAGTTTTTTAGTTTGGTTATGTCTGTAATATGTACTATGTTATCTAAAATTACGAGATTTAACGAGCAGAGGTCAAAATTCAACTGCGATGCAAATTTTTATGTGCAACATGCATTATGTTTATTGCAAAAAATAAGCGCGCCTGCAAAATTTAGCCGTTTTCTGGTAGCTGATGGAATATTTTCGTTGTGGTTTTTGAGGTTATGTTTTTATAATTGGCAGATAATCCGACCAAATGGTTTTTAATATGGATATATTTGGTAAAACTTTTATTAATTTGTGTACGAAACACTATATCTCTGTTAAATGGGCTTTAAAACTAAAATAAGAAAAACAATTTTTTTGTCCTTCAAAAAAAACATGGCGTACAAAAATTATTCCTTCATAGAGGGGAGAGCTACTTGAAAGTGAGACTAAGTTACGGCTACGTACCACTTACTACTTTTGTGTCTCCATTCCCCTATAGTTCTAGATAGCACATTGAAATTTCTACCTCATCCGTTACGGGAACGTGTTACCGACTTTTCTCCGCAACTAAAAAATTCCTAGAGGGTGTCAGCCACCGCGCGGGTAAGCAAATCACGACGTTCAAGTTATATGGCCGATCGGACCGTCAGCAACAGACGTCACTTGTCACTGACATTTAAAGAGGATCAACAATAAAAGTTTTAAACAAATTATTTTGTTTTACAATATTATCAACAAACTCAGGTAAAAAAACTTTAAAAATGATAGTGATAGATTAGTATTTATTAATAAAGATATAAGAAAACACATAGCTAATTTTTACGCTTTTACAATAAGGCCTAGTTTATGTTCTGATCAAGGATGTATTCATGGACTTATGGCCTCGTCTAACCTAGTTGAAAAGTTATTAATTGGAATCAAAACAAATAATTTTAACTATAAAATCTGAGTTATTTATCACATTGTTTTTTTTTTTAATTTTAGATCACTGCTTGTAGTAACCAGAAATGCTAAAGAAGTATTGCAATTGAACTAACTGTATGAGTTATGACTAGCTGCTAAAGGCCAATGAGGTCTCTTATCACCATTGGGGTACATGATAGGGACTGCAACGAATGCCCAACCACTATGTATTCTTATAAATAGATCACTCGACATCATGTGTATTATGCAATGCCTTTATTATTATCAACAATGAAAACAATCATTCATTGCCCTACTGAACCAAGGATTTGCTGAGATGATCCAGACAAATTTAAAGTTGACTTCTTTCCTGGGTGATTTCAGGTCAGCCTTTGTCATTCTCAATATATTTAGTATGGCTTTTAATGCTTTAATCAATTATTGTAATAAGTTATTTTAAATGAAATAAATAAAAGTTGTTTATGTAGTTTTTTATTTAAAAAATTATCTAGAGGGGGCAGTGAGGCCCGGTTTCCACCTATGTGTGCCCACCCTGATTCAAAAAATGTATCACACAACAGGACATAGATTGACTTATTTAAATGCAAGGTCACCTAATGATATTTTTTAAGCAATGGGGCACACATAGGTGGAAACTGAATTTTAAACATGGGGGGGGGGTTGTTTTTGAACCTATCTATCTAGTTATAAAACCTTATTTTTTTGCTCAGGTGTGTAATACCACATCTGTCTTGTATTTTTTATGTAATTCTCGGGAAAAAGGGAGGAACATGCCACCCCCCCTCTGGGACCTCCACTGACATGACCATTAAATAAAACAAAAGACATCAATTTTTTGGATGTACAGGGGTATTGTATTCTAAAGTGGTGGCAGGCCCTAGTTGACCTCGATGCATCACGACCACATGTGGGTCTCTACTGACTACAACAAAAATGATTTAGGATTAACACATTGCCACATCTACAGGGGTATTCATTATGAATGTAACCCCCTCACTATCTTGTGGGGATAGTGGATCTCATGGGGATCGTGGGGGGGTTACATTTATAATGGATGCCTGACACAGCTCAATGTGTAAGGAAAAAACTTATGTTCTTTATTTTAATTTCAGAGTAGGTAGGTAGTACTAATAATAACATTTTGTCAAATTAAATTCAAACACTTTTTTGTTCTTTAGTTAAAACTAGGCCAGAGGTTTCTGTAAAAGTTCTCGGATTATCCTGTATACCTATCTTCCCAAAATCTGCTGTATTCACATTTGTAGAGGTTTCCTCGTCTTTGAAAATGTGGATCCTGTAACAAAAAAAGGAAATTTTTATACATGGGGCTTCTGCGATGTGTTTGAAGATATAGTATTTAAAATATTTGCCTACAGATATCATTATTCTGAATAATGAAAGCGAATAAAAAGGGCGTATTCCCCATGGTTCATAGCTCTCTCCCTTACCTATTTTCCTTTGGTTTACGTGCCTTCATCATTTCTCTATGTAGATTGTACTTGATTGCAGATTATTTGCACTATAATAAACTTGAAGGCTTCGTTGTTTTGTGGCATCATTCATCAAAAAGCCATTTTAACAGAAGCACAGATTAGGTTGAATAAGATTAGTAAAAAACAGAAGACCAAAGCCATTATTTATTTGTTTATAAATCAAAACACTTTTTGAGGTCTGCCTATTATACTGACCCGAATTTTACTGACTTGGATATTACTGACCAACGATTTTGTATACTATTTCACGTCAAACTAAATTGTATAGGGTCGAAACAAATCATAACTAATAAATAAAAGCTTCTACCACTGCCATAAAGTTACCTATTTATCTATTATTTAGTTACAGCTCAGGTTTATAGCAAAAATACCTTTAATTATTAGATTCTACACCAACTACTACCACCTTCGCTTAGCTTCTATTACAAAAAAACCAATTACTACCACCTTCGCTTAGATTCTACCCCTAAAAAACCAACTACTACCGCCTTTACTTAGCTTCTAACACCAACTTCTCCAAGCTTTCACCACAAAAAAATCAAGTACTACCACCTTCCCTTAGGTTCTACTACGGTAGGTGGTAGTAGTTGATTTTTTGATGGTAGAAGCTAAGCCTAAGCAAGGGTGGTAGAAGCTAAGTCAAGGTGGTTTTTGGGATAAAACTGAGTTGTAGTTAAGTGATAGGTCAGTAGAGCTGTTTAGAAGTGGTACTTCACTAACACCTGTTAACTTAAAAGTTAATATTTTTTTTTACCACAAAATGATGGTCAGTAAAATAGAAATTCCCTTTTGCTATGGCACTGTCTCTGTTGTTCTCAGTAAATTTACTCTGTGTCTCGCGCTCTCTCTTACACACACACATAAATCCGTATTGTCGTCTTGCCGTCGGTTGCTGCGTTTACATGGCGTTTCAACCAGGTTTCAACTCAGTTTGTTTTATTATTTATGATTTAATTAATTTGGCAATAACGATTCATTAGCATTATGTAATATTTCATCTTTTTTTATTTTGTAGGAAGGCAGTAGGTTAAGTTATAAATATTTACTTTTTTTCATCAAATTTTTCTCTATATGTTATTACCATAATTAGTGATGTTTGTAAAGTATCCAATAAATAAATAAATAAATAAATAAATAAAAGTAAATTTTAAAAAGTTTTTATAATATACCAAAACATATGGGTAAAAATCATGGAGGTGGAGAATTTCAATTGGAGAAGATTTTTTTAGTTAAAGCTGTAGTAAATTACAGTTTTCAAATTATTGTCAGATTGTTATACTTCAAACTCATCTTCACATTTCAGAAACATTTTTAATAAAAACTTCCCTAATTTAATTTTGTTCTCTTTATACTCGAACAACTACTTGGGGAACGCGTCCATAACACAATAAGGATAGTTCAAATGGGCACAAAACATTAAAATCAATTAAATTTTCCAATCTTTATTTCAAACTCTAATTAGAATCAGTAAGGTTTATGAGTTCCTACATGGTTTACAATAAATTTTAAGTAAACGTTAATTTTAATTATTAAGAAAGTTGTCCGACTAGAAAGTCATCATTTGGGGAACAGATACATAAAATATTAAAATGTTTTTTATTGAAGGTGTCAGAAGGTGTGGTACCAGGTCTTTCTATCGCATCGCAACTTCGAACAGTTTGTCAACGCTGAATTGATTGTTGGTATTAAATAAAACATTAAAGCAGTAAAAAAATTTTAATTGAATATATAAGTACCGTACATCAATTCAGCATAATTTGGGGAATGCTGTTGTACAATGTGCTTAGGTTAAAACCTTATATTTTTGTCATTGTTACAATAAAAAATCAAGGCGGACAAGGTATTAACGGGACGTCCTTTGTCCCATTTTTCAAACTTGGCACAAAATTTTAAACTTTTACCAATTTATCTCACATGAATTGTTTTATTTTCAGAAGTCAACTGCAACACAAAAATGATAAAACTATTTTTTAACATATGCTTGCGTACAAGTGCATATTACGGACATCATTATTAATGAGTGGCTCACAAACGTTCTTAAACTTTCCATATGTATTTTTATGTTTTTTTTTTCTGCTTTGTCCCATATTTTTGCTTCTTTTTTAACTTTAGTCCCGTTTTGACCTAAAACAGATCTGGCAACCCTACCTTAAAGCCTACCAATAAAAACAAAAAATTGACCTAGCATCTAACTTAACTAGGGTTGCCAAATTTAGATATTTGTTTTTCACGACAACAGAACCAAATTTTTGGGACATCTCTCTCTCTGGGTCTCTAGTACACGTATTGGTTCGGTTCGGTATTTGACTTTGGTGTGAATATGTCAAAATACTGCAATAATAGGGACCTATTGCAATTGTGGCAGGCACAAATTATGCCGGGCACTATACTGACAGTTTCGCATTACAAACTGATAGTTGATCTTTCAAAATTGACATACCAAAGTCGAATTTATAAATACCGTCGTATATTTTCCATTAATAGTGGCGTCACTATTAAATCCGACTCGTATAATACACAAAGGCCAAACTTTGAAAGGACACAGCTGTCCTTATAATGATAAACTGTCAATATAGTGCCCGGCACAATTTGTGCCTGGCACTATTGCAATAGGTCCCTAATAGTGTTATTATGGCTTTATTCCAATAAGATTAAACCGAACTCAATTCGCATGAAAACGTAGCAATGACAACCAGGAAGCATTTTCGTTCTATTTAGACCACTTGAAGTTCTATTTAGACCACAAAGAAGCACTAGGATTAGTGGAAGAAACTTCTAAAAGAAGAAAACCATACTGGTGGGATGCTGAGATTGAGAGAGAAATAGAGGAAAAAAGGAAATTATATCACACCTACTTATCCCAAAAGACAGATAGAAGCAGACAAGAATACAAAATCGCGCAATCAAAGGTGAGAAGAATGATCAGTGATAAGAAAAATCATTCGTGGACGCAAAAGTGTCAGAAAATAGATTCTTACTTAGGAGGTAGGAGAAGTACCGAAAGCTGGAAAACTATAAGATCGATTAAAAAAGAAACATGCAGAGATATCATTTCACCAATACCAGACAAAGAATGGGATGAGCATTTTAAAAAACTTTTAACTGAAGATAGAGCAGAATTCAAGGAAGACGCAAGAGACAATATAATTAGAACGATGGGATCTCCAGTACCCCTCACAATCTCTGAGGTCAAAAACGTGTGCACAACCTTAAAAAGCGGTAAATCTGCCGGACCCGGAAATATCCCAGCCGAACTTATTAAATATGGCACTGAAGAACTGTTTTGGAGATTACGGAATCTTTTCCAAAAATATTTAAATGGAACTGTAGTCCCAACTGAGTGGAAAACGTCATATATATCCACAATACACAAAAAAGGAAGGAAAGATATATGTGACAATTATAGAGGTATATCTGTGACTAGTACGCTAAGCAGAATATACGGTAAAATAATAAGAAATAAAGTAGAGAGCGAATATAAAGACATGGAGGCTGAAGAACAAGCTGGTTTCAGGGCGGGTAGATCGACTTCAGATCATCTCTTTTGTATAACCCAAGTTATTGAAAAGAAAATGGCATACGGTCAAGAGCTGCATCTGCTTTACGTGGATTTGCAGAAGGCATATGATAGTATACCACTAAATCTACTTTGGAAAGCGTTGGAAAACACAAACATAAGCGTACAACTAATTAAGGCCATCCAAGAGTTATACCGCAATAGTAAGGCAAAAGTTAAAATAAAAGCAAAACTAACCAAAGGCTTTCAAGTAAATAAAGGTCTTAAACAAGGTTGCTGTATCTCGCCTACGCTCTTCAAGATATACTTGGAACAAGTCCTTAAAGTATGGAAGAGAAAATGCCAAAACATGGGAATTCCGTTGGACGAAACCACCTTGTATACTTTATGTTTCGCCGATGATCAGATAGTAGTGGCTCAGGATTATGACGACCTCGAATATATGACACGAAAACTAATAGAAGAGTGTTATATTGAGCGCACGCTACCCCCACCACTCTTGATAAGTTGTACAGCGTCCACCGCTTCTCAACTGCACACAGGTGCCAGTCCCCGCTACTCCTTTCTGACGCCATATATTGCCTATGTAAATTAGATGTAAGATAACTGTTTTTGTGATTGAATAACGACAATATAATCGGTAGTTGTGAAACATAATATTTCTTTCATTTATCGCTATCCTTGGATATTACAACTGGCGACGATAACTTGATGCGAATCTAAATATTCGGGCAGAACTGTGAAGTGCCGTAAAAAAAAAGCCAACATGGCGCCGAAGTTCGATGAATTTAAAGACAGTGAAACATGTTGGGCAATATATCAAGAGCGTCTTGATCAGTATTTTATCGCGAATGATATTTCGTCAGAAGAAAAGAAAGTGGCTACCCTTCTTAGCGTGATCGGAGTGGAGAATTATAAACTTCTTCGAAATTTATGCCACCCAAATTTACCGAAATCAAAAACTTACGATCAATTAGTGGCTATGCTAAACGCGCAGTTTGGGCCACAAGTTAATGGGTGGAGAGAGAGAAGAAAATTCTTTGAAGCTCAACAAGTGACTGGTGAATCAGTATCGAATTTTTACGCAAGAATAAGAAGCTTGGCCATTAACTGTGATTTTAAAAATGATTTGGAGAAACATATGCGGGACAAATTTGTTTGTGGCATGCAAAAAGGCCCAATCTTTGACAGACTATGTGAAGAAAAATTAGATGAAAATGTTGAAAACCTTAAGAAAATAGCTCTGCAAAAGGAAGATAATGAAAATATTCAAAATGGAATCCATTACGTGAGAACAAACAACGAAAGGAAACGAAAACCCTACCAAAATAATCATACAAGATCACGCCGTCAGTACAGCCAATCACCAGTTAACACAAGCGATGACGCTGGTGACGCACGACGCAGCCGGCCAATGGGAAGTCCAGCGTCATCTCATTATCGATCGAGCGCTAGCCCCAGTCCACAAGCAATGCGCAGACCATCTCAGCGAAACCATATGAGATTAACCAAAACAACAACAAGACGTCGGCCAACCCCGACAAGAATGGTTAAATGTCAATGTTGTGGGGCCAACCACTTGCCACCCTGCAAATACAGAAATTCAGTTTGCAATGGATGCGGCCGAAAAGGCCACTTGATAAGGGTTTGTGATAACACAAGTGAAATAAATTTTGTAAACAAGCAAGGGTATGTAGAGAACCGTAGTAATAAGCTCAAAAATAAAGAAAATTTATCAGACGTCTTAAATTATGGTAGCATATTTTGTGTAACAAAAAATAATTCTAATTCTTTAAATTCCTTTATGGTTAAAGTCAAAATTAATAAAAAATTTCACGATTTTCAATTGGATTCAGGGTCAGAGATATCGGGCATAAGTATAGAGTATTTTAATAAATATTTTCAAAACATGTACACATTAAAAAGAAATGACTTGCGGCTATGCACATATAATGGGGGATTATTTTCTCCAGAAGGTTTTATAGAAATTGATGTCGAATATTTAAATGTATGTAAATGTATTAAGTTGTATGTTGTAAAGGGTGGTGCTGCCAGTATCTTGGGGCGTGATTTCTTAAATAGCTTTAATATGCAATATCAAATAGTACAAAATGTTAACAATGTAAAAGTATCATACCAAAATGACATAGAAAAAATTATACATAAATTTCCGGAGGTTTTCACGAATAAATTAGGAAAATTTAAACATTCCAAGATATCCTTAGAATTAAAGGAGGGTGCTAAACCGATTTTTTTAAAGCCTAGGCCCGTCCCACTGGCATATAGAGAGCAGGTTGACGAAATGATTGACGCAATGGTAAAAGATGAAATTTTGACACCAGCCGAGACGAGTGAATGGGCCACACCTGTTGTCATCGTTATCAAATCAGATGGGCGCCTGCGCATTTGTGGTGACTACAAAAGCACAGTGAACAAATGGCTTAAAGAAGAATACCATCCAATGCCTCTGGTAACCGACATCTTTGCTGGATTACACAATGGTGAGCATTTTACTAAACTAGACTTAAACCAGGCTTATAATCAGTTTGAATTGGACAATGCGGCCAAAGAGATTCTTAGGTTAAGTACGCACAAAGGAATTTTCACTATTAATCGCATGCCATTTGGAATTACCCCAGGTAGCGCAAAATGTCAAAAATATATGGAACAACTATTCCAGGGGTTGGAAAATGTTTCTATTTTTCAGGATGATCTTCTGATTACTGGAATCGACAAACAAGCCCATATTAAAACGCTAGAGAAAGTCCTTCAAAAACTTAAAGATGCCGGGTTGACCCTACGGAAAGAAAAATGTTCCTTCTTCCAGGATTCAGTAAACTACCTGGGCCATAAAATTAGCAGATTTGGACTTCATAAATCAGAGGACAAAATCAAAGCTATCATGGAAGCTAGCCCTCCAGAGAATGTTAGTGAAACCAGGTCTTTAATAGGTATGATTGTGTATTACAGTAAATTTTTGCCTAACTTATCTAGTATCCTTAAACCTATTTATGACCTACTAAAGAAAGAGGTCACATTTAAATGGAATAGTAAATGTCAGGCTGCGTTTGATAAGATTAAAGAATTGCTGCAGTCCGATCTGGTACTCTGTCATTTTAACCCTAAATTACCGATTGTCCTAACAACAGATAGTTCTGACTACGGGATAGCTGCTGTGTTATCCCATAAGATGATAGATGGATCAGAAAGGCCTATAAACTTTGTATCAAGAACGTTGACGAAAGCTGAACAGCAGTATAGCACCCTACACAAAGAAAGTTGTGCAATTTACTTTGGGTTAATTAAATATTACCAATTTTTAGCAGGCAGATTCTTCACGATCAGGACAGACCATAAACCCCTCATAACACTCTTTGGGGAACATAAGGGAATTCCCAAGATGTATGAGAACCGGTTGCAAAGATGGGCAGCATTCTTATCAGGATTCAACTACAAGATAGAACATATAAAAGGCAAGGACAATATCATAGCAGATTATTTTTCTAGAAAACCAAGCAAAACGGAAACGCAGCCCGAAGAAAACGTAAGTTACTTAAATTTTACTAGCAAAATCGACAACTGGCCTTTAAATAATGATGACATCAGACTGGAATCAGAAAAAGACAGTCAAATCACACAAATTATTTCTTGTCTTAGGGAAAATAAGTGGCCAGATAAAATGCCAGATAATTTAAAAGCTTATTTTAACAGACACGAAGAACTTTTCGTAGAAAATGGCATCCTTCAACTAGGATTAAGAATCTGCATCCCAAAAATATTAAGATTAAAAGTACTGACATTATTGCATGAAGGTCACAACGGCATAGTTAAAATGAAAGCAACAGCTAGAACATTTGTATACTGGGAAACACTGGATAAAGAAATTGAAGAAATCACTAAGAACTGCGTCCCTTGCAACATGACCAAACAATCCCCAGCAAAAGTACCATTAAACCCATGGCCTTTGGAAAATAAACCATTTTCAAGAATTCATATAGATTTATGTGGCCCAATAAAAAACCATCAGTTATTAATAGTTATAGATGCGTATTCCAAATGGCTGGAAGTTTTTCCCATGAAAAGCACCACATCAGAGCAAATCATAGATAGATTGCGAGAGACTTTTGCACGTTACGGAATCCCCAAAACCATGGTGAGCGATAATGCTATTAACCTGAACTCTGACCTCATGGAAAACTTCTGCAAATTAAATGCCATCAAGCACATTACATCGCCACCAGGAAATCAACAAAGCAATGGACAGGCTGAAAATTCGGTAAAATACACTAAAACTAAACTAAATATTCTTTTACAGGAGCCTGAAAGCCAAAATCTGCCACTTTCAACTTTGATTTCCAGAGTTTTACTAACCTACAGAACCACAATTCATGCCAGCACGAATGAAACACCGGCCAAACTAATGCTTGGCAGAGAACTAAGGACAAGACTTTCAATAATTCGAGAGGATCCCCTTACAGATCGTAAGAAATTTTCAGAAATTTTAGACGAAAAAGTTAAAGAAAGCATGGAAAAAGCACAAAAACGTCAAATTAAATATTACGGGGGAAAGGATAGAAAAATTAAAGTGGGAGATCAAGTTTTAGTAAAGGATTATCGCAGAACCAATAAAGTCGAATGGACCAGAGCAATAATTACCAAAAGAATCGGCGAAGCAAGTTTCCTTTGCAAACTTCCAGGAGGTAACATTTGGAAGCGTCACTCCAACCAAATTAAAATATGCCAGTGGGATGAGAAACGTGTAAAATTTAACCCTGATATAACTATTTTTAGCGCAACCAATAGCTCCACGACGGTTTCAGATGAATCTTTTACATCAAACTATTCATTTTCAGAACAAGTTGATGTTTCTAAAAATAACTCTGTTTTACAGCACGAAGTCAAGTATTTGCCCTTGCCCATTGACACGAATTCTTCACAGAATTTTAACGCCTCATCTAATGACCAAACTGTACTTGCATCACCACCTTGTTGTACCCTAAGTAAAAACAGTCAGGAATGTAATTGTAAGTATACATTAGAATTAAGTAACCAGTGGCAAACTACCTCACAAAATGACGAAAGCAATAATACACTGGATAATTTATCGGTAAATAGTAGTTTTCATGGGTTTACAAGCGACGACTGTATCGAAGGCACGGACAATAATAGTAAAAAGTTGAGTGACTTTTCTGAGTCGTCCTTCGAATCAGTTGTAACTTTAGAAAATCTCAACGCATCTCAAAAAGGGAGTAGCAAAAAAATTTTTAAAGAATTGCCAGATCTGGCAAGCAGTTCACAAAGCTTTAAAAAGGGATCAAAATTAGAAAAACCATGTTTATCTGAACAAATACAATCTAAAACAGTTGGTAGGGGGGAGAAATATATAAAGGGATCTTTACAAAAAGAAAATACTAAGCTTAGAATAAGCTCTAAAGTAAGCCAAAGAATAAAAAATGTTCCATTGAAATTTAAGGATTTTATTGTAGATCTCCCCTAGTATTTTACAGATGTAAAAAAATTAATTACCCATACCTACTAATTGAATATTAATCAAATACAAAATTTTATGTTGACCGGTACATAGTGCTTTTATAGATACGTGATAATTTGATGACTAAATAAAATATAAAAAAAGTACATATCTTTATGCTATAAGACAATGTTCTGTTTTTGCTTGAATATCGATTTTCCACTTGTTTTCGAATACAAAACATAAATATTTACTTTTCTCAAAACAAACACAGCTGATCTGTGTATATACCTACATAGGTAAGAAAGAAGACTACAAAAAAAATTCGCCGATTTATTTATCTCTAATCTAAAAATAAGTTTATCTACAAAACCTATTCGGTTTTAATATTTAGTTTACACAAATAAAAAGTAGCTAAATAAATAAAAATAAATCTCAACCAATATATCTTAAGCATAAAAACAAATACAAAATATGCAATTTAACTTTGCTTTCACAAAATAAAGTAAATATATACAGATATATAAACAAACTAAAAATAATAATAAAACCCAAAACATATTGTTCATTTCAACAAAATACTGCCATCAAGTTATCACACAAGTGACATAATTGTAATCGATTTTTTTTTATATATCAAATTAGATATGATCAAATCTTAGAGGGGAGGTGTTATATTGAGCGCACGCTACCCCCACCACTCTTGATAAGTTGTACAGCGTCCACCGCTTCTCAACTGCACACAGGTGCCAGTCCCCGCTACTCCTTTCTGACGCCATATATTGCCTATGTAAATTAGATGTAAGATAACTGTTTTTGTGATTGAATAACGACAATATAATCGGTAGTTGTGAAACATAATATTTCTTTCATTTATCGCTATCCTTGGATATTACAAAGAGTACAATAAGTGGGGACTAGAGGTTAATCTCAATAAGACAGAGTATATGTGTATCGGTGGAATGAAACAGGATCTAATCTTAAATACCGGGCAGCGAATTCACTCCTGTGATGAGTATAAATACTTAGGTCTAAAAATTACAGCTGACGGAACACTAGACAAAGCTATAAAAGATCGAAACGTACAAGGAAGAAAAGCAATAACTTTATTAAATGGAATAATTTGGGACCAAAGTATATCAAAACATAACAAAAAGCTTATATATAACACCATTATAAAAAGTATTATTACATACGGCTCAGAAGTATGGCCAATCAAGGATAGAACAGAAAAAATGCTTTCCGCTACGGAGATGGACTATTGGAGAAGAGCAGCAGGGAAATCAAAAAGAGAAAGAGTTACAAATCAAAGAATAAGAGAAATTATGACAGTAGGTGAACGTACTTTAGTGGATGATATAAGAACAAAACAACTGGTGTGGTGCGGACATGTACAAAGAATGAATGACGAAAGACTACCTAAACAAATACTACAATGGAAACCAACTGGCCGAAGAAAACGAGGACGGCCAAGGAGAAGCTGGAGAGAAGGAATAGACAGTGAAATAAGAATAAGAGGCCTAGATGATGAATTATGGGCAAACAGAAACTAGTGGAGATTGGGTATCGGAAGACGTAGAACGTTGTGAAACCGATAAATATATATATATATATATATATATATATATATATGTATTAGTTGCACTTAAGTCATAACTTAAAATTCTGCTTACAAGTCGTACTTTGCTAATAATTTATTATAAACGATACTTGCTTTAATTGATTATAAATTATAACAAATTCACAATAATTTAAGGAGCCACAAAAAGTAAGGTTAACATTAGTCGCGACCAACAGGCGACTTTAAGATGTTTACATTTTTAAAGTAGAAATAGGAAGTAGTCTCCACTTTGAAGGATTGACATAAAACCAAAATCAAAGTTTTTGTGACTTTTAGGTTGTCCTCAAAAGTAATTTTCTCTACATTATTACATCAGATATTACTATGATGACCCAAACCTATGTAGTAAAATATAAAGTTATAAGGTAGTTGTCGGATACACCCGTTTGCGACTTCAATTAAGCCCAACTTTGTAGTGGTAATTAAGTAACATATAAATGTCGGGGTGACTACGAATTAACGACTAAAAAGTAAAACTTTGGCAACGTGCTATTGTGGTAGATGAGACTATCAGATTAGACTATCAAGAAACAATCCTATCAGGTAGTTTAAAGGGTCGTTTTTACGAAACTTCTACTTTTTCGTGATACTAAACAGTAGGCAGAACTAAAAAGTAACGAATTTTGGTTGAGATCACCACATTTCTACCATAAGAAAGTAGGAAAGCCTTTGGAGCATGTAGCCGCTTCTATAATTGTTGGTTGGGGGGTAGATTTTAAAAATTAGAGTTTATGTGAAAATATGGCGTGTGTGATATCAAACGAAAGGTAATTGAGTTTGGAGTTAAACAAAATATATTTTAGTTTTTTTTAAGGGTGGGGGTAGTTTTCAAAAATTACAGTTTACGTAAAAATATGGCGTGTGTGATATCAAACGAAAGGTAATTGAGTCCGAAGTTAAACAAAATATATTTTAGTTTTTGTTTTTTTAAGGGTGGGGGTAGATTTCAAAAATTTGAGTTTAAGTCAAAACATGGCTTGTGTGGTATCAAACGAAAGGTAATTTAGTCTGGGGTTGAATAAAATTTATTTTAGTTTTTAGTTATATCAGCTCACACGTACGCTATAACTATAGTAGATACCTAGTGTGAGCTTAGGGGGCCATATATTGGCAGAGTATTTTTTTCTACTGTAGTATGATTGAGAGTCCACGCACAAGTGAAAACTTTTAGTGAACTCTTTCCATTTTAGTTGAGGACATTCGTAGGGTATTTCAAGAAACAGCTGCAAAAACGGTATATTTTTTATATGTGTATGGTAATCTCCTAGATGGAGCAGCTTTAATTGTATATGGTGGGGATAGGATCCATACTCTTGAAAATGAATTAAAACAACATTTTAAATAAAAAATCTTTGTTTATAACTCTGCCCTACGTGTTTCGATCTATCTAAGACCATAATCATGGGCAATTGACTAAAATAATAAAACAAATTGTAAAATATTACAAAACTTAAAAACTATACAATAAAAACTCTGAGTCTGAACAGCCGCTGCACAAAACTAATGATTCAACAGTATAAAAACCATTCTTTCTTAGTGCTCTTTTTCAGGTTTTTTTTTTAAATAACTTAATAAAATTTCAAAAAAAATTTTAAATAAAAAAAACACTCAACTAACTAAATTTACTTGGAAGTACCAGTCGCAGTTGAGTACAAAATCGATAGGTATACCTATAATGTACGACATGCTTTAACTTTTAGTTTTGATGCCAAAGCGCACTTACGAAATTATACTGTCTTTAAAGTTAAAAGTCTTAAAGCGTGTGCAGAAAGAATTTTTGAAATCGCTCTATATTTGTGAAAGGTATAGCTACAACTATTACTAATAAGGAGGGAGGGGAGAAGAGAGGGAGGGGGAAACTAGTAAAATGATGTTGGAAAAAAGTCTTCAAACGTTTGCAGAACGAACTTTTGAAATTGCTTTATATTTGTGAAAGTTATGGCTATAACTATTACTAATAAGGATGGCGCGGAGGAGAGAGGGAGAGGCGGGGGGGGGGGGGGACTAGTAAATCTGAAAGCGTATGCAGAAAACATTTTTGGAATCGCATTATATTTGATAAAATTATGCGAATATGGTTTTTGAATAGGGGGGGGGGGCAGGAAGGGAGATGGGTGGGAGCAGAGAGGACTACAAAGTAACTACAGCAAATTGGAGGACATTTGCAGTGGGTAATCAAAGGAATTTCAGTAAAATCGCCTGAAATTTAGATAATTTGTATGCCTTAAAGCCTACATCATGTGACAAAATAAAGTTTAAAGACCGCCGTGTTGATTTCTGTTTAAAAAAAAAATTAAAAAACGTAAAAAACGAATCTAGCACTAGTCTCTTACTGCTAAGGGTTGCATTTTTATTTCGAAGTATTCCTATATATCACTGGGTTCCTATTTTTTATTGCAGCGTTAGCATCAATAAGTGTCGTGATGTGGTGTATGTGTTGTTGTATGATGTATGTGTAATTGGTTAAAAAACAAAAAAAAACGAATCTAGCACTAGTCTCTTACTGCTAAGGGTTGCATTTTTATTTCGAAGTATTCCTATATATCACTGGGTTTCTATTTTTTATTGCAGCGTTAGCATCAATAAGTGTCGTGATGTGGTGTATGTGTTGTTGTGTGATGTATGTGTAATTGGTTAAAAAACATAAAAAACGAATCTAGCACTAGTCTCTTACTGCTAAGGGTTGCAATTTTTATTTCGAAGTATTCCTATATATCACTGGGTTGCTAGTTTTTATTGCAGCGTTAGCATCAATAAGTGTCGTGATGTGGTGTATGTGTTGTTTTGTGATGTATGTGTAATTCGTTAAAAAACATAAAAAATGAATCTAGCACTAGTCTCTTACTGCTAAGGGTTGCATTTCTTATTTCGAAGTATTCTTATATATCACTGGGTTCCTATTTTTTTTATTGCAGCGTTAGCATCAATAAGTGTCGTGATGTGGTGTATGTGTTGTTGTGTGATGTATGTGTAATTGTTTAAAAACATAAAAAACGAATCTAGCATTTGTCTCTTACTGCTAAGGGTTGCATTTTTTATTTCGAAGTATTTCGATATATCACTGGGTCCCTATTTTTTTTTGCTGCGTTAGCATCTATAAGTGTCGTGATGTGGTGTGTGTGTTGTGTAATTGTTTAAAAAACATAAAAAACGAATTTAGCACTGGTCTCTTACTGCTAAGGGTTGCATTTTTTATTTTGAAGTATTTGTATATATTACTCGGTTCCTATTTTTTATTGCAGCGTCAGCATCAATAAGTGTCGTGATGTGGTGTATATGTTGTATGTTGTGGTGGTATGTAGTTAGTTAAAACTATCTCTTTGGCCCCCCCCCCCCCCCGGAAAACCTGGATCCGCCACTGAGTACCTATCACCGCTTTGCAGCATTACCCCTTTTACGAATTTACATTGCGTAACACCTATGCACATGCATATTTTGATGCCAAGTATGTGCTTAGCATATCACCAAGTATATGCTTGACAATAAAGTATTTTTTGATTGATTGATTGATTGATTGACTATGTATCTGGACCACTCACCGAATACATTTAAAATGTTCCAAATAGATTCTTTTAGGAATAGGAATAGGAAACTAGTAAGAACCCTTCATTTTGAAATTTGTATTGGAGAACTTGGCTTGACTTTTATCTCAATTCTTTTTACGGAATACCATTTTCGCGCACTTGGCTTTTTTTTACATGAATTTTTTTTTATGATTTCACAAATTTTTTAAAGGATTTGGATAATATTTAAATATGCGGAATATTGATTAAAACTTCTGCAATGCCTTATTTAAAATCTGAGTTTTTTTTAAAAATTTCCTATAGTATTATCATAGTTTCTATCAGCCTTCCAAAGCTCAGCTCGCTAGCGTTTCTGGAAGTGGGCCATGTTACTTTTACATAAATTTACATTTATAGGAGAGAGAATTAAAATCAAATTTTGGGGTTTTTTATTTTTTTTCTATAGTTTTAGCATAGTTCCTATCAGTCTGCCAACGCTCAGCTCTCTAGCGTTTCTGGAAGTGGACAATGTTACTTTTACATAACTTTACATTTATAATGGAGTAAAGTTAAGTACAATTTTGGGGTTTTTTAATATACTTCTATAGTTTTATCATCGTTCCTATCGGCCTTCCAAAGCTCAGCTCTCTAGCGTGTCTGGAACTGGCCAGTGTTACTTACACATAACTTTACATTTATAGGAAAGGGAAGTAAATTAAAACTTAGTGGTTTTTTTTTTAATTTTTTTCGATAGTTATATCATAGTTCCTATCGGCCTTCCAAAACTCAGCTCTCTAGCGTTTCTGGAAATGGCCAGTGTTACTTACACATAACTTTACACTTATAGGGGATTAATAGTAAATTAAAATTTTGGTGTTTTTAAATTTTTTCCTATAGTTTTATCATAATTCCTATCAGTCTGTCAACGCTCAGTTTTCTAGCGTTTCTGGAAGTGGGCAATATTACTTTTACATAACTTTACATTTATAGTGGAGTAAAGGTAAGTACAATTTTGGGGTTTTTTAATATACTATAGTTTTATCATAGTCCCTATCGGCCTTCCAAAGCTCAACTCTCTAGCGTTTCTGGAAGTGAACAATGTTACTTTTACATAATTTTACATTTATAACGGAGAGAAGTAAATAAAAAATTTGGGGTTTTTAATTTTTTTTTCTATAGTTTTAGCACAGTTTCTATCAGTCTGCCAAAGCTCAGCTGTCTAGCGTTTTGGGAAGTGAGCAATGTTTCTATGCATGACTGGGTTCCTATTAGCTCACACTACTACTATACTATAGTAGTGTGAGCTATAGTGATCCTAATTTTTTCGAGAAAAAAAAAGTTGCTCCGATTTCAAAATTTTTTATACAGTGTGTCCACGTAAGTTGGCGGCATATGGGAAACTTTTTTATTATTAGCTTTACGAAAAAAAGTTATTCTTCATAAAAAGTTCTGCATGGTCCAAAACCTAAAATGCAACCATCAGATGTTAAATTTTTTCATCATATTACGAGGTTTGTCAAAAAATGTGATTTTTGCTCTTAAGTAAAGTACCTTTCTTTTTGACAATATCGAAAATTGTTATAAAGAAAATATGTTTAGAATTAAAAATAGCTTTCAAATATTGAACATTGTTTATTTACTTTATTATTATTTGCATCCTAGATTAATTATGCTTTAATGTGCAAAATTAAATTTCCAACGTAATCGCAGAAAATGTAGAAAAAAATATTTTTTAATGTAAATATTTGAAAGCTACTTTTAATTCTAAACATCTTTTCTTTATAACAATTTTCGATATTGTCAAAAAGAAAGGTACTTTACTCTGGAGCAAAAATCACATTTTTTGACAAACCTCGTAATATGACTGAAAAAATTTAACATCTGATGGTTGCATTTTAGGTTTTGGACCATGCAGAACTTTTTATGAAGAATAACTTTTTTTCGTAAAGCTAATAATAAAAAAGTTTCCCATATGCCGCCAACTTACGTGGACACACTGTATATCTTTGCGTTTCAGATGATTTTGAAACTTTTTTGTTGCGCCGTCTGTCTGTCTGTATGTCTGTCTGTCTGTAACAACCAACGCGCATAACTCAAAAACCGCTTGCCCGATTTTAATGAAATTTGGTACCTACGCTGGGTTTTGGGTCGAGATGGTCCCATTTAAAAATGAACAAAATCCACGAAACAAAAGCCAAATAAAAGGGTGGGGGTATATTTCAAAAATTAGAGTTTATGTAAAAATATGGCGTGTGTGATATCAAACGAAAGGTAATTGTGTCTGGAGTTAAATAAAATACATTTTACTTTTAAAAAAAGGGTGGGGGTAAATTTAAAAAATTAGTGTTTATGTCGAAATATGGCGTGTGTGATATCAAACGAAAGGTAATTGAGTCTGGAGTTAAACAAAATACATTTTAGTTTAAAAAAAAAGGTGGGGGTAGATTTGAAAAATTAAAGTTTAAGTCAAAACATGGCTTGTGTGGTATCAAACGAAAGGTAATTGAGTCTGGAGTTCAATAAAATATATTTCAGTTTTTAGTTATATTAGCTCACACGTACACTATAACTATAGTACCTAGTGTGAGCTTAGGTGCCCATAGATTGGCAGAGTATTTTTTATTGCAGCCAAAGACGTTGTAGCATAAATACTTGTTCAAAGAATCGAAAAGTGAAGCCCTTATAGCTGGCTTTGAAAACAATGGCAAATTTAAATTCGCGGACGCAAATTTTTAGGTGCGCAGGTTGTCATGTAGACACACAGCTGCCGTGTGAGTGGAGGCCATCTTTGTTTCTTATTTAAATTTTGCGGTGTTTTGCATTTGTCGTTTATAATTATATTTTCTTCTATGAAAAATGGAAAATATTTCACGTAAAACATGTGCGGTTTGTGGAAAAATGTCCGGGAGAAGTAAGGGAGTGCCATTCCATGGGTAACTACTTGTACTTTTCTTCATAATTTGTTAATAAAGTTAAGAGTGGTTTGTAAATATCATTAAACACTCTTCATAGTGTCCATAATAAATCTGCACAATTAGTTTTAGAAAAACTACAATTTTAATCCACAATTTGATAAATGTTCTCCCAATGGCCCAATAATAGACATAACCCTAACCTTTTGACAATTGTCAAATAATGTAGTGACGTATCGGAGTATTCTGTCTACGCGAAAAAGGAACATTAAGAATTAAATACGGGTCCTAGCTTCAAGTATCGCGTGTGAGAATACATGGGTATATCCGATAACACCCTGGCTTGGTTTAAGTCATGTATGAAAGAAGCACGTTACCGACAAACAAAAATAAATGGAACCAAATCTAGAAAAACGCCGGTCGGTAATGGCGTTCCTCAAGGAAGCGTCTTGGGTTGTTTGTTGTTTATTTGTTTTATTAACGATATTTTAAAGATAAGTGATGATTTCCCAGATTGTTCCATGCATTTATTCGCAGATGATCTTATTATATATATATAGCTGGAGATGATATTGATCAAATAATTTTAAGAGTAAATTTAATTTTAAATAAAATCAAAGATTGGTTTATAATGAGCAAATTAGCTGTCAATGGTAGAAAGCATGCGACTTTTAACCCGACAATGACAGTTTTATTTGATGGAAATACCCTAGAGCGCGTCTACATAATGAAATACTTGGGAATTATCATTGATTGTAAACTTACTTTCAGTGATCATGTTGACTACATATGTAAAAAGATTTCAAAAAAAATTGGATTTACTTATCGAATTAGTAAAAGTCTGTCGCAAAATACAAAATTTCTAATTTATAACAGCATTATAAAACCGCATTTCGAGTATTGTGCTACTATATTGTTTGTGTGTAATGAGACAGGCCTGTATAAACTTCAGATTTTGCAAAATAGATGCATGCGACTAGTCTTGGGTTGCAATAGATATACCAGCATAATATACATGCAAGAGCGATTAAACTGGATGTCAGTAAAAGTAAATATAAAATTTAGAACCCTTCTATTTATTTTTAAGTTAATTAATAATATGTTACCTTTATATTTATTTAAAAACTTACAATTTAGGTTCAACATTCATTCTTATAATACCAGACAACGTAATGACGTCCATATTAAGCAAACTAGGTTATTTTCCACAAAACGGACACTATTTTTTGCAGGCATGAGTTGTTATAATAAACTGCCCGCAGACATTAAAAACTGTAGAACGATTTTACATTTTAAAAGCAAATTAAAAAAGTTTTTCAGGTTAACGCCAGACTTTTAAATTTATCGAATTATATTGTGTGTTAAAAATTGCTGTGATAAATTTTAAATCGTTCGTGATGTTCGTGTAATTTTATTCCTTTTATCATTGAATTGGACTACTACTTCTTTTCTTTTGCACCAGCTGTACTGGTTTTCTTTGGTTTTTATATAAATTTGTAATTTGTTGGTCTAGCTTTTTTTTTGCTAAATAAAGAGAATTTTGAATATTTATGCTCTAACGTATTTGATTGCAGCGTTAGCATCAATAAGTGTCGTGATGTGGTGTATGTGTTGTTGTGTGATGGGGTGTGTGTGTTTGGTTAAAAAAATAAAAAATGAATCTAGCCGTAGTCTTTTACTGCTAAGTGGTGCCTTTTTTATTTCGAAGTGTTTTTATACATCAAGGGGTATCTGTTATTGTTTGATGTATGTGTAGTTGATTAAAAAACATAAAAAACGAATCTAGCACTAGTATCTTACTTAGGGTTGCATTTTTTATTTCGAAGTATTTCTATACATCACTGGGTTTTATTTTTTTATTGCAGCGTTAGCATCAATTGGCGTCGTGATGTGGTGTATGTGATGTATGTGTAATTGGTTAAAAAACATAAAAAAAACGAATCTAGCACAAGTTTCTTACTGCTAAGAGTTGCATTTTTTATATTTCGAAGTGTTTTTATACAACTTATATTTTATTGCAGCTTCTGCATCTATGTGTCGTTATGTTCTGTATATGTTGTTGTGTGATGTGTGTGTAGTTGGTTACAAAACATATACGAATCTAGCACTAGTCTCTTTCTACTAAAGGTTGCATTTTTTATTTCGAAGTATTTCCATACATCACTGGGATCCTATTTTTGTGTGATATGGTGTATGTGTATTTGGTTAAAAAACACACTGCTAAGAGGTGCCTATTTTATTTCGAAGTGTTTATATACTTTAATGGTTTGCTATTTTTATTACAGCGTTAGCATCAATAAATGTCGTGATGTCTCGTTGGTTAAAAACATAAAAAACGAATCTAGCACTCTCTTACTGCTCAGGGTTGCCTTTTTTATTAGGAAGGGTTTTTATACATCACTGGGTTCCTTTTTTTTAATGCAGTGTTAGCATCAATGTGTCGTGTGGTGATGTGGTTTATGTGTTGTTGTGTGATGTTATGTGTGTGTATTTGGTTAAAAAAAATAAAAAATTAGTCTCGCAGTAGTCTCTTAAAGCTAAGGGCTGCCTTTTTACCAAAGTACAGCACGGCGAAAGGAAGGGTAATGTTTTTCGATTGGGATATGTATGTCAATATGTATGTTTGTGTCGCGCTAGAGGCTAAACAGCTAAACCGATTTTAACAAAAAAGGTGTCGTTGAATTGCTACTGATTCCGAAAGTGCTATAGGCTATATTTTTTAAACAGAAATCAACATGGCGGTCTTCAGATGCTATTTTGTAACATGATGTAGGCTGTAAGGCATACAAATTATCTAAATTTCAGGCGATTTTAATGAAATTCCTTTGATCACCCATTGCAAATGTCCTCTAATTTGCTGTAGTCACTTTAAAGTCCTCCTTGCGCCCACCCATCTCCCCTCCTGTCATTCCTCCCCACCCTATTCAAAAACCATATTCGCATAGTTTTATCAAATATGAGGCGATTTCAAAAATACGCTTTAAGATTTTTTTTCCAACACCATTTTACTAGATCTTCCTCCCTTTTTCTCTCTCCTCCCCGCCCCCCTTCTTAGTAATAGTTGTAGCTATAACTTTCACAAATATAGAGCGATTTTAAAAATTCTTTCTGCATACGCTTTAAGATTTTTTTCTACACCATTTTACTAGTTCCCCTCTCCCTCTACCCTCCCCCGCCAACACTTCATGTTTTTAGAAACGCACGTATCTACCCTTTGGGCATAGGTCAATGTTTGACACAAATGCATGATTTAGGTAATAGTTAGGTACCTTGATTTAGTTAAAAGAATTAAACCTAAAACTTGGAAATAAAAAAAAAATTAATAAAAAAAACACCCAACTGCTAAATCTACTTGTACCTACTAGTCGCAGTTTGGTACGAAATTACCCAATAACCTGATTTATGAAAATACAAAACTATATATATTCGTAAGTGCGCTTTGGGCATAAAAACTAAAAGTTGAAGCATGTCGTACATTATAGGTATACCTAGCAATTTTATTTGAAATTTTTTTTATTAATTTTTTATCAAAATAATTAGCTACACTGTTGCGTATCCCCCAAAGCTAACTTGACCTAACTCTTTATTGACTTTGATAACTCGTGGGGTTTGTTTTAAAATACCGCTTAGCCTGTTGTGATACATCATGATACAACACGACAAAAGTTGTCTTGTTATACCATGCTACAATCCTAGGTTTAAAAGTCTACATTTTTGTTTAACTCATTTTTCCCTTGGATGCAATAGTTTTTAATATTTATATAAGTTGTTCATAAATACCTTGCGATATGAGTCATCTTTTTCCGTTGTAACAAAGACATTATTTCCAGAAAAAGGTTATAAATAAATAAAAAGAATAAAATATTTTGGTTTAAAAATGGTAGCCATATTTAAACCTCCAAACGTCACTAGAAAATGTCGAATAAAACGGTATAGTCAGTGTCAGCTGTCCGCTATATTTTATATGTTAATTTTTTAGACAAGTTAGCGACTATTAAACCGATGTTCGATTGTTTTGGTGAATGTGTAATTGAAAAGAGATTTTAACATATCTTGTGCTTTTTAGAGTCTTTAAATATTGATACGTATTTAATACGGTAATGCATCTACAGATATAGTTTTAAGTTATTTATGTATTATTTAGCTTTGCATATTTTTGTATATAACTTTTTTTTGTCAATCATGGATTATTTCTGTTGTTTTTCGAATTTTAAACCACCCGTCAGGGGTGGTACTACAATTTGAGACTATTTATAACGGGAATCCTACGACTACACGCACTAAATTTCCAAAAAATGATATTTCGTTACAAAAAAATGTTTATGTGGTTTTTCTTTATTTTTAAAGAAAAATGTGACGCCGCTGATATTATATGCCAGGGTGGAGGGGGTCAAAATAACAAAAAAAAGATTTTTTCTTTAAAGCAAAACAACTTTAATAAAATGTATAATAGGAAATCAAACAGGTTATTGTCTTCCTCCACTAATTTTTCATTTGTTTTAAACAAATAGTCCCGACATGTTTCGTAAGCAGAAACTTCCATCTTCAGGGGACATTACTAAAAGAATCACAAAAGAAAGGTAAAAACTCAAAATTAGAAAATATTTTGTAAAAATTATAACTAACAAATTTGAGAAACTGTCTACATAAAAAATCTAATTAAAGGACTTACCCAAACTGAATTAGCACAACATTTTGAAAAACTGGTTGAAAAAAACTATACCTAGCTACTGAAACGGTTCAGTCATAGACATTTTAAAAACATTATAAAATTTTTATTAATAAAAATTGATGTTATTGACAGGCATTGACTTAATAGAAACTTGAAACACTGAACTTATTCAGCGGTATGTACTAAGATGGTTTAAGGTTTAAGTTTAAAGTTTAGGTTTAAGTTTAACTTTTAGTTTATCTTTTGTGAAACGTTTGAACTGAATTTCTTTTAAACTTAATAAAAGTTAATGGAATTTTGGACTAATTATAACTACATAGGTTATATCGCAATGGAAAAAACCGGTTTAAATAAGAATCTGCAAGGATTTCGTAAAAAAATTTAAAAAAACGGAAAAGAAATGGTTTAAACTATAGGTTTAAGTTTGTTGGAAACGAGGTTTAAGTGAAAATGCAGCGATATTTAAGTGAATTACTTACATTTTTCAATTTACACTTACTTCCCAAACTTGACATTGTCGGAAAATGTGTTCATATTTTGTAATTTTTATTATATAACTTGCACAAACAAAACGAAACTGAAAAAGAATTTTAAATTTATTAAAATGACGTAAAAGTGACTTGGCTGACACTTGCTGGACTAAGTACTGGGATTGTCATCTTGGTGCACGTACATCTTAAATATATCTGTATTGCTAGAGCGTATTAAAACCATTAATGGAAAATGACTGCTACAAGCGTTCCGCCATATTGGATTCAATTGAACACAAAATGGATTAAAAAAGAAAGGAACCCCCCCGAACCGAACCGAACCCCCTTAAGCTAATAGTTTTTTTAGAAATTTTTCACATATTTCATGAATACAAATATAAAGTTACATAAAATACGGCCTTATGGGGTCTCCCCCCACCCTCAAAACTGTCTCGGCCCCCTAAAACCTTTTTCCAAATACGCCACTAACAAGAGCAAACGCTTTCAATAAAATTTATAATTATATTGAGTTGATTTAGGATGGAATTTATAGTCGAGCCTTAAGGTCGGGCGTTTGCGGGGCGTCCTCAGAGATTTCTCAGCGTTTTCATTTTATAAAGCTTTCCTTAAGAAAGGTTGAGTCAAGGAAGCGAATGAGCTGGCTACATTGCCATTTATATTAATTTTTGATATTTATGACATCTTTTAACAATTTCAGCTAATTTATCAAGGTTGGTTTGAATAACAGTTTTTAGCTGTGATAATAGTTTCGCTAGAACGAAAAAGTATGATTGTGAAGAATCGTTTAAAATTACGAAAAATCCTACAAAATAAAAAACACAAGAAATTTATATAGAAAGCCTTTTCAGTATCATGAAAAAGCCAAATTAATATTTTAATGCAGTTGAATATTTACTTCAAATATCATTTGTCAAAATCTGGTTAAGTTAAATGTTGTATTTTATGTTTATATGTATTAAATGTTTTATCAAAATTAAATATAATTTTTTGACTTCATATAAAATATTTCTTTATTTGTTTGATAATAACTTTTTTGAAACTTTTCCAAATAGGTATTTGGTGGTTAGTATACAATTCAACATTTTTTTTATTAGAAAAATAAATAAACTCGCGGATCCAAAATGGCGGATCTTCCCATTTATGAACCCATATGCATCGAAGTCGAAATCTTTTAGGTCGCTGATTATTATTTTTATCTTAAACTAAAAAAAAATCAAAATGGCGGACTTTCCTATTTATAAACCAATGTTCTTCAAATTCGGAACTTTAGGGTGTTTGAGGTCGCTGATTATGATTTCTAACTTAACCTTTAAAAAAATCAAAATGGCGGAGCCACAATGGTGCACCTTCCTATTTATAAACCGATTTGCCTCAAACATGAAACGTCGCGGCGCTTAAGTTAACTCAATTCTTGACTCAAATTTAAAAACATGAAAATGGCGGATACAAATTGGCGGATTTTCCCATTTATGAACCGATATACGTCAAACTCGGAACTTTGGGGTGTTTTAGGTCGCTGATTATTATTTTTCACTTAAGTTTATTGTTCATTATTACAAGTGATTTAGTAGCACCGCGGTGGCACACCGGCCTTTATCAGGCCAGCAGACATAGTTTTTAGCAAGTGAAAATTAATAATCAGCGACCTGAAAGATCTTAAAGTTCTGAGTTTGATGCAAATCGGTTTATAAATGGAAAAAGTCACCATTTTGTATCCGCTATTTTGATTTATTTTAAGTTTAAGTTAGAAATCATAATCAGCGAACTCAAAACACCCTAAAGTTCCGAGTTTGATGCAAATCGGTTCATAAATGGAAAAATCCACCATTTTGTATCCGCCATTTTGATTTATTTTAAGTTTAAGTCACAAATCATAATTAGGGAAGTGAAACACCCTAAAGTTTCGAATTTGATGCATATTGGTTAATAAATGGAAAAGCCCGCCATTTTTCATCCGCCATTTTGATTTTTTTTAGTTTTAGTTAAAAATAATAATCAGCGACCTGAAAGATCCTTAAGTTCCGAGTTTGATGCATATCGGTTCATAAATGGGAAAATCCGCCATTTTGGATCCGCCATTTTATTTATTTTTTAATAAAGAAAATTTTGAATTGCATACTAATCACCAAATAGCTATTTGGAAAAGTTTGAAAAAAGTTATGATCAAACAAATATACTATATGGCGTCAAGTTAAATAAAACTGTTTAAACAATTAATAGTAATATCGTAAAACAAAAAATCTCGCGGCGAACTGTCCCCGCGGCGAATTGTCCCCTACTCTACTTGAGACTTTAATAAAATTTCTGTCTAAATTTTCATTAATAAATATATGAAATTGAGGTAGCTACCTATTTATTAAACTGTCTATCTATAAGGTTTAAAAATTATACTTTTTAATCTACCAGTTAAAGGAAAAACCAAATTGTTGTCTTCCTCAACCAATTATTTAGTTGCATAAAATCTCAAAAGCAACCGTCACAGATTTTTTAAACTATTGCGCATAATCAGGAAGCGAACTAACAACAGAAATCGTTATTTAGAGGAGATTTACTGGTCCAAATAATTTATATTTGTATTTTAAAAGTATTGAAATAATAATAAAATAAATAAATAAATAAAAACATTTTTTATTATATTAACTTAAAGATTATTTGCAAGTAAACAAATCGCGTGTGAGTTTATTTGGATTTTAATCTGATCGTTTTTTTTTACTTTCCTCGTCAAGGCAAATATCGAGAATTTAGTACTAAACGGTTTATCCAGCCTTGTGTACATTGCCCTAAAAAACTCGCTCTAATAGTTAATTGAAGCTAAAAATCGTATAAAATTTTGTTATATCATTCCTAAATATGATCAAATTTTACATTTTTAACAAATAAATTAACAAAAACGTGATTGTTTTCAAGTTACAATGAGATAAACCACCCCCCGTAGGTAGTTTAAAATTTAGGACGATTTTTAGTCGGAATCCCATGACCTTGGGGTTTAAAGTGACGTAGAAGTCTAAATTAGACAGTTGTAGAAAAATCAGTTTTCCATGTTTTCTTCTTTTTTCCGGTCTATATGGTCCATTTCAAGAACAAATCGTCTTAAATTTCAATTTTTAGGACATTTTGTGGTCCATACAGGTAAAAATACCAAAGCAATTGCTGCCTGTTTCGGCAAAAAATCAATTTTTCCAAACCAATGCACATTTAAATTTTAAACCTAAACCTTAAACTTAAACCAAAACCTAGATTTAAACTTACGCCTTAGTAAATACTGGCGATTAAGTTTCGTTACTTTTTAATCTACATAAACTTTTGTAAATTTAAAAGGCGTTTCTAGGGGAGTCCTCTAATTAAACACATACTATTTCTACAGAATAAACAAATAAAAAGTTAATCATATAAAAATAAAAAATTACATATAAAAGAATATAAAAATATAAAAAAGGTCAAAGACTTAACTTGGGTAAAATATATAGTTGCACAACATCCAAAAATAAAATAAAAGCACACGTGCACTCTCTTACAGGAATAAAGTAATTTAAAAAAACTAAAAAATTGATTAATTTCAAATTATGAATAAAGAAAAGAAGTGGATTTTTAAGTTTATTATTATTATAAAATAAGTTTTTAATAGTTGCGATAGATGGTGCTGATATTTAAATTTGACTGGTATTTGTATTTGAAACAGTCAGTGGTACTTCACCACTACCAGCTTACAACCACAGAGATTGTTGACTGTCGTACCACGGTCGCACTTAATACACCACCAGAACAGTTATGCACAACAAGAGGGCGCTACATGCTACACTCCACCTACAATCATCAAAATTGGTTCGGTTAACACAAAATGCAAAAATATTATATATAAAGTTAGAAATTTGAAATGCATAATGATTCACACCCCGGGCGCCGCAATAGGACTGCTCGGTTATCTCGGTACAGTGTTGCCACCTCTACCGATTTTTCGGTAGATCTACCGATTTAGCCTTTTACTTTACGATATACCGAATTACCATAGTTTTCTACCGATTTTTTTTTTCGATATAAACTTGCTTGATACGCCTCGTAATCGCGATTAAAAAAAACACCATGATATATTATTATATTATTATTTTTATGTAAGATCCTTTGTAGAATAAAAATTTAATTTCAAGCCATTGTTTTTAAAAGTGTATTTATGGCGCCATCTCTTGGATTTTGCGATTTACTCAGCCGGCAGCCGCAAGCGGCATTAAAAATCACGCTATTATAAACCCTGAGGTATTTTTTATAATATTATCTGCGTAATAGGGTGAATGAACCTATTGCAATAAAGCCAGGCACAAGTTGTGCCGGGCACTATATTGACAATTTCACATGATAAGAACAGCTGTCTTCTTTCAAAATAAGGCCATTGTGTATTATAAGAGCCGGAATTAATAGTGACGCCACAATTAATGGATAAAGGACTGGATTTCTAAATTCGACTTTGGTATGTCAATTTTGAAAAATCAACTGTCAGTTTTTAATGCGAAACTGTCAATATAGTGCCCGGCACAATTTGTGCCTGGCTTTATTGCAATTAGGTCCCTAGTATGTACCTATTTTTTTTATTTAATTCTTAATTAACAGGTATTTCATACCTAGGTACTCAAATTTCATATTTTTAAGAAAGAAAAAAAATGTATTAGAATAATAATTATTGTAAAAAATTTGGTTAATAAAATACTAAATACTAAATAAAAAATACTAAATTTTGGTATTTTGTCAGTAAAAACAAATCGTAGAAATACAATTTACCTACTAAATCAATCCAAACTATCGATAGTTCTCCAGCACTGCTTGCTGAGATGATTAAAAATTCTACCGAAATCTACCGATTTTTCTCGAAGTCTTCTACCGAAGACCTCAAGGTCGAGGGTGGCAACACTGTCTCGGTATAATCGGTACTCATAAGGAAATTAAAAAATAATGTGCAAAAGTGGCCGGTTTGATATGGAAAGCCCCATATAACCTCCTATCATTATTTTTATTATTTTCAGATCTGAAGCGCCAAGTGTTTCACACAGTCAAAATGAAGATGTTGAAAAAATGAGCTTGTTTAAATGTCACCACTGTAATTTCAAAACCAGGCACAAACCGAGTTTAAAAAGACATATGCTGCAGCACCAAAGTGCGGATAAAATCAGGTGGTTTAAATGCAACCAGTGTGATTATAAAGGAAAACACAGCTCCAATTTGAAAGTGCATTTGCGGGTGCATAATAGGGAAGATGAAATCCATTGGTTTATGTGCAATCAGTGTGATTTTAAGACAAAATGGAGATCTGGTGTGAAAAAGCATTTGCTCCGACACAAAGCAGCAGATAAAATCAGTTGGTTTAAATGCAACCAGTGTACGTACAAGGCCAAACGAAGGTCTGATTTGAAGTTGCATTTGCTGCAGCATAAAGGCGAAGATGAAATACATTGGTTTAAATGCACGCAGTGTGATTACAAGGGCAAAGAGAGTTCCAAATTGAAATCGCATTCGCTGGTGCATAATAGGGAAGATGCAATCGATTGGTTTAAATGTAATCAGTGTGATTTTAAGACAAAATGGAAGACTGCTTTGAGAAAGCATTTGCTCCGACACAAAGGAGCGGATAAAATACATTGGTTTAAATGCACGCAGTGTGATTACAAGTGCCAAGACAGTTCCAATTTGAAATTGCATTTGTTGGTGCATAATAAGGCAGATGAAATCGATTGGTTTAAGTGCAATCAGTGTGATTTTAAGACAAAATGGAAGTCTACTTTGAGAAAGCATTTGTTCCGACACAAAGCAGCAGATAAAATCAGTTGGTTTAAATGCAGCCATTGTTATTACAAGACCAAAAGGAAGTCTGATTTGAAAACGCATTTGCTGAACAGATGTTGTATGACGTAGTAGAAGTTAAAGGAAGGTCGAAGTAGTTGATTTTTTTGTGGTAGAAGCTAGGCGGAGCTGGTGGTAGTTAGTGTTTTGGTGGTAGAAGCTAAGCAAAGGTGCTAGTAGTTGGTTTTTAGTGGTAGAAGATAAGCGAAGGTGTTAGTGGAAAAAACTAAGCGAAGATAATACTACTTGATTAACTGAGCTGTAACTAAATGATAGACAGATAGGTAACTGTTTAGCAGTGGTAGAAGCTTTTATTTAATAGGATTTGTTTCGACCCTACACAAGTCAGTCTCAACTGGATAAGTATTAAAAATCGTTGGCAGCAGTACATAAGTTTTTTTCCTTACACATTGAGCTGTGCTACGCATCCGTTATAAATGTTACCCCTCCCTATCCCCACGAGATCCACTATCCCAATAATATAGTGCAGGGTTACATTTATAATGGATACCCCTGTACAGGGTGTCTCATTATATTTTTCCCACCCTTTTAGATCATTAATAATTGATGTAGGGATATAAAAGAAATTGTGTTCGAATTCGCGAAATTTTTACTTTTATATTGCATCTTGACTTTATTCCTAATGCTTACCGTATTTGACAGGCGCTCAAATTTATAGTTTTTGTAAATTGGATGTTCCTTATATTATTTAATTAATAGATTAGTCTTGAAATATACTTTCCAAAAATACCCCATATGTCGCAGGTTTGATAAATAGTTTCTGAAATACTACCGATAAATTTTTAAATGATAAAAAAATAACATTACCACTTTTGTGTTAATTTCAGTGTCCTTATTTCGAACTATGTTAGTCCCCATGTATAAACAGTGACAATGACAACTTTTTTTTAAATGACGCTCAAAATGACAACCGGTAACGACAACAAAGTTGTGTCATTGTCACTGTTGATACATGGGGACTAACATAATTTGGAATAAGGATACTAAAATTAACACAAGAGCGGTACTGTTATAATTGCTAATATCTCAGAAACTAAGGCTCTAAACTACGGCATATCGGGTATTTTTGGAAAATATGTTCCAAGCCTAATCTATTAATTAAATAATATAAGGAGCATCCAATTTACAAGAACTATAAATTTGAGCGGTTGTCAAATATGGTAAGCATCAGGAATAAAGTCAAGATGCAATTTAAAAGTAAAAATTTCGCGAATTCGAACAAAATTTCTTGTATATTCCTATATCAATTATTAAGGTCTAGAAGGGTGGGAAAAATATAATGAGACACCCTGTACATGTGGCGAACAATGGTATATCTTTAAGCCAATGTGTTAAGCCTAAATCGGTTTTTTGTAGTCAACAGATTTTTAGCTCACACATATACTATACTATAGTAGTGTGAGCTATGGTGATCCTAATTTTTTCGAGAAAAAAAAAGTTGCTCCGATTTAAAAAATTTTGATATATCTTTGCGTTTCAGATGATTTTGAAACTTTTTTGTTGCGCCGTCTGTCTGTCTGTCTGTAACGACCAACGCGCATAACTCAAAAACAGCTTGGCCGATTTTAATGAAATTTGGTACTTAGGCTGGGTCTTGGGTCGAGATGGTCCCATTTAAAAATGAACAAAATCCACCGAACACAAACCAAATAAAAGGGTGGGGGTAGATTTCAAAAATTAGAGTTTATGTGAAAATATGGCGTGTATGATATCAAACGAAAGGTAATTGAGTCTGCAGTTAAACAAAATACATTTTAATTTATTTTAAAAAAAGGGTGGGGGTATATTTTAAAAATTAGAGTTTAAGGGAAAATATGGCGTGTGTGATATCAAACGAAAGGTAATTGAGTCCGGAGTTTAATAAAATACATTTATTTTAGTTTTTGTTTTCTTTAAGGGTGGGGGTAGATTTCAAAAATTTGAGTTTAAGTCAAAACATGGCTTGTGTGGTATCAAACAAAAGGTAATTTAGTCTGGAGTTGAATAAAATGTATTTTAGTTTTTAGTTATATTAGCTCACACGTACAAAACAACTATAGTACCTAGTGTGAGCTTAGGGGCCCATATATTGGCAGAGTATTTTTCTATGTACTGCGTGGAAAAAAAATATGTCACTCTAGTCAAACTTTGTAGGTATGTGGGCACAATAGATCAACATGTGGTCGCGGTGCATGGAAGTCCAGTAGGGCCTGCCATGATTTTAGAATACAATACCCCTGTACGTCAAAAAAAAATATAAAAATGAATGTGTTTAGTTTTTTTTATTTAAGAGTCATGTCAGTGAAGAAAAAATACAAGCTGAACTGAGGCTGAGGCTTATGGTGTATTGCACACCTGAGCAAAAAAATTAGGTTTTATAACTAGATCGGTAGGTTCAAAATCTCGTCAGGTGACATTACATTTAAAACAAATGGAAATCTGTGTCCCGTCATCAGGGTCAAATTTATTTCATTTAAAAAAACTTATTAAAATATTTGATTAATATATTATTAAAAGCCATACGAAATATTTAAGAATGCCTGAAATCAACCAGGGAAGAAGTTAACTTTTAGTTATAGTTTCTTTAGATCATCTCAGCAAATCCTTGGTTAAGTAGGTTAGGAAAGAAGGATATCCTATCCCACGAGATGCTAAGGCCAATGAATGATTGTTTTCATTGTTGATGTCATGAAGGTATTGCATAATACTGGTGGCGGAACAAAGATTGAAAGACAAAAGATCCAAAGACAAAAGATCAAATACAAAAGATCGAAATACAAAAGGTCGAAAAGACAAAAGATCGAAACTACAAGATCATAAGATCGAAAAACAAAAGACCGAAAATGCAAAAGATCGAAAATACAAAAGATCGAAAAACAAAAGATTGAAAGACAAAAGATCGAAAGTACAGAAGATCGAAAGTACAAAATATCAAAAGACAAAATAGCGCGTATCAAAATATCGCTATTACATAGTTTTTTCAAAAAAAAACTTTCCTGATTTCTTTTCCGGGATCCTAGAAGGTGTGTAACTAAACCGAACCGAACCGGTTCGACTATGGGGTCTCTTTCTAACATATTTTTTAATTCACTTTGGTTCTGTTCGGTTCGGTTCGATTACACACCCTCTAGGATCCCGGGAAAGAAATCAGGAAAGTTTTTTTTTGAAAAAATATGATTGAAAAAGAGACCGATCCAAAGACAAAAGATCGAATATACAAAAGATCGAAAGACAAAAGATCAAAATAGCGTGTATCAAAATAGCGTTTCAAAAAATCGCTATTAAATAAAAAAAAATTTACCTTACCCGACTTTACCTAAACTGTTTATGTGAATATACATAAGCAAACATGATACGCGTCATTTTGTATATTTCGATCTTAATACTTGCGATTTTTTTCGATCTTTTGCCTTCTGATATTTTGTTTTTCGATCTTTTGCCTTTCGATCTTTTGTCTTTCGATCTTCTGTATTTTCGATCTTTTGTCTTTCGATCTTTGGTTTTTCGATCTATTGTATTTTCGATCTTTTGTTTTTTGATCTTCTATATTTTCGATCTTTTGTCTTCTGATATTTTGTATTTTCGATCTTTTGCCTTTTCGATCTTTTGTTTTTCGATCTTCTGTATTTTCGATCTTTTGTTTTTCGATCTATTGTCTTTCGATCTTTTGTCTTGCGATTTTTGTTCCGCCATCCGCATAATACACATGTTGTCAGGTGATATATTTATAGGAATACTTGGTGGTTGAGCATTGGTAAGATATATCCAACCTTGAAAATGGACCTCCTATCGTATACCCCAATGATGATAAGGAGACCTCATTAGCCTTTAGCAGCTTGTCATAACTCATAGAGTTAGTTCGAATTGCAATACTTCTTTAGCATTTCTGGTTACTTCAAGCATTTAAAATAAAAGAAAAACCAAAATGATAAATAGACCAGATCTGAGGGCACGGCAGTGCCTCGCCAAGTTCGCGCGCCGTAACCATCTTTTCTTGAAACATTTCAGCCGATATTTGACCTACCTAAAACTCTACTTCGGAATGAGCTACGAATCTCAAACTTTGCACAGTCGTAGATCTCCATTAACAACCCCTCCAAGTTTCATGAAATTTCATAAAGTAGTAAAGTAGTTACGAAATTTCAAAAAACGTCGAAATTGCCACTCACTCACTCATGTATAGATCATCAATATTCTACTGTACTTCCAGACATGCTACAAAGCTCAAATTTGGCAGACTGATAGAAATTATGACCGAACCCCTGGAAAAAATCAAAAAACCCCAAAATTTTTATTTACTCCCCTCCCCTATACATTTAAAGTTATGTAAAAGTAGCATCGCCCACTTCCAGAAATGCTAGAGAGTTGAGCTTTGGCAGACTGATAGAAACTATGATAAAACTATGTGAAAAAATCAAAAAACCCCAAAATTTTCATTTACTCTCCTCCCCTATACATTTAAAGTTATGTAAAAGTAGCATTGTCCACTTCCAGAAATGCTAGAGAGTTGAGTTTTGGCAGACTGATAGGAACTATGATAAAGTTATAGAAAAAAATTAAAACACCCCAAAATTCTAATTTACTTCCTTCCCCTATAAATGTAAATTTATGTAAAAGTAACACTGCCCACTTCCAGAAACGCTAGAGAGCTGAACTTTTTAAGACTAATACGAACTACGATAAAACCATGTAAAAAACTTAAAAAAACCTCAAAAATTTAAGTAAGACATTGCAAAAGTTTTGAACAATATTCCGCATATTTTACTACTTTAAAAATTAAGTATCATCCAATTCCTTTAAAAAAGAAGTAAAATCATAACAAAAACATTTCATGTAAAAAAAGCCAAGTACGCGAAAATGGCATTCCGTAAAAAGAATTGAGATAAAAGTAAAGCGAAGTTCTCCAATACAAATTTCAAAATGAAAGGTTCTTACTAGTTTGGAAATATTTTTCTAAACTTGGCTATTTTTTATTTTAAAAAACATTTCCAAACTAGTAAGAACCTTTCATTTTGAAATTTTTATTGGAGAACTTGGCTTTACTTTTATCTCAATTCTTTTTACGGAATGCCATTTTCGCGTACTTGGCTTTTTTTTACATGAAATGTTTTTGTTATGATCTTATAGTTTCAAGTAGACTAGGCGAGGCCAAGGATAGGTACATAAATACATCCTTGATGAGGCTATAAACTGTTCTGTATTGCAAAAGCGTAAACATTGGCTGTGTTTTCTTACATAGGTTTCTTATTAAATCACGATTTTAAAGTTGTTTTACCTGAGTTTGTTGATAATACTGTAAAACAAAATAATTTGTTTAAAACTTTTTTGTTGTTAATCCTAAATGTCAAATGACAAGTGAAGGCCATATAACTTGAACGTCGTGATTTCTTACCCGCGCCGTTGCTAACACTCTCTGGTCACTTTTTAGTTGCGGAGATAAGTGGTTAACACGTTCCCGCAAGGGATGAGTAGAAATTTCAATGTGCTATCTAGATCTAAAACGTAATGGAGACAAAAAAGTGATACGTAGCCGTAACTTAGGCTCACTTTCAAATAGCTCTTCCTTCTATGAAGGAATAATTTTTATACGCTATGATTTGAAAAAATGAAGGACAGAAAATTTGTTTTTTTTTATTTTTGTTTTGGAGCCCATGTTAAGTAGATACAGTGCTCGACTTCGAACGTTTAGCCTTTATGAAACGCGTATAAAAAAGGATGAACTTATGGAAAGCAAGAAGTCAGTGAGGGACAAAAGACGCGCATATTCAGGAGCGTTTGCTGCTGTGACTCAAAATTCATTAATAGTTTTTTATTACTAAACAGGAGCAAGCACAGTAAGATTTCCATTTTTAAAAACGAAGAAATAGTCATTATTATTTATTACGTTATTTTAACATTAAATCGAGAAAAATTCAATTTTTTAATATTTTTTTTTAGATAATAACCTTGCTCTTTTATTAAGGTCCGATATTCTCGCGGCGGCTCACGAAATCAAGTTGCTAAAATAGTTCAGGCCCTACGGGGTCCGGTACTGCGTTTAATGATAGAAGCAACACACTTGGTATGGATAGGCATAAGACTCGCCCGAACATTTTACGAAGGGGAACCACCCCCCTGGCAGGGGGGTGGTTTCCCCCCCTTAAACGTGCTTTTTGATAGTTTTTTGCTAATAACTCGAAAACAATCAACTTTTTCAAAAATCTTCTGGAGATCATTTTTCAAGCGGATACAATTTGCTTTCCAACCATGTATGTACCTTAGTACCCTCTGACGGCAGTGGTGCACATTCCATTAGCGTACGAAAAAAGGGGAACATTTTTTAAATATATTTTTTTTTTTCAAAAAAATATTTTTAATTATAAGCCCATTGTATACAGTTAAATACTTATTAAGGTAGGCATGTCTTTTTTAAATAGCCGCCCTGAAATAAAAATAAATGTGTTTGTAGAAATCCTTTAATCAAACAAAAATTTTGATCATTCATTTTTCTAACTGAGTAAATAAAAATGACAGTAAGTAAAAAATTATTTTTGGTTAGTAATAACTTAAAACTGACTTTTTCTAGTTACCCTTTTTCAAAGTGGGGATCTCCTCTTTCACCCACCTCAAAAGTGCTCTCTTACAGTATTTTTCCAATTATTTGCAAACTTTTAACTTGGAAAATAACAACTAAGTAATAACTATTAAGGCTAATGAAAAGTCCTCTCTAACGATGCATAACACGCCCCTCTTACATCAGTGGCACACCTTTTATAGGCATTTAAATAAATTAGAGGTGTGGAAAAAACTAGTTTTTTTTTTTAATTTTCTTAAATTTTACTGAATAAGGGGGTTTTTTGTACTAAGTGCAATAATTTTAATATTTTTATTTTTCAGATTTCATTGGCAGACAGAGCGCTTTTGGCATTACGCCATCATCAGTGTCTTGAAATATGTATTTACTAAGAAAAATTGTATCTGGTTTAGAGTCTAGTACATCTTATTGTTTCTTATCATCTACTATTACTATTTTGTCAATCTCTCTATCAAAAAGCACGTTTAAGGGGGGGAACCACCCCCCTGCCAAGGGTTGGGGGGGGGGGGTGGTTCCCTTTCGTAAAATGTTCGGGCAAGTCTTATGTCTATCCATGCCAAGTGTGTTGCTTCTATCATTAAACGCAGCATATGGCTGGAATCTCGGATGTAGGGCTTGAACAAAAAGCATATGCTGTACACTTAATTACGAATTCCCAGTATTGGTTATTAGTTATACAGTTCAAATGATATCTAAGAGATGGCGCAACAGCAATTAAAATCAAGGCTTTTTTAGGATTTTATTAGTTGCCGTCTTTGGCCTACTCAGCCGGTAAGAGTAACGTCATCAGATCGCGAAAAGAAAACCATTTTCTTGAATTGCTAACTTGACAACAGCGCTAAAGTACTTATCTCTCTTGGTGCCATTTATTTAAATAGCGATCTTACTTCAATTCACATATTTTCAATGGCCAAACGATCGTTGACGAACCCTGTATACTTTTTCATATACAAATTAAATACATTATTATCTTCCAATTATAAAAACATAATCTCAAAAACCACAACCACAAAATATTCCATCAGCTACCAGAAAACGGCTAAATTTTGCAGGTGCGTCTGTTTTTTGCAATAAACCTGATGCATAAACAACAAGTAAAATTAAAGAAAGAAGAATTACTACTACCTATGCATGCGTGTGGTGTCTCAATACAAGAACGAGAAATTCTCAGGGTATTAATCCGAAGAGAAAATTTTTTCATACCTTTGATAGAATTATAAAAATCAGTTGATTGGCTTGGTCGGGTTAATACCCTGAGAATTTCTCGTTCTTCTATTGAGACACCACACACATGCATAGGTTGAAGTTTTCCGAAAATTTATGTATTATCTTTGGTGGCTTAATGAAAGAGCGTTTGCGTACAGAGCAAGAAATCTGGGTTCGAGTCCCGGCCGAAGAGAAACTTTTTTATAATTCTTCTTTTTAATTTTACTTGTTGTTTATGATTTTAGATCCTTGCGTTATTTGCAATTTGGTTAAATCTTTTACTTTTAGGTAGTATTTTACATATTATAGACATAATCAAACTAAAAACACCATGTTGTGTTATAATATCTCTACCAAAAAAAAATATTGTTACAAATTTAAGTTATTTAAAGAATTTATTTAGGTTTAGTGTAGTATTAGGTTGACTTATCTTATGGTTGTATTCTTAGTCTAGGATTTAGTTGCGTTATCTATGACTCACACTCGTGCTCGTATGCGGACCTTCTAGAAGAGGCTGGAGTACTCGTCAACCGAAGAAGGATGGATGGTTCGCGAAGGTTCGACGACCCTATATATAGGGCCGGGCATCGCGCATCGAGTCAGTCAGAGATAACGAACTGTAGTGATAGCTAGATATTAACACGAAGTTAATAGGCCGATTTCAGTAGTGAGTTATTAGTAAGTCTGAGTGCGTGTTTTGTACATAATTGTCTAAATAAATTGACATATCGTTTTTGACATTTGCGAGTTTTATTTGTCGCTACGGAAAAAAGCGGCCTCTACGACTTGGCTGAGCGAGGATTTATTGTGCTAGGGTGTCTTATTTACTATAAGTCTTATTGATTGATTTGTTGATTAAACTTTGTCTTAAATGAATTAACACTTTTATTTATTTTTGTGTTACTTTATTGCTTAAATTTTACAAAAATTATTCATCAAAATAAAAACATGTTATGATTTCGGGAACGTCAAAAAAAAGTACCGATGCAACGCCAGCTCAGTAGTTCTTCGTGCACCCACGCCGGCTGTGAGGGCGCCACGTTGTGGACTGTATATTCAATGGACGACTATTCTAGAGTAACGGACTATATGCAGTCGATGTCTATTTTCAAGATTAAACACTTATAGTTCAGTAGGTTATGTATTATCAGTTTCCAAGTTGAGATCCGTTGTAGCTAACAACAAAACCAAAAGATCTTAAAAACAATTAAACGCCGCCATTATTTTACTACAGCACTGTACAAAATATCACTTTCTCAGAAAAGTACCGGGTAGTAGCAGCCGGAACTCTGGAATTATTTTATAAATTTGGAAAAATCTTCCGATGCGACGATTTTGTTGGCAAGGGGAGGACACTTTTTGGCTATCCCTATATTTTAAATAGGGAAAGTGGTTCGATTGATGACTTGTTTTGAAGGTCTCTTGAATCTCTCTACAACCGTGTAAAAATCTATCAATTAGTTTTTGAAATATTTGCCTTCAAATTTAACATTGACCGAAAAAAAAATTAAATCAGAAAAATATAAAATTCTGATTTACTTTAAACGCAAATATCTCAAAAACTAATCGATATATTTTCGACACACAAACAAAATTGATGTGCACGAGGGTTTTTCCAAAATCTATAAATACCAGAAAAAGCCTCTGTACGCCAATTTTAATTGATAAATTAAAAAAAAATGTGATTTGTCCAACGATATCACTCATTACCGATTTTTTTCTATCCCAGTATAGGAAATTTCATGTAAATCTAAGCCTATATGGTCGGAATCAAGTTTTTTAATTATATTTAATTGTTATTTACATTTTAATCAAAATCTATCAAACCAACGCGTTTTGGCTTTCCTAGCCATTTTCAAAGGTTATAGAAGTTTCTAAACCAAAATTTTGGAAAACAAACACTTTTTATAATGCCACCATTATGAGTTTGTCTGTTTGTTGATGGCATTATAATCAAAAACCATCAACCCAACGCGTTTCGGCTTTACTAGCCATTTTCAAGGGTTATAGAAGTTTCTATAACCAAAATTTTGGAAAACAAACAAACAAACACACTATCAACCGAAACGCGTTGGGTTGATGGTTTTTAGAAATAAACTAAGGATAATTTAATCCACACTACGCTTTTTATTTCTTAACCTATCAGAAATTGGTGGAGTGAGGCCGTTTTTCCTTAAGATTCATTTCAAATTGAAAAATGCTCCACGTAGAGAGTTGGAATCACAAATAATAATAAAAACTTAAAAAAAAAACAGTTTAAAATAATTAGTAAAAAATGTTTTTGTTATAAGAGAAATCCATGGATTTTATAAAAAAAACTGACTTGACCAAATTCAAAAATTTTTTGGATCATTTTGTGCAAGTAAAGAATATAATACATTCTTATAGACAGACTCAAAAGAAACCTTAGTTTGCATCCGAACCCAAAATCACCCGTAAAAGCACTTAACCGCACCAAATATACCAAAATGGAAAAAAAATACAAAAATGTAAATTAATAAATCCAACAATTTATTTTAAGAAAATTAATCACTCCTGTAAAGTGTGACACCTTGTTAGAAAGAGGCACTCAACTGTCCTAGCTAATGTAGTTATTTTGTTATTTAAAAAAAATCTGGATCAATCACGTCCCATTTAAGGCGTCGCGATCCCGCATATATTACATCAAAGAAAAAAATATTTTAGCTCACACTACTACTATACTATAGTAGTGTGAGATATGGATATTTTTTCGAGAAAAAAAAAGTTGCTCCGATTTCAAAATTTTTTATAAATCTTTGCGTTTCAGATGATTTTAAAACTTTTTTGTTGCGCCGTCTGTCTGTATGTCTGTCTGTAACGACCAACCCGCATAACTCAAAAACCGCTTGTCCGATTTCAACAAAATTTGGTACCTAGGCTGGGTCTTGAGCCGTAATGGTCCTATTTAAAAATGAACGAAATCCACCGAACGCAAGCCAAATAAAAGGGTGGGGGTAGATTTTAAAATATAGAGTTTATGTGAAAATATGGCGTGTGTGATATCAAACGAAAGGTAATTAAGTCTGGAGTTAAACAAAATTAATTTTAGTTTATTTTTAAAAAAAGGGTGGGGGTAGATGTCAAAAATTAGAGTTTAAGTGAAAATATGGCGTGTGTGATATTAAACGAAAGGTAATTGAGTATGGAGTTAAACAAAATACATTTTAGTTTTTAAAAAAAGGATGGGGGTAGATTTTAAAAATTATAGTTTAAGACAAAACATGGCTTGTGTGGTATCAAACGAAAGGTAATTATGTCTGGAGTTGAATAAAATATATTTAAGATTTTACTTATATTAGCTCACACGTACACTATAACTATAGTACCTAGTGTGAGCTTAGGTGTCTATAGATTAGCAGAGTATTTTTAAATGTCTTCATAAGTGTACGAATCGTACCCTTTTCTAACAAAATCACCAGAACTTTTGAAATTCTGCCCAAACGTTAATGTTGACTATGACTCACACGGAACCTGTAAAAAACTGAAAAGATCACTGCAAATTCAAAAAAATATACTTAAAAGCCTTTTTCCTCGCAGTAACTACAAGTTGCCAGGTAACCTGGTTACTCGTTTTCTGTTTTTCTTCGCTGAGTAACACTAACTATGACGTCACGAGTAACCACACAGTGTAACCAGCCTAGCAGACGTGGTTGCTGAAATATTTTGAGGTTAAGATCGTTTTGTTTTGTTTTTTTTTCAAAATGTTTGATTTTAATCATTGACTTCTATACCCTACAGGGCGTTATACAACTCAATGATTTTAATATATATATATATTACCAACGAATTATGTTTGGTAACGGTAGAAAATGAACCACACCCCTTGAAGTTGGTCCTATATCAATTCAACTGCAACTAGTCTTAAAATGTACTGCATTTGGTGTTCTGTGGTACTGCGGCCTTACCACAGAGTACCAAAGGAGCACCCTGTTTCCACCCCGATTCAAAAAACGCATCAGGTAACGCTGCATTTAAAACTGGTGTAAATCCATGCCCCGTGATACGTTTTTTGAATCGGGGTGGGCATGCATTGGTGGAAACAATGAATTATTTTCTGCATTTCGGAAGCTCCTGGTAAAAACAAAAACAAACAATTGGAAATGTCATCCACAGCTGACTGTCTGACGTCATACAGCGGTTACTCCGAGTAACCGTGACGTCATTTCGAGTAACTTAAATGAGTGACTAGTAACCTCGAGGAAAAAGGCTTTAAGTGTGCAGTGCATCGCTGTGTGGTTAGAACTAAATAGTAAAAGGATTGGGAGTAAGACATTACTCCAGCAGCAATAATCTAGAAATATAGTGTCAGGTAAGACTTAATATTACACTTGTTACAATTGAACCAATTAAACTATACTCTACTTTGGAACTGCAGCAAATCGCCCTTACGTTTTTTCTTGTAATGATACTGGTTGCATTTAAACCAAACCATCTACATTAAACCAATTTAAACAAATGAATTTTGTCTGGTCTTTGATGAAGCAGCAAATGTCTTTTTAAACTTGACTTTCGATTGGACTTGAACGGACAAAGTTTGCATTTAAACCAATAAATTTCGTCTGCGCTTTGGTGAAGCAGCAAATGTCGCGTTAAAGTTGACTTTTGCTTGGCTTTATAATCACACTGGTTGCATTTAAACCAATTGATTTCATCTGGTCGTTTATGGCGCAGCATATGTATCTTCAAGGACATATTTTGCATTGCTTTGTAATCACATTGGTTGCATTTAAACCAATTGACTGCATTTGCTTCTTCGTGTTGCAGCAAATGCATTTTTACAACGAACTTGTGTTTGGTCTTATAATCACACTGGTTGCATTTAAACCAACTGATTTCGTCTGGACTTTGGTGCTTCAATAAATGTGTTTTTAAGGTCTTCTTTAGTTTTGCTTTGTAATCACATTGGTTACATTTAAACCAATTGATTGCATCTGATTGTTCGTGTTGTAGCAAATGTGATTTTAAATTGCATTTGTGTTTGGTCTTATAATCACACTGGTTGCATTTAAACCAATTGATTTTGTCTGGACTTGTGTGCTGCCATACATGTTTTTTTAGGTTCTTCTTTTGTCTTACTTTGTATTCACAATAGCTGCAATTAAACCAAACGTTTTTGTCTTCATCTTCACTTTGATTGTCTTTGATTATGAAATTAGGTATATCAGTTCTGAAATAAATAAAAATAAAATTAGTGGGTTAGCGTAAGAAACAGCACTGCCAAGAGAATTTACAAAATGGTTAATATTTTTGCTTTCGACAAAAATCAATACTTTGCGCCGCATACGTCCCAAAGTAAAACGAGCTTATGGGAGCAGCGTGACATGAGGATTCTTACTTGGTACCCTTAATCTAAAATACTTAAGAACGAGTTTTATATACAACATTTGTTAACGGATCACATAATTTTACATGTATAGGGGAGGGAAGTAACTTAGAATTTTGTGGTTTTTTGATTTTTTCCAAGGGTTTGGTCATAATTTCTATTAGTCTGCCGAATTTCAGCTTTGTAGGATGTCTAGAAGTACCGTAGAATTTTGACAATCTATACATGAGTGAGTAGGTAAGTGAGGGAGTGGCAATTTCGACGTTTTTTTAAATTTCGTAACAACTTTAAGTAACTCCATGAAACTTGGAGGGATTGTCAATTTCGTCGCTCATTTAAGGGAACACCCAGTTTAGTTTTGAAACAAAAACAGCACCACTTCAGTTCAGTAGTTTCTCAGACAAAATTTTTTGGCCATAAGTGAGTTATTATTAATATTTTCTGTTTGAATCGAGTAAACTACGCTTAAAAGTATAATTTTAGCATGGGTTGTTAGGCATTTCTTATACATCTGAACTTTGGTTACTCAAAATAGATTGTACAGGGTGGTCCAATTTTGTCGAAAGGGCCTGATCCTTGTTCCTGTTATGGGATTTCTGTAATCCGTCAATTTTCACGAAATTTTGGTATATTGTAGACTGAACCTTTCTCATCAATAGTTCTCATGGGCCGAACTGAAATTAATAACCGGTTTTTGAACGACAGGGTGTTGAAAGTGATAATGCCCAAGAAGCATAATAGCTCTTTAGACGGGGTTTCCAAACATATACGTAATGTTACTATTACCTATATTTACGATTTATTTATTATTTTTAAATAGTACGTTAAGCATTCTAATTTAGATAAATGTCTCTAAATTTTATATCTTAAAACTAAACGCCGGGACAAAGCATTCCGGCCCCCCTGAAAATACTCAGGGTATGGTATTTTCTGAACTAAGCATTAGGGAGAGGGCACAATTTCACCAAAGGCCTCTTGAATAGACCTTTGGAGGTTTTAACTGTAGCAACTCTTACTACATTGTCAGTACCAGGGTGCAATCCTACTACTCGTCCCAATACCCAATTTAAGGGAGTGGTTTGATCATCTTTGATCAAAACCATCGTGTCAATCGCAATGGGATCAATTTTGTCTTGATTCACTTTAGCGTGCTGTTGCAATGTATGTAAGTAATCTCTGTGCCATCTACGACAAAAATCGCGATGCAGTTTTTGCAGCAACTGCCACCGAGAAAGCCTATTTAAAGGCACTTGGTCAAAATCGAGGTCTGGAACAGTCGTAAGTGGTTCCAGGCTAAGGAAATGACCGGGCGTCAGAGCAGTCAAATCATTTGGATCTGTGCTGACTGGACACAAAGGCCTAGAGTTGAGGATAGTTTCTACTTGAGTAACCACAGTATAAAGCTCCTCAAAAGTAAGCACCTGTTCTCCAATTACTCGTAGTAAATGAGACTTTGCACTTTTGATGTTACTTTCCCACAAACCGCCCATGTGGGGTGCGGATGGAGGGTTGAAGTGCCAACGAATTGATTCGCGATTAGCGACTTCAGCAAACATCTCGTTAAGCATTTTAGCAGAAAGCGTAAAATTTGACGCGTTGTCCGAGTAGACTACTTCCACGCGTCCTCTTCTGGCCATAAAGCGTCGGAATGCTGCCATAAAAGCGTCTGCCGATAAGTCTGACACAATTTCTAAGTGTACCGCCTTTGTACAACCGCAAATAAATAGAACGACATACGCCTTAAGTCGTTTTGCACCGCGCATGCGGCTCATTGTAATAGCAAAACTTCCCGTAAGATCAACGCCAACGTGTTGAAAAGCTTTTGCTTGTGAAACGCGAAATTTTGGCAAATTTCCAACAGGGTGTTGATAATTATTGGGGCGCGTGCGCCAGCATGTAGAACAACGCGAAATTATTTTTCTTATATGCCTTTTAGCTTCAAAAATCCAATAATTTTGAAAAAGTAAAAATAAAGTCGTGTTTATGCCGGTATGCATATGTTTCTCGTGAGTATGCGCAATCAATAACTTTGTAAATTGAGAATCACCGGGTAAAAGTATAGGAAATTTTTTGTCATAATCTAATTCCAAAGTGCATAATCTTCCGCCAATGCGTAAAATATTATTTTGATCCAAAAGCGGATTTAATTTTCTAAAAACCTTTGGCAACGGTTTATTATCGACAAGTAAAGAAATCTCGTTTTGGAAATATTTATTTTGCACTTGTTTTATAAGCACAAGTATTGCATTTTGTAACTCATATTGTATTAACCACGTAGAATTAATAATAATTTTCTCATTATTAAATTTACGCGCGCGAAGATTGTGAATAAAACGTAGTATAAAAGCAACAAGTCTAATTAAACGCAAAAAATTTGAAAATTTGTTAAGCAGACAATCCAAAAAATTTGGTTCAATTGTTGCAGCAAACACCAATTTTCGCTCCTCTTCGAGAGCTTCTTTGGGTGTTGTAATATTATTTTTAGTAAAATCCCATGTCTCTTGGGGCTTACAAAGGAACTCGGGTCCTTGCTACCAAAGGGAACAATTAATTAAATCTGCAGGCAATAGACCACGTGACCCGGGGTCCGCGGCATTTAATTCAGAAGGAACATGGTTCCAATCGCAAGGCTGAATATTTTCTTGTATGTAGGTGACTCGGTTGGATACAAAAGTGCACCACGCATGTGGTGATCCAAGAGAGCGCTACCATACTATCCGTAAAAGCAATAGTATTTTGAAAAGCAATTTTATTAGCAAAAGTATTTTGAATAAATTGAATGAGTTTAGCTAGCAAAACTGCCGCACAGAGCTCTAAACGGGGAATACTGATTCTTTTTATGGGAGCGACTTTCGATTTTGCGCACACAAAATACGTTTTAATATCTCCGTTTTGATAAACAATACGAAAATAAACCGCCGCACACATACCGCGCTCGGATGCATCGCTAAATCCAACAATTTGTCAAAATTGATAATTAGAGAGATCAATCATTCTTGGGATATAAAAATCAGAAAATAATTTGAGTTCTTCCTCGAATTTTTCCCACTTGGAAATTATTTCTGGGGGTGCTAACTGATCCCAATCTAACTTTATAAACCATAAGTACTTCGCAAGGGTACTAAGCAAATTACGCTTGTGCAAATTTTTGTATTATAATTAAAAGAATAAAAAAAGTTATCACTTTGAGGGTTCCACCTCAAGCCTAAAATTTTTAGAGAGTTTGCATCCTCTCGATCCAAAGAGAGGTCTTTGGTTTGTATGTGGGTTGCAGGCAAGTCTGCAAGCAATTTGGGTTCGTTTGATGCCCATTTTTTCAGTTCAAATCCACCTCGCCCTAATAACTCAATTGATTTTTCATAAGGATGATTTGATCAAAATGATTGCAACTTACTGCGCAGTCGTCTATATAGACGCTGTCCTTTAAAATCGCAGAAGCCAACGGTAAGTCTTGATAATCATCGGCTAATTTAAGCAAGGTTCGAATTGCTAAATATGGAGAACAGTTTACCCCGAAAGTCAAAGTTTTTAATGAGTAATCTTGCACCGATTCTTCAGAATTAAAACGCCATAAAATTCGTTGGTATTTCTGTACATTTTAGAAATATCGCTAACAAAACAATATTTATGTAGCCGAAAATTAAGCAAAATTTTAACTAAATCTCCTTGTAGTTTAGGACCCGTGTGAAGGGCTTGATTAAGGCTAGGCTTATTTAAAGAATGACTCGATGCGTCAAAGATAGGACGAACAGGCGTGCTACTCGAGCTTTCTTTTATAACCGCAAGGTGAGCAATGTAAAAATATTCATGAATTTCTGAGTTATTAGGGGGTGAAACTGCACGCATGTGACCCATATCCAAGTATTCTTGCATTACTTGTGAGTAAGAAGTAAATAATTTTTTATCATTTAGCAAACGTTTTTCAAGCGAGTACAACCGACGTAAAGCAAGGGTTCGGGTATCGCCAAAATTAACGGGATTGATTTTAAAAGGCAACGAAACGGTGTATCTACCGTCCACATCGCGTATAGTAGTTTTTTCAAAATATTTTTCGCAAAAAATTTTTTCTCCACCGTAGGAACCTCTTCCAACTCCCAGAATTTTTGCAAAGTATTATTTAAATCAGGAGTGGAAATAGTTGCCATAAAAGTAGAAATATTTTTTGATGCAAAAGCAGCATTTTGCAGAGGCATTTTTCCAAGCAAAGTCCATCCGAAGACTGTATTAATACAAGAGGGGGTGTCTGGACCAAAATAAAGTCTACCTTCTTCTAAAAGTGATCCATAAAGGTCTGCGCCAATAAGAAGCTGAATTCCAGCTTGATTATACCAACTGGGATCAGCTTATTTTAGGCCAGTTAAGTAGTGCCAAGAATTTTGGTTAAAAGATACACTTGGCATTTTATCGCAAACTTGGTCTATTAATACAGGTTCTAGACTAAAAATTTTCGATTTATTATCGATAGCAGCAATTTTACAATGCACCGCATGGCGCGCAGTAGTAGACATACCTCCTAAACCGTTTACATTAAGCGAAATGTTGGATCTAGGAAGTCCGAGTGCATTCGCACATTTTTTCGTTATAAAGGAGCACATGGCGCCATTATCCAAGATGGCGCGTATTTCTTGCCAATTTCCGTATGCATCACGGATGTGCAGCAAAGCAGTGCAAAGCAACGTGTCATAGTCGCCAAGCACAGTACCCGCGTGAATAGATTTATTTTCAGTAATCTGATTTTCTACGGGGTTAGTTTGTGATCCTCTAGACGTCACAGAAGAAGAAGCAGTCACCGAAGCCGGGGAGTTATTTTTTAGGCATAAAAGACTGTGATGATTTAAAAAACAAAATCTACATCTTTTTTGTGAAATGCACGAGTTTACTTGATGAAAACTAGCCATGCAGTTGGTGCATCCCTTATTATTTCTAATAAAATCAATGCGTTCTTGAATTGGTTTCGTTAAAAAAGATTCACAGCTAAAAATCAGATGTGCATTTTTTGCTTTGCAGTAGAAACACGTGTTGTGTTTGGCATTTGGAGTTTTTTGTGACTGTCTGTTCGCGAGTAAAACTGTTTTATTTCGTGGATTACGGGGGGATCTCGAGAAGTTCCCTAGTCGTGAGTTTTGAACATTATCTTGTTTCATAGACAAAGATAAAGATTCAAGAGACGTACAATGTTGCTCTAAAAATTTGTAAGTATCTTCGTATTTTGGCATTAAATTAGAAGCGTGATTTTGTTCAAATAACTTACGCGTTCCGGGATCTAATCGATCCAAAAGCATGTTCGCAGTAATAAAGCACCAACTATGGGTCGCATAACCCATATTTTTTAAGCAATCAAGGTTTTCCTTAAACGTATCTAGCATTTTGCGCAATTCTAAAACGTCATCATTGGATAGCCGAGGTGAGTTTTCGATAGATTTCCAGTAAGAAACCGCACGCAAGCGCTTATTGTCATATCTGGAAATCAGCGTATCATAGCAAAGTAAATAATTATTTCCTTCAAGAGGTATATTTTTAATTAAATTTAAAGCAGGGCCTCTTAAAATCGTACGTAAATATTTAAACTTCTCAATGTCCGAGCTCTTTCGCGTATGTACAACCGCATTGCAAATCTCAATAAAGCTTGGAAACTCCTCAACATCGCCCGAAAAAGGAGGGACATTTAACTTGGGAAGAGAAAATTCTGGTTCTGGAAAAATAATTGTTTGATTATTTACTTAATTGTGGCTTCGATTTATTTCTTCAGCCTCCACCTCAAATAAATCATAGTGCAAAGCCTCAACCTCTACGCATCTATCCAAAAAATCTTTTTGTATTTTATTCTGAGCTTCCAGAGCTTCAGAATCGTCTGAAATCAAGATCAGTAAAGCATTATGATGCTTTTCAAAGCTCTTACAACAAGAAGAAAGTTTTTTAAAGTTAACTTTAAACCTTGTGTGAGCAGCTAGATTTGTTTTCGCCTGATTGGCATAGTGTTCAAGCACACTCAACTGATTGATTGCAGTTTGACGCAAGGCCTTAGCCGAGCTTACCTTTTTTTCGGTATCGTTTACCATTTTAAAAGGTTAAAGTGCAAAGTAAAGCAATAGTTAATAAGGGAAGCAAATTTAAAAAATATATCGTACTACTTTTCAAATTCCCTCGTAAACCAAGATTCAAAGCAATATTAAAAGGCCAGCGGCTTTTAACAAATATCGAGTAAATAACAGCAAGTTTTTAGCACAAAGTATAAATGCTAAAAAATATGCACAAAAAATTTAGCAACTGATAAGAGTTTCTGTATTTGTGTAGGTACGCAAGGAAACGCAAGCCTTACATACATCGACACCGAACCGCAATAATTTTTAATTTTGAAAAAAAAAAAATTTTTCAAAATTTGTATGCAATTTGTATATTGCATAAATAAAAAATGCAATGCAAGTTGGTACGTGCAACGTACAATAGACACACCGTAGATAAAATGTAAAACCTAAGATATGCCTTGCCTCAAAAAGACGCAAAGTAAAGTCCTAACTTCAAACACAATTATGCAACTCTGAGAGCACCTATTACGCAGAACGGGAAATCTGGTTCGAACGACCAAAAAATGGTCGGTCGAGACGTCTTTCGCATGAAAAAAGTCAACAAACTAACCGAACTGTAGCAATAGGGATCTCCAGTCCAATAGTTCCCACTCTTAGGTTACACTTTTGTGTTCTTAGTTAGGAATAGTAGCATAGGGAATAAGTAAAAAATGTAAAGAAACGCAGCTCAAAAACACTTTGACTTACCCTTGGATGAAAGGAACCTGGTACATGGACAACTGCACAGTCGAATCCAAATAATTCCAATCACAGTAGTAGCAGTAGTACATCAAAGCAATCCATAAAATGTTTATACACGACCGCTGTCTTAAAAACCAGCATGTGATTTCACTTGGCGATCAATATATATCACTGGTATGGAGAGCACCCCAAATATTCGCATGAGCTCTGTATAGCAAGACGGATGTTGGAGCACTGCTATATGTAGCAATACAGCAGTAAAGGTATGTATAAAATTAGGGAAAAAAACTTACGTTACTCGAGTTACATAGGTTAAAATACATATAAAAAGTGCAGGGACCGCTTAAAAGGTTCGAGTTATAGAGGGGTTCGAGTTATAGAGGTTCAAGTTAGAGAGGTTCGACTGTATTGGCTATTAAATCTGTGTATCTGTGATCTATTCGGCTACTAATTAAAGATGCTTTTACTGCCCAGTGCTCAATACTATCAAAAGCTTCTTCAAAGTCTATAAACGCAATATAGAGTGGAATGTTGTATTCGTTGGCTCGCTCTATTAGAATTTTCGTGGTTAGCAGGTGGTCAACTGTATTGAAACCCTTTCTGAAGCCTGCTTGTTGTTTTGATTGATATCCGTCAATTTTTGTTGTTAGTCTATCTTTTAATATTTTCGTGAAAAGCCCTTAAATTACATTGGGGAGTGTTATAGGTCGATAGTTTTTTAGGTCTGCCCTATCGCCTTTCTTGTGTAGAATAATGGTTACTGATTCTTTCCAGTTGTTTGGGATTATTTTTTCTTTTACAATTTTATTGAGGAGAATATGTATATACAGTTTTACCACCGTACTTTAGCATTTCTGCCGTTACTCCGTCTTTTCCAGGTGATTTGTTATTTTTCATTTTCCTTAATGCTCTCTTTATTTCCGTTTTGCTTATTTCGGGTTGTAGTTCTGAGTTTATGTTCTTTATTTTTGTTTGGAGTGTCTTTATTTCTTTCTTTCTCGCGATGGTTCCCTTTTTGTTTGGTATAATTTTGTATAGAATAGCTGTGTGATATTTATAATATAGACATGGGCGCACCCAGCTAGCTTAATATTCGACATCATGAGGATTCGCCCCCCCCCCCAAGAGGCCTCGGCCCCCCCCAAGACATATTCCTGGGTGCGCCACTGATATAGATAATATATAGAGTCGGTCTTAGACATTTCATATTCCTGTTATTTTCTATAACTCTTTCAACTTTTATTTCTTGGCTCTTTCTTTTATTTTCTTTTATCATTTTTCTTATAGTTTTATTTATTTCTGTGTATTCTATCGATGTTCTCTTTCCTCCTTTCTCCAGGTTCCGCCTTTTTTCGATGAGTTTCTTTATCTCTTCTGATATAAAATTTTCTCTCTTTTTACCCTTTTGTGCCACATCTTTTCCGACTTGGGTCATAGTTCTTATCAGCGTATCATTTATTTCATCTATATTTTCGTTTTCGCATCTTAAGTTTTGGGTTAGCTGTTCATTTAGCATTTCTTTGTATATGGCTTTATTTTCTGTAAGTTTACTCATGTCAAGTTGTTTATTTTTATTGTTAATTTTCCTTTCTGACCATCCTGTGATCACTGCCTATCGTAAAGCTATTTAGGACTGTTACATCTCTAACGATGCTTTTTCAGTAGTCAGGCTGAGCCATGTCCACTTTCGTTGCGGTTTCTTCCTATATAACTAATTCATTGCATACATGTGTCTTTCCTCTAGATAGTTCATTAAGGTTGTGCCCCTGTCATTCCTTTCGCCATATCCAAAATCCCCTATTTTGGATATTAATTTTGAGTATTTCTATTTATTTTCAAATAATTTTACCATTTAATTATTACCCTTATTTTCATGCATAATTTCAGAAAATGCCGATTTTCTGTTATGATTTTTAAGGAAGTTATAACAAAAAATAAAATAATAGCAGTTAAGTTTGGCACCCTTTATCTAAAAAACAAAGAAGTATAATGCAAAATATAATAAGAAAAAGTCCTTCTTTTGATCTTTTCTACCACCTATTAAAGTTTGCTATTATTACATCCTGATATTATGTTAAATGTTTGTATGTTATGGTAAGAATTTTAAGATATTTGAAAGTATCAATTTGGTCTGAAAAAAAAACCATTTATAAAAGTGAGCGCTTTTCAAATATACCTGGTGGGCAAAAAAACCCGACAAAATGTTTTTCGTTATAACTCTCCAACTATAACAGCAATTTTACCAAAGCAAAGAGTAGTTGGCAGGGATTGATTGATCGAACATTATGTCGGAAATGTTGGATATTTTTTTGTTTGTAAGAAAGCTCTATCTTTGTTAAGCACAACGAGATAGGAATCGTTAAAAACAATTTCGGTCCCTAAAAATTGATTTTTGCTTCAACTATATGGTTTTACAGGTTGTAACGATTGTCTTCTAAATCCTGTCTGTATTAATTTCCTTATAAATAAATTTTTGCCGAACCGATTTTAATAAAATATAAAGTGGAACAGATTGATTGCTTTTAAAAGATCACTATTAAAATTTGCCGTCATTGTAAAATCCAAAATGACGGTCATAAAAACTTTAATTTTTAAAAAGGCTGTTTATTCTTATATTTTTTGAAAATTTTTTGATTTTTTTCGGAAAAGTTTTACAGATTATGCGATTGCCTTGCCATTTCTATGTGCATTCCATTTCCTCATAAATTCATTATTACTAAACTGACAATAAAATAAAAAACATCATGGTGAAATTCTCCGCCAACTCTAAATATTGACCCTCCATAAAGGATAGTTGTTTATTATGTTACGATAAATTTTTCGACCCTTTTTTGAATTTATTTATTAGATCCACCATTCACAACGAGGTACTAATCATAAAAAAATAAATCCTCGCAACATACAAAGAAGTGATCCTTTCAAGAAGGACAAATTTGACTTTTTTTCCAACATTTTGGATTTAAAATTGTCGAAAAATTTCAATAGTTTTGTTCAAAGAGCAATACTTCTTTTTTTATTATTGAAATCGGTTCAGTGAATTTATAAGTAAATTATTGCAGACAGAAGTTAAAGCAACAGTTGGAATAACAATTATTATTTAAAGAACCACTAAAAGGATTTTATAGATTTTATAGAATAAAATATTAATGAATTTATGAGGAAATGATACTTGATCAAGTATCAAGGAAAATATGTAATTTTTTGAGACCGTGAGTCTGTCGCATGAGCAAAGCGAGGGTTACACATTTTAGGGATGAAAAATTCCCTTTTTAATAACTGTGTATGAGTTCGATATTAACTTAAATTAATACTGGTAAATTAAATTTGCAAAGCGAATTATTGACAAAAGTAACTTTGTGAAGTAAATTTTATTAACACAAATTTATGAACCAATAATAATTCTCCAAATTCTTGGTTTGAAACTTGTAGACAATGATTTTGTTTCCAATCCCCCAAATGTTATTGTACGATATCAATAGAAATACTGTTAAACATATTAGCTCACACGTATACTATACTATAGTAGTGTGAGCTATGGTGATCCTAATTTTTTCGAAAAAAAAAAGTTGCTCGGATTTCAAAAATTTTTATATATCTTTGCGTTTCAGATGATTTTGAATATTTTTTGTTGCGCCGTCTGTCTGTCTGTCTGTCTGTCTGTATGTCTGTCTGTCTGTCTGTCTGTGTGTCTGTATGTCTGTCTGTAACGACCAACGCGCATAACTCAAAAACCGCTTGGCCGATTTTAATGAAATTTGGTACCTAGCCTGGGTCTTGGGTCGAGATGGTCCCATTTGAAAATGAACAAAATCTAATGATCACAAACCAAATAAAAGGGTGGGGGTAGATTTCAAAAATTAGAGTTTATGTGAAAATATGGCGTGTGTGATATCAAACGAAAGATAATTGAGTCTGCAGTTAAACAAAATACATTTTAATTTATTTAAAAAAAAGGGTGGGGGTATATTTTAAAAATTAGAATTTAAGTGAAAATATGGCGTGTGTGATATCAAACGAAAGGTAATTGAGTCCGGAATTTAACAAAATACATTTTAGTTTTTGTTTTTTTTTAAGGGTGGGGGTAGATTTCAAAAATTTGAGTTTAAGTCAAAACATGGCTTGTGTGGTGTCAAACAAGTCAAAAATTTTTATATATCTTTGCGTCTCAGATGATTTTGAAACTTTTTTGTTGCGCCGTCTGTCTGTCTGTCTGTATGTCTGTCTGTCTGTATGTCTGTCTGTCTGTGTGTCTGTATGTCTGTCTGTAACGACCAACGCGCATAACTCAAAAACGGCTTGCTCGATTTTAATGAAATTTGGTACCCAGGCTGGGTTTTGGGTCGAGATGGTCCCATTTAAAAATGAAGAAAATCCACCGAACACAAGCCAATTAAAAGGGTGGGGGTAGATTTCAAAAATTAGAGTTTATGTAAAAATATAGCGTGTGTGATATCAAACGAAAGGTAATTGAGTCTGGAGTTAAACAAAATACATTTTAGTTTATTTAAAAAAAGGGTGGGGTAAATTTCAAAAATTAGTGTTTAAGTGGAAATATGGCGTGTGTGATATCAAACGAAAGGTAATTGAGTCTGGAGTTAAACAAAATACATTTTAGTTTTTAAAAAAAGGGTGGGGGTAGATTTGAAAAATTAGAGTTTAAGTCAAAACATGGCTTGTGTGGTATCAAACGAAAGGTAATTGAGTCTGGAGTTCAATAAAATATACTTCAGTTTTTAGTTATATTAGCTTTCACGTAGATACACTATAACTATAGTATCCAGTGTGAGCTTAGGTGCCCATAGATTGGCAGAGTATTTTTTTATTTTTATGCACAGTTATCTTTAATATAGTACCACACAAGTAATATTTTTACCAGAATTCTAATTTTTTAAATTTAACCCCACCCTTTTTGGGCAATCAGTTTTTGACTTATGCGTGTTGGTCTTTACAGATAGACATACGGCGCGACAAAAAAGTTTCAAAATCATCTAAAACTCAAAAATACCTATATAAAAATTTTTGAAATCGAAGTAGTGTACTAAGTTATAGCATACGTCTGAGCTAAAATAGTATCGGCTTCTTAAAATTACACATCACTAACTGCTTGCCACTCAACTTTATTTTTAAAGAAGTTTTTAGTTATCAAATACCAAATTGCAAATAATGCATGGACCTAAAACTAAAAACAACAAGTGAAACTAAAGAAAGAAAAAAGTCCCGGCGGAAGACTTTTTAGTGTTATGCATTATACATAGTTGTTTTTTTTTTAAATTTATTTGACTTAGATTTTCTGCAAATTTTTTGTCTTAAAAAAAATGCAATGTACTTACTCAGATGACCTGTCGTCTAGCATGAGCTCTTCCTGTTTGATTTCTTCTGTCTTCAATTCAAACACCTCAACTTCTGATTTTACACTGAATGATGAGTCAAGGAAATCTGACTGGCTGAAATATTAAGATAAAATATTTTAGAAAAATTGCCAAGGATCGTTTTAGTTTCTGACATATAAAAAAGCGAAAATATGCTATACATTCGCTCAGAGTTCCGAGAGTAGTTGACGAGGTTAAAGATAATTATAATTAAATAATTAATTAATTTTTAATAATTCAAAACGCTCAAGTAAGGACGCCAGGAAATGACGGACCTTCTCCAATACCTCGCTGTTCGGTGAACTGATATTCTGCCAAATATATCATTTTTATAGATGTCATAGAGAAAATAATTGAAACATTAAAGTTTGTTTACAAATGTTTAATAAGCAAATGACAAGCAAATTTACAATTATTTGCAGTAAGGCATTTATAATGAGCAAATGATAAAGCAAGTACGCAAAATCAAAGTAAAACCATAATTATTGATTAGGTTAAGTCACGGTAAAAACCTAATAATTTATTATGGAAAAACAAATTCAAATCAGTTAAGTGGATCAAGTGCTGTATGCATAGGGAACATTCTTAAATTATGAAACACAAAAATTAATTAATTTCATTTTCGCCCCACCTCACCCCTATGTAATGTATTTATAAGAAAAAAACATATTAAAAAACATTGATTGTTACAAAATTTAAGATTGGTCCCATATTAGATTGGCCCACAGGCACCTACATAGACAAATTAGGGAAAGGTGGAATACTTGCTCCTGTCTTTAAAAAGTTATATCTTAACAAAAACATTTAATGTAAAAAAAGCCAAGGACGCGAAAATGGTCGTCCGTTAAAATAAATTAAATAAAATTAAAGGTTTTTACACTTTGTACACTGTTAAAAAACCCAATCAAACGCCTCGGAAAGAAATGAAAAACCTAAGACGAACCAAGCAAAGAAACAGGAATATGATTTTTGGTACATGGAACGTACAAGGAATGAGTCGAAAAGTGAATGAAATAGTACATGAGTGCAGCAGAATGAAGGTTGACCTTGCTGTACTAACAGAAACGAAGAAGAAAGGAAAAGGATCTGAAAACCTAGGACAGTATGACCATTTCTATAGCGGAGTGGCAAAAGAAAAACATGCTTAACATGGAGTATCTATTTTGGTCAACAAAAGATTTAGAAAATTTATCACCAACTGGGAAGCAGTAAATGAACGGCTAATAAGAATGAATATAACAATAAAAGGAATGAGACTTACGATTTTTGGAATCTATGCGTATAATGACGATGCAAATGTAGCCGTGAAAGACAATTTTTTTGAAGAAATCCACAATGAAATATCAGCAGTAAGTACATCTAGAGAAATTGTAATATTGGGAGAATTAAATAGTAGAACAGGTAACAGAGTAAATGATCTGACAGTTGGCCAATATGGAGAAGATGTTGTTAATGACAATGGAAACCGGCTTATCACAGTATGTGAGCAATTAGACCTAAAAATCCAAAACGGTTTTTTCCAACATAAGAAAATACACAAATATACCTGGACCAAACCCTCACAAAACCTGAAATCCGTCATTGATTATCTTATCACTAAACAAAAGACAAAACTAAAACAAAGCGTGGATCAACATGCGGAAGTGATCACTATTTTCTGGAGACCAAAATTCTCTTTCCTTATCAAGGCCGAAGCCTCCATCAACAAAATCTTGATGATACAGTGAATGAGGAAATTGATCACTGTCAATATAATCTACTAAGCCTAGAACATGACAGCGTAAAAAACTTATACAAAAAGAGACTGAACGAAAAACTTAATTCAAGTTCAGGTGAAACCCCCGATGAGGAATACGAATGTATCACATTAAGCATCCATCAAGCTGCAAAAGAAGCACTAGGATTAGTGGAAGAAACTCCTAAAAGAACAAAACCATACTGGTGGGATGCTGAGATTGAAAGTGAAATAGAGGAAAAAAGGAAATTATATCACACATACTTATCCCAAAAGACAGATAGAAGCAGAGAATAATACAAAATCGCGCAATCAAAGGTGAGAGGAATGATCAGTGATAAGAAAAATCAATCATGGATGCAAAAGTGCCAGAAAATAGATTCTTACTTAGGAGGTAGGAGAAGTACCGAAAGCTGGAAAACTATAAGATCGATCAAAAAAGAAACATGCAGAGATATTATTTCACCAATACCAGACAAAGAATAGGATGAGCATTTTAAAAAACTTTTAACTGAAGATAGAGCAGAATTCAAGGAAGACGAAAGAGACAATATCATTAGAACGATGGGATCTCCAGTACCCCCCACAATATCTGAGGTCAAAACGTGTGCAAAACCTTAAAAAGCGGTAAATCTGCCGGACCCGGAAATATCCTAGCTGAACTTATTAAATATGGCACTGAAAAATTGTTTTGGAGATTACGGAATCTTTTCCAAAGATATTTAAATGGAGTTGTAGTACCAACTGAGTGGAAAACGTCATATATATCCACAATACACAAAAAAGGAAGGAAAGATATATGTGACAATTATAGAGGTATATCTGTAACTAGTACGCTAAGCAGAATATATGGCAGATAAGAAATAAAGTGGAGAGCGAATATAAAGATATGGAGGCAGAAGAACAAGCTGGTTTCAGGGCGGGTAGATCGACTTCAGATCATCTCTTTTGTATAACCCAAGTTATTGAAAAGAAAATGGCATACGGACAAGAGCTCCATTTGCTTTACATAGATTTGCAGAAGGCATATGATAGTATACCACTAAATCTACTTTGGAAAGCGTTGGAAAAGACAAACATAAGCGTACAACTAAAGGCTAGGCCATCAAAGAGTTATACCGCAATAGTAAGGCAAAAGTTAAAATAAAAGCAAAACTAACCAAAGGCTTTCAAGTAAATAAAGGTCTTAAACAAGGTTGCTGTATCTCGCCTACGCTCTTCAAGATATATTTGGAACAGGTCCTTAAAGTCTGGAAGAGAAAATGCCAAAACATGGGAATTCCGTTGGATGAAACCACCTTGTATACTTTATGTTTCGCCGATGATCAGATAGTGGTGGCTCAGGATTATGACGACCTCGAATATATGACACGAAAACTAATAGAAGAGTACAATAAGTGGGGACTAGAGGTTAATATCAATAAGACAGAGTATATGTGTATTGGTGGAACGAAACAGGATCTAATCTTAAATACTGGGCAGCGAATTCAGTCCTGTGATGAGTATAAATACTTGGGTCTAAAAATTACAGCTGACGGAACACTAGACAAAGCTATAAAAGATAGAAACGTACAACGAAGAAAAGCAATAACTTTATTAAATGGAATAATTTGGGACCAAAGTATATCAAAACATAACAAAAAGCTTATATATAACACCATTGTAAAAAGTATTATTACATACGGCTCAGAAGTATGGCCAATCAAAGATAGAACAGAAAAAATGCTTTCCGCTACGGAGATGGACTATTGGAGAAGAGCAGCAGGGAAATCAAAAAGAGAAAGAGTTACCAATCAAAGAACAAGAGAAATTATGACAGTGGGTGAACGTACTCTAGTGGATGATATAAGAACAAAACAACTGGTGTGGTACGGACATGTACAAAGAATGGATGATGGAAGACTACCTAAACAAATATTACAATGGAAACCAACTGGCCGAAGAAAACGAGGAAGGCCGAGGAGAAGCTGGAGAGAAGGAATAGATAGTGAAATAAGAATAAGAGGCCTAGATGATGAATTATGGGCAAACAGAAACGAGTGGAGATTGGGTATCGGAAGACGTAGAACGTTGTGAAACCGATAAAATATATATATATAAGGTTTTTACTCATTTGGAAGTTTTGTTAAACTTTGCAATTACAGCCAAAGGTTTCTATGTTCAATTGAGTACTGTGGCTAAGAGTCAATTTGCAGCCGTAATAGCCAAGTTTAAGAAAACTTTTCCAAACTAGTAAAAAATTTTAATATGTATATTGGAGAACTTCTTTTATAATCTTGATGTGTACAGCTCCTTTTAAACTGTGTTTAATGATTTCAAGTTATTTGTTGATATCAAAAAATCAAATAGAATTTGTAGAAAATCGCTGGGGAAAATTTGACTATTTTTCAGCAGTTTTCTTGAAAAAATACCAAAAGTCAACATGTCTCTCCAAAAAACTGTATTGTCACTTAATTCACCTTTAGCTCTGGGGATATCATACAATGCTGCTAAATCATCCATATTAAAATGGATGAAGAATAGCTTCCAACAATACTGAATAAATATACCAGAATTGGCTTACTCTAAAGAGTTTATAAAGGATCTTGTACAAACAGAGCCAGGAACATCATCAGACATAGGAGATACATAATTATAGTGACTGGTCTTTATATGGGTCACTGTAGACTGCCAGATGCACAGAATGGGCCTACCAGAAGAGACCGAATGTAGTCTTTGTATGGAGAATGATGAAACAGTCAGACATGTACTGTCCGAATGTCCGGCTCGTGCACGTTTACGTCAGAACACTTTTGGTAAACCTGAGATTAACTTAAAAGATCTGAACAGTGTCTCACTCAAACTGATACCCGGCCTTTTTTGGAGTGGAAGACCCACTCACATATTAATCATCATCATCAATTCACCTTAAAATACTCTTATATCACTGCTATTTTAGATATCAAGGTACAACTTGGTCCATTCAAAAGGTACACTTTGTCCGGAATTACCCATTAATGAAAATTTAGACAGAAATGTCATTAAAGTCTCAAGTAATATATAGATGTTTTTTACTTTCAGTTTTTTAGTGTACTATGCCATCCTCTCTAATTACGCCATTGGGTAAACACGTCGGTAAATACGATAGAAATAAAACTCCTGTTTTAATATCTTAGGGCACGACAGTGCCTCGCCAAGTTCGCGCGCTGTTCCATCTTTTCTTGAAACATTTCAGCCGATATTTAACCTATCTAAAACTCTACTTCTCTCGTTCTTGTATTGAGACACCGCAGCCTGCATAGATGAAAGTTTTCCGAAAATTAATGTATGGCTTCGGTAGTTCAATGTTTTTATAATGTTTGCGTACAGAGCAAGAGATCCCGGGTTCGCGTCCCGGCCGAAGCAGAAAAACTTTTTTCTTATTTTCCTTTCTTTAATTTTACTTGTTTATATATAGTTTTAGGTCCTTGCATTATTTGCAATTTGGTATTTGAGAATTATATTGGCAATTATATTGATAATCTCATGTTTTCAGACATTGACAGTTTACGTCTAACTTTTGAATTTTCATACCTTTGATAGTGGAAAGGAAGAATTATAGAAATCAGTTTGGTGACTTGGTCGAGTTAATACCATGAGAGTCTCTTGTTCTTGTATTGAGACACCGCAGCCTGCATAGATGAAAGTTTTCCGAAAATTTATGTATGGCTTCGGTAGTTCAATGCTTAGAATGTTTGCGTACAGAGGAAGAGATCCCGGGTTCGAGTCTCGGCCGAAGCAGAAAAACTTTTTTCTTATTTTTTCTTATTTTTCTTTCACTTGTTGTTTATAGTTTTAGGTCCTTGCATTATTTGCAATTTGGTATTTGAGAAAAACATTTCATGTAAAAAAAGCCTGTTCGCTCCGCTAATGTTACTTTTTTAGTTTTTGTTAATTTTTAGTATTTTATTTTATTTTTTAAGTGAGGCCTTCAAAACTCGTAGGCCCTGGCAATTTAAAAATATTTCGTGAAAAATAATATTTTTGATCCATAAGGTGGGTCCCTCATTGGCACGTGTGGGAATCAGGAACTAATGATAGAGAAAAAATTGTTAAAAAACACTTGCTTTTCGGCAGCCATCATGCTACAAGTCATTTTATAAATTACTGCGATTTCGCTATTTCTTTGGCAGTCCCATTGACTGTTTGTGTTTCAAAAATACTCAAAAAACGGTCTACAGTGTGCCGACGAAGTTGGAGAAGAATTGGAGAGATCCTGCAAGTGGGGCGCCCCAGGACCGACAGGAATCACACAAGAGGTTAGTGCCATTCGCCACTTTATGATCAGCTTTTTTCTCGCCATTTCTTACTTTTTGGACAGGCTTATGGTTCAAAATTGACGTTTGTGTGCGGACCCATTTACAATGGCGGCCAATTTTTAGGTTATGTCAATAAATTCGTCATATTCGTTTCGTCTGTTTATCTTTGGTGTGTGTTTATTTTGAAAAAGCGTTTAAAAACATGGATTTTGTAAAAAAAGTAGTTTTTTTGGGTGTGTTCACCACCGTAGCCGGGCTGGTGCACGATTACAGACTGAAAGCGGCCAAAACCAAAAAAGTCACCAGGCGCAAAAGAAGATTTTGGGTGCGACCCATTTACCAAAAGAGGGTTGCCCAAGGCTTTTATCATAATTTGATCGAAGAACTACGTTTGATCGATCAAGTCCTTTTTTTTAATTTTGCAAGAATGAAGGCATCAACCTACGAAAAGCTATTAAACATGTGCGCGCCGTTTTTATTAAAACACTCGCTAAGAGAATCACTGGAGCCAGGACTCAGATTAATGGTTACACTAAGATTCTTGGCAACTGGTGACTCCTATCCCAGCCTGGGGTATGCCTTCAGAATTCACCCGTCAACTGTCTGTCAAATTATCAGAGAAACATGTAACATAATTTGGCATATTTTACAACCCAAACCCTTAAAACAAAGAGATTGGCTAAAAGTAGTACTACAACTACAAAAAGTACTTTAGTACGATAATACTGGCATTGGATCATATGGAGCTCAAAATGATGGAGGTAAATTAAAGCACAGAAAACCTAGCTAAGCAGTATTTCTGTGGTTATAGTACTTCTCTAGCATATTTCATTACAAGTAAAACAAATAAAATAGTTGGTAAAGTTACAGAAAATACACAACAAAAGGTGTTAGTTTCTTAATTTTTAAAAAAGCAATGTTTTTTACTATTCTAAAGCAAGAACTTTTTTTAGGAGTGTTAAGAAACTCGAGCCTGGGAAGAAAGTTAGCTGAGCAGAAATTAAATATTCCTCAACAAAATGTTTTGCCACGGACTGATACTGCAGTGCCACTTTTTTTAATTGGGGATGAGGCCTTTCCTTTGCTCTTGAATTTAAGGAGGCCATTTAGTAAGAGAAGGGACACCCAAATGCCAGAAGATGAACGCATATTTAATTACCGGTAAGGTTACATAATCAAATTAAAATACTACATATATTACATAACAAGATACAGTATTTATTTTATTTTAATAAGTGATTTACTAAGCATTTTTTTATTACAGGTTGTCACGAGCACGCAGGACAATTGAAAATGCCTTTGGCATTATGGTTGCACGGTTTAGAATTTTGTTGCGGGAAATAAATGCCTTGCCAGAAACTGTTGACTCAATCATGAAAGCAATAGTTTGTCTCCATAATTTTATTAAAAAGGATGTTCCTGACTTGTACTGTGGTCCAACTTTTGCTGACAGAGAGGAAAATGGTGTGTTTATACCTGGAGGATGGAGAAATGAGGTTGGGGATGGACTTGGTGCATTAGAAAGCACAAATTTGCGTTTTGGAGCAAGAAATGCTTCAAATAGTGCCTGGAGATATAGAAACTTTTTAAAAGACTATTTGAATGGTGTTGGTGCCAATGATTGTCCATGGCAATATGATTATATTAGAAAAGCAAATTAAAATAGTTTCTTTTAGTTTTTGGAGAACATGCTGTAATATAAACAACCATTTTTTATTAAAAAATCATTTTATTTCAAACTTTCATAATGCATTTAAAAACACTGGAAACATTAATCTACCAGTAGGTACTTAAGGTAATAAGTTTTACTACATAAACATTTAAAAAAACAAAATATTCTTATACTCTTTTCTTTACAAAAAAACTTAAAATAAAAATAACATATTGCGTAGATATAGTAAAACAACAAAAAAAATAGAACCAAACATATTTAAGTAGTCTTCAAAATTTCAGTCTTATCGAAACTTATTCACTACACAAGATAAGTGATCACTGTCCGTTTTTCAAAAACACACTTTTCAAAAAAACTTATTTAAGACATTTTGATCAAAAACCTAAAATTCAGATGACACAGATAATTTTTTCAAGACATTTTTTTTTTATTTTTTTTTATGTATTTGAAAAAATGTCATTTAAAAAAATATGTTTGGAGAAAATTTAATTTGACAAAAATTAAATTTTTTTAAGAAAACCTTATTTGAAAAAAATGTTATGTGAAATTGAGGTGTTTGAAAATAATGTCATTTGATATTTAGGTTTTCAATCAAAATGTCTTTGAAAAAAGTGTTTTTGAAAAACTGACAGTGACCCAAGCGTAATAAACCTATAAAAGATAGTGTCAATTTAAAGCTAACCTCTCTGTTAAAACTTTGTGAAACTAGATAATTCTTAATCTCTCTGTTAAAACTAATAAACTTTTAATGTTGACAAACATGAATATCTATATTGCTTGCCAATACAAAACACCAAAGGGACTTGTCAACCCCCTTCTCTTAGAACAAAAAAAATACAAACTACGCAACCATAAAAAAAAAGTAAAAACTAATAAATAAAGCAAATGGCAAAACATTTATGCTACCTACTAACTTGGAATCATGTTTATGGTTAATTTTTTTTTAGCTTTTGTTTGAGTTGTAATAAACGTATTATGGTTTGGTCTAAAAACTCTTCTTGAGCTGCAGTTGGCAACTCTCGCAGTTCTGCAACTAAATATGAAGAAAAACTATTTAACTTATCTAAATGGGCTGGAATAACTTGCTCCATAGAAGTAGAGATTTTTCCAAGCATATTTACTATTGCAGTCTCTTCATTTTGTGTAGTCTCTTCATTTTCTTTAAGTTTTCTTTTTTTACCCTTTGCACTACTATGAGGTGTATTTCCTAATAAATTAATATTATCAACTTTTGGAGGAGGAATTTTAAATTGCTTTGCATTTTTATTTCCAGATTGACTTTTGTTTGTTAATACATTTATATTTTGCAAAAGATTTATTTTTGAAGTTTGGCTGGTTGGGGCTCGAGATGTACTTGGCAAATTAATTGGTTCACTGTGTTCATAATCTATATTTTCAAATGGATTTTCAGACATCTCTGAGAAGTTGAAAGTTTCTTGAGTGTCCAAGTAGGTAGGGCTAGGTGGGGATAAAGGTTACTGACTTTTATCAAGAGCACTTGAAATGGTCCTAAAAGTAATAAGTAATAATAATAAAGTTTTTCAAGTGGCAAAGGAAAGTAACAAGTAGCATTATATAATTTTTTGTGGGTGTGCTTTTATGAAATATAATTCTTATTATTATCTTACAGCCTATAAGTGGCTACATAAATGATCAAGAAACCAAAAAAATCTTAACTTACTCTCTTGGTTGTCTCGAATCGAACATAAACTGAAAAAATGACATATGTGGCCAAGGTGTACTAAAAAATGCTCCAGCTCCACTTCTGGTTAAGTTATCCAACTTTTGTTTTTCTCTTAAATATTTTTCTCGAAGAGATTTCCATTTTTTCTTGCATATTTCTACTAAAAACATTTTTTTTATATTTTACAAACTATATATATTTATTATATAATGCTGAAAGACAGAAACATTAGTCATTATCATGCTAAGGAACAAATGTATGTTTATTATTGTGGTTAGGTAAACCCAGATTTAGGTTAAAGATTAGAGGTAAAAGCAACTTAATTATTATTATCAGGCCGGTAAAGTACAGCAAGTTCTTTTGAGAGAGTTACTGTGCTACTAGTGCAGGTGTGTATTGTTCGGGAAGGGAAATTTCCCTCCTTCGAAAATCTCAAACTCTATTTTGTTTTTAAACACAGAATACACCTCCTGGTCACTTTGCAAAATAGCATGCAATATTTATTATATTTCCACCCCCCCTCCAAATAAAGTTCCCAGATCTGCCCCTGACTAGTGGCCTGCTGTTTTGGTGCTGTTTCAAAATTGCCCCAGTGCAGTTTTAATGGTATACTATAGTGCACTACCCTACACAGATAGACACATAATATTAAGCACTAAATTTATATTACATTCTTGGGTTACATAGCCTGATGTCTAAACAGAATTAATAATACAAATTTATAAAATTATTTCTTACCAGAAACATCCAGTGACCTGGAAATGTGATCCCACGCCCTGTCTACTAGGAGCCGATTGCTATAACCTTTATTTGAAGTGTCGTACAACACAGGAAAGTTGCAAATTTGTTTTAAAAACAATTCTTCATTAAAAGGTACCTCATTTTGCGTTTGCGAATACGAATTATATTCGAAATCGTTCATCATTATATCTCCATCAAACAACGTTATAACTTTTAAAAAGAAAAAACAAATAAATATCTTCTTGTTTATGTTTTTCTAACCTTCAAATTACAAACAAAATTGCGTCGAAGCTTGCACTTGCCAAGATGCTTGACCAAACTCCAATTCCGCTTTGGCTTAAACAAACGTCAAATTGGCAAATGTAAATGATTCTGAAGAAACCCATATGTCAAGCTCACCGTAAGCATGTTCAAAATTGATTGTAAATGTACCGTTACACCTTGGCCCTAGAGTTTTTTGAGGTATCCATAAATTTTGTGATAATTTAAAACCAGCAACATTAATAAATTACAGTCCATTATAATAATTTTCTTGATAAAGAACCCCGCCGATTCATTTGGTCCTTCGAGCCGGATTTGTATGTTTGTGTAGGTGACTGGTGGAAGTCACCCGAGTAAACCTGAGTTGTGCGCCTGCTGTGTGTGTGACAGCAACCGATATACCCGCGATCAGTTGTCGTGTACTTGAGCGTTGGGAATTTATCAGTGGACTGGCCAGGATTAGGTTTACTTCGCGAGACCGCAATCGAATAAACCATTTGCATATAAACGTGTGTGTAAAGTGGAGTAGGTAGGTTACCCGGGTGAGTTAGCCGTTCTAACACACAGGATTTCTTTTTGAAAGCGTGATTTTCGGTGCCTACGAAAACACTAGGCCACAGTTTTAGAAAATTTGAATAACCATAAAATATTTTTTGATCGTTTTTGCAACCTTTTGCATGGTGTACCTTGCTGCCAATGTACATACATAAATACGTATAGTGGTATTTTTTACAAAAATTTTGTATTTTGAGGTAAAGCTATTGGCAAGATTTAAAAATGTTAATTTTTTTAAATAATTTTATTAATCATTATGGCTGGTGAAAAACTAAAAAGACTTTTGATGAAGCGCACCGCCGCTCTTAATAGGCTTAAAGAAACCTTTGATTTAGGCAAAACATTAGAAACGGATACTTCGAAAAAAGTGCAATTTTTGGTTCGCGCAGATGAAAGCGAGCAAATGTATGATGAGTTTTGTAAAAATCATAATTCTATTATAATGTGTCTCGAAGACGATTCGGAATTTGACACCCATAATGCTGTACGAAAAAATGCAGACCAGTATTATTATGGGATAAAATCGTTTAAACGTGTTATTTATGAAGAAGATGCCCCTGCATCTTTACAAAACACTAGCCATACCGTACAGGATAGTTCTCAAAATAATTTGCGGATTAAACTCCCTAGCTTTGAAGGTGACGTCAAACAATGGTCGACTTTTATAGATATTAATTTATAGATAGATATAGACACCCATGATGCTGTACGAAAAAATGCAGACCAGTATTATTATGGGATAAAATCGTTTAAACGTGTTATTTATTAAGAAGATGCCCCTGCATCTTTACAAAACACTAGCCATACCGTACAGGATAGTTCTCAAAATAATTTGCGGATTAAACTCCCTAGCTTTGAAGGTGACGTCAAACAATGGTCGACTTTTATAGATATGTATAGAAGTTTGGTGCACGATAACGCCAACTTTTCTGATATACAAAAATTTCATTATTTACATATGTCTCTTAAAAAAGACGCTTTTAACGTTATTAAAAACGTGCCAATAACTGAGAACAATTATTTAATTGCTTACGAAGCTTTGTTAAAGAGATATGGCAACAAGCGCTAGACCTCTACTGCTCATTATCAAGAAATTTTTAACGCTCCCGCAGTTCTAAAGCCCTCTGCTAAAGAACTCCGAGCATTATTGGATACATTTTGTGAAAATATTGCTGCCCTGAAAGGTTTAAAATTTGATGTTGACAGTTGGGATTTTTTGCTATTTAATTTGATGCTACCAAAATTAGACGAAAATACTCGCACTGAATTTGAGAAAGAATATCGTAATACGGAAATGCCTACTTTTTCAAATTTATGTAATTTTTTGGAGGAGTATTGCAAAGCATTAGACTCTGCGCAATTAGTGAGTGTTAGTACTCATTCTTCCAAAAAAGTGTTTCATTCGGGGAATAAAAAAAATAATTTTTCAAGTTTTATGACTGAGCAAAATCAAGGCGATAAAAATAATCTAAAAATGCACTGTATTGCCTGTTCAGGTTATCATGTTTTATATAGATGCCAAACCTTTTTGGCAAAAACACCCCAGGAACGATTGCAGTTAGTTCGAGAGCACAAATTTTGTTTTAATTGTTTAAAAACTTCTTCCCACTCTGTCAAACAGTGTCCCAACTCAGTTCGTTGCAAATCCTGTAATTACCCCCAGCACAGTCTTCTTCACTTTCCACGAAGAGAGTCCGAGCAGGGTTCCAATTCGAGTGCACCTCCATTAGGTCACGGTAATGTGGTACCCCCTCCACCTCCATTAGGTGATTCGGGCTCAACTTGTGGAATGACCCTGCCCTCAAAAGTTCCCCTGGTTGGTTCTTCCCTTCTCTCGGCCCAATCGACAATCCTTTTGTCAACCGTAGAGGCGGATATCAAGGATCAGTATGGCCAGTTTCAAAAGGTACGTCTGATGTTGGATACAGGTAGTATGGGTCATTTCATCTCTCAGGAATGTGCTAATAGATTGGGTTTACCATGTCAAAAGTTTTCTATTCCTATAGAAGGGTAAACAATATGGCTTCTGTCTGTAGGCGTGGCTTAATTCAGTGCCAAATCCGCCCTTGCGGGAAATCTGAACCTCTTTTTGATTTTAAAGCAATCATATTGCCAAAAATCTGGTCAAACCAGCCAAAAATGGTTGTTGATTCCTCCAAATGGGAGTACATTCGAAACCTGCCCATGGCAGATCCTAAATTTCATATTCCTGGCCCAGTTGATATTTTAATTGGGGCTGAATTAGTACCTTATATTTTAGAGACTGGAAAAGTCGTTGGTAGTTCTGACCAACCGGTCGCTCTTAAGACTGCTTTTGGATGGATTTTGCAGGGCGGAGCCCAATGCTCAACCCTTTCTAGCCACTTGACCAGCCTTTATGTTTCCACTGAGCCCACGCTCGATTTGTGCCTACAAAAGTTTTGGGAACTAGAAAATATTTCCAAACCTCTCCCTATGTCTCCCGATGAGATAAAATGTGAGGAGATCTACAAAGATACCACTTATCGTGTCCCCTCTGGACAATTTGTAGTCTCACTACCTTTTAAATATGCCAAGCCCAAGCTTGGAAATTCTTATAATCAAGCATTAAAAAGGTTTATTATGCTTGAAAAGCGTTTACTTAAAGACACTTTCCTTAAGAGTTCGTATATTGCTTTTATGAAAGACTATCTTGAATCAGGCCATATGTCCTTGATTTCTATGAAGTCCCAATACGCTTCGCCCACGGCTTATTATATTCCTCATTTTTTCATCTACAAAGATGGGAAAATTAGAGTAGTTTTTGACGCTTCTTGCGCTAGCTCTAATGGAGTATCGTTAAATGATACTCAGCTGACAGGTCCTAAACTTCAGCAGGATATTGCGTCTATTCTCTTGCAATTTAGGTTTCATCCTTATGTCCTCATTTGTGATGTGCGCCAAATGTACAGGCAGATTCTTGTAAACCCCGCCCACAAAGACTTCCAGAGAATTCTTTGGCGTTTTTCAGAGCGGGAACCTTTGCAGGAATATGCACTTGGTATAGTTACTTATGGAGTTTCTAGTTCGCCTTATTTAGCTCTTAAAACTATGCAAGAGTTGGCAAATCTAGAAGGTCATAATTATCCTCAAGCAGCCGAGGTTTTGAGACATCAAATTTTTGTAGATGACTGTGTGGCGGGAGCCAACTCTATTGAATCCTTGCTCAGCTTACAGCAGGATCTCATAGCTCTTTTGAAAAAAGGTCATTTTGAACTGAGAAAATGGGCCAGCAATCATGAGGCCGTCCTCTCTGGTGTTTCGTCCTCACATTTACAAATGCCCTGTTCATTTGATAAAGAGGAACCCCTTTTCATTAAAGGTCTAGGCTTACAATGGAACCCGACCATTGACATTTTTTCATATAATTGTACACCCACACATCTCCCATGCACCAAAAGGAATATTCTTAGCCAAATCTTTCGTATTTACGATCCTCTAGGATTTTTATCCCCAGTTGTGCTGTTAGCTAAAAGCATTATGCAGAGATTGTGGCTTTCTAAGGCAGGTTGGGATGATGCACCCAGTGCTGTCAACTGTGGGAACAGTTTAAACTGGAGCTCCCCGAGTTAGCTCACCTTGCCATTCCTAGGCGAATTTTCATAGATCAACCTGCTCGCATTGAAATACACGGTTTCTGTGACGCCTCCCAGATTGGCTACGGAGCTGCTGTTTATTTAAAGTGCGAGGACTCGCAGGGAAATATCCATGTGTCTTTAGTCACAGGAAAATCAAGGGTTGCACCTCTTAAAATAATTAAGTCGATTCCCCGCATGGAATTAGTCGCTGCTGTTCTTTTGAGTGATCTTGTTGTTTATGTCAAACAAGTGTATGCACGATATGCAACTTTTGATGCTATTTTTGCATGGTCGGATTCTCAAGTCACGTTGGTATGGTTAGCTTCGTCAGCCCATCGCTGGAAGCCCTTTGTAGCTAACAGAGTATCTCACATCCATGAGCTTATTTCTTTCTCAAGCTGGCATTATGTCCCCACCGCAGATAATCCTGCTGATTGCGCTTCTAGGGGGCTGCAGCCAGCTGAACTCAAAAATCACAGTTTGTGGTTTCAAGGCCCCTCTTGGCTATGTCAAAGCATTGAACTTTGGCCCGCTCAGCCTAGATTCACGGACTTTCTATCTCAGGAGGTTTGTGAAGAAGAAAGAACTATTGTTCTAAAGGCTACTTTTGATGACCATTTCATCACTCTAGAGATTTTTCGTTATTCGTCATTTAGAACTATTTTAAATGTGATTGCCTTTGTCCGTAGATTTATTCATAACACAGGAAAAGGTCGTGAAAATAAGAGAACAGGAGTTTTGTCTCCCATTGAGATCCAAGAAGCTCATGTTACTATCGTTCGACATGTCCAACAATTTTGTTTTGGTGATATTTTTGAAAACCTAAACAAAAATCGATTACTTCCAAAGTTGTTTAGAAAATTAGCAGTCTTTCTAGACGAAGGTGGTTGCCTCAGGGTGGGTGGTAGGCTGAGACATTCGATGCTATCCTACGATGTGAAGCATCCGTTGCTTTTACCCAAATCTCACCGGTTGACCGAGTTAATCGTAGAATGGGTACACAAAACTAATTTGCGCCCTGGCTTTAAGACCCTTCATTGTCTTATACTGCAACAATTTTGGATTCTTTCTCCGCGTTCTGCTATTTATCGAGTTCTTGCTCAATGCATTAAATGTTTTCGTTCTAAACCAAAATCTTATAATCCAAAGATGGCAGACTTGCCAGCAGTTCGAGTGTCTCAACTTAAGGTCTTTTCTGCTGTCTGTCTTGATTAAGCAGGTCCCATTGCGATAACCATGAGTAAATCTCGAGGAGCCAGGTCTTTAAAGGCTTATATATGCGTGTTCGTGTGTTGTGCTGTTAAAGCTATACACTTGGAACTAGTATCTGACCTCACTTCCGAGGCATTTATTGCCGCATTTAGGAGACTTGTTGCTCGTAGGGGTCGATGCTCAGAAATCATCAGTGATCAGGGAACTTCGTTTATTGGAGCGAATAGGCAAATATTGGAATATTTTAAATTAGCCGCCCAGACAGATACAGATACACTAGCGGTATAGTTTCGTATGGTTACAACCGCGTATATTTATTTTCTTTTATTTTTATTTTTTTTTACGCCCCCGTGGGCTATGGTTGGGAAAATAATGAGCAGGAAATTTCTCTTATTTTTCCTTATGTTTTTTTTTATATATTTAAGTTACCTGGTTTAAAAACCTTAGGTTTTGGTGGGTGGAATGTTCGCTCCGCAAATGTTACTTTTTTAGTTTTTGTTAATTTTTAGTATTTTATTTTATTTTTTAAGTGAGGCCTTCAAAACTCGTAGGCCCTGGCAATTTAAAAATATTTCGTAAAAAATAATATTTTTGATCCATAAGGTGGCTCCCTCATTGACAAGTGTGGGAATCAGGAACTAATGATAGAGAAAAAATTGTTAAAAAACACTTGCTTTTCGGCAGCCATCCTGCTACAAGTCATTTTATAAATTACTGCGATTTCGCTATTTCTTTGGCAGTCCCATTGACTGTTTGTGTTTCAAAAATACTCAAAAAACGGTCTACAGTGTGCCGACGAAGTTGGAGAAGAATTGGAGAGATCCTGCAAGTGGGGCGCCCCAGGACCGACAGGAATCACACAAGAGGTTAGTGCCATTCGCCACTTTATGATCAGCTTTTTTCAAGCCATTTCTTACTTTTTGGACAGGCTTACATCTTGGCCCTAGAGTTTTTTGAGGTATCCATAAATTTTGTGATAATTTAAAACCAGCAACATTAATAAATTACAGTCCATTGTAATAATTTTCGTGATAAAGAACCCCGGCGATTCAAAGCCAAGTACGTGAAAATGGCATTCTGTAAAAAGAATTGAGATAAAAGTAAAGCCAAGTTCTCCAATACAAATTTCAAAATAAAAGGTTCTTACTAGTTTGGAAATGTTTTTCTAAACTTGCCTATTACATCTGTAAATGACTCTTAGGCACAGTGCTAAATTGAACATAAAGAAATTTGGCTGTAATAGCAAAGTTTTAAAACACATTTTCAAACTAGTAAGAATCTTTCATTTTGAAATTTGTATTGGAGAACTTGGCTTTACTTTTATCTCAATTCTTTTTACAGAATGCCATTTTCGTGAACTTGGCTTTTTTTACTCTCTTTAATAAAATTGCCAACTCTTCTTGTACTTTTCTAACTGCATTAATATTAGAACCATTAATTTTTAGTCTTATTCTTATAAACAAACACAATAAAGCAGAGTGGATACAATTGGTTATAAAAAATTATATATAATTTTGCTAAAACATTGACATAATACACCATTACACCCTATGCCAGATTTCGTACAAATTATATTTTAAGGAAATATCGGAAATATTCAACTGCAATAAAACATACCTTATCTTATTTTAAACTTATCGACTAATTTGGTCTTTTTTATGATAATGAAAACACTTTACTTTTAAATATCTTGATCATCAAAGTAATTTCTGAGGGGTGAACAGCTCTCATAATCGGTGTACACATTTCTCACAATCTGTTCACAATCCTTCACAATCTTTACACAATCCCTCCCAATCACCCACAATCTCTCACAATCGTTCACAATCTTACCACAATCCTTCACAATCCCTCACAATCTTAACACAATTCCTCCCAATCTTTCACAATCTTACCACAGTCCTAGTGGCGTAGCGTGGGGGGGGCGCGGGTGGTTTGTCGCCCTCCCGCCCTGAGGGTACTGGCATGGTGCCCCATTGGTGTCCAAAGCACCCTAATCGTTATTAAGTAGCAGGGCCGGTAACAGTAAATTAAGAGGGCGGCAAAGGAAACTGCTGTCAGCCCCCCCCGCCCCTTCAGGCACGCTACGCCGCTGCACAGTCCTCCACAATCCCTCACAATCTTACCACAATCCCTCACAATCTTACCACAAGCCCTCACAATCTTAGCAAAAGATTGTGGATTTTCACAATCAGTGCACACATTTTGGGTTAGCTGTTCACCCCTCTGTAATTTCCTTCCAGGCCTTCATTTTTCCCTGTGTTTGTTCCAGTAGGTAGTTCCATCCATGTGTTTTTTTTATTGTGCAGGATTTTTTGTAGTTTGAAATGACCTTCACAATCATACTTTTTTGTTCTAGTACCTTTTACACAGATAAACTTTTATCAAAACTAATAAAGTTGTTCAAACCAACTTTGATTGTTAAAAGATGACATAAATATCAAAATCAATATAAATGACAATATTGCCATCTCATTAGTTTAGTTTAGTTTATTTATTGGTAATATTACACAGAAAATAGTGTTTTTACAAGTCAACAGATAAGATATCTTACAAAATTCAACTTTTTTTTTTTTTTTGTTTTTTTTTTTATTAAAATATAACTATTAGTTACATAGTCTTACTTATTCTAAAATGGTACATTTAAGACATAAAAAGTAGAAACTTACAAAAATATAATTTCACTTACTTACAAAAACAAATTACAGTGGTATCTACTTAACATGAAAATACGAAAATACTTTTATATATTTAATAACTGTAGTTATGCCCCGGATCAGCAGGGTTGCTGGTTTTGGGACTAGCCATTTAGGATAGCACAAGTTTTTTTTTTTAAATACTTATGTAATTTAGAATGTATTTTTATCAAGTACCTATCTGTTGAGGTTTAATGTTTAATATATGAATTACTAGGAGTTAAATTTAGATTCTAAGTATTGTTTTAATTCCTTTACAAATTTAGAGAAATTTTCGTTTTTTAATATGTTCAGGTATTGCATTGTAAATTTTAATTGCTTGAGTTAAAGGATTGTTTAATGCTTTGTTAGTGCGTAGTGAAGTCATGTGTATATTATTTCTGGCTCTTGTATTGTCATTGTAGTGTTCGAAATTTTGGGTAAAATCTGTATTGCATTTAAGGGTGCTATTTAAAATTTTGTAAATCTGTTTACATTGGGATAATTCTAGTAGATATTTTAATGGTTTAGCTTGGGTTTCAATGTAAAGAGTTTAGGTTGAGGTTTGATAATCTTTCCGATAAAGGATTTTTAGGCTTTACTTAAAAAGATTATTGCATAATTATGATTAATTAAAAAACCTATTTTATTGACTACATGAATATTTAAAATATGTATAAAAACATGTTTATTTAAAAAAAAGAAATTTCTTTTTTTTTTTTTCATTTTATTTCATTTATTTTCAAAATAACTTAGATTTACATAAATAAACTTACAGTTTAAGAAATTTATTTGAAATCACATGTATCCCAAATAGTTTCCTAGGCTTAAGGCCAAAAGTCCTTGTCTGCCATATTCAGGACACATCCATCTTGTCTCTGAAAGAACTTAAATAACTAAACTATCTACTAGAAACTAGAAATAAATTCTTGTTTAAAAAGTATGCCAAACTAATGATGTAATTAATTAATTAATTAATTAATACCAATAATAATATTAATACCAATAACAATAAAATTATTCGAAAGAGATTTAAGAGAGTGAACAATTAGTTTGTATAAAATATTTTGTTAAGTTTTTTTTAAATGGTTTAAAACCAATTTTGTTTTTAAGGGAAAGAGGTAATTTGTTATGAACTTGTTGTCCTATGTAAATAAAATTTTGTTGTCCAATTGTTGAATTGAGTTTGCCTGTTGTGACATTATCATTAGCTTGAAATCTAGTGTAGTATTTTTGTGTTTCAACACACAAGTTTAAAAGTTTAAAAAAACACACAAGTTCAAAACATCATGAGGAAAGCTTTATGAGAGAAATCTCCAAGGACACCTTACAAAAGGCCAGCCTCAAGGCTCGCCTATAAATTCCACCCTTAGTATTGTGCTCTTTACTTACCGATTATTAGCAACAAATTCTGAACACTCTTCTTTAACTTTCATTTTGTTTGGACTAGATCTACATCTTATTGTTTCATCCCACTTACTACATTCTGATTCGTTAACATAATGTGGGGATGTTTCCTTTTTAATATTTGCAGCTTGGTCATCTAGCTCATTGAAAATGTCAGCAGGATTGTTAGTCAGCTGATAGAAATCTTTCTCTAGTAATTTTGTAGAAAAGGATTCTTCTGAGGAGGTTGCTTCTTTGGACATCTTTTGTTTTATTTATCACAGATCACCAAATTATCAATTTTTTTTCTTTAGATTTTGTTGTATTTATCCAGCCATTATTCAAACAAACTGTGAACAAAATGGAGACTGCAAATTGGTTGGAAATTGATGAAAAAAATTCAAGCGAACATACCGCGGACTACCGGGATTATTCCGAATAGCGTACGACGGGTAGAAGATGAAATCCGCTTAAATTAAAATCACCCTAAATTGGACGCATTTAAACATAATGCACGTACGTTTTAATTATATCTGTACTGCTAAAGCGTATTAAAACCATTCGTGGAAAATGGCTGCCAGGGGGGAAACTAGAATACAGGATGACGCGACGCCCACTAAGCAAAAAAATATCCTAGCTTCGTAACATTTATGTAAGAATGACGGTTAATATTTCATATAAATTCAGGAAACTGTCTGGTTCCAACAAGCATACAAGCAAACATCGAACTGCTGGTACTTTACTAACACTGTACTTTAACTGCTGTCATCGGCAACGATTATTATTTTTATTATTTTGGTATTGTCTATTCTGCATATTATTTAAAAGTGCAAAAAACCCAAGATTTTAGTACTTTATTTTTAATACTTTATTTTTGAAGAATGCCAAGTGCAGCCAAGGTTAATGGCAAAAAACCAAAGTTAATGGCCCCCCTAAAACAAAAAATATACACTTTTTGTGTGTGAAAAAGGGGAATTACAAAAAAAAAATTCTGAACTATTACCCCCCAATCAAATCCGCGCTTGAGCAGCAGCAGGCCCTATATCCGAAATTCAAGCGACATGCTGCGTTTATAAGACTCGCCCGAACATTTTACGAAAGGAAACCACCCCCCCCCCAACCCTGGCAGGGGGTGTTCAGTCAATTTTTTTTAATATCTTCTGAAGATCGAATACAATTTCCTTTTCAACGATGTACAGTCGGGTACTTAATAAATCGCCGCTGCCGTTTTCACAAGCGCTTGGATGAGAATCCCAATACCGGCCGAGGTTATTGACCGGATTTCGTGGCAAGTCGTTCAACACATATCATTTATTCGCATTACGCTTCGGTCTGTATTCCGTTTGAATGTTCGGTTAAAAAAATACACATACCCAGCAAATATCGACCTGCTGGTACTTTACTAATATTTTACTTTAACTGCTGGCAACTGGTCCGATGTGCATTATTTTTATTATTTTTGTATTGTTTAATTTGCATATTATTCAAAAGTGCAAAAAACTCAATTTAATACAACGAAAAGTTATACTTTATTTTTGAAGAATGGCAAGTGCAGCCATGGTTAATAACAAAGAAACATTTTTATAGTATATTTAAACAACAACTTTTAAAGCACTTTATTTTGTTACAAAAAATTTAAATATTTTACTGTAAAAATTAAATATTTACACAAAAACGTTTTAATAACATTTCTAATGAGGCAAAGTTCTTACAAGGGAATGTTTGCTAGCCTTGCCACTAGATGGCAAACAGTAGTCAACATTAAACAGGTACACTGAAGAATGTCAGGCTTAAGAATGTGATTGATTTTATTTGTTTTTAAATTGGTGTGAAATGTTCCAAAATCTTTGGAAATATCCTCATCCTATACGAAAAGGAATATTAAAGATCCTTGTATAACGATCAAATATTTCTTTCCGTAAATATGAGCAGTGTTGCCAGGTCCCACAGCATGAGATTTAAAAATACTCTGCCAATATATGGGCCCCTAAGCTCACACTAGGTACTATAGTTATAGTGTACGTGTAAGCTAATATAACTAAAAACTGAAATATATTTTATTCAACTCTACACTAAATTACCTTTTGTTTGATACCACACAAGCCATGTTTTGACTTAAACTCAAATTTTTAAAATCCACCCCCACCCTTAAAAAAAACAAAAACTAAAATGTATTTTGTTAAACTCCGGACTCAATTACCTTTCATTTGATATCACACAAGCCATATTTTTACTTAAATTCTAATTTTTGAAATATACCCTTACCCTTTTTTTTAAATAAATTAAAATGTATTTTGTTTAACTCCAGACTCAATTACCTTTCATTTGATATCACACACGCCATATTTTCACATAAACTCTTATTTTTGAAATCTCGACCCAAGACCCATCCTAGGTACCAAATTTCATTGAAATCGGCCAAGCGGTTTTTGAGTTATGCGCGTTGGTCGTTACAGACAGACATACAGACAGACAGACGGCGCAAGAAAAAAGTTTCAAAATCATCTGAAACGCAAAGATATATAAAAAATTTTGAAATCGGAGAAACTTTTTTTTTCTCGAAAAAATTAGGATCACCATAGCTCACACTACTATAGTATAGTATATGTCTAAAAATCTAAAAAAGCAGGTGATGGCGAAGTTGTTGCTGTTGCCTCTAGCATGGGCTCATTCGTTATTGTAGGCACTTCTTACCACGCATATATTGTTCCCTTCCTACCTTCACCCAATGAAACCCAGGTAACTTTGTCCAATCTTTTTTCAAATGTTTGTTTGTAAATCTTTTTCTTCTTAGCAGAACTACCGGGTGGGCTAAAAAAACCGGATTTTAGCTCACACATATACTATACTATAGTAGTGTGAGCTATGGTGATCCTAATTTTTTTTAAAAAAAGTTGCTCCGATTTCAAAAATTTTTATATATCTTTGCGTTTCAGATGATTTTAAAACTTTTTTGTTGCGCCGTCTGTCTGTCTGTCTGTCTGTATGTCTGTCTGTCTGTAACGACCAACGCGCATAACTCAAAAACCGCTTGGCCGATTTTAATGAAATTTGGTACCTAGGCTGGGTCTTGGGTCGAGATGGTCCCATTTAAAAATGAACAAAATCCACCGAACACAAACCAAATAAAAGGGTGGGGGTAGATTTCAAAAATTAGAGTTTATGTGAAAATATTTCGTGTGTGATATCAAACGAAAGGTAATTGAGTCTGGAGTGAAACAAAATATATTTTAATTTATTTTAAAAAAAGGGTGGGGGTATATTTCAAAAATTAGAGTTTAAGTGAAAATATGGCGTGTGTGATATCAAACGAAAGGTAATTGAATCCGGAGTTTAACAAAATACATTATAGTTTTTTTAAGGGTGGGGTAGATTTCAAAAACTTGAGTTTAAGTCAAAACATGGTTTGTGTGGTATCAAACAAAAGGTAATTTGGTCTGGAGTTGAATAAAATATATTTCAGTTTTTAGTGTGAGCTTAGGGGCCCATATATTGGCAGAGTATTTTTTTAACTTACTGAAAAAGCTGCATGCTTGCCACGTACAACAAGGTACGAACTAGCAAAATCGGTTCAGTGGTTCTAAAAAAATTATTTTTGTTTCAACCATTGTTTTGCATATTATAGGATTGCCTTGCCAATCATGTCTGCTTTATTTCCTTATAACTTCATTGCTACTGAACCGATTTTGATGAAATACAAAACATCCTGGTGAGAATTGATTGCTTTTTAAACATCATGATCAAAATTTACCGCCATCTATAAATTTAATATGGCGGACAGAATCATACTTGATTCTTAAAATGGCGTGTTTATTCTTATTATCTACTTTTCTCCCGCTTAACAAGGTACAAAGTAATAAAATAGGTTAAGTGGTTCTCACAAAATCTGATTTTGTTTTAACCATTGTTTTACAAATTATACGATTGCATTGCCAATCCTGTCTGCATTCAGTTCTTAATAAATTCATTATTACTGAGCCGATTTTATTGAAATAAAAAACATCATGGTGCAAACTGACTGATCTTTACTTTGCACCATTGCACTAAAATCGGTTCAGTAATAACTAGTTTATAAAGATATGAATGCAGACCGGATTGGCAACGAAATCGTATAATTTGTAAAACAATGGTTAAAACAAAATCCGATTTTGTGAGAACCACTACACCGATTTTATTAATTTGTACCCCTTTATGCGGGAAAAAAGTAGTGTTTTTCTATAAAAAAAAAAACTAAACCATTTTTGCAAAATAAGAATAAACACGCCAAATACAAAAAACTGAATTTTTATAAATTTTTAAAAAAAAACCTGTATTTTTAAAGCATTGTATTTTATTAATTTTTTTAGTAATGCAAAAAAACTACTTTTATTGTAAATATTGTAAGGACATTACGTCACTCACGTCTCATATTTACAAAAAGAAATATTAATTGATCATAATATAATCATTATATAAAGATGTTTAATATTTTCCTTTTCATATCAGATGAGGATATTTCCAAAGATCATGGAACATTCCACATCAATTTATAAATAAATAAAATCATTCACATTCTTAAGCTTGACATTCCTTAGTGTACCAGTAAAATTTTGACTAATGTTTGCCATCTAGTGGCAAGGACGGCAAACATCAACTTGTCAGTTTTTTTGTAAATACTTTATTTTCACAGTAAAATATTTAATATTTTTGTCTAAAATAAAGTGCTTTAAAAGCAACTGTTTAAAAATACTTTTAAAATGTTTTTTCACTGTTATGTTAATTTTGCAGTAAAACTTTTAAACTTTTAATAATAAATTAAATGTACTTTAAGAGTACTTTCTTCAAAATGTTATTAAAATGTTTTTTTTTGAGTATTTTATTTTCACAGTAAAATATTTAATTGTTTTGTACTAAAATAAAGTGCTTTAAAAGCAACTGCGTAAAAATACTTTTAAAGTGTTTTTTTGCCATTAACCCTTACTGCACTTGTCATGCTTCAAAAATAAAGTAAAACTTTTCGTTGTACGCCGTACTAAAATGATTCGTTTTTTGTACTTTTAAACAATATGCAAATTAGACAATACAAAAATAATAAAAATAATACATATCGTTGCCGATGCCAGCAGTTGCCAGCAGTTAAAGTACAATATTATTAAAGTACCAGCAGGTCAATGTTTGCTGGGTATTCTAGTATCTATCGGTTGTTGGAAAAAATTTCGTTTGCTTTACAATAAAAGCTTTTGTTAATAAGGACGTTTGCTATTAAATTAACTGATAGACTCTGGATAGAAGGTTGTTAATGAAAATGATTATTTTAATGTTATGAATTTAAACTTTATGCGAATTGGATAAATATGACAACATGCAATACTTTGGAAAATGTACCGATATTTTATTTTCACAATATATAACTATTTGCTTTAAAGAAAGTGTTTATTTACATCAATAAAACGGTTGTGATAAAAGCTATTACACTAAAACGCTTACGTTTTAAACGAGGTTGAGATTATTGTAACTGCAACCAGGAAAATTAGAAAAATATTCGCTCGGTTTTTCACGAAACCCTGGGGCAGCTTCACAAAATGTCACTAGTTTATTATATTTACTAGTGGTACAGCGTCAGCCTAAAAAGACAGAGATCCCTGGTTCTTCAAATCCAAGCTGATGAAAAATATTTTAGCTCACACTACTACTATACTATAGTAGTGTGAGCTATAGTGATCCTAATTTTTTCGAGAAAAAAAAAGTTGCTCCGATTTCAAAAATTTTTATAAATTTTTGCGTTTCAGATGATTTTGAAACTTTTTTGTTGCGTCTGTCTGTCTGTCTGTCTGTCTGTCTGTCTGTCTGTCTGTCTGTCTGTCTGTCTGTCTGTCTGTCTGTCTGTCTGTCTGTCTGTCTGTCTGTCTGTCTGTCTGTCTGTCTGTCTGTCTGTCTGTCTGTCTGTCTGTCTGTCTGTCTGTCTGTCTGTCTGTCTGTCTGTCTGTCTGTCTGTCTGTCTGTCTGTCTGTCTGTCTGTCTGTCTGTCTGTCTGTCTGTCTGTCTGTCTGTCTGTCTGTCTGTCTGTCTGTCTGTCTGTCTGTCTGTCTGTCTGTCTGTCTGTCTGTCTGTCTGTCTGTCTGTCTGTCTGTCTGTCTGTCTGTCTGTCTGTCTGTCTGTCTGTCTGTCTGTCTGTCTGTCTGTCTGTCTGTCTGTCTGTCTGTCTGTCTGTCTGTCTGTCTGTCTGTCTGTCTGTCTGTCTGTCTGTCTGTCTGTCTGTCTGTCTGTCTGTCTGTCTGTCTGTCTGTCTGTCTGTCTGTCTGTCTGTCTGTCTGTCTGTCTGTCTGTCTGTCTGTCTGTCTGTCTGTCTGTCTGTCTGTCTGTCTGTCTGTCTGTCTGTCTGTCTGTCTGTCTGTCTGTCTGTCTGTCTGTCTGTCTGTCTGTCTGTCTGTCTGTCTGTCTGTCTGTCTGTCTGTCTGTCTGTCTGTCTGTCTGTCTGTCTGTCTGTCTGTCTGTCTGTCTGTCTGTCTGTCTGTCTGTCTGTCTGTCTGTCTGTCTGTCTGTCTGTCTGTCTGTCTGTCTGTCTGTCTGTCTGTCTGTCTGTCTGTCTGTCTGTCTGTCTGTCTGTCTGTCTGTCTGTCTGTCTGTCTGTCTGTCTGTCTGTCTGTCTGTCTGTCTGTCTGTCTGTCTGTCTGTCTGTCTGTCTGTCTGTCTGTCTGTCTGTCTGTCTGTCTGTCTGTCTGTCTGTCTGTCTGTCTGTCTGTCTGTCTGTCTGTCTGTCTGTCTGTCTGTCTGTCTGTCTGTCTGTCTGTCTGTCTGTCTGTCTGTCTGTCTGTCTGTCTGTCTGTCTGTCTGTCTGTCTGTCTGTCTGTCTGTCTGTCTGTCTGTCTGTCTGTCTGTCTGTCTGTCTGTCTGTCTGTCTGTCTGTCTGTCTGTCTGTCTGTCTGTCTGTCTGTCTGTCTGTCTGTCTGTCTGTCTGTCTGTCTGTCTGTCTGTCTGTCTGTCTGTCTGTCTGTCTGTCTGTCTGTCTGTCTGTCTGTCTGTCTGTCTGTCTGTCTGTCTGTCTGTCTGTCTGTCTGTCTGTCTGTCTGTCTGTCTGTCTGTCTGTCTGTCTGTCTGTCTGTCTGTCTGTCTGTCTGTCTGTCTGTCTGTCTGTCTGTCTGTCTGTCTGTCTGTCTGTCTGTCTGTCTGTCTGTCTGTCTGTCTGTCTGTCTGTCTGTCTGTCTGTCTGTCTGTCTGTCTGTCTGTCTGTCTGTCTGTCTGTCTGTCTGTCTGTCTGTCTGTCTGTCTGTCTGTCTGTCTGTCTGTCTGTCTGTCTGTCTGTCTGTCTGTCTGTCTGTCTGTCTGTCTGTCTGTCTGTCTGTCTGTCTGTCTGTCTGTCTGTCTGTCTGTCTGTCTGTCTGTCTGTCTGTCTGTCTGTCTGTCTGTCTGTCTGTCTGTCTGTCTGTCTGTCTGTCTGTCTGTCTGTCTGTCTGTCTGTCTGTCTGTCTGTCTGTCTGTCTGTCTGTCTGTCTGTCTGTCTGTCTGTCTGTCTGTCTGTCTGTCTGTCTGTCTGTCTGTCTGTCTGTCTGTCTGTAACGACCAACGCGCAAAACTCAAAAACCGCTTGCCCGATTTTAATGAAATTTGGTACCTACGCTAGGTTTTGGGTCGAGATGGTCCCATTTAAAAATGAACAAAATCCACCAAACACAAGCCAAATAAAAGGGTGGGGCTAAATTAAAAAAATTAGTGTTTATGTGGAAATATGGCGTGTGTGATATCAAACGAAAGGTAATTGAGTCTGGAGTTAAACAAAATACATTTTAGTTTTAAAAAAAAAGGTGGGGGTAGATTTGAAAAATTAAAGTTTAAGTCAAAACATGGCTTGTGTGGTATCAAACGATAGGTAATTGAGTCTGGAGTTCAATAAAATATTTTTCCGTTTTTAGTTATATTAGGTCACACGTACACTATAACTATAGTACCTAGTGTGAGCTTAGGTGCCCATAGATTGGTAGAGTTTTGTTATCTTATTTTATTCCTAGCCCTGATAAAATACTCTGCCAATATATGGGCCCCTAAGCTCACACTAGGTACTATAGTTATAGTGTACGTGTGAGCTAATATAACTAAAAACTGAAATATATTTTATTCAACTCCAGACTAAATTACCTTTTGTTTGATACCACACAAGCCATGTTTTGACTTAAACTCAAATTTTTAAAATCTACCCCCACCCTTACAAAAAAAAAACTAAAATGTATTTGTTAAAGTCTGGACTCAATTACCTTTCGTTTGATATCACACACGCCATATTTTCACTTAAACTGTAATTTTCAAAATATACCCCCACCCTTTTTTTTAAATAAATTAAAATGTATTTTGTTTAACTGCAGACTCAATTACCTTTCGTTTAATATCACACACGCCATATTTTCACATAAACTCTAACTTTTGAAATCTACCCCCACCCTTTTATTTGGTTTGTGTTCGGTGGATTTTGTTCATTTTTAAATGGGACCATCTCGACCCAAGACCCAGCCTAGGTACCAAATTTCATTAAAATCGGCCAAGCGGTTTTTGAGTTATGCGCGTTGGTCGTTACAGACAGACATACAGACACACAGACAGACAGACGGCGCAACAAAAAAGTTTCAAAATCATCTGAAACGCAAAGATATATAAAAATTTTGGAAATCGGAGCAACTTTTTTTTTCTCGAAAAAATTAGGATCACCATAGCTCACACTACTATAGTATAGTATATGTGTGAGCTAAAATTATAGAATATAGTATCCTAATGTGTAATTTAAAAGTTGTTAAATTGGTATAAATAAAAGGGTTGATTTTGTGATTTTAAGGTTGATGGGGTTGCGAATAACGTGTTTAAGTTGCTACAGGTGTAGGAGTAAATATTTAAAAAATCATGAGAAATAATTCGTGACCGACAGTTTCAATACAGCTGGAAACGGTATGCCCGCGGAAACTTATGTGTGTCGGCTTTGAAATCAACCAACCAAAGTGTGTGCCTGATTATGTCAAAGATTAGGGTTAGCTTTTTGTTGTTTTGCCATTTTGTGTTAAATGCTGCAAAGTATAAAAATATACGTATCTATGCAAGGTACCGACAAAGTGATTTTCGTTTCTTTGTAAGATGTCTGTAGATGCACCCCTTATGAACATAGAAGATTTAATTTCCTCAGAATTATTAGAAACAGATGCTCAACCACTGAGTGTAAAAAGTAAAGACATTAGAGAATTATTGAAATAGGGTCCTATTGCAATAGTGATGGCTAATAATGCAGAGGCCTTAGTGGTATATCTTTGAGCCAAAGTGTTAAGCCTAAATCATTTATTGTTGTAATCTGCAGAGTTTTTTCATGTACTGGGTGGAAAAAAAATATGCCACTTTAGTCAAACTCAGTATGTAGGTATGTGGGCACAATAGATCCATTTGTGGTCACAGTGCATGGAGGTCCAGTAGGGCCTGCCACCACTTTCGAATACATACATACATTGCAATAGTGCAAGGCACTCTATTGACAGTTTCTCATTATAAGAACAGCTGTGTCCTTTCAAAATTAGGCCTTTGTGTATTATACAAGCTGGATTTAATAGTAACACCACTAGTAATGGAAAATAAACTATGGGATTTATAAATTCAACTTTGGTATGTCAATTTTGAAAGATCAACTGTTGGTTTGTAGTGTGAAAGTGTCAATATAGTGCCCCACACAGTTTGTGCCTGACACTATTGCAGTAGGTCTCTAATAAATCTAGGCTATAATAGTGCCAGGTACAATTTTGACACCTTAGCATTGTAATATCAGCTGTGATCTTTCAACACATGGCCTTTGTTTACTATATGAACCGGAATAAATAGTGCCTTCATTTATTAATTAAAAAGAAATGATGAAAGTTTTGACTTTGGTATGTCAATTTTGAAGGACTAACTGTCAGTTTTCAATGTGAATGTGTCAAACTAGTGCCTGGCACAATTATAGCCTGGCTGTATTTCAATAATTCTTTATTATTAAAATAGTACATGTTCAAACTATTAAGACTGAAGACCAGACACCTAATCTTATAACTGTAAATTTGTGTCATTTAAAAAAAGAAATATCTGCAACTTATGTTGACAAATCTGGATGCATCAAGACAGACGATGAGATGATAGCAGGATCAAGTTCAGATAATGTTAAAGTGGAACGGGGATTGCCACAATACAGCACTAGTGATAAGTAAGTATATATTCCATGCAGTGATATCTCATATGCATAGCCAGGGGGTGGGCCTTGGGGGCCTGAGCCATCTTCAAATCTAAATCAAATCAAATAAGGTTTATAGTTTTTATTAACAAAGCAATCTTAATTAAAAAATTTAATTATAAGTTTTGTTACCTATAAATTAGGTCATACAAAATTTAAAATTGACATACACATGTTTAATATATGACAGTTTATCTTCCAAAACTAAAATTTGAAAAAGAGCCGGGCTATGAAATTGTTTTTTTTCTTTAAAATTATCAATTTATATTGAATTTGATTAAAATTAAAAGAAAGGATTCAAACCTTAGTTCTAGGGGAGGTGGGATTAGGAATGTGCACTTTTTATTATGTAATACTTTCTACTTTTGATATTTAAAAGCAAAAATAGTGTCTTGAATATTTTTTAAAAATTGTCCTGGAAAACACATGAAAAAGCAATAAACATTTTTTAGTGTCCTGTTTTTATAATAAGTGTTTATCTGTTTTATGTGCATATCCTTTGTTCTTATTGATCTGAGATTATTTTAGACAAACCCTGGAGGTTTGGCAGACCATCTCACCAATTTTAATAATTTTACATTTTTCTACCCATACAGAGTATAAAATTGTTTAAAATTTTTATGATAAATATAAAAGTTTTTTTTTGAAATTAATATTTGAAAATAGAAAATAAAAAAAACATGCTACTTTGATTGATAAAATTAAGATATCTCAAGAACTGCTGACACCAGAATAATGATATCTGAGGGCACAGCAGTGCCCACTTCCAGAAACGGTAGAGAGCTGAGCTTTGGAAGGCAGATAGGAACTATGATAAAACTATAAAAGAAAATTAAAAACCCCAAATTTTAATTAACTTCCCTCCCCTATAAATGTAAAGTTATGTAAAAGTAACATTCTCCACTTCCAGAAACGCTAGAGTGCTGAGCTCTGGACGACTGATATAAACTATGATAAAACTATGGAAAAAAATTAAAAAACCACAAAGTTTTAATTACTTCCCTCCCCTATAAATGTAAAGTTATGTAAAAGAAAGATTGCCCATTTTTAGAAATGCTAGAGAGCTGAGCTTTGGATGGCCAATAGTAACTATAATAAAACTATAGGAAAAATTTTTAAAACACAAATTTTTTTTATTTTTATTTATTTATTAGCAGTAGTAAATACATTCTTAGTAAATACAATGATATACTAATTCAACTAAAGAGTATATCTTAACTAGTTAAACTAAATTAATTTAAATTCCTACACTACTGCCAATTTTTCGGTGCACTATGGTATTTAGAATACTTTGTGTGCACCCTTTTTCACAGCTATGTTATACAATGAGGTATATGTGGAAAAATTTTAACTTAAAAAAATAATAATACTCATGTAACTAATGTTAAAAAGAAGGAAGAAAAAAAATCCTAAGAAATATTACAATAGTGAAGCTTCATTAAAAAAAACAAATCTAAATCAAGAGAATAAAAAATAAAATAAAAAATACATATAATATCTTTTAATAAGCAAGGTAGTATCATTTTTGACCTAATAGACAATGGTAAACTATTATAAACTTTTGGGCCTAGACAATATATATGATTTTGGCAAATAGTATGTTTGGGGTTTTGCAGTGTAACACTATTTTGAGCAACTGTCCTTGTATTCATGCCATGTGTGATTTTTTCTTTATAATATGTACTTTTTAACATAAATCTGATAATAGCTTTAATATAAAGTTGATTAATGCTTAGAAAACCACTGTCTCTATATACTAACTCTGTGGGATATCTTTTCTTTTTAAACAGTATAACCTTAATCATCCACTTTTGAGTAGTCTGTAATTTCTTTAATATTGTTGTCCCTGCAACACCCCAAACAACTATGCCATAACTTAAGATAGATTCCACCAATGCAAAATATACCATTCTTAATGTTTTAAGGGTTAATATATTTCTTAATTCATAAAATTTAAAGATAATTTTCCTAATTTTGTCAGTTACATATTTTACATGCATTTTCCAGTTAAAAGTTTCATCAATAAAAACACCTAAATATTTTAAGTTTTGTGTTCGTTCAACAAAATTTTTACAATTACACTTGATATCTAACTTACATTGTGAAACATGCAAAATAATTTTTTGGAATTCAGCCCAACAAACATTTAAAGTTGTAACGACGAAACCCCAACTAGAAAGAATTTCTCAAAAGTAACCGCAACTTACTCCCGCTACGTCTCAGGATACCATACAGTGACGTGTTAATTCCCTAAGTGAGGAACCAATTTCTGGTTATAACTACTTGGCCAAGTGTTTAAAGTTACTGTAGTAACAACTACACTACTACGTCGTAGCTAGGTATCTACTACGTCGTAGAGGCTGTTTTTTTTTCCGTAATGGCATAAAAGTAGTGATGTAGTTGCAAATAATATAATCGTTTCTTTTTGGTAGAATTGTTACACAATATGGTGGACACAACAGTAAACAGACTTGCTAAGTTTTTTTGTTTGGTTATGGCTAACAAGTAGCGTAAAAGATTAAGGATGGAGATTAAGCATGGACCAGGGATTTCTTAAAATCCGTGTGCGTACTCGATATACTTTGGATCAATATTTTGCATTTTGATTGTTTTGCAAAATGGTCAAGCAGACCAACAATGAGGTTGAAAACATAGACTGCTCAAGTTAGTTAAAAAAATATTTGCAAATTTATTCCTAATATTCCCATATTATAGAAGGAGCCACAAAAAGTAGGGTAAAGAATGAACGCGACCAAAATGCGACTTCAAAAAGTCTACGTTTTCAAAGTAGAAACAGGAAGTAGAGTTTACTTTAAAAGATCGACATAAAAAAAGTCAAAGTAGTTGCGACTTTAAAGTTGATGCAAAAAGTTATTTTGTCTACATTGTTACATCAGATTTAACTATGATGACACAAACTTTTGTGGTAAAAATTAAAGTTATAATGTAGTTGTCGGATACACTTAGTTGGGACTCCAATGAAGCTTAACTTTCTAGTGGTAATTAAGTAGGATATAAAAGTCAGGGCGACTACGAAATAACGACTAAAAAGAAAGTAAAACTTTAGTAACGTCCCATTGTGGTAGATAAGACTATCAGAATCGAAGAAAGTAGCAAAGCCTTTAGAACATGTGGCCGCAACTATAAATGTTTGTTTGGGAGGCAGTGAACGCTGAGAAAGGGACAAGGCAATAAATTTTGTCTTATCCACATGCAGGGACAGCAAACTGTGATCTAACCACCCTTTGATCTTTTGGAGAACAATTTCTGCTCTGTATCTTGTTATCTCCCAATTATCACCACATACAATTATAGCAGAGTCATCAGCAAAGCAAAAAGCTACTCCCTCCCCATTAATCACAGTTAGTATCTCATTAATATAGATAGAAGTACTGTACCCTCTGGCACACCAAACTCCACCTCCAACTTGCTACTTTCATCACCTGAAATTCTTGTGCTTTGTTGTCTTTTCAAATATGATTTTATCAAATTATAAGGAATGCTTCTTATCCTCATAATATTTAGCCGTTGAAGTAGAATCTAGTGTGCCACTGTATCAAATGCCTTGCGCAGGTCCAGAAAGACTCCCAACACTTTTTTACCATGGTATAAGTTTTTTAGAATAGTCTCTGTCACTCTGCACAGTGCATTCTCGGTGCTGGAATTTTCCCTGAAGGCAAATTGATTTTCATGCAGCAAATTGTTCTTTTCCAAAAAACACAAGAGCTTACTCCTTAACATTTTTCAATAATTTTGCTTATCGTGCTTGTTAATGCAATGGGTCTATAGTTATTTGTTGACTTTTTATCTCCCTGTTTAAACAAAGGAATTAGTACTGAACTTTTCAATGCTTCAGGGAAAACCCCAGAACCAAAAACCACATTACTAATATGCATTAAAGGGGCCGTCAAGCTAAACATGTATTTTTTTATTATATTTGAACATATACAATCATTCCCTCCTTTAACTCCATTTTTTAGACTTCTTATTTGTTGTTGTAATTCATTTTCAGTGACAGGACTTAGTAAAAATGAATTTACTGTCCTTTCATTCCCCCCACCCTGCTCACCGTCCCCCATTTTAACAATTTTTTGTGCTAATTCCTTTCCAATATTTGTAAAATACTTAATAAACTCGCAAGCTATTTGATATTTATTCATTATTTCCACATTATTTATTTTAATACAGTTTATTTCGCTATTATCTTTATGATCATTTGTTGCCTGTTTTATTGGTTGCCACAATTTTTTTGGGTCGTTAGCATTTTTTTTGCCTGTAACTTATAAAATGAATATTTTGCATTTTTTATTATTTTAGATAGCAGTTTTCTATCATTTTTATATTTGTTAAGTAATAGATTATTACCTGGATATGTTGCACATTCTTTCTTTAATTTATTCCTATTTCTAATTGAAATTAACATTCCACTTGAGATCCAAGGTTTTATTCTTTCCTTTTTATTACTTATTATTTTTATTTTTGTAACATCTGTTATCATATTTTTTAATTTATTAATAAAAATACAAACATTTGCATCTCTAACATTCAACACATCAGCCCATATTGCTCGGTTCATTAATTGATTTAATTTCTCGTGATCTATTATCTGATATGTTTTTTTCTTTTTTTCTATATTAAAATATGAATTAGTCTTCAAGTTGAGCATTATGGGATCATGATCTGTTAAATCATGGTGTAATATAACCCGATTTATATTTCTAAAATAATCATCTTTGCAATTAACAAAAAAATGATCTAGACTTGACTTAGAGTCCCCTACTGTCCTAGTGGCTTTATTTATCACACTTACAAAATCATGGCTCTGCATCATAGTCACATATGTATTTGTTGTATCCACTTCGGTTGACAAAAGGTCTATATTAATATCTCCTGTAAAAACACAAATATGACTCGGATCCAATACCATTCTCTGTAGAATTAAGTCTAAGTTGATTATAAATTCATCTTTTGTCATAGCGAAGCACCTGTAGGTTGCAAGAATAATTACTGTTTGTTTGTTTTTTTGAAGCGTAATTTTTAATACATTAAGACTGTTTTGTGAAAGTAATTCACTACTTATATGGTATTCTTGCTGAGCGTAGATCACACATCCATCACATTTATTCGGAGAACTTTCATTAAATTATGCTATAGCCCGGTATATTAAAATCATTGGTATTGTAGACATAGTGTGACTCTGACATAACAATCACACCAAAGTTTTTATTTAATTTTTTTTTTTTATTTGTCAAACACACTGTGTTTTTTTTTATTACAATCTAGTCAGTAAGACTAATTAGCAATTTTGTTTTAACTTAATTTACTAGAAAAGTCAGATTTAAACTTAGGGTTCACTCAACAGTTCTCCCCGCTTTGTTTAGTCTGTAACTCACAATTGTGTTGTGTTTATAGCATTATTTTGTTTTATGTGTAATTCACTTAGTTTACTAGCTCAAACGGCTTCACTCTTTTTAGTCGTCGAACTAGCATAGTATTGTCTAGAAGCTGAATTGCTTCCACATTCACATGCCGATGGAGTCTATCTTCATGGCTTTTTGCGTACTTTTTTATAGTCTCTGCTACAGTTTCGATTTTTAGATCTCGATGAAGGTCACTATTTCGAACGTACCAAGGTGCATTCACAATGTTTCTTAATACTTTATTTTGAAACCTCTGTACAACTAGAATGTTACTCTCTTTAGCACAACCCCATAGTTGAATACCATATGTCCATACTGGTTTCAGTATTTGTCTATAAAGCAGTAACTTATTATGAATTGTTAAATTGGACTTCCTTCCAATTAGCCAGTTCATTTTTCTATACCTTATCTCAAGTTCTTCTTTTTTTTTCTTAACATGTGCTTTCCAGCGCAATTTGGCATCAAGTGTCATACCTAGATATTTTGCCTGATTCGAATATAGTACTGGAATGTTGTTAATTGTTATTTGTATGTGATTTATATTTTTGTTTGTAAAATCAACATGAATTGATTTGGTTTCATTTAATTTTATTCGCCACTTTGTGGTCCAACTGTGAATTTGGGTGACTGCATCCTGAAGTTTTTCTATGCATTTTTCAATAGATTTTTCTACCGTCAATAAACCAGTATCATCGGCAAATGTTGCTAAGTGACAATTTTCTGGCTTTGGGATATCACAAGTGAATAATAAGTATAGATAAGGGCCTAGTACGCTACCTTGGGGCACGCCTGCTTGAATTTCTCTTAAATTTGAGTATGAGTCTTCCTGTTTTACTCTAAAATGTCTATCAGATATGTATGATTCCAAAATATCCGAATATTGTTTTGGCAGAAACCTTTTTAGTTTAAAATTAAGACCTTCATGCCACACTTTGTCAAATGCTTGTGCTACATCTAGAAAAACTGCAGAACAAACTTTTCCCTCTTCTAGTGCTTTTTCTATTATATTAGTAATTCTGTGTACTTGATCTATCGTGGAATGCTTGTCTCGAAAACCAAATTGATGAGATGGAATAATTTCTTGTCTTTCTATGATGGGTTTTATTCTTTTAAGCAATAATTTTTCATAGAGCTTGGATATAATTGGCAGCAAAGATATTGGCCTGTAAGATGACATGTCATGGAGTGGTTTTCCCGGTTTTGGAATCATGATAACTTCTGCAACTTTCCACAGTTTAGGTACGTACCTAAGCCTAAAAGACGCATTAATTATGTTGCATAGTTTTACGATAGCTTTTCTGGGGAGTTGTTTTATGACTACCCCGTTAATCAGATCATACCCTGGGGCTTTTTTCGAATTAATATTTTTGATTTCTGTTAATATTTCTTTTGGTGATGTAAGCTTAATACGGTCCTCGATTTGATGGGGTTCATTTAAATGAAAGTGTTCATCTGGTGCTTCGTGGGGCTGAAATGTTTTTTCTAAATGACTTGCCCACTGGTTGTTAGATTTTCGTATGGGTGGAATTTGGATAATTGGTCTTTTAAAATCTTTGGTTGCTTTCCAAAGGGAATAGTCGGTATTTTTATCATCTGTAAGTTCATTAAGAAAATGGTTAATAGATTCATTTTTTATTACTAGAATTTCTCGCCTAATGCGCTGCGTCATGTTGTTGAGATTTGTTTTGTCCCGAGGATCACGGCTTTGTTGCCACTTTCTTCTTAGTTTCCTTTTTTCCAATATAAGGTCTCTAATTTCCTTTGGATAGTTTTTTTCCTTAAAAATTCTCTTTGGTTTTGGACTGTTTTCCCAAGCTGCTTGTTGAATATTTGTAACAAAATAATCAACTTCTTTATCGATTTGTTCTGGAGTTTGCAATGGTACTGATAGGTTTATTTTTTCTGACAGACTTTGTTTAAAACTAATCCAGTCAGTCAGTTTATTAACTAGTGAGATATTTGCTTCTTTCTTTATTATGTTTTGACTAAGAGTTAGAATAATAGGTGAATGATCTGAGTGTAAATCAAAACTTTCTTCTATATCTACAAAACTTAAAGATATATTTTTTACTATAAAAAAATCAAATAGATCTGGAATTTTTCCTGGATCTGTTGGATAGTATGTGGGCTTACCAGTTGATATCGGCTCACATTGATATTCACTAATAGCTTGCAAAAGTTCTTTTCCTTTAGAATTCGTCAGTCTAGATCCCCAGTAGGTATTTTTTGCATTAAAGTCACCTCCAATTATAAAACGGTTTCCTAATTTTCTGAGAAAATTAAGATATTGATTTTTCTTTAGTAAGTGCCTTGGTGGTATATAGACAGCACTTATGACTAATGTATATGTTTTGGTTTTTACACTTACTAATGTAGCTTGAATCTCTATGGTTTTATATCCCATCTCCTCATAGTGTGATATATTTTCTTTAATTATTACAGCACTTCCCCCATGTGCAGTATTGCTAGGGTGAGTTGTATGATACACTTTATAACCTTTAAATTTAATGTGAGACTGGTTAGTGAAATGCGTTTCTGACACAAGACATACGTCAATTTTTTCTATGTCTAGAATAACTTGCAAGTCTTGCTGATGTTGCAAGAGACCATTGGCATTCCAAACTAGTATTCTAAGATTACTGACCATTTTGAGGCATATTGGTAGCTCCGTTATTGCTACTTTCTAGTTTAGTTAATCGCTCATCAAGTTTGTTCAATTTCTCCAAAATTAATTGTAGTGTTTGTTCCATAGTATTTTGACTACTGATATTAATATCAGGTATAGTAGCTGTTGCTGCTACTTGGCTGTATGTCCTTGTCACAGAGTTTTGTCTGACTGTGTTTCTTGTCTGTTGGTTTTGTCTATTTGTACTCACGTTTGGTATGAGATTCGGTTTCTTAGGTTTATTTTTCAATTTTTGTATTTCCTTAGCAACAAGGCATCCTCTGTAGTTAGCAGGATGCTTGCCTCCACAGTGGATGCATATTTAATGATTCCAAAAAAACCAAAAACTGATTAAAGTTTTGGTAGATACTTCTTATATTTATATGCATCAAATTAATATCTTGCTCACCATTATTGAAATAGGTCACTTCCTCCAAATTATCACCTACTTTTGTCTCAATTACCTTGTAATCATCTAAAATATTAAAGTTATTGAATTTGCATTTGGGTTTCTTTGCAGTCTACAAAAAACTGTAATTGCACTAGTTTTCTCTGAGTTTTGTGAGGTCATTCTCTGATCTAATTTTTATTAAGTCCCCATTTTCCTTTTTTTTAAGGTAAATTACCCCATTTAAACAAAAAGTGGCAGAAAATTCTTTTTCCCTTTTTAGGTCTCTGACTTTCTTAAAGGGACTCCGTTTGTTTATCGGCAGATCCTCATTTAAGTAAATTTTGCCATTTTTACCTTCCAGACTACATTTCTCTACAGTTGTTCCTTTCAAGGATTTGATTTTTTTTTTAATTTCCTTTTTTATTTGTACATTTTGAAACTTTACTAATATTGGCCCTCCTTCCTTTTTCCCCGATCTAAAGCTCTCCAGGATCTCATTATTTGAAATTTTCATTCCTATAGCCAAAGATATTTTGCTTATTATAGTGTAAGTATCATTGTTGGATTGGTTTGGTACACCATCTATTATGATATTGTTTGCTCTCTCCCGAACTTCCAATTCATCAAATTTTGATTCCAATATCATAATTTTTTGTTTTAATTCCTCATTTTCTTTTCTGACAATCCTCATTTCCTCCATAATTCCTTCAAACTTAGTTTTCTGCTCCTCAAAGGAGTCCAACATATACTGAACGGACTTTTCTAGCTTCCCAAACTTCTTATCCATTTTTTTCTCTACTGGCCCTAGGTGCTGTTGGAATGACTCCCTGATTATGTTTTTCATCCATAATGAGGCCTAAATTGTCGTCTTTCGTACTTTTTTTGCGATTTTTTTCCGATATAACCTCACTTTCACAGCATGTAACTTTATTTTTACTATTTACCACTCCTACTTGTTGCCCACAGCTAGGGTGAAAACTAGACTTACACACACCACAATCTAGTGAATTAGCTACTTTTTTCTTGCAGAATTTGCAAGTTTTTTGAAAATTTTTAGAATGAGCTGTTGGTTCCGACATAACCTCAAAAAAATTTAATTTACTTTCCTCCCTCATTAATGTAGAACTAAACTAAACTTGGCTATTACAGCTGCAAATTACTTTTAGGCAGAGTGCTAAATTGAACATAAAGAAGTTTGGCTGGAATAACAAAGTTTAAAAAAACATTTCCAAACTAGAACCTTTCATTTTGAAATTTGTATTAGAGGACTTGGCTTTACTTTTATCTCATTTCTTTTTACGGAATACCACTTTCGAAAATTTACAAATTTTCAAAAAAAGAAATGTGTTTAAATTTCTTAAAAAAGTTAATTTCTTGATGCAAAACAGATATTTTAGAACAAATAAGTAAATTATTCTAATCATTAGCGGTCGCCTAAATAAAAGTAAAAAAAGATATAAAAATAATTTTTTTTTAATTAAAAAAATTATAAATGTTTTTTATATATTTTATTTTGGTATTTTTTACGATTTGATATTTTTTCTTATAGTAATAGGTAATATTGATAAACTTGAAACTGTTATTTTTTCTTTACAAATGTCTGTTTTGTGTATTTTATTAAGAAAATGATCCCTTTTCCATTATTTTCCTATGTATCTTTATTGTTAATTTTTGTTTTCAGCACCAATCTATTTTTTCTTCATCTAGAAATTCAATGAGAGGCTTGCTAAAATATTAAGTCAAAAAATATATATTTTTTTAAATTTAAAATATACATTTTTGATTATAAAAAAAAATCATATTGTCACTCAGAAGCTACTTTAAAGACCTTTAAAAAAGCTCTTTATTACTATTCTAGCATAAGTTGTTCTCTAGATATTTAGATTTGGTATTTTATCCATTTTTGTTGAATGAATGTATCTATCCAAAAATTATTAAAATCGATGAGATGGCCTGTCAAACCTCAACTTTTGCTTGATTTAAAAAAAAATGAGACTTTATTTCAAAATCGCAGAAGGCGATATCAAAAACTCAATTTTTTCCTTCAACGTCAAACCTACTAATAAACTTGTGACATGATTGTAGATTTTTTTTGTCTTGTTTAAGATTGTTTTAAAAAAATTTTCTTGAAAACCAACAAACAAAACCCAACAAATTGACTATTTTCGTGGTGATTTATTGCAAAAGGTTGCGGCGAGCGATTGCGTTTGTGTTTACTCACTCGACAGAACTGGAGGTTTTTATTACGTTTGCCAATAAAATAGAATATCTTTTATTGCCAACAAACATTAAAAAAGTACAAAATGAGCATTTTTATCACAACAGTCCCAGGATTGCAGGGCAACCATGCTATCCAGAATTTATTGAATTTTAATAACTACAAAAATTATCTGCCAATTTAGAGGAACCTAAGCTCACACGATTCTACCTGATACTATGGTGGATTTTGATTAATTTTTAAATGAGACTATCTAGAGCCAAAACCCAACTTAGGTATCCCATTTCATTAAAATCGGGAAAGCAGTTTTTTGAGTTATTGCATTGATCGTTATAGACAGAGAGATATACAGATAGACATACCGATAAACAGACAGACAGACAGCGCAGCAAAAGGGTTTCAAAATCTTCTGAAACACAAAGATAAATAAAAAAATTTAATTTTTTTTCTTATTTTTGACATGACCACTATAAGCTCTCACTACTATACTGCCGTCCTTAGTAAGACCCACCTATCTACGTTTTCACTTATTTCGAGAAAAGCGAGTTTAAAGTTAAATGCTTGCTAAGAGTACATAGTAATATTTTTTTTTGTTTTTCAAAATAAAATACTTCCAAACTAAAATTTGGGTATTTTTCTTCAAAAACAGATGAAAGTAACCTATTTAAAGCCATTTTCGGTCATAACTCATTTTTGATTTTTTGCAGATAGGTGGGTCTTACTAAGGACGGCAGTATAGTTATAGTATTCGTGTGAGCTAAAATATTATGTGTTTAATTTTGAACCGAAGTGAACAAATTTGTTATGTGATACTTTACATAAAATTGTTTGTAATGAATGATGATTTATATTTTAGCATTCCTGTTAGTGATTGGATTTTACCGAAGATGGAAGTAAAACCTGAACACTTTGATTTAAACACTGGAAAAATCAAGCAGGAAAATGTTATGCTGGACGAATGCTCATTTGGGTAAGCGCGGATATCTCATATTTATGCTAATACTTTTTTTTAATTGGAACTTTGTATGCTTATCTTACATCAATCCAGGGATCAATCGTTTATTTTTTGTACAGGAACTTTTTAATAAGTTTTTTTATTTGCATTTAACCATATCGAACTGGGTTTCGAAGTCACGTTTTCTGGCGCATACGTATTTCAGTCAGCCTCGTAGGCACAGTATGAACTAGCCTTTCCACGCGACCGATACTTTAATTGTTTATTATAATAATGTTTTGTTTTCAGACGTAACCTGCAGCATAAAAACGCAGATGCAACAAATTGGTTGCCCTGCAACCAATGTAACTATAAGGCCAAACGGAAATCTAGTTTAAAAAGACATTTGGTGAAGCATTTAAGTGCAGACGCAATCACTTGGTTTAAATGCACCGAGTGTGATTACCAGGCCACTCATCCGTCCAGTTTAAAATCACATTTGTTCCGGCATAAAAGTCCAGATAAAAGCACTTGGCATAAGTGCAATCAGTGTGATCACAAGAGCAAACTTCAGTCCAATTTGAGAAGACATTTACTTCAGCATAAGAACGCAGATGAAATCAATTGGTTTAAATGCGACCAATGTGAGTACAAAACCATCCAAAAATCAACTCTAGACAAACATTCCCTTAGACACAAAAATGCCGATGCAATCGACTGGCTCAAATGCCACCAGTGCGCGTACAAAGCCAAACACAAGTCCTATTTGAAGACGCATTCGTTGCAGCATCACAAAAATGCAAACGGAAATATTCGTTTTAATTGCAATCAGTGTGAATACCGAACCAATTTCAAGCAATGTTTAAAAACTCATTTGTTGCAGCATAAGAGTGCAGATGCAATCGACTGGATCAAATGCAGCGAGTGCAGTTACAAAACTAAAACCAAGTCGCATTTGAACGTTCATTTGTTGCAGCATAAAACGCCAGACGAAATCAAGTGGTTTCAGTGTAACCAGTGTGACTACAAAACTAAAACCAAGTCCAGTGTGACTAGACATTTGCTGCAACACAAAAGTGCTGACGAAATAACTTGGTTTAAATGCAGTCAGTGTGCTTACATGGCCAAAAGTAAATCGCAATTGAGTGGACATATGCTCAGACACAAAAGTGCAGAAGAAATCAAGTGGTTTAAATGTAACCAGTGTGATCACAGAACCAAAATTAGATACAGTATGAATATGCATTTGCTGCGACACAAAAATGTGGACGAAATCACTTGGTTTAAATGCACGCAGTGTGATTACAAGACCAAAATTAGGTCTAATTTGAAAAGACATTCGACAAGGTGGCACACAATATTATGATTTCTAATTAAAATCATATTTCTGTGGTGTCAACAGCCCTACAAGGATCCTGCTCATTCTTTCTGATATTGATGATCTATACAAACTGTTAGGTTGGCAACCTGGCGCTACAAAGCGCCTCCCTAAAATAACCGTTTAACTGAGGTGTCTTCTCCCTACTCCGACAGTCTACGTCTGAGTCTCGTCTTGTAAATATGTAGCTAGTTTAATATCTTAGTTTTATAATAACCAAAGTGAATAATGTACTAATCAATTAATACTTCCAATATATAATAATTAATGTCTCTACAAGTGCGTTATCTTTAATTACTTAAATACATAACAGTGGCGACGAGGAAATTTATGGATTTTTAGCGGGTCGGCGTGTTTCCTGGGCGGCGGTTTTCAACGTGTGCAACAACATGGCGGCTGGATCAGTACAGAAATATTACGCATCTTGTGCCGACATCGGCGATTGGCAAATTTACTATGAGAGACTTGATCAACACTTTTCTGCAAACTTAATTACTGATGACAAGGTAAAAGTAGCTGTTTTATTAAGTTCTATACTGCCGTCCTAAGTAAGACCCACCTATCTGAAAAAAAAAATCAAAAATAAGTTAGGACCGAAAATGGCTTTAAATAGGTAATAATTTGTAACTTTTTTTTTGTTTAATTACTTAGATATTGCTACTAGAAACCCATAAACATTTACCAACAAAAAAAAATATATTACTATGTAACTCTTGGCAAGCATTTAAACTTTAAACTCGCTTTTCTCGAAATAAGTGAAAACGTAGATAGGTGGGTTTTACTAAGGACGGCAGTATAGGCCAGGCAACTTACAAATTACTTAGAGATCTTTGTGTGCCATCTTTGACAAAGGAAAAAAATACGACGAGCTATGCAAAATTTGAGATAAACAATTTGGAATTTCAATAAGTGTATGGCATGAAAGAAGGAAATTTGCTAGAATTTTTCAGGGAGACGAGTCAATCACAGAATGGCATGCAAAAATACACAGTTTCGCAGTAAAGTGTAGCTTTGGAGAAAGATTAAAATTTATTTTAAGAGAAAAATTCGTAACAGGCTTAAAAGAAAGAAGAATTTTCGGAAGACTGTGTGAAGAAGACGAAAACAAAGAATTGGAAGAACTTTTAGCCATTGCACAAAAATATGAAAGCACCGTCCATCATCATATCCGTTCAAGTTTCCCGCCGAAAAATAACCGCCTAGGGAACAGACACAGCCAGTCACAGCGTTTCCCTCACCAACATAAACATGGCCGACGTTCAGACCAACCACAGAGCTCATATCAATCGCGTGAGCAATACGACCAATCAAGAAGCAGAACGCCAAGCCAAGCAAGGGGTCCACTTTCACTTGGTAACAACAACAGCACGAGGCATGGTCATGGTCAAGGTCGAACCACACAACAAGGTAATCGATATTTCCACAACAGATGTTCAGTGTGTTTCACATAACCCTAATTCTTGTAGATTTAAGAACGCATTTTGTCATTTTTGTAAAAAAAGGTCATATTTCGAAAGTTTGTCGATTAAATAGAAATTTTTTGGACCAAAATAGTGACAATTGTATAGAAAATTTGGAAGAAAACCCTGAAATTAACAATGAAAATTATGATTTTAATGATTTATTTTATTTTGAACAAGAGATTTTCAGCTGCGTAGACTCAATGTTTGTTAAAAAAAGCTCTAATGACAGCCCATTTTTGGTAAATTTAAAAATAAAGGGGCAAAATCACAAATTTTTCTTTGATTCCGGAGCTTCAGTAAATTATATTAATAATGACTACTTTCTAAAGTATTTTTCAAGTGATTTTAGGTTGAATAACAGTGGCATGTTATTGACAACTTATAATAGAAAAAGCTTTGCACCATTGGGATGTTTTGATGTGGAGGTTGAATGTAATGGTAAAAGGAAGCCATTGAGGATCTTTGTTGTTGAAAGTGGAGGGCCGAGCTTATTGGGCCGGAGTTTTTTGGATGTTTTTGAAATCAAGGTAAGCTTAATTAACACAATTAAAGTTGATGATAAACTTGAATTAATAAAAAAATATGATAAATTATTTTCTAAAGAAATAGGTACTTATAAATATGGTAAAGTTTTATTGATGTTAAAAGAGAATGTCACTCCTATTTTTAGAAAAAGTAGAACAGTACCCTTAGCATATAAAAAAATGATTGAGGAGGAGATTGACCGACTTGAGGCCGCAGGTATTCTTGAGCCAATTCCAGACTCATAGTGGGCTACTCCATTGGTACCAGTAATTAAAGCGAACAACAAAGTGAGGTTATGCGGAGATTTTAAGGTGACATTGAACGAATTTTGAGAAGATTTTAAATTTCCACTTCCTAAGCTCCATGAAGTGTATGCAAAGCTAAATAAAGGAAATATTTTTTAAAAATTGATTCACAGATAGCGTATAACCAGATTCCAGGGGACGAGCAGACAGCGATTTATTGACAGTAAATACGATAAAGGGACTTTATCGAATGAGGAGATTAGCATTTGAAGTTAAACCAGCAGCAAATATTTTTCAAAAGATTTTAGAAACTGTTTTAAGGGATGTAAAGGGTTGTTGTAATTTTTTAGATGATATTATCGTAAGTTCAGACTCACAGGAAGACCATTTAGCCATTCTAGACACCGTTTTCAAGGACTTGGAAGACGCTGGGTTCACGGTAGCAGTGGAAAAATGCGAATTTTTTAAGCGAAGTGTTACCTACCTTGGACATTCTATAAGCACGGAAGGATTAAGAAAATCAGAGGAAAAAGTTAAGTCTATCTTAGAAGCTAAACGACCTACTAATTTAACAGAATTGAGAGCTTTTCTAGGACTTGTTAATTATTATGCAAAATTTGTTAAAAAACATCGTAGACATTTTAAATCCACTCTATGAATTATTAAAACAAAATAAACAATTCCATTGGTCTAAAAACTGCGAAATAGCTTTCAGTAAAATAAAAGAAATAATGATTTCGGATCAAGTTCTGGTACATTTTGACCCAGAATTACCTATAGTTTTTCATTCTGATGCATCTAACATCTGCATTAGTGCAACTTTATCTCTCATTTAATGGTGAAGAAAAATTGATGGGTTGTGTTTCTAGGAAACTGACAGCAACAGAAATGAGTTATAATATTTGTCAAAAAGAAGCCTTGAGTATAATTTTTGGAGTTTCAAAATTTTTTGATTATTTGATTGGCAATAAATTCATTTTAAAAACTGATTATAAAGCTTTAACAACAATTTTTGGAGAAAATAACGCAATACCAAAGAAAATATATCAACAAGAAGCGACAAAACCTGAATGACAGTAATGCAGTACTATTTCACTCAAAGAAAAAATTGTGCAATTTTTGTTCTACACGAAAAAAAAAACAAATTATTTGTATAATGGAACCACGTCCTGTATACAGGGATGGATGTTTTACTTTGGCCTATAAATATATTTGTTATTCCTTCAACGGGTCTAGCATGTTCTATGAGTTCCAAGATGTAACGAGTTTTAAAAGAGAATAAAGTTTGTACCGGTATTTATAATGTGCGTCTTCAGCTCGCCACCGGCACGAGCCGCGGCTGACTCCAAAACATTTTATCCAACTAATCCATTTCTCTAGTGCCTAGTGGAAATTTTCTTTATGTTGCATGTAGGTGTGTAATACATCAGAATGTGCCTCTTATCTCTGGAAAAATTTATTAATTAATTATAATTTATTTCTATATTAGTTAGAATTTGTTTTATAAACACAATTTTTTTGCATATTTTAGCTGTAATTATTTTTTTTAAACCGACTGGAAAACAAGTACTTTTCGTATATTTTTTCTTTTTAAGAAATTTTCCGTTTTCAAAAGGCACGTAAAATGAACAAAGAGACCGGAAAATCTATGTTTACGGTCTCTGTTTTAAAAATTCAAAATGATCTAAAATATAAAGTGAAATTTAAAAGTAAGCATGAATTAATTGAAATATAGTTAATTATAAATGCAACCTATGGGTTTTTTGATATTTATAAATATAATAGCTTTTGAGTAAGTACGTTAATATCTACATGTAGTAGCAAGTTTGTAGTGTTTCATCTCGTTTTAAAAAAATTATTATTTAAATGTAGGTTGTGTTTGTGCTGTTTTATAGCGGATTTAAAAAAATACGTGCGATACACGACCGGAAACTATCTTTACAGGTCTAGTAACGTAAATAGCTATTAATGGTATTTTCTTCCAATTGTGGTTGGATTTGTTCCTGTTTCTAAAACAATAAAAACATATAACGGAGATTCAAAACGTTTTATAAAAATATCTACTTACAAATACAAATTTGTTGTATTGTCAATCCCCTTTTTTCCTTTTTCTCATAATTTTTAAATTTAAAATGGCAGGAAAGAATCTTTTAACAATATATTATGTAGTTTTTAAAATATTAATAATATAATAATAATATTATTAAATAAAAAGTTAAAAAGGGTCGATTTTCAATGACCACAGTTATATGATTATATAGGTGTAATGTCCCTTTTAATTTAATTTTTTTCTTCGTGTAATAAAAATGCACCACAAACCACAGTTACACAAAATTTTTCTCAGTGTAATATAACTGCATTAGTGTCATTTGGTCCAAGCGTGACCTCACATATTTTTTCCCATATGAACAATGCTTTGAGTGACAGTATTTCGCTTCTTGTTGATATATCTTCTTTGGCAATACCACAATATTCTACAAATAGATTACAAAGATATGCTGTGTATTTGTTTGACTATAAAATCCAATATATTCGTGGAAAAAATAATGTTATCGCAGATTAGTTTAGTAGAAATCCTTTACATAATAAAAATGTTTTAGAGAACCTCCAGAGGAGAGCCACCTGTGTTTCACAGAATCCACAGAAGAATGGCAATCAACAATGAGAGGGTGAGAATAGAGACTCAAAAAGCCAGCATACTCAGTAAGGTCAGCACATACATCAAATCACAGAAATGGCCAACAAGAGTAGAAGATGAGTTCGGTTCGGTTCGGTTTTACTATTTTAACAAAAGAGAAGAGATAAGTATAGATAATAATGTAATTTTGTGGGGACATAGAGTAATCTGTCCATTTTCTTTAAGAAAAGATATTTTGAAAATGCTCCATTCTTCTTATATTGGCATAGTACAAGCAAAGAAATTAGCAAAATCATTTATTTATTGGCCTAACATCGATAAAGATATTGAAGACCACATAAAAGCATGTATTCCTTGTCTTGCAGTAAAAGCTAAAAATGAACTAACATCATGGCCTTTAACATCAGAGCCTTACCAAGGAAAGATGTACCTGGTTATGGGAGATTCTTTTTCCAAATGGATTGAGGTTTGTAAGATGAAGAACACTACTGCTATGGAGAACGAAAAAAAACTGAGGAAGATCTTTGCAAGGTTTGGACTACCGAAACTAGTAGTTTCAGATAATGAGAGACAACTAGTATCAAGAACATTGCTAGAATTCTATAAGAAAAATGGCATAGAACATGTAGTATACCACCATATAATCCAAGTAGTAATGGAACAGCTGAATCTGTTGTTAAAACCTTCAAAAACAGACTGTCAGGTGCATTGGAAGATCCAAGAAAAAGAGAAACACCTATTTACATTATTTGTAACTTTGCTTTCAATTATATTATTATTTTTCAACTTTTCAATTCAAATTTCGCGCGCTTTACACACACAGTGCGCAGCGAAAAACGTAGACAACAACATGGCGTGTTAGAAAGAACACACACTTTTTGATAATCGTGATTTATACCTATTTTTCTACGAAGGATTAGTGCCGATTCTTTAAAAGGACTCGATCTTGGTGATGCTGAAGGCTGGGCACACAGAAGCTGAGTAAAGAACTGACTTAGGGGATCCCCTAAACGAGCTGCAGGAGAAAACCAGGTTAGTGGTGCATTTTGTGTGTATTAATTTTAATTCGACGGACGATCCTAATTTCTTCAAACCCTCTTTCTTCCCATATGTAGCGCAGCGTAACAGCTTCGTTACAGTCCACGAGAAATTCAATTTCCTTCCAGGTTGCGTATACAATAGCACAACAGACAAAACATCTGCTAAAATGATGTTTGGTAGAGAGCTTCGCAGTAAAGGGCAACTTTTAAAATAACAGCAAAGAAACATCACAATACCATAAAAAATCAGTAATCAGCTTTAAAACAAAAACAACATTATGGAGAACATCAGAGAAAAGTTCAGATTGGAGATATAGTGTTTATTAGGGACTATAGAAATTCAGGAAAATCAACCTTCTTACAGGCAAAAATTGAAGAACAAATTGGAAGATCTACTTACCTTTGTCGTTTGGAGGATGGTAAACTTTGGAAAAGACGTATTGACCAAATTAAAACAACTAGTTTGAGGAAGGCTTGTAAAAGGAATCCCCAAATTGAGAGGTCAGGTCATTCGGAACCAATTTCTTCAAATAATTCTTATAAAAATTCTAATAATGATTTTTACAGGCATGGAAACAAGGACTATTTTATCAATCTACCAACAGCTCTACCACAGGCTCCGCCGTTCACTCTAAACAACAGGGAAAATTCTGGTAAAAACTTTCCTAATTTTAGCAGTTTTTCCAGTACTTCTAGAGCAGCTCAGGGTGCCAGCTTTACCCCAGTTCCTCCGATAGTTAATAATTCCCCTACTAGTAACTTCCCTAGTAATTCGAACTCTGACAAAGGTGATAATTCACCAAATCTTTCCCCTGAAAATATTTCCCTTAGCTCGATCGACGAAGATTCAACACAATTAGATTGTAGCCCTGTAAATAAAAATAATGTGACATTATCCCCTATTAATTTAACCTCTTTTCAACAGGGTTGTTCTGACAAAGTTGTTGACCGCAGTGACAATGAAGATTTCTCCACTTCACCTGTGCCAGAGGTTCGATCTTCAGCCTCTAAAGACACAGCTAAATCACAAGCAGCAGACTACAAAGTTGCTTCACAAAACAACAGAAATACTTCACAAAGGGTCTACCTTAAAAAGCCAGGAAGAAGAAGGAGGAGTGTTTAGGGAGTTAGTGTGCCTACAAAGGTCACTCGGTCGAATCGTTCTATAAAAAAGATTGAAAAGATTATGAGTGTGAATTATTTTCTGATGAATACCTTTCTTTGTCTGATAGGGAAGATTAAAATAATTATATTAAACAAATTAAAACATTTTAATCTCTTAAGAATTTAAATATATACAATTTTGTCATATCTCTGCCAATACAAGATTGGAAAATGAAATTTTTGGACGTTAATATTTTCCAATCAAAATGGCAAGATAATTGATTTTTTTTAAGTTTGGAACTTTGGAAAATATAAAATTTGAATTTTTCTATTAAAAAGTAATGAATTACAGAATTTTTATCAAGCTGTTAAAATTCTATTAAAATTAGAGCTAAATTTTATGTACCTGTAACTGTGATATACATTTAAATGTAAAATTGTTAGATTTAGGAAATAAATGTACAAGCGTTTTAAAAAAGACAGACAAAAAAAGAGAGAGACAAACTAAAAATGTTATATATTTTCTGTAAGATCGTTATTTTAGATTGTAATTTAAAAAAGTAGAACCTAAACTTAAATTTAAAGGAGGGACGGATAGTTAGAGTGGGATAGAAAAATATAGTACAACACTATTAAATAAAAATAAAAATTTTATTTAAAAAAAGAAATAGGATAATAAATAAAAAATATGTAAACAACTGCCACATCAATTTGCTGCGAATTTTAAAAATGGATAGCAACAAAATTAGTGTGGGAGTGTTAGGTTGGCAACCTTGCGCTACACAGCGCCCCCCCTAAAGTAACCATTTAACCGAGGTGCCTTCCCCCTACTCCGGCAGTCTACGCCTGAGTCTCGTCTTGTAAATTTGTAGCTAGTTTAATATCTAAGTTTATAACCAAAGTGACTAATGTAATAATCTATTAATACTTCCGATATATAATAATTAATGTCCCTACAAGTGCGTTATCTTTAATTACTTAAATACATAACACTAACCTTTAGACCAACTTTTGGGGTCTTTTTTATTTCTTTGTGAGGCAAGCAATAAAAATATAACAATTGTTTTGACGTTTCTCCAATAGCAAAAAAGTAGAATTTTTTTTTAATTTTTTGAAAATTTTAAAATTTTGAATGTATTTTTCTCGATAATCATTACAGCTACAAGTGCAATATTTTCAGTTTAGTATAAGGGGCTCCGTAGCTTCTTCGTGGCACAGTATCAACCAATTTTTTTTTTTTTAATTTTTGGTGAAAATTTTCCTGACCAAAGGGGTACCCAAAAAGTGCAGTTTTTTAATTTTTTTAAATTGTCAACTTTGTAAACATATATATTATAATACATTAAATTAAACTTCTCGGGGCCCTCTATGCAACGATATAAAAGATAAAGGACAGGTGTTTATAATAATGCCCAGAGAGGCCGCCAAAGTCACTTTAGTTTTGAGTTTTGGCAATTAAACTTTTTATTATTTCTTACAAACACTAACCTTTAGACCAACTTTTGGGGTAGTAAAAATCAGTATTTTACGTAACAAGAAGCAAGTTGTAGAATTGCATAAAAACTTTTAGTAGTGAATATGCATATAAATCATAAAAGAGACATTATTTTTATGGAGCAAGAAAATTGGTGCTGAAAGGTAAAATGGTGCCTTAGATATAAGAAACATTAATTGTTATGGTGGCTCCTGGACATTATTTGGTGAGGTAATTTTTTTATAGGAACTTGTAAAACCTAGACTCTAATACCAGTGTTTGGTGTTTAAAGGGAAATAAGATGCCTTTTAAACTTGAATTGAACAATTATGTGCTAGACCCAAAGTAAAAAAAATTATATTTTGGTTAGACTCTAGGAAAAATTATGTTTAAATGTTTTATATTGTTAATTGATGTAATTATTGAAAACATTCTATTGACATTGCTTTGTTTTTGCGAATTTTGTACTAAAGTTTTGAAATGAAAATATAGGTATTTGTAACAGAATCTAAAGTGCCTTTTAATATCATTTCTCGTCTGAGCTCATCACTCTAGAACGCCTGCCTCAAAATAAATTTAATGTAACCGCAGATAGGCAAAAGATGAAATTCTCGGCTCGACTTAACTAGCCTAAATGCGGCCTTTACACTGTGCCACGAAGTCCCATATTAGCCTGAAAATATTACATTACATTGTAGATGTAATGGTTATCGAGAAAAATAGAATCAAAAGTTGAACATTTTCAAAAACTTCAAAAAAAAAAGTCAACTTTTTTGTTATTGGATATACGTCAAAACAATTCTTATATTTTTATTGCTTGTAGTGTACCTACCTAGTGTTCTACCGCTCAGATTCGCCTTTTTTATTTCAAAGTGTTTTTAGATATCACTTGCGTGCGACCGACGTACACTACACCGACACAGCACGAATGGCTGTGTAAGCAGCAATAAGTGTCGTGATGTGGTGTGAGTGTTGTGCGATGAGAGACACTTGCGTGCGACCGACGGTTTTTATTTCAAAGTGTTTCTAGACATCACTTGGGCCGACCGACGTACACGGCACAGACACAAATAGCTGCGTAAGCAGGGATACGTGTCGTGATGTGGTGTGTGTGTGTGTGTGTGTGTGTTGTAAGTCTCGTGGTGTGTGTGTTGTACGCGGGTTGGCTAATGAGAGACAAAAGGCAAATCTAGCGGTAGTGTTCTACCGCTCAGATTCGCCTTTTTTATTTCAAAATGTTTCTAGATATCACTTGCGTGAGACCGACGTACACTACACCGACACAGACAGGAATGGAGCGTAAGCAGCAATAAGTGTCGTGATGTGGTGTTTGTGTTGGCTCTGCTACAGCGCAATAGCGCTTTACAAAATGGCTCTGCATCAACATAGCGCTGCTACAAAATAGCGCGCATTAAAATGGCGCTGCTGCAAAATAGCGTCTTATGACATGCCACTCCCGAACACCTCATTCTAACATATATTTTCAAAAAAAAAAACTACCCTGACTTTTTCCCGGGATCCTAGAGGGTGTGAAACCAAACCGAACCGAACCGGTATTCTAGACGTTGTGAAACCAAACCGCCACTTCGATTCGGTTCAGTACGGTTCGTTGCGTTTTGGCGATATAAAAGGCAAAGGACTGGTGTTTATATTAATAATAGCGTCCTATGAATTGCCACTCCCAAAAACCTCATTCTAACATATATTTTCAAAAAAAAAACTACCCTGACTTTTTCCCGGGATCTTAGAGGGTGTGAAACCAAACCGAACCGAACCGGCATTCTAGACGTTTTGAAACCATACTGCCACTTCGATTCGGTTCGTTGCGTTTTGGCGATATAAAAGGCAAAGGACTGGTGTTTATATTAATAATAGCGTCCTATGACTTGCCACTCCCAAAAACCTCATTCTAACATATATTTTCAAAAAAAAACTACCCTGACTTTTTCCCGGGATCCTGGAGGGTGTGAAACCAAACCGAACCGAACCGGCATTCTAGACGTTGTGAAACCAAACCGAACTAAACCGCCACTTCGATTCGATTCAGTACGGTTCGGTGCGTTTTGGCAATATAAAAGGCAAAGGACTGGTGTTTATATTAATAATAGCGTCCTATGACTTGCCACTCCCGAAAACCTCATTCTAACGTATATTTAAAAAAAAAACTACCTTGACTTTTTCCCGGGATCCTAGAGGGTGTGAAACCAAACCGAACCGAACCGCCATCCTAGACGTTGTGAAACCAAACCGAACTAAACCGCCACTTCGGTTCGGTTCATTTTGGTGCGGGACGATACGGTTCGGTACGTTTTGGTGCGGGACGGTACGATACGTTTTGGTGCGGGACGGTACGACACGGTTCAGTACGTTTTGGTGCGGGACGGTACGATACGGTTCGGTACGTTTTGGTGTGGGACGGTTCGGTACGTTTTGGTGTGGGACGGTTCGGTTCGGTACGTTTTGGTGTGGGACAGTTAGGTACGTTTTGTACGGGATGGTTAGGTACGTTTTTGTACGGAACGGTTAGATACGTTTTGTACGGAACGGTTAGGTACGTTTTTGTACGGAACGGTTAGGTACGTTTTGATACGGAACGGTTAGGTACGTTTTGTACGGAACGGTTAGGTACGTTTTGTACGGAACGGTTAGGTACGTTTTGTACGGAACGGTTAGGTACGTTTTGTACGGAACGGTTAGGTACGTTTTGTACGGAACGGTTAGGTACGTTTTTGTACGGAACGGTTAGGTTCGTTTTGTACGGAACGGTTAGGTACGTCTTGTACGGAACGGTTAGGTACGTTTTGTACGGAACGGTTAGCGACGTTTTGTATGGAACGGTTAGCTACGTTTTGTCGGTTTGGTTCGGTTCGGTTCATATTATATACCATAAACGGTGCGAGCAATTAGTCCGTCGTAGTAGGTTTACAGAAAAATCAAGATATAGGTTTTAAAGGGAAGATACCCGGTATGGAAAAAGTGGACTAACCTTTTTTTTAAATCAAGTTTTTAGGGTACCTCCCCCCTCCACTTTTTTCAAAGTTGGGAAAAATGAAAATTTTTTCTATAGAAATCATAGCAAAGTTGGTCTTATTGAGAAAACCGAAAACAATACCGGAATCGGTTCAGGCGTTTTTGAGATATCAGCGTTTTTATGTAAAAGTTTGAAGGGTCATATCTCGAGAACCGATGGACAAAATTTCTTGAGATAAAGCAAACCTGTGGTCTTAGATGTTACCCAATTTCCAAATAAGCGCGCAATGTTTTGCAAAAACGAATTTTTTTTCAATTTCAGTTTTTACGTTATATCTCGAAACGGAGGCGTCAAAATGCAAAATTGATAATAACCAAATTTATGAGGCTTACTAAGCCTAATTAAATCGAAATACAAAAAAATTAATCGGTTCAGTAGTTTTCGCGTTAATGAGGAAAAACCATCAAAATTTGGTCAAAATTGAAGAGCCATATCTCGAGAACCGATAAAAAATTTTCTTAAGATGGGGTCAAAGAATCGTAAGGATTCTATGTCTATCAGAAAAAACTACTCCTGTGGTTTTAGATGTTACGCAGTTTCCAAATAAGCGCGCAATGGACCCCCATGTTTTGCAAAAACGAATTTTTTTTCAATTTCAGTTTTTACGTCATATCTCGAAACGGAAGCGTCAAAATACAAAATGGATAATAACCAAATTGGTGTGGCTTGCTAGGCCCAACCAACTGCAAAAGAAAAATTTTACATCTGTTTAGTACTTTTCGCGTTATGGATGAAAAAGCATCAAAATTTGGCCAAAAGTGGTGCTAATTTGAAATGTCATATTTTAAGACGCCGACAGTTTTTTTAAATTATCTCGACGGCGACAGATGCGCTATTGTATGTACTTGCAAAAAATATATATATATAAGTCAGTACCATTAAAATTGTGTCTTCCAGGAGTAAACTAATTGTGCCATGTCAAATTTTCTGTTTTGACATATTAATGTCTATAGCGGGGAGTGGGGGGCTCAAATCGAAAAAGTGCAAGAATCCATTTCGATTTAGTCTATCGATGCCTATAAGTGTGCCAAATTTCAAAACTCTACGATAACTTTGAATCTTGAAGAAAAGCACTCGCTGGCACCGTTTATGTAAGTGACGATGACGTCACCAAGTCAAATTTCCAAGTGAGGTGTAACAAGTCAAATTTCCAAGTGAGGTGTAGTAAATTCGGTTCATCGAGCGCCAAGTCAAATTTCCAAGTGAGGTGTAGCAAATCGATTTCCAACTGAGGTCTAGTAAATTCGGCTCACCGAGCAAGTCAAATTTCCACGTGAGGTGTAGCAAATCGATTTCCAACTGAGGTCTAGTAAATTCGGTTCATCGAGCGACAAGTCAAATTTCCAAGTGAGGTGTAGCAAATCGATTTCCAACTGAGGTCTAGTAAATTCGGGTCATCGAGCGCCAGTCAAATTTCCAAGTGGGGTGTAGCAAATCGATTTCCAACCGAGGTCTAGTAAATTCGGCTCACCGAGCTCCAAGTCAAATTTCCAAGTGAGGTGTAGTAAATTCGGTTCATCGCGCAAGAAGTCAAATTTCCAAGTGAGGTGTAGCAAATCGATTTCCAACTGAGGTCCAGTAAATTCGGCTCACCGAGCGACAAGTCAAATTTCCAAGTGAGGTGTAGTAAATTCGGTTCATCGAGCGCAAAGTAAAATTTCCAAGTGAGGTGTAGCAAATCGATTTCCAACTGAGGTCTAGTAAATTCGGCTCACCGAGCGACAAGTCAAATTTCCAAGTGAGGTGTAGTAAATCCGGTTCATCGAGCAAGAAGTCAAATTTCCAAGTGAGGTGTAGCAAATCGATTTCCAACTGAGGTCTAGTAAATTCGGCTCACCGAGCGACAAGTCAAATTTCCAAGTGAGGTCTAGTAAATTCGGCTCATCGAGCAAGAAGTCAAATTTCCAAGGGAGGTGTAGCAAATCGATTTCCAACTGAGGTCTAGTAAATTCGGCTCACCGAGCGACAAGTCAAATTTCCAAGTGAGGTGTAGTAAATCCGGTTCATCGAGCAAGAAGTCAAATTTCCAAGTGAGGTGTAGCAAATCGATTTCCAACTGAGGTCTAGTAAATTCGGCTCACCGAGCGACAAGTCAAATTTCCAAGTGAGGTGTAGTAAATTCGGTTCATCGAGCAAGAAGTCAAATTTCCAAGTGAGGTGTAGCAAATCGATTTCCAACTGAGGTCTAGTAAATTCGGCTCATCGAGCAATTCAAATTTCCAAGTGAGGTGTAGTAAACGGGGCTCGTTTGATCAAAACTGTCAATTTTAGGGCCGAAATTTGAAATTTCTAGGCTGTGATAGGCGAGCGGATGGGTAATTTTTAGCGAACCGCGCATCGTCAGTCTGCACGAATTCATATGCGATGTACACCTCGCCAACTCTGGTTCGGCCCCCTTATATGTGATGAGACGACTGTCGAGCGAACGCAGCCGACCCGAGTCTCTCACAGCGAAAGCCGATGCATACGCCGAGGATAAAAACTGCCTGACGCCCATCGATAATCACTTACATACATTGTTTGTTGAATTGTCGTAAGCGTCGCGTTTTATGTGCCACAGTTATGCAGTGCGCCGCATGGTGTACACGCCGCTCTTGAGTTTCGAATACTGGGGCAATAAGTTCTTTAGGGCTTGTGGTCGCTTGAAATTTGGGTAACCAAAGCATTCTCGCGCCGCCTTGAGCTTTTGCAACTTGACGTTATCTCAAATGGGTGTGTGCTCCGGCGTGCGGTTTTCTTCGTTCCACAGCGAGACTGCGGACTTAGTAAGCGTTTTACGTTTACGGTGCCACATGCAGTCAACTAATGGAACGTGTAGTATCGGAGTTGGATTATTGTCGAGCGCCAATCTATTTGTTTATAGCAAACGGATACGATATAGCGTCGCTGGCATTATCCTACCTACCTTTACATATAAACACGTTCCGGTAACTTATGCGATAACTCTCTTCGTTCCGAGCGAGAATATTTAAGACGCAACGTTTCTTCCCCGCGTCGCTTTCAATCTAGCGAAGGGTCGAGAGAATGTTGAATCTTTCTTTCGGATGACGTTTTATAAGCCCTATATATTGAAAGAGATACACAGGCGATGCAATTTGTACTCGAAGGAACGACGCCGCTCCTCAACTTATCAGTTGTGTGTGTGTGCGTGCGTCTAGCGTTCCATTCAGGCTTTGCGCGTTTGTTCGTGTTCTCATATTCTTTATAATGGACATAGTCGAGCCGGATTTTTGTGTATTATAACAAGTGCCTTGTTATTTGTTGTAAAAAACAATAACAACGTGTACACGCGTTTGATACACTTTGAACGAATACCAAAACCGTCGCGTTTTGGACAGACTTGAACTAGTGCCTTGTTTATTGTTTTAAATAACAATGACAACGTGTACACACTTTGTCCAAAACCTTTGCGTTTTGGAGACATGCCTATACATGGTTCGTAACAGCGTGGCGTTCAGAACATTAAGTTTTGGACGCGTTCAACGCAGTTGAATTTTAGTGTTTGTCTCCGATGTGGTTGGTCTTGTTGTGTTACACAACATAAGAATCAACAATCGGAGACTGTTTGTTTGTCGTGTGGCGTGCGTCGACGCGCGAGTAACTTGCTCGCGGTCGAATCGTATACACGCCGTTAGACGATAAGAACAGCTCCCTGGTTGATCCTGCCAGTAGTCATATGCTTGTCTCAAAGATTAAGCCATGCATGTCTCAGTACAAGCCAAATTAAGGTGAAACCGCGAAAGGCTCATTAAATCAGTTATGGTTCCTTAGATCGTACCCACAATTACTTGGATAACTGTGGTGATTCTAGAGCTAATACATGCAAATTGAGTTCCGACCGGAGACGGAAGGAGTGCTTTTATTAGATCAAAACCAATCGGTGGCGGGTTCGCTCGTCATCGTACAACTTGGTGACTCTGAATAACTTTATGCTGATCGCACGGTCTCGCACCGGCGACGCATCTTTCAAATGTCTGCCTTATCAACTTTCGATGGTAGGTTCTGCGCCTACCATGGTTGTAACGGGTAACGGGGAATCAGGGTTCGATTCCGGAGAGGGAGCCTGAGAAACGGCCACCAAGGAAGGCAGCAGGCGCGCAAATTACCCACTCCCGGTACGGGGAGGTAGTGACGAAAAATAACGATACGGGACTCATCCGAGGCCCCGTAATCGGAATGAGTACACTCTAAACCCTTTAACGAGGATCAATTGGAGGGCAAGTCTGGTGCCAGCAGCCGCGGTAACTCCAGCTCCAATAGCGTATATTAAAGTTGTTGCGGTTAAAAAGCTCGTAGTCGAATTTGTGTCTCGCGCCGCCGGTTCATCGTCCGCGGTGTTAACTGGCGTGCCGTGAGACGTCCTGCCGGTGGGCTTAGCTCGCAAGGGCGGCCCAACTCAATCCTGCCGCGGTGCTCTTCACTGAGTGTCGAGGTGGGCCGACACGTTTACTTTGAACAAATTAGAGTGCTTAAAGCAGGCTAAAACATCGCCTGAATATGTGTGCATGGAATAATGGAATAGGACCTCGGTTCTATTTTGTTGGTTTTCGGAACCCCGAGGTAATGATTAATAGGAACGGATGGGGGCATTCGTATTGCGACGTTAGAGGTGAAATTCTTGGATCGTCGCAAGACGGACAGAAGCGAAAGCATTTGCCAAAAACGTTTTCATTGATCAAGAACGAAAGTTAAAGGTTCGAAGGCGATCAAATACCGCCCTAGTTTTAACCATAAACGATGCCAGCTAGCGATCCGTCGAAGTTCCTCCGATGACTCGACGGGCAGCTTCCGGGAAACCAAAGCTTCTGGGTTCCGGGGGAAGTATGGTTGCAAAGCTGAAACTTAAAGGAATTCACGGAAGGGCACCACCAGGAGTGGAGCCTGCGGCTTAATTTGACTCAACACGGGAAACCTCACCAGGCCCGGACACCGGAAGGATTGACAGATTGAGAGCTCTTTCTTGATTCGGTGGGTGGTGGTGCATGGCCGTTCTTAGTTGGTGGATCGATTTGTCTGGTTAATTCCGATAACGAACGAGACTCTAGCCTGCTAACTAGGCGCATTTTGACATCCCAAAGGCCCGCCGGCTCGGGGTTCGCCCCTTGTCGTGCGCGGTTTTTACTGTCAGCGTTTAATAATTTCTTCTTAGAGGGACTGGTGGCTTTTAGCCGCACGAGATTGAGCAATAACAGGTCTGTGATGCCCTTAGATGTTCTGGGCCGCACGCGCGCTACACTGAAGGAATCAGCGTGTCCTCCCTGGCCGAGTGGCCCGGGTAACCCGCTGAACCTCCTTCGTGCTAGGGATTGGGGCTTGCAATTGTTCCCCATGAACGAGGAATTCCCAGTAAGCGCGAGTCATAAGCTCGCGTTGATTACGTCCCTGCCCTTTGTACATACCGCCCGTCGCTACTACCGATTGAATGATTTAGTGAGGTCTTCGGACCGGTACGCGATGGCGTTTCGGCGTCGTCGATGTCACTGGGAAGATGACCGAACTTGATCATTTAGAGGAAGTAAAAGTCGTAACAAGGTTTCCGTAGGTGAACCTGCGGAAGGATCATTACAGTGTTTAACGTTCCTACGTGAACGCGACAAAACACGTTTGATGCTTCAAACCATTATTTGAACGAACGTAGTCGAACCCGATCAATACGATCGCGCCGTCAGACGTCTCTTCGTGCGGAGAACATGCATTTCGTGACATGTCGATTAAAATCGCCTGCTATGATGTTCTTGTCTGTAACAAGGCATGTAAGCTAGCGTAAATTATCGACACGAAAGCGTTCTCGATCTCATCGTTTTCACGCCGGTGTTGTTTGTCTGTGTAGTACAAGCAACACACGTGTTGCGTGTATAGAGAACGTACGGGAATAGACGACGAGGTCGCACATACAGATCTTCCGATCGTGTGTTCGAACCGCGCGCATTGCGACAGCGCTACCCTTCGTATAAACATGGAAGGAAAACGCCGCGAGAATCGTCGTCTTAAGAAAGTAGACTAGACGATCAGTGTAGCGTTTTTGATTCCTGTTAACGAAGCGGCCACGGCGCATATCGTAGACGCGTGTAACGAGGAGCATTCGTGCACTCTTGCTAGCGTGCCGGCCTACTTAGCGCGACACGTGAGTGACGATCGACCGTCGACTACTTCCGAACTGTGCTTTCAAGAACCGACGTGGGTCGATCAACACCGGTCGCCACGGCAAGAGCGCGCAACGTTGTCGCAAATGTGTGGTGTAGTGGGTGTTTGACCGAAACGACGACACGTGAGTGACGATCGACCGTCGACTACTTCCGAACTGTGCTTTCGGGAACCGACGTGTGTCGATCAACACCGGTCGCCACGGCAAGCACGCGCACACCTAAGTGGCAACGTTGTCGTCGCATAGCCTAAGCAAGGACATAACGGCCATTTAAGCGGGCACCTAGAAGAAAAAACGAGTCCTCGTCGATGTAGTGTGTTTTTGATCGAGGCGACACGTGAGTGACGATCGACCGTCGACTACTTCCGAACTGTGCTTTCGGGAACCGACGTGTGTCAATCACCGGTGTGGTACCACTTTAACAGGTTTAATTTACGGTGAGAGCATATATGTCTTACGGTAACAGGTAACAGGTTATTTACAAAAGAAACGGATAAAAATTTAACTATACCAACTTTTAAGTTTATAAGGTCGCGGTGGGACACGGGTCTAACGTGGCAATAACGAAGCAATAATCGTGACAGAAAAAAAAATCGTTAATTATGAAAAATAAAAAGATAATTAGGAAGAAATTAATAAATACCAGGTTTTATCTAAACGGGAGAGCTGGCTGCACAAAGCCGCGATGATTATGAGTCGGTGACGAAACATACGGCCCACGAAACATAATCTATAGCTTTGTTATCATTTTTGCTTCCTTGAAAGAGAACAAAAATAATAAAAAATAAACGGGAAACGAGGACGGGGGGTTTAGCAAAGCACTACAATTATAAGTCGGTGACGAAACATCCAGCCCACGAAATATAATCTATAGCTTTGTTATCATTTTTGCTTCCTCGAAAGAGAACAAAAATAATAATAAAAAAACGGGAAACGGGAAACGAGGACCGGGGTTTAGCAAAGCGCTACAATTATGAGTCGGTGACGAAACATACGGCCCACGAAACATAATCTATAGCTTTGTTATCATTTTTGCTTCCTTGAAAGAGAACAAAAATAATAAAAAAAACGGGAAACGGGAAACGAGGACGGGGGGTTTAGCAAAGCGCTACAATTATAAGTCGGTGACGAAACATACGGCCCACGAAATATAATCGATAGCTTTGTTATCATTTTTGCTTTCTCGAAAGAGAACAAAAATAATAAAAACCAGGACAAGGGAAACTGGTGTGTCAAATCCGGGATGATTATTACTTGGTGACGAACCTGCAGCCCACAAGTAATAAACCCGATTTGTTTGTTAATTTTCTTGCGAAAGAAAATTAATAAATACCAGAAAACATGTAAGATACTAACGGGAAATCCTGGGATCGGGAAAGGACAAACAAGTAATTTGCACGGTTCAAAATAAATTCAAATCAAATAGAATTATAAAAACTTTGACTAAGGCAAAAACGAGGTTTCTTTTATAAATCCCATTCTTACCAGAAACCGGTCGACATCTACACACACCGCGTACCACCTATACATTGTGCTCGAACGAGAAACAAATCTCGAATCCCCGTATGGGCGAAGGCATTACTGTTTTATAGGCTAGAGCTCGGCTACAAATCGAGAACCAACGGAAATAACCGAATGAAACCCAACCACGTTTTTAAAAATGAACGTGGATTGACTTATTCGGAATATTATTTTATCTAGTCTTTTTGCAACAAACGTTTTGAAAGGCTTTAATGACATTCATATGTCAAAAAGGCATTTTTCCTCGGAAAATATGAAACAAAATTAATAAGCGAAAATTGAGTCAGGTTTCAGTAAAAATATTTTTTAACTGTCTGAGCTTAAATAGTCTAGAAAATTAATTAAAACAATAAAAAAAATAGTAACTTCGTTACATTCCCCACCTACTTCGGCAAAAAAAAAAGAACAAAATAAAATAAACTCAATGACTACCTTTCTTTTTTCTTTTTTTTTAACCTTACAAACGATTTACAAAATAACAAAAACTAAATTAAACAAAATAAAAAAAACAAAACCTGCATTTCTCTCTGATCATACCCATCGCTAGTGCCTCTTAATGCTCTTAATAGTCTTGACGGTCCTCCAATGCTGTTCAGATTTCGGTACAACTTTGGGCCGGCACCCAAAGTTGAGTGGTTTTACGGAACACCCCTATACAAGGGTTGAAAATGCGGAACCTTGATAAACACCAAGGGAGCAGATTACTAACCATACGAAGCACCCTTAACCTCCTGCGCTTTCCTTAGAACCCAAATGTTGGTTTACAGAAACTCCAATGCTAAACATCTTTTGGTATTGTAGCTTCGGTTTTTAAAATGCACCATTTTCCTCGACTAAAGAAGTTGTGTCTAGCGGTGTTATTTTTATCGGCGAGTTATTTTAGGTTGTCGTGACAACTTGTAACGGTTTCTTCAAGGTAAACCTACTACACGGTCTGTAGTGCCCCTAAATTTAGTAGGGGTTGGCAGAACATTACTCACTAGACCTAGATCACTTTGGATCGGATCTGAGTAACAATTTTCCATAACAAATTGTTAAAATTTTCTAATGGGATACTGGCGACAGCGGTTACAAAGTCGGTCATTTCCATTTGTTTTACCTCCTTCGGAGCCAGTATGGTGGTTTCCTCAATTGTATACATTGTAATTTACAACACCCTTAAGCTCTGAAAAGAGCTGTTCGGCTGTTTGGAAAGTGTACTGGTTAGATCTACTTTATTGTTCATGCGGATAGTTCTGCCTTAAGGTTAAATCGGAGTTTGCGAACGAGTTTGCTACTGACGGTACTTCAAAGTACATCAAGTTGGGCTTTCGAAGGAACACGCAACTTGAAGGAATAGCCTTGGACTGTGTATGTGGTAGTGCTCATGCGGATGGTACTGCCTTGAGGTTAAGTCGGAGTTTGCGAACGGGCTTATGGTGCTACTGACGCTACGTCAAAATTCATCAAGTTGAGTTATTCGAAGTAGACTCGGTAACTTTAGAATAGTTTTGGAGTGAGTTTGCGGTACTAATTGACCAGGTTTAGTGCGTAATTTGCTTCAAATGCAATTTTTCGTAAGGGGTGGTACCCGGACCATCGGGTTTTGGATCTCGGAGTTCTAACTTTTGGCGGTTTCTAAAGTTATAAGTTTTTTTTTCTGAAAATACCCCCGAATTACAGAAGGGATTTAAGTAATTTTAGCAACTCTAATCTGGATATTGACTGACCATCGGATTTTTCTACAGGTTGCCTGCTACATTATAACTTTTGGTGAATTCCAAAGTTATAAGTTGCTTACTGAAGCATCGGAAGTACTGTATTTATAGTGACCATCATATTTTGGATCTAGAAGTTATAACTTTTGGCGATTTCCAAAGTGATAAGTTGTTGCCGGAAATACCCCGGGATTACAGAAAGGATTTAAGTAATATTATCTCCGAGTCTGGATTTTGACTGACCATCAGATATTTTCTACAGGTTGACTGCTAAGTTATAACATTTGGCGGTTTCCAAAGTTACAAGTTGATTGATCACCGGTTTTTTTTTCTCCAGAGGATTCATGGCTGCTGAGTTATAAGTTTTGGCGATTTTCAAACTTATAAGTTGACTGATTATCGGTTTCTTTCTTCAGAGGCTTAATAACTGCTGCATTATAACTTTCGATGGGTTCTAAAGTTATAAAGTTTTTTTTAAGTACCCTTGAATTATTGGAAAAAAAAATAGATTAAATCTTAGAAAATAATCATCGGGTTTTGGAACTCGGAGTTATAACTTTTGGCAGTTTCTAAAGTTAAAAGTTGTCGGAAGCCCCTTAAATTTTTGAAGGGGTTAAAAAAATATATTTTTTTTTAAATAACTGGCCTAACCTCCGTGTTTTGGATCTTGAAGTTATAACTTTTGGCGGTTTGTAAAGTTATAAGTTGTTACTGAAAATACCCCTAAATTACAGAAGGCTATTTAAGTAATCTTAGAAACTCTAATCTGGATTTTGACTGACCATGGGGTTTTGTCCACAGGTTGGCTGCTGAGTTATAACTTTTGGCGGTTTCCAAAGTTACAAGTTGACTGAATACCGGTTTCTTTCTTCAGAGGCTTGATGGCTGCTGCATTATAACTTTTGGGCGGGTTCCAAAGTTATAAGGTATTTTTGAAGCGTCCTTAAAGTATTGCAGGGTTTCAAAAAAAATAGATTAAATCCTAGAAAATATCAGGATTTAAACTAATTATCGGGTTTTGGACTTCGGAGTTATAACTTTTGGCGGTTTCCAAAGTCATAAATTGTTGCCGGAAATACCCCTGAATTACAGAGAACTCTAATCTGGATTTTGACTGACCATCGGATTTTTTCTACAGGTTGGCTGCTGATTTATAACTTTTGGCGTTTTCCAAATTTATAAGTGGACTGATTACCGGTTTTCTTCTTTAAAGGCTTGATGACTGCTACATTATAACTTATGGTGGGTTCCAAAGTTATAAGGTGTTTTTAAAGCACCCTTGAATTAAGGAAGGGGTTAAAAAGAAATAGATTAAATCTTAGAAGATAACTGGATTTAAACTAACCATCAGTTTTGGATCTCGGAGTTATAACTTTTGGCGGTTTCCAAAGTTATAAATTGTTACCGGAAACAACCGTAAATTACTGAGCTAATTTCCAGAATTTAATCTTAAAATTTAATTAACATAAAGTTAAAAAACAATAATAACTTTTATGCAATTTCGCTAACAAAAAAACAAAATTAAAAATAAAAAAAATTAAATTATATTTGAGTCAAATTATTTTATAATAATTTTTATTACGTAAAAAAAATTGCTAAGTGTATTTCCCCACATGGAAAACGGCTTCGTGCTTCAGTAAAGCAAATTCAAGTTTTAAACAAAAAACTAAAATTTTAAAAATTGTTGATAATCGAAAAATATTTTTAAATTAGTTTTCTATTTGAACAGGATTTTTTTTTAAATCTGTTTTTTTTGTTAATGGAATTTATATGGTTAAACAAATATATTAATTTTTTTGTTAAAAAAAACAATTCTACTCAAGAAAAAATATATGATTTTTGTTGAAATTACTTAAAAATTTTCTTTATTTACAAAATTGAGATGCCAACTTCTAAACTCTTAGTATTGTCAGTTTAGAAGTTGGTACTCCGGTACGGAAACAGGTCCCATTAGGTCAGATCAGGTCGGGACATGTTAGTTACGGCTAGGTCAGGTCAGGTCCGGATTCGTCAGGTCAGGTCCGGATATGTCACGTCAGGTCCGGATATGTCAGGCTAAATCCAACTAGTTTAGATCAAGTCAGATTTGACTAGGTCAGGTCCGGCTATGTCATGTCAGGTCCAACTAGTTTGGGTCAGATCAGGTCAGATCCGACTAAATCAGGTCCGGCTAGTTCGGGTCTGGTCCGGATGGGTCAGGTCAGGTCCGGATAAGCCAGGTGAGGATCTGCTAAGTCAATCAAGTCAGTATGGGTCAGGCCTGTTCCAGATCGATAAGTCAATTTCGGGTAGGTCAGGTCAGGTCTAGATATGTTCGCGTCTAGCGAGGTCAGGTCAAGTTCGCATATGTCAGGTCAGGTCCGGTACGGTTAGGCCATGTCAGGTCCGGATATGTCACGTTAGGTCCGGATATATCACGTCAGGTCCGGATATGTCAGGCTAGGTCCAGATAGGCCAGGCCAGCTTAGCTCAAATCAAGTCAAGTTCGGATACTTACGATTAGGTACATCTAAAGTCAATATAACAAATACAATTCCAACTCCAAAATGGCTTTAAGAAAAATTCTAATTTAATACAATGGTTTTCCAGTCAGGTCAGGTCATATCAAAACGGTTATGCGTTTCAAATAAGTCAGGTTCGGTAAGGTACATGTCACACAGAATCAAAATGAAAAAGCCAAAAATAATCAAAATTATAAACTAGGTCAGATCGGGCATGGTCTGGTTTGACTGGTATTCTCAGAGCATGTCAGGTATAAAACCGGTTAATAATTTAAAGTTAAAAGAAAATTATTTAGTTTAACATAAAACATTTAAACACCTGATTGAAGTCAGGTCGGGTGAAGCAGTATCTAGCTTTAATTAAAAGCCAAATGTTTATCATTAAAAAAAATTATGCCAAAATAACTTTAAGATATAAGTACCATCTGAATGAACCTAGGATTTAAAAAAAAAACTTAATCCAAGAAAAAATTAGGTCAGGACAAGCTTGCTCTGGTTTGACTGGTAATCAGAGGGCAGGTCAGGTATTAGATCGGATAGTGATCGGATATCATTAATCATTTAAAAAAAAAATTATTCGGTTTAAAATAAAACATTTATATTCTAGGTACTTCAATTTAGGTCAGGTGAGGCAGTATCTAGTTTTAATTAAAAGCAAAATGTTTATGAAAAAAAAAATGTAGTCCAATATAACCATAAAATTTAATTATTATTAAAAATTAACGTCACCCAGAATTTAAAAAAAACAAAATCCAAAAAATTAGGTCAGGTATACAGTCGGTTTAATAATTTTAAAAAAAATTATTAATTTTAAAACAAAAACATTTCAATAGTCACTTCTAGGTACGACAAGTCAGGTCAGATAAGGCAGTATCTAGTTTTAATTAAAAGCAAAATGCTTATTAATAAAAAAAATTAGGCTAAAATAACAATAAGATATATTTAACGTCACCCAGGATTTTTTTAAAAAACAAAATTAAAAAAAAAACATTTTTTTTTTCAGGTTCGGTTCGGTTCGGCTTGGCTCGGTTTGGTTCGGTTCGGTTCGGTTCGGTTCGGTTCGGTTCGGTTCGGTTCGGTTCGGTTCGGTTTGGTTCGGTTCGGTTCATTACTGGTGTGGTTTGACGGGGAATCTCAGGGCAAATCAGGTATGAAATCGGATTATAAAATAATAATTACAAAAATAAATTGTTTAGTGAAAATAAAAAAAATACATAATTACTTTAAGTTACTTTGAGTCAGGTCACGTGAAGTAGAACATAGTTAAAAAATAATTGTTTAATAATCAAGAGTTAGGACAGGGTAGGTATCAGGGAGAATTAGAGCCACGCAGGATCTGGAAATAAAAAATAGAATCAAAAATTAAATCAGGTCAGCCAGGACCAACAACTCATGTCAGGTTTCGTCCGGTAGTCTTAGGGCACGTCAGGTATTCGTTTTATTAATTAATAATAATAAAAAAAATTTATTAGTGGAAAAAAAAATTTTAGTAATTACTTTCTACCACACAAGCCATGTTTGACCCAAACTTCAACTTCTGAAATCTACCCCCACCCTTAAAAAAAACTAAAATGTATTTTGTTCAACTCCAGACTCAACCACCTTTCGTTTGATACTACACACGCCATATGTTCACTCAAACTCTAATTTTTGAAATTTACCCCCCCCCCCCCCGTTTTTTTTTAAAAGCTAAAAGATATTCTGTCCAACTCCACACTCATTTATCCTTCGTTTGATATCACACACGCCACATTTTCACCCAAACTCTACTTTTTGAAATTTACCCCCACCCTTTTAAAAAAAAATATGTATATATTTTGTTTAACGCTAGACTCAACCACCCTTCGTCTGTTATCACACATGCCATACCTTTACTTAAACTCTAATTTTTAAAATTGACCCCACTTTTTTTTTTAAACAGAAAAAAAAAACTAAAATTTAATTTGTTTATCTCCAGACTCAATTACCTTTCGTTTGATATGGCAATTTACCCCCACCATTTTATTTGGCTTATGTTCGGTGCATTTTTTAATTTAAAAAAATAAGACCATCTTGACCCAAGATACAGCCTAGGTATCAAATTTCATTAAAATCGAGCACGCGATTTTTGAGTTATGCGCGTTGGTCGTTATAGACAGACAGACAGTCAGACGGCGCGACAAAAAAAAAGTTTCAAAATCATCTGAAACGCAAACAAATATAATTTTTTTTTGAAATCGGAGCAATTTAAAAAAAAATTATAGTAGTAGTGTGAGCTAAAATTAGACAAAAGCGTTTTAAAACTAAAAATAAAATCGCCACAGACAGACAAACGCAAGTACATGCATACCGCAAACCTGAAATAAGATGTTTTACTTTGAAAAGGATTTAATTCTTATTTCTCCAACAATACTGATAAAAATAACAAGTGAAAAAAAAACTTACATTTATTTTATTAATTTGGCCTTTTTTAGGTCCAAATAGTTTTTTATAAAAAAAAAGGTATCTCGCGCTTTAACAATGCATGAAAACAATAAATTTGAAATAACTGAATTCTGTTAAATTTAATAATTTCTCAACCAAAAATACTATCGACTCGATTCTTACGGTACTAGTTTTTTTTTAAACACTTAAACAGTTTTAAGCAGTTTAGAATAGAGTCTGGCAATTTTAATTACTTCTCAACCAAAAAGGCACAAGGACATAATTGTATTCAATTTTTAAAAACTGCAAATTGGAAGCAACTTCTGCCAATTTTCGTACCTTCCCAACCAAAAGGATATTAAATACTGAATATGTTTTGGACCGTTACGGTATAAGATTTTAATTTTTACTTTAGATAACTTAAATTTGCTAAATTATAACTTCTCAACCAAAAACCAGTTTTAATTAATGAAGATTTTTCAATAAATTTATAAAAATTAAGAACGTTTCCATAAAAATGATTCCTAATATGGATTGAATATTTTGCAGGTTTGCATTTCATGAACTTTTTAGAAATAAAGTCTGACAATTTTAAAGACTTCTCAACGGAAAAGACCATGACTATAAAGCATATGTACTTTGCAGTTTTAATAATAAAATTATATTTATATTAAAAATTAAGCCAGAAATTTTGTTCCTTTTAACTTAAAACCGGTTTTTATTTCACATTTTAGGATACAGCGATTGCAAATTAGATTTAATTGTCTTTTCTAAAAGTCTGCCAACATTAGATACTTCTCAACCAAAAGAAATACATAGATTGTTTACGGGTCCGACTTTTCGATTTCTAAAGCAAGGCACCGTTTATAAGCCCCCTTTTTTGTTAATTTACATATCTCAGTAACTGGGAACCTGCTTATTTTGGTGATTACGATCAGAAAAAAAAATTCAATATCTCCCTAAAATGATAAACCTACAAAATTAAGCCTAATTAATGCCTTATTATCTTTTAAAAAAAATTATTTAAATAACCTGTCTGTTCTGTGCTAAAATGTGAGCAAACATTAGTCCCTGCTCGGGCGCCAAATTTGTAAGAGGGTTTCGTCATCTAACGAATTTTCCCCTACTTTTGACGTCCCAGGGTTTCGGTCGATTCAATCCTGGGATTTCGAGGGATAGAATCGATCGAAATTTTGCCTCGGGCGCCATTCTAGGAAATAAGGGAGCCTAGAGTCTCCCTTGCCTCTCGGGTATGCTTTTAAACAGTGGAGAATAACCAGGTAAGTAAACTACAATTTCATTAAAAAACTCAATTTCTATACATACTAGTTTATGTGTATTTTGTCATTTTAATTTAGTGGTACAAACCCTCAAAGAAAATAACTAAATATATGCAACTTAATAAATAAAACAAAACTATAAATGCCTTATTTCTATCAAGTCAAATAAAAAAACTCCAGTTTACTTTGTTTGCGCTATTCTAGCACAGACAGTTAGGTATTTAAAAAAAAGTGAAAGTTATGAAAAAGTACTTAAAACTCAACGCCTTATCACCTCGGAACTCTAACAAAAGGATTTAACAAATCTGGTTAGGTCCGATTAGATCGGATGGACGTTAGTAAAATATTGATTTCTTTTTGCCCCAAAAAGACTTTTCCCAACATAAAAAAAATTGGAGAAAGATTTCCTTAAACAGCTGGTAGTTAATTACATACTATAATTTTACAAATTTACGGCTATTTAACTGGAAGAAAACGAAACTTTACCAACTTTGAAGTTTCACAGGACTGGTCGGGTCATATATGTCTCGCGGTTCGGTTCGGTTCGGTTCATGTCGGTTATGTACAAAAGAAACGGAAAGAAAAATTAAACAGAATATTTACAAATAGAAACGGAATGTGGTACCACTTTAACATGTTTAATTTACGGTGAGAGCATATATGTCTTACGGTAACAGGTAACAGGTTATTTACAAAAGAAACGGATAAAAATTTAACTATACCAACTTTTAAGTTTATAAGGTCGCGGTGGGACACGGGTCTAACGTGGCAATAACGAAGCAATAATCGTAACAGAAAAAAAAATCGTTAATTATGAAAAATAAAAAGAGAATTAGGAAGAAATAAATAAATACCAGGTTTTATCTAAACGAGAGAGCTGGCTGCACAAAGCCGCGATGATTATGAGTCGGTGACGAAACATACGGCCCACGAAACATAATCTATAGCTTTGTTATCATTTTTGCTTCCTTGAAAGAGAACAAAAATAATAAAAAATAAACGGGAAACGAGGACGGGGGGTTTAGCAAAGCACTACAATTATAAGTCGGTGACGAAACATCCAGCCCACGAAATATAATCTATAGCTTTGTTATCATTTTTGCTTCCTCGAAAGAGAACAAAAATAATAATAAAAAAACGGGAAACGGGAAACGAGGACCGGGGTTTAGCAAAGCGCTACAATTATGAGTCGGTGTCGAAACATACGGCCCACGAAACATAATCTATAGCTTTGTTATCATTTTTGCTTTCTTGAAAGAGAACAAAAATAATAAAAAAAACGGGAAACGGGAAACGAGGACGGGGGGTTTAGCAAAGCGCTACAATTATAAGTCGGTGACGAAACATACGGCCCACGAAATATAATCGATAGCTTTGTTATCATTTTTGCTTTCTCGAAAGAGAACAAAAATAATAAAAACCAGGACAAGGGAAACTGGTGTGTCAAATCCGGGATGATTATTACTTGGTGACGAACCTGCAGCCCACAAGTAATAAACCCGATTTGTTTCTTAATTTTCTTGCGAAAGAAAATTAATAAATACCAGAAAACATGTAAGATACTAACGGGAAATCCTGGGATCGGGAAAGGACAAACAAGTAATTTGCACGGTTCAATTTCAAATCAAATAGAATTATAAAAACTTTGAGTAAGGCAAAAACGAGGTTTCTTTTATAAATCCCATTCTTACCAGAAACCGGTCGACATCTACACACACCGCGTACCACCTATACATTGTGCTCGAACGAGAAACAAATCTCGAATCCCCGTATGGGCGAAGGCATTACTGTTTTATAGGCTAGAGCTCGGCTACAAATCGAGAACCAACGGAAATAACCGAATGAAACCCAACCACGTTTTTAAAAATGAACGTGGATTGACTTATTCGGAATATTATTTTATCTAGTCTTTTTGCAACAAACGTTTTGAAAGGCTTTAATGACATTCATATGTCAAAAAGGCATTTTTCCTCGGAAAATATGAAACAAAATTAATAAGCGAAAATTGAGTCAGGTTTCAGTAAAAATATTTTTTAACTGTCTGAGCTTAAATAGTCTAGAAAATTAATTAAAACAATAAAAAAAATAGTAACTTCGTTACAAGATTACCCTAAACGGTGGATCACTTGGCTCGTGGGTCGATGAAGAACGCAGCTAATTGCGCGTCAACTTGTGAACTGCAGGACACATGAACATCGACATTTCGAACGCACATTGCGGTCCTCGGATTCTGTTCCCGGACCACTCCTGGCTGAGGGTCGTATGAATTTCAAAGACTGCTCGGTTTTATCTACCTATATTCTCGAATATAGACATAAAACGTCGGAGCGAGTTGGGCGTATTACGCGTGCGGGCCGGTAATTTAATTACTGGCTACACGCGACGCCTTAAAGCGCGAAAGCGGCCGTCAATTTTCCATTTCCTTTAGCGAAAAGTGAAAATTCGGCAAAATCAGTAAGCGTCGACTTGTACACTCCAACGTTTGTGTGTTGTTGTACTCGTTTGTGCGTTGCCACCGATACTCGCAAGCCCATCACTAACTATCGTCGTCGGCGTCGCCGACGGCGACGATCGGTGCGTGCGACACGTTAATTCGCAACAAACGCGCGCGCCAGTTGAGTGAAGATCGACGTGTCCGCTACTTATGAAAATTGCTTTCGGAAACCGACGTCTGATCGACACCGCTAGGCATGTGCGCGTAATGCGTTTATAAACGTGAGCGATCGGTTTGATCCGTCTTCGCCTTCGCGGCGAAGTAGGAAATACGCGCAATTTTGACACATTGCTTGCTTTACATACGATTATAGACCTCAGAGCAGGTGAGACCACCCGCTGAATTTAAGCATATTAATAAGCGGAGGAAAAGAAACTAACTAGGATTCCCTCAGTAGCTGCGAGCGAACAGGGAAGAGCCCAGCACCGAATCCCGCGCCCATATCGGGCGCCGGGAAATGTGGTGTTAGGGAGGGTCCATTTTCCCGAGATCATGCGGCGCGTCCAAGTCCTTCTTGAACGGGGCCACAGCCCATAGAGGGTGCCAGGCCCGTAGCGACCGCTGCTGATCGCGGGAGGATCTCTCCTCAGAGTCGGGTTGCTTGAGAGTGCAGCCCTAAGTGGGTGGTAAACTCCATCTAAGGCTAAATATGACCACGAGACCGATAGCGAACAAGTACCGTGAGGGAAAGTTGAAAAGCACTTTGAAGAGAGAGTTCAAGAGTACGTGAAACCGTTTAGGGGTAAACCTGAGAAACCCGAAAGGTCGAAGGGAGAAATTCACCGTGTTTCGATGTTGGCGCGAGACGGTCGTGCGACGGAAAGGGTTCGCCCTTATCCGCTCCTTCCGCCTCGTCGATCCGACGACGAACGCGTGCACTTTTCTCCTGGTAGGACGTCGTGATCCGTTGGGTGTCGACCTACGGCTCGGGGTGGAGCCCGCGCGGTTTTTGCCGCGCGAACCCCCGGTGTCCTGGCCGACTCGCCCGACGGTAAACGAACGGTCGAGGGCCGCCTTACGGCGTTCGGCTCGTTGCAAGCGCGCCGGAAGCGTCGGAAACCGGACCTAGTGCCGATACCGATCTCCGGTGACTGTTGGCGACGAAGATCTCGGACAGACCCTCTGACCGATCTGCGACGCTATTGTTTGGGTACTTTCAGGACCCGTCTTGAAACACGGACCAAGGAGTCTAGCATGTGCGCGAGTCATTGGGATTCACTAAACCTAAAGGCGCAATGAAAGTAAAGGTTCGTCTTGCACGGACCGAGGGAAGATGGGTGGCCTATAAAAGGGCCGCCCCGCATTCCCGGGGCGTCTCGTTCTCATTGCGAGAAGAGGCGCACCAAGAGCGTACACGCTGGGACCCGAAAGATGGTGAACTATGCCTGGTCAGGACGAAGTCAGGGGAAACCCTGATGGAGGTCCGTAGCGATTCTGACGTGCAAATCGATCGTCGGAACTGGGTATAGGGGCGAAAGACCAATCGAACCATCTAGTAGCTGGTTCCCTCCGAAGTTTCCCTCAGGATAGCTGGCGCTCGTTTTTTTACGAGTTTCATCCGGTAAAGCGAATGATTAGAGGCATTGGGGTCGAAACGACCTCAACCTATTCTCAAACTTTAAATGGGTGAGATCTCCGGCTTGCTCGAACTCATGAAGCCGCGAGACTTCGAATCAGAGTGCCAAATGGGCCATTTTTGGTAAGCAGAACTGGCGCTGTGGGATGAACCAAACGTCGAGTTAAAGCGCCTAAATCGACGCTTATGGGATACCATGAAAGGCGTTGGTAACTTAAGACAGCAGGACGGTGGCCATGGAAGTCGGAATCCGCCAAGGAGTGTGTAACAACTCACCTGCCGAAGTTACTAGCCCTGTGAAGCCCTGCGAATCTAGTGTTCGCATGAAGCCCTGACGAGTAGGAGGGTCGCGGCGGTGTGCGCAGAAGGGCTGGCCGTGAGGTCGTCTGGAGCCGCCGTCGGTGCAGATCTTGGTGGTAGTAGCAAATACTCCAGCGAGGCCCTGGAGGACTGACGTGGAGAAGGGTTTCGTGTGAACAGCCGTTGCACACGAGTCAGTCGATCCTAAGCCCTAGGCGAAAGCCGATGTCGATGTGGTGTAGGTTTAATAAACGAAACGAAGTTTTCGACGACGAAACGTATACACCCGTCGGGCGAAAGGGAATCCGGTTCCTATTCCGGAACCTGGCAGCGGAACCGTTAATACATCGGGCCCTCGCAAGAGAGTTCGTCGGGGTAACCCAAAAGGACCCGGAGACGCCGTCGGGAGATCCGGGAAGAGTTTTCTTTTCTGCATGAGCGTTCGAGTTCCATGGAATCCTCTAGCAGGGAGATATGGTTTGGAACGCGAAGAGCACCGCAGTTGCCGCGGTGTCCGGATCTTCCCCTCGGACCTTGAAAATCGGGGAGAGGGCCACGTGGAGGAGTCGCGCCAGTTCGTACCCATATCCGCAGCAGGTCTCCAAGGTGAAGAGCCTCTAGTCGATAGAATAATGTAGGTAAGGGAAGTCGGCAAATTGGATCCGTAACTTCGGGATAAGGATTGGCTCTGAAGATCGGGGCGTGTCGGGCTTGGCGAGGAAGCGGTTTTGGTTGACGAGCCGGGCCTGGGCGAGGTGAAGGCTTCGGCTGGATCCGAGCTCGGTCCCGTTGCCTTGGCCTCCCGCGGAACCGCTTTGCTGCGAGGCCCGCGGACTTTCGGGTCCGCGTGGGCCTCTTCGGCCGCTATTTAACGGTCAGTTCAGAACTGGCACGGACCGGGGGAATCCGACTGTCTAATTAAAACAAAGCATTGCGATGGTCTTAACGTGATGTTGACGCAATGTGATTTCTGCCCAGTGCTCTGAATGTCAAAGTGAAGAAATTCAATCAAGCGCGGGTAAACGGCGGGAGTAACTATGACTCTCTTAATCGCCCCACCCCCAAATACCCAAAGGGGGCACCCCGCCCACGGGGGCGCAAGAGGCTAGAAAGGGGGAGGCAGCTCCATCACTGGCATACGACACTTTGGCACTAGAGGCCATTGCCAAGATGGAGGCTGAATTTACGAACTGTAAAGGTCGTAAACCTCCCCCCTACTTAGACAAGATTGCGAAAGCAGTCGACCTCACCATAGAACAGGTGAGGCACAGACGACGCAGACCTGAATACGCAGGGATGCTGGAGCGGGCCAGACAAAACCTCATTCCGAGGCGGTCTGCTCCAGCGACGCCCCCCGGTCCGCCCCCTAACACCCAGGGCGCTGCGTTGCCTGTGAGCAAACCTCCGGATGCCCCCCCTTCTCCTGACCCTCCTCCGCCCAAGTCGCAGTCCACCGCGACATCTGGCCCACTCACTTCGCGTGCTGTAGGCGGCCCGCCCGTCCCTGCCGGACCTACACCGGCCCCGCCTGAGCCCTGCACTGGTTCGACCGTACGCGGAAAGCGCAGGCGCATTAGCCCCCAGTCTTCCAAAGGAGCTAAAAAGGCGAACATCCTCTCGGATTTCGTCCTTAGAGCCGCTCCACCGGCTCCAAGACTGGGGACTGCTGCGCCTGTGCCACCGTCTCGGGAGGGCAGTGTGGAGTTAATCCCGGCTGTAACACCTCCAGCCCCAGCCAAGAGGAAAAGAGATGAGGAAGCTTATCATCGAAGTCCTGGACAGCTCTGCGGAAGAGGAAGCTCCACAAAAGCGAGCATATCTTCCGGTAGCATTTACCTCTCCGCAAGCTGGACCTTCTTGGCAGCCATCCCAAGATACAGTCCCGCGTCTTATTACCGTCCCGCCAGACGCCCCCCCCAGCCCTGAGGCCACTCCGGCCGAACAGCCACGTACGACTGGGCCCGGGGACCCCCCGGATGACCCCGGGGATCCTCCGGATGATACCGGGGATCCTCCGGACAATCCTGGGGATCCGGATCCGGGCCCAGACAACGAGGCCACTCCCCCAATAATGGTGGATAACCTAAGTCCCGCCTTCGCGGACCACCTGAGGGAGTTAAGGCCTCGTATTCCAGAGGCGTACGTGGCGGTCCAAACCATCGTGGACCTAGCCCTCAATGGCGCCAGTCAAGACCTAGCGATCGCTATCGATCGTTGGCTGGCGTCAATTGTCACCAAGAAGAGGGCACCACAAAGGGCTGAGACGGCGCCTGGGCGCAATAACGCCGGCAACGGCGGCAAGCGGATTACAAGAAGGCGCAGGACTTGTATCAGCGGGATAAGGCTGCATTAGCGGACAAGATCGTGCATGGGCGGAACATGTACGATCCACCAGAGCTCCCATCTCTTGAAGATGTTGAGGCTCTCTACGGCGGAATCCTGGAGTCCGAATCCCCACCTGTCGATGAAGTCATCAGCGACCAAAAAGCACCACGGAACACCTTCCGGCCCATCTTGGAAGATGACGTCAGGAACTCTCTACGCAACTGGGCTACCACCGCGCCCGGCCCTGATGGGATGTCCGTTCCTGACGTCAAGAAAGTTCCCGTGGGGACGTAACGGAGTATGTTGCAAAACCACCGAAACAGACGCACGCAAGGGGGTCTTGGCTTCAAGCATCGCGTGTATTTGGATAAACCTGGGTTAAAATAAAATGAAAAAACACTTACTCAAATGAGCTGTCATCCAACATAAGCTCTTCTTGCTTGATTTCCTCTTCAATCTTCAATTCAAAATCAATTGATTCCGACTTCAGGCTGTTCCAAGACGGTATAGCATCTGGGTCTCTCAGTCTGTAAAATATCAGCATTTATTTTTTGCTACCGAGAAAAATTAAAAATTTAATCTCGTCTTCAGTAAACGGCCATTCCACGCGTAAATCACACGGGACAATCAGAAATTAATGATAGTTCAAAATATATTATATTTCTACCTTCCTAGCCCGCGCAGCAATGGCTAAAGAAAGTATTGTTTTTGTCCAATTTTTTTTTTAAGATAACATGTTATTTGGGTGTAATTCGACCTATCTTAGCAATATCATCGTCTGTGCGTGTATGTGTGTGTGTGTAACACGATAGCTCCTAAACCGCTGAACCGAATTTTATGAAATTTTCAGTTAAAATAGGGTACAATACTGTAAAGAGCTGATTAGTTTTTCGCCAGTTTAAAATTTGAAAATATGCTAACTTTTGAACGGAGCATCATATCACTATGTAGTTTTCAGAATATAGTAGAACATGTTTTTCGCAATAATTTATGTTATTACTAAAAACTTTGTAGGGGCTTCTTTGTCTGAGACATTTACAAAAACTATTTTCAAGGCTGATATAGCGTGGAGTTCACTTGGAGTGTGCTAATGGGCTAGGAAGGTGTTGGTACAAAACATTCTTTTCGTCGAAAACAATACCTTCTCTAGTCATTGCTGCGCGGGCTAATTATCAAACTCAAACTTACCCAGATGAGCAGTCTTTCAACATGAGCTTGGTCTCTTCTTTGGTCATTTCTTCAAAGTTGTTTGGTTCTGACTTTACAGTAAATGTAGATATGGGTTTTGCTTCCGCCATTCTGTAAAATAACAATTAATAACAAATTTATTCTACTATTAAGGAAATTTAGTCAATTAAGAGTGTTGAAAATGTTTTATGATGTTCGTGTTATGATTATAATACACTAACTTTTAAACACCGTTTTGAGTGATAATCACAAAATAAAATTTTAAGGTTTAAGGCTTACAAACAAAATTATACTTAGAAAGATTTCTAAGCAGAGTTTATAGACCAATTCCAAACTCAAAAAAATATATATTATTTAGTTTTCACATGAAAAATATTTCTAGGCGGCTTTTATCAAAAAACAAGCCAAATATACTGTAACGCATAATCTCCATTATGTTATCCAACTATTAAATATTTGCAAAGGTTAGTTTTAGCGCCCTAGATATACATTAAACAACGAGGAGAATTTAGTGGCATAAGAGCAAGGAAAAATAAGAATAAATTGGTTAAGAAAAAAATTTAACACACAAGCTTTTATAAAATGCACTAAAAATTGAAAAATAATTTTGTAACATTCTAATATTATCATAATAATAAAAGCGATGGCCGACTGATGGAAATTTTGACGATGTTAGCACGATAAGATATCCGTATCAATTAAATATCACTATTTGCAAGAATCAATCTAGCAGAAAAATGCAGAGGTACCAAACCCACCCAAGATACCCCAGCATTTCTTTGATATAGGTATGGCAATGGCATAGCATTGCGGCACATCAAACATATCTTTGATGACCTGCTATGTTGAATATTCTTTAAGTGTTTAGATCACAAATTTAGATTAACTTATGCTTTGATTTGCGGCCATCGCTTTTATTATTATGATAATATTAGAATGTTACAAAATTATTTTTCAATTTTTAGTGCATTTTATAAAAGCTTGTGACTTAAAAAAAAATTTTTACCAATTTATTTTCTACTTTTTAGTCTCAGCTATCTACTCTATTAAATGAAAATATTAATAGGATATTTCTTTTTAATGTTGTATTGTCATCGGACCACTATGTGAATACCAAATTTCATCCAAATCGGATAATGGGAAGTGTGTCAAAAACTCATTTTTCTATAAAAGGGGGTGGGGGTAGGGGTGGGAGGATATTTTTTCTTAATATTGTATTGTCATCGGATCACTATATGTATACCAAATTTCATCCAAGTCGGATAAAGGGAAGTATGTCAAAAACAAATTTTTCTATGGAAGGGGGTGGGGGTAAAGGACACGGTAAGTATTATATGGGGATGGGATGTGTGTCCTCGTAGCTATCGGAAGCTTGAGAACACACACGCATACTAACAAAGAAAAATTAGAAATGACGAAACGATTTCCGAATAGGCGGATTTTTAACCAGTGCCTTGGTAGCTCAGTGCAAGAGCGTTTGCCTAGATAGCGAAAGGTCGCTGGTTCGATCCCAGCCTGAGGTAAATCTTTTTATTATCTTATTTTTCCTTGCTCTTATGCCACTAAATTCTCCTTGTGGTTTAATTAAATATTTGTTTTGCTTTCTCCTTTACCTATTTGTTTTCTTAGCGCGCTGTTTGCCACACTTTAAATTCAATATTTAAAATTATTGGTGTCAATATGTTAAAGCAGCCATGTTGGTTTTTGCTTTTTTCCATTGTGAATTTTGTGTTTACGATAGAATTAGTGACCAGGTGCTTTTGCAGATAGGGATTTATCCCTTTTTTTGTAATATTCCTAATTTATAGCTAACTATTAACTAGCCACAACTATCCTGTGTGTATTTTTGGTCTTTTGTACTATTATATCAACTCAAAAACCACTTTTCTGCGTTTGCTTGTTAAAAAAACCGGATCCTGGTACAATACTTTAAAATTAAAGAAAAAACATTACAAAAGTTTACCTGCGAAAAGTGGTTTAAAAGCTCAAAAAATCGCAAAATAATTAAATTTTTACAATTTTAGCCTAGTTCTTTATACACGTTTGAAAATCAAATCAAGGTTTTCAGTAGCTTGCATTATTTAACCTTGGTTATTACAGTCAAACTTATTTTATGTTCATTTAACAATATGCGTCTATTTTCCGGTATGATTTTGGTCTTTACGACAGAGTTAGTGGCCTAGTGCTTTTGCAGGTAGGGCTTTATCCATTATTTTAGTAATATTGTCACAGAGAAAAATGGACCTAGGGGTCTTTAGTTTAGGGGCGTAGAATATTATCGGAAACGGGGGAAGTTTAATACATATATTTCGTTTATAATTATACAGCGGATAAATCGACAGAAATTATAGCCTACGCTAAGCTACCCAAAAAAAATATGGAGAACCATAAATACGGCCATTAGGGCCTTACTGTGAATTATGCCGGGTAGGACTCGGGGGGACGCAGTACACAGGACCACAGGTTCAGGGTTGACAAAAGAGACGACGTCCAGAAACTGGTTACGAAGCTCAGCGGACGTCCAGAAACTGGTTACGAACGCTTAGTTAAAGGGCAAATGAGACGACGGCCAGAAACTGGTTACGAAGCTCAGCAGGACGTCCAGAAACTGGTTATGAACGCTTAGTTAGGAGTGGACCCCGGGTACTGGTCCCTTGTATGGTGTGTTACATCGCCTTTTATATTAAATTATTGCAAATTCAGCAATATTGCTAGTGACGATGGTTTTCGATCGGTACAATTATTATTGCCAATTCCTTATATATATGGATCCCAATAATTAAAGTAATACGAAGTGCATCTATTTTATTTAGATAAGTGCATCACTTTTGGATAGTTTAATTATGATCTGTGTGACACGTCCCCCGCTCGAAAAGCGTTGGCCCTCCAGCGCTAACCCACAGTTACAAAGAAAAAACCTTCTAATCCTATCTTTTAAAGTTACCCTATTTACATAGTATTTCTGCGAATTCCACATGAAAACCTGAACAATGGACATCTCGCATGGCGAAGAAACCTCCAGTTCCGGATCCTCTGTCTATGGATGTTAGATTTATTTGCGCAAATATCTAAGGGATCCCTGGTCCCTGTTGCTTATTGTGCTAAAATTAAAAAAAATATATATGGCAGTTTGATGATCAAAAACTAATTGTAATTTATTATTAGATATATAAAAACTACTATGTTACGGGCCGCTTTCAGGATCTGTTTAAAATGCCACTTGCAAAAAACTAAAGATAGTTTTAAAGAAAAATTATTGCTTTATCAATTTCTTTTTTAACGTTTCGATAAGTACCCTTCAACTCTTTATTTGGGATCTTTTATCCCTATGCGCCCTTTAATACCTCAATTTTTAACTCTACATGAGCTTATCCATACAACTTTTATGGCATAATATATAATATACCACATTTATTGGAGCTACTGTGTCCCATTAATTTTTTTTCATCTCGCTTTAGGCATTCTTTGATGCCCTTAATAAACTGTACTTTTTACAGTATTAGAATTACAGTCTCAAACTCTTTTTAGAAGCTCGCATTATGGCCTTTTGGCTCGCCTTTTGGAATGCTACTTTCACGTTTGAGATCTGCGTAGCACCTTTTTGGTGCTCATTTCTCCTTTTTCGGCAAATCATTTTATACGCAATTATTCCACTTTATCTATTAGGACGCAAAAATTCTCATCAAATAAATCATATAATAAGTTGACTGATGGGTCCTTTACCGTTTTTTCTTAGATTTTTAAATCTAAAATTAATTTCTTTTTTTTTTTTAATTGAAATGAAATTGTCCCAAAAAAATTGATTACTTTATGAACTGATCCTGAAAATATGTTTTCCAGTTATTTATCTTCCCTCTTAAAAATAAGATCTATTTGATAAAATTAAATTGTTAAAAATGTCCTCAACTAAACAAGCGCGCAACTTATTTGCAATATTTTACAAAAAAAGGAATGAATGAGTCAGAACTGTAAAAATGGTAATTAAATTATTCAGTGCGGTCAGTAAAAAAGAACTCATAATTTGAATAGGAATTTAAAAATAATAATTGTTAGTCTGAAAATTTCTGCAAAAATAAAAATAAATAAAACTTTGTAAACATTAATTACCCCAGGTTATTGTACTTCTACAATTTTAAAATTCAGCAAAACATAATAAATTGCATGTATCATATTAATAATCCTATTGTCCAAACAACATCATTTTTTTGTTTTATGATCTACTATTTCTTTGTTACCTTGATAATATAAACAAAATATTAATAACAACGATTTTTTTTTAAGTGGAACAAAAAACAAAAATGTATTGCTAAAAATTAGTACTTTTTGAACCACTGTCTTGTGACAACATTGTCTTTCATTATAAATTTCAGTTTATCTGTGTGTCTGTAACCACATTGATATCTCCAAATCATTTGACTGATTTTAATTTAATGTAGTAATTTGATGCTAAGGAAAAAAAATTGAGAGTACAGGTAACAAATAAAACCAAGATATTGACACATAGTAAAAATTAGAAAGTGATAATTAGTAATAATGAAAACTAATACCTGGCCTTTAAATGCTGCGGGTGTCCCTGCAGCCGGAGAAGACTAAATTGCTCTCGTGTAGGATGGCTTGATGCTGGAGCGACTGTAGGCATGGTCACCTAGGATTCTCCAGACTTCTTCCCGTCTTCTTATCAAATGTGGCGTAGGCTTCTTCCTTTGTGCCATCGCCTACTCGATCCGACTTTGGCACAAAAAAGTGAACCTTTCGTTGTTCGATCTCCACTCGCTGCTGTACTGGTTTGCACGGCCGCGCGCCGCCTTTGCTTGATGTTGCGGCCCGTCGTATCACGTAGGTGCTGGTTTGGAATCAGGCATGGCACGGCATACTCGATCCAGGTAGTAGGTGTGTTAAGTCAGCAAATTTTTGTTCGTACTTTGTTGGTATATATATGCGTCATTAATTTGTTAGTAGGTAGGTTTGTCTTTGTCTGTTAATTCAAAAAAATAATAATTTGTTAGAATTATGATCTCTTAGTATTGTCTGTCGCTAGTATTTGGGTTTTTCTTCTTGGTTTGGCCAATATGGCTTTGATTCCAGGGATCATTTTTGAATACATTCTAGATTTTTTTTTGGCACACTAAGAATGCAATAAGGGGTGCTCGGATTTTTTATTCACTGTCCTTTCAATTAAAACTAAATTATTCACTATCGCTGTTGACACCAAAAAATTCTTTATATTTTCTTTCTAAATTGACTAAAAAATCCTTTGACTTTTTTGTCTCCATTCTTGGGGACTTAACTTTATATTTCGGAGTAATCGGAAGTCCCGAGGGATGTAATTTTATAGGTACAGTATTTTCAGAGCCCTGTATTACGGCCTTTTTTGATTTTAGTGATCCACACCGTGCCCTCGTATTTTTATTCGGCTTTTCCCTTGTTATTAGAAAAAAATCCCTTTTTTACTAAAAAAACAAAAATCCAAAAAATAACAGGAATAATTTATCTCAAGGTCATTATATTCCAGCCGGACCCCATTGAATCGGGCAACGGGATATAACTAACGATTCTTCTGACGGACCGATAGCATCAAACCATCTAAAGGTGAACCTACTATCATGAAATTTAATCCAAGTTATTGTATTCCGGCCGGACCCTGTGGGATCGGCAACGGGATACAACTAGTAGTTCTCCCGACGGACCGAGTACTATCAAACCATCAACAAAGGGCGAATTGCTATTATTAGGGGATATCTGTTCATATTGTTTTTTGTTCAAAATTTATTTGCCTATTTGGTGTCAAGAGTCCTTAGGGAATACGGAGAATGGTCCGTTTTCGCCCTTTTGTATATAATTTTTACCCTATACTTTGGGAATATTTTTAGAACTAACATTTTTTCTTTTTTCTATTATTTTCATTACGTCGCTATGCAAGTAGAAAATACGCGATTTTATTTTAATAATGATTAAAAATTACTTACTTAATATATTACTAATTTAATTCAAATTAAGTAGAATTAATAACTACTTTGCTACTTTAGTTTTCATACAAGCTCGATGCTGCTCTCCTTTTCATCCCTTACATGAATCCCCCATTTAACTCCTTTCCTAGGCTTTTCCTGATTTCCTCACGCAGGAACATGGTGTGAACGCGCCACCCCTGGAGACGCGAGCGAGATGCACGCGCGGTTCTGCTGAAAAGAAAGCAACAAGCATGGGAGAACAGTTACATCGCCTTTTATATTAAATTATTGCTAATTCAGCAATATTGCTAGTGACGATGGTTTTCGATACTTAGATACCACAATTATTATTATTCCCAATAACTTGGTATTTTATTATAATAGATGCACGCCTTTAATTTATATGGATCCCTATAAGTAAAGTAATACGAAGTGCATCTATTTTATTTAGATAAGTGCATCACTTTGGGATAGTTTAATTATGATCTGTGTGACAATATTCCAAATTTACAGCTAACTAGTCAGACTATCCTCTTTGTATTTTTGTTCTTTTGCAGTTTTACATCAACTCGAAAAGCACTGTTCTGCGTTTGCTTGTTAGAAAATTCCTATCCCGGTACAATACTTTAAAATTAAAGGAAAAAACATCACAAAAGTTTACCAGTTTTTTAAAAGGTAAAAAATCACAAAATAAATAAATTTAAAATCAAAGGTTTAAACTAACTTGAATATGCTTAATCAACCTTGGCTATTACAGTCAAACTTCTTTTTTTGTTCATTTAACAATATGCGTAAGGGGCAATAATGCGGCCGTAATAGCCAAGTTTAAATAACGAGTTCCAAACTAGTGGAAACCTCTTAGTTACAAATCTGTATTGGAGAAGTTAGCTATACTCTAATCTTAATTCCTTTAATGAATAAACATTGTTGCATACTTGGCCTCTTTCTACATAGTTCAAGTTCAAAAACAAACTTTCCACAGTCATAGATCTTGATAGTCAACAACTCCTGCAAGTTTCACCTACTTCCATAAAGCAGTAAAGTAGTTACGGAATTTTGAAAAACCTTGAATTTGTTACTCACTCATGTATAGATCATCAAAATTATACTATACTTCCAGAAATTTACCGTATCAAGTCGAATTGACCTGCCCAGTCGATGTGGACCCGCGGCCGTACTTTCGATGTTTTGTACTTTCGATCTTTTGTATTTTCGACCTTTTGTACTTTCGACCTTTTATCCGCCGCTCTTTATTATCCACCGAAAAGCTAATAAGACACAAAATTGATTAGTTTGGATTAATCTTAAATAATTTCTTTAAATTAAGAACACCACTGGAGCGGTAAATATAAAATAACTTCCACTTTGTTATACATTGTTTGAAAGGAAATTTTATTGGCTATGACGAAGTATAGAACACATTTTTTTGATAAACAGCTTGGTTTTTAAGAAAATGGAATAAAACTTATGAAAAACATGTTTTTTTAATGATTTGTTGAAATCACCCCCATTGACGGACGTCGCTGGAGAGTTTGCTATAAGTCAAACCCCACCGAGTTTCGCATTTTAAAAAAGGGAATTTCCCTGTCTACAAAAAAGTGTAGAACAATTTTTTTGTTAAGCTTAGTTTTTGAGAAAATTAGATCAAACGTGTAACAAAAATGGTTTATTTTCTGTTTTTTCAAAATTAATTTAATTTACGGATGCCCCTGAAGTTTTATTTATAAAACCGATGTAATCATGTTATACGTAATTTTGAAGGAAATTTTATTGAGTATAGCAAAATGTAATACATGGTTTTCTGTATATATTAGTTTTAAAAAAAATTAAATAAATCTTGGAAAAAATAGGTATTTTTTCAACTTTTTTAATTACTTCAATTAACGGACGCCGCTGGAGAGCTTGTTATTAGTCTTACTTTATTAAGTTATACCATGTTGAAAAGGGAATTTTATTGTCTACAATAAAGTATACATTTTTATCTTAGAAGCTTAGTTTTTAAGAAAATTTGAAAAAACCTCAAACTTACAGATTTTGGGGGGTCTGGGGGGGGTTTCTGGAGGTTTTTGCAGCCATTTAAAAAAAAATAATATGTTATTATTTTTTAATTATACAAATATATATTTTGAATGTACACCTGTGACAATTTGGGCTTTCCAGCGGCAATTTAAAATTCCGCCGCCGTTTTGGCCGCCATCTTGAATATCTCAGCCCCTGTCAATATTTCGGGTTGGCAACAGGGATATTCGGATTCAGCGGGGTCAAAATAGAGGGAATTGCCCATTTGCCAAAAAGTAATATAAAATGCTTCTAGAAAGTGGATTTTCCCGAATCTTACCTGAACTATGGGAAATACCAGGTATTATACCGTAGGTAATTCCTTTTGGTGTAGAAAAATCGGTGATCCAGCCACCCTCGGGTATAACAAAAACAATGGTATTATGATGAACCAAAATTATGAGGGTTTTAAAGTTTTCACGGGCAGCACACAAACCTTATTTAACCGAAATAAAAAGATCATAAATTGTTTTAAAAGCAAGCAATAAGAAATCAAATCTCTAAAATAAAAAAAAAAACTGTTTATCAACAAAATAAAATGTCAAACCTATTTAAAAGAAAAATAAAACTAACCTTTGACTATGCATAAATGTTCAAATCATTGTACATAAGCAATCACTTTAAGTATTATTAATTAATAAGGAACAAGTCACTATTTATCTGGCACACACTTTGGGTTACCGACGATCCCATCGAAACGCGAGCCCGTGTAAAACTAAAATTATAAAATCATTTAATAAACCAAATAGGTGCTCAGATTTAGCAAAACACCTGTGAACTAAATAGAACCAAAATGTTTTTAAAAAACAAAATAATGATTCATTTTAAATTAGTAAAGTTGGTTACCAAAACACCAGTCAGCATCTTAATTTCCCCGAAATATTAAATATTAAACAATTTTTAATTAATGACCTCTTTTCTTGGAGCCAAAGCACAAACAGGTGGCTGATTTATTGTTTTTCTCGGAATTAAAAATATTAAAAAATAACAAATTAATTGAGCACACTTCTGGATAAATAGGTTAAACCTGTCACCAGATTAATATTTATTACCTTTTTATTTAAAATTGCCTAAATAGTTTTGAACATGTGCATTAAACAATAACAGATTTTGTGATATAAAAAGACGAGTCGCGCTTATTAAAAATCAGTCTTAAAAACGCAGTGAAACAATTAACATGAAGAAGAAAAAGTAAAGTCATAAAAAATCAGTAAAACAATTAACATGAAGAAGAAAAAGAAAAGTATCAAAAACGCAGTTAAACTATTAACTTAAAGAAAAGATGATCAAAACCGCAGTTAAAGTGTTAAATTAAAAACTCCTAGTTTGTGAAGTAATCTAGTAAAAAGTTAAAAATCAGTATTTTATGGAACAAGATGCAGGTTGTAGAACTGCATAAAAACTTTTAGTAGTGAATGTATGAATCATAAAAGAAATGATACATTTTTTATGGAGCAAGAAAATTGGTGCTGAAAGGTAAAATGGTGCCATAGATATAAGAAACAGTAATTCTTATGGGCTCCTGGACATTATTTGGTGAGGTAATTTTTTATAGGAACTTGTAAAACCTAGACTCTAATATCAGTGGTTTTGGTGTTTAAAAGGAAATAATATGCCTTTTAAACTTGAACTGTGGTTAGACTCTAGGAAAAATTGTGCTTAAATGTTTAAAATTGTTAATCAAAGTTATTATTGAAAATATTCTATTGACATTGCTTTGTTTTTGCGAATTTTGTACTTAAGTTTTAAAATGAAAATATAGGTATTTGTAACAGAATTGCCTTTTAATATCAATTCTCGTCTAAGCTAAGCACTCTAGGACGCCTACCTCAAAATAAATTTAATGTAACCGCAGATAGGCAAAAGATGAATTTCTAGCCTCGACTTAACCAGCCTAAATGCGGGCGTTACAGTATCAAAATCGAACGAGTCCAAAAAATTTACCTATCCCCTCTAGTAAGAGCCTTCTATCTTAAAAGCAAAAAAATAAAAAAAGTAACCCATTTTCTTCCACTTTTCATTATAAGATTTAATTTGTACAAAATAGATATAAGCAGAAAACTAATTAGATACGAGAAAGTTTTACCAATTCGTTAATATTAAAATGGATGTATGTAGTAATATAAAAAACTAACATTTCCTGTAATAAATTTAGAAAATTTGTAAACCCACCAGGGATAGAATTGCAAATCTGCGTGAAACTAGCAGCCAGTTGTCCGCAGCCAAAGTGTGAAGTTAGCAGCCAGTTGCCCGCAGCCAAAGTGTGAAGTTAGCAGCCAGTTTCCCAAAGCCAAAGTGTGAAGTTAGCAGCCAAATGCAGCAGCCAAATTATAAAATTGGCAGCTATACTATAAAGCTAGCATTCAATTCTTCAAGCTGCCTAAGGGCTATTTACTCTAATTGTTCTGTACGGCTTCATTGTGTTTTAATGAAGTAATCTTTAAAAACATACTTTGTCGAAAAAGTTACGCAATCAAACTTTGTCAGTGCAATGGGGCCATCATAAGAAATCAAAAGTCCAAGCCGCATCTCGTTGCATGCCACTCAATATGGAGAAATGGATAATAGTATGGAAATTAACAAAAAAAAAATCACACTTAGCGACATAGATACGTGATCAAACTGTGTCGGTACAATAAAGTCATCATAAGAAATTAGCTGTCCAAGCCACATCTCCTTGTGCGCCGTTTAACATGAAGAAATGGATAATAGTATGGAAATTTGAAAAATAATAAAAAATGACACTTAGCGACAGAGATTCGCGATCAAACTTTGTCGGTACAATAAAGTCATTAAGAAATTAGCTGTTCAAGCCGCATCTCCTTGCGCGTCTTTTAACATGGAAAAATTGATAATAGTATGAAAATTTGAAAAAAAATTCAAAATCACACTTAGCGACAGAGTTACGCGATCAACCTTTGTCGGTACATTGAAGCCATCATAAGAAATCAGCTATCCAAGCCGCCTCTCCTTTAAATAAAAATCACACTTAGCGATAGAGTTACGCGATCAAACTTTGTTGGTACAACGGGGCAATCATGAGAAATTTGCTATCCAAGCCGCGTCTCCTTGCGCACCTTGTAACATGGAGAAATGGCAAATGGTATGGACATTTAAAAAAAAATCAAAAATCACACATAGCGACAGAATTACGCGATCAAACTTTGTCGGTAAAATAAACTCATCTCCTTGCGCGCCGTTTAACATGGAGAAATGGATAATAGCATGGAAATTTAAAAAAAAAATTAAATCCCACTTAGCGACAGAGTTACGCGATCAAACTTTGTTGGTGCAATAGGGCAATCATAAGAAATCTGCTGTCCAAACCGCATCTCCTTGCGCGCCGTTTAATATGGAGAAATGGATAATAGTATGAAAATTTACAAAAAATAAAAATTACACTTGACGACAGAGTTACGCGATCAAACTTTGTCGGTACATTGAAGCCATCACAAGAAATCAGCTGTCCAAGCGTAACTCTGTCGCTAAGTGTAATTTTATTTTTTTTTTCAAATTTTCATACTATTATTCGGTTCTCCATGTTAAACGGCGCGCAAGGAGATGCGGCATGGACAGCTAATTTCTTATGATGAGTTTATTGTACCGACAAAGCTTGATCGCGTAACTCTGTCACTAAGTGTGATTTTTGAATTTTTTTCAAATTTTCATACTATTTTCCATTTCTCCATGTTAAACGGCGCGCAAGGAAATGCGGCTTGGAAAGCTAATTTCTTATGATTGCCCCTTTCTAACAACAAAGTTTGATCGCGTAACTCTGTCGCTAAGTGTAATTTTTGAATTTTTTTCTTATTTCTTTACTATTTTCCATTTCTCCATGTAAAACGGCGCGTAAGGAGATGCGGCTTAGACAGCTAATTTCTTATGACGATTTTATTGTACTGACAAAGCTTGATCGCGTAACTCTGTCGCTAAGTGTGATTTTTGAATTTTTTAAAAATTTTCATGCTATTTTCCATTTCTCCATGTTAAACGGCGCGCAAGGAGATGCGGCTTGGACAAAGTTTGATCGCGTAACTCTGTCGCTAAGTGTGATTTTATTTTTTTTTCAAATTTTGTTACTATTATCCATTCCTCCAAGTTAAACGGCGCGCAAGGAGATGGGGCTTGCACAGCTGATTTCTTATGATTGCCCCTTTCTACCAACAAAGTTTGATCGCGTAAGTCTGTCGCTAAGTGTAATTTTTGATTTTTTTTCAAATTTTCTTACTATTTCTCCATATTGAGCAGAATGCATTGAGATGCGGCTTGGACTTTTGATTTCTTATGATTTCCCCATTGTACTGAGAAAGTTTGATTGCGTAACTTTTTCGATAAAGTATGTTTTTTAAAGATTTTAATTAAAACACAATGAAGGCTTCCAGAATAATTAGAGTAAATGGCCCTTAGGCAGCTTAAAGAATTGACTGCTAAAGCATTATAGTATAGCTGCCAATTTTATAATTTGGCAGCTGCATTTGGCAGCTAACTTTACACTTTGGCTGTGGGAAACTGGCTGCTAACTTCACACTTTGGCTGCGGGCAACTGGCTGGTAGTTTCACGCCCCTGAATTGCAATGGCACACAAAATTACCAATACATTTATTACCAATTACCAAAAATTGATATTTATTCATTTCAATAGGAAAATTAAAAAAGATGAAAGCTTGAACGGGTACAGGCACAGGCATTCTGCAAGTCAGTTTTGAACATAATGTAGTTTTATACTATATAACACTACAAGTAGCAGTGTCCGAAATTGAATTGAATTGAATTGAATAAATCTTTATTAGCAAATTTATGCTATTTCATAATACAAACATTAATATAAAAAAATACATTTAAATGTTAATGTTAATAAAACATAATACAGTCGAACCTCTCTAACTCGAACCTCTATAACTCGAACCTCTCTATTACTCAAACCTTTTAAGTGGTCTCTGCACTTTTTATATGTATTTTCAGCCCTTTAATTCGAATTTCTATAACTCGAACTCTCCATAACTCAAACTGTATTGGTTGTCCCTTTGAGTTCGAGTTATAGAGGTTCAACTGTAATTCCAAACATGATACTAATAACTATTTACTTATTATGTAGGTATATTTATAAACTAGGCATAATACCGTGAAAAATCTAAAAACAAACAAGCATTCCTTTTATTCCAAACAGAACTAAATATACCTACCTACTAAAAGAATAATAGCAACACACAGTTTCATCAGGTACTAACACTGTGTACTTTAAAATACAGTTTAATCTTAGCCTAAGAAAATAACAATACTAGACTAAAACACACCAAAAATAATATGTAGACTAAAATAATATTATTATATAATATAATATATGGTACCAAGGGTTTACCTAAACAATCAGGCTTACAAACTGACTAGGCAACAAGTAATTTTTAAGTTTTCTCTTAAACATATTATTTGATTTACAATTTTTTATGTATAAGGGTAATTTGTTATACAATCTGATTCCTTTATAAAACAATGATTTATAGCCTATTCCTTGTTGCATAGGCATGAACATTTGTTACCTTGAAAAATACACTTTGTAAGATGCTTTTGATTTTGTCATTAAAGGCCACTTGACATGGTGCATGACGCGCTGCAAATATTTGCAAGCAAAAAATTTCTGTTAAATTGTTGCCTGCAAAAAAATCTTCTTTTTGTTTGACATTGTGCATGGCCATGCATGGATTCCCCAGAATCTAGGTAAAAATTCCCCAGTTTGCATGCAAGTACAGTTTGCATGCAAAAAAATGGCACCAGACTGATAAAAATGGATTGCCTGAACAATCAGCTGGATTTGTACTGCACATGCACCTGGGCAAAATTTCATGCATTTGCCTGCAAATTTTATTGTCATGCACCATGTCAAGCGGCCTTAACTTACTGGGGCAGTTCGGCTACAAGCATACTATTTTCAATATTGGAAATCTGTAGGGGACAATCACAATTTATTCATACCACATGAACACCCAGCAGGCCGTCTGCTAAGGAGCCCCCGGTAGGTAAATTTCTTTTCTCAATGAGGATTTAATTTTGCCTGTTACGGTTCGGTTCGGTTCGGTTCGGTTCACTGCCATTAAATAAGTGAATATATTTTTATTTTTTGAGGTTAAAAAAGTACGGTTCGGTTTCGGTTCCTAGGTATTGGCTTTGTCCGTCTGGGACAGTTAGCCAGATTCAATACCGTGGGCTTCAAGAGAGTCTGGTTCTGTAACCACTTGAGGCCCCTTATTTTAGTTTGCGTATCTTGTGAAATCAGTCTTTCTTTCTCTCTCTTAAGAATTCTCAACTCTGTATTTATTTACATCCCTCCAATAAAGAAACATCTATGTAGATGTTTTTCTTTGTTCTATTTTATTTTTCTTTCCAAATAACATCCATAGGATGTGGTTAGTCTTTGTAGATATGTATTTTATTTTATTTATTCCTTCTACTTGTTTTCTTCCTTTTGCTTATTTTTTCTTTTCTATATGTATATTTTTCTTTTTTATTTTCTTTTACTTCTTTTTCAAACAATATCTGTTCTATATTTCTTTGTTAAATATTTCTTTTCTCTTTTTTTTCTATGTAGATGTTTTTCTATCTTTATCTTCTTTATTCATTTTTCCATCCGCTATCTTCACTCTTCTGTCTTCTCTCCCTTCTATCTTCCCTCCACCTGGCTCTTCTTTTGCTTTCTTGTTTCTCTCAATTTTTTCTTTTGCCCTTCTTTCAATACTTTTTTTTTTCTTTTCTTGTTATTCATTCACTCCATTCTTTCATTCATTCTCGGACGTCACAACAAAGGTTAAAATAGGTAAAGGATCCTAAAAGACTACCTATATGTTTCTAGATTAATCTTGTAAAAAACAAAAAAACCAAAACGGAAAAAAGGAACCAAAATTTCCAAAGTTAAATCAAGAGTTTTCTCTCTTGTCATTTTTACAGTTTTATTCTGTTTTTTTCTAAAAATTGCAACAGAAGGTTACTCCTTTTAAAAGAAATTTGACTAAGGATACTTTCTAGGGATATGGGGCCGCACACGGTGTCTGTAAGTAGTTTGTAGATATTAAAGTCTGGTACCTCGTTAATTGGGCACTCAAAAAAGATGTGGTTCAGATCCTCAAGCCGACCACACTCACAAAGGGGAGAATCCTTAACACCGATCCTATTAAGATGGGCTGAGGTAAGACAGTGTCCCGTACGCATTCTGCATATGGTGGTTATGTGCTTTCTGTTAGTAAAATTAAACCGTGTGAACCAAGGCTGAGTGGGAAATTCCGCTTGTATAAAACTATACCATGCTTTTTTTTCTTTTACTTTATCTTTCCATTTCTGTTTAAAGGTGTTTAGTGTTTTATGTTTTGTTATGTTAAAGGTATCTTCTTTAGTGTAATCTAAATTTTTTGGAATATTTAGGATTCTTCCCACGTTGGCTAGCTGGTCCACTTTCTCATTACCGTCTATCCCACAATGTGCCGGAATCCAAGCAAGCTTGACATGTGTGGTTTGACTCCACAAGGCCAAAATTGTCCTGGTGCTTAACGTAATAAAATCCTGCTTCCCATTGATTCCGTTCCTCTTTAGTTTATCCACAGAGCTTTTTGAGTCGGTGAAAATTATTATGTTCTCTATATTCCTCTCCAAACAAAACCTCAAGCCCTCATAAATAGCAACCATCTCTGCTGTGTTAATATTTATGTCATCCGGAAGTCTGCCTGAGTAATTAAATTTTATACTGGGTATGTGAATTCCATAGCCAACCCTATTCTCTGTCTTAGATGCATCTGTGTAAATAAATGTAAATCTGTCTCTGAATTTTTCAGTTTGTTCCAGGAAGTTTAGTTTTGCCAGATTTGAGTCCCTACTGATATTTAGATCGAGAATATCCATTTCTTGAAATTGAATGAGATACTCCTCTTGGTAACAAGGCAGTGTCTCGTGTGATCCTAGTAGTTTTAATTGATCTTTCATGTCAATGTAACCTTTAAGAAGGGAGGATATACGAGATAAATCAATATTTTTGGTATTAACTGTGTTTTTGTATTCTTTTAAAATATCAATAATGGGGTTGTTCTTGATACTGGCTGCTTTAGTAATCAGTTTTTGAGTAAGTATCTTTCTTCTGGTTGACAGGTCAACAGAAGCCGTTTCTCCATACAGTGCTAATACTGGTGTTGACTTCATACACCCTGTTATAATACGCATCCCTTGATTAAAAATAAGGTCCAATTTATTTAAATTTCTTTGTGAAGTTGGTTCTATGAAACTCGCGCCAAAATCGAGGTGAGACCTAACAAGTCCATCAAAGGCTATTTTTAATGTTTTGGGATCTGATCCCCACCACGTTCCACAAAAGGCTTTTACCAAGTTCAGTCTCTTCCTAGCTTTGGTTATAATATTGTTTATGTGTATATCCCATTTTAAATTTCTTTGTAATGTAAGCCCTAGGTATTTTATATGGTCTTTATATAGAATTTTCCTGTTATCTATAAGTATATCTGGTGGGATGGTGGGAGATCTTCCTTTTCTGAACCAGACTGCCTCACACTTTTCCTCTGAGAGTTTTAAATTTTGTGATGATAGAAATTCGTTTATATTAGTTAGGGTTTCATTAAGGGTCTTTGTCATTTGAATAATGTTGTTTCCTTTGCAAAAGATCACCAAGTCATCTGCATATGCCATTATTTTGATTGAGCTTGGAATAATATAAAAAATTTTTTTAATGTAAATGTTGAACAAAATAGGACTGAGAGGAGAGCCTTGAATAAGTCCCATGGTTGCCTCCTTAGGGCCATGGAGTTTTCCCTCTTTGTCTTTTATAAAGAGCTGTCTGTTATTAATAAGTCTGTAGATTAGGTTGCAAATGGTTATGGGGATCCCTGCTTCTATGAGGAGGTTGTAGAGTACTCCTATCCTGACACTATCATAGGCGCCCCTAATGTCCAAGAAGACACCCACAACTGTCTGTTCCTGGCAGAAAGCATTGTGTATATATGAGGTTAAATAGGTAAGGTTGTCATTAATCCCAAGACCCTTACGGAAACCCATCTGATATTTAGAAAAAAATCTTTTGTTCTCTAGGAACCAGTCTATTTTGTTTCTTATTATTGTTTCTAATATTTTAATGATACAGGAGCCAAGCCCTATTGGTCTGTAGCTTCCAGGATCTTCTGGGTTTTTATTTGGTTTATGGATGGCTATGATAAGTTGTTGTCTCCATTTGACAGGGATGCAATCTCCCAATCTGATTCTGTTAAATAAGAATACGAGGGTTATTAGAACTATTCTAGGTAAGTGAAAAATCATTGAGTAAGTTATCAAATCCATTCCTGGTGCAGTGTCTTTTTTTTTGTCCTTGAGGCAGCTTTCTAGTTCTTCTATTGTGAACTCCATTTCGTTGTTAGTTTCTGTTCTGAGTGTCAAATCATGATGGAAGTCAACAGGAGTGAGTCCCTCCAGAACCCTCTCTGCCATCTCCCGTTCTAATTGTTGATTTGAGTTTTTGTTTTCTTGGATGCGAGAAAAGGTTCTAAATGTTCTCCAGACCTCTTTAATGTTAGAATTTCTATTTAACCCTGCACAGAAATTTTGAAATTTAAGTTTTTTCTTTTGTTTTAGAAATCGCTTGGTTGAGGCTATCTTATTTTTTAGGATAAGATAATTTTCCATATTAGTTTGATCTTTAAAAGTTTTTATTGAATCTCTTCGTTCCTTGATTTTATTTGAGCACTCCTGGTCCCACCATGGGTTCCCTATTTTTTTAGGATTATTACTTTTTTTTTGAGGAAGGGTTTCTTCTGCCACTTCAATCAATAGGTCTTCAAAATCTTCATATCTATTTATGTTTCTTGTATGAAATTTGTTTTCCGCTTCTTGGTTGAAAAGACCCCAATCTGCCCTTCTCAAATCGTACTTGGTATGGCTGCCTGATTTATTGTTGGATAAGGAGAAGACCCCACCCACATCACACACCGTGGGGAAGTGATCACTCCCTCCGCAATCCTGGATTATATCCCAATGGGTTTCCCCCTCAGGTTGGAAGAAACCAGGGTCAAATCCACCGGGCTTGGATTCTCACCAGGTCTCTGAAATCTAGTAGATCTACCATCATTAAGGACAACAAGATTGTGTTCTTCAATTAGTTCTTGTGTTATTGTTCCTTGTCTATTTTCTCTAACACTTCCCCACACTGAGTGATGTGCATTAAAGTCACCCATCACAATTACTTTATTTCCCAGCAAGTCAAGCGACCGAGAAAGGTCGTTATTAAAATCCTCACAATTAGGCACTGCATAAATGTTGACAATATCAATATCCTTAACTTGTATTATTATTGAGTGAAATCTCGAATGACCATCGGAAACAAATTTAATTTTATAATTCAATTGATTTTTTATTAGTGTGGCAATACCACCATAGCCGTCATGTCTGTCCACTCTAACTACTTGGTATGATTTAATATTGCAAAAAAGACTCTGCTTCAGCCATGTTTCATTTAGTAAAATAACATCAGGTTCAAATTCATGAACAAAAGAGATTAAGTTAGCCCTGTTGGAATAAAAGCTTTTTATATTCCATTGCATTATTCTTAATATTTGTTTGTTTTTGTTATCCATTGATTTAAAGTTGTTTTATATTTATATGTAAAAAAAAAATTAAGGGCTGGTTAAATATATTTGTTTAATAGTTTAACAATCTACTTTATGTCCAAACAAAGTCTTTTGAACAATACTTTTTTTGTTAACCTTTTCTTTAATCAGCGAGGTGTCCATCGCTAAAACCTGAAATTCATTTTCAGGTGGTGAGTAGAAGGGGAGACTCTCCGGACTACTCTGACTTTCAACCCCAAGAGGCCGATCACCAGAAGCCCCAGAGAACCCCTCCAGCGGAGACTGGCAGTCCCGGCTTCTACCCGAAGGAGAGAGGAGGAATGAATCATGAATGGTCTTGTCATATCCAATCTCCTCTCTCCCCCTTTTTTTCCTTATTGGGTTTGTGTCTTCGCTAGTTCTTTTTGAGCTTTGGGTGTTCTGTGTTTTTGGACTGCCCAACTCCCGAGCCCTAACCTCCCCTCCACCCCCCCTCAGAGGCGGGAAGCTGGTCTGGTCAAGCTGGAAATGGGTTCTCCGAGGGTACCGCAAACCGGCCTCAAAGAATGTCAGTCTTTCTAGGGCCATTACTTTTTTTATGTTTGATTGTCTCATATATTCTGGACACTGTCTTGAGGTAGCCCTGTGCGTATTGCTCTTACAAAAGGAGCAATATGTTGAGCATGTTTGTTCCCCCTCTGAGGCCACCTCATGACATCCCCCGCAGTTCTGACAGCTCTTCTTTGCCGCCTTGCATAGCTTGGACGTATGTCCATAGCGCAGGCAGCCAAAGCACTGCAGCACCGGGGGGACGTAAGGAGACACCCTCATAGGTAGCTCATAAATTAAAATCTCAGTGGGCATTAAAAGCCCTTCAAAGGTGAAAAGCATGGTACCTGTTTTAACCCAGGTGTTAGTCTTTTTATCTTTTCTACTAAATCTACGAATATTTACAACCTTACAGTAAGCGCGGCTCGCCGAGAGGATCTCCTCATCAGAAAAGGAGGTATCCACCCCGCGGACAACTCCCCTGCACGTCACTAGATTAAACGGTATGAAAGCGTTGAATTCGCCCTTGTCAATTTGGTTTTTTATGAAGTCGTTCGCCCCGGTATGATTCCTAAAAATCACCCCCACGCGGTTCCTTCCTTTAACCTTAAAACTAAGAATGTCGGTCAACTTGAGGTCCAGCAACTTTTTTGCAATTTTCAATAAGCTATACTTTCCGATCTCTTTACCCTCCACAAACACCATGAAGGGCCCCACGCTCTTGTCATTATAGAAAAGTATCTCCTTTGCCCTCTCTTTAACAATGGCCGCCGAAGTGGCGTTAGTCGTATCTTTATTATCAATAGAATTCGTCATTTTTCTCAATAAAAAAACCAAAAATATGCTTTAATATAACTTTATCTATCTGTTAGGATCACTTACCCTTACAATTTAGTCAAGGATGATTAAATTTTAGTCTGATTTTTTAAGATTTAAAATTTTTTTTTTTTAAGGGACAACACAAAGACGTGGACAACCATTCACGCACCCACACAGAATCTAAAAAGTAAAATCAAAATGGTTAGTAGAGAATGAGAGTCAAAAAAAATTACAAATCAACGATTTTTTAGTTGAGGTGTTAAGGACAACGCATGTGTCTGTTCACTAACTAATTTTTTTTCTCAGATGATAAATCTTCGCGCCAAAAGAAAAATAGTGTGGTTTATAATTTTCTCTTGCTTTAAATTTGTGTAACCGAGAGATAAGTCAAATCATTGTTTTTTAAACATTCCAAGCAAAAGTTAACCAACTCAAGAGGTTGATTTATATATTTTTTCATGCTTTGGTCAAGCTATGATTAAGCTTCATCTCGCTCAACAGTCGAACCACTCGAATCTTTCTATAACTCAACTCGAACCTTTTAAGTGGTCCCTGCACTTTTTATATGTATTTTAACCTCTTTAACTCGAATTTCTATAATTCGAACTCTCCATAACTCGAACTGTTTTGGTTGTCCCTTTGATTTCGAGTTATGGAGGTTCGACTGTATTTAAAACAAGAGACAATTATGAACCACGGTTTTCTCGCGAAAATTTGTTTTATGACGGCATGCACTTCAAATGACGATTATAGCACGGATCACCTAACATATAGGTCGTCGCTCACTGGAAGGAAATTGTCCCGCATTAACGCATGAAAATGCCCAATTTATTAGAGACCTTTCGCTTCAATAGTAGAGTAAATTTGTAAAATAAAGCTGCTCAATTTAAAAATGTACAAAAAATGTACAAAAAATTTACACCTGTCACTGCAAAACAAAATGGTGGCTATATTTTAAAAAAATAGTTTTTCTTCGATATTTTCTGTATTTTTTGTGCGATATTTACTTTTAATACTTCATATTAAAGCTACTGACCAACTCTTTAAACATGCTTAAAAAATATGATAAGTTTCCCAGCCGACACAAAGATGGCGCTTAATTTGTCAAAAATAAAACAGACCTTTTCAACCTGTAGACCAAATAAAATTTGTATAAATTTTTTTTTTGGATTTTATCAGTCGTAAGCCAGATTGTATAAAAATTCATAAAAAGTTACAATTTGACATTTAATATTTTAAGATGGCGGCCGAAGTTCAAATAAAAAAGTTATTTTTTTGTTCTTGTTTGACACAACTAGTATTGCCGTGTAATATATCGATTTATACTAAATGGCAAGGACTGTACACAGAGAACAGGATGGTCCACTTCGCGAAATCTGTCAGACGGTTTTTAATACGTCACAAAATACTCAACGACATAACCTCACTTTTTCGTAAAATATAAAGAAAAACTTTTTTATACTTATTTACCTAATCTGTGGAAAAACTAATTTTAAAACGTTTTTTTTTAAACCATGTCTCGCTGTAATGTAGAAAGATAATAATAATATACAATTTTATGTAAAAATATCCTAGGTGTATCTTCTGCAGAAAATAGTTTACAGAACCCCTCAATCATCAATAAAATCAAATAAATTTTTTCATTGTCATTCATCAGCATTTGCTTAAAAAAACATGTTAATTTTTGGAATATCATCTAGAATATTTTGTGAATAGTATTTTACTCCCCATTAGAATACCTAAGCCTAGAATGAGGGGTGATCAGCTGCCCATAGTAGGTGTACAAAATTCATTTACAGGACTGTGCAGGACACTATATTGCCTGGCTTTTTGCTGTCTTAATCACTACATTATTCTACTTATCAATTTCTATTAGCAAATCTTCTTAAGCTTTTATGGTTTTTAAGAGACAAATAACTTACCATTATCAGAAAGTAGCATTTGTATATTATTTTTCAGGTTTTTTTAATCAAAACTAGGAAAATTTTATAGGTAGATAGCGGCATTCTAGCTTAAGCAGTATACATGCACCCTGCAATCCACTACAGGACCAAAAATTTGTTGCTAATTCCTGTAGAACAATGCATACATTTCATTCCACTTATCACCTAGTAGTACCACCTAAAGTGAGGGGCTCATCAATATGTAAGGACCTATACAAATCTCGACACTTTTATTGACCACTCAGGACTGATAAGAATCAGGACCTGGCACAACCTTTAAGGACTAACAGGGTCAACAAAAATATGGTTTATTAAGTCCCTGTACAAAGTTTTTGCTATTGATCAGCAACAGGCCCAGAGGTATTTTTTGCACTTAAGAAATATTCACTTTCTGTCAGTAGCGGCTTGTGGTAGAACATGGCACATCAGTTGAATAGAAAAAACCAAGGACCATAAACTGACTGTCTTTGGTAAAAACGAGATATTGTTGGCAAAAATGTTCAGTTATCATGTCATTTGTACAGTATGAAACCTCATTCCACATGACATGATAAATTAAATGTTTTGTCAATACATTATACAGTTTTTTCTTTCAACTGATGTAGAGTGTTCTACAACATTGCTATGTTTAAAAGGTAATAACATGTGTACCTACTGAGGTGTGTATATTGCTCAACTTCACCTAACTAGCAGCAGTACTAGCTTTTTGTCCCTTATTATTTTAGTAATTAAAATCTCACTTTTTGTCCTGTTGAAGCAATTTGTAGTTATCAGTATTTTAACCTATTGCTTCATCTAAATGTTACATATAGGTTTGATTTTATGAGGTATATGTTAGTGCCCCCAAAGATATCATCTCAGGATACATGTTTACATATTTAAAGATAAAAAATAAAATGATTAAAGAAAAGTTATTTTCCTATTTTAATTTCGGCCAAATTTATTATATTTATTGATTTATAATACTAGAAATTATCTAAGTAGATAAAGTCTTTAGGCATCTGTATACATTTTTAGAATTTTTTTGTTATATCACTCATAATAGCAAAAAAATAACAAACCTGTATACAATATTAAGTGGGGTTATTGATTAGAAGCAATAAGGAATTTGTTACCATAAACATCAGGATAACAAATCCTGAATTTGATAAATGAAATGTAAGAAGAATGAACCATGGGGGCAAAAAATCTAGGACATGTAGGTATTTTACCTTTCTAAGAAATGTCCTAGTATTTTTTACCCAACTGCAAGACCTTTTTACTTCTCAGCATCATTTTGTTTTTATTAAGTGACATTAGCTTCTAAAGAATTGAAAAAAATATAATAATATATTACATTTTAATAATATATATAAAAAATATAAATATATCTTTAAAAAAACTGTGCTAAAGCAAAATCTCCATTGTGCAAAAACTAAAATGATAAAATTGACAAAACAAAAACTTAGAACATTATAAATAAATTATTGGGGAGGCAAATAAAACAACTAAATTAAACTTAGAATAGATTCTGAAACTATTAAAGACACACACTAACAGTCGCAAACCAACTGAATACTCATTTTCGTACAATAGCAGACTCCGATACAAAAAATTCAACAATAACTCTATCAATTTGCACAAAACAAAAAAAAATCAGACTTTAACTAAGTAGTTTTCTTTTGTACCAACATCAACCAGCAAATGTTCCTTGATTTCGATGCTTGTACCTGCAGTTGGCTCTTCAGGATCAACTTCTATTGGTTTCACTGATAGGTTTTGACTTGGCACAGATGTATTCCTTAGTATTGTTTTGGAAGTACATAAGCCTGTAATAAAAAAACATATATAAGGAACTTTTTTAAAAAAAGGTAGTTTCTACAGTGTAAATTTTGTACTCTAGTACATATGGAATTCACAAAAAAACATGAGGTTTTAGAAATTGTCCAAGTATTATTTTGTTATGACATTTTTGTCAAAATTACAGTAGGTGTCCCAAATTAAGTTGGCACTATTGATAACTTCACTATTATTGGAGTCAAATTAGTACAAAACAGAAAAACAATTAAATTGCACATTTACAGAAAAAAAATTAAAAAGTATGTTTAATGTCTAATTTTTGTGGTTGTAGAGGTTTCTTCATAGACAAGGGGTGATCAGCTGCCCACAGTAGGTCTACAGGACTCCATAGGACACTACAATACACTACAGGATCAAGAATTAATTAAAGTCCTGTAGGATGGTGAACAAATTTGGTTCAGCTGATCACGCCTTGTTCATAGATGAACACACAGGCCTAAATAAATTCACATGCGGCTTAGTGTTACATTAAGTAGACTCTGGGGAGGGGAGGGTTACCTTTGTGTCATAGTCTTGGCCATAGGTGGTTACACTTTTGTGACATTTTTAACCTATTTCTTTATCAAAAAATCTGAAAAATGGTATGTTGTTGAGTTGTTTTTATGAGAACATTTTTTTTGTCAACATAAGGTATGTATGTATTCGAAAGTGGTGGCAGGCCCTTCTGGACCTCCATGCACTGTGACCACATATGGATCTATTGTGCCCACATACCTACATACTGAGTTTGACTAAAGTGGCATATTTTTTTTTCCACCCAGCACTTAAAAAACTCTGCAGATTACAACTAAATGATTTAGGCTTAACACAACATAAGGTATACCTACACAACATATTTAATTTTTAATATATTTGTGGTTAGGAAATATGCTTGGAAATAGGCTCGGAAATAGGTATGTTTATGTCAAAGTCACAAAAGTGTAACTGCCTATGGCAAGGACTATACACTGAATGATTTTTTTATATTTTTCTTGAAAATGCGTTACGACAGGAGAAGGGCGGCAAAAGATCCTGAATTTTAACCTTACAAAATTAAAGAATGTGGCCCTAAATAGATTTAAAAAAATGTTAAAAATGATATTTACCTAGCAATTTATCTTGAAAAGGAATTTCGAAAACTGTTCTGTAGAAATGCTTTCGTGGGATCCATATTGTCTTTTCCACAACGCCTTAGCCACTCTTGCAAAATAGTCTTGGGAACAGTCATTGGAAGGTGGAAATTAAAAAAAACTCATAAACGTAGAACTTCTAAGTTCGAATAGTTGGATTTACATCCAGAAACCGCACAGGATGCTCCTGGGATTTTGCGATTCCGAAAATTGTTTAAAATATCGAAAATAACAATACAAAAATGCGAAATGCACGGAAAAATTAACCTCACTTTAGATTCGCGAAAAAAAATCAATAAGTTCGGTTATCCTTTTTCATTTAATCTGAATAGAAAAGGAAAGACCGCCCTATCAAACAGATCAAGGGTCTTTTGAGAAGGATGAGTAGGTTCATAGAAGGATGGCTCGACACCTTGAGGATTTTGTGACGTAGCGAAATTTGGAATATATGGGGCTTATGGAAGTGGACCGTCCTGTTCTCTGTGTACAGTCCTTGACTAAATGGGGGTCGCCGATTTTAAATATTTGATAATAAATGACATATGTCTATTATTATCTAAGATGGCGGCGTTCAAAATATAAATACAACAGTATCTTTTTGGTTTGGTAATTTTTTTAACAAGATATGTAGTTTTATATTAACATTAATTAGTTTTAAATTAAAATGTTCAAAAAAAAATATAATTTATTTATTTTTTAAAGATGGCGGCCGAAAAAGTAAAAAAAACATTTTTGTTTATTTTTTCGAAATTTAATAAAAAAACTGAAAAAAACAAGACATCTCGTTAAACAAAACACAGATATTTTAAAAATGTCAAAAAAGTTGACATATGTCACGTGCCGGGTGATTTGATTGACCATATTTTACTTAATAGCTATCTCCGGTAATATTGATCTAACAGTAACGTTTATATAAGCAAAGTTAAATAATTTTTCCTAGATGTCATTTATTATGAAATATTTAAAATATTACACGGCAATACTAGTTGTGTCAAACAAAAACAAAAAAATAACTTTTTTATTTGAACTTCGGCACATGTCACATTGTAACTTTTTATAAATTTTTACAAAACATGGTTTACTATTAATAAAATCTAAAAAAAAATTTTCAAAATTTAATTTGGTCTACAGGTTATAAAGGTCTGTTTTATTTTTGACATATTAAGCGCCATCTTTGTGTCGGCTGGGAAACTTATAACTTTTTTCGGTATGTTTAAAGAGCTGGTCAGTGGCTTTAATATGAGTTATTAAACATAAATATCGCGCAAGAATTGAAGAAAATATCGAAGAAAAACCATTTTTTAAAATATAGCCGCCATTTTGTTTTAAAATGACAGATATAATTTTTTTTTACACTTTTAAAATAAGTGGGTACACTTAAAGTAAATTTATTAAAATTAATTTAATTTCTCTTAAAACAGGGAATTTATTTTTTTTCTTAACTTTGGCAACCGCCATCTTGGATTCTGATACCGGAAAATAAGGGATCCTCGATTGAAAATTTAGCTCTTGATGTTAACTACCACCATGCCAAATATAAAAAAATATACCCTTTTTGCAGCTTGTTCTTGAAATACCCTACAAATTTACTCTACTACAAGTGGAGCCAGAAAATTTTGATTTAATTATTATTAGATAGGTTAGATCCCCTTACCAGAAAAGTATGTGAATGAGCAATCACTCGTCAAACGATATACCCTTGTATAATGACGCAAACGATTTTTTGCTTAAACATTGTACTAAAGCATTCATGCCACTTTTTACTCGTAGAGAATATCTGGATACTTTTAGCAAAAAAGGCTATTTCTTGTGTTTTTTCGCCCTGTCTTGTTTGTTGGACAACTATATTTGTGATAAGGAGTATCACAATAGGCGCCTCCACCAGATATTTTATTTTAGTGCCCTTGTGACTGAGGGATTTGGGGGATAATGAAATTAAGTATAAAGAATCCACATTTATACATGTATTTTATATACATAAAATAGGTTTACCAAGCATAGAGGTTATGTAAGGGGAATGTTGATTGGAGAAAATGGACTAAGCAATAGGCCTTATAGGCCGTAGAGAGTCGGCCTTATGGGCCATAAATCGTAACCACCATAGTGGTATTTTGGTATATTTCAGTGGTGTACTGTGTCACTTTGTATCAGTGATGCCGGTCTATTGTCCAGCATCGGCTTTTATAGATGAAATTTGTGTATACTCAGCAATATTGATTATTGCTACGTTTTTATAGTCGTTTAATTAAATTTTAAACTCTTTTATGACATATACCCTCTCTCCAATAAGCATTGGCCCCCAATGCTAAACTAAAAATTTACAACTTATAGTTATCTTTATAATAGAATATGAGGTTATGTAAGGGGAATGTTGATTGGAGAAAATGGACTAAGCAATAGGCCTTATAGGCCGTAGAGAGTCGGCCTTATGGGCCATAAATCGTAACCACCATAGTGGTATTTTGGTATATTTCAGTGGTGTACTGTGTCACTTTGTATCAGTGATGCCGGTCTATTGTCCAGCATCGGCTTTTATAGCTGCTAAACTAAAAATTTACAACTTATAGTTATCTTTATAATAGAATATAATATAAGGTTAGCCATTGTAAAAGCAGCTTAGGGTACTTTAAAAAGACCTTTAGTGAAACTCTGTCCCTTACCGGACCCTGCATGCTGAAATTACTATTTCAGGAGGGTGGGAATGTTGCGTTCCCGCTCATATTTGTATATATATAGCATTGTTTAACCAAAACATATTTTTCCTTTTATCCTGCTTTCATGCATTTTCCATAATGTACTTCACCATTTTTAAGTTCTTTTAAATCGATTGAAGAACAAGGCATAAAAGAATACCAGTAAAAATTATATTGGTTGCACTATCAATGCAGCTAGAAAAGAAGAGGATTATTTGTGAAATATATTCTAAATATAACAGGAGTGTGAGAAACTTTTATATCTATGGTATTTACAGACGTGTTTACCAAATCCCAAGTCCTGAAGGCGGAAAAAACCGAAGAAAAAATAAAAAACTAAAAGACAACTATACATAGCAAAAAAATGAGTACCTATTACTTGAGACTTTAATGAAATTTTCATTATTATTGGAAACCTGTTGTTAGTTTAAAAATTGATTTTTTTAACAGCCCGCTTTAATTTTTAATGTACTGATTAGAGGAAAAACCAAATTGTTGTCTTCATCAACTAATTATTTAGATGTATAAAATCTCAAAACAACCGTCGCAGATTTTTTTTTTTTTTCAATTTTTATAACATTTTTAGATGTTATTATTTCTACCTACATTTTAAAGTCTCAAATTTTTACTTCAATGTATGCAAACTTTACAAAATTCTTTACTTGTTATTTATTTCCGGGCTCTTCGACCTAAAAACAAGAAAACCTTAAAAACTATTTTCTTTTATGTCTAAAAATTTCGTTCAACATTTTTTATCATTGTTTAGAAGTTTATATATTTAGTAGGAATATTCCTTAAATAATCATCCCTTTTGGAAAAAATATTTGCGTTAAAGTTGAAAAAAATTGTTCGGATACAAAAATTCCCGTGATAACATAATGTTTAACCCAAAAATACTCTCGGACGCCTCCTTAAGGTAGGTCCAGAGCTACCTTAGCCTCGACTCAACCTTAAGGCTTCCTCAAAATGACTATAAAATGCATTCGGTTCCTTAAGGAGGCCTTGAATCGAAGGACGTCTCAAGAAGGACTATACAATGCATTGGACTCCTTAAGTAGACTATAAATTACACCCTTGAATAAAATCTGAAAGGGGTGCTTTTAAATAACGTTGACAATTTGTCAAAGATCCAAATAGGGGTTAATTTTTATTTTTGATTCAAATTTTAGAAAATTCTTTGGATTTTAAAACAAATAAAAAGGTATCCTATTATTATCTATATTCAATTACCTTTTTTTCTTTATTTTGCAATTTTTAAACAACGCCCGTCATCTTTGTTATTGAAAAATCTTGAAGACAGCTTCAGGTACAATTTTAATTTAAACGGGTGTGTGATCTCGAGACACATACTTATATAGATGTAGTACTACAGCATATTAAAAGCAATAATAGAAAATTACTGCTACAAGCGTTCCGGGCATATTGAATTCAAATGAACCCCAACCACGGACGTCTTAAATACCTTAATTGCCATGGGTCACTATTGCTATCTCGTTAACTATAAGAACTACAAGGTTGTTCAAACTAGATAAAATGAGCAGTTTTTGGAAGATATTAAAAATCTGGTTTCAGATTAAAAAAAAAACTATTATATCCCGAGCTACGGGGGGTTTTCAAAAAATTGCTTAAATCTATTTTATTAAATATCTCAAAAAGTATAGTTTTTACCACAAAATCGTAAAGGAATTTTTTTTTTCATTTTTCACGTTCATTCTAGTGTTTTTTATTCCAATTTTTAAAATAACTTTTTTTATGATTTTAACGATGTATCACATGTCCATATTTGGCATTTAAATTTTTTGGCACTTTTACCGTTTTATCATAGGTGGTTGGACAGCTAAAGAAACAATTGCTTATAAAAACCCATGATGCGTAATACACAGCGGCGTAGCGTGGGGGGGGGGGGCGACAAACCCCCCGGGGTAGTGGCGCCCCATAGGTGGCCGAAGCGCCCTCAATGGCCAATTGAGTGGGTGAATGAAGACCTTTTTTTTTTTTTTTGGTCGCAAGATTCGTTAGAGGCGCCCTTGTGACTTATCGGCCGCCCCCTCACACATGATGACCTTTTAGCTCACACTACTACTATACTATAGTAGTGTGAGCTATAGTGATCCTAATTTTTTCGAGAAAAAAAAAGTTGCTCCGATTTCAAAAATTTTTATATATCTTTGCATTTCAGATGATTTTGAAACTTTTTTGTTTCGCCGTCTGTCTGTCTGTCTGTCTGTCGACCAACGCGCATAACTCAAAAACCGCTTGCCCGATTTTAATGAAATTTGGTACCTACGCTGGGTTTTGGGTCGAGATGGTCCCATTTAAAAATGAATAAAATCCACCAAACACAAGCCAAATAAAAGGGTGGGGGTATATTTCAAAGATTAGAGTTTATGTAAAAATATGGCGTGTGTGATATCAAACGAAAGGTAATTGCGTCTGGAGTTAAATAAAATACATTTTACTTTTAAAAAAAGGGTGGGGGTAAATTAAAAAAAATTAGTGTTTATGTGGAAATATGGCGTGTGTGATATCAAACGAAAGGTAATTGAGTCTGGAGTTAAACAAAATACATCTTAGTTAAAAAAAAAAGGTGGGGGTAAATTTGAAAAATTAACATTTAAGTCAAAACATGGCTTGTGTGGTATCAAACGAACAGTAATTGAGTCTGGAGTTCAATAAAATATATTTCAGTTTTTAGTTATATTAGCTTACACGTACACTACAACTATAGTACCTAGTGTGAGCTTAGGTGCCCATAGATTGGCAGAGTATTTTTTTTTTGTCGCAAGATTTGTGAGAGGCACCCTTTTGACCTTTTTGTTTTTTTTTTGTCACAAGATTTTTCATCAGTTTTCAGAGGCGCCCTTTTTAGCTGTCGCCCCCCCCCCCCCCGCCCTTTCGGGCACGCTACGCCGCTGGTAATACATCTGTTAAATTTAGTTTGGTTACAAAGACGCCGGAGGCGTGATATTGATATTTGAAAAAAAATGTATGGTCCGATGAAAGCCGTTTTTGCAATAATGGATGGTACAACAGGAACTTGCATTATCAGTGGACACAAGAAAATGAGCATTTCCAAGAAAGATTCGGGATAAATATTTTTTCTTCCAAGAAACTCTCACCGGATTAACCTATTACAATTTTCTGACAAATACATTACAAGATTTTTAATATGGCCTTTAGATGTTCGAGCGAATTTTAAGTACTACTAGCATGATGGTGCACCCGGCCATAGAGATCGTCGTTGTACCAGGTTTTTGAATAATTTCAAACCATATCAGTGGATCGGAAATAACGGACCAATATGTTGGCCCCCCAGGTCACCGGACATTATTTCTCTAGATTTTTCCATATATGGGTACGGGTAGACCTCGTCAGATGTCTGCCCTCCGTAGATTTCAGGTACTCTTCGACCCGGAGAGTTAGCACCTGTATATGGTTCGGTTCACAGGGTTACGGGAGAAGACCACATCGATATGAAAGGCGGAGAGAATGGACCTCGGTACTGTGATCATCGCGTAGGTGGCAACCCTTTCTTTTAGGGATAGTATATAAGACAGCTGTTGCCTTACAGTAGGGCGTTGGCTCGTCAAAGGCTAGAGGAGAAAAACCTTGATTAAAAATCCTGGCCCTCCAAGTAGGGTGTTAAGGCATTAGACTGGTTCTCTAATACTTGTGAAACAAAGCAATTACCATAAAGCCTAAACAAAGCCTCGGAGCAATGGATGAAAACGAAAAAAGCAAAGACAAAGGACTATGAATATAGCTACATGGAACATACAGGGAGTGAATCAAAAGTTGGACATTATTGCAACCGAAGTGCAGAATTGTAAGATCGATATTATTGCACTCACAGAGACAAAAAAGAAAGGAATAGTAATTTTGTCCATATATTCACTAGAGTCTCAAAAGAAAGGAGAGCAGCCCGAGGGGTATCCTTATTAATAAAGAAAACCCTAAAAAATACTCTGCCAATATATGGGCCCCTAAGCTCACACTAGATACTATAGTCATAGTGTACGTGTGAGCTAATATAACTAAAAACTGATATATATTTTATTCAACTCCAGATTAAATTACCTTTTGTTTGATACCACACAAGCCATGTTTTGACATAAACTCAAATTTTTGAAATATACCCCCACCCTTAAAAAAACAAAAACTAAAATGTATTTTGTTAAACTCCGGACTCAATTACCTTTCGTTTGATATAACACACGCCATATTTTCACTTAAACTCTAATTTTTGAAATATACCCCCACCCTTTTTTAAAAATAAATTAAAATGTATTTTGTTTAACTCCAGACTCAATTACCTTTCGTTTGATATCACACACGCCATATTTTCACATAAACTCTAATTTTTGAAATCTACCCCCACCCTTTTATTTGGTTTGTGTTTGGTGGATTTTGTTCATTTTTAAATGGGACCATCTCGACCCAAGACCCAGTCTAGGTACCAAATTTCATTAAAATCGGCCAAGCGGTTTTTGAGTTATGCGCGTTACAGACAGACAGACAGACGGCGCAACAAAAAAGTTTCAAAATCATCTGAAACACAAAGATATATAAAAATACTCTGCCAATATATGGGCCCGTAAGCTCACACTAGGTACTATAGTTATAGTGTACGTGTGAGCTAATATAAATAAAAACTAAAATATATTTTATTCAACTCCGGACTAAATTACCTTTTGTTTGATACCACACAAGCCATGTTTTGACTTAAACTCAAATTTTTGAAATCTACCCCCACCCTTAAAAAAACAAAAGCTAAAATGTATTTTGTTAAACTCCGGACTCAGAAACCTTTCGTTTGATATCACACACGCCATTTTTTCACTTAAACTCTAATTTTTGAAATATACCCCCACCCTTTTTTTTAAAATAAATTAAAATGTATTTTGTTGAACTCCAGACTCAATTACCTTTCGTTTGATGTCACACACGCCATATTTTTCCATAAACTCTAATTTTTGAAATCAACCCCCACCCTTTTATTTGGTTTGTGCTCGGTGGATTTTGTTCATTTTTAAATGGGACCATCTCGGCCCAAAACCCAGCCTAGGTACCAAATTTCATTAAAATCGGCCAAGCGGTTTTTGAGTTATGCGCGTTGGTCGTTACAGACATACAGACAAACAGACAGACAGACAGATAGACAGACAGACGGCGCAACAAAAAAGTTTCAAAATCATCTGAAACGCAAAGATATATAAAATTTTTTGAAATCGGAGCAACTTTTTTTTCTCGAAAAAATTAGGATCACCATAGCTCACACTACTATAGTATAGTATATGTGTGAGCTAATAAGATTACAGACTACGATTGCATTAGTGAGAACATACTTCGAGTGAACATGAAGATGCTTGGACATAATATAAGCATAATGTTAAGGATTAACTTGAAGAAACTTCCACAAATGATTTCCCAATCTGAAAATAATGGGAACACGTATAAGTGGAAAGTCGAATATAACAACCTATTAGATATTTATCAACAAAACTTGGATCACTGCCTTGACAATATACAACTTCCGCTATGGTCTGGATGCACGAACGAAAGCTGCACTAACGCATCACACTTAAGCGCCCTAGATGAGTTTTTTCTTAATTTAAGCAATTCTATAAAAACGGCTCACGAAAAATCTTTTAAAATCTCACCACACCGAACCAGAGCCCATAATACGGACGGATGGTCAGAAGAATTAAGGCAAGAATAAAATCAAGCTCGCCATTATTTTTTAACTTAGATTGGAGCAGGAAGACCAAATGTTGGACAAATAGACGAACTTCACGTACCCGATTAATAATAAAGAGAAACGTGAAGCAGATACTGTTGTCCAGAACTTTCTCCAAAAAGACTTTCAATCATTCTGGAAAAACACCGGAAGAATGGTCAATTCCAAAAACTGCTTGGCGTCATCAATGAGAAAAAAATAGCTGAGCACTGGAAAGTACATTATCAAGAAATTGAAAACTTATACCCAAATGATCCTCAATATTCTAGTATCAATTTTCCTAACATGCGCTCGCAAGATTGCTTTGTGACTATCATTGAGGTCTAAACTGCTGCCAAGAAGCTTAAGATAAACAAAGCATCAGGTTGGGATAAAGTTAGCCCCGAACACATTAAGTACGGAACGGCCAAATTGCACTACATTATTAGCCTATTTTTAACTGTAATTTTGCATCATGGTTATGTTCCCACTGCCATGACTAAAACAATAGTAGTCCCAATTATAAAAAACAGATCCGGTGATGTGTCATTATCCTCCAACTGCAGGCCTATAGCCATAACAACCCCGATGTCGAAACTGTTTGGAAGTATCTTGCTGGACAGACTTGAGCCTATGTTGCCCCTGAGCCCAAATCAGTTTGGCTTTACGAAAGACTCAGGAACAAATCAAGCAGTGCTCTTGCTTAAAGAAACTATAAGGCACGCGACACACCTGTCTATGCAGCCTTCCTTGATCTAAGCAAGGCATTCGATAGAGTACACTACCCAACACTTTGCTTTGGTCAATGTTGAACCGTAAAGGGATTCCGCACTACCTTATTCGAATCCTTGCTCAATGGAATTCCACTGTAGAGGCCCAAATTCGTTGGGGGAATTCAATATCAACTGCCTATCCCATCAGAAATGGGGTAAGACAAGGTAGCTTACTTTAATTTGCGGCAGATCACTACCTTTAATATAATACCGAAAAAACTAAAATAATGGTTTTTACATCTGTTCGTTATCGAAACATGTGCCTGATGTTACCCTTAATGAACAGCGTCTTGAAAGAGTTAGTGACTCTGTCAGATAACCGTGATGTGCAACGACAATATAGCCAAGTCTGCTAGCTAGACGTTTTAATAAGTGTAGCACGAAAGTAAAGACCCTATTATTTAAAACATTTTGCATGTCCCTATATACAATCGAGTTATGGTGCCTTCACACTCAAGCAATATTCCGAAAGCTACAGGTATGCTACAATGACTCATTTCGCATCCTGCATCGTCTGCCACGATATAATAGCGCCAGTAAAATGTTTACTAGTGCGCGAGTTTTAAGGCAATCCGTCGGTTCGCAACAGCCAATTTTATGTTAAAAATCGCAAAATTTGAAAATCCGCTTATTGGCAGTTTCTGGAATTCAGACTTAAGGTATCTTTGTAGATTTTGGATATCATCGCGCAAACTGATTGACCTATAAAGATGTTTTTTATTTCACTAAAATCGGTTCAGTAATAATGAATTTATAAAGAAATGAATGCAGACAGGATTGGCAATGCAATCGTATAATTTGTAAAAGAATGGTTAAAACAAAATCCGATTTTGTGAGAACCGCTACACCGATTTTATTAATTTATACCTCTTTATGCGGGAGAAAAGTAGTGTTTTTCTATAAATAATAAAAACATTTTCACAAAATAAGAAAAACACGTCATTTTGAAGAATCAAGTATGATTCTGTCCGACATCTTAAATTCCAAGATGTCGGAAAATTTCGATAAGAATCTTTAAAGAACAATCAATTCTTACCACGATTTATTTTATTTCGCTAAAGTCGCTTTAGTAATAACGAATTTATAAGAAAATGAATGCAGACAGGATTGGCAATGCAATCGTAGAATCTGTAAAACAATGGTTGAAACAAAAATAGATTTTTTGAGAACCACCACACCGATTTTACTAATTTGTACGTCGTTGTGTGAGATTAAAAAAAAACTAAAACATTTTCGGAAAATAAGAATAAACACGCCCTTTTGAAGAATCAAGTATGATTCTGTCCGCCATCTTAAATTTTAAGATGCCGATAAATTTTGATCATGATCTTTAAAAAGCGATCAATTCTCACCAGGATGTTTTATACTTCATCCAAATCGGTTTAGTAGTAATGAAGTTATAAGGAAATAAATGCAGACATGATTGGCAAACAAAAATTTTTTTTTAGAACCACTGAACCGATTTTGCTAGTTCATACAGTGTTGTGCGTGGCAAGAATGCAGCTTTTGCACTAATTTAAAAAAATTATTAAAACATGTTTGTAACACAAGAATAAACGAGCATCTTTGAAGGGTACAATTTAATTTCGTCCTCCATTTTAAATTTTGAGATGGCGGACAAAAAGATATATTTAGTCAAAACTCTGATTAATTCTCTATTAAATGCAGTTTGTCCCATTAAAATGGATTGTGGATTGTATAGTTTTTTTTTTTTTATTTGTCAAACACACTGTGTTTTTTTTTATTACAATCTAGTCAGTAAGACTAATTAGCAATTTTGTTTTAACTTAATTTACTAGAAAAGTCAGATTTAAACTTAGGGTTCACTCAACAGTTCTCCCCGCTTTGTTTAGTCTGTAACTCACAATTGTGTTGTGTTTATAGCATTATTTTGTTTTATGTGTAATTCACTTAGTTTACTAGGTCAAACGGCTTCACTCTTTTTAGTCGTCGAACTAGCATAGTATTGTCTAGAAGCTGAATTGCTTCCACATTCACATGCCGATGGAGTCTATCTTCATGGCTTTTTGCGTACTTTTTTATAGTCTCTGCTACAGTTTCGATTTTTAGATCTCGATGAAGGTCACTATTTCGAACGTACCAAGGTGCATTCACAATGTTTCTTAATACTTTATTTTGAAATCTCTGTACAACTAGAATGTTACTCTCTTTAGCACAACCCCATAGTTGAATACCATATGTCCATACTGGTTTCAGTATTTGTCTATAAAGCAGTAACTTATTATGAATTGTTAAATTGGACTTCCTTCCAATTAGCCAGTTCATTCTTCTATACCTTATCTCAAGTTCTTCTTTTTTTTTCTTAACATGTGCTTTCCAGCGCAATTTGGCATTAAGTGTCATACCTAGATATTTTGCCTGATTCGAATATGGTACTGGAATGTTGTTAATTGTTATTTGTATGTGTATTTATATTTTTGTTTGTAAAATCAACATGAATTGATTTGGTTTCATTTAATTTTATTCGCCACTTTGTGGTCCAACTGTGAATTGGGGTGACTGCATCCTGAAGTTTTTCTATGCATTTTTCAATAGATTTTTCTACCGTCAATAAACCAGTATCATCGGCAAATGTTGCTAAGTGACAATTTTCTGGCTTTGGGATATCACAAGTGAATAACAAGTATAGATAAGGGCCTAGTACGCTACCCTGGGGCACGCCTGCTTGAATTTCTCTTAAATTTGAGTATGAGTCTTCCTGTTTTACTCTAAAATGTCTATCAGATATGTATGATTCCAAAATATCCGAATATTGTTTTGGCAGAAACCTTTTTAGTTTAAAATTAAGGCCTTCATGCCACACTTTGTCAAATGCTTGTGCTACATCTAGAAAAACTGCAGAACAAACTTTTCCCTCTTCTAGTGCTTTTTCTATTATATTAGTAATCCTGTGTACTTGATCTATCGTGGAATGCTTGTCTCGAAAACCAAATTGATGAGATGGAATAATTTCTTGTCTTTCTATGATGGGTTTTATTCTTTTAAGCAATAATTTTTCATAGAGCTTGGATATAATTGGCAGCAAAGATATTGGCCTATAAGATGACACGTCATGGAGTGGTTTTCCCGGTTTTGGAATCATGATAACTTCTGCAACTTTCCACAGTTTAGGTACATACCTAAGCCTAAAAGACGCATTAATTAGGTTGCATAGTTTTACGATAGCTTTTCTGGGGAGTTGTTTTATGACTACCCCGTTAATAAGATCATACCCTGGGGCTTTTTTCGAATTAATATTTTTGATTTCTGTTAATATTTCTTTTGGTGATGTAAGCTTAATATGGTCCTCGATTTGATGGGGTTCATTTAAATGAAAGTGTTCATCTGGTGCTTCGTGGGGCTGAAATGTTTTTTCTAAATGACTTGCAAAAATATCTGCTTTTTCTTCGTTACTCCTTGCCCACTGGTTGTTAGATTTTCGTATGGGTGGAATTTGGATAATTGGTCTTTTCAAATCTTTGGTTGCTTTCCAAAGGGAATAGTCGGTATTTTTATCATCTGTAAGTTCATTAAGAAAATGGTTAATAGATTCATTTTTTATTACTAGAATTTCTCGCCTAATGCGCTGCGTCATGTTGTTGAGATTTGTTTTGTCCCGAGGATCACGGCTTTGTTGCCACTTTCTTCTTAGTTTCCTTTTTTCCAATATAAGGTCTCTAATTTCCTTTGGATAGTTTTTTCCCTTAAAAATTCTCTTTGGTTTTGGACTGTTTTCCCAAGCTGCTTGTTGAATATTTGTAACAAAATAATCAACTTCTTTATCGATTTGTTCTGGCGTTTGCAATGGTACTGATAGGTTTATTTTTTCTGACAGACTTTGTTTAAAACTAATCCAGTCAGTTTATTAACTAGTGAGATATTTGCTTCTTTCTTTATTATGTTTTTACTAAGAGTTAGAATAATAGGTGAATGATCTGAGTGTAAATCAAAACTTTCTTCTATATCTACAAAACTTAAAGATATATTTTTTACTATAAAAAAATCAATTAGATCTGGAATTTTTCCTGGATCTGTTGGATAGTATGTGGGCTTACCAGTTGATATCGGCTCACATTGATATTCACTAATAGCTTGCAAAAGTTCTTTTCCTTTAGAATTCGTCAGTCTAGATCCCCAGTAGGTATGTTTTGCATTAAAGTCACCTCCAATTATAAAACGGTTTCCTAATTTTCTGAGAAAATTAAGATATTGATTTTTCTTTAGTAAGTGCCTTGGTGGTATATAGACAGCACTTATGACTAATGTATATGTTTTGGTTTTTACACTTACTAATGTAGCTTGAATCTCTATGGTTTTATATTCCATCTCCTCATAGTGTGATATATTTTCTTTAATTATTACAGCACTTCCCCCATGTGCAGTATTGCTAGGGTGAGTTGTATGATACACTTTATAACCTTTAAATTTAATGTGAGACTGGTTAGTGAAATGCGTTTCTGACCCAAGACAGACGTCAATTTTTTCTATGTCTAGAATAACTTGCAAGTCTTGCTGATGTTGCAAGAGACCATTGGCATTCCAAGCTAGGATTCTAAGATTACTGACCATTTTGAGGCATATTGGTAGCTCCGTTATTGCTACTTTCTAGTTTAGTTAATCGCTCATCAAGTTTGTTCAATTTCTCCAAAATTAATTGTAGTGTTTGTTCCATAGTATTTTGACTACTGATATTAATATCAGGTATAGTAGCTGTTGCTGCTACTTGGCTGTATGTCCTTGTCACAGAGTTTTGTGTGACTGTGTTTCTTGTCTGTTGGTTTTGTCTATTTGTACTCACGTTTGGTATGAGATTCGGTTTCTTAGGTTTATTTTTCAATTTTTGTATTTCCTTAGCAACAAGGCATCCTCTGTAGTTAGCAGGATGCTTGCCTCCACAGTGGATGCATTTTGGCTCAGATTCTTTTGGTTTGGGGCATTCTACAGTAAGATGTTTCCCCGTGCATTTTACGCAACGTGGTTCTTTAGCGCAATATTTTTGCGTGTGTCCATAAGATTGGCATCTTTTGCATTGAGGGACTAACTTTGAGGTTTTTAGTGCTTTTATTTCCACTTCAATCCCAAGGATACTGGAAATTTCAAAAATTTTGTTGATATCTTCATCGTGGCTAAATGTGAGCATAAACATGTTAAGAGGTTGTCTTGTTCTCCATTTAAGTTTGTTGCTGGCCTCCAGTGCCTTAAAACCTTTTTTTTGTAGATCAGCTACAATTTTTTGTGGGTCACATGAGAAGTGTAGCCTATTCGCTATTACTCTAATTGGCCTTATTTGTTTGTTTTCGTATGAGTGCCATTGATGCTTTATTTCATTAAGCATTTTAGTAACCAGCCGATAGCTGTCTGCGTCTTGTACATTTATTTTAATATTTTCGTTATTTAAAACTTTTATTTTAACTCCTTGTATGATATTTAACTTTTCATAAATATCATTAAAATTATTTACGCCATTTACCATAATCGGTGGAGGTAATGGAGCTTTTTTAACCTTAGTTGGGGGTTCTTCATTTTGTGTTTTATTGGAGGGCTCTTCAGTGCCCGAGCTTTGTTGTGGTGGTGAGAGTGAAGTATCCATTCGACGTTTTTTCCAACCTTTTCCTTTTTGTCTGATCCACTCAGTTTCTCTTGCCAGATCGTCCTCATCAGTAATGTAGTCCATGTCAGACTCTTCTTTTTTAGTGACTTTTGTCTCTAAATCTGCAAATTTTCTTTGCATACTTTCCAGTTGATTGTATTGTGGATTGTATAGTTGAAAAGCTATAATGAAAAAAATTGTCCGGTGTTTTTTGGCCTCCCCGGTAAATAATATTTTTTTTTGTTATTTTGTGTGTTACACTTTTAATTTTTTATTAACTTGTTTGTGGTACTGCATTATTTTTAGTAAATACCGAAAGGATTGTTTTTCTATTTTTTTGCGATCATCATTTAATAGAAGGTTTAGGTTTACTAGTTTATAGTTTTATTAGTAGTATAGTATTTTTCTATTCTATACTGTAATTGGGCTTTTGCCTGCAGTATAAAATTAAATAAATAAAAATAAAATAAAAAACCTTGTTTTTTGCTAAATTTGGGATTATTGCGCTCACATTTGACTTTTAATTTAACAAATGACATTAGGCGCAATTTGCGCTCCCCCGATGGAGTGCCCCCTATTCCTTTAGAATTCGTGTCAAAATATGTAAAAAAAGAACGTGTGTGAGAATTCCTTTTCGTGTCGCCACCGCGCCGTCAGAAAATGGTCTTTTTTTATACTTGGACTTTCCATCCATAGCTAGGATCAATCGCCCAGTCTTTTAAGCCAAATTTTTGCCAAGATATGCCTTGTTGGGACGTTACCAAAACAATCATATGCCGAGGTTGGACTCGAACCCACAAGATACACGCGCCCAGCCTACGCGCGGTCGGTTGAGTCTTATAGTTCAGGCAAGATTCGGGAAAATCCACTTTCTAGAAGCATTTTATATTACTTTTTGGCAAATGGGCAATTCCCCCCCGCTGAATCCGATTATCCCTGTTGCCAACTCGAAATATTGACAGGGGCTGAGATATTCCAGATGGCGGCCAAAATGAAGGCGGAATTTTAAATTGCCGCTGGAAAGCCCAAATTGTCACAGGTGTGTTCAAAATATATATTTGTATAATTAAAAAATAATAATATATTATTATTTTTTTAAATGGCTGCAAAAACCTCCAAAAACCCCCCCAGCCCCCCAAAATCTGAAAGTTTGAGGTTTTTTCAAATTTTCTTAAAAACTAAACTTCTAAGAGAAAAATGTATAAAATACTTTATTGTAGACAATAAAATTCCCTTTTCAACATGGTATAACTTAATAAAGTCAGACGAATAATTTAATTTTTTAAAAAACTAATATCTACAGAAAACCATGTATTACATTTTGGTATACTCAATAAAATTTATTTAATAAATAAAACTTCAGGGGCATCCGTAAATTAAATTAATTTTGAAAAAACAGAAAATAAACCATTTTTGTTACACGTTTTATCTAATTTTCTCAAAAACTAAACTTAACAAGAAAAAACTTGTTCCACACTTTTTTGTAGACAGGGAAATTTCCTTTTTAAATATGTGAAACTCGGTGGGGTTTGACTTATAGCAAACTCTCCAGCGACGTCCGTCAATGGGGGTGATTTCAACAAATCATTAAAAAAACATGTTTTTCATACGTTTTATTCAATTTTCTTAAAAACCAAGCTCTTTATCAAAAAATGGGTTTTATACTTACATCATAGCCAATAAAATTTCCTTTTAAACGATGTATAACAAAGTGGAAGTTATTTTATATTTACCGCTCCAGTGGTGTAATTTAAAGAAATTATTTAAGATCAATCCAAACTAATCAATTTTGTGTCTTTTCGGTGGATAATAAAGAGCGGCGGATAAAAGGTCGAAAGTACAAAAGGTCGAAAAAATAAGGTCGAAAGTACAAAAGGTCGAAAATACAAAAGGTCGAAAATACAAAAGGTCGAAAGTACAAAAGGTCGAAAGTACAAAAGATCAAAAAAACAAAAGGTCGAAAGTTCAAAAGGTCCAAAGTACAAAAGGTCGAAAGTACAAAAGATCGAAAGTACGGCCGCGGGTCCACATCGACTGGACAAGTCAATTCGACTTCATACGGTAAATTTGTATTTTTAATATTTTGTTTTGTCGATTTTTTTCCGACCTTTTGTACTTTCGATCTTTTATGGCTTCGGCGGCGGGCCACAAAATGTGACCCATAGTAAAGAAAACTCTCCAGGGGCGTCCGTAAATGGCAAAAATTTATATATTTATGAGTACCTAATTATGATTATGCCCCCCCCCCCCAAACCGTTGCATAAGATTCACCACGTTATTTTTAGTTCCATATGCTTAAAAAAATAACCAAAAACACCTGTGTCAAAGTTACTACTGTTACTTTCTGCACAAAAATATTGCTTAGGGGGGCCATGGCCCCTATGCCCCCTCCCCACCGGTGTTTTTTTGCTTTAAAGAACTTATTTAGATAAATCAAAATATCTAATCTAATCAAAAAACAGTTTATTTTAATTTGGAAACATTTTATTTTAGTAGGTATAAATTACGAACCTTTTTGAAGTATTTATCATAACATTAACCTCACTTTGTAATATATCATTTAAAAAGAAATTGTCTTATCCTCAATAAAGAATAAAGGCACATTTTTTCTGAAAATCTTAGTTAGAAACGATATTTAATTATGCAAGAGAAACTGATTATTTCAGTTAATTTTGAAAATAAGTTTATATCAGTACGCCCCTGAAGCCTTAAATATGGCAACAACTCGACATTTTAATAAAGTTTTTAAAAGAAAATGTTATGTTCTACAATAAAGTATACTACATATTTTTTCCTCAAAAGTGTAGTTTTTGAGAAAATTTTGAAAAACCTATAACAAACATGTTTTTTCTAAATAATCCCAATTTATGTACGCCACTGAGGAGCTACTTGCTGCTTGCCTAACCTTATTGACCAATACATCGTTGGAAAGGGAATTTTATTCTCCACAAAAAACTGTTCTTTGCAATTTCTGATAAAAAAGTTAGTTTTCGAGAAAATTGCATAAAACTGAAAAAAAAAACAGGTTTTTGGGGGTTTGGGGGGGATTTTCTCCGTCCCTGTCGATTTTTCGAGTTGGCAACAGAGATATTCGAATTCAGCGGGGTCAAATTAGGGGAAAATGGTCTGTTGCCAAAAAGTAATATGATTTGCTTCTAGAACGAAAGCCTTTTAAAATAATATGCTCTGACTATTATAGCAAGCACTGCAGCCATATGCACGAACCAACGCGCTTAGCCGGTCTCCAACGGTTCCCATTTAAGACAGAAAATGGTCTTCTAGAGGGACAAAAACGACCAACAGACAAGGTAAGCCATCTGTGGGCCATTTAAAATTGTTTGATATTGCCCATTGATTTACCATAGTTTTTTGTGCAATTCATAGTTTTATACCGGTCCTTCACATTTTATAGGTCCGAAAACGCTTCCTCAGCGAGCTACGCCCCTTTGAATAGGACACTTAAAGACGAATTTTACCACGTGTGCATCATAATCTATTAAAAAAGATTAGTAGCTAATGGTAATAATTGTGAAAATTTTCTCTAAATTGTTCAATAAAATGTTAGTTAATGTGTTTTTTTTTATGGTAATGCATATTTTTTTACGTAGAAAAACTCTAGAATTTTATAATTTTCAAACAAACCGCAACAAGCTAAAGAGTAAAAGAAATAGGGATGTTAAAGTTTTTATTGACCATAAAATGTTTATACAGTACACTAATTTTTAAAATTTAATTGTAAAGGGCTTTAAAGTTGCCGAGCAAAAATCGTCTTTAAGTAGTGTCCTATTCAAAGGGCCTATTAATAGGAACTAAATACGGAGGCCAAACGTAAAAGTATAAATGTGAAGGACGGGTAGAAAACTATAGGGGTACAAAACTATGAATGTAACTTTGGAATTTTGGCACAAAAACTATCATAAATCAATGGGCAATCTGAAACAATTTTAAATGCGAAACAGTTTGTTTACCTTGTCTGGTGGTCGTTTTTGTCACTCTAGAAGATCATTTTCTTGCGACGGTCGCTCTGGGAAACTCGTAATTTTTAGATTAGGTTGTCACACACCATTTTTTTAGGTTAGATTCTCACACACCATTGGCTTGCACGGCTTCTAAGAGAATTTCCCCCCGCTTTATACTTCAGTCTAACGGTCATGAAAAACGGACTTGCGCGCAGAGGCAACCTCAGATTTTTTTTCTTAAATCGATAGGCCTTCCTAAGAAGACCTTAAATATAAATTTGCACCGTTTCTTGTTTTTTAGTTTCAGAGATATTCGTTAAAAGACACCTTTTTAGGTTTTTGCAAATATCTTGGGTTATGTTTATCGTAAAATAAAATCAAAATCAGTTTTGCTTAAAACTTTTTTTGTTTAAGTTAATAAATAAAAAGATACAATGTGCTAAACTTAAATTTTATTTTTTGTACATTACTTTTTTGCAAATTATTCGTAAACGGCCCCTCTTACCAAAAAGCTGTTCTGTAGCTCTTTTATTTACCTACAATTCAAGTGTAAAAACAGTTCGGTGCGGATCTTTGCGAAGCTGAACGTATTGACACAGAAATGATGAGCAAAACTGTTGGGCTTCCTTTTGAAAAATTAAAAATGAAGACAAATGATACGATTCCGCCTTTGAGAATCATGATTTCCGCAGTTAAAGTAGACACGCAGTTAAAGTAGACACCCTGAAGATATTCCAAAAGCAGGGACGAAACTTTTAGAGAGGCGCCGAAGAGCTGCCGTTCAACCAGCGGCCGCTTTGATAAAAATACAATTTTAAGAGAAATGAAGAAAGAAAAAATGCTAGCCAACGAAAACAATGAAAAATATTTCTCAATTTACTGCAAAATCATCTTAAACATTCCGGATTTTTAGTCTCCCAGGCCACAGAAGATGCGGACACTCAAATTGTAGAAACAGCTCTTTCAATGTCTTCGGAATTCAATTAAGTTTTTATCGTGGGCGAAGACATTGATCTTCTCGTCATTTTGTCATACAGGGCTTAAAAAAGTGGGACGGGGATCCACAAAAACAACTTTTTATTCGCCGTCCAGTTTCAAACACAAGAATTTGTCCAATCACGTTGTTTTTACCCATGCATTTACTGGATGCGACACTACTTCTGCCATTTTTCAAGCTGGCCAAGCGAAGCGCATCTCTGCCTTAAAGAAAAATCTGAGCATCTTAAAATCGCTACAGTGTTTCAACCGAAAAAAACCCAGTTTTAACAATATAGTAGAAAAAGGGAAAAAACAGCGCTAGATAAGTCAAAGCTTGCTTCTTTACCACCCAAATAATCAGCGGCTGAACATCTATTAGAACATTTCACCAGGTGCAGACTTGGTTGACAAACGAAGCTCAAGAGGTTAGTAATGACCTGTAGAGGAACAATCCCACCGTCACTTCTCGGTGTTATAATTAGGTGTAATAATTAGTTTATAAATAGAACAAAATTACTACATTGAAATTTTATGTCTAACCTTGTTCGTCCATTGGAAGCTATACCCCCTTTTGTTTTAAAAAAAGCAGTAAAAAGGAGGCTGAGAAAAAAATTGAAGCGGGACATAATTAGTTCGTAAATAGTACAAAATTACTGCATTGGAATTTCTTGTCAAACTCTCTGAGTTCTATGGGTGGGGTGTAGGTTCCACTGGAAACTACATCTCCGTTTTGTTAAAAAAAAACAATTAGCTCAAAAATAGTACAAAATTACTGCCTCAATTTTTTTTCTTAACCCTTACGGTTCTATCGGGGGGTATAGCTTCTACTGAAAACTACACCCCCCTTTTTCAAATGGAAAAAGGTTGAAGAAGTAACGTACACATTTTTTTATTTAGGGACAAAATTAGTTTATAATTATTAGTACAATATTCCATCGATTTATTTAAAATATCTTTTATTGGGGGTGTGGCTGCATGCAACTTAATTTTGTCCACGTCCTGGTGTCTTAAAACTACATCTTTCACATTGAAACCATTTAACTTCATTCTTGTATTTTTTTTAAGGACCGCTCAATTGACACAAATCTTTTCACATTTACGCATTACCTACATAAGTACATGGACAAACAGATTCAGGTCGATGCCATCTACACAGATTTCAGCAAAGCCTTCGTTAAGTCATAATATCCTTCTTAATAGAGAAGTAAAGCTCGGTGTGGGTGGCGTCTTCTTGAGATGGATTGTATCCTACTTCTACTACCCCTTCTTCCGATGTTCCTCAAGGATCCCATCTGGGACCTCTGTTGTTTGTCGTCTATATTAATAAAATTAAAACCTGTTTCCAATACAGTGAGTTCGGAAAGTTCACGGACGAACTAAAACTCTACAAAATGTTTGAAAGTATTGAGGATTGTCAAAAAATTCAAAGTGACCTCAACCGCCTGAAACTCTTTTGTGACGAAAATAGTATTTTCTTTTTTTTTTCTTCGGAATATAGTAGACCACATTTTGCTCAATAATTTGTGTTATAATCAAAAACTTCGTAGGAGCTTTAGTTTCCGAGATATTTACAAAAAACTGTTTTTCAATAGTATTACATTGAATTCACTTAACATTACATTTTTCTTTATGTCTGACCATGTGACTTGATAAACTATATTTTTGTTTGCCTTTATAATCGCAATGAGCACAATAAAACCACTTAATTTTGTCCACATCTTTATGGATTATTGCATGCTGGCTTAGGCTGCGTCTGTAAATGGTTTTAAAACTACATTCTTCACATTCAAACCACTTAACTTCACTCTTGTCTTTATGTTTTATCATGTGTTTTGCTAAATACTCCTTATATTTGGCCTTATAACCACAACAAGAACAATAAAACCAGTTTATATCGTTTGCGTCTTTATGGATTAGCGCGTGCTTATTAAAGTTACTTTTACAGTTGGTCTTGTAATAGCAATGAGCACAATAAAACCACTTGATTTTGTCTAAGTCATTATGGATTATTGCATGCTGGTTTAGGTTGCGTCTGTAAATGGTCTTAAAACTACATTTCTCACATTGATACCATTTAACTTCACTCTTGCCTTTATGTTTAATCATGTGTTTTGCTAAATAATCCTTACGTTTAGCCTTATAATCACAACAAGGACAATAAAACCACCTTATATCGTTTGCGTCTTTATGGACTATTTTATTTGGTACACGTTCAAACTCGCTTTGCAAATTCAATTCAATATTTATCTTCTGATTGCCAGAATCAAAACCTGCAATGTTTATTTGTTGATATTTCGTGCCACCAATGGTTGTCTTTTTCTCAGTTGATTCAATTGTTGTTTTACTATCAGGGTGAGCAATAGTGTCATCAAAAATATTTGAAAAGGTTGGATCTTCATGGAAACTGAAAAGTAAACAAAAAACAACTTGAACATTAGAGAGTTATCGGTTTTGAGTTCAATAACAATTTCGCAAGTTCAGTTCTATTAAAGTCAGGGATTATTGAACCTAAACCGGTTAGATTTTACCAAAGTTAAAGTGAAAAATCGAAAATAGACGCCGCCCTGGACAGGTATTCTCGTAATGAAAAATGCATAGCGTTTTTAAGACGCTCACCGTTTTATGATGTCAAATTCGCTAAGCACCTGACCAAAAGTGCAAAAATAGTATTCAGGTACGATTGCGCTGAGCATTTTTTTAAAACAGTAACCGTTTTTAAAAACACCTACCAATTGGCATCTGTTTCTGGAAATCGCTTGGCGTTTTTAAAAAATTCAAACCTATTAAAAAGTATTATGCACACAGTTACTAATTATTTTGGCCATTTTTGTATTCATAGTGGTTAAAGGAGGCCTCAGCCTATACTTTAAGTGCAATAAGGTACCCAAATAGCTACTTTTCTTATTCTTCAATGTAGAAATGAAAGATTTTAAGGAGTTTGCGAATAAAGATTTACTGTATTTCTCTCCCCTCTGGAATCTATTTAAGTGGTACAGAAAAATTAATAATTAAAAATTGTTTATGGTCAGGTTTTCTACACTTCTATATGTAAAGATACCCTATAGAGTAGGTAACCGAGCATTTGAGCCTTATTGGAAACACCCTAGTATAAGCGAGTGTATTCAGATGGAACAATGAAATGGTGGTCGTGCCAAAACTTTAAATTTTAAATATTATTGAAATTTTTTAACTAAATCTTTTAAAATTTTATTTTATTTGTTAGAATATGATGAAAATTTGTAGTTTACGTCTATATAACCTTTATTATTATACCCTAGGAGTGTAGGGGTCATTAATCATGTTAAGACACCGCTAGCCCAACATTTCTCATTAAAACCATCACCTTCTCTAGATTTTCGATGTTGTCAATAAATCACAAAAATAACTAACCGGGGTAAAAAATTCTCTAATGTATGCCACAAATGTCAAAAAACATGAACAAAAAGCGAGAATTTGAAGGATGCTTAGCGAGTTCCATCCCAAGGGCGCGTTTACCAACGTGAATACCAAATTCGATCGGTAAGCGCAAATGCCATGCGAGAAGGGCGCTGTGCGATTCGCTTAGCGTTTTCAAAACGTAACGTTTTTAAGCCAATTTATGAGAATACCAGTCCTGACGTGATTTTAGTTTGACATTTTCTTCCCTGGTTTTGAAATATCAAGTGCTTGTCAACCGCTGTTTTCGTTTATTTGTGTTTTTGGCAGTTTTTTATTAACTGTTGTAACGAAGTAACAATGTTTTTGTTTTAATTTATTTTCTGGACTATTTAAGCTCAGACTGTTAAAATTTTTACTGAAATCTGATGATTTTTTTTTGTTATTTTCCCTGGAAAAATGCCGTTTCCACATATCATTAAAGCCTCTCATAACTTTTGTTGCAATAAGACTAGATAAAATATTATTTCGAATAAGTCAATCCTCGTTCATTCCTAAAGAAACGTGGTTGTGTTTCATTTGGTTATTTCCGTTAGTTCTCGATATTCAGCCGAGCTCTGGTCTATAAAAGGGCAATTAATTTGCCTATGCGGTGAGTCGAGATGATCCGTTTCTCTTCAATCGTTTCAGAACTTTCAGACTTTTTCCTACAAAACTGGGCCACATTTTTAATAATGTCTTAAGTCATTACTTTAATTATTATTGTGTTGTCTTGGAGGACGTTTAGCTTATTTGATTGGTCTGGCTGATCACACATAGTTTAAAAATAGTCTGCCCAACAACAAATACCGGGTGGGCCAGAAAAAACCGGTCAATTTTTTTTTCATTATAACTTTTGAACTATACATACAATTTTAATGGGACAAACTGCACTTGGCAGATAATTAATCAGAGTTTCTTGCCGCGCACAACATGGTACGAATTAGCAAAATCGGTTCACTGGTTCTAAGAAAAATATTTTTGTTTCAACCATTGTTTTGCATATTATACAATTGCCTTGCCAATCATGTCTGCATTTATTTCCTTATAAATTCATTACTACTGAACCGATTTTAATGAAATAAAAAACATCCTGGTGAGAATTGATTGCTTTTCAAAGATCATGATCAAAGTTTATCACCATCTTAAAATTTAAAATCATACTTGATTCTTCAAAATGGCGTGTTTTTTCTTAGTTTCTGCAAATGTTTTAGTTTTTTTTAATTTGTCGAAAAGCACTACTTTTCCCCCACACAACAAGGTGCAAATTAGTAAAATCAGTGTGGTGGTTCTCAAAAAATCTATTTTTGTTTCAGCCATTGTTTTACAGATTATACGATTGCATAGCTAATCCTGTCTGCATTTATTTCCTTATAAGTTCGTTATTACTAAACAAATTTTAGTGAAATAAAAAAAAATTGTTGAGAATTGATTGCTCTTTAAAGATTATAATCGAAATTTGCCGCCGTCTTAGAATTTAAAATGTCGGACAGAATCATACTTGATTCTTCAAAATGGCGTGCTTATTCTTATTTTCCGAAAATATTTTAGTTTTTTTATTAAATTTATAGCACATAAAAAGATATAAATTAATTAAGTGCTTTTCTTAATTAAAAAAGAACTAAAATATTTTTTGAAAATAAGAATAAACGTGCCTCTTTGAAGGGTCATTTATGATTATTTCCGACATCCTAACTTGTAAGATGGCGGCAAATTTTGACTATAAATTTTAAAGAACAATCAATTCTCACCATGATTTTTTTTATTTCACTAAGATCGGTTCAGTAATAATGAGTTTATAAAGAAATTAATACAGACAGCATTGGCAATGCAACCGTATAATCTGTAAAACAATGGCTGAAACAAAAATAGATTTTTGGAGAACCACCAAACCCATTTTACTAATTTATACCTCGTTATGTGGGGGAAAAGTGGTGCTTTTCTATAAATTCAAAACAAAACTAAAACATTTTCAGAAAATAAGACTAAACATGCCATTTTGAAGAATCAAATATGATTCTGTCCACCATGTGAAATTTTAAGATGTTAATAAATTTTGATTATGATCTTTAAAAAACAATCAATTCTCAACAGGACATTTTTTATTTCATCAAAATCGGTTCAGTAGTAATGAATTTATAAGGAAATAAATCCAGACATGATCGGGAAATCAAACCGATTTTGCTGACTCATACCTTGTTTTGCCTGGCAAGAATGCTGCTTTTTTAGTGGTTTCAAAAAATTATTAAAACATAATTGCAACACAAGAATAAACGAGCATCTTTGAAGGGTACAATTTTATTTCGTCCGCCATCTTGGATTTTGAAATGGCGGACAAAAAAATTAATTTCTTCAAAACTCTGATTAATTCTCTGCCAAGTGCAGTTTGTCCCATTAAAATCGATGGTATAGTTCAAAATAATGAAAAAAAAATTGTCCGGTTTTTTTTGGCCCACCCGGTATAAAAATCAAGCGTTAGAAAATAACTTAAGTTCAGGTGTTTTTTAAGACTTGTGTCTGTGTGTTTTGGAAAGCGTTGGAAAAGACAAACATAAGCTTACAACTAATTAAGGCCATCAAAGAGTTATACCGCAATAGTAAGGCAAAAGTTAAAATAAAAGCAAAACTAACCAAGGGCTTTCAAGTAAATAAAGGTCTTAAACAAGGTTGCTGTATCTCGCCTACGCTCTTCAAGATATATTTGGAACAGGTCCTTAAAGTCTGGAAGAGAAAATGCCAAAACATGGGAATTCCGTTGAATGAAACCACCTTGTATACTTTATGTTTCGCCGATGATCAGATAGTGGTGGCTCAGGATTATGAGGACCTCGAATATATGACACGAAAACTAATAGAAAAGTACAATAAGTGGGGACTAGAGGTTAATATCAATAAGACAGAGTATATGTGTATTGGTGGAACGAAACAGGATCTAATCTTAAATACTGGGCAGCGAATTCAGTCCTGTGATGAGTATAAATACTTAGGTCTAAAAATTACAGCTGACGGAACACTAGACAAAGCTATAAAACATAGAAACGTACAAGGAAGAAAAGCAATAACTTTATTAAATGGAATAATTTGGGACCAAAGTATATCAAAACATAACAAAAAGCTTATATATAACACCATTGTAAAAAGTATTATTACATACGGCTCAGAAGTATGGCCAATCAAAGATAGAACAGAAAAAATGCTTTCCGCTACGGAGATGGACTATTGGAGAAGAGCAGCAGGGAAATCAAAAAGAGAAAGAGTTACCAATCAAAGAATAAGAGAAATTATGACAGTGGGTGAACGTACTCTAGTGGATGATATAAGAACAAAACAACTGGAGTGGTACGGACATGTACAAAGAATGGATGATGGAAGACTACCTAAACAAATATTACAATGGAAATCAACTGGCCGAAGAAAACGAGGAAGACCAAGGAGAAGCTGGAGAGAAGGAATAGATAGTGAAATAAGTATAAGAGGCCTAGATGATGAATTATGGGCAAACGGAAACGAGTGGAGATTGGGTATCGGAAGACGTAGAACGTTGTGAAACCGATAAATATATATATATATATATATATAACTTAAAAGACAGGCTTTGCCGAAACCGTTTTTAAAAACAACTTTTATTATTTTTAAAACTTATTACAGCCAATCGATCTTAAATCTAGATTCTAACTGATTATTATAACACATGTAAAAACTATTATTAATAAATCCGTAAGTAGGGAATAATGTCTCTGTCAGCATAAAGTTCGTACACCTTTGTAATATGATGGTAATATGTAACCGATAGGGTCATATAACTCCTCCACCCTTAGAAGGAAGCCTCCCCTGGGAGGGTGGTTTTCAACTTTTCTAATTCAGTAGGTTGCATAGAGTGTGTGGATCGCAACTGCTTGCTCTTTCTCCTTTGAAAGTACTTATGTCCAAAATACAATAGTGTTGCGAGAAGGATGATGTAAAGGCAGATGGTCCAACCACTTGGTACTAATAGGTTAGGGGCTGTATTTTCTTCAAATATCGGAACCATGGGGTTGATAATAGATTTTTCAAATTCTAGTTTCTTAAGATCTATGCGAAATTTTGGAAATTTTTGGTTTTGCACTTCTAATTTTGGTAAGTTTATTATCGATGGACTTGCAATTGTTTTCTCTTCAAAATATATTTCTTTTCCTCTATAAAGTAATTTACATGGTGTCTTGTTCACTAGGAATATGCCAGTGAGTTCTTGAGTTATAGTTTGTTCGTTGCAAATAAATTGAAGGCTTTCTGTTGAAGGAAAAACTGCTAAGTACTGATTTAATTGTGAAATGATTTCTAGGTGGTTTTCCAAAATGTTTAATTTAGTTATTTGGCACGTGCTGGTGTTTTCGTGCGAGAGGATATTTTTTTCGCATAACGCCCTTTGATTGCTTTGCAGATGTCTAGGGCAATGGAATGATTTGCCTTGGGCAATACACATGTCATTTAAAGGAATAATTTGGTCGTTTAATTTTGATTTTAGCAAGTATTGATTACTAGGAAGGATTGTAAAAAAATCTGATTCAATTTTTGAAGGAATCGATATTAATCGAAACAAATTAAATTGATCCTCAGTATCAATTGGAATTGATAGGAAGTACAAAATTTTCTTATCATCTACAAGACAATTAATTTTTATGAAAGATTCTATAAGATTTATGTTATCAACTTGTAAATCAAATGGGAATTGATCCCTATAGATTTCCGATATTCTTTTTAGCTCTGTGAGTAAATCATTTACCTTAATAATACTCGGATGCATTACGTTTAGTTTGCAAAATGTTAGAGAGTTTTCAATATCTTGAAAGATGCTTAATATCGCATTGTATAAAAGGATAAGTTCGTTATAAACGCTTTTGGTTAAAATAACGTTATCCAAGCCAGCACTATGTCGTATCAAAGAATGCAATTGTAAAATTTTTGTTTTTAACAGAATTTGGTTATGTTGAATACTTTCAACAGTTTTATTAAATCGGTCAATTAATTTTTGATTTACCGAGTATTGTAAGAATAGTTGATTTTGGGTACTTTTCTCATTACGTCGCAACTGGTCTAAAATATTGTAGATTTTTGAACCATCGTTGGCGTCTAGGTTTCCTGTTAGTCCCTTAACTATTGATCCTAAGCCATTTATGAGCCCTCGTTTAGATCTTTTTGACTGAAATATGATTATATTTTCAATTTTTTCTATTATTGATTGATTATAAAAATTTGAAATTTTTTCAAAGTTATTTATATCGCGTTCTAAAGGTGTGTTATTAGTGTACGTCTGTTTCAGCGTTTGATGTTGTGAAATTATGTTTTTGTATTGTTGTAGTAGGGGTCCTAAATCATAATAGTGAACGAAGGTATGTTCTGACCTTTGGAGTTTCGCAGGTCCAAGGTTTACGGGTAGGACGCCTAAGTTTTGGGTAATGTTGGTTACTCCTGTCCCTCTTAAGCTGATGGGTGCGAACAACCTAAAAGATGTTTATTTTTATTTACTTTTTTTCTTTTTCGAGGTTTTTTAATGTTTAGGAGATGTATTTTTTTGGACGTGTTAGAGTTGGTCGTCTCTATTTTTTCCGTTTTTCGTTCAGAATTCACTGAAACTATTGTTTTCCTTTTATATTTGTTTTTGATATTTGTTTGTTTTTGTTTGTTTTTTGCATAAACTGTTTTAGGATTTTCATGCAATTCTTCACGGGATGCGTTAACTTGGTATACAAGTTTTTGTCTTTCTTCTGGGATGTAATGATAAACTATTGGATGCATTTTTATTTTTTCACGGTGATTTCCGACAAAATTATTTAGTGATTGTTTTTTGATTTTAACATAAAAGGGAGATTCTGTTGGGATAGGTCGATGTTTAACTTTATAGCGGTCAAGGTGAATGACGCTTAAAGGTTCAAACATTTTTATTTTTAAACTTTTTTCGGTAGGGTTTTTTTCTGTGTAGGTGGTCTCAAAACTATTGACTGTTGTCAGGCATTCAGAAATTTCTACTTCTGCAAATTTTGTTTGGGGAATTACAACATCACTGTTTTCTGTATTGTTGACCTTGATGTTAATAGGTTGCTCGGTCATTGGAGCCAGTACTAAAATATTCGTATTTTTAAGAGTGCTATGAAATTTCAGTTTTATTGTCGAGTTAGGAGTGATTAAAGAATTATTTTGAAGATTGATGTCAGCTTTCAGTAAAGACAAATTATCGATTCCTAATAAACAGTCAAAATAGTTATGAAAATCGAAAACGTAAAATTTTAAATGTTCTAGATCTGAATTAAAAACTTTTGGACAGGGTATTTTCGTACTATATTTTTCTATTGAATTGCCATGCACGGTTAAAATTTCGAATGGGTCGTCGGTTAGAGATTTTTGGAAATATTTCTGCGCTATAGCAGGTTTTACAAAGGACCTTGTACTTCCGGTGTCTATTAATATTTTTAGATTATACTCAGGGAAAATTATGAAAGGTAATTTATTTTCGCTATTGGTCAAGTTCATCAAGTGAAATTGTGGGGGCTCGAGGCTGGTTTCTGAAAAAACTCGCTCGATTCCATTTGATCTTTTGTATAGTCCGTGTCGTCATCATACTGCTGATGCAAATTGTCTTCGAAGGCGTATTCGATTGTAGGTTGAGTCTGTGATTGATTTTCAATATTATTTATTTCTTCGATTATATAGTTTGATTGATAATTAGGTAGACGATTGTATTGGGGGTTATTTTGTAATGGTCTGTGAGGGATATTTCGGTTCTGGTAGGATTTTATTGTGGAAACTCCGCTCATTGGTGTTGGCTTTGGTAAATTAGGTTTAAAAACGTTTGATTGATTAAAGGCGTTTGATTGATTGAATGCGTTTGATTGATTAAAGGCGTTTGATTGGTTCGGTTTTCTGTTAAAAATCGGTTTATTTTGCTCTGGTCTATAAGTCAGCTGTGATGGTCTGTAATTCGAAGTAGATGGGAAATTGTCGGAAAAATTAGATTGAGGGAAACTCGTTAATGCCAAAGGGCTGTTCACTTTTGGTTTCATAAGAGGCGCATTTAGTTTTTGTGGGGAGTTAAAGTGTTGGTGTTTTTGGTTACTGTCGATTTGAAAATCGTTTGTAAGCATTTGAAGGGCTTCATTCATGTCTTTCGGATTTTTAGTTCGCATTAGAGAGCCAACCGGTTCTTTTAATCCGCGTAATAGAATTCTTAAAGCTAACGCTCTGCAAAATTTACCCAAAATCATTTTTTCTTCTTGGGCCCCGTGAGTCAAGAGATAAGAAGTTTGATAATTTAGTTGATGTTGAATTTTATTATAAAAATCAAAAGCTGATTCATTGCCTTGTTTCATTTCTGTACCCTCGATTACAAGGGTGCAAAGATCGCGTTTATCCCCATAAGTGCTGACAAGGGCGTCTTTTAAATCGCTAAACTTCGTAATGTTACAGGAAGCAATATTAATTGCCGCTTCACCTTTAATTTTACCTAAGATGCTTGACATCAAATATTCATTTTGAAAATCATTAACGTCTTCTGTGTTGTAAAATTTGGTGATTAGTTTTTGAGATATTTCTATGAATCTGGGTAATAATTCTGGTTCTCCATGGAACTCAGGAATCATGCCTAAGTATTCCGATTTTAATTGCGGAAGAGCCATTTTTTTATTTATTTTCAAATTTATAGAATTATCGAGTACACTATTATCTAAATCTAAAGCTACGTTTCCTATCAAGTCCGCTAAAAATTGATCAAGCTTTGAATTTTGATTTTGTTCAAAAGTATTGTCCAATTTTGGGCTTGGTGCGCGATGTTCTTCGCTTTGTGAGTCAGAATCAGAATTTGAGAGATCAGAATAATCAGTTTTTACGGAATCTCTAAATGACATGAGATATTACTTACAGCAAAACCATTAAGACTTCCAGCGATGACATTAGTAATCCAAATTCCTCGATATCCTCTCGAAAAACACGAATTAATCAACTATGTCCTTTAGTAGATCTTTTTCGTTAGGCTACTTCAGTTCACCTAACTGGACAGTCTTAGATCTAGCACGCACTGCACGTAAAATTAATCAAAAATCCAAAATTTCCGATATGCTTTCGAAAATCACGAGCCGATTACTATGTTCTTTAGTAGATCTTTTCGTTAGATTCAGATCTGTTACGCACTGCATGCACAAATTGATCAGTCTTTTTAGTTATTTATTTGTTCGATTGCCAATAAATCGTTAAAACGAACCGTCGATTATATTCTTTAATCTCACGTTTGGGCAATCCTACCGACTGCGCCACTTAAAAGACAGGCTTTGCCGAAACCGTTTTTAAAAACAACTTTTATTATTTTTAAAACTTATTACAGCCAATCGATCTTAAATCTAGATTCTAACTGATTATTATAACACATGTAAAAACTATTATTAATAAATCCGTAAGTAGGGAATAATGTCTCTGTCAGCATAAAGTTCGTACACCTTTGTAATATGATGGTAATATGTAACCGATAGGGTCATATAACTTATATATATATATATATATATATATATATATATATATATATATATATATATATATATATATATATATATATATTTATATATATATATATATATATGTCTGGCTGAAGCTCTGGCTCATGAGAGGTGTCGGGCAGTGTTAAATATCAATTTGTAACTTAGAACTATTTTTTCCCACCTTTGGAACCTGGTTCTGAAAAGCTGACCCATTACTCAACTTAGCGGGCACCCATACGTTTATACTACATATGTATAAGTGCTACTCGTTCCCACATATTCTGGTGCTACTCGTTCCCACAATTCTGTCCTTTAGAAAAGAACTTATGTCTGTGGGGCCTGGGCTCTTGGACTATAATACATTCTGTCGAACTTGAAATTTAACCTTGTTGAATTCCAATGGGTAAACTAAACTAAACTAAACCAAAATACCTTAGGGCATAAATACTGGTTCGAATTTGAAGTAATCATAGCTTGCTTTGAAAACAATGGCAAACGCAAATGTGTGTGTGTGCATGCGTTTGTTTGGACACGTAGACACCCAGCTGATGCGTGAGTGGATGCCATATTTGTTGTTTATTTACATATTGCGGTGGTTTTCGTTTGTCGTGTAAAACTGTGTTTTTTTCTGAAAAAAATAGGAAATAATTCACGTAAAACATGTGTGACAAAATATCCGTGAGAAGTAAAACAGTGCCACTCCATAGGTAAGTACTTATATTTTTCTTTTTAATTTGATAATAAAAATTAAGAGTGGTTTAGATGTCATTAAACCCTCTTCATTGTGTCTACAATAAATCTGTTTTTAATTTTAGAATAACTACAAATTTAATCGGCAATTCGATAAATTTGCATCACCATCTAGTTTTTAGATTAAGATAGAGACAACCTTAAATTTTTCACCTTTGTCAAATAATGTAGTGACGTAACGGAGTATGCTCCAAAACCACCGAAACTGACGCATGCGCAGTTAGCGAAATCCTGTCTACCCAAAAAAGTCCTGGATTCAGGAACTGCGTGTAAGAATGCATGGGTATGCCCTGTATGTATGTTCTAAGGTATTGTGGTAAACATGGGTTAAAGTTAATTGAAAAAACACTTACTCAGATGACCTGTCATCCAACATAAGTTCTTCCTGCTTGATTTCCTTTTCACTCTTCAATACAAAATCAACTGGTTCCGATTTCGAAGACAGTATAGCATCTTGGTCTCTCAGTCTGTAAAATAACAGCACTTATTTTTTTAATACGCAGTAACATTTAAGATTTGACATTTTCTTTAGTAAACGGCCATTCCACGGGACTATCAGAAATTAATAATAGTTTAAAATATACAGGAGGATTCAAAAGTACGCGGCATTCTGTCGATTAATATGGGTCCGAAAATGCTTCCTCAAGCCCAACTAACGTTTAAAGTTCTCGTGACGACACCCTCAAGAATTTCTTAAAAGTAACCGCAACGTACTCCCGCTACCTCTAAGTATAGCGACATGGTAGCTTCCTAATTGGGGAACCAATTTCAGGTTATTACTACTCAGCCACGTGTTTAAAGTCACTGTAGTAACGACTACACTACTACGTCGCAGCCAAGTATCTAACACGTCGTAAAGACTGTTTTTTTCCGTCATGGCGTAACAGTAGTTGTAGATAATATCATCATTTCTTTTAGGTAGAATTATTACACAATAGGGTTGACACTACAGTAAACCAACTGGCTAAGGTTTTTAGTTTAGTTATATCTATAATATGTACTATGTTATCTAAAAGTGCGAGAATTTACTAGCTGAGGATCAATATTCAACTGCGACGCAAATTTTTATGTGAAACATAAATCATATTTATTGCAAAAAACCGGCGCCTGTAAAATTGAGCCGTTTTGGTAGCTGATGTTGTGGTTTTTGAGGTTATGTTTTCATAATCGGCAGTTAATTCCAACAAATGGTGTATGGACTTTTGATAAGCTTCAATAAGTTTGTTTATAAAATAATGTATCTCCTTAATATAAGCTCAAAAAATGAAAATAAAAATATGAAAATTGCTATCTTACAAAAATAATATAGCGTCTTAAACAATGTTTCCTAATAGTATTTATGCTCTAAGGTATTTGGGAAACCTGGGTTAAATTAAAATGAAAAAAAACCTACTCAGATAAGCTGTTATCCAAGATAAGCTCTTCCTGCTTGATTTCCTCTTCATTCTTCAATTTAAAATCAATTGGCTCCGACTTCACGTTGGTCGAAGACAGTGCAGCATCTTGGTCTCTCAGTCTGTAAAATAACAGCACTTATTTTTTGCTACACAGTAAAATTTAAGATTTAACATTGTCTTTAGTAAACGGCCATTTCACAGGACTATCAGAAATTAATGAAAGTTCAAAATATACAGGCTGATTCAAAAGTAAGCGGCATTTTGTAAGGGGCGTAATCCATGCATAAAAATAAGGCAAAAAGTTCCTGTTAATATGGGTTCGAAAATGCTTCCTCAGGCCCAACTAACATTTAAGCTTCTCGCGACGACACCCTCACCAGTAAGAATTTCTTAAAAGTAACCGCAACGTACTCCCGCTACCTCTCAGTATAGCGACGTGGTAACTCCTTAAGTGGGGAACCAATTTCAGGTTATTACTACTCAGCCACGTGTTTAAAGTCACTGTAGTAACGACTACACTACTACGTCGCAGCCAAGTATCTAATACGTCGTAAAGACTGTTTTTTTTTTCCGTCATGGCGTAAAAGTAGTTGTAGATAATATTATCGTTTCTTTTAGGTAGAATTATTACACAATAGGGTTGACACTACAGTAAATAATCTGGCTAAGGATTTTATATTACGTACTATGTTATCTAAAAGTGCGAGAATTTACTAGTTGAGGACCAATATTCAACTGCGACGCAAATTTTTATGTGAGACATGAATCATATTTACTGCAAAAAACCGGCGCATGTAAAATTGAGCCGTTCTGGTAGCTGATGGAATTTTTTTGTTGTGGTTTTTGAGGTTATGTTTTCATAATCGGCAGTTCCAACAAATGGTGTTTAATATGGACATTTGATAAGCTTCAATTAATTTGTTTATAAAATAATGTATCTCCTTAACATAAGCTCAAAAAAAAAAAAAATATGAAATTTACTATCTTACAAAAAAAATATAGCGTCCCAAACAATGTTCCCTAATAGTATTTATGCTCTAAGGTATTTGGGAAACCTGGGTTAAAATAAAATGAAAAAAGACCTACTCAGATAACCTGTTATCCAAGATAAGCTCTTCCTGCTTGATTTCCTCTTCATTCTTCAATTTAAAATCAATTGGTTCCGACTTCACGTTGGTCGAAGGCAGTATAGCATCTTGGTCTCTTAGTCTGTAAAATAACAGCACTTATTTTTTGCTACACAATAAAATTTAAGATTTAACATTGTCTTTAGTAAACGACCATTCCACAGGACTATCAGAAATTAATGCAAAAAGTTCCTGTTAATATGGGCTTCTCGTGACGACACCATCACCAGTAAGAATTTCTTAAAAGTAACCGCAACGTACTCCCGCTACCTCTCAGTATACCATTTAGCGACGTGGTAACTCCCTAAGTGGGGAACCAATTTCATATTATTACTACTTAGCCACGTGTTTAAAATCACTGTAGTAACGACCACACTACTACGTCGCAGCCAAGTATCTAATACGTCGTAAAGGCTGTTTTTTTCCGTTATGGCGTAAAAGTAGTTGTAGATAATATTATCGTTTCTATTAGGTAGAATTATTACACAATAGGGTTGACACTACAGCAAACAAACTATCTAAGTTTTTTAGTTTGGTTATGGCTATAAATATGTACTATGTTATCTAAAAGTGCGAGAATTTACTAACTGAGGACCAATATTCAACTGCGACGCAAATTTTTATGTGAAACATGAATCATATTTATTGCAAAAATCCGGCGCCTGTAAAATTGAGCTGTTCTGGTAGCTGGTGGAATTTTTTTGTTGTGGTTTTTGAGGTTATGTTTTCATAATCGGCAATTAATTCCAACAAATGGTGTTTAATATGGACATTTAATAAGCTTCAATTAATTTATTTATAAAATAATGTATCTCCCTAATATAAGCTCAAAAAATTAAAATAGAAATATGAAATTTGCTATCTTACAAAAAAAACATAGAGTCCCAAACAATGTTCCCTAATAGTATTTATGCTCTAAGATATTTGGGAAACCTGGGTTAAAATAAAATGAAAAAAAAGACCTACTCAGATAAGCTGTTATCCAAAAAAAGCTCTTCCTGCTTGATTTCCTCTTCATTCTTCAATTTAAAATCAATTGGTTCCGACTTCACGTTGGTCGAAGGCAGTATAGCATCTTGGTCTCTTAGTCTGTAAAATAACAGCACTTATTTTTTGCTACACAATAAAATTTAAGATTTAACATTGTCTTTAGTAAACGGCCATTCCACAGGACTATCAGAAATTAATGAAAGTTCAAAATATACAGGGTGATTCAAAAGTAAGCGGCATTTTGTATGGGGCGTAATCCATGCAAAAAAATAAGGCAAAAAGTTCCTGTTAATATAAGTCCGAAAATGCTTCCTCAGGTCCAACTAACATTTAAGCTTCTCGTGACGACACCGTCACCAGTAAGAAGTTCCTAAAAGTAACCGCAACGTACTTCCGCTATCTCTCAGAATACCATAATATTATCGTTTCTTTTAGGTAGAATTATTACACAATAGGGTTGACACTACAGTAAACAAACTATCTAAGTTTTTTAGTTTGGTTATGGCTATAATATGTACTATGTTATCTACAAATGCGAGAATTTACTAACTGAGGACCAATATTCAACTGCGACGCAAATTTTTATGTGAAACATGCATCATATTTATTGCAAAAAACCGGCGCCTGTAAAAGTGAGCCATTTTCTGGTAGCTGATGGAATTTTTTTGTTGTGTTTTCATAATCGGCAGTTAACTCCAATAAATGGTGTTTAATATGGACATTTAGTAAGCTTCAATCAATTTGTTTATAAAATAGTGTATCTCCTTAATATGGGCTCAAAAAACGAAAATAAAAATATCAAATTTTCTATTTTCTATCTTCTATCAAAAAAATATGGGGTCCCAAACAATGTTCCCTAATAGTCGACAGGGTTACTTGAAAGTGAGCCTAAGTTGCGGCAACGTAACACAAACCACTTTTATGTTAAGGTTCCCTTTTTGTTTTAGATAGCACACTCGAATTTCTACTCTTCCGTCGCGGTAACGTATTAGTCCCTAGCTTCCGCCACTATAAAAACACCTTCACAGTAGTAGGGACAGTAGTAGGGACAACGCGATAAGTAATACCACTACCCAATGCTTGAACCTGGTTTTTGATGCGATGTTCTGTAGGATCGTGGTTTTGTGAATTTGTGAGTTTTTGTTGATTTAAACGATGGCGCCATTTACCGGGGAGAATACGTTACAAAAACCAATGCAAGTATTGTATTGCGAAAACTTATACAAGTATTGTATTAGAAATTAAAATAACTATTGTGATTATTTTACTAGAAACTAATCAAGTATGGTCCCTATTCTAGATTTTGTTATCGAGGAGCTAAAAGAACGCAGTAATATAAATAAAATCAACTTTTTTTTTAAATTTAAGTAAATAGTATTTTGTTTCAAGCCAGGGGTGAAATTAAATAACGAAAAATTCTTTTAAAAAATTATGTGCCTCGGCCGGGACTAATTGGCGTACATAGCCAAAGGTTCCTGGTTCGAGTCACTGAAAACTTTTATTTTGAAGATTTTTGATCCTTTAATTTTATCATTTTCACTCCTGGTTTTGAACTGTTGTTAACGGTTTTCATTATTGAACTTTGGAAAGTTGTATTTTATTTTTGTTGTCCTATTTCTCATACTATATTATTAAGAAATATTTGTTAAATGTTGGATGGTGTGGTGGTATATAGTAGTGATGATGCTTCAATACGAAACTGGTCTACTTGAAAATAAATGCCGTGGGGACAAAAAGACCGATTTGAACACTTTTTGTTTTCTTTTTTATACTGATTTTAATATTTGTTACTATAACTAAAAAAAGTAAAGGTTGAACATTTCTAGTTCGGTTGGAAATCTATGAAAAACTACTCCTATTTTATAAAAGGAGTCACAAAATAGGGTTGAGAATAGGCATGACCAAGATGCGACTGCAAAGAGTCGACGTTTCCAAAGTAGAAACAGGATTTAGTGTCTACTTTAAAAGATCGACATCATCAGGGCGACTACGAAATAACGACTAAATAGAAAGTAAAACTTTGGCAACGTCCTATCGTGGTAGAGAAGACTATCAGAATAGATTATCAAGAAACAATCCTAAGAAGAAGTTTAGAGGGTCGTTTTTACGAAAGCTCTACTTTTTCGTGATACTAGATAGTAGACAGAACTAAAAGTGCCGAATTTTCGTTTACCACCTACCATAACATAGTAGCAAAGTCTTTGGAGCGTGTAGCCGCTACTATAAATGTTAGTTGGGGGAGCTATGTCCCTTTGAATTTACCCTTGCCCTTTCCCCCGGTGACCACAGAGTAAAATTTTAACTTTTTCAATTTAGAATCTTATTTAGCATCAAATGTTTACAGAGTACACCAATTATAAAGGGTTTTAAAGTTATCGAGAAAAGATTTTAAGGTGTCCTATGCAAACGGACGTACCTCCCTAAAGAAGCATTTTGGAACTTATACTTATAGGAACTAGATAAGGAGGGCAAATGTATATACTATACATGTGAATGGTCAGTAAAAAACTATGAATTTAATTTTGGAATTTTGGGCCAAAAACCTATCATAAATCAATAGGCAATATCAAACAATTAAAAATGCGTTAGAGATGACAATTAAAAATGCGTTAGAGTTCTCACACACGTACCGTTCTCTTGCACGGATTCTAAGCGATGTCCCACACTCGGGAGCGGAAATTTCGCCCAATGTCATTTGTCAAAATAAAAGTCAAATGTGAGCGCAACAATGCCAAATTTACTAATAAAATAGGCCTGAAAATTCAAAATTTCATTCATAAACAGGTACTTTTTGCGTTGTTTTTATGCAAGGATTACCCAAAAGAATGCCGCTTACTTTTAAATCACCCTGTATATTTTTTATTTACCATGTAATTTTAGCTTTCTGTACGTATGAAACGATATGATAGATAAAAATCGACCTAAAAATCTAGGAATGTTATAGGAGTTCATTGATGTCCATGTATGGTATCAAAATAAAAATAAATGGATCCATGACGGATCTAGCCTCCTAGCACACTCCATGCTATATCAGCCTTGAAAAGTTTTTTGTAAATATCTCAGTAACGAAAGCCTCTACAAAGTTTTTATGTATTTAAAGTTAGCATTTTGGAAATTAAAAAAAAATTATATGCTCATAATTTGGCGTTAGTTATCCATAAATTAGTAAAGTTTGCAGAACACTTATAGAAATAATGGATGTAATTAATTATCCGTAAATTAGTAGTAAAAACAAAAAATTTTTTGGTGGTGTGGTGTTTTTCTAAAATTGTTATCCACTAAAACTGCAAAACAGAGGGCTTTGCCTACATTCTGTCCTTTTAAGAAAAATTTAGCGAAAGAACATTTCAGTATGATTATGATAGGCTGCCACTAGTGACGTCCCTAAATGTAAAAATATTTGTTATTTGTAAAAAACTCGGAAATTGGCCAACTACAAACTTTACTGACAATTAATCAGACTGAAAAATTCCAAACCTAAAGTTTGATTTGGAGAAGTTCAAAGTTTTCCAGGACACATGAGGACATTGAAAGACACTTACCCAGTTGAGCTGTCTTTTAACATGAGCTTAATTTCTTCTTTGGTCATTTCTTCAAAGTCATTTGGTTCTGATTTTACAGTAAATGTAGATATGGGTTCTGCTTCCGCCATTCTGTAAAAGACCAGCCAATAACAAATTCATTCTATTATTAACGAAATTCAGTCAATTAAGAGTGTTGAATTTGTTTTATGTTTGTGCGTGCAAGGGCTGAAAAATAACGGAATTTCCTTCGATAGGTCGCCGGTATTGGCTTCACAAGCACATTTAAAACTAATTGTCGGTATTGACGATTGAAAATGGAAAGTTACGATACATATGGAATTTTATATGAAAAGGCACCTACCTCGGACTCTCTTGCAGCTCCAGTCGACGTTTAAACGTCCAGTTTTTTCACCTCAAATTCACTTTTTTCGGGAACGTGATTTTGCTAGTGTCTTGTTGTGACGGTGGTTCTTTGCGCACTCATCGCGGCGCTGCTTGTCTTCCACGTGTCCGGTGCCGTGAAACCCCATATGCATATTTTAGAGCGCGAAAATTTAAACTATTTTAAACGCGCAGAAAAGGAAAAGAAAATGAAAATTAGGAAATTTCTTGCTTGCACCAACATTTTCCGGCCGCCAAAACACGTGTGTTTTTACTTAGTTAAGAAAAGGAAAGGAAAGAAAAATTAAATAGTATTCGCCTATTAGCAATTAAACGATACAATTTAACATTAACCCAAATATGCATTAGATAATGCATGTAAATTAAAATTAAAAGAAATGAAAAAATACTTAGAAAAAATTAAGAAAGAAAAGAAAATTTTGCCTTATGCGTCGGGCATAGGCAAAGGACATAGTTTCACCACTGGTCGACGATATGTTCCTGTAGCTGTTTTAACGGTCACAACACGAATATGACCGTCTGAGCCAGGGTGTACGTCGACAATTCGCCCAACAGCCCATTGCAATGGCGGTTTTTGTTCATTCTTTACCACGACTAAAGTATTTAGTTTAATATTGTTAGAAGCCTCTGTCCATTTAGAACGCTGTTGCAAGGTGTTTAGGTACTCCAAGTTCCAGCGTTTCCAAAAATCGGACTGGAGCCTTTGCACCAGCTGCCAGCGGGACAGGGTGTTCAACTTGGAATCAGAAAATTCGGGTTCTGGTGCGGAATTCAACGGTTCCAGGGTAAGAAAATGACCAGGGGTCAGTGGAAGAAAGTCATTCGGATCCATACTTTGGGCATACAGAGGCCGGCTGTTTAGTATGGATTCGACCTGACACAAAAAAGTAAAAAACTCTTCATAGGTTAACCGTTGCTCACCTATTACACGTTTTAAATTTGCCTTGGTGGATTTAACTCCTGCCTCAGCTAGTCCGTTTAGGTGCGGACTACCAGGACTTGAAAAATGCCAGGTAATTTTTAGACTGTGACATGCTTCCTGGGAGTACTGTTTGAGTAAACGATCAGCTCCCATTCTTCCTCTTCTTGCCACAAATCTCTTAAAAGCCGCAAGAAAGGTAGGGGTGGAAATATCGGAGGTAAGTTCTAGGTGAACTGCCTTTGTTGCGGAGCAGACTAAGACAAGAATATAACCTTTGGATACCTTTGCACCTCGGTACTTTCCCATTGTAATTGGAAAGGGACCACAATAATCTATGGCAACATGTGAAAATGCCTTTACTTGAGAGATGCGTTGAGCAGGCAAGTTGCCCATGATTTGTACGGAAGGTTTAGGATTTAATCGATAGCATAAAATGCAATGAGAAGTTACGCTCTCGATTGCATAGCGAGAGGAAAGGATCCAAAATTGTTGTCTCAAGAGGTAATGCAACGTTTTTTGACCGGGATGACAGTACCTTTTGTGAGTGTACTCAATGACAAGTTGAGTAAGACGGTGAGAACGTGGTAAAAGTAAAGGGTGTTTTGCTGAATAAGAGAGTTCGGAAGAATGTGGTAATCGACCCCCCACTCTTAAGCAGCCTTGTGTATCTAGAAAAAGTGAAAGTTTACGAAATTGTTTAGGAAGTAGCTTTGTGTCATTCAAACGTGAAATGAGATCAGCAAAGATGGAACGTTGAACATGCCGAACGAGAACAATAAGAGAATGTTGAAGTTCTACTTCGGTAATATTTTCGTTAGGATATTTAGATTTCTTTTCGGTAAGGCGAAAAATATAGGAAATTATGCGTTGAATTTTCTCTAGGGAAGAGTAACGAGAAAGAAAAGTATCAAGCATGTGTGGTTCAACTGTGCATGTTTGAAATACTGATTTTCGTTCTTCCAGAATAACCTCGTTTTCCGGAGGGTCTGGACAGCGAAAATCATCAGGCCAGCTCTCTTTTGGTAGCCTAAGAAAACAAGGACCTTCCCAATACAAGTCATGTTTGACAAGTTGATTAGGCATAAGACCGCGCGAAGCACAGTCGGCTGGATTTAGCGCTGATGGAATATATTTCCAGGCCGTAGGAGAAATGGTTTCTTGAATGTGACAGATACGGTTTGCCACAAACGTTTTAAACCTGTGAGGTGAAGCCGCCAACCAGCATAGAACCACTTGGGAATCACACCATGCACAGATTTGGTTGAAGTTAAGAATATCTGAATAAGTGTTTCGAATAAAGGAAATTAGGTCGCAAAGTAAAGTGGCACCAAGAAGCTCCAGTCGCGGAAGACTGACTGTTTTCACTGGTGCGACCTTAGATTTGGCCATTACAAGAAAGGTATGGATTTCTCCGGATACTGACTCCATTCTGAAATAGACCGTAGCCGCGTAACCTATCATAGAGGCGTCTGAAAAGCCGTGAAGTTCAATGCTACGTGGTTGATCAATGGAAAGGCGTCTAGGTAAATGAATATTTGAAAGATTTGGAAGTTCGGTTCGAAATTGATTCCAAACATTTACGATATGCGGAGGAGGCTGAGAATCCCAGTCCAGCTTCTCCTTCCACAGATCTTGCATGAGATGCTTAGCAAGTAAAGAAACGGGAGAACAGAAACCTAAGGGATCAAAAATTTTCATGATTTGAGATAAGATACCTCGCTTGGTGCATGGTTTATATTCTGGTACGACCAAGTAGGTAAACGAATCTGAGATAGGATTCCATTGGAGACCTAATATTTTTACAAAATTAGGTTCGGATTTGTCGAAACGAATGGACATTTGTGTTTCTGATTCTGAGAATGAGGAGAGAAGTTCCGGACTGTTGCTCGCCCATTTTTTAAGTTCAAACCCTCCTAGGCGCAACAGGGAGATTAACTCCGACTGAAGTTCTTTGGCAGAGGCCACAGAATCCTGCCCAGTGAGCACGTCGTCGACGTAAATGTCTTTAAGAAGCACCTTGGAAGCATTAGGATACCTTTCAGACTCAAGTTTAGCTAGTTCTTGTATAGTACGAATAGCTAAGTAAGGTGATGACTTAAGTCTATAAACAACTGTTCTTAAGGAGTAGGTTTGGACAGGATCATCCTCAGAAAATCTCCATAGAATATTTTGATAACGCGTGTGCTCAGGAATAATTAAAATCTGTCGGAACATTTTTACTATGTCAGTAACAAAGGCTACAGCATGAATTCGAAAATTAAGTAGAATTTCACGGACATCATTTTGCAGTTTAGGACCTGCGCACAACGTCTCGTTGAGTGAGACACCTCTGGGACTACGTTGAGACCCATCAAAGACCACTCTTATCTTCCCAGTGTTCCAGACACTGTGATGAGGGATAAAGTAGGAATTATCCAAGACATCTTTAGATATAGGCGTAGGAATAGGTATCATGTGACCAGTGTCTAAATAATCTTGCATAAAATCTTTGTAAGCTTGATAATTAGCTGAGTCTTTGAGAAGTCTAGCTTCCTGAAGCTTGAAACGTTTTAAAGCGATTGGATAGGTGTCACCCAACTGGGGTTCTAAGTTTATGAAAGGTAATGGAACGACGAATCTACCTGATTCGTTGCGTGAAACTGATTGTGAAAATAATTTTTCGCACATAATATCCTCAGGACTGTGATGAACCTTATGTGGAACCTGCTCTATCTCCCAGAAGCGCTCTAGGCAGATATCCAGAGATGGTTCGATGGAAGTGTAACAGCTTATGAGTGATTGTGGATTTTGTTGCTTTGAAGTTTCAACTTTACCAATCAGCACATAGCCAAAGATGCTATTAAAAGCACTAGGTTGTCCACGCTCTCCGTGGATAACTCCCTCTTGTAAGAGATGCGGAAAAAGTTCACAACCTACTAGGACATCAATGGAACTTGGTATATGAAAGTTTTGATCAGAAAGTTTGATATTGCGAATGTGATTCCACTTGCTCGAGTCGACAGCGCAAGAAGGAATCTCTGTACAAAGTTTTGGAAGTACTAAAGCCTCAAAATCAAAGGTAGGTCCCGCTTGACCTTGAGGTTTGATAAGACATTTCGTCTTACCTTTGGTATTGGAAGATGTCATTTGATTTAAGCCTTGAATAGAAGTAGAAAAGAAGCTTTTCGAAAGACCTAAACGATTTAGACATTTTTCTGAAATAAAGTTTGCCTCTGAGGCAGAATCGAGTAAGATACGAACTGGTTGGTAATGTCCCCTTGAGTCTAACATGTCAGCTACAACGGTAGAAAGTAGAAAAGTGGAATTTTTGGAAATCATTGTCGCATGACAGTTTGTGGAATGGCTTCCTGACATAGGGGTGCTATTGGAATTGGAAAGTGGAATATTAACGTTCTCTGGAGGATAAGAATCAACACTCACAGAGGGCGCTACTGGTTGTGGAACGTGAAGAAGACTGTGGTGCCTAGCTCCACACGTAAAGCAGTTGTAGGAGGAGGGGCAATTCACGGTCTGGTGAGCAAAATGTAAGCAATTTTGACATAGATTCACCTGCCGAACATAACCCATCCTTTCCTGTGGACTTTTGTTTTGAAATTCGATACATTTCGATAATGCGTGATTCGAAGAACATAGGTAGCATTTTATTTTTGGATTAAAAGTTCTGTTCTGATTATTTTGTATTTGAGGGTTGCTGCGTTGATTGCTATTTTGTAAAGTATTTTGTTGATTTCTTGAATTTGAACTTTGATTTGAAATAGTTGTATTGAAAGCAGAAGGTGAATTAAAATTATTAAAACTGTTTCTCTGAAAACTGTTCTGTTGAGAATTACGCGTAGTTTGAGGTTGTCTAGGGGTTTGATTTTGCCTACTAAAACTGGGCATTTGCACTACAGATTCGAGCGCAACACAATGATTTTCTATAAACGTGTAAAGATCAGTGTAGGACGGGATTTCTGAATTGTTTTTCTCTCTACTATAGTAAAGTTCGAAATCAGTCCTCATCTTGACTTCAAGTTTTGAGAGCATCATGTTAAAAGTAAGAAAGTCCCATTCTTTTGTAGGAAAACCAAGCTCATTTAAGATGGCTAGATTCTCAGAAAATGTATCCAACATGGAACGTAATTCTTTCCCAGAACTGGATTTAGTTGAAAGAAAGTTAATAGCATTCAAAGCGGTAGTAGCAATAATTCGTTTATTTTGATACCTCTTTACTAAGGTTTCATACGCAATGTGATAATTGCTATCTGCGAGGGGAATGGTTTTTACTAGAGAAAGGGCTTCATTCAGAACAGAACTCCGCAATTGTTGAAATTTCTCTATATCACTTAAATCAGAATTTTGATGTACCATGACTTTAAATAAGTCAAACCAGTGTTGCCAGTCTTTATAATTACCATTGAAAATTGGCAACCGTGGTTGTGGAAATGATCTTGTATTTGACCTCTGAACAATATTTTGTTGGTTAGGGTTGCCTACGTAATTGACAGGGTTGGCCCTAAAAAGGTCGTAGTAAATACCCTTACATTCATAATAAAGGTTGTCAAAGTCTTTTCTAGTTTTATCCTGCTCGTCAAATGAAAGTTTAAACTCTTCGAGAGAGCCAATAATTTGGTTATGAAAATTATAGAATTGAGCATGACATTCTTCGACGTCTTCATATCTGGATTTGAACAAAAAGTGAAACGCTGTATCCGACTTCGCTTTCAAAGCTACCTCGTGAGCTTCCGCCATTTGGTTGAAGCTCAAAAGCCTTTTGTCGCAAAGTTTTTTCTGTTTTTGCGTAGACATTTTTGTTTTTGAAAGTTAATTTGTTTTTAAAATTACCCAAAAAATTGCTTAAAATATAGCTTAAAATACAACCCGAATTTTAGCAAAAATTAAACAATTTTATTATTTTAATTTTATTAACTTTTTTCGAAAATTTTGAAATGAAGTGTTTGTAAGTTTGTCTGTATGTTATTATTTGAACATATCCCTTTAAAAAAAACTTTTATGTCTCACCAAGGATTGAACCCCGCACCTTTCGATTCCAAGTCGCACACTCTGTGCATACGACTAGCGGTCCCGTCTGAAAGTTTTTAAGAAACGACGGTATTCGAAGACGGCGACACTTGCACCTGCGCGTTAACGCGACACCTGTAAAATCGATAATTAGAAAAGTAGGTGGAAGAACCGCCTTAAAATTTTCACTTTCGGCGTATTGACGCCACTTTTACTGAAAATGTAATGAACAAAGCGATCAACTTTCTTTGATGAACTAGTAAACTATACGAAATATGAGCATTGGCTCTAGCTATTTTTGAACGGTAATAAACACTTCGATCAACTTTGAAGGAACATATCCCCAACAGGTCCTAAAACAATATGGTCTGATAATTGAAATTGAAATAAATTTTGAAATTTGAAATAGAAAATAGAAATTTGGAATTTTTGTAGGAAATTGCTGAACCACAGGAGTCTAGGTAGTTTGGAAAACTATTAATTTGGGTCGAAGGGCCATTAAATGTGCGTGCAAGGGCTGAAAAATAACGGAATTTCCTTCGATAGGTCGCCGGTATTGGCTTCACAAGCACATTTAAAACTAATTGTCGGTATTGACGATTGAAAATGGAAAGTTACGATACATATGGAATTTTATATGAAAAGGCACCTACCTCGGACTCTCTTGCAGCTCCAGTCGACGTTTAAACGTCCAGTTTTTTCACCTCAAATTCACTTTTTTCGGGAACGTGATTTTGCTAGTGTCTTGTTGTGACGGTGGTTCTTTGCGCACTCATCGCGGCGCTGCTTGTCTTCCACGTGTCCGGTGCCGTGAAACCCCATATGCATATTTTAGAGCGCGAAAATTTAAACTATTTTAAACGCGCAGAAAAGGAAAAGAAAATGAAAATTAGGAAATTTCTTGCTTGCACCAACAATGTTGGTGTTATGTTGTATAACACACTAACTTTTAAACAGCATTTTGAGTGACAATCACAAAAGAAAATTTTAAGGTTTAAGGCTTACAAGTAAAATTATACTAAAGCCTAGTTTCCACCAATGCGTGCCCACCCTGAGTAAAAAAATGCATCACGTGACGGGACATGGATTTGCACCGGTTTTAAATGCAGCGTCACCTGATGCATTTTTTGAGTCAGCGTTGGCATGCATAGGCGAAACAAACGCAATTTAGCGTTGACCTGATCTAGAAAAGGCAATGTGTGTCGTAGGTCACGGTATGGATTCTTTCTTTCAATCGATACTTTCATCGATCGATGATATAGCAGTTTTACTCGCATGCTGCTGTTTTAGTTTCTCTCGTATTTCGGTAGATGGCGCTTCATGTTCCGTACATGGCTTTGTTTTCTCACTAACAATGTAAGGTGGGAGATAAAGCCGTCTACTGAATTTGTGAACGGTGTCACATCGACCAGCAGTGTTCTGAGGAGTCCCATAAGGACGAAACAGTTAACTGTCAACACTTATTAGGTGTCCATTAGATCTTGGACCCCCGTGAGGTTAAGCTTTCGAGCTACCCACGGAAAAATACTAGATAAACAAAAAACCGTTAATTTTCTTTTTACCCGATTAGCCACGAAAACTTGCTTGAATTTTAATTTACGGGTACTAAATTTGACATTTTTTATCTTTAACGATTAATCCCCATTATGATATCTAACTAATAAATATTTGTTTTGCTTCCTCCTTTACCAATTTATTTTCTCGGCGCGATGTTTTTTGTTTTATTCGAGATCTCCGTTTTTATCGCGACTCGTCTGTATGCCACACCGTTTACATTTAATATTTAAAATTATTGGTGTCAATACGTAGAAGGAGTCTTGCTGGTTTTTGCTTTCTTCCATTGTGAGTTTTGTGTTTACGATAGAATTAGTGACCTGATGCTTTTGCAGGTATTTTTGTAATATTCCCAATTTAAAGCTAACTATAATAGCTAGTCACAGTATCCTGTTTGTATTTTTGTTCTTTTGCTGTATTACATCAACTCAAAAACCACTTTTCTACGTTTGCTTGTCAGAAAGCCCTTATCCTGGTACAATACTTTAAAATTAAAGAAAAAACATCACAAAAGTTTACCTCCGAATTGTCGTTTAAAGGGTAAAAAAAATCACAAAATAATTACATTTTTACAATTCTAGCCTGGTTCTTTATACATATTTGAAAATCAAAGCTTTTCACTAGCTTGGATAGGCTTATTTAACCTTCGCTATTACAGTCAAACTTGTTTTATGTTCATTTAACAATATTCATAACAGACAATAATGCGGCCGTAATAGCCAAGTTTTCCACCACTCCCTAAATCATTATTTGTTAAAATTAAATCAAGAGTGGAATTTCTTGTGCTACAGAATCTTGTCACATCATGTACGATATTACTTAATCCTAAGTCTTGCATGTGATTTTTAAAATTCCTTGATATATCTACATCTCTAAAAAACTGTATAATTTTTATAAAAATGCATTCTCTTCACACCATTCTTGAAAAAAAGATTCAAAGTCTTTTATTCTAGAGCTGGGTGATCTATAAACAATCTATAAACACTAGCAATTAAATATTTTTTTAACTGAAACATAATAGTTACCAAAACCCGCCAATAATGCTTCTGCTTAAAAACCCGTTCCACCCCAACAACTCTCGCATCATTCCTAATGTAAAGTAAAACTCCACCTGTCTTTCGACTATCGCTATCTACCCTTTCTATATTATAACCATCAATTTTAATTTCGTGATTAAGAATATCAGAAGTCAAACAGGTTTCAGAACGCAATCCTATCCTACAAGAATTACTTCTGGGTGATGTTCTAAGAAAGACTGTTCAGGTGTTAGCTGAACATTGGTTTGTAAATCAGTTTTAGAAAGCTCAACTGCTGCCTTAGCTGCAATACTATTCTCAGATTCGTTTATAGTGATGTGTTTTAAATTGGAGATTTATTTTCTTTTTTATTAAAATCTCTAATACTTTGTACAATGATCTCTGCAGCTTTGTTACGACCCCAATCGTGAAGGTACTTGCCATGTCGTTTATAATCGCTTACTTTCAGATTGTTACATGTTTCAATAAAATTTAAACTGTTTTAAAATTCCTAACAGAATCATAAATAAAATTATTAATATCATCAATTAGTTTAAATCTGGACCAACTATTCTTACAATTAAAAGGTAACAAACACAATAACAAATTGGTTTTGTAGTATCTATTAACTAACCACAACAAACTATCCAAAGTGGAATATTCATCATTAATATCCGCCAGTAAAACGATAAAATCCGATTTGTTAAAATCCTTAATATGCGTGCGGATTTCATTGACCACATTGTTAAACTTGGCGAAAGGTTTACAAACTACCTGCAGGGTGTACTGCATAAATATTCATACAGATGTTTCCCTGAATCATCTGTAACCAACAACACTCTTGGGATCCTTTTCGTCTTATTTATGCCATCTTCTGCATTAAATTCTCCTTTATTTGAGATATCTGGGTCCTGGTGTCAATGTCTTCTTTCTGTCTATGTTTCATAATTGATGTTTCCCTGAATCATCTGTTACCAACAACACTCTTGGGATCCTTTTCGTCTTATTTATGCCATCTTCTGCATTAAATTCTCCTTTATTTGAGATATCTGGGTCCTGGTGTCAATGTCTTCTTTCTGTCTATGTTTCACAATTTCACTATTGTAGTTCGTTTTTAATTTGTGAATGTAATTTTCCAACCTTTTATTCTCTTCCTCATACAGTCTTATTGTCGACCATTTTCTTGGCATCTTCTTTAAGCTCCTGCAGTTCAGTTTTTAGGCTTTTTATAGAATTTTCCTTGGTGGATATAATAAACAAATATTCTTTTATAACCATTTCAGCTGTCATAATTTTTGAACTTATATCTTCGATCTTATTTTGTCCTTCCTTCACTAAATCTACCTTAGTTTTCAGTTCTTCATTCATCCTATGTTTTTCAGCTTGTAACTTATACCTCTTCTTTATATATGTTGCAAGCCTCTTTCATTTCTTTAAGCTTTTTAGTTTAGTTAGTTAGTTTAAAGCTTTTATTTAGCATATTGCAACAAAATTTATTAATATAATTTCAGTCTTAAAAAAAAGGATATACCTTAAAACTGGTTCAAATATAAATAATCTTTTAACAATTTTAAAATTTTTTTAAAACCTCTTTGTTCTATTATTTTTCAATTTATTATAATCACTTCACTTCACTCAGATACCTATATTTTCCGTTTTGACATTGCTATTGCATTTGTAAAAATGATTTGTTGGCAATAAAGAATAACAAACTAACTTAAAACATTTATAAATATCGATTTATGTACTATTAATTTAGAGGAAATATTTATGTGAAAGTCTTCTTTTGATCTTGTATTATAATCATGAACTTCTAAATTTTGGTTATTGGAGAAGTTAGCTATACTTTAATTTCAATTCCTTTAACAGATAAACAGTTTCACATACTTGAGTTCTTTCTACAAAAAATGTCTTTGATATGATTTCACTACTTTTTTAAGGGATTTCATAATTTTATAAAATTATAGAATAAAGTAGTATAATTTTATCTATTAAATCTGTTTTTTCAGTATGATCAGTGAAATTTGTTACATGAAGGGCTATTGTTATTTTTTAACCATTTTTATTTTGAGAAACTGGTTAAACTTTTGTGTCTCAAGTAGTTTTATGCTAGTTTTAACAAATAAAATCTAAACATAAAATTACAATTTTATTGGAGTTAGGCTTTTGCTGAGTTCCACTAAGGTGTACCTACTAGAAACTTATCTACAATTTATGTTCTATTTCATAAAAAATCACATGAAATAAATTCTTCACACAAGTATGGCTAACTCTAGTAACAAGCTAGAAATAGATATGTATTTTCAGTTTCACAATAAATCAATTTAATAGAAATTATGATTTATAGCCTATTGACTAATAAAAGTTATCAATCTAGATAATATTGTACTACATGATAAAAATTGTAAATGGCATGTTTACAGTAAAGAAGGATATCACAGATAAAAGAGCCTGATTTTGGATAAAAAAGCTAGACATTTAAAAAAAAAGCCCAAAAAAAGATTCTCCAAAATCTTATATGACATAAAAAAAACTTGATGGTAAAAAAGGCCTCTAAAAAAGCTTGGAGACCACAAAACAACAAAAACAGTCCACTTCTTGACTTGGTTTTGGCAGGAAATGGGGATAGAAAAAAAGTTGAGTGTGAGTTTTTGATTTTTTTAAAAAACTTATTTATAAATTTTGTCAGTTTGTCAAATTCCAACTCTCTGGAAGTGGATAATGTAGTTCTACACTACATAACTTTACAAGTATGGGCAGTCCCAAGGGCTGTCCCAAATTACTTACAATAGTTAGCTCAAAAACTACAAGTTGCAAATGTTATGGGTAAAACAACAGGCAAAATGTTCCGTGTAGACCTGCCTTAAGGTGTTTTCAAGGATGTTTTTAATTTTGCACATTATATTCATTAATTAATTCATTTCGGTTTGGTTAGCCTATGCATTGAAGACCATCTAGCCACAGTCTGCAACTTAATGCTCTGATTTCTAATTTGGACAGTCACAACACACTCACATTCATACACACATAGACCCCCATGGTAGGCAACTTTCTTTTTCTCATGGAGGATTTAATTTTGCCTGATGCTCTTTGTCAATCATAATAGCACGATAAAGAACCCTGCTTTATTGTGCTAGCGCCATCTACGCTCTTAACACGGGACCACCGGCTTAACGTGACTTCCGAACCACGGTTTTGTATTCATCATCAACTTTGCCTACTTCGTTGATGGCCAAACTTCGCCCAAGACAGGCTTTACCCCCTACTCCCGGTAAATCTGTATTCACAAACGAAAAGTAGGTTCGAGTTTGTAGTGGCAGGCATGGGATTCGAACCACACACCCTCTGATTGGCAATCTGGGCCACTTTTGCACATTATATTTTTATTTTCTGATTTTGAGCACAAAACACCAAATTTTGAGGTAAAAAAATTTAAATCAAAATGGCTACCAGAGAATGACAGTCAAGAAAATGGCATATCAACGATTTTTCTGTGGACGTGATAAGGACAACGTATGGGTCTGTTCACTAACTAAAAACATATTCTCTAAACGTATATTACCACACAACTTGGAGCACTTTTCAAATCTAAAGACAAATCTTCGCGATATAAGAAACCCAAAGTGTGGTTTATAATTTTCTTTTGGCTCAAATATGTGTAACCGAGAAAGATAAGGATAACCGCTGTTTGAACAATCAAACTCAAGAGGTTGGTTAACTGTTTCTTATCAACTGCAGCACGGCGAAAGGAAGGATATATAATGTTTTTCAATTGTTGTATGTACGTAAGTAAATATGTTTGTGTCACGCTAGAGGCTAAACGGCTGAACGGATTTTGACAAAAAAGGTGTCATTGCATTAAGGCATACAATTTATCTAAATATCAGGCGATTTTATTAAAATGCCATTACCCATTGCAAAGAATGTCTTCTAATTTGCTGTAGCTACTTTGTAGTCCTCCCTGCTCCTACCCATCACCCCTCCTGTCATTCCCCGCACCCTATTCAAAAATCATATATACGCTTTCAGATTTTTTCCAACACCATTTTAATAGCGCCCCCCGCCTCTCCCTCACTCCTTCACGCCATCCCTAATTAGTAATAGTCATAGCTATAACTTTCACAAATATAACGCGATTTCAAAAGTTCTTTCTGCACGCGCTTGAAGACTTTTTTCCAACATCATTTTACTAGTTTATCCCTCTCTCTCTCCTCCCCTCCCTCCTTATTATTGTAATAAAATAAAAGAGTTTAACCTGTTCGAACTATAACGGAAAACGCCATAACGTCACTGGAGTAGTGTTGCCAGATCAAAAAATTGAAAATCACCAGACGCCCATTAAAAAATTGGCGTCCAAAAAAAAAGGTCATACTCTCTTTTTTATTCATTTGATACTTTTTGTTTCATATACCTAGAGGTTACAGAGTGTTTCATAATCATGTCAATATAGAATCATTTTTTTTCAAAATTTTTTCATTAGGACAGTGTCACAAAATCACCAGTGAAGTGTTCTTGATAAGCCGGGTTGTTAAGGATGTGCAATAAAAGTCGTTAGATAGTTTCGAATCCACACAGGGCACCTTTCTATTGGTTTAATGGAATTATAATATAATCACACTGTATAGCTTATTTTAACATTTGATATCACAATTTTCCGGCGTGCGAGTCAACATGGCCGAACAAAGGGGCAACTCAAGTTAAACGAGGACAATTTTTATTTTAGACGAACGAAATAGAATGGACGGATACTGGACGCAGACTTGCGCCAGAAATCCCACTTCAGGAAACTCCCCATGCGCTTGTGCGCTGTTGCCAGTTTTGTACGCACCGTTTGGTGTAAATTGCACCAAACCTAATAACCAGAGTTCAGTCTTTCTCAAAAAATGTTCACCAAATACGTTGAAAAATCACCAAATCTGGTGAATTTTCACCAGATCTGGCAACACTGCACTGGATGCGAAAATAATAATCAGCTGTGATCAAAATTGGTAAATCGCCTATTTGGCTATCATGTGTTCAATAAATTTCATTTTTATCAATAAATACATGTCGTGTTGATGTTTTGTGATAGATTTATTATATAAAAGATAAACTAGCTTGAATTTCACCAGCATTGTTCACGAAAATATATTAAAGAAATTCATAATTTCCGCGTGTATTAAAACTCCGCTGCAAAAATGGCGGGAAAACGGCAGGCAGCTTTAATTTCACCTCTAGTTTGGAAATACAGATAATATTAGGTACGATACAAGTACAACAAAAACCTATATTACGGCACAAGAGTTTTAAAGATTCGTTTATTATTAAGGGAATATTATAACGACATTAGGTACAAAAAAATTATATTTGATTAATGTTTCGTACAATAAACCTTTCTGCGCCGCCACTGAGTTTTTTATTTATATTATAGAAGTTTTATTTGTATCTACTTAATAATAGGTTATAACATGTGTAATACGTGTGATTAATATTAGTAAAAAACTTATTTAGCGATAATTAGGGCGATACTTTGGTACGCCACTGTGCCCAAACTAAATACCTCACCAATTTTTTATTAACTTTTTTGTCAAAAGTGAAAAAATATTTACAGGATCCATACTTACCTTAGAGAGTGCCTAGTCCTTAAGGCATTAAAAAATATTTGAGTCATTTTTTCAAATTCAAAAAGCATTTATTCATCTAAAGCATCCATTACAACATTTTTTAGCTTATCAGACTAGTCAAGTTTGATTTCCTTTTTTTCTTTGGTACATATTTATTTTTTAATTAAAGTATTTAAAATTATGCTATTTCACCTAAGTTTTTAAAGTTATTTATTTTTTTAATATAGACTGACATTACATTTGTAACAGTTAAATTAAAATGGTACATTTAAATAAAACTTATACATTTGAGTACTACACATAAGAACAAATACAGTTTAAAATAAAATTTAGGGGTTTTGCCCTTGAAAATTTAGAAATGAAGCATTTCCCTATTAGAAAGTCCCCGTGGCAGTTTCTCAGTTTTTTTCATGTGATAAGTACAGAAGTAATAGTCCGTGAACAAATCCATGCGTTGTCCTTAACAATTCATGTGGAAAATTATTAACCGCCATGTCTGTCACGGACAAATGACATTTATGTTGATGCTCATTTTGAGTTTGAGCCGAAAAATATCTGGGTGATTAATAAGCTAGTTTTTCTGTGATTTGAGCCGTTTGAGGTAATTTGTTGATGTGGTTTGTTTTACTAATATTATTTACCCAAATCTGTGGTAATTTGTTGTAAAATCTTGACATGGAGACCTCACCTTTCTGTGCTCACCTTAGTCTTTCATTTAAATAACATTATTGTGATAAATTTAAATCATCTCAAGCTGGCTATAGTGGTTTTGTTAAAGAAGGTTAGGTTTTACAAATTTTTTTATATTAAGTCAGTGTTTTAGACAAATAAGTAATCTTTAGGTCTAGGGTAGAGGCCCTGTATGCATGACATATTTTAAAGAATTAAAGCAGGGACAAACCCATCAAAAATACTGAAACTCAAATTTTTTTGGTTATGTTATTTTCTTGTCAAGTTCATTGGCTTTTCAATAAAATAATTTAAGTTCTCAGTGGTCAGTGACATGAATCAAAATGCAACATATGATAGGGTGTGAAACTAGCAGCCAGTTGCCCGCAGCCAAAGTGTGAAGTTAGCAGCCAGTTTCCCGCAGCCAAATTGTGAAGTTAGCAGCCAGTTTCCCGCAGCCAAATTATAAAATTGGCAGCTATACTATAATGCTAGCAGTCAATTCTTCAAGCTGCCTAAGAGCAATTTACTCTAATTATTCTGTAAGCCTTCATTGTGTTTTAATGAAAATCTTTAAAAAACATACTTTATCGAAAAAGTTACGCAATCAAACTTTGTCGGTACAATGGGGCCGTCATAAGAAATCAAAAGTCCAAGCCGCATCTTAATGCATGCCGCTCAATATGGAGAAATGGATAATATTATGAAAATTAAAAAAAATTCAAAAATCACACTTAGCGACGGAGTTACGTTACCTACAACGGGGCAATCATAAGAAATCAGCTGTCCAAGCCGCATCTCCTTGTGCGCCGTTTAACATGGAGAAATGGATAATAGTATGGAAATTAGAAAAAAATTCAAAAATCACACTTAGCGACAGAGTTACGCGATCAAACTTTGTTGGTACATTGAAGCCATCATAAGAAATCAGCTGTCCAAGCCCCATCTCCTTGCGCGCCGTTTAACATGGAGAAATGTATAATAGTATTGAAATTAGAAAAAAATTCAAAAATCACACTTAGCGACAGAGTTACGCGATCAAACTTTATCGGTACAACGGGGCAATCATAAGTAATCAGCGGTGTAAGCCGCATCTCCTTTCGCGCCGTTTAACATGGAGAAATGGATAATAGTATGGAAATTAGAAAAAAATTCAAAAATCACACTTAGCGACAGAGTTACGCAATCAAACTTTGTCGGTACATTGAAGTCATCATAAGAAATCAGCTGTTCAAGCCGCATATCCTTGCGCGCCGTCTAACATGGAGAAATGGATAATAGTATGGAAATTAGAAAAAAAATTCAAAAATCACACTTAGCGACAGAGTTACGCGATCAAACTTTGTTGGTACATTGAAGCCATCATAATAAATCAGCTGTCCAAGCCGCATCTCCTTGCGCGCCGTTTAAGATGGAGAAATAGATAATAGTATGGAAATTAAAAAAAAAAGTAAAAATCACACTTAGCGACAGAGTTACGCGATCAAACTTTATCGGTACAACGGGGCAATCATAAGTAATCAGCGGTGTAAGCCGCATCTCCTTGCGCGCCGTTTAACATGGAGAAATGGATAATAGTATGGAAATTAGAAGAAAATTCAAAAATCACACTTAGCGACAGAGTTACGCGATCAAACTTTGTCGGTACATTGAAGCTATCATAAGAAATCAGCTATCCAAGCCGCATCTCCTTTCGCGCCGTTTAACATGGAGAAATGGATAATAGTATGGAAATTGGAAAAAAATTCAAAAATCACACTTAGCGACAGAGTTACGCGATCAAACTTCGTTGGTACATTGAAGCCATCATAATAAATCAGCTGTCCAAGCCGCATCTCCTTGCGCGCCGTTTAACATGGAGAAATGGATAATAGTATTGAAATTAGAAAAAAATTCAAAAATCACACTTAGCGACAGAGTTACGCGATCAAACTTTGTTGGTACATTGAAGCCATCATAAGAAATTAGCTGTCCAAGCCCCATCTCCTTGCGCGCCGTTTAACATGGAGAAATGGATAATAGTATGGAAATTAGAAGAAAATTCAAAAATCACACTTAGCGACAGAGTTACGCGATCAAACTTTGTTGGTACAATGAAGCCATTATAAGAAATCAGCTGTCCAAGCCACATCTCCTTGCGCGCCGTTTAACATGGAGAAATGGATAATAGTATGGAAATTAGAAAAAAATTCAAAAATCACACTTAGCGACAGAGTTACGCGATCAAGCTTTATCGATACAACGGGGCAATCATAAGAAATCAGCGGTCCAAGCCGCATCTCCTTGCGCGCCGTTTAACATGGAGAAATGGATAATAGTATGGAAATTAGAAAAAAATTCAAAAATCACACTTAGCGACAGAGTTACGCGATCAAACTTTGTTGGTACATTGAAGCCATCATAACAAATCAGCTATCCAAGCCGCATCTCCTTGCGCGCCGTCTAACATGGAGAAATGGATAATAGTATAAAAATTAGAAAAACATTCAAAAATCCCACTTAGCGACAGAGTTACGCGATCAAACTTTGTCGGTACATTGAAGCCATCATAAGAAATCAGCTGTCCAAGCCGCATCTCCTTGCGCGCCGTTTAACATGGAGAAATGGATAATAGTATGGAAATTAGAAAAAAATTCAAAAGTCACACTTAGCGACAGAGTTACGCGATCAAACTTTATCGATACAACGGGGCAATCATAAGTAATCAGCGGTGTAAGCCGCATCTCCTTTCGCGCCGTTTAACATGGAGAAATGGATAATAGTATGGAAATTAGAAAAAAATTCAAAAATCACACTTAGCGACAGAGTTACGCGATCAAACTTCGTTGGTACATTGAAGCCATCATAATAAATCAGCTGTCCAAGCCCCATCTCCTTGCGCGCCGTTTAACATGGAGAAATGGATAATAGTATGGAAATTTGAAGAAAATTCAAAAATCACACTTAGCGACAGAGTTACGCGATCAAACTTTGTTGGTACAATGAAGCCATTATAAGAAATCAGCTGTCCAAGCCACATCTCCTTGCGCGCCGTTTAACATGGAGAAATGGATAATAGTATGGAAATTAGAAAAAAATTCAAAAATCACACTTAGCGACAGAGTTACGCGATCAAACTTTATCGGTAGAACGGGGCAATCATAAGAAATCAGTGGTCCAAGCCGCAACCCCTTGCGCGCCGTTTAACATGGAGAAATGGATAACAGTATGGAAATTAGAAAAAAATTCAAAAGTCACACTTAGCGACTGAGTTACGCGATCAAACTTTATCGGTAGAACGGGGCAATCATAAGAAATCAGCTGTCCAACCGGCATATCCTTGCGCGCCGTTTAACCTGGAGAAATGGATAATAGTATGGAAATTAGAAAAAAATTCAAAAGTCACACTTAGCGACAGAGTTACGCGATCAAACTTTATCGGTACAACGGGGCAATCATAAGAAATCAGCGGTCCAAGCCGCATCTCCTTGCGCGCCGTCTAACATGGAGAAATGGATATTAGTATGGAAATTAGAAAACAATTCAAAAATCACACTTAGCGACAGAGTTACGCAATCAAAGTTTGTCGGTACATTAAAGCCATGATAAGAAATCAGCTGTCCAAGCCGCATCTCCTTGCGCGCCGTTTAACATGGAGAAATGGATAATAGTATGGAAATTAGAAGAAAATTCAAAAATCACACTTAGCGACAGAGTTATGCGATCAAACTTTGTCGGTACATTGAAGCTATCATAAGAAATCAGCTGTCCAAGCCGCATCTCCTTGCGCGCCGTCTGACATGGAGAAATGGATAATAGTATGGAAATTAGAAAAAAATTCAAAAATCACACTTAGCGACAGAGTTACGCAATCAAACATTGTCGGTACATTGAAGCTATCATAAGAAATCAGCTGTCCAAGCCCCATCTCCTTTCGCGCCGTTTAACATGGAGAAATGGATAATAGTATTGAAATTAGAAAAAAATTCAAAAATCACACTTAGCGACAGAGTTACGCGATCAAACTTTGTTGGTACATTGAAGCCATCATAAGAAATCAGCTGTCCAAGCCCCATCTCCTTGCGCACCGTTTAACATGGAGAAATGGATAATAGTATGGAAATTAGAAGAAAATTCAAAAATCACACTTAGCGACAGAGTTACGCGATCAAACTTTGTTGGTACAATGAAGCCATTATAAGAAATCAGCTGTCCAAGCCACATCTCCTTGCGCGCCGTTTAACATGGAGAAATGGATAATAGTATGGAAATTAGAAAAAAATTCAAAAATCACACTTAGCGACAGAGTTACGCGATCAAACTTTGTTGGTACATTGAAGCCATCATAAGAAATCAGCTATCCAAGCCGCATCTCCTTGCGCGCCGTTTAACATGGAGAAATGGATAATAGTATGGAAATTAGAAAAAAATTCAAAAGTCACACTTAGCGACAGAGTTACGCGATCAAACTTTATCGGTACAACGGGGCAATCATAAGTAATCAGCGGTGTGAGCCGCATCTCCTTGCGCGCCGTTTAACATGGAGAAATTGATAATAGTATGGAAATTAGAAAAAAAATCAAAAATCACACTTAGCGACAGAGTTACGCGATCAAACTTCGTCGGTACATTGAAGCCATCATAATAAATCAGCTGTCCGAGCCGCATCTCCTTGCGCGCCGTCTAACATGGAGAAATGGGTAATAGTATGGAAATTAGAAAAAAAATCAAAAATCACACTTAGCGACAGAGTTACGCGATCAAACTTCGTTGGTACATTGAAGCCATTATAATAAATCAGCTGTCCAAGCCGCATCTCCTTGCGCGCCGTCTAACATGGAAAAATGGATAATAGTATGGAAATTAGAAAAAAATTCAAAAAACACACTTAGCGACAGAGTTACGCTATCAAGCTTTATCGATACAACGGGGCAATCATAAGAAATCAGCGGTGTAAGCCGCATCTCCTTGCGCGCCGTTTAACATGGAGAAATTGATAATAGTATGGAAATTAGAAAAAAAATCAAAAATCACACTTAGCGACAGAGTTACGCGATCAAACTTCGTCGGTACATTGAAGCCATCATAATAAATCAGCTGTCCAAGCCGCATCTCCTTGCGCGCCGTCTAACATGGAGAAATGGGTAATAGTATGGAAATTAGAAAAAAAATCAAAAATCACACTTAGCGACAGAGTTACGCGATCAAACTTCGTTGGTACATTGAAGCCATCATAATAAATCAGCTATCCAAGCCGCATCTCCTTGCGCGCCGTCTAACATGGAAAAATGGATAATAGTATGGAAATTAAAAAAAAATTCAAAAATCACACTTAGCGACAGAGTTACGCTATCAAGCTTTATCGATACAACGGGGCAATCATAAGAAATCAGCGGTCCAAGCCGCATCTCCTTGCGCGCCGTTTAACATGGAGAAATGGATAATAGTATGGAAATTAGAAAAAAATTTAAAAATCACACTTAGCGACAGAGTTACGCGATCAAACTCTGTCGGTACATTGAAGCTATCATAAGAAATCAGCTGTCCAAGCCGCATCTCCTTTCGCGCCGTTTAACATGGAGAAATGGATAATAGTATGGAAATTAGAAAAAAATTCAAAAATCACACTTAGCGACAGAGTTACGCGATCAAACTTCGTTGGTACATTGAAGCCATCATAATAAATCAGCTGTCCAAGCCGCATCTCCTTGCGCGCCGTTTAACATGGAGAAATGGATAATAGTATTGAAATTAGAAAAAAATTCAAAAATCACACTTAGCGACAGAGTTACGCGATCAAATTTCGTTGGTACATTGAAGCCATCATAATAAATCAGCTGTTCAAGCCGCATCTCCTTGCGCGCCGTTTAGCATGGAGAAATGGATAATAGTATAAAAATTAGAAAAAAATTCAAAAATCCCACTTAGCGACCGAGTTACGCGATCAAACTTTGTCGGTACATTGAAGCCATCATAAGAAATCAGCTGTCCAAGCCGCATCTCCTTGCGCGCCGTTTAACATGGAGAAATGGATAATGGTATGGAAATTAGAAAAAAATTCAAAAGTCACACTTAGCGACAGAGTTACGCGATCAAACTTTATCGGTACAACGGGGCAATCATAAGTAATCAGCGGTGTAAGCCGCATCTCCTTGCGCGCCGTTTAACATGGAGAAATGGATAATAGTATGGAAATTAGAAGAAAATTCAAAAATCACACTTAGCGACAGAGTTACGCGATCAAACTCTGTCGGTACATTGAAGCCATCATAAGAAATCAGCTGTCCAAGCCGCATCTCCTTTCGCGCCGTTTAACATGGAGAAATGGATAATAGTATGGAAATTAGAAAAAAATTCAAAAGTCACACTTAGCGACAGAGTTACGCGATCAAACTTTATCGGTAGAACGGGGCAATCATAAGAAATCAGCGGTCCAAGCCGCATCTCCTTGCGCGCCGTTTAACGTGGAGAAATGGATAATAGTATGGAAATTAGAAAAAAATTCAAAAGTCACACTTAGCGACTGAGTTACGCGATCAAACTTTATCGGTAGAACGGGGCAATCATAAGAAATCAGCTGTCCAAGCCGCATCTCCTTGCGCGCCGTTTAACCTGGAGAAATGGATAATAGTATGGAAATTAGAAAAAAATTCAAAAGTCACACTTAGCGACAGAGTTACGCGATCAAACTTTATCGGTACAACGGGGCAATCATAAGAAATCAGCGGTCCAAGCCGCATCTCCTTGCGCGCCGTCTAACATGGAGAAATGGATATTAGTATGGAAATTAGAAAACAATTCAAAAATCACACTTAGCGACAGAGTTACGCAATCAAACTTTGTCGGTACATTGAAGCCATCATAAAAAATCAGCTGACCAAGCCGCATCTCCTTGCGCGCCGTTTAACATGGAGAAATGGATAATAGTATGGAAATTAGAAAAAAATTCAAAAATCACACTTAGCGACAGAGTTACGCAATCAAACTTTGTCGGTACATTGAAGCCATCATAAGAAATCAGCTGTCCAAGCCGCATCTCCTTGCGCGCCGTTTAACATGGAGAAATGGATAATAGTATGGAAATTAGAAAAAAATTCAAAAGTCACACTTAGCGACAGAGTTACGCGATCAAACTTTGTTGGTACAATGAAGCCATTATAAGAAATCAGCTGTCCAAGCCACATCTCCTTGCGCGCCGTTTAACATGGAGAAATGGATAATAGTATGGAAATTAGAAAAAAATTCAAAAATCCCACTTAGCGACAGAGTTACGCGATCAAACTTTGTCGGTACATTGAAGCCATCATAAGAAATCAGCTGTCCAAGCCGCATCTCCTTGCGCGCCGTTTAACATGGAGAAATGGATAATAGTATGGAAATTAGAAAAAAATTCAAAAGTCACACTTAGCGACAGAGTTACGCGATCAAACTTTATCGGTACAACGGGGCAATCATAAGTAATCAGCGGTGTAAGCCGCATCTCCTTGCGCGCCGTTTAACATGGATAATAGTATGGAAATTAGAAGAAAATTCAAAAATCACACTTAGCGACAGAGTTATGCGATCAAACTTTGTCGGTACATTGAAGCCATCATAAGAAATCAGCTGTCCAAGCCGCATCTCCTTGCGCGCCGTTTAACATGGAGAAATGGATAATAGTATGGAAATTAGAAAAAATTCAAAAGTCACACTTAGCGACAGAGTTACGCGATCAAACTTTGTTGGTACATTGAAGCCATCATAAGAAATCAGCTGTCCAAGCCCCATCTCCTTGCGCGCCGTTTAATATGGAGAAATGGATAATAGTATGGAAATTAGAAAAAAATTCAAAAATCACACTTAGCGACAGAGTTACGCAATCAAACTTTGTCGGTACATTGAAGCCATCATAAGAATCAGCTGTCCAAGCCGCATCTCCTTGCGCGCCGTTTAACATGGAGAAATGGATAATAGTATGGAAATTAGAAAAAAATTCAAAAATCACACTTAGCGACAGAGTTACGCAATCAAACTTTGACGGTACATTAAAGCCATGATAAGAAAACAGCTGTCCAAGCCGCATCTCCTTGCGCGCCGTTTAACATGGAGAAATGGATAATAGTATGGAAATTAGAAAAAAATTCAAAAGTCACACTTAGCGACAGAGTTACGTGATCAAACTTTATCGGTAGAACGGGGCAATCATAAGAAATCAGCGGTCCAAGCCACATCTCCTTGCGCGCCGTTTAACATGGAGAAATGGATAATAGTATGGAAATTAGAAAAAAAATCAAAAATCACACTTAGCGACAGAGTTACGCGATCAAACTTTGTCGGTACATTGAAGCCGTCATAGGAAATCAGCTATCCAATCCGCATCTCCTTGCGCGCCGTCTAACATGGAGAAATGGATAATAGTATGGAAATTATAAAAAAATTCAAAAATCACACTTAGCGACAGAGTTACGCAATCAAACTTTGTCAGTACATTGAAGCCATCATAAGAAATCAGCTGTCCAAGCCGCATCTCCTTGCGCGCCGTTTAACATGGAGAAATGGATAATAGTATGGAAATTAGAAAAAAAATCAAAAATCACACTTAGCGACAGAGTTACGCGATCAAACTTTGTCGGTGCATTGAAGCCATCATAAGAAATCAGCTGTCCAAGCCGCATCTCCTTGCGCTCCGTTTAACATGGAGAAATGGATAATAGTGTGGAAATTAGAAAAAAATTCAAAAATCACACTTAGCGACAGAGTTTGATCGCGTAACTCTGTCGCTAAGTGTGATTTTTGAATTTTTTTCTAATTTCCATACTATTATCCATTTCTCCATGTCAGACGGCGCGCAAGGAGATGCCGCTTGGACAGCTGATTTATTATGATGGCTTCAATGTACCAACGAAGTTTGATCGCGTAACTCTGTCGCTAAGTGTGATTATTGAATTGTTTTCTAATTTCCATACTATTATCCATTTCTCCATGTTAAACGGCGCGCAAGGAGATGCGGCTTGGACAGCTGATTTCTTATGATGGCTTCAATGTACCGACAAAACTTGATCGCGTAACTCTGTCGCTAAGTGTGAATTTTGAATTTTTTTCTAATTTCCATACTATTATCCATTTCTCCATGTTAAACGGCGCACAAGGAGATGCGGCTTGGTCAGCTGATTTCTTATGATGGCTTCAATGTACCGACAAAGTTTGATTGCGTAACTCTGTCGCCAAGTGTGATTTTTGAATTGTTTTCTAATTTCCATACTAATATCCATTTCTCCATGTTAAACGGCGCGCAAGGAGATGCGGCTTGGACAGCTGATTTCTTATGATTGCCCCGTTGTACCGATAAAGCTTGATCGTGTAACTCTGTCGCTAAGTGTGACTTTTGAATTTTTTTCTAATTTCCATACTATTATCCATTTCTCCAGGTTAAACGGCGCGCAAGGAGATGCGGCTTGGTCAGCTGATTTCTTATGATGGCTTCAATGTACCGACAAAGTTTGATTGCGTAACTCTGTCGCTAAGTGTGATTTTTGAATTTTTTTCTAATTTCCATACTATTATCCATTTCTCCATGTTAAACGGCGCGCAAGGAGATGCGGCTTGGATAGCTGATTTCTTATGACGGCTTCAATGTACCGACAAAGTTTGATCGCGTAACTCTGTCGCTAAGTGTGATTTTTGAATTTTTTTCTAATTTCCATACTATTATCCATTTCTCCATGTTAAACGGCGCGCAAGGAGATGCGGCTTGGTCAGCTGATTTTTTATGATGGCTTCAATGTACCGACAAACTTTGATTGCGTAACTCTGTCGCTAAGTGTGATTTTTGAATTTTTTTCTAATTTCCATACTATTATCCATTTCTCCATGTTAAACGGCGCGCAAGGAGATGCGGCTTGGACAGCTGATTTCTTATGATTGCCCCGTTGTACCGATAAAGCTTGATCGCGTAACTCTGTCGCTAAGTGTGACTTTTGAATTTTTTTCTAATTTCCATACTATTATCCATTTCTCCATGTTAAACGGCGCGCAAGGAGATGCAGCTTGGATAGCTGATTTCTTATGATGGCTTTAATGTACCGACAAAGTTTGATCGCTTAACTCTGTCGCCAAGTGTGATTTTTGAATTTTTTTCCAATTTCCATACTATTATCCATTTCTCCATGTTAAACGGCGCGCAAGGATATGCGGCTTGGACAGCTGATTTCTTATGATGGCTTCAATGTACCGACAAAGTTTGATCGCGTAACTCTGTCGCTAAGTGTGATTTTTGAATTTTTTTCTAATTTCCATACTATTATCCATTTCTCCATGTCAGACGGCGCGCAAGGAGATGCGGCTTGGACAGCTGATTTCTTATGATGGCTTCAATGTACCGACAAAACTTGATCGCGTAACTCTGTCGCTAAGTGTGATTTTTGAATTTTTTTTTTAATTTCCATACTATTATCCATTTCTCCATGTTAAACGGCGCGCAAGGACATGCGGCTTGGATAGCTGATTTCTTATGATGGCTTCAATGTACCGACAAAGTTTGATCGCGTAACTCTGTCGCTAAGTGTGATTTTTGAATTTTTTTCTAATTTCCACACTATTATCCATTTCTCCATGTTAAACGGAGCGCAAGGAGATGCGGCTTGGACAGCTGATTTCTTATGATGGCTTCAATGCACCGACAAAGTTTGATCGCGTAACTCTGTCGCTATGTGTGATTTTTGAATTTTTTTCTAATTTCCATACTATTATCCATTTCTCCATGTTAAACGGCGCGCAAGGAGATGCGGCTTGGATAGCTGATTTCTTATGACGGCTTCAATGTACCGACAAAGTTTGATCGCGTAACTCTGTCGCTAAGTGTGATTTTTGAATTTTTTTCTAATTTCCATACTATTATCCATTTCTCCATGTTAAACGGCGCACAAGGAGATGCGGCTTGGTCAGCTGATTTCTTATGATGGCTTCAATGTACCGACAAAGTTTGATTGCGTAACTCTGTGGCTAAGTGTGATTTTTGAATTTTTTTCTAATTTCCATACTAATATCCATTTCTCCATGTTAGACGGCGCGCAAGGAGATGCGGCTTGGACCGCTGATTTCTTATGATTGCCCCGTTGTACCGATAAAGTTTGATCGCGTAACTCTGTCGCTAAGTGTGACTTTTGAATTTTTTTCTAATTTCCATACTATTATCCATTTCTCCAGGTTAAACGGCGCGCAAGGAGATGCGGCTTGGTCAGCTGATTTCTTATGATGGCTTCAATGTACTGACAAAGTTTGATTGCGTAACTCTGTCGCTAAGTGTGATTTTTGATTTTTTTTCTAATTTCCATACTATTATCCATTTCTCCATGTTAGACGGCGCGCAAGGAGATGCGGATTGGATAGCTGATTTCTTATGACGGCTTCAATGTACCGACAAAGTTTGATCGCGTAACTCTGTCGCTAAGTGTGATTTTTGATTTTTTTTCTAATTTCCATACTATTATCCATTTCTCCATGTTAAACGGCGCGCAAGGAGATGTGGCTTGGACCGCTGATTTCTTATGATTGCCCCGTTCTACCGATAAAGTTTGATCACGTAACTCTGTCGCTAAGTGTGACTTTTGAATTTTTTTCTAATTTCCATACTATTATCCATTTCTCCATGTTAAACGACGCGCAAGGAGATGCGGCTTGGACAGCTGATTTCTTATGATGGCTTCAATGTACCGACAAAGTTTGATCGCGTAACTCTGTCGCTAAGTGTGATTTTTGAATTTTTTTCTAATTTCCTTACTATTATCCATTTCTCCATGTTAAACGGCGCGCAAGGAGATGCGGCTTGGACCGCTGATTTCTCATGATTGCCCCGTTGTACCGATAAAGCTTGATCGCGTAACTCTGTCGCTAAGTGTGACTTTTGAATTTTTTTCTAATTTTCATACTATTATCCATTTCTCCATGTTAGACGGCGCGCAAGGAGATGCGGCTTGGACAGCTGATTTCTTATGATGGCTTCAATGTACCGACAAAGTTTCATCGCGTAACTCTGTCGCTAAGTGTGATTTTTGAATTTTTTTCTAATTTCCATACTATTATCCATTTCTCCATGTTAAACGGCGCGCAAGGAGATGCGGCTTGGACCGCTGATTTCTTATGATTGCCCCGTTGTATCGATAAAGCTTGATCGCGTAACTCTGTCGCTAAGTGTGATTTTTGAATTTTTTTCTAATTTCCATACTATTATCCATTTCTCCATGTTAAACGGCGCGCAAGGAGATGCGGCTTGGACCGCTGATTTCTTATGATTGCCCCGTTGTATCGATAAAGCTTGATCGCGTAATTCTGTCGCTAAGTGTGATTTTTGAATTTTTTTCTAATTTCCATACTATTATCCATTTTTCCATGTTAAACGGCGCGCAAGGAGATGCGGCTTGGACAGCTGATTTCTTATGATGGCTTCAATGTACCGACAAAGTTTGATCGCGTAACTCTGTCGCTAGGTGTGATGTTTTATTATTTTTTTATTTTCATACTTATCCATTTCTCCATATTGAGCGGCATGCTACGAGATGCGGCTTGGACTTTTGATTTCTTATGATGGCCCCATTGTACTGCCAAAGTTTAACGTAACTTTTTCAACAAAGTATGTTTTTTAAAGATTCATTCATTAAAACACAATGAAGCCGTACAGAACAATAATTAGAGTAAATAGCCCTTAGGCAGCTTGAAGAATTGACTGCTAGCTTTATATTTGGCTGCTGCCTTTGGCTGCTAAATTCACACTTTGGCTGCGGGAAACTGGCTGCTAACTTCACACTTTGGCTGCGGGCAACTGGCTGCTAACTTCACACTTTGGCTGCGGGCAACTGGCTGCTAGTTTCACGCGGATACATATGATGATGATGCATATGTGAATGAACCTTGCAGCCTTTCCACTGCAACCACCAGTGGATCTATTGTTGCTTACTTTTGAGTAGTTTCTTTACCACTGTATGCCTAATCCTTCAAAAAGGCTGGCTATCAGTTTTGGTGAGACACTGTGCAGATCTTCTGAATTAATTTGGGGTTTACCAAAAGTGTTCTGATCAAAGATTATAGATTATAATATATATTATTAAGATGGGCCACTCAAAATTATATTATTATTATATACAGTGTGTCGAACATACATAAGTTTGGGTAAGCAGTCCAAACATGGCGCTACAAACATTTTCGAAAATCGCGCACCGGTGATTTGATATTTAATTTTATTTAAAAATACTAAGTGATTCAAAAATATTTTTAATATAACTTAAAGATTATTTATATTCCATAATCTTTGGATTATATTAAAAATTATTTTTAATATTTTAGGAAATCATTTTGGTGAAATGAATCCAAAATGTCTTAACTACTAGATACTTGTATTGAAAAGTCTTTAAAATATTTTAGATAATCATTTCAATGATATACATAAAAAAACAACCCAATAACTACACATTTATTTTAGCTCACACATATACTATACTATAGTAGTGTGAGCTATGGTGATCCTAATTTTTTCGAGAAAAAAAAAGTTGCTCCAATTTCAAAAATTTTTATATATCTTTGCGTTTCAGATGATTTTGAAACTTTTTTGTTGCGCCGTCTGTCTGTCTGTCTGTATGTCTGTCTGTGTGTCTGTCTGTAATGACCAACGCGCATAACTCAAAAACCGCTTGGCCGATTTTAATGAAATTTGGTACCTAGGCTGGGTCTTGGGTCGAGATGGTCCCATTTAAAAATGAACAAAATCCAATGAACACAAACCAAATAAAAGGGTGGGGGTAGATTTCAAAAATTAGAGTTTATGTGAAAATATGGCGTGTGTGATATTAAACGAAAGGTAATTGAGTCTGCAGTTAAACAAAATACATTTTAATTTATTTAAAAAAAAAGTGTGGGGGTATATTTTAAAAATTAGAGTTTAAGTGAAAATATGGCGTGTGTGATATCAAACGAAAGGTAATTGAGTCCGGACTTTAACAAAATACATTTTAGTTTTTGTTTTTTTGTAAGGGCGGGGGTAGATTTCAAAAATTTGAGTTTAAGTCAAAACTTGGCTTGTGTGGTATCAAACAAAAGGTAATTTAGTCTGGAGTTGAATAAAATATATTTCAGTTTTTAGTTATATTAGCTCACACGTACACTATAACTATAGTACCTAGTGTGAGCTTAGGGGCCCATATATTGGCAGAGTATTTTATTTAGCTATGTTCAGTATTCCACCAGTCAGGATTTTTTTTAACTGTAATATATTTTATATAATAAATCAATATTAATTTAGGCACATGCTAGTCATTTAAGGAATGTTTAACAAAAGTATCTGACTGTCGGTATCTCAATCACAGTTTTTTTTTATTTAGTTCAATAATTTCACCTTAATTTAAATATTTTTATGGATATCTATTTCATAACAAAAACATTCCATGTAAAAAAAAGCCAAGTACGCGAAAGTGGTATTTCGTAAAAAGAATTGAGATAAAAGTAAAGCCAAGTTCTCCAATACAAATTTCAAAATGAAAGGTTCTTACTAGTTTGGAATAGTTTTTTTTTTAACTATGCTATTCCAGCCAAACTTTTTTATGTTCAATTTAGCACTGTGCCTAAGAGTCATTTGCAGCTGTAATATCCAAGTTTAGAAAAAGATTTCCAAACTAGTAAGAACCTTTCATTTTAAAATTTGTATTGGAGAACTTTTTACGGAATACCACTTTCGCGTACTTGGCTTGGCTTTTTTCATGAAATGTTTTTGTTATGCTTTTATCCATTTTTAAAGGATTTGGATAATATTTAAGTTTTAAAGTAGGTAGTAAAATATGCGGAATATTGTTCAAAACTTTAGCAATACCTTATTAAAAATTTTGAGGTTTTTTTTATATTTTCCTATGATTTTATCATAGTTTCTACCAGCATTCTTAAGCTCAGCTCTCTAGTGTTCCTGGAAGTAGGCAATGTTATTTTTACATAACTTTACATTTACAGGGGAGGAAAGTAAATTAAAATTTGGGTTTTTTAATTTTCTTTTATAGTTTTATCATAGTTCCTCTCGGCCTTCCAAAGCTCAGCTCTCTAACGTTTCTGGAAGTGGAGAATGTTACTTTTACATAACTACATTTATAGGGGAGAGAAGTTAATTAAACTTTGGGGTTTTTTAATTTTCTTTTATAGTTTTATCATAGTTCCTATCGGCCTTCCAAAGCTCAGCTTTCTAGCGTTTCTGGAAGTGGGCAATGTTACTTTTACATAATTTTACATTTATAGGGGAGGGAAGCAAATTAAAATTTTGGGGTTCATATAATTTTTTCCTATAGTTTTATCATATTTCCTATCAGTCTGCCAAAGCTCAGCTCTCTAGCGCCTCTGGAAGTGGGCAATGTTACTTTTACATAACTTTACATTTATGGGGGAGGGGAGTGAATTAGATCTTTGGGGTTTTTTGATTTTTTACAATCCAAGGATTTGGTCACAATTTCTATCAGTCTACGAAATTTCAGCTTTGTAACATGTCTGGAAGTACAGACAAATTTACATGATTTATACATGAGTGAGTGAGTGAGTGGCAATTTCGACATTTTTTTGAAATTTCGTAACTACTTTACCACTTTATGGAAGTCCATGAAACTTAGAGGGATTGTTAACTCTATAAAAATCTATGACTGTGTTTGAGTTTCGTAGCTCATTCCGAAGTAGAGTTTTAGATAGGTCAAATATGGGCTGACATGTTTCAAAAAAAGATGGTACAGCAGTTTCCGCGCGAACTTGGTGGAGCACTACCGTGCCCCCAGATTTTGTATAAGTCGATAGGCGTTTTAATGTCCAACGGCATTCTCCCATTTTTGGCGGAGCTAAAAGTAATTAAAGTGTTTTTCATAATAAATCTTTCTATAAAACAAACTTATATCACTGTATACATACTAAAGGCAATGCTTATATAAATATATATTTTTACTTACTTGAAAATATCTTGGGAATCTATGAAATAGTTTAATTTTGAAAGGGCAATTGAGTACGCAACACGTTGAAGCCATTTTCAAATAAAGATCTTATTTAAAATATGCAATAAATTAAAAAAAAAAAAAATTATGAATGACAGAGAAAAATTGACAAATATAAAAAATTGATAAATTTGAAAAGTTTGACGGTATAAAAAAATTATACCGGGAGGAAGCAACAGCGCGGGTATTTTTTGTGAAAAAAACTGTAAAAATTATGGAATTAGTGCCATCTCGGGAATGCTTACTCAGTGCGCAGGCCGTGGTTCTAATGTAAACATGCAATAGCTTGACATTGGCACAGTACATGTCTGACTGTTTCATCATCCTCCATACAGTCTCTTCTGTTAGTCCCATTCTGTGCATGGGTACCCTCAGTTGACAGTGACCTGTAAAACGAACATACATATCTCCTGTCCAGAAATTCCAATAATGTTTCCTAGCTCACTTTCTACAAGGATTTAATGAACTCTTTGGATAGTATAGGTACTTTTGTTAAAATCCACTAAAGTTAGCTGTTTTTGAGATCTTTCAGTTTTTAATGTTCAATTCTACACCAGAAAATTCAAATTATTTTGAAGAAAAAGAATTTGTGCATTGCATTTTAGAATGAAATTTGCTCAGTAAATTGGTTGTGCTTAATATGTTATTATTCTAAAATATTGTTAGGTTAATATTGTAAACATTAAAAATTTTTTAGTTTTTTCATCTAACAACAAAAACCGAAAAATCTGGAAAATGACTTACTGTAGCGGATTGTAACAAGAAAACCTTTTTTTCTTTGAAATGCCTAAGAAATTATCTTTTTAACAAAAAAAAGTAAAACACTACACTGAGAAAAGAGTTATAGTCATTTTAAATAATCAGAAGTGCAATGTAAAGCACCCTCTAATGGCCACAGTAAAAAAGTTTTCATATTCGGGTTTTGCATTCCAAAAGACCTCCAAGTACCAATTTGGGAAATAATCTGTTTAAAACTGTTCATAAAATTTGAAAATTTTTCATTTTTTAAATTTAACACTTGGTATCTCGACAACGGAGCAATTCTGGACCCTAGTTGATATGAACTTTTATCTCTATTTTCGGCCCTAGTAATATTAGTAGTGGTAAGGAGACCATTTTTGGTCTAGCGACTAGGCACAAGGCGCGCCCTTTTCACAAACCCTGATTTGCCAAGTTTTCCTATACCACTGCACTACCATGCCCCATTTTCGGCCCTTGAATATGCGGTTAAAATATTGACATCTAATTTCGGGACACCCTGTATAAGTAAGACCGACAACAGCAGCTGTTGTCTTACAGCCAACTAACAAAAAAAAAGTTTGTTTTTTTATTCAAATTTTCCGTGATCCAAAGCTTGGCTTGTTTTACATGGTTGAAAAGCTCTTTTTATGCTCTTTTCAATGAGATAAATTTTATGTAGTGGCTATAAGAAATAACAAACTTGGTTATGATCTAGAAAAAAAAAAGGCCTAGAAATAGTCGCTAATACAAAACTTACCAAATTTTAAAAGATTAAAAATTTTAGAAAATCACTGTTTTTGATTTTTGCTCGATGTTTTGAAAATCCCTGTAGATATTTTTAATTTCAATACAGCATAGCAACAGCAATAGCACAACTTTTTTCCAATTTAACCAAAATTGTATCTCTTACTGTTTCCATAATTCTCATGTAGTTACTTATTTTACCTGGGACACCCTATATAAGTAGGCAGAAATATTTGGTCTTGTTTTTTTTTTAGTATGACGAAAGTGTCCCACATATCATCTGAAAGGATTGCCATGTCGGAATCAAATGACTTTGAAATGAAGACTGAGGAGGAGATCAAGCATGAGAAGCTTATATTACAAGATATTGACAGCTTAGCTAAGTGAGTTCCTGTAAATACCAGAGAATTAACGGTTCATTTCGTTTTTACTTTATTAACACTATCCGCTAATTAACGACAATTTGTCAGCTCAATTCGGTGGACACTAATATAATCTGACTCAGAGTGTGAGGTGCCCCAGCACAAACACTACTGATTTACATTCATACTACATGAAAACCCAGTGGGCCGGCCCACTAAGATCTCCCATGGTAGGCAATTATCCTGTCTCAAGGAGGGTTTTATTTTGCCTGAGACTCTTTGTTTGTGTATGTTTTCCACTTTCGATACGAATTTTGTTCTAGAATTTTCGTCATAACAAAATATTTGATGGTAAAATGGTAAAATTCTGGTATTTTACAGAGTGGAAGACACAAATGCCCAAATGCTGCCTTCGTCCAGTGTAAAGTGGGAACCAAATGATTTTGAATTGATGACTGAAGGAGAAATCAAGCAAGAGGAACTTATGTTGGATATGTAAGTTTCTGTCAATATTAGTTTAACTGAGTTTATTTATAGACATAAACACCAGTATTTACTAGGCTCTTAAGTTCTTTCTAGGTTCTAAAATTCTAGAGCTAACAGTGTAGATTTTGGGTAATGGTTTCACTAATTTTTTCCCTTGGATGCAATAGTTTTTATATTTATATTATGCAATTTGCAAGTTTATCTTTTTTTGTTCTAGTAATGACATGATTTCCACACAAAACTTAAAAATAAATAAAAATAATAATATTTATATTTACAAAGAAAAACTGAATGTCTTCTCCACGGGTTTTATTTAGGACATGTTTCGAGTCTAAAGAGACCCATCATCAGCTAAAACAAGTTAAACAAAGAAGTGTAACTACATCCGAATTGGATCACTCTGAAAAGACAAATATTAAAATTTATCTTCTATCTTTTATCTTTAACGCAATTCTATATCTTTTGAATTACAGAATTGTCCACTTCCCACTCCTGTTCAGGATACCTCTTTTTCGCTGAATTTTCAACTAGTAATAGCATCTATTTGAACCCTCGCATTAGCTTGCTGGGGGTATGAGAGTCTTTTTAAGGTTTTTGAAAGGTATGTTACATTTTAAGGGGGTATCGGTATAATCTATTTAATATGCACTAAAGTTGCTTCGGATGTAGTTACACTTCTTTGTTTAACTTGTTTTAGCTGATGATGGGTCTCTTTAGACTCGAAACATGTCCTAAATAAAACCCGAAACAATAAAGACTTTAGTGGAGAAGACATTCAGTTTTTCTTTGTAATTTGCAAACTCAACTTTGAGAAATGGACTATTTTTTCAATATTTATATTTAAAAATGGCAGCCGTAATTAAACCTCCAAAGGTCATTAGAAGATGTCGAATAAAAACGGATTAAGTCAGCTGTTAGTTAGCAATGATTAAACCGATTTTCAATTGTTTTGAGTATTACTGAAAAAGTATTGTAATATATATTGTGCTTTTTACAATATTTAAATATTGATACATATTTAAAACGGTAATGTATTTACAGATACAGTTTTAAGTTATTGATGTATTATTTAGCTTGCAAAATTTTTCTGTATATTTTTTTTATCGATCATGGATTATTTCTATAGTTTTTGTAACTTTCAACCACCCCTCAGGGGTGCTTCTAGAATTTGACACTATTTTTAACGGGAATCCTATGACTGAACAGACTAGATTTTTAAAAAATGACACAGCGTAACAAAATTTTAATTTGGGTTTTCTTTATTTTTAAAGTTCATTTGAATTTTTGTGAGATCAAACTCACTGAGAATTGCTTACTGTGCTATGGCAGTTAGCGTGAACCAAATCTTTGCAGTTGTATTAGAAAAATACATTTAAACCGGTCAGGATCAAGTTTATATATTTAGTTTTTGGTCTAAGCGCTACGTTTAAAGATTTTAGTAAATACCTTAAAAATTAAACTGTAGCATAACTTTAAACCATACAAAAGCTTGGCTATTACGGCTGCAAATGACTCTTAGGCACAGTGCTAAATTGAACATAAAGAAGTTTGACTGGAATAGCAAAGTTTAAAAAAACATTTCCAAACAAGTAAGAACCTTTCATTTTGAAATTTGTATTGGAGAACTTGGCTTTACTTTTATCTCGTTTAATGCTGCCAGTTATTTTTGTTTTTATTTGAATTTTTGGGAAAACCTAACCTTAAATTTTGTTTTGATATTTTTGGGCTCTTTAGCCAAACCTTTAAAAAAGAAACTCCTTGTTTGGGAAAATTCCGATCAGGTGATAATTTTTCTCTTTGTTGAAAGTTATTTTCTTTTTGAACACCTGATCATTTTGGCAAAAATCATGCGCGCTTTGCACACGCTGGGAGTTTGAAGCGCCCCCCTGTATTTGACAGGGGAATGAAGAACCACTTCCGAAAAGACACTGAAAGAAGTCACACGTCTTTTAAGATTAAGACCAAAATTCCATCCACAAGAAAGTCCGTGGCGCCGCGAGTGAAACTGTGGCACTGCTGTTAAATGAAAGAAGGTAAGCTTCTAGCGTGTTTCCGATTTTTTTTCCTTTGTTTTAGTTCAATAAACGTTTGTTTTCCCAGACGGGGTGAATTTAACTTTGGGATACTTTTTTTTGAAATCTCTAGTTTTCTCTCCTTAAGGCACTTAACCGTCTAATCTCAATTCTTTTTACATAATACCACTTTCGCGTACTTGGCTTTTTTTACATGAAATGTTTTTGTTATCATGATATATGTATATATATATATATATATATATCTATATATATATATATATATATATATATATATATATATATATATATAAACCGGGTGGGCCAAAAAAACCGTGCAATTTTTTTTTATTATATCTTTTGAACTATACCCTCGATTTTAATGGGGGACAAACTCCATCTTAAAATCCAAGATAGCGGACGAAATTAAATTATACCCTTCAAAGATGCTCGTTTGCTCGTTTATTTTTGTGTTGCGAACATGTTTTAATTATTTTTTTAAACTAGTAAAAAAGCTGGTACGAAGCAGCAAAATCGGTGAGGTTCTTCTAAAAAATATTTTTGCTTCAACCATTATTTTGAATATTATACGATTGCCTTGCCAATCACGTCTGCATTTATATCCTTATAAATTCATTACTACTGAACCGATTTTGATGGAATAAAAAACATCCTGGTGAGAGTTGATTGTTGTTTAAACATTATAATCGAAATTTGCCGCCATCATAAAAGTTCTTGACCCTTTAAAGAGGCACGTTTATTCTTATGTTCCGAAAATGTTTTAGTTTTTACTTTTCACCCGCATAACGAGCTACAAATTAATAAAATCAGTGTAGTGGTTGTTACAAAATGTGATTTTGATTTACTACTAGTACTATGTTGGTTTAGAACGTTTTTCTACGTTGTCCAACGCCTATTCTCCACCTCCTTCGATCCTGACAATCATCTGTCAGATTTTTTTGACTCATTGATCTTTGAATTAACTGTTGCCATTCTAGTTTAGGACGCCCTCTTTTTCTGCGCTCTATTGGTTGCCATTCTAGGACCTGCTTTGGTCATCTTTCGTCGGTCATCCGTTGTACATGGCCGTACCATATCAGTTGCCTTTTAGTGATGTCATCCGTTATGCTTCCCTCGATTTCCATTTTTTATTTTATGATCTCATTTCTTATGTGATCTATTCTAGATATTCTCATTGATCTTCTTATTGCATCCATTTCGACACTTTCCATTTTTGTTTTGTATTTTTCTGTTACGCGACAAGTCTCTCTCCATACAACAGCGTGCTTTTCACCATTGTTTTATATATGATAAATTTTACACTCTTTTTATCTCTCTGCTCCATAAAATACTATTAAGACATCCAATAACCTTTTTTTGCTTTTACTATTCTTTTTTCCAGTTCTTTACAGTCTGTTCCTGTCTTATCAAATGTGACACCCAAGTATACATACTCATTGAATGGAGATATTGTTTGTCCATTGTCTAGTTCTAACTCACTGGATTCGTTTCCAATACATAAGTACTGTGTCTTGTCCACGTTCACTGTTAATCCCCACTTTTGATATTCTTCCGTTAATTTTCTCATCATATACTCCATGTCTTCTTTATCATTAGATACAATTAGTTGGTCGTCAGCAAACTGTAGTGTGTATATGGTAAATCGGTCGTTAAGATGTATTCCCATGCCGTGCACTTTACGTTTCCAGTTTTTTAGGGCTACTGCGATATATATTTTAAAAAGAGTTGGAGAGATACAACATCCCTGTCTTAAGCCTTTTGTTACCAGGAATTCTTTTGAAAGTCGATTTCCAATTTTAGATTTTGACCCTTTGTATATTTGTTTTATCGCTTTTACGTATTTATGATTGATATTAGTTTGCTCTAACACTGTCCATAATTTTTCTACTGGAACGGTATCATATGTTTTTTGTAGGTCCATAGAGGTAACATGAGTCTCTATATTTCTGACCTTCCTTTTCTCAATTACTTGTTTAAGACAAAAAACATTATCACTACACGATCTGCCTGCACGAAACCCACTTTGCTATTCTTCTTGTTCATTTTCCAATCATTAGGCACTGGGTGTCCGTTTGAGCATTTCAGCATATATTCCCCCAGGTCCGTTAGCTTTTCCGGACTTAAGCTTTTTAATACTATTCTTTATCATTTCTTTTTCGATGATGATGATTACTTCCTCTCCATGTACTTCTATGTCTCTCCTCGGAGAGGCTGCCAGATATTCGGGTCTCGTCTCCTGCAGTAGTCCCTTGTAGTGTTCTGTACATTGTTCTGGTTCGATGATCTGGATGTTTACTTTCTCTTTTGTTGGGTTCTTTACTGTATGAATTTTCATACTTCAACTCTGCCTACCTCCTACGTGTGTATTTATATCGATCTTGATTTAACCATTGTTTTATAAATTTATTATTCCGATTTTGATACGTTATCGTTTAAGAGCAATGAATTCTGACCACGATTTTTTTTTATTTTACTAAAATCGGTTTAGTAATAACGAATTTGTAAGGAAGTGAATGCAGACAGGATTGGCAATGCAATCGTATAATCTGTAAAACAATGGTTGAAACAAAAATAGATCTTTTAAGAACCATTACACCGATTTTACTCATTTGTACCTTATTGTGTGGGGGAAAAGTAGTGCTTCTCTCTAAATCAAAAAAAACTAACTAAAACATTTTAGGAAAATAAACATAAACACGCCATTTTGCAGAATCAAGTATGATTCTGTCCGCCATCTTAAATTTTAAGATGGCGATAAACTTTCATCATGATCTTATAAAAAGCAATCAATTCTCACCAGGATGTTTTTTTATTTCATTAAAATCGGTTCAGTAGTAGTAAATTTAAAAGGAAATAAACGCGGTCATGATTGGAAAGGCAATCGTATAATATGCAAAACAATGGTTAAAACAAAACAAAAATATTTTTTTAGAACCACTGAACCGATTTTGTTGATTCATACCTTGTTGTACGTGGCAAGAATGCAGCTTTTTTACTAAGTTAAAAAAATAATTAAAACATGTTCGCAACACAAGATTAAACGAGCACCTTTGAAGGATACATTTTAATTTCGTCTGCCATCATGGATTTTGAGATGGAGGGTAGAAAAATATATTTAGGCAAAACTCTGATTAATTTTCTGCCAAGTGCATATTGGCCCATTAAAATCGATTGTATTTTTCAAAAGTTATAATAAAAAAAATCCGGTTTTTTTTGTCCCACCCGGTACATTCAAAAGTAAAGGATTGTTTGAAGTATAATTTTATTTGTAAGCCTTAAACCTTAAACTTGTCACTCAAAATGGTTTTTAAAAGTTTACTGTGCTATACAATATAACAACAACATCATAAAATGTTTTTAACACTCTTAATTGACTATATTTCCTGAATAGTCAAATAAGTTTTTTATTGGTTGTTATTTTACAGAATGGCGGAAGCAGAACCCATATCTACATTCACTATAAAGTCAGAACCAAATGACTTTGAAGAAATGACTATAGAAGAGAACAAGCTCATGTTGACAGCCAGCTTAGCTGGGTAAGTGTCTTTCAATATTAATGCATGATCGTCATGCGTCCTGGAAAACCTGGAATCTCTGCAAATCAAATTTTAGGTCTGGAATTTTTCAGTATGTTTGATTATGTGTGTAAGATTAATTTTCAGTTAAGATGGTACTTAATTGGCCAATTTCTGAGTTTGATAAGTTGGGACCAAATACGTTAAAGCATAAATATAGGGCATACCTCTGCATTCTCACACGCGATGCTTGATGATTTAATTCTTAATGTTCCTTTTTTGCGTAGACAGGATTTCGGTTACTGCGCATGCATCAGTTTTGGTGGTTTTGGAACATACTCCGTTACGTCACTACATTATTTGACAATTGTCAAATGTTTAGGGTTATGTCTGTTAAAACTAGTTTAAAACTAGTTGATTGGGTGAAAATTTATCTAAATTGTGGATTAAAATTGTAGTTTTTCATAAAACTAATTGTGCAGATTTATTGTGGACACCATGAAAAGTGTTTAATGGCATCTATAAACCACTCTTAACTTTATTAACAAATTATTACGAAAAATACAAGTAGTTACCAATGGAATGGCACTCCGGTACTTCTTTCGGACATTTTTCTACAAACCGCACATGTTTTACGTGAATTACTTCCCATTTTTCACAGAAAAAACCATAATTTTACACGACAAACGCAAAACACCGCAAAATGTCAATATGGCTTCCACTCACATAGCAGCTGTGTGTCTACATGAGAAAACACACGCATGCGCACTTGAAAATTCTCATCCGCGAATTTAAATTTGCCATTGTTTTCAAAGCCAGCTATGAGTGCTTCACTATTCGATTCTTTGAACATATATTTGCTATAACGTATTTGGTTGGGACAAATAAAAGTTGAATCTGATTTTTACCTTCCGAGCCTGCGCAGCAATGGCTAGAAAAGGTATTATTTGGACGATTTTTTTTTTGAGTTTATACTGAAAATGTGTTTGAGTGTATTTTGACCTATCTGTCCGTATGTGTGTGCGTGTATGTCTCCTAAACAGCTAAAACGATTTTTATGAAATTTTCAGGTAAAATCGTGTACAATACTGATACTACTACTACTACTAAGAGCTGATTTTTAGGCCAAAATCCATTAATGCTAATGACAGTTTAAAAATTGAAAATATATTAACTTTTCAGCGAAGCATCGCATCAATATGTAGAATGCACTTTTCTCAATAATTTATCTTATTACTAAAAACTTTGTACGAGCTTCCGTTTCTGAGATATTTACCAAAACCTTTTTTTTTTTTTACGGGTATGCGCACTCGCAAGGAGATCCCTATCACGCTCGAGAAGCGGCAAGTGCGCGGAAATGTTGGTGTGTGTTGGTTTTGAAACGGTTCAGGTTGTAACCTGCAGGGAAAACTGTCGCAGGGAGTTTATTCCACAGCGATGCTGTTCTCCAGAGATATGAATTCTGATATAATGAGGTTCTTGGTGCCTCTATTTTGACAATAAACGTTACCGTCTGTTTGACGTGTTCGCCTAGTAGGTGCTACTCCCGTGCCAAGTCTTCAGAGCATTTTCCGTGATAATACCTGTAGAAGAGAGATAGATCGCCCACAGTTCTTCGATGTTCGAGACTATCCAAGCTACGGGTAAGTGCGGGGTCATTGATCAGCTTGATAGCTCGTTTTTGCACGGTGTTCAAAAGCATTAAGGTATGTTTGGGTGCCGCACTCCATATATGTGAGCAGTACTCCATAGTTGGTCGAATCTGGGCTTTGTAGAGTGTCAGCAGTTGGCTTGGTGTATACAGATGTCTTGTACGAAATAGCACCTCAAGCTTTTGGGACGCCCTTTTAGCTATATCTGCCACGTGACTGTGCCAAGACATGTTGGTCTCTGCAGTGACTCCTAAGATGTTCAACTGGCTCTGCAATGCGACAGCACTTCCAGATAGCATGATGTTTGGCTCACCGGTGCTGGTCTTTTTTGAAAACAGGCTCATATAGTGTGGAGTTCACTTGGAGTGTACTAGAGGGCTAGGAAGGGATCAGATCCATCATCGATACATTTATTTTTAGTTAATTTTTCGACACTTAACTTTAGATGGTGACATTTTGGGCCTAACAGTTTTAACACATTTTTGATCCCAGCCTGACAGATAAAAGATTTTTTAATTTTAGTAAGTGGTAGAGTTATTTTTCAGCTGAGGAAGAGTCAACAACTGTCATTACTTATACAGTAAAACCAGAGACATGGGAGGAGACTAGATTACCCTTTCTCCCTTCACTAACGTTGACATTTCTTGGGCGTTCATTTTTATATTTAGAGACTTCACTGCTGGCAGGCTATAGTCCATTCATTTAACACTGAGAAACGATGAATCATACTGAAATGTTCTTTCGTTGAATTTTTCTTGAAAAGACTGAATGTAGGCTAAGCCTTCTGTTCTGCAGTTTTAGTGGTTAACAATTTTAGAAAAATAATGCACCTACCTTTTAAAAATGGCTCCATCAAAAAATATGAAACCGTGAGCCCCATAAAAATTAAATAACTCTTTCAAGCCGTGTATGTTGGCTGCCTACCATATTACCAGACGTAACTATCGAGCGATTTTAATAGACTAGATAAAGATGGTGTGGTTAGATAAAGAGTGGATGGGATATTTCTTTATTTTAGATAACAAAAATAATTGTGTTAAGATTATTTGTCTAATACTTTTATTAACTAAAAATTAAAGTATTTATCCCTTTGCTTTTATAGTGTTAACCGCTCTGAAACTAGACATAAGAATTTATTTAGGTAAATTTAAAGTTTAAAAAAGATTCAGGCTATATTTTAACAAAAAATTAACTCATCAAAAATTCCAGATTTTTTGAAAAATGTCTCGAAACCGTGAATATTTAATTCTGTGTTTACGGTCATTCCACGTAGGATGTTACCTCAAGCAATATTTAAATAAAAAAGTTAAAGTTATATTCTTTAAAAATATTTATAATAAAACGTTTTACCTGAATATTGCCCGAAATATTAGTTAGTATTTGTACCTGTGCTGAAGGAATAAACAGTAATGTATTCAAAATTAAACATCGCCAAAATGAAGCTCTCATAGTTTGCTTTTGGGGTCCAGAAATTTGTTTTTTGAGTTAGTTTGTTGTTAGTATAATATTTTGTTAAAAATTTTTAACTTAAATTTAATTTTGTCATATTTAAAATATGTAAACAATATTACTGTATTTATCCCGAGAGTTACGTCCGGTCTATATTTTTGTTTTTCAAAACGAAGTTTTTATTAAGTAAACTTGTACTACTAACCCTAATACAATCTATTTATTCCATTACTAGGTAAATCTATACCTAGCCTAGTGGCTTCTATAAGTTGAGTTTATATAGGTTTTATTAAATTTTAGGCCAGTCAATAAAAGCATTCAACATTGCAAATGCATATGTATCTATGATTTTTTTTATATATTACTAGGACCAAGGTATAGTCCTTGCCATAGGCAGTTGAACTTTTGTGACATTTCCAACCGCTTTGTTTATCATATGCATAGTGACAGCAACAAGAAAAATTCTGAAAAACGTTGAGTTGTTTTTATCTGAGCGTTTTTTTTTGTCAACCTACAGTCAGCATCTTTTGTTCCAGACAGTGACAGTTTTACCTTTAAATTGATAGCAACATGACATTTTACTTTTTAATATATTTCTGGTTAGGAAATATGTTTATTTTATTTCAAAATCAAAAAAGTGTAACTGCGTATGGCAAGGACTATAACGTTGCCCACTTCCAGAAACGCTAGAGAGCTGAGCTTTTTGAGCTAAAATTACATGCTAAATAAAAAAATATACAGGGTTATTAAAAAGTAAGCGGCATCCTTTTGGGGTTGAAATCCTTACATAAAAACAAGGCAAAAAGTTCCTGTTCATAAATAAAAATTTTAATTTTCCGGCCTATTTTATTAATTTTGTTTTTTGCTAAATTTGGCATTGTTGCGCTCTGATTTGACTTTTATTTTGACAAATGACATTGGGTGCAATTTGCGCTTCCTTGATAGAGTGGGGGACATTCCCTTAGAATTCGTGCAAGACAACGACACGTATGTGAGAACTCTTGAAAATTACGAGTTTCCCAGGGCGGCCGCCGAAAGAAAATGAAACCACCAACATACAAGGTAAGCTAACTGTGACGCATTTAAAATCGTTTGATATTGCCCATTGATTTATGATGTTTTTTGTGCCAAAATTCTAAAGTTACATTCATACATTCTTACTTACTTACTTCTATACCCTACGGGTAGACCCGGCATGGGTCTAAATTGCCGTTATATCAAGCTTTTATCGCAGCTGATCACATATAAGTAAGAATTTGATGAGCAAGACAGGGATAAAAATAGAATTTCGGTTTGGTTCGGTTCATGCAACATCGCAAAGATATTTCTATTGGACAAGGAAAGTCAGTGGCGGCGGAAAATAAAAATTTTGAGTGCCACTAGCATTTTTTATCAACGATTTTCTATCTTTGTATATTAAATAATTCATGAACACTTACTTAACATTAAATCTATCATTTTTCTGAGGGTCACGCTGAACTTTCTCTCTGTGTGTTTACAAAATTCTCTTCACTAAAAACAAGAGTGAAAAGAATTTGTTAAGTGCAGTGGATGTTTTAAAATTATTGTTTTCATCTTAGAACTTTACAAATGTTGTACCTTCCAGGTAAAATATTTTATTTCTTTGAACAAGTGTCTTCTTCAACTATTCTCTTCTTGGGTGGAATGTGACAACTGGAAAATATTCAGATAAAAAACAATCTTTAAAAAATTCTTTACACAATTTTTTTGAAATTTGGTTTTGTTAAGTAGACTTAAATCTATTAAGTCGGGTGTTGAGAAGAAGAAGAATGGCGGATCCAAAATGGAGGATTTATTTATTTTTAAACCGATTTGTCTCAAACTTGAAAGTTTGCAGTGTTTGAGATCACTTAATACAGTTTTATCCTCAAACTTAAAAAAAATCAAATGGCGGATCCAAAATGGCGGTTTTTCTTATTTGTGCACCGATATTTATCAAATATAGATATTAAGTGCTCTCAAGCACTGCAAACTTTTAAGTTTGAGACAAATCGATTTAAAAATAAAGAAATCCGCCATCTCGGACGCGCCATTTTGATTTTTTTATTAGTTTGAGTAAAAATCATAATCAGCGACTTGAAACACCGCCATGTTTCATATTTGATACATATCGGTGCATAAATAAAAAAGTCCATTTTGGATCCGCCATTTAAATTTTTTTAAGTTTGAGGATAAAACTGTATTAAGTAATCACAAGCACTGCAAATTTTCAAGTTTGGGACAAATCGGTTTAAAAATAAAGAAATCCGCCATTTTGGATCCGCCATTTTGAATTTTTTATGAGTTTGAGTCAAAAATCATAATCTGTGACGTGAAACACCATTAAGTTCCATATTTGATACATATCCATGCATAAATAAGAAAGTCCGCCATTTAAATTTTTTTAAGTTTGAGGATAAAACTGTATTAAGTGATCCTAAGCACTGCAAACTTTCAAGTTTGAGACAAATCGGTTTAAAAATAAAGAAATCCACCATTTTGGATCCGCCATTCTTGTAATCAAAAACGTAAATTTTATGTTACCAGGTTACCAGAACTGTACACCTACCAAATTTCAACACTCGCCTTAATGGATTTAACTCTAACTAACAAAACCAAATTTCAAGCTAATTAGGATTTTTTAAAGATGTTTTTGCATAATAATAATAATAATATAATATCTTTTTTGGTTTTCATCTGCACATTTTATTGAAAAAAAAATATTTTAGTCCAGTTGGCGGCGCCGAGTTGGCCGCGCACAGTTGGCGGCGTCGAGTTGGCGGCGCCCAGATATAAACAAATTATTAATAAAAAATAATCTTTATGAGTGCGGGAAAGTGACACATTCTGAATTAAAATGTGTGAGGGTAAAATTGCACGGTCGCAGAAAAAACTATCTATCATGACGCTACTGAACTTCTCGTTTTTTCACGAAAAATGTTGTTTTCTCATCGATTTTTTTCTTCTTTTGCACAAACAACAATTTCGCACCATGGTTGAACTCAAATAGTTACTTCTAAAGTTTTTCTTAAAGGTTTTTAAGATTTATTTTTGCAAATTCGCGCAGGAAACTCAAAAAAATTCCCTTCCATAGTTAGACAACATTGCTCATCACAGAACACCAGTTTTCCCTGTAAAAAACGACAAGTAGGTTGAATCACTCAAAATAGGGTGGGTGAATTAACATTAGCGAGCTGCTTTTCTTTCGCAGTTATGCTGACAGTGTGAAAGAGATAAAAGCACCCATATATTTTCTAGGGTGTTATTAGCATGAAAGAATCATTCTATCTCTTTCCATTTCACAACTTCAATAATTTCTATCTATTTTTTATTGTATAAGAAATACCTGCACATAGAAACCAAATTAGATAGGGTCAACAAAAAATGCCTTGTCTTTTGGTCTCTAAGGCCCTTTCAGGGTCTTATACAACTCAATGCATTCATAGTTTTTTAACTGATCCTTCACATTTTATAGGTCCGAAAATGCTTCCTTGAATAGGACACCTTAAAGACGTTTTTTTATCGATACTTTAAAACCTTTTACAATTAAATTTTGAAAATTGGTGTACTGTATAAAAATTTCAGGGTAAATATGAATATTATTTACCCTGAAATTTTTAATTTTTTTTCTGTGGTCTAATGCGGGGGAGGGTAAGAGTAAAATCTATTAAAAACATTCCTCTTTCTTTTATTCTTTAGCTTGCTGCGATTTTGTTTGAAAATTATAAAATCTTAGCTTTCTACGTAAAAAAGATACTCTTACTTGAATTCGATAGAGCGTACCGTTTACGAGAAAATCGCATTTGAATATTTTTTTTAATGACAATTAATATGCATTACCCTTATAAAAAACACATATTTACTAACATTTTATTAAATCATTTAGAGTAAATTTTCAAAATTATTACCATTAGCGTCACTACAAGCTGCTATTTTTTTATTAGCACACGTGATAAAATTCGTCGTTTACGTGTCCTAGGCGTAGCTCCCTGAGGAAGCATTTTCGGACCCATATTAATAGAAATGTTTTTGCCTTATTTTTATGCATGGATTACGCTTCCGAAAGAATGCCGCTTACTTTTGAATCACCTAGTATATTTTGAACTATTATTAGTTTCTGATTGTCTCGTGATTTACGCGTGGAATGGCCGTTTATTGAACACAAGATCAATCTTAAATTTTTCTGTGGAGCAAAAATAAGTGCTGTTATTTTACAGATTTATAGACCGAGATGCTATACTGTCTTTGACCAACGTGAAGTCGGAACCAATTGATTTTGAATTGAAGAGTGAAGAGGAAATTAAGCAGGAGGAACTTATGTTGGCTAATAGCTCATCTCAGTAAGTGTTTTTTCATTTTATTTTAAACCAAATTTACCCAAATACCTTAGAGCAGCGATTCTCAAACTCGGTTCCGCGAAACCCCAGCGTTCCGCGAAGCGGTAATTGCCAATCACTTCGAAAGGAAAACCCTCTCTCTACTTGATGTATCCCCATGCTGAACTCTTCACTTTTCAGTAGTTTTTCACACATTAACCTGCTGTGTGGCAGGTGGAACCTAGACGGTTATTATTGTGGAAGGAGGCGGAACCCCTTTCTTATGTTTGCAAAACCATGTTTTGCGCTTTTCGTACAGTGGCACAGTCAAGGGTAATTTTCATTCCTGACAATATATGTGCATTGGTAGGGTGCAACAGGACCTTATCCTGAAACAACAACATCAGATAAAACAGTGCAAAAAGTACAAATATCTGGGAGTCACTAATGACGGTAGTTTAGATGAAGAAATCAGACACAGAAATAATCAAGGAAAACAAGCAGTTTTGACACTTCCTGTAAGGTTAGGACCTCAAAACCATTATCATCAGAAACAGCACATCTTAGTACCTTAATAGTGATAATTTTAGCTCACACATATACTATACTATAGTAGTGTGAGCTATGGTGATCCTAATTTTTTCGAGAAAAAAAAAGTTGCTCCGATTTCAAAATTTTTTATATACCTTTGCGTTTCAGATGATTTTGAAACTTTTTTGTTGCGCCGTCTGTCTGTCTGTCTGTCTGTCTGTCTGTATGTATGTCTGTCTGTGTGTCTGTATGTCTGTCTGTAACGACCAACGCGCATAACTCAAAAACCACTTGGCCGATTTTAATGAAATTTGGTATCTAGGCTGGGTCTTGGGTCGAGATGGTCCCATTTAAAAATGAACAAAATCCACCGAACACAAACCAAATAAAAGGGTGGGGGTAGATTTAAAAAATTAGAGTTTATGTGAAAATATGGCATGTGTGACATCAAACGAAAGGTAATTGAGTCAGCAGTTAAACAAAATACATTTTAATTTATTTAAAATAAAAGGGTGGGGGTATATTTTAAAAATTAGAGTTTAAGTGAAAATATGGCATATGTTATATCAAACGAAAGGTAATTGAGTCCGGAGTTTAACAAAATACATTTTAGTTTTTGTTTTTTGTTAAGGGTGGGGGTAGATTTCAAAAATTTGAGTTTAAGTCAAAACATGGCTTGTGTGGTATCAAACAAAAGGTAATTTAGTCTGGAGTTGAATAAAATATGTTTCAGTTTTTAGTTATATTAGGTCACACGTACACTATAACTATAGTACCTAGTGTGAGCTTAGGGGCCCATATATTGGCAGAGTATTTTTTTTATAAATAGTGTTCCCATTTAAAATAATCGGCCTGTACGGGTGCTCTGAAAGACCCTGTATACCTACGCTACTTATTGTTAAATAATTATTATTTCGTTCCGTATCTTTTATTCGAACCTCCCTACTAAGAACATTGCATGGCGACCCTGCCAAACAAGACTTTAACTAGTGCGCGAAAAGAGTTTTCTTGATAATGGTGATTGTGAAAAAGTGCAGCAGGTTTTTCAAAGATAGAGGTCGTTCTACTCCTGGTAGGAACTGTTTTAGTGACATTATTGCTCATGTACTGCATTTTTTGAGCACAAATCAATCAATCAATTAAATATACTTTATTTTAAAAAAATTTAAAGCTAAAGTATTAATAAACAAAATAGTAGGTTTATATTAATAATAAGATAAATAAATCACTAGATAAAACAATGACACACTAAAATTAAAATCACAAAAAAAATATCACATTTTTAAAATCAAGACCCTTAATATTACATATTTCTAGATTTAAAAATATTAAAACAATATATAAAATAAACTATCACAAAAGAAAAAATATCATATTTTTAAAATCAAGACCCTTAAAATCACATATTTCTAGATTTAAAAATATTAAAACAATATAACAAAATATTTTTTTGAGGCAATGATTACAATCACGATATAATTTTTAAAATAAAACAAATACCAGAAGAGCCAATCGATAGAGCCTGAAGTAAGGCCACTCATAGTAAAGCAAGCTTTACAGGTAGCGAAGCCTGACTTTTCTATTTTTGGGTTATAATTCTTGGCATGTTTTCCTCGGTTTCGCATTGGCGGCTCGTTCTTATTTTAAAAATGTGGTTTTAATACAGTCTAAAGATCTATTTAATAAAAAAGAGTTTCTATAACTTTATTTCTAATTACATAATTTATATAGTTTAGGTACCTTCAGACTGTTTAAAATAACATCTTTAAAATAAAACCGAGCCGCCAATGCGAAAACGAGCAAAACATGTCAAAAATAATAACCAAGAAATAGAAAATTAGATAGTTGCTTTGCTTCCTAAAAGCTTGCCTTTACAATGAGTGTCCTTAGCCTGAAGGCAACAATTTAATATTAACGTATCTATCATAATATTCAGTCAGTGAATATGGCTTGTCAAGCAGAAACTTTTTGACTTGTTTTATAAATTGTTTGATGGATGTCGCAAGACTGACTGTCAATGGTAAGTGGTTGAACACCTTCCTACCTTCATAAATGAATGATTTCTGGACCAGGGTAGTTCTTGGAATAGGCAGAGGCGCCCCTAAAATTTAAGTTTAGACGCGTGCCACATTGAGTTTTTGAGAAGGTCTATTGGTTTTTTGGGTCCAAAAGTGTACAATTTATTACCGCCTGAAATAAGGACAAAATAAGAAATAAGCAATTTTCTAAATTGGCTAAAACATATATCTCAAATAATAAAACCGTTTTTTGAGACTACTAAGATAAAAGTATGTCCGTTAGTGTGTGTCTCTTTGAGGGATTAGTTAAGGTTTTTAGTTTATTTGACCAATGTTTTATTTTTTTGTTGTTTGTTTCAACTTTTATTTTTTTTTATTTATCAGGTATTTTACTAATTTTTTGTCAATTTGACTATTTTTTATATATTTTTTTTTAATTGAGTTTAATACATAAAAGATTACTTTAAAAGTAGAAATCAACAACAGCACATACAGGAGTTTAGTCTCCTAGGTGCTTAGTATTAGAATGTTTTGGAGTTCTCCAGGGTGAAGAGGTGAGCTTGAAATACCAAAAAATAATTGTTGTTAATAATTCAAATTAAAATAATAGTCCGGTCAATCTAGACATTCAAGGTTACATAAATTCGCACTAGGCTGAAACTTGGTAGGATTGTTCAAAACACCATTAAAAATGAATCCTAAAAAGTCCTCATCAATCCGACACCTGGAAAAATATTTATTCGGGGTCAAAGGTCACAAAAATGGGTTTTTCGCGATTTTCAGCAAAACGGTAAGTTTTATCACAAAATTAGCTCAGATTAAAATTGTAGAGCAGGTAATTATCTACAAAAAATGTCCAAGATTTTTTTTCCTAAGAGCCACCGTTTCCTAGATATAACAATTCAAAAAGTTTCGGTTTTTGCAGATCGAACCGCAAAAGCACCCAGATGAAAGTTTTTTACTTAGATTAAATATATGCTCATTGAATTTTAATTGAATATCTGTATGGAAGCCAAGAAACTTAGACACATCTTTGGTTTGTAGTGGATCATCTCCTAAGTTATTGTTTTGTATGTTACATTAGAAGCCCATGATATTTGTTTTATCATTATTTAAAAAAAGTTTATTGGCATTGCACCAGTTTTTAATTTTAATTAGGTGTTGGGTAATTTGTTTCCTTAATGTACTGATATTTTTATGATGCCACATAACCGAAGTATTATCAGCAAACAATGTGAATTCTCCAATTATTTTTAAAGGAATGAGGTCATTTATATAATATTTTAAGAGAAACAGTAGGGGTCCTAAAACTGATCCTTGAGGGACACCACAGTCGACTTTTAAAGGAGACGAGCGAAATCCTGCACTAACAACCGACTGGCTTCGACAACTCAGATATGATTCGAACCAATCGAACACCTCAAACCCGTAAAGGATGTTGGAAGTCAAGACCCAAAGAGAGGTCAGGCAGAAACAAGACCAACTGCTTTAATTTAATTGCGTGATAACACCTAATTTTTGATAAAGACTGCACATAGTTGCTCACTCAAGACGAAAAAAATGGGTCGATAGTTAGTTACTAAATATTGACTCCACCAGGGAACTTCAACTAGCTGTACCACACTGGGGCTGGCATTGTGGGAACAAGCTAGAAGGATGCAATATCACTACTAGTTCGTAACGCTGTACAAAGTTGTTCAACAATAAGAGAAAAAATTATAGTGGTAATTTGCAGAATAATGTAGTATATTATATTATCTAAATTTAGGTTAAATGAGTATTTTAGATACACGTCACCACAGTGCGACCCTATAAAATTTAGCTTTTTTGAGAAGGCCACCCAAATTTTTTTTAGTTCTTAATAATAGACTGCCCCGTCATTAAAAATCACTGCTTGCCTAAATCGCAGCTGATCCTTCTTAAGAGATTTTTGAGATTAAAATTTTTTAACAGTTTAAAAATTTTGTACTGGCTATGAGGGTCATATCTGCCAAACCCATCAAATAAGAAAAAACAAATCCGACTCACTAAAATATTTAATAAATCTTTGGCCGTTTTTACCTCTAAGGTAACGGGATCAATATCCTCTTTTGTGAAAGGTTTGAAGCCTTTTGTGTAACAAAAAAAACAAATGTCAATAATATTGTAGCTACAATAAAATGAGCATGGGTATTATTTTAATTCTTTTGCGAGCGCAAATACTAATATTCTTGGTTTATCTCAAAAACTACTTGATTTATTAAAAAATGTGTAATAACAAAATTTATTCGCCTTTAAAAAAGGAGTATAACAAGTCTTAAAAAATAAAAATCGGATGACTGGGTAGGGAGATACGCTTAAACGAAAAAATCTATCAATTTGGCGGCCATTTTTAAAGATGGCGGCCAAACGACCATGAGTTCGACCAAACTTTTTTTATACACCTATGGGTGTTTAACAATGCCCCGCAGTCAAACTGAGCGCACATATTAGGTCACACGTGACAGGAGCCAGCGCCTAGACTAACTAGAAAAATAACAAAAAATTGATAAAATTTCGAGAAGAGGATCAGCTAGGATTTATATGAATATCGCTCTGAACTCAGGAAAGAGTCCATATTCAAAATGTGCAATTAGTTTTTGGAACCATTTTTATGTAACCTATACTTCGTTCAGGCACACTGTGCGTAGGCGTTTTTCCTCAGACGTACCTAAACTTAAAGAAGTTTCTTTGTAATATTTTAATAAAATAGGAGAACTTCCGGACTTTCTGTATTGACTTGGAAATTACTTTTTACCTGCTGGTTTCCTTATGAAATTAGTTATTTTATCCATTTGTCTACCAAACGTTCGGCAGAAAAAATTTGTTATATTCTTTATTGGGATTTAAAGTGACTGTTGCCAGTTGATAGTCCCACACATTTTTGTAGTTATTGGTAGAAGTACAACCACCATTACAGTAGGATTTATCGAAAGTTCTAGTATTTTTTAAAACTACGTTATTTTTATAATCAGGCATTATTGGTAATTTGGGTTTAAAAACTCACAAATAAGTTTTTCTAATGCCACTAAATTTTGTATCCAGGTTCTTTTTCCCAAAATTAATTTTTGAACCACATTATGCACAAACTTTTCTTCGATTTTCTTCTTGATAGTAACGATTTTTTAGATGGGCACTTATTTTAAATCACTATGAAAACATCCGAAACTTATAGTAGTCTAACGAAAACTAAAAATATACATCGCAGAAATAAACAAAAAAAAAGACTGATAAGAAAGAATTGATTTTTATGATGCCGTTACTTTAGAGGTAAGAAACGACCAAAGATTTACTAAATATTTTCGTGAGTGGGATATTTTTTCTCTTATTTTATGGTTTCAGCAGATATGACCCTCATACCCACTACAAAATTTATAAATTTATTTTTTTTTAAAACTGTTAACAAAAAACACTTAAAAATATTTAATCTCAAAAATCTTTTAAGAAGGATCAGCTGCGATTTAGGCGAGTAGTGGTTCTTAATGACGGGGTAGTCTATAATTAAAAACTAAAAAAAAATTTTGGTAGCCTTCTCAAAAAAACCTATGTCACACCGATTATATTAAAACAAATTTTTAGTAGAAAACAGTACACAACAAACAGTAACTCTCTAGCCATTGTTGAGCGGGCTAAGAAGTTAAAAACATTGAATTTGCCCCTGACACTCATGTATAGATCATTAAAATTCTACAAAACTTCGAAAAAGGCTAGAAGGCTGCCAAATTTCACAGACTGATAAGGACAAATCCCTTGGATAAAATAAAAAAACAAAATTGTAATTTACCCTTCTCCCCTATACATGCAAAGTTATTGAAAAATAACATTGCTCGCTTCAGGAAGCGTTAGAGAGCTGAGATTTGGCAGACTGATAGAAATTATAACAAAACTATTAAAGAAAATGAATATGAAAAAAAGCGTTCGACGAAGTTTCGTAACTCGATTTCCCTTTTTTTTGTTCCCAATCCTGTTCCCGGCCTTTTCATAAAATTTTAGTACAGTTTAATTATGGTACGTCTCGCCCGTTACTGTCCCACTAAAGGCGAGGGACAAAGTATAATTTCCAACTCAATTCTGGCACTTGGATAGTGCGAAAATTAGCGCTTACAAATAATTTACGCTTACATTTAAAATTCTTTTACGGACAAGAAAAATAAAAACTGCTACTGTGTAGCTTTAGTAAGACTCTTGATTGTTAGAGTAGAAGAGAGAAAGGGGCCTTATTACCCTTGACTTATGTCACGGCACTTGCGATAAGGCAGAAGGAATGTTAAAAGTGACTTACAACCAGACTAGTGCACTTGCCATAAGTCGTGAATAAGAACTCGCAACCAGACTAGGCACTTGCTACGAATTTTGAGTAAAGGACTTGTAACCAGATGAAGCGCCCACTATAGGTTTAAGTAAGATCTATATAGTAACCAGATGCACTTGCTACTATAAAGTTAAAGAATATTGCCAGAACGCAGTCTCACGCTTTGCTAGCAGGTATACCTGGAAGAAAATAGACTTGGGCACAACGTGAGAAACAACAATTAGTTTGAGTCTGTTTTATTAATTATCAATCGTCTGTTTATATATACATTAAATGCTTATTAAGCTAAATTCAATTTGCGTCATTAACACTGTTTAATATATCGTATTTATAATAAATGTGCTAATTATAATAATGTAAAATATCGTATCTACTTAATTACACAGATGTAAAATAAATATATGAAAATAATAAAATGTTCCATTTTGGATAAATGGACAGCTACCGTCAGCTGATTTGTTTGATTGACTGTCAAAATAGATTATGGAACAGCTAGAGATTGGATTTCACAACCAACAAAAATAAAAAAAATGGGTACACCATGCGTTTGAAATTATCATTGAAAAAGCTGGAAATCTCGGTTGAAATAGAAGGGCACTGGTAGGCTAACCAAACTTTCTATTTTTTTATTTTTTCGCGGCCTTAATGGCGGACACTGTCAGTTGTTGTTATTTTTGTTATGTTTTTGTTAAAAAAATAAAGAAGTTCTCGGAGTTTCCCTGCTCTAATGAAAAAAGTAATGTTTGAAGACTATGAACAGTTTTTGACAGTTAGATTTTATCCCAAATTTAAATAAAAAACTTGCAGAAACACTAATAAACAAAAACAGCGGTTGATAAGAACTTGACATTTCTAAACCAGAGAAGGAAATCACAACCAGACCACTGGGATTAGCCACTTTCCCTTTGCTCAAATTCAATCCGTTTATGTTTAATAATCCGTGACTGAAACGGAATTGAGCTTGCGAAATACTTTTCAGTTTCCATGAAGATCCAACCTTTTCAAATATTTCTCATGACATCGTAGCTCACCCTGATGTTAAAACAACAATTGAATCAGCTAAGGAACGGACGACCACTAGTGGCATAAAATATCAACAAATAAACATTTCAGGTTTTGAATTCGGGAACCAGAAGATAAATCTCGAATTAAGTTTTCAAATCGAGTTTAAACGTTTAACAAATAGCACTAAAGCTACTCCTAATACTAAACTGAAACAGTATACAATAATCCATGAAGATAAAAACGAATTTAAGTGGTTTTATTGTGCCCATTGCGACGATTATAAAGCTAAACGAAAATATCATTTAACACATAAAGACGAAAGGGAAGTTGAGTGGTTTCAATGTGAAAAATGTAGCTTCAAAACCAAATTTAAAAGTAGTTTAATTAAACACATCATTATGCATAAAGACAAGAGTAAAGTTAGATGGTTTCAATGTGAAAAATGTAGTTTTAAGACCATACACAGAGGCAACCTAAACGAGCATGCAATAATCCATAAAGACGTAGATAAAATCAAGTGGTTTTATTGTGCTCGTTGCGATTACAAGGCCAAAAGAAAATGTAGCATTAAAAAGCATGCGCGAATTCATAAAGACGCAAATGATATAAAGTGGTTTTATTGTGCTTGTTATGATTATAAGGCTCACCATGAAGGTAATTTTACAAGACATATGCTTAGACATCAAGTCAAGTGTGAAGTTAAGTGGTTTCAATGTGAAAAATGTAGTTTTAGGACCATACACACACGCAGCCTAATCAGGCATGCAAAAATCCATAAAGACGTGGACAAAATTAAGTGGTTTTATTGTGCTCATTGCGATTACAAGGCCAAAAGAAAAAGTAGCTGTAATAAGGTTAGGTAGCGGTCTGTGTGAGTAGGTTTTCTGTATACGGTATGTCCTAGTCGTCCCTCTTTCCTCGTTACTAGTACGTCAAGGAATGCTAATTCTCTGTTGTTCTCTGTTTCCATTGTAAATTGTATACTGGGGTGTATGCTGTTAATGTGGTTGAGAAATTCATTAAGGCTGTCTCTATCATAAGGCCAAACGACCTCCTCTTCATACTATCCAAGACTCTATAGACAAGCAATCGAAATTCATAAACACCAGCAGAACTTCAACAGATCTGAAGAAACTCTTAAAATTAACAGAACATGGGTACCGGTTCTTAAAAACACTAAACGGCTCGCTTACAATAACAAAACTGAATCAAGGGAATGTGGCCAATCACCGACCAGCTCTGATATACGCCCCGCGCACCATAGCGTATATAACCTGCGCCCGCGACAGACTAACCACCAGTCTTCGAGAAGCCGACAAACAGTCAACATCTCCTGAAGATGCCATCCACTCGAGATGGCGAAACGTCGAGAACGAATTTCCAACGACGACGGCCGAACAGCCCGAAAGCACACCCACCACTTTTTAATTTGTTTAAAAAAATGTCAAGTCACCGGCTTTTTCTCCAAAGAACTTTCTTTAATTTAAATCTAAAAATTAACTCCAATTTTGACAATGTGAAATCACCGCATTGACAAATTCAACAAAGTGAACGTCATTTTTTATTAAAAGCGTCTACTTTTTTAATCCAAGCCATACGTTGGGGTCACGTAAGTCGTAAATATATTTGTACTGGGAAAGGGCCTGTAAAAATAACTGCTACATGCGTGCCGGCATATTGGATTATAAATGACCCCAGACGTAGACAAAATAAAGTGGTTTTATTGTGCCCATTGCAATTATAAACCAACTTTAATAAGCATGTGTTAATTCACAAATTCACAAAGATGCAAACGAGATTAAGTGCTTTTAGTATGCTTGTTGTGATTATAAAACTAAATATAAAGGTGATTTAAAAAACACATGTGTGTGTGAGTTAAGTGGTTTCAAGGTGCAGAATGTAGTACCAAGACGTTAAATAAAATTAACTGGTTTCATTGTGCCTACTTACATACAAAATGCATTGTTTTGATTTTTTCACCAAAAATATCTGTTCTTTGGCGATCTCTTACTACCATTTGTAGTCTTTTAAATTAATAAAGATTCTATTCTATTTTACTCGATAATGTCAAAAAATTGTAGCTAATAGGTACAATGCAAAGTATATATAAAGACACTTACTTACTTTACTAATATTTTATAGACAAACACATAGAATTTCCCTTATGCATATTTTTTTCCAATTTTTTACGAATGTCTGATGTAAAAATAAAATTATAAATTTAATATACAGATTTATCTCACAAACTACTAATGCCAATTACTTCGGGAACAATATATTTTTTCCTACTCTAATGGAAAAAGTGCTGTTTAGGACCCTAAACAACTTTTAACAGTTAGATTTTATCTCAAATTACAACAAAAAAAGCTGTCAAAAACACAAATAAATAATAACAGCGGCTGACAAACACTTGACATTTCTAAACCAGAGAAGGAAATGGCAAACAAAAGTGGATTTGCGACTTTGACTTTGATCGAATCCAATCCGTTTATGTTCAATAATCCGTGATTGAAATGGAATTGAGCATGTGAAATTGTTGTTGAATTTTCAACCCATAACTTTTTAATATTCAAATTGTTTTTTGTTTACTTTTCAGTTATCATCAAGATCCAACCTTTTCAAATATTTCTCATGATGACCCTGATATTAAAACAACAATTAAATCAGCTGAGGAACTGACGACCACTAGTGGCATGACATATAAAGAAATAAATATTTCAGATTTTGAATCTCGAAACCAGAAGATAAATCTTGAATTAAGTTTTCAAAGCAAGTTTAAACGTTTAATAAATAGCACTAAAGCTACTCCTAATACTAAAGTGAAACAGTATACGACAATTCATAAAGACAAAAATGAATTTAAGTGGTTTTATTGTGCCCATTGCGAATATAAAACTAAACGAAAATATGATTTAACAACTCACATGCTCAGACATAAAGACGAAAGTGAAGTTACGTGGTTTCAATGTGAAAAATGTAGCTACAAGACCAAATTTAAAGTTTATATAACAAGTCACATGATCAGACATAAAGAGGAAAGGGAAGTTAAGTTGTTTCAGTGTGAAGAATGTAGCTACAAAACCAAATTTAAATGTAGTTTAATTAAACACATCATTATACATAAAGACAAGAGTGAAGTTAAATGGTTTCAATGTGAAAAATGTAGTTTTAAGACTATACACGGACACAACCTAAAACAGCATGCAATAGTCCATAAAGACGTAGACAAAATTAAGTGGTTTGATTGTGCTCATTGCGATTACAAGGGCAAAAGTAAAAGTAGTTTGAATAAGCATGCGCGAATTCATAAAGACGCAAATGATATAAAGTGGTTTTATTGTACTTGTTGTGATTATAGGGCTAACCAACAAAGTCATTTAACAAGACACATGCTCATACATGAAGACAAGAGTGAAGTTAAGTGGTTTCAATGTGAAAAATGTAGTTTTAGGACCATACGCAGACAGAGTCTAATCAGGCATGGATTAATCCATGAAGACATGGAGAAAATTAAGTGGTTTAATTGTGCTCATTGCGATTACAAGACCAAAAGAAAATGTAGCTTTAATAGGCATGCGCTAGTTCATAAAGACGCAAACGATATAAAGTGGTTATATTGTGCTTATTGCGATTACAAGACCAAAAGAAAATGTAGCTTTAATAGGCATGCGCTAGTTCATAAAGACCCAAACGATATAAAGTGGTTTTATTGTGCTCATTGCGATTACAAGGCAACTGATAAAAGTGGCATTATTAGGCATGCGCTAATTCATAAAGACGCAAACGATATAAAGTGGTTTTGTTGTGTTTGTTGTGATTATAAGGCTAAATATAAAAGTGATTTAACAAGGCACATGGTTAAACATAAAGATAAGATTGGTTACAAGACCAAAAATAAAAAATCTTAAACGGCATGCATAAAATTAACTGATGGTTGCAGCATAATATTCATAGATATAGAAAAATAATTAGATGGCTCATCAGATACTGCGCAACCTCCAGTAGGTGTGACGTAACGTTATCCGTCATTTTTTCACAGATTTTTAAGTACAAGCGGTTACCCCTAGAGGTTGTTATGGTGAACAAGCACAACAAGGGTCACTGGGTCACGATAACTGCGTCGTCAGGGTTCAGAACGTAGTGAATATATTTAATTGTATAATAAACACGGGCTCCACATGATGTTTTACCTCGAATGAAGTTCAATGCCGCCGCCTTTCAAATCATACCTGTCAATAAACGTGGAATTTCGTACCCGTGAATTTAAAAATCAAACAAGTTTCGTGGCTAATCGGGCAAAAAGGAGTTTGTTTCTCTCATATTTTTCCGTGGGTAGCCTGAAAGCTTAACCTCACGGGGGTCCAAGATCTAATGGACACTTAATAAGTGTTGACAGTTAACTGTTTCGTCCTTATGGGACTCCTCAGAACACTGCTGGTCAATGTGACAAATCTTGCGAAGTTAATTAGACGGTTTTGTCTCTAGTCAAATGTATATAGTGAGAAAACTATCGCAAGAAGCGCCATCTACCGAGATACGAGAGAAACAAAAAACAAACGCAGGCGAAAAACTGCTATACAATATCGATCAATGAAAAGATCGAATGCAAATAAAAGAAAACAAACTATAGTCCGTGACCTACGACAGCTCTTTGTCTTTCAGGCCGGATCAACGCATATTGCATTTTTACCCGTCATCAAGACAGTGAGTGCCAATCAACGGAATTTTTTAAGCCAAATAATACTAACAAACGTGGAATTTCGTACCCGTGAATTTAAATCAAACAAGTTTTTTTTGCCCGATTAGCCACGAAACTTGTTTGATACCTGTCAATGTTGGCTTTGCTCAATCTGTGAGAAAATTACGGATTTCAATGTCTTCCCATTTCCTCCATTCTGCGCGGGTTTCACAAGTGTTCTATTTAGTTTTCTATTTCTATGATAATTATACACCTGCTAGAACTTAATGGCATAAGTAAAGTTAAGTGGTTTCCATGTCAGAAGTGTAATTTTAGGATCAATTTCCACTCTGCCTTTAAGCAGTTAACATGTTTAACAAAAATAAGTATAAAAATTGATTAAACAGTTTTATCTGGACACGTCTCTAGACACGTACTTATATACATTTGTACTGGAAAAGGGCCTCTAAAAATTAACTGCTACAATCGTTCCGGCTTTTTGGATTTCAAATGAACCCCAAGGTATGGTGTGGATAAATTAAGGTTACTGATAATGTGTGCCTCGGTCTCAGTGCCTCCCTTTTCTAAGCTTAGAAACACCCGTTATCAGTTACCTTAGGATAAATACCTTTAATTTATTTTAAAAAATGTCAAGTAACCGGCTTTCTCTCCAAAGAATTTTCTTTAATTTAAATCATAAACAAAATTAATTCTAATTTTGACAATGTGAAATCACCGCATTGACAAATTCAACAAAGCCAACGTCATTTTTTATTAAAAGCGTCTACTTTTTTAATTCAAGCCATACGTTGGGGTCACGTAGGGCTTAAATATATTTGTACGGGGCAAGGGCCTGTAAATATAACGGCTACATGCGTACCGGCATGTTGGATTACAAATGAACCCAGGCGTAAACAAAATCAAGTGGTTTTTGTTTTATTTATGTTCTATCTTTTGTTTAGATCTTTATTAATGTTTATTCTAAAATTTTAAATAATATATCAAGACATTAATTATTATGTTGACAAGTTTTATTTTAAAATAAATCGAGTTACAAAATAACTAATATGTTCTTGTCAAGCTGGACTACCTATCTGTCGTTATGTATCACCCACGTAACTAAGTACCCATATAAAATCAAAAGAATACAGAACAGACTTGATAAAAAAAACGACTGACAATAATTGGCAAATATCAATATTTTTGGTTATTATTTCTAAAAATAAAGTTACTAAAGCTTTTATACGGAGTTAAAATTATTTATCAAAAACAAAGACGTGACCTTTTCAAAGGAAAATAACTTTTATAACACAGTTTTATTGCGATTATAAAGCCAAAAGTATAAGTAACTTTAATAAGCATGCGCTAATTCACAAAGAAGCAAACGAGATTAGGTGCTTTTATTGTGATTTTAAAACTAAATATAAAGGTGATTTAATAAAATACATATGTAGACAAAGACAAGAATTAAGTGGTTTCAATGTGCAGAATGTAGTTACAAGACTAAATATAAAAAAAATATATTAAATGGCATGGGATGACCCACCAAGACGTTAAATCAAATTAACTGGTTTTATTGTGCCTACTTCGATGTAAATGTAAATATATTTTATTTCCTTTTGGCTCATACAAAATGCATTGTTTTACTTTTTTAACGAAAAATTCTTGTTCTTTGGGGATGTCTATAGTATTCTTTTAGATTAATAAAGATATTCTATTTTATTCTACTCGATAATATCAAGTAGTAATATTTTATAGACGAACACATAGAATTTCCCTTATGCATATTTTTACGAATGTCTGATATAAGAAATAAAAATATAAATTTAATATACAGATGCAGCTCTTGTCCGTATGCCATTTTCGTTTCAATAACTTGGGTTATACAAAAGAGATGATCAGAAGATAACTCTCGAATTAGGTTTTCAAAGCAAGTTTAAACGTTTACCAAATAGCACTAAAGCTACTTCTAATAGTAAACTAAAACAGTATACAACAATCCATGAAGATAAAAACGAATTTAAGTGGTTATAAAACTAAACGAACATATCATTTAACACCTCACATGCTCAGACATAAAGATGAACGTAAAGTGGTTTCAATGTGAAGAATGTAGCTTCAAGGCAAAATTTAAAAGTAGTTTAATTAAACACATCATTATACATAAAGACCAGAGTGAAGTTAAATGATTTCAATATGAAAAATGTAGTTTTAAGACCATACACGGACACAAGCAGCATGCAATAATCCATAAAGACGTGGACAAAATTAAGTGGTTTTATTGATTTAACAAAACACATGTTTAGACATAAAGATAAGAGTGAGGTTAAGTAGATAATTAAGAAGGATGTGGTTACAAGACCAAATACAAAAAAATTCTTAAACGGCATGCATAAAATTAACTGATGGCTGCAGCATTATATTCATAGATATAGAAGAATAATTAGATGGCGCATCGACTACTGCGCAACCTTCAGTAGGGGTGCAGTAACGTTATCCGTCATTTTTTCAGAGATTTTTAGTTCATGCGGTTACCCCTAGAGGTTGTTATGGTGAACAAGCACAACAACGATCACTGGGTCACAAAAACTGCGTCGCCAGGCTTCAAAACACAGTGACCTTACAAGCAAGTAAGAGTCACCACTCTAAGGGTCACCGTGAAAATAAGCATGCACGCTGTGTCAAATATCTTTTATTGTATAATAAACACTGGCTACATAACGATGTTTTACCATGAGTTTAGTTCAATGTCGCTGCCTTTCAAATCGTGTCTGTCAATGTTGGCCTTACTCAATCTGTGAAAAAATGTCGGATTACAATTTTTTCCCATTTCCTCCACTCTGCGCAGGTTTCACAACCGTTCTATTTATTTTTCTATTTCTATGATAATTATACACCTACTAGAACTTAATGGCATAAGTAAAGTTAAGTGGTTTTAATGTAAGAAGTGTAATTTTAAGATCAAGTACCACACTGCTCTTAAGCAGCTAACAGGTTTAACAAAACTAAGTACAAAAATTGATTAAACAGTTTTATTTGTACACGTCTCTAGACACGTGCTTATATACATCTGTACTGGAAAAGGGCCTCTAAAAATGACTGCTGCAATCGTGCCGGCATTTTGGATTTTAAATGAACCACAACGTATGGTGTGGATAAATTAAGGGTACTGATAATGTGTGTGTGCGCTTAGTGCCCCCTCTTTTCTAAGCTTAGAAACACCCGTTTTCAGTTACCTTAGAATAAATACCTTTTAATTTGTTTAAAAAAATGTTTCTCTTTCTCTCCAAAGAACTTTCTTTAATTTACACCCCAATTTTGACAATGTGAAATCACCGCATTGTCAAGTCAAGTTTCTTTATTATTACTCTTGTGTACATTACAATGATCATAATACTGTCACAGGTGTCTCCTCGGGAGACTGCGTAGGGTCAAATGCTTTAAAGTTGTACTTATTTATCCAACTATTAATAATTGTACTTTCTATCACATACTATCAGAGTTTATCTTTATAATAAGATATTATAATATTGTCATAAAAGGTCAGAAAGTTGGAGCAGGAAAAGTGTGTATATACCTATATTATTTACTAACACAATACACATTACATACTTTATTCACATACAGCTTCTCGACTCGACGTCATTTTTTATTAAAAGCGTCTACTTTTTTAATCCAAGCTATACGTTGGGGTCACGTAGGTATATGTATATTTGTACTGGGAAGGCCTGTAAAAATAACTGCTACAAGCCTGCCGGCATATTGGATTACAAATGAACCCAGACGTAGACAAATTAAAGTGGTTTTATTGTGCTCATTGCAATTATAAATCCTAAAGAATAAGTAACTTTAATAAGCATGCGCTAATTCGCAAAGATGCAAACGAGATTAAGTGCTTTTATTAGGCTTGTTGTGATTATAAAACTAAATATAAAGGTGATTTAATAAAACGCATGTGTAAGAGTTAACTGGTTTCAAGGTGCAGAATGTAGTACCAAGACGTTAAATAAAATTAACTGGTTTTATTGTGCCTACTTCGATGTAAATGTAAATATATTTTATTTCGTTTTGCCTCATACAAAATGTATTGTTTTGCTTTTTTAACAAAAAATATCTGTTCTTTGGCGATGTCTATACTACCATTTGTAGTCTTTTAAATTAATAAAGATATTCTATTCTACTCGATAATATCATTGTAAATATAAAGACACTACTAATATTTTATGGACAAACACATAAAATTTCCCTTGTGCATACTTTTTTCCAATTTTTTACGAATGTCTGATATAAGAAATAAAATTATAAATTTAATATACAGATTTATCTCACACAACTACTATCGCCAACTACTTCGGGAACAATATATTTTTTTCTACTCTAATAGAAAAAGTAATGTTTAGGACCCTAAACACCTTATGACAGTTAGATTTTATCTCAAATTTCAACAAAAAAAGCTGTCAAAAACACAAATAAATAATAACAGCGGTTGACAAACACTTGACATTTCTAAACCAGAGAAGGAAATGGCAAACAAAAAACACAACCGTGCGGCCTCTATTTTGGATTTGCGACTTTGACTTTGATCAAATCCAATCCGTTTATGTTCAATAATCCGTGACTGAAATGGAATTGAGCTTGTGAAATTGTTGTTGAATTTTCAACCCATAACTTTTTAATATTCAAATTGTTTTTTGTTTACTTTGCAGTTTCCATCAAGATCCAACCTTTTCAAATATTTCTCATGATGACCCTGATATTAAAACAACAATTAAATCAGCTGAGGAACGGACGACCACTAGTGGCATGACATATCAAGAAATAAACATTTCAGATTTTGAATCCCGGAACCAGGAGATAAATCTTGAATTAAGTTTTCAAAGCAAGTTTAAACGTTTACCAAGTAGCACTAAAGCTACTCCTAATACTAAACTGAAACAGTATACAACAATTCATAAAGAAAAAAATGAATTAAAGTGGTTTTATTGTGCCCATTGTGAATATAAAACTAAACGAAAATATGATTTAACACCTCACATGCTCAGACATAAAGACGAAAGTGAAGTTACGTGGTTTCAATGTGAAAAATGTAGCTACAAGACCAAATTTAAAGTTCATTTAACAAGTCACATGCTCAGACATAAAGACGAAAGTGAAGTTAACTGGTTTCAATGTAAAGAATGTAGCTACAAGACCAAATTTAAATTTCATATAACAAGTCACATGCTCAGACATAAAGACGAAAGTAAAATTAAGTGGTTTCAATGTAAAGAATGTAGCTTTAAAACCAAATTTAAATGTAGTTTAATTAAACACATCACTATACATAAAGACCAGAGTGAAGTTAAATGGTTTCAATGTGAAAAATGTAGTTTTAAGACCATACACAGCGGCAACCTAAAGCAGCATGCAATAGTCCATCAAGACGTAGACAAAATTAAGTGGTTTGATTGTGCTCATTGCGATTACAAGGGCAAAAGTAAAATTTGCTTTAATAGGCATGCGCTAATTCATAAAGACCCAAACGATATAAAGTGGTTTTATTGTGCTCATTGCGATTACAAGGCCACCAGTAAAAGTGGCTTTAATAGGCATGCGCTAATTCATAAAGACGCAAACGATATAACGTGGTTTTATTGTGCTTGTTGTGATTATAAGGCTAAATATAAAAGTGATTTAACAAGACACATGGTTAAACATAAATATAAAAAATCTTAAACGGCATGCATAAAATTAACTGATGGTCGCAGTATAATATTCATAGATATAGAAAAATAATTAGATGGCTCATCAGATACTGCGCAACCTCCAGTAGGTGTGACGTAACGTTATCCGTCATTTTTTCACAGATTTTAAGTACAAGCGGTTACCCCTAGAGGTTGTTATGGTGAACAAGCACAACAAGGGTCACTGGGTCACGATAACTGCGTCGTCAGACTTCAGAACGCAGTGAATATCTTTAATTGTATAATAAACAGTGGCTCCATATGATGTTTTACTACGAATGAAGTTCAATGCCGCCGCCTTTCATACCTGTCAATGTTGGCCTTGCTCAATCTGTGAGAAAATTACGGATTTCAATGTCTTCCCATTTCCTCCACTCTGCGCAGGTTTCACAAGCGTTCTATTTCTATAATAATTATACACCTGCTAGAACTTAATGGAATAAGTAAAGTGAAGTGGTTTCCATGTGAGAAGTGTAATTTTAAGATCAATTACCATACTGCCCTTAAGCAGCTAACAGGTTTAACAAAAATGAGTATAAAAATTGATTAAACAGTTTTATCTGGGCGCGTCTCTAGACACGTACTTATATACATCTGTACTGGAAAAGGGCCTCTAAAAATTAACTGCTACAATCGTTCCGGCATTTTGGATTTCAAATGAACCTCAACGTATGATGAGGATAAATTAAGGCTACTGATAATGAGTGCCGCGCTCTCAGTGCCACCTCTTTTCTAAGCTTAGAAACACCCGTTATCAGTTACCTTAGGATAAATATCTTTTAATTTGTTTTAAAAAAATCTCAAGTAACCGGCTTTGTCTCCAAAGAATTTTCTTTAATTTATCATAATAAAAATTAGCACCAATTTTGACAATTTCAAATTACCGCATTGACAAATTCAACCAAGTCAACGTCATTTTTTTATTAAAAGCGTCTACTTGTTTAATCCAAGTCATACGTTGGGGTCACGTACGTCTTAAATATATCTGTACTGGAAAAAGGCCTGTAAAAATAACTGCTACAAGCGTGTTGCCATGTTGGATTACAAATCAACCCAAACGTATGCCTTAGACAAATTTAGGCTACTGATACTTGGTCCGCGCTCTTAGCGCCATCTCTTTTCTAGACTTAAAACACCTTTTATCGTTACCTTTGCATAAATACCTTTTAATTTGTAAAAAAGAATGCCAAGTAAGCAGCTACATAAACTCAAGATAATGGCTTTGTCTACCAAAATCCAAAGAACTTTCTTAAATTATTTTTTTTGTCAAACACACTGTGTTTATTGTATTACAATCTAGTCAGTAAGACTAATTAGCAATTTTGTTTTAACTTAATTTACTAGAAAAGTCAGATTTAAACTTAGGGTTCACTCAACAGTTATCCCCGGTTTGTTTAGTCCGTAACTCACAATTGTGTTGTGTTTATAGCATTATTTTGTTCTACGTAATTCACTTAGTTTACTAGCTCAAACGGCTTCACGCTTTTTCGTCTTCGAACTAGCATAGTATTGTCTAGAAGCTGAATTGCTTTCACATTCACATGCCGATGGAGTCTATCTTCATGGCTTTTTGCGTACTTTTTTATAGTCTCTGCTACAGTTTCGATTTTTAGATCTCGATGAAGGTCACTATTTCGAACGTACCAAGGTGCATTCACAATGTTTCTTAATACTTTATTTTGAAATCTCTGTAAAACTAGAATGTTACTCTCTTTAGCACAACCCCATAGTTGAATACCATATGTCCATACTGGTTTCAGTATTTGTCTATAAAGCAGTAACTTATTATGAATTGTTAAATTGGACTTCCTTCCAATTAGCCAGTTCATTTTTCTATACCTTATCTCAAGTTCTTTTTTTTTTCTTAACATGTGCTTTCCAGCGCAATTTGGCATCAAGTGTTATACCGATATATTTTGCCTGATTTGAATATGGTACGGGAATGTTGTTAATTTTTACTTGTATGCGATTTATATTTTTGTTTGTAAAATCAACATGAATAGATTTGGTTTCATTTAATTTTATTCGCCACTTTGTGATCCAACTGTGAACTTCGGTGACTGCATCCTGAAGTTTTTCTATGCATTTTTCAATAGATTTTTCTACCGTCAATAAACCAGTATTATCGGCAAATGTCGCTAAGTGACAATTTTCAGGCTTTGGGATATCGCAAGTGAATAATAAGTATAGATAAGGGCCTAGTACGCTACCCTGGGGCACGCCTGCTTGAATTTCTCTTAAAGTTGAGTATGATTCCAAAATATCCGAATATTGTTTTGGCAGAAACCGTTTTAGTTTAAAATTAAGGCCTTCATGCCACACTTTGTAAATGCTTGTGCTACATCTAGAAAAACTGCAGAACAAACTTTTCCCTCTTCTAGTGCTTTTTCTATTATATTAGTGATTCTGTGTACTTGATTTATCGTGGAATGCTTGTCTCGAAAACCATATTGATGAGATGGAATAATTTCTTGTCTTTCTATGATGGGTTTTATTCTTTTAAGGAATAATTTTTCATAGAGCTTGGATATAATTGGCAGCAAAGATATTGGCCTGTAAGATGATACGTCATGGAGTGGTTTTCCTGGTTTTAGAATCATGATAGCTTCTGCAACTTTCCACAGTTTAGGTACATACCTGAGCCTAAAGGACGCATTAATTAGGTTGCATAGTTTTACGATAGCTTTTCTGGGGAGTTGTTTTATAGCTACCCTGTTAATTGGGGCTTTTTTCGAATTAATATTTTTGATTTCTTTTGGTGATGTAAGCTTAATATGGTCTTCGATTTGATGGGGTTCATTTAAATGAAAGTTTTCATCTGGTGATCGTGGGGCTGAAATGTTTTTTCTAAATGACTTGGAAAAATATTTGCTTTTTCTTCGTTACTCCTTGCCCACTGGTTGTTAGATTTTCGTATGGGTGGAATTTGGATAAGTGGTCTTTTAAAATCTTTGGTTGCTTTCCAGAGGGAATAGTCGGTATTTTTATCATCTGTAAGTTTATTAAGAAAATGGTTAATAGATTCATTTTTTATTTCTAGAATTTCTCGCCTAATGCGCTGCGTCATGTTGTTGAGATTTGTTTTGTCCCGAGGATCACGGCTTTGCTGCCACTTTCTTCTTAGTTTCCTTTTTTCCAATATATATAATATATAAATCACATACAATCCTCTAATTTCCTTTGGATAGTTTTTTCCCTTAAAAATTCTCTTTGGTTTTGGACTGTTTTCCCATGCTGCTTGTTGAATATTTGTAACAAAATATTCAACTTCTTTATCGATTTGTTCTGGCGTTTGCAATGGTACTGATAGGTTTATTTTTTCTGACAGACTTTGTTTAAAACTAATCCAGTCAGTCAGTTTATTAACTAGTGAGATATTTGCTTCTTTCTTTGTTATGTTTTTACCAAGAGAATAATAGGTGAATGATCTGAGTGTAAATCAAAACTTTCTTCTATATCTAGAAAACTTAAAGATTTATTTTTTACTATAAGAAAATCAATTAGATCTGGAATTTTTCCTGGATCTGTTGGATAGTATCTGGGCTTACCAGTTGATATCGGCTCACCACATTGATATTCACTAATACCTTGCAAAAGTTATTTTCCTTTAGAATTCGTCAGTCCAGATCCCCAGTAGGTATTTTTTGCATTAAAGTCACGAATTATAAAACGGTTTCCTAATTTTCTGAGAAAATTAAGATATTGATTTTTCTTTAGTAAGTGCCTTGGTGGTATATAGACAGCACTTATGACTAGTGTATATATTTTGGTTTTTACACCTACTAATGTAGTTTGAATCTCTATGGTTATATATCTCCTTATTATTACCCCCATGTGCAGTATTGCTAGGGTGAGTTGTATGATACACTTTATAACCTTTAAATTTAATTACAGGTAAATTTAGTGGGAATAAGGACACTGTTGTTCTGGTAAATATACGTTTTAATCCATCGGTAACGTTTCGACAATGGTTTTTGTCTTCATCAGACTAAAAAGGTTACAACTCATTAGTAAGATAGTATAAAATACGGCACATTAATACATCACCAATTAAAAATTATTATTCTTTTCCCAATAAATAACATTTAAAATTACCTTATTAATAATATATAATTTTTTTTTCCTAAATATTTTTTTCCCTTTTAATGTATATGTAACTGATTTTTTTATTTATTTATATAAAGAAATAATTATGGTTTATTTTTCTTCTTTTTTTCTATATATATATATATATATATATATATATATATATATATATATAAAATTATACAAAGGTTCAAAAAATTTTGTCACTGTAGTAACTGATGGGTGGCTCAATAAAATACGCACAATGATATCAATCAGCAATTCATATAAAAACAATAATAATAAATAAAACCTGTAACAAGCCATAATACCATGTAGAAAATAACAACAATGTACACCTTATAGTGACACCTATGTTAAAATTTACAACAAAATTAAAAAGGACTGTTGAAATAAATATATCTAAAATTCCGTACTCACCCTTCAGACTAGATCGTACATTGGAACAACAAAAAACAAGAATTCAAGCACATCAGGAAAACAAACGGCACAAAATTAAAAACGAAACCCAACATTAATCTGCTAATTATTTATATTTTCTTTTGTTTTGTTTATCAGACAGGTTATATTATCGGCGGCAAAATTAGTCCGCATTGTTGTCACTATTCTGGATTTTTATTATTCCGAAATATTAAAACAAATTAAAATTCTTTAAGTTTAAAGCAAAAGGCAACCTTGAATAGAGTGGAACTAGTAGTGTACGGTACTGATTTAATTTAGAGCGGGACAAGTGTATATAGTATGATAAAATTAAGACAGTGATGGAACTTATTTTCTAGTTTGGAGTTGTTGTATATTAAAATGCATTGATAACATGCATTGTTGCCAGAACACAAAACTTTTCCTGTTTAAACCTTGGTATATACAATTAATTTTTAAAAAAGCAAAAATATTTTTTTGGTTGAACGCTAATTTTCAACCAATTTACGTATTCATGACTACTTAGAAAGACACCTCGTATTTTGTTGTCGTGGTTTAATTGGGGAAAAGCTTTATTTTTTTTTTATTATACATATAGAAATTTAATTTAATGTGAGACTGGTTAGTGAAGTGCGTTTCTGACACAAGACAGACGTCAATTTTTTCTATGTCTAGAATAACTTGCATGTCTTGCTGATGTTGCAAGAGACCATTGGCATTCCAACCTAGAATTCTAAGATTACTGACCATTTTGAGGCATATTGGTAGCTCCGTTATTGCTACTTTCTAGTTTAGTTAATCGCTCATCAAGTTTGTTCAATTTATTCAAAATTAATTGTAGTGTTTGTTCCATAGTATTTTGACTACTGATATTAATATCAGGTATAGTAGCTGTTGCTGCTACTTGGCTGTATGTCCTTGTCACAGAGTTTTGTGTGACTGTGTTTCTTGTCTGTTGGTTTTGTCTATTTGTACTCTCGTTTGGTATGAGATTCGGTTTCTTAGGTTTATTTTTCAATTTTTGTATTTCTTTAGTAACAAGGCTGTAGTTAGCAGGATGCTTGCCTCCACAGTGGATGCATTTTGGCTCAGATTCTTTTGGTTTGGGGTATTCTACAGTAAGATGTTTGGTTCTTTAGCGCAATATTTTTGCGTGTGTCAATAAGATTGACATCTTTTGCATTAAGGGACTAATTTTGAAGTTTTTAGTGCTTTTATTTCCACTTCAATCCCAAGGATACTGGAAAATTTTCTTTCTCTTGTTCTCCATTTCAGTTTGTTGTTGGCTTCCAGTGCCTTAAAACCTTTTTTTGTAGATCAGCTACAATTTTTTGTGGGTCACATGAGAAGTGTAGCCTATTCGCTATTACTCTAATTGGCCTTATTTGTTTGTTTTCGTATGAGTGCCATTGATGCTTTATTTCATTAAGCATTTTAATAACCAGCCGATAGCTGTCTGCGTCTTGTACATTTACTTTAATATTTTCGTTATTTAAAACTTTTATTTTAACTCCTTGTATGATATTTAACTTTTCATAAATATCATTAAAATTATTTACGCCATTTACCATAATCCGTGGAGGTAATTGAGCTTTTTTAACCTTATTAGGGGTTCTTCATTTTGTGTTTTATTGAAGGGCTCTCCAGTGCCCGAGCTTTTTTGTTGTGGTGAGAGTGAAGTATCCATTCGACGTTTTTTTCAACCTTTTCCTTTTTGTCTGATCCACTCAGTTTCTTTTGCCAGATCGTCCTCACCAGTAATGTAGTCCATGTCAGACTCTTCTTTTTTAGTGACTTTTGTCTCTAAATTTGCAAATTTTTTTTGTATACTCTCTAGTTGACTTCGGAGATAATCCACTTGTACACTAAGTGAATTTTTTTCGTTTTGGGATTTTTTCCATTCGCTATATAAAACTTCTTCATTTTGTGCTCTAGCATGGCTATCCTGAAAAATTCGGCATTATCCATTTTTTCTTGATTTTGTTTGGGCTTTTCGCTAATTTTTAAAACAAGCTTCACAGGTGATGGTACACTTTTTTTGCTTTTAAATATGATATATTATTTATAATAAACATTGTTTATAGATATTTAACACAAATTTTTCGCGCGCGCGGTTTATTATAAACTAAACAAACCCCGACTTTGACCTCGTTAGCACTATTATGCAGGTACGATGCAATACAACCGTACCGAACTGCGATCGAACGAATACTAAATAAATAAAAAAATTAAATTAATCCCAATTTTGACAACATCAAATTACCGCATTGAAAAATTGTCAACGTCATTTAAAAGCAGTCGCTTTCAAATTTTATTGAAAGCGTTTGCTTTTTTAATCCAGGCCATGCGTTTCGGTTCAATTGAATCCAATATGGCGAAACGCTTGTAGCAGTCATTTTCCATTAATCGTTTTAATACGCTTTGGGGTTCATTTCAATCCAATATGCCGAAACGCTTGTAGCATTCATTTTTTATTATTGCTTTAAATATACTGTAGTACTACATCTATATAAGTATGTGTCTCGAGATCACAGGCCCGTTTAAATTAAAATTGTACCTGAAGCTGTCTTCAAGATTTTTCAATATCAAAGATATCGGGCGTTGTTTAAGAATTGCAAAATGTAGAAAAAAGGTAATTGAACTTATACTATAAATACCTTTTAATTTGTTTTAAAATCAAAGAATTTTCTAAAATTTAAATCAAAAATAAAAATTAACCCTGATTTTGATTTTTGATAATTTGTCACCGTCATTTGAAAGCACCCCTTTCAAATTTTATTAACGGGTGGAATTTATAGTCGCTCTTTGAGGAGTCCTGGGCACTCAAGGCCTACTTATAAGGAGTCCTATGCATTTTATAGTCCTTCTAGAGACGTCCTTCGACTTAAGGCCTCCTTAAGGAGCCGAATGCATTTAAGAGTCATTTTGGGAAAGGCTTAGGGTTGAGTCGAAGCTAAGGTAGCTCTGGACCTACCTTAAGGAGGCCTCCGAGAGTATTTTTGGGGTAAATATTATGTTATGACAGCAATTTTTGTATCCGAACAATTTTTTCAACGTTAAATATAGCAAATATATTTTCTAAAGTTTGTTTCTTTTTATCTGATCGATATGTATAGCAGGTTATTTTGCCTGCTTTTGTTATTGTTTCTCTCGTATCTCGGTAGATGGCGAAAGTTTTCTCACTATTTACATAGGATTAGAGACAAAACCGTCTAATTAACTTCGCAAGAGTGTCACATTGACCAAGCAGTGTTCTGAGGATGAAACAGTTAACTGTAAATCCTCATTAGGCGTCCATTAGATCTTGGACCCCCGTGAGGTTAAGCTTTCAAGCTTCCCACGGAAAAATATGAGAGAAACAAAAACTCCTTTTTACCCGATTAGCCACGAAACTTGTTTGATTTTTTATATTCACGGTACTAAATTTCACGTTTATTAATGAAAATTTAAACAGAAATTTCATTAGTCTCAATTTTTTTGCTACGGATAGTTGTCTTTCAGTTTTTTCTTTTTTCTTGAGTTTTTGCCGTCTCCAGGACTTGCCGCCCGTAGCGTACTGCCTTGCTCCGCCCTCCCTCCTAATTACGCCATTGGGTGAACACGTCTAAAAACTTTTCTTATTCTTTTCTAGCTGCATTGATAGTACAACGAATAATTTTTTGTAGTATTCTTGTTTTTTTTACTGCGTCTTTTTCAGTCGATTTAAAAAAACTAAAAAATGGTGGTGTAAATTATGGAAAATACATGGAAGCAGGATAGAAGGAAAATAGGTTTTCGTTAAACAATCCTGCTTGTCAAGTGCCTTATAAACTTAACATTAATTTGAATTATACTTGGTGCTTAATATATTAATATTCTAATTCTAAAAAAAAATAACGAAAAATTCTAAGCCCAAAATACATACAAATATGAGCGGGAACACAACATTCCCACCCTTCTGAAATAGTAATTTCAGCATGCAGGGTCCGGTAAGGGACAGATTTTCACTAAAAGTCTTTTTAAAGTACCCTAAGCTGCTTTTACAATGGCTACCCTTATATTATATTATAAATATAACTGTAAGTTGTACATTTTTAGTTTAGCATTGGGGGCCAATGCTTATTGGAGAGAGGGCATATGTCATAAAAGAGTTTAAAATTTAATTAAACCACTATAGAAACGTAGCAATAATCAATATTGCTGAATATGCACAAACATTGCTGGACAATAGACTGATACAAAGTGATCAACCCAGTACACCACTGAAATAAGGTGGTCCCTACTAAAGATACTTAAGTAAAGCACCACTATGGTGCTTACGATTTATGGCCCATAAGGCCGACTCTCTACAGCCTATAAGGTATATTCCTTATAGTCCATTCTCTCCAACCAGCATTCCCCTTACATAACCTCTATTCTTGTTAAACCTATTTTATGTGTATAAATATGGATTCCTTAAAATTAATTTCATTATCCCCCAAATCCCTCAGTCACAAGGGCACTAAAATAAAATATATGGTGGAGGCGCCTATTCTGACATATATGGTGGAGATACCACTTATCACAAATATAGTTGTGACAATATTATCGGCACCCGATACTATTTGTACTATTCTAGCAAGCGACCACTCAAGGGGATTTAAATTATCGCCCTTGAAAAAAAAAACAAGAGTTCCCGGTTCAACGCTACTAAAATTACTTCCTTGCCACTTAGACCTCTGTTGCAAGGTGTGGAGCTACTCATTTCGCCAACAATTCCAAAAATCTCAAAATCAAAAATTTTTGGAGAAGTTGCCACCTGGACTTTCGATTAGTTTCAATTTGTGTGAAATCTGGATCCGGAATTGTCGATAAGGGTGCCAGTGAAAGAAAATGTACTCTCTAACTGACAAGACAGGGCGAAAAAACACTAGAAATAGCCTTTTTTGCTGAAAGAAACCAGAAATTCTGTAGGATTAAAAAGTGGCATGCATGCTTTAGTACAATGTTTAAGAAAAACTCGTTTACGTCAGTATACAAGGGTATATCGTTTGACGAGAGATTGCTCACATGGTTTTCTGGTGGGGGGATAAATCTGATAAAAATTGCATCATAATTAAATCAAAATTTTCTGGCTTTATTTGAAGCGATTTTAGTGCTGCAGTATTTTTATTAAAGGTCTCTAATAAATTGGGTAATTGTTGGGCATTTTCATGGGTTAATGCGGGACAATTTCCTTCCAGTTAGCGACGACCTATAATCGTCGATTATTATAGCGATTTTAAAAAATTAGCGTAATTTTCACTTAAAACATGGGGATTTGAGATAAGATCTAGAGGGTCACTTATAAGCCCATATGTAAGCAATTTAATTTATTTATGTTTGAAATAGATTTATTGGTGTGATATAAAGAGTCTTAACTTCGAATAAACTTTGGGACGCTTTTTACATCACCGTAAAAACTAGGTAATGGACAACTTCCCAAGTATGTCAATTTCAAGATTTAACGGGTACCTGAAAGTTGTTTTTTATTTACGGAAAGATATCTCGAAGATTATAGATTATATGTCTTAAAAAAAGATATCTTAAAGATATCCTCTTAAAGACTTTCTAAGCAACACACGTTGAACACGACCGCTGAACGGTTAGGTGCGCTATCTGTGGAAATCAAGTGTGGACGGTAAGCGGAAATATTTGGATTATTTGACTCGTTTAATGTTGATTAAAAACCGACAAGTCGACGGAAACGCGTCTTTGCTGTTAGCGCTATTTTCTGTATTTGGACAAATAATCAAATATAGCGAATAGTCTCTCTACACCACCGTCTTTGTTGGACAAATAAAACAAATATATATACCAATACGCAGGGGTGGATGGGGAACTGTAAACCGGCCCGGGAAAAATAGGCGACGGGCCCTTTCACACACAGGCAAAACCTACAACACCGCTAACCGAAAAAACATATTTTAGTAAAATGAGTTAGATTCCTAATAAATAGACATTATCAGGCTGGTGCTGCAGCCAAGCGCACTAAAAAAATCAAAATATATTTTTTTGCTGTGTTTAATAGATCTGAACTTTGAAATTTAGCACCCTTGGAAAATAATATATATATATATATATATATATATGAACTTGCTAATAGCTTTGTAAAAATATCTGCCTGTTGTTGATTTGTACTAACATATTTCAAAACAATTTTACCATCACCTAAACAATCATCTAAATAAAGTAATACTTAATTTCAATATGTTTAGTTCTTTTAGTTTCTAGAGTTGAGGCCATCTTAATGCATGATTGATTATCCTCATAGATTAAAATAAATAAATTTTCTGTTCACAACTTGTCAAAGCAATGTATTCACTCTCAGCACTTGATAATGTCACGATTATTTGTTTTTGAGATTTCCAATAAACACCATTATTGTTAAATTTTATCAAAAACCCTGTTACACTTTTTCTATCTATTCGGTCATTTGCATAATCAGAATCTACAAAATATATTAAATTTTGACAAGAATTTTCATTTTTAGTAAACTTAATTCCAAAATTTTCAATTTGTTTCAAATATCTTAAAACATTTTTTAAATAAATCCAATGTGACTCATCATAGCAATTTTGAATCTGACTGAAAAACGATACGCTAAAACTTAAGTCTGGTCTACTTCCTAACATAATATACATTAGGCAGCCAATAAGCTCTTTGTAAGGAAAATTATCATTTTTGTTTTTATTTTCATTATTCAAAATTTCCTGAATTTTAGGTTGTAGCGGCACATCAGAATCTTTGCATTCATTCATATTAAATTTACTTAAAACCTTTTTGATTAAACTTGTTTGACTTATAAAGAGCTCATTGTCATTTCTTTTCTCAATTTCGAGTCCTAAAAATATCAACTTTTTGTTGATGTATTCTTTAATCTTAAATTTTTGACTTTGAGCACTTTTTGATCAACTCGAGATCATGTAGGCTTTTAGAAAACAAAATTACATCGTCAACATACATCAACAAATAAGTTCCATTTTTAAAATATAAACATGGATCTTTTATGGAGCGTTGGAAACCTAGTAAAATTAAAGATCCATGAAAAACAGAGTTCAAACCCGTAGGAGCTTGTTCCAGCCCATACAAGGATTTAATTAATTTACATACCGTAAGGTGGTGATACTTTGCAACAATTTTTTGATCTTTTTGATAAAAACTCCTATTTAACATTAAGCTACATTATCGGCTCCAATATATGTATGATTTCCATATTTTAGCTTTACATAGACGATAATTTTATTTTTGTAAAAGATCAGGAAAAGCCTTTCTTTTTAAACTGTAAAGCTGTGTAAAGTCACCCTGCGATGGTGATAAATTACACAGGCGGTAAAAAGTGTAAATATTTTAAAATAGGTGCGTCTTTGGGACGTCATTACACTTTAATATTCTTTTAAAAATGTTATTCTTGAATTCTGCATTGAAAAATAATAAGTAAATACTAATTTTTAATGAAAAAAACGTTTATTTCAAATAGTCAAATCCTCTCTGCCTATTGCTAACAAATTCATTTCTTTCCTTATTAAAAACAAAACCAGTAAAACTTAAAATATAAACTAGCTAGTTAAGCAAAATAATCCTAATCTTACCTAAAATGAATATTTTTTAAAATCAATATTAAAAGTATAAATTCCCATTTTTTCTTGTGGGGGTGGCAAAATACAAATTATATCATCTTTGTCTTGAACAGAGATATCATTTTCTTGGGGAAAAACGAAAGTTTTTTCTTTTTTTTGCCTTAAATACTACACATCAGGTCTCTCGACTTTCTCGATTTTAGCAATATAATGTTTTGTTGTCTTTTTGATGGCAAACCTTATTATTGCATATTGCCCTTCGTTGGGAATAAGTTTGGATATGTTCTGATCGCGTTCCTCTACTTCCATATTATCTTGATCTATCTATATTATAATTAATTTAAAAAAAAAAATAGCTGTGTAAAGTATCACTAGGGTAGAAAAAATTATATATTTTTTTTACCCTTATATATATTTATAAAAAAAGCTTTTTGTTTTTGTCACAAGACATCAATTTATACACCTAATTAGTTAGCAAAGTCCTATTACGTACCAGAACGAGCTCAGACACCTTAGCATTTGACCTATTAAAATTCACCTGTTTCTTTCTGTTATTTAAAAGCTTCCGATGCGTGAGCTAATATGATTCTAATCCCATAAATCAAGCGCAAAGACACGTTCCGGTGTGTTCGCAAAAAATCTGAGCGGTCGGAAGTTTGCCACGTTGCCTAATCTTAAAGTTAGAGCTCACTAAATGCAGCGTTGCATGCTTGTGTAAAGTCACACGTGGATTGCAAAGTATCACCACCCAACGGTACCAGATTTGGGTTGGTACCTTCTAATCCTTCAGGCTGAGACATGTACACTGGTTCATCCAATGTTCCATACAAGAATGCTGACTTAACATCTAACTGCATTACATGATAATCATCTTGCACATACAAAGATAACAAAACACGAATGGTCACCATTCTGGCGACAGGCGCATACACATCTTCACTTAAAACACTTTGACCAAATCCACGTGCAACATGCCTTGCCTTTTTCACGATTTCACCATTCACTTCTATTTCTTTAAAAACCCATTTCGAGTCTATCATTTCCACATTTTCAGGTTTTTCAATCAATTTCCATGTCCCACTTTCCATTAATGAGTCTAATTCTTCTTTGATTGCTTTTTGCCATCCTTGATCATCTTTAGCTTCCTGGTATGACTGGTACTTCTGATGGTAAATTTCCAGCTGACAGAGCTGTTGCCATATTTACCTCGTCATCTTCATTTATTTATTTATTCATTTATTTCTACGGCAGAGCCATTTTACAATAGTATACAAAATATAATAAATATCAGATTGCAAACAAAATTTTATATCGAAAAAAAATCATTTAACAAAATATAACATAACAAAAAAATAAATATAATAGAAACATATATCTTAAAATCAGTCTTGAGTAACCTGCCTTATTCTGGATCTGAAAGAAGCAAGGCTATCGACAAATGGATCAAGATTAAGATCATTAAATGATCTTAAAGTTCGAGTGAGGGGGGAGTAAATTCCATAGTTGGCATGGTGAAATGGTATGCCAAACAATGGCGACGATCTCTGTTTCATAGTCATGCAAGTATGAAGGTTTTCTTACTATTCTTTGACTTTTTCTACCTTTATTTTCTACATTTTCCTTGTTTTTAGTTATTTCCTGTGTCTTTCTTGGTGTACTTTGAGTTCTATTCTACTATTCCTCATTTTCTGAGTAACTATTTTCCTCAATTTCCACTTTATTTTCTCTGTCTTCATACAATCTCATCTCATTAAAGATTAGGTTTCTTGCATACCCGTTGTCTGCATAACCAATCATCATTTTCTTACTTCTTTTGTCTAGTTTTGAGTGTCTGTCCTATTTTGGTATTAGGTTGTAGGCAACACAACCAAACAACTTAATTTTTTCCAAATTTGGTTTATGTCCACACCAAATCTCAGCGGGTAGTTTCTTATCAGGTAATGTAGAAGTCTCAGTTCTGTTTAGCAAATATACTGCTACTCCCAGTGCATTTCCCCTAAATTCCTTATCAAGTTTTGAGTCATACAAAATGTATCTGTCCTTTTCAAGAAGAGTATGATTTAACCTCTCTGCTATGCCATTCTGTTCGGGATTCCTGGGTACAATATTATATTTCATTCTGATTCCATTAACTCTACAAAAATCTTTAAATTCTTGAGATACATATTCGCCTCCGTTGTCACAGCGAATTTTCTCTATTTTTCTGTCAAATTTCACTTCTACATATTTATTTGCTATTAAATAAAACATTGAAAAATGTGAGTAATGATTAATGAAACTGACATAGTATCTCTTACCATCATATGTTGGAGGGTTGATGGGTCCGCAAACATCTGTTGAGATCACTTCTAGCACTCTCTTAGCTTTCCTGTCTTCGTCTAACAGTTTAAATGGCAACCTTGCCTGCTTTCCTTCTAAACAGTAACATAATTCTGGTGGAGGGTACCTACTTGAGTGTCCCATCTTTCTATGTAATAACATCTGATTTCATTTGGTTGTCAAGTTGACTGATTCTTGTGGTGGTATATTAAAAGTGACATAGTACAGATTTCCTATTCTTTTTCCTTTTAAAACCACATTTTCTTTTTGTCTAATAAAAACTTTTTTTTTAAAACTTACTTCGAGTCCTGCTTCCTCTAGTTTCCTGACTGACAAAAGGTTGTGTGACAGGTCTTTACACACCCATATGCTTTTAATATTGTCTGAGAGCAATCTGGCATTGCTGATAACAACTGATATATCAACTCACTTTCTTTTATGTCTCCTCCTGCTGCTTTTAGCTCAGAAACTGTTTGGTCAAATTCTGTGAAGAAAATATTGAGTGAGTTTTCCTCAGTAAACTTTATGCTTCTGAGTTTTCTTTGTAACTGAACCTGAACATTAATGCCCCTCTTAATGTAGGTTGATTCAAGTGATTGCATTATTTCCTTTGTAGTTACCTTAGACTTGATTGTTTCTAACATGTTGTAATTGAAGCAGTTTACTATGATATTTTTAGCTTTTGCGTCATTCTTTTTAAAAATGGCAAGCTCTGCCTCTGTTGCCGGTGGGTCGTGTGTCAGGACTTCAAGTACCAATGCCTGTTCCATGAGTAACTTAACCCGGTACGACCAATTTGAAAAATTGTTTCCATCAAATGGTTTGATGTTTCCAAACAATGTGTTTATGCTTGATGCCATAATTCTTTTTCGACGACTATTTCCGTGCACCGTTGACTTTCCACGTTAGTATTTCCGTGTACCGTTTACTTTCCACGTTACTATTTCCGTGTACCGTTTACTTTCCACGTTACTTCTGACCACGTAATTTACACCACGTACTTAATTCCGCTGATAATTTTCCGCACCTGCTTAATTTTTGTTGTTCCGCGTTCCGAGATTGTGACGCCAACGTAACCTCAAATGCAAATTCACTTTTCGGCTTTGATTTTCACTGTTTCTCGGAGTCTTTCCGCGTTTTCTGGGCACTCATAACCTATAGATTAAATAACTAAGCAGGTCGTGAGTAATGAATAACAGTTTTATTAATGAAAAATAGCGTTACAAAAACAATACAACGTTTACGCGGTCTGTCAGCAACGATCCTAGACACACAGGATTGCTTATTTCCATTTAACTCTATGTTAGCGTCGCTCAAGCGAGAGGAACACTGCCTACTTACGTCACCAGCGGACCAGTTGCTTTGTTTGTATTGAAATTTCGTGTGAATTTAAGGTGTTTTTGACGTTTTTTTGCGTTGTTTTTGACCATTTAGGAGGAAAATAAACCTTTAGAAAAGTGAATTAAGTGAAAAATTTGGCTACATTAGGCTTATAAGTCCCTGTCATGAGCAGCACCTTAAAATCTTTGCATTTGGCATAAGATCAAATGTATTATGCGTTTGTCCCAACGATTTGAATTTTAAGTGCAGGGATTGTTCTTAAATGACGGAACGCTCAAGGGGGACAGGGTTTTTCCAGTGGCGGCTGCTATAGGGAGGGCAACGGGGTAGTGCCCTCCCAAAACTAGACAACAAAAAGTATGTTTAATTGATTTATTTAAAAGAATTTAAATCTTCCCTAGCGACATGATTGTCTAGTTCTTTTTATTATCTGTCGTTAATATCAAGCGACTAATTGGGTGAACTTTTTTAGCGTAAATAATTACAAGCTGGAAGCGGCGCGCGGGGCAATGTTTCAATTTCACCCATTTTTCAGCGGGGTATGGGTGGATGTTCTCAAGCGGGGGCGGGAGGAATGTGTGTTTTAGTTGAAGTCGGCCATCATCATCGTGCGTAAACGTCCGTTGCCCTTTGAAAATTGTTCCTCAATTAGCACGAAAAATTAGCCTAATTTTACTTATTGTATAGTTTTTCTATTTTGTAAGTAAAGTACTATGAGAATGAATTATAATAACTAACAACCCCAGAAAAAAAAATGTTTAAAGAGAAAGAGTGTAGGTAGGACTGGAGATGACCGTAATTTAAAAAAATTAAAAAAGATTGTTAATTAATTTGTATTTTGTATAAATTGTATGATAAAATACCTTCTAGTTTTAGATCGGTAATATCAAATAAATACCTTTTCGTTACTACATAATATAAGTGTATTTTATTATATCCGCAACAAAAACAATACATTATACATCTAATAATTTAAATTGATTAAACTTTTAGAAAAAATCCTACTTCTATTCTAAAACTTTTAACTATTTAAAAAAGCAACTCCAACATATCGTCTGGTAGGAAAATTCAGCTCTCAGAGCAAACTCTTGATTTACCAAATCATTTGTTTTGAGTGAATGAAATTATTAATCAAATTTACTAACACGAATAAAAAATGTATTGGCCAATAAGCAAGAAAAAAGCTGGAAAAACTCACGATTGCAATGTGTATTGAAGCGCGCTGAGCAGAGGTCCACTAGTGACGTAAGCAAGGCGCCGCCTACCGCTGAAAGATTCGAGCTAATAGGCAATCCTGTGTGTTTAGGATCGTTGGGTCTGTCAGAAGAACTGTTCGAAAACGACTACTGCCTCTACTGGCAATATCCTAATACATATGAGTTAAACAATAATGCCTATTTCTACTCATATAAGTATTACCTAGTCACGATAAACACAAAATTACATGCTTAACCATAGTTTGACCAAAGCATGTAAAAATATATAAATCAACCTCTTAACTTTTGCTTGAAATGTTTAAAAAACAATGATTTGACTCATCTCTCGGTTACACAAATTTAAAGCAATTTCCAAAAGAATATTATAAACTAAACGGTTTTTCTTCTAACGCGAAGATTTTATCTTGTGATAAAAAAAAAATTAGTTAGTGAACATACTCATGCGTTGTCCTTAACAACTGAACTAAAAAATCGTTGAATTATCATTTTCTTGACTGTTTGCTAGCCATTTTGATTTTACTTTTTTAACCTCAAAATTAGAGTTGGGCAAAACAGTGATTTCCGACTAACCGGTGAAGTAGCGACAGCGATTTATAAGTAACCAGTGATTTTTAAAGGTTATTTCAATCACTGTATAAAATATTTCTATTATTCATTCTTCATTCACTATTTTACCTAGCAAAATATTTCTATTATTCATTCACAGCATCCCCTGCGGTTATACAGTTACTTCGGCCGGGAAAAAGGTTATCTACTATTCGGAATGAACACCGTTTTCGTATGTTACGTGAAACGCGATTTCACTGCCAAATATGCGTTCGGGTGCGACCAGCGACACGACGACGTCGTGAGACGCGACGTTCCTCAGATACCAGTAATAATATTTACCAATCACTGAATAACTGCTTGTGCAGAATTTCGATAACCGGTAGCGCCAGTGATTTTTGTTTCACTGTTACTGAATCACAGTGATCAATATATCGCCCATCTCTACTCAAAATCAAAAAATAAAAATTTGTTTACTTATTTAATAGGGCTGTCTAACAAAACATATGATCAAATCCAAGATGTCTTCCATAGGATAAACAAACCGATTTCCCATAAGCCCTAATGTTAACAAAAACGTAAATTTTACAAAAACGACAAGAGCTTTAGTCTCAAAAATTAATCAGTTTTAAGAACGGATCCTTTGTGCATATGGGAAAAATGCGTTTTTCTTCAAAATATTAAACTAAAGCGAGAAAATCTGAAATAAAAGGGACAATGTTTTCTTCAAAAAAGTAGGTTATGTGTTTGTTTATTTTGTTTTTTTTTAACTTTTTTTCTAGTTTTTTTACTTGTTTTGAATTATTACATGGGCGCACCAAGGGGGCGGGGGGCTAGGGGCCCGGACCCCCCAAACCACATATTTTTTTAGATATTTTCCATATATTTCATGAATAAAAATAGCATAAAGTGCGACATCATGAGACCTGGGGGGGCCCCCAATGGTATCGGGCCCCCCCAAAGGTTTCGGGTCCCCCCAAGACATATTTCTGGGTGCACCAGTGATTATTATGTCAAGTTTTTTTGCTGTTGTGAATTGTGGCAGTGGAGGAGGTAATGATAATGTTAGTTTTCATTGAATTTGAAGTTTTTTGACCAATGAATCAATGAACTATCAGCCCAAGGTAGGGGAAAGTGGATAAGTAGTTCTATGCAAAGAGCTCACTTCAAGGCTCACTTAACAGAGACAAAATTGAAATAGACTAAACTTTTCTCATCAGATTCAGGTTTTCTATTAGGATCTTTTGTTGTACTTGACTAAACATTTTGCTAAGTAATAGGACTTCTATAGCGTTAAACTGTGAAAAATATTTCACTATGATTTTTAGGTTTAGACAAAGTTTAATTGTGTTAACCCCCCAGTAGTGACATGAAAAAGAGGCACAACTTATAGGTAGGCCAGTTCAACAGATCAATATGCACATATGAGTTCCAACCGAGGTGGGTCAAGCAAACTTCTAATAAGTACTTTACAAAATATGTTTATTTAAAAAAATATAAGTAAACATTATATAAAAGAAACTTGCAAAATTAAAATACAGTTTTTCCTTGTCATTGGCCTCACACACTGTACATGACCATATGATTATCCATAAGCTATAATACATAGGGCTTAAGTACATTCAAACCAAAGGTTCATCAGTTCACAACAGTACTGTTCAAATTTTACAATAGTACAATATTTGCTGTTGTATTACTACTGTTACTATTACTTTTATTACTGTTTTTTTGTAACAATATTTGCTCAATTATGTATCTAAAAGTTTATGCAAATAAATATATACTCTACTCTACAATTGGGCATAACAGCACCCATTAGGACCAAGTTTTTTTGAGAGAAATTGAAAAAAAAAATCTGAGAGAACTTATTTGCTTTTCTTGTGGTAATCAAAGTCAACAAAGATTACTTTTTTTTTCCATCTATTTTTTGATGCCACAAAAATTTTTTGTTGGCATTAAGCATGGAAATAAAGGAAAATTTGCCCCAAAATAGTTTAAGATAAAAAGTGGTTTGAGTTAGGGAGATTGTCAAATTCACCAGTTTATTCTAAACTGTTTTGAGGTCTGTAAAATAAATATTTATTTAAAAAAAAGAAACTTTGATGATACAGGACTCCACTGGACGCTATACAGGATGCTACACTACCAAGAGTTTATTTAAGAGTTCAGCTCATTACCCACACTTTAACCTCATATTGTTTTCCTTTTCTTTCTTCTCTAAACCCTTTTTTCAACCATAATTTTTTTAATTTTTCAACCGTTTTGAAACAATAATCCATTCAGGAGAGACCCAGTCAGGATCATTGCTGTATTCTAGTTTTGAAAGTTGCTTGCCTAGAATAGTAAAAAAATCATAGTGAAATATTTTGTACAGTTTAACACAATTCTATGTTACACTTCTGCAAAAGGTCCACTCGAGCACAAAAAAAGATCCTAATAGAAAATGTTGCCAAAATGGCAGTTACATATTTATCCAAAACAAACCTGACAAAAAAACTTTCGAATATTTCAATTTATTCTCTGTTAAGTCAGGTAATAGAGCACTTATCTACTTTCTTTTCCCTTCTTTGAGCTGATACTTAGTTCATTTAAATCAAGATGATTTTTTAAGGTCAAAATACTTGGCATTCCATCAAAACTAACATTTTCAAGATCTCCCCAGCTGCCACAGTTCATAACAGCACAGAAACTAATAATAATGATTCAAACTGAAAAAAAAGTTAAAAAAAAACAAAAGTAAATAAAAACATAACCTGACTTTTTGAACAAAACATGGTCCCTTTTATTTGAGATTTACTGGCTTTAATTGATTTTTTTAAGAAAAACGCATTTTTCCCATGTGTACAAAGGGTCAATACTTAAAACAACATCTTTATTGTAAATTAAATCCTTTCACTTTTTTTCAAAATTACGTTTTTGTTAACATTGCGGCTTATGGGAAAACGCTTTGTTTGTCCTATGGCAACCATCTTGGATCGAAAACCAGCTGATCGTGACAGTTCGTTAGACAAGCTAATAAGTTAATGGCAGTGAAGCTGCACCCCTGTGCATGACAAAGAAAAGTAAATTGCCTACCGGGAGGTGCTTAGCAGGCCAGCCTGCGGGGTCTGCATGTGGTATGAATGAATGTAATTATTGTCCCCTACAGATTTCCGATATTGAAAATAGGATGAGAGAGAGATTTCAATTACGCGAGTTGGACTGTTAACATGCATTGTCAGGTTAAAGCATTTTAGAAGATTAGTTAGTTCAGTGTTATAAATACAAGAAACATTATTAAAATCTATGTCCCCTGCAAGCAATATTTTACACCTTGTGTCAATAGATGATACAAGAATTTCAAGTCTCTCCAAAAATTGTTTTACATTTTAGTCAGTATTGGAGATCTATAGACGCAAATTATAAATAGGTTCTGTTTTGTGGAACTTATAATGCAAAACTCAAAAGTCTGTTCTGCAATGAGATGATCAAATTTGTTAATCACAAGAAAATTATTTTCCCCCATATAGACATCCTTCAGAAGGACCAGTGTACCCCCACCCTTGCTTGTGGCCGGATTGCCCCAGTAGTATAGGCCAATCAAATGAAATGAATGAATGAAATTAATGGCAAAAGCATCTTACAAAGTGCATTTTTCGAGGTAACTTTTGTAATTTGGGACACTCATACTTGTAATGTTATTGATTGATTGAAATTCTTTATTTAGTGAATTGTAGATTTCTCCAGGGTGAAGTCCTTGAACCTTTATTTAGCACCAAAGCTAATTATTACATTACAATGTTAATTCTTAAGCCTAAGAGGGCCACTATTTAAATTCTTCATGATTGTTGCAGTTCGATGGTGACTATTGACATCTCTCAACTTTATCATGCTTTTAAACAAGTTTATAAATCCAGGATAAGGTTGCATCTAAACTTCAAATCACATAATTCACTCGAACAAAATCGAAGAATGCCTAAATACAAATTACTTTATAATGTATGCCTAATGTGCATATACGTGTGTGTAAGTACATATGTGATTTACATCAAATAGAAGAAATATTAAATATATAAGGTAAAATATCATAATATAAAGCCAACCATCCTGATTTCCCTGTTGTAAAATTAGCAGTAAATTACAATACACTTTTAAAAAACTAAAACAACTAATTAATATATAACATCAAACACTATCAAACAAACAACAAATAACACAAGTTTCACTCGCTAGATCTATATGCCACCAAATGAGCTCGTAATTTACTCTTGAATATATTTATAGATGTGGCATTTCTTATTGCTATGGGAAGCATGTTAAATTTAATTAAATCTTTATGAAAAATGGTATTCTCACTAGCTTTTCTATTTTTCTTAGGTACATAAAAGGACTCTTGGCTTCTAGCTCTTGTATTAATGTTATGCACGTCCCTAGTGTATTGAATTTTCGAAAGCAGATATGTTGGAGCACTCCCCGTTCTTATCTTATACATAAACACCAATACATTAAACTTTAGAAATTGTAGCTAGTTTAAAACAGAAAGCATATTTTTAATTGGCATATATCTTGAACATGAAAGTATTATTCGCATTGCGCGATTTTGTAATTTTTGAAGCCTATCTAGCTTGTTTTGTTTTAACAGATATAAAATTGTACTACAGTAAGTAAAATGTGGAAGAACTATTGTGTTGTAGTTTAATATTTTTGTTTTATATGTCAAAAAACGTGAACACCTAAATAGATAATTAATTTTATATGCAAGTTTTGAAATTGTGTAGTTGGCATGTTCTGTAAAAGTAAGCCTTCTGTCTACAATGACACCCAAATATTTTATCTTTTGCATCTCAATACTGGTATTATTAATCACTATTTTCAGATTTTGATTAAGAAATTTAGAGTACCCGATGTCACTGCCTATAACTAGGCATTTAGTTTTACTACAATTTATCTTTAATTGATTCTGACATATGTACTAAAAGTTATCAAGGTCTTGGTTTATTCTAGCAACTGCTACTTTTATTTTATTAAGTGTTACAAAATTTAAATATACCCACTACATCGTTTAAGTACAAAATAAACAACAAAGGACCCAGAATACTACCCTGTGGAACGCCTTCATCATTGATTTCCTCCTCAGATAGTTTATTATTTATTTTGACCCTTTGTTTTCTATGGCTTAAATAACTTTTTATCCATTTTAAAACTGTGCCTTTTATTCCCATTTTTTAAGCATTTTAAGTAATTTTCTGCGATTAGTTGTTTCAAAAGCACGTTGTAAATCAATAAAAACCGCTATTGTTATCAAGCCATTATCCATCGCATTTTTCTAGTGTTCTAAAACATCTTGAATTGCAGTTTCGCAACTATGGTTTTTTCAAAATCCGGATTGTCGTTCAGATAAAATATTATTTATACTTACATAATCTAAAAGCTGTTCATAAACACATTTTTCAAAATTTTTTTCAATACCTAATAACATGTTTATTGGACGAAAGTTTGCAGCATGTGAGTTTTCTTTTTTCGGGACGGGGACAATTGTAGATACCTTTACAGAAGATGGCACAATTCCTTGTTTTAAACTAGTATTTATAAGGTTTAATAATGGTTCCTCCAAACCAATATAAAGATTTTTAATGAGTTCAATTCCAAGATTATCAGGGCTACCTTTATTGGGTAATGAAAAAACGACGTCCTTTAAGCAATTTTTATCCATTAATTTAAAACTAAATAAACCGGAAACCAAAAAAAATCAGAAAGAAGTGGAGGACTCCGACTGTCATCCCCAGTATCGTTTGTTGTATTACTAATATTGGATATAATTTCATTTATGCTATCAATATAAAACCTATTCAAACGATCCGGCAAAACATCAAGATCATCCACCTTTTCATCCTTAAAAACAATCGCATTAATTAAATAATTATTTTGTTGCCCTGGAATTTTTAGAGTTTTCCACATTTCCTTACTGTCATGGGAACAATCATCTACTTTTTGTTCAAAATATTTTTGTTTTTCTTTCCTAATTGTTTTCAAGGCATCATTTCGATGTGTTTTATATTTACCTAATAATGATGTTGTTTTATTTGCTGTATAACTTTTGTAACTTTCATTTCGCCTTTTCACAGCATCTTCTACAGTTTTATTCCACCATGGTTTGTATTTTGGAAAAATCTTAAGTACTTTTTTTGGTGCTACCTCATTAAGACATCGAAAGACAGCACTGTACAACCTATCTACCTTCAAATCTATATCTAAATTTTGATAACTCCAATTCGTGTGAATAACTTATCTACCACCAACTTATAGTTTATATTTTTTCCCCTACTTTCTAATATTTTTGGTAAATTATGTTCAAATTTTATGTTTTCAATATCAATATTAACAATATAGTGATCACCAATATATTAACAATATAGTGATCACCAATTCTAGGAACTTTTAAAATATTACTCTTGATATTATCAAAATTTGCAAAAACTAAATCTATAATAGTTCCCGTGGTTCCATTGAACCTGGTAACTTCGTTTACAATTTGGGTAAATCCGATTTCTTTTGAAAATCTTTTTAACCTTTCAATATAAGTTGAATTATGTAACCAACTTAATTTAAAATCACCCAATAATATCATAGCAATATGAACATCTGCAATGTTTTCATTACACCAGTTCTCAAAAAAGTTAAAAAAAACTAAATCACTGCTGTTTGGTGAGTGATATATCCCTACAATTAAAAATAGTATTATATAGTGTAGAACTACATAATGTTCAAAACTGACTTTCGCAATGCCTGTGCCTGAATGCTTTCAAGCCTTTATCTTTTTAATTTTTTTATTGAAATGAATAAATATCGATTTTTATTAATTTGTGCATTAGTAATAAAGGTATTGGTAATTTTGTGTGCCATTTCAATTCAATCCCTGGCGGGTTTGCCAATTTTTAAAAATTTATACATACATCCATTTTTATATTAACCAATTGGAAAAAAATTTAGTGTATCTAATAAGTTTTCTGCTTATATCCGTTTTGTACAAATTAAATCTTATAATGAAAAGTGGAAGAAAAAGGGTTATTTTTTATTTTTATGCTTTTAAGATAGAAGGGAAAGGGCTTTTACTAATTGTGGGAGGGGATAGGGTTAAATCATTTGCACTCGTTAGATTTTCATACCATTGTTTATTTCTTTGTTATACCTATAATATATGTAACAGGGTGTTTTAAAATTCAATAACATAATTTGAATGAATAATTTCCTTGAGTGATTTGAAGACACAAAGTTTGTATAAACATAGGTCCACAAACGCTTAGTTTTCAAGATACAGAGTGTTAAAATTTTGTTTTTTTTATAGCTCTTACAGTTTTTAAGATGTTTAGCTCAAATTTGGCACATATATTTACTAATAGGTACTACAATATTAGGCATGCCAAGTAAGTTTTAATTAATTTGTTTATTTTGATTTACTCGCGATGCCATACTGGCGCATTTTTTATTTTATAATAGAAGCTTTTCGTGAAACAGCGACTTAAAACGGTTAAAGATGCCAAAAATTGCAGAAAACGAAAAAGTTTGCAAATAAAACAAGGATTGTATTTCTTGTCTTAACTACCTAGTTCTGCCTACCAGTGGCTTACAAGGAAAAAAATCCGGGGAAAAAGGCAATATGAGCCCTGAAAAGTATCACTCTGTAGATTTTTACTATTATTTGGCATATCTAATAGTGTAGTGTCTATAGCTTAATACACGTGCCAAATTTTAACTAAATATCTCAAAAACTGCACGAGCTATAAACAAGAAAATATATAAAAAACTAAACTTTAACACCCTGTATCTCGAAAATAAGGCGTTTGAGGCCCTATGTTTATATGAAAATTTTGTCTTGAAATCACTTAAGGAATTGAACATTAAAATTATGTTACTGAATTTTCAAACACCCTGTACATATACAGTGTTAATGCCTGATTTGCTAATAATTATATGCTTTTACAAGAAAAAGAGTAGGAAGGGGGGGATGATGTTTAGGAATTTGTCTATAATTACTATTAGTGTCAAGTACCAGCTCCATATTTTTTTGGAAGTGGGCAATGTTAGAGAGTAAATAAAAAATTTGGGGATTTTTGATTTTTCCAAGGGTTTTGTTATAATTCTTATTAGTTAGTTAGTATAATTTTGATGATCTATATATGAGTGAGTGACAAATTCGAGGTTTTTCAAAATTCCGTAACTACTTTACTGCTTTATGGAAGTAGGTGACACTTAGCTCTCTTAAGATCTACAACTGTGCAAAGTTTGAGGTTCGTTCGTAGCTTTATTCCAAAGAGTTATAGATAGGTCAAATATGGGCTGAAATGTTTTAAGAAAAGGTGGTAAGCAGTTTGCCTGAACTTGGCAGGGCACTGCCATGCCCCCAGATTGATAACTTTTGTTAGTAAATAGGCTATAAATCAAAACTATTAACATATCTATTAAATGTGATCTTTTAGGGAATAGAACATGCGCTGTAGATAAGTTTCTGGTATACTTTTGTGGAACTATATATTAAATTTGGAATTTAATGATTAGATTTTATCTGTTGAAACTGGTGTAAAACTTCTTGAGACACAAAAGTTAATCCAGTTTCTTAAAATACAAATGGTTTAAATTATAACAAAAACGAGACTACTTCATGTAAAATACTCTGCCAATATATGGGCCCCTAAGCTCACACTAGGTACTATCGTTATAGTGTACGTGCGAGCTAATAAAAATAAAACCTGAAATATATCTTATTCAACTCCAGACTAAATTACCTTTTGTTTGATACCACACAAGCCATGTTTTGACTTAAACTCAAATTTTTGAAATCTACCCCCACCCTTAAAAAAATCAAAAACTAAAATGTATTTTGTTTAACTACGGACTCAATTACCTTTCGTTTGATATCACACACGCCATATTTTCACGTAAACTCTAATTTTTAAAATCTACCCCCACCCTTTTTAAAGAAAAAAAAACTAAAATGGATTTTTTTAAACTCCATACTCAATTACCTTTCGTTTGATATCACACACGCCATATTTTCACGTAAACTCTAATTTTTAAAATCTACCCCCACCCTTTTTAAAGAAAAAAAAAACTAAAATGTATTTTTTTTTAACTCCATACTCAATTATCTTTCGTTTGATATCACACACGCCATATTTTCACATAAACTCTAATTTTTGAAATCTTCCCCCACCCTTTTATTTGGCTTGTGTTTGGTAGATTTTGTTCATTTTTAAATGGGGCCATCTTGACCCAAGACCCAGCCTAGGTACCAAATTTCGTTAAAATCGGCCAAGCGGTTTTTGAGTTATGCGCGTTGGTCGTTACAGACAGACATACAGACAGACAGACGGCGCGACAAAAAAGTTTCAAAATCATCTGAAACGCAAAGATATATAAAATTTTTTGAAATCGGAGCAACTTTTTTTTTCTCGAAAAAATTAGGATCACCATAGCTCACACTACTATAGTATAGTATATGTGTGAGCTAAAATTACACTGATCTCATTCAAAAAACAGAAACAGATTTAACAGACAAAACTATAATATATTTTATAAAATTATCAAATCCTTTAAAAAAAGCAGTGAAATCATAACTAGGGTATTAACTCGACCAAGCCAATTTAACTGATTTTTATCATTCTTCTTTCCCACTGTCAAAAGCCAAGCTAGTGAAAACCTTGATTTGATTTTCAAACGTGTATAAAGAACTAGGCTAAAATTGTAATTTTGTGATTTTTTTACCTTTTAAACCACTTTTCGCTGGTAAACTTTTGTGATGTTTTTTTCTTTAATTCTAAAGTATTGTACCAGGATAGGGTTTTTTAACAAGCAAACGCAGAAAAGTGGTTTTTGAGTTGATATAATAGTACAAAAGACCAAAAATACACACAGGATAGTTGTGGCTAGTTAATAGTTAGCCATAAATTAGGAATATTACGAAAATAATGGATAAATCCCTACCTGCAAAAGCACCAGGTCACTAATTCTATCGTAAACACTGGAAAAAAGCAAAAACCAACATGACTGCTTCTACATGTTGACACCAATAATTATAATATTATATTATATATTGAAGTGTGGCAAACAGCGCGCTAAGAAAATAAATAGATATAGAAGGAAACAAAACAAATATTTAATAGTTGGATATCATAATGGGGATTATTCGTTACAGTATATTTGGCTTGTTTTCCGATAAAAGCCGCCTAGAAATATTTTTCATGTGAAAATTAAAAAAGATATATTTTTTTGAGTTTGGAATAACCTCTGCTAAGAAATCTTTCTAAGTATAATTTTATTTGTAAGCCTTAAACCTTAAAATTTTCTTTTGTGATTGTCACTCAAAATGGTGTTTTAAAGTTAGTGTATTATAAACATAAGACGAACATCATAAAACATTTTCAACACTCTTAATTGACTGAATTTCCTTAATAGTAGAATAAATTTGTTATTGATTGTTATTTTACAGAATGGCGGAAGCAGAACCCATATCTACATTTACTGTAAAATCAGAACCAAATGACTTTGAAGAAATGACCAAAGAAGAGACCAAGCTCATGTTGAAAGACTGCTCAGCTGGGTAAGTTTCCTGGAAAACCTGAAATTTCTCTAAAGCAAATTTGAGTGTCCTGAATTATTTCGGTCTTTTTGATTATAAGTGTAAGATTAATTTTCAGTCAAGGTGGTAATTGGGCAATTTCCGAGTTTGATAATTTGGGACAAATAAGAGTTAAATCTGATTTTTACCTTCCTAGCCCAGTAGGGTATAAATAGGGGAGATCGCTTATCTATCCCATGTATTTCTTATGGCACTTCCGGTCGTTAGTTTCGGGTGCTGCCTCCGATGATTTGAACCAATGAGAAGGTTTGTATAAAAGTAGGTGGAGCTTAGATGATGGTGAGTGAGAGAGAGAGAGAGATAGAGAGCGAGTGAGAAAGAGAGAGAGTGAGAAAGAGAGAGAGAGAGTGAGGAAGAGAGAAAGAGAGCGCGCGCGAGCGAGAGAGCGCGAGAGAGAGAGAGAGAGACAAGTTGAGCTGTGGGACTGTTCCCAAACTAGCGTGTGGTGTAAAATTCTGACCCCAGCAGACTCGACGCCCCGGCTACCAGATGGCGGGTGCGGGCGTCCAGCACGCTGGTGGGGGATCCTGGATGTAGGAGCCTGCGCCTGTTAGTGGGATGTAATTCTTGCTCAATTAACCAATTGAGTGTTCTGTTCTAGGCTCCTGTCAAATTGTCAAAAATGAATTGCAACATTTAGGAAACTGATTTTTAATTCAATTAGTTTTTTTTTGTTTTTTAATTTATTTAAAATAGTACACAAAATAGGGTAGAAGTAAAATACAGGATATGGTATTCTATATTTTAGGAATCTATATTTATTTCAAGACATTTATGACAAATAGGTTTTCTTAAATGATAAATAGTTACAAAATAAAATACTGTTGAAAATACTACATAAATTAATTCGAGTATAAAAGTAGGATTGTTGTAGTAGGATTGCGAACATGCGTCTTCATAGGAAGAATTTTCAAGTATAGGCTTCTTTTCTTGAGAAAAAAAAGTCATATTGAGGCTGCTGCTGTTACTGCTGCTATTGTTGTGTTTTTTTAAGCTGTTTTCATCAGAATTATTTGGAAATGTGTCTGTTGTTGGGGGAGGTAGCAACTCAGGTACTAAGTCATACTCTTGTCCTGGAACAAACCATCCAAATTCTTCGTATCCAGATTTTTTAAGGAATTTTAGTCTTAGTTTAAAAATTGTAATAAATCTACATTCGGATGCGTTGGCTGTGTATTGATAAAATTTTATGTTGCGGGTTTTATTAAAAATGCTTAATCTGTTCCACTCGTATGAAGGCCAAACCGCATTGTTATCAAAGGTTATGTATGCATCTTGAATATGGTTTGGATAGAATAAAATAATTAACGTACAATTTAAAAAAGTAGACAAAATTAATGGGCCAAACATCTTGTCTGTCTGAATTATAATCTGAAACTAACTATGCTGTCTTTATGTTTGAAATTAAATATTGTGAAGAAAGAGTACCCTCAACCTATTTGTTATCATATTTTCTTATCTGTTTTAAGGTTAGACGCAATACTACTACAGTTAAAATAGGTAATAAAATAAAACTAGCATAAACTCTAAAATAAAATATTTATTGTGGTAAGCTATTAAAAATATATTTATAAAAAATTTTAACATAGGTTTGACTACATGCACATTCCCCAAGAATATGAACACCACAGTGTTCATTACTTTTTTTTAGTACTGGTACTGTGGAGTCGAAAACATTCTCTAAATTTATAATAGTAGGAACATTGAGTTGCATGGATTTAAAAATCTTAACTATAAAGTCCTTTTTAACTTCACCTTTAACATAAATAAAGTCAACATTTATTAAATTCTCACAAAAAATCTGATTTAAATTTGTATATTCCGTATTTCCTTGATCATATGGAAGTCCATGATGCTTGTTCAATAAGTAGTTGACACTCCGTCTCTCTGCGTTGTTTAAAGATGTATAAGGGATCTTGGGGTTAAAGATATAATTTTTTAGGACTTTTCCATCATAGATCGCCAGTTCCTTTACAACAAAATCCAATGCAATCCGGTATCCCTGAACGTCAATTATTTTTATTTTCATCTTAACCGTAGCATGGTGCAAAGGCAACTGATTAAAGCAGACTTCTTACAATACCTGATAAAGGCAAATATTCAAAAACACAGTCGGGTATAATAATGCAATAAGCTACAACGTTTTCGTTAAAGTTTTCTTGACTTTGAAATTCCAGTTTAACGTCAACGGTGCTGCTTTTAAGCGATTCTGTCTGTTTACTACAGTCAATTACAAAAACAGGATAAGACAGAAATGTATCAAAATCCATCAGAGGTTCCACAAAACGTTTTCCATGGTAGGATCTTTGAAAGTCCAAATACATTCTATACACTTCGCTTATTTGTTTCTCAGGAAAGCTAAGATTTAGTGACTCATAAGGATATGATTCTGAATTCAGATATAATCTTATGTCGGTTATTTTTATGTTATCAAACTGACTACAATCTGCTGTGGGGTTATTAATACGGTCTTTTTGAAAGCCCACAAGGACATATCTAGGTCGCTCTAAATTACTGGCTGTCTTCACCATCCATATATCTTTTTTTGAATTTTTCAGCGCAGGCAAATCAAAATATTCCCATTTTCTAAAGGGAATAAGAACAGGTGTATCCTTTTCAACTTTTTCTAAAATAGCCATTTTCAAAATATCATTTGGAAATATGTGTTTAACTTTGAGTTCAACAGTAGACAGTGTCACTACAGCGGTTTTGGTTCCACTGCTTTTGTAGCAATTATTATCAGTTCTAGCTCTAACCAAACGAATCCTATGTCTTCCTGCAATTACATGTTTATAATCATTAAATATCCCAAAAAGAAAACTAAGTGGAATACGTAAGCTAAACTGACGACTTACTGCTCCAATGGGTTTTAAAATTCCGTCAGGCCAATTCCAACCTGCAGGTACTAATGCTTTGCTTTCTTGTTCGGAAAGACTGAGAAGTGCCCGAAACGTACTTAGCAGACCTGGTTCACGAATTCGTTCTATTTCTTTACCATTCAATTCGTAAGACATGGATTCAAAAAGGAATGCGCCAAAGTTATTTGTCGTGGTAATGCTTCCTGTCAAAGCAGCATCCGTGGATTTTTCAAGTTTACCCTCAAGAATTAACTCGGCTTCACTAATATCCATCCATTGATCAAGTTGGTTTAAAACAATTTCTATCTCGTCGCTATTTTTGAATGATTTTGTATAGGGGTGATATGTGTGCCACTCTTCACGAGCAATGCTCTCGTCAGATCTTACAGGATTAAAAATTTGCAGTTTTTCGAAGCCGGAAGCCATATTTTTTTGCTAGCGTCTGTAGTAATAAAATATTTCGAAAAGTGAGCTGGTTCTTGTTTGACGGTCGCCGATCAAATAAAACTTGAGCAAAATAATTGTCTCTTCTATATGGTAAGTTATTACGACATTTACTATTGAATGTTAAGCCCATTTCTTCGTAATTCTAATCTAATCAAAATTTCCTCACCTCGGAAATTAACAGGATTTGAATCTTGATCGATAAGATCCAAACTAATCGTGTCAATGATCTTTTTTGTGACAGGTAGAAAAATAGGATTGTTAGGTTCAATATCTATGCTATAGCCGGGATCAACCGAGGGGCTAAATGCAAAAAGTGTGTGTGCTTGCTCGTTTCCGTTGTACGATCCTGATATAATGTTGCACTCTATTCGAATAGAAAGCACTGGAACAATTCTAACGGGTAAATCTGATTCGTGTAGGATATCGGGTTTATATTTTTTTGATGAAAATCCTAGAAGCTGGCCAATGCTATCTGGGGGTTCAAAGTCCACTTCGTATATGCTTTTTAACTCAACTTTTAGGGTACTAAGATTCGGTTTCAACAAAAATGGAGTACACTGACTGATATCAACTATATCCTGACATAAGGCTTGCTGAATATATGATTCAATCCCATCAATTTCGTAGCTACCTGTAGGTATTTCTAAACTTAGGTGTTCTCCCTCACTATTATAGTAAAACTTGTTTCGCCCTGGCTCTATGTTGGGAATGGAATTCCAGGTATTAAGAGAAATCAGTGCAAGCGAATATTCGAATCGAGGATCTAGTTGAATGGGAGGAAAAAAAGTTGCTGAAAGGCAGCTTGTACGACCCTTTAATGTGAACGTATTAGACATGACTGGTTAAGTAAACCTGAGGTTGCTTATTTAATATTTTTATTGCTTTGATTATACAAAAAGGATAGACAAAGATGTCCACAATTAACAGTATTAAACTTTTGATATTGGTCGATATTATACATTATTTTACAGTTTTTATAATATCTTATTACTTCTAGTGGTGGGACTATAGCAAATCCATCAAAATATACAGCAGTATTGTTTTTTTGTTTCCAAACAGCTACCCAGTGACTTCCACTTTGATCTTTGGTGTTGAGATTAATAATAAGAGCCTCATTAGGCCAGGGACGCTTATTTTTTGAGAGAAGCTCGTCTCTCATAAAAACGCCTCTAAAGTGACGTATTTTAAGCTGCTTTGCGTATTTTTTCAGGTCAAAATCGGATAAAGGCCGGCTGGGTAGTTTTATTGGAAGTTTTTTGGCTTTTTTTTTATATATAATCCGTATCCTGATTTGTATTTATGTAGAAATAGACCGCTACCCCTTTTTCCTACTGCAATGGATTCCATTTGTTTATTATGTCTTTCATCCTCCTGGAGTTTTTGCCTTGCATTTTTGGCGTCTATAATGGTCTTCGCAATGGAGGCTCCGCCCCCAGAAAGAGCTCCTAGTGCAGAAAGGGCACTGTCGAAACAAAAACATAAAATCAAAAAAAAATCAATTAGGTTAGGTTAGGAATATTTTATAAAATTAGAATAGTATTTACCTGAAAATTGGGATCAGGGGAAGAAATCCACCTGTCTTAGGTACGGGAAGAACTCTTGGTAGTTTAATCTTCTTTTTGCCTCCTGCTTGTTTAACTGTCATTCGTGCAATTTTAAGAGCAGCATTAATTTGTTTGCGGTCCGACAGACCTCGGCCCTTGTAAACTTTCATTTTCCTTTTCAGAGGTGCTAAAATTTTGGAAGAAAAAGACTTCTTTTTCTCTTTTCGCACTCCCATGCCCAATTTTTGTTTTAGTTTCATTGCTGATGCAACAACAAAGGATGATGCCTTTTCCCCAAAGCTAGCGTCTCGGGATTTAAAACGTTGCCACGCTTTCTCCTCGAGGATTTTATCTGCTTTGTGTCGGTCTTTTATATCTTTACTTTTAGAATAGGCAATATCGTGATCTTTACAAAAATTATCTAATGGATGAATTCCCACGTCACCTCTAGCCAACCGCTCTTTTAGACGAGTTCCTGGACCACAGAACCTTAAAAAATAAAATAATCATATTTTTTGAAAAAGGTAATTATAATTAAATAGACTAAAATAAATGTAATTATTAATATCTACCTGTGAGATGGTAGATGTAACTCAAACGGGAGTTTATTGATTGCAGTATTTAATAGACCTTTACCCTTCGAAGGTGTCATTACGATTGATCGTTTACTTGTGTGACTACCTTTTTTTACAGAGCTTGTTATGAGTCAAATTCAAGCTGAGAAGCAAGTGAACGGGGGTATTGAAATAATCAACCTGGATGAATTTCAAGATCATAATAAAGATAAGTTTCAAAAACATGGAGCTCTGTTACCAAGCACGGTTCGGGGTCTGGTTGTTGGACCATCGGGGAGCGGGAAATCAAATGTAGCCATCAGCTTGCTTCTAGATCCCAATGGACTACGGTTTAAAAATGTATTTGTGTATTCAAAAACACCTGTACCAGGAAAAGTACCAGCTGTTAGAAAAAATTTTAAAGTCTATTCCGGAAGTGCAGTATGTACCGTATAGTGAAAATGAGGGAATCCCTGATCCTTCAAACGCTCCACCATATTCCATATTCATATTTGACGACATTTCATCGCAAAAGCAAGACATTATTCGAGATTATTTTAGCAGGGGTAGACATTCCAATATAGACTCAATTTTTATTGCACAGACTTACACTACCATTGAGAAGAGAAATATAAGGGATAATGCAAATATGCTTATCTTATTCAAAATGGATGAACATAACCTTAAAATGGTTTTTAACGAACACGTCTCTCCCGATATGTCATTTATTCTATTTAAAGAATTATGTAGAAAGTGTTGGAAGAACCCTTTTGATTTTATAGTAATAATAAAAGATTGTGATGTATCTAACGGGAGGTATAGGTTTAAGTTTGATGTCTATTTAAAAGTCTAACAATCAGTCTAGTTCCACCCTTCTTCAGAGAATCACATATAGCTGTTAAAAACAACACAGCACCGGTTACAAAAAACCCCTTTTTAACGGATTAGGAAGAAAAATCTGTTAAAATCAGCTAATTAAGGGAAATATGACTAAAATAAGTAATAAAGAAAAGCGAATTAAAAAGCGCATAATAGAATCCACAAATGCCATTAAAAAAAAGTACACAGCTCTTAAATTGGGCATTGAGGCAGAAGATGAATCTCTTAAGAAATTTTTTAAGCCTGTTATTGAACCTATATCAAAAATAACTACAGCTAATTTTGTGTCTTCACTGCCTCCTGTTTCTTCCAAGATACCACCTTCGCCGCAATACAAAATTTTGAAAAAACGCAAGTCATCGCCGAAAACACATACATCTAATCAATATCCTAAATCTTATGAATCTTTTATTCAACCAAGATTGAAAAATGAAAAATTTGACAGATCCACTAGCCGTATTTTGGACTCAACTTTAACAGGCCCCCATTCAATGCTACAAACAGAAGATGAAGACGTATTCGAAACGGCTGACGAAGCAAAATCGGAAATCGATTCTCAAACAGAAGAGGATGCTGAAGAACAACATGAGAAATCGTTGGTACAGTTTCAAGATGAATTTAACCGTAGTGCAGTCACCCAGTCAGAATTTTTAGATTATTTCCCTCAGACTACACGCTTTTACTTGGGTAAATACTTTTCACGCAGCCCGGAAATCGATTACAGCCTGTTAAAGTTTTTACCGGAAAGCAATAAATTTAGTCTAGGAAACAAATCGGTGGATTTTGATAATAAGGGAAATTTAATTGTTGGAGAAAAAATATTCCCTGCTCCACTGGGAGTACTCGATCTATTATTTTTAAAAAATCCCCCAAGACAAGCAATTTCTTATGCTGACAGAGACACTTTTAAAAAAATTTTGGACTACACCAATGTTCACAGAAGAAATTTTACCCCTACAGGTCAGTTAAAAGGGAGCAAAAGTGAAAAGTACAATGTTTTTATTAGACCTGCTTCAACATCGTCGATCACCGCCGCTGCCAGCACCTCCTCTCCCAGTGAAGTCTACTTGTCATCACTAACCCGACCCAAACCTCCCATAACAACACGACCGAAAAGTTTCAGAACACGCAGTCGTGATGATATTGATAAGGATAAGAAAAAGGGTGGTTCTTTGTTACAATACACTGACACTAAAAAAGAGTATATTCCATACGGAGACGTGAATGAACTTGTCAACCGCCTACGCACTTTAGACGGATCTCGAGAGGCGGGCAATACAAACACATTGAATGATATTAAGTACATTTTAGAGGAGTTGCAAAGAGTGGGTATTATTGAAATCGAAGACGGTCGCTGAAAATAAAACTTAATTCTAGGATTCTTTATGCAGGATGTAGCATGCAGAATCCCACACGTGGGATTCTCCGTGCAGGATCCCAATTGTACCCCTCCACCGCCTCCTGTATCCCATGTCCGTAGAACACCAGCGCACCTAACTAAAAAATAATTTGTTTTAAGATTATTTGAATTAGTCTTAATAAAAACATGAACAAGTTTGGATCATCCCAGAAACCGCGTCGTGACCCTATAGGGTCAATGGATATTTTTCGAACTCTAAACCCAATACCAAAAACAAAGGAAGGAAACTATGATATGCAAAATGATAAAATTTGTAACTTGTCATCTCCCAATCAAGATAGTGACGCAGTGAACAAAGCTTTTCTTGACCAATGTCTTACCGATATGAAGGATAATATTTTGGCTTCGATAACAAATACCACACTACATTTTGATAAAGAATTTCACGAACATGTTGCCTCTATGGAAAAACAACTGAAGGAGTTAAGAGAATCGCTAAGTAAATTATCTATTTAGTTGTTAGTAAGATGCAGAACAACACACATTCTATAGCAAAAATTCAAATCGATACAAAGTGGCAAAATATTTTATCAAACGAAACGGTCTACCAGGAAGCTCTTACCACTCGAATAAATAATTTAAATTTTACTTTTCATTATCGTCATATGGAAAAACGAAGAATTTCAACAAAATTATTATCTGAGCATGTCCAAAATAAAGGAACACATAGTCAACGAGTTGCATCGTGGGGCAAGAAAACATTTTCAGCGATTGAAAACAATTGTTAAGGGCTACGATGACCTGTGGCAGGCCGATTTATGCGAGTTTCGTAATATAGCGAAATTTAATCGAAATTTTAAATACGTTTTGGTTGTCATAGACAGTTTTTCAAAATATGTGTGGACCAGGCCTCTTAAAACAAAAAATGGTATCGAAGTTAGCCGTGCAATGGAGTCAATTCTTAAAACATCAGGACGACGCCCTTCAAATCTCTTAACGGATCAAGGTAGCGAATACTATAATACGCACTTTTCCAAAATAATGCAAGCTTACTCAATAAATCACTACCATACGTATAGTGGAATTAAAGCAAGTATGTGCGAGAGAGTTATTCGCACTCTGAAACATCGCCTGTACAAGTTGTTTAGTTTAAATGGATCATATAACTGGATAAGCCACTTGGATAAGATAACTGAAAACTACAATCAAACCAAACATTCCTCCATAAATCTTAAGCCTGCTGAAGTAACCAAAAAGCATGAAAAAACTCTACTTTCTACTACATTCTCTCGCATTTTACCTACGTTGTTGCCAAGGCGTTCTTTTTATTCAAAAAAAGCAAAATTTCAAGTAGACGATAAAGTTCGAATTTCAAAATACAAGCATTTATTTGATAAAGGTTACACACCTCAGTGGACTGCGGAATTATTTCAAATTACTGAAATACGAAACACTTATCCCAGAACATACCTTTTAAAAGATATGCAAGGTCATCCAATTAAAGGTTGTTTCTATGAAGAAGAACTACAAAAAGCCAAGTACGATGATGTTTATCTGGTGGAAAAAGTAGTCAGACGTAAGGGGAAAAAACTATATATTAAATGGTGGGGATTAGATAAAAAATACAATAGTTGGATCGACAAATCTGAGGTGGTATAAGTAAAAAGAGAGAAGAAGGTTATTAGTCAACATGTCTTTCGAATGTGAGGTTCTCGATTTATACTGGAACAAAGTTGATATGTGCCTAAATAAAGTCAAAGAAAAAGTTAAAAGTGAAAAATGTTACTTGCTTCAAATAACCTATTTGTTACCTCAATCTGATATGGGTGTGTCCATAGGAATAAGTACTGTTCGAGATTTTATGGGAGCAATCAAAATTTTTAAACAAGACAAGACTTGTATATCCTTTATCGCTGAAGACTGGACAAGTTTTATCAAGTTTGTTTTACAAGGACTGTATCAAGATTCTACTACATGTGATTGTGTATGTGAACGTGAATTTAAATTCGATGACTACATCATAAGTTATGGAAAATCCATCAACCAATTAAAACTCTGCTATGATGATCAGGTGTTGATTTTTAACAAAAGTGAATTGGATAACCTAATAAAACTGAACCTAGTGTTAAAACCTAGACTAGATTATTTAAATAACTTAAATATGAACAATTTTTATTTTTCGTTATTAAGAAATTTAGCAACATTAAAACATAATTTTTTACCCATAGAGACAGTAATCGAAAATTTTCTTTGTCATGAATTTCCTTTTAATAATGATAATATGATGTGTATGAGAGAGTGCTTCCTGTTTTTTAAGGATAAATTATTACAAGATGTAGAAAGTTTGGATGCAATAAATTAATTATTTTAGAATTTATGTAGTTTTATTATTTCGAATACTATATTTAATTAGGCTGAATCACCCTGTATATTAGCGCTTTTGCACTCCTTCCACACAAGAGTGTTTTTTGTTGATAAAAATATTGTTGATACAATTGCAGTGTGTAGGTGGCGAAACAAGATGAACCGAAACACAATTTAAACCGAACCTCCATCATTTGAACATCAAAATATTATTAAAACCTTTTAAACTTATTTGAACATTAAAATATTATTAAAACCTTTTAAACTTTAAAAACTTAAGTAATGTCTGAAAGACAAGAACCAAGCGGTAGTGCTACGCCCGAAAACAGTGGCAATTTACGTAGAATTCGGGAAATATTTTTGGGAGACGAGCCCTCCACTTCCAGTTCGGTAACTTCTTCGACAAAATGTATCGAATTTTTAAATTTGCCTTATTACAGAAGCTTAAGTAGAGAGTTTCAATCACTTGTGTCCCCCTTTAATATTCAATATAAAAGATATGGAACCCATTTTGATCCTCGGGGATTACCATGGGAAGAAAATTGTGACGCACTACAGAGGCATGAATGGGTACATAATACAGGTACATCAAATTGTAATATTTATTATCACATTTTAAGCAAGGAGAACAAAGATTGGATATTATGTCCTAATTGCTATTGCGAATTGGTAGATTCGAAGGATATGGACACCTTAAAAATGAAATATAATTTCTTGTCGTGTAATAAGGTTCACTTGCATCGACCATTCCATTATCATTGCATCTACTGTTTGTTAGATACAAAATCTGATAAAAGATGTGAATTTGAGTTCTCAAGTCTTCTATGTAATACAATATCGCTATGGAAAATCCAGCATTTAATTAAAATTTTTAAAATCATAACGCACACTGTATAGTGAGATGCACAATCACGTCCTCCCCATCCCACAGATATTTTTCTTTAAGCACAAAACAGGCAAGGGCATAGTTGCAATTTGTTAAGTTAAGTTAAAACCCAAGAAGAATTTTTAAAATGTGTTGCCCACGCAACAGAGAAAACCAAGTTTACCCAGTTTTTCAGGGACCGGAATTTCCACAGCCGGAACCCGATGATGAAAACATTTTATTTGAAATAGATGTTAATGTTGAAAATACAGATGTCTTACCAATATTTAATAATAACCAAGAAAATTTTCTTCAAATGATAGAACAGATTATTAATCTATATTTTAGTGAACCTTCACAAAATAATTAACTTTTTTCTATATCAAAAAACTTTTTATTAAGCAGATACACCCTTATACCCAATAGAAAAATAAGTGGGAGGAAGAGAGATTTTTTTAATTTTTAATAAGACTATAAAGTAAAATTAGTTCAAGTTAAACCATTCAATAGATACAACCGAACAAGAAAAAAAAATGGAAAAAGTTAATGAAGTGGCCTCATGCAGTTTTAAAGAAAAAATTGACGTAGATGAGATGGGAGTAGGGATCCCCTACAAAATTTGCGCTTTTAAAAAAATTAAAACACAGTTTGGCAAGAGCATCTTGTGTGAGCTAGAAGAGCGTACATTGTTTTTACCAAAACGATTAAGTGCAGTGCTAACCGATTCTACTTGTGAAGAATTGTTATCAGGTAATGGATGCAGTGTTATTTTTAAAGGAAAAAAAGTAGTACCAGGAGGGACACATCAACCAGCAAACACTTTTGAGTTTATTAAAAATTAAAAAAAATAAAAATGGAAGATATTATCATTAAAACTATTCAGACTTATAATTCTATACATACTCCAGAAGAATATTTACAATTTTTAAAATCTCTTGAGGAGCATATAAATATTTATATCCAAAAGCTTAAAGTATCAAATATTTCAGTTGGAAAAAGACTGCAGTTTGAACACATTATTTCGGTGTTAGAGACTTACAAACTTAGAACTTTTAATAATTTAACTCAATTTAATTTACCAATTGTTGGTGGAGAGCTACCCTCAACCAGCACGAGTCACCAGCGTATGGTTCAATGGAAAATTATATCTTCAGCATTCGATTGTCGCATATTGACTGCTCTTATAACCAATCATGGACATTTGGACCCAAAAAATTTTTTGGAAGATTGTAAGACAGTTTTAATTCAAAAGCTGTACGACTTTCCGAAGAAGAAAAAGCAATGTATAAAAGTAAATTTTCGTTTAAATTGCCTTTTTGAATTACCAAGTTCACAGGAGCAAGATTATAAAAGCTTTGGAACATCGAATTATGAAATACTTTTGACTACTGATATAAACTCCATTCTAGACGATATGCAGGAAATTCTCATAAAAAAGGTATGTTATTTTTACTATATTGTATTAGAAAACAAAAACAAACAATTATATGTATTTTTTGTCTCCTTTTTCGATAAATAAGTATTAAAATAAATTTTAGCCCCAGACCCTTTTTTGAGACACAAAAAACCACCTTTAGTCCTTTTTATATTTAAAGTAAGCCAGTTTCAATTTAAGATTAAATTTAGAAATTTTTGAAAATTATTTTTGAAATAAAACCAATTTTAATTTTAATATGATTTTTAACTCTATTTTTTCAAAATTTTTCAACTAGGGTTTTTAAAAAACTAAAGGGAATAAAATAGTATATATCCCAAGGGTCTAAAGTGTTTTTTAATCCCAGGTAAATTATAATCTTTTGATTTGGGATTAAAAGTACTTTGAGACCTTAAGTTCATAATACACTATAATATCTAGCAAACTAAATTTATTTTTTGTTTTTGTTGTAGATGGAGGAGTTTTCACACAAAGGATCTGGATGGAGATATTTATCAGTATCACATTTGATAGTTTCAATCAATAAATTTCATCCATTGACTGCTGGCTTTGGAACTTACACCCCGCTTCCTTTATGGTTATTGCGCAAAGGTATAATTAATATAATTAATAATGATAGAAAATGTTTTTTATACTGCTTACTTGCGTTTTTTTATCCTGTTTCAAAAAATAAAGTTAAACCGGAGTCATATCCTCAAGATCCTTATCAAATATTTAACTTAAAAGGTATTGAAATGCCAATAAAACTTTCAAATATTTCGAAATTTGAACAACTAAACAATACTATTTCAATTAATGTCTTTGGTATAGACACAAAAAATAAAACTCTTAGTGGGCCTCTTTATCACACTAAATCTAAAAAAAAGCATCATATAAATTTGTTGTACCTAAATAAGAATCGAACTTGTGGTCATTACTGCTTAATTACTGATTTGGCCAAAATTGTTGTTACACAAGTGACTAAAAGCAAAAACAAAATACATGTATGTGATTCATGTCTAAATCACTTTTCTTCGGAGGAAAAATTTAAGAGCCATATTGAAAATTGTTCTCTTTTTTCCCCACAAAAAATAATTGTACCTGAAATTACCAACGCTGTTCTTAAATTTAATTCGTTTAAGGCTCTTATTATGAAGCCGTTCGTCATCTATTGTGACTTCGAATGCTTTACTAAGAAAATAAGTACGTGTATACCTGATCCCACAAATTCTTTTCAAAATATTTACGAAAAACATGAGGCCTACAGTGTGGCATATAAAATAGTGTGTTCTTTTGATGAAAAATTAAATAAATTTAACTTGTATAGAGGAGAAAAACCTGCAAAGTGGTTTATAGAACAACTAAAAAAGGAAAGCGCTCAGATTTCAATTATATTAAAACAAAAATTATTGGATAACAAAATATGTGAAAATTCTGCCTTTAACTTTTCTGAAATTACATTATGTCCAATTTGTAATGAATGTTTCTCTGAAAAAAATCCTAAAGTTTTACATCATGACCACTATACAGGTAAATTTATAAATTTTTTGTGTAAAGAGTGTAATATTCAAATTCAGACAGACAACAAGATTCCTGTGTTTTTCCATAATCTTAAATACGACTCAAAATTATTTATCGCTGAGCTTTCAAAGCTAGGTTCTATCAATATTTTACCTCTTAATCATGAAGACTATATTTCATTTTCTCTATACTTAGGAGATCTGAAACTAGTATTTTTGGATTCATTTCGATTTTTGGCCACATCCCTAGAGACTCTTATAAAAAATCTTGATTTAAAAAATTTTTCCTCTTTAAAGGAACACTTTTCAAATGAAGAAGAACTAAAGTTGATTGTAAGGAAAGGTGTTTTTCCTTACGAATTTGTGGATAGCTGGGAAAAACTAAATATTACCATGCTTCCACCAAAATTATGTTTTTTTAACACCTTAAAAGAAGAATTTATTTCAGATGATGACTATATTCATGCTATTAAAGTCTGGGATGTTTTCAATGTTAAAACTTTAGGTGAATACAGCGATATTTACCTGAAAAGTGACGTCATTTTTCTTGCGTTGGCATTTCAATCTTTCCGCGAGATGACGCTTAAGTATTATGGATTAGATGCTGCTGCATTTTATACTCTCCCAGGTTTATCTTGGTCTGCAGCATTACTTTTTTCAAAAATCCGATTAGAACTTTTAACAGACATAGATCAAATTTTGTTTTTGGAAAAAGGTATTAGAGGAGGAATAACACAATCATGTACCCGATATAGCAAATGTAACAACCGTTTTTTTCCGTGTACCTATGATAATTCTAAGCCTGAGGTGTATTTAGCCTATTGGGACCTTAATAATCTTTATGGATTTTGTCAAGCAAAGGCTCTACCCTATAAAGATTTTGTTTGGGTAAATCAACAGAAAATTGATAATATTTTTTATTTATTTCAGAAAAAACCCCTCTCTAATAAGCTCTTGACTCTCTACGGTGAAGACAGTAACACGGGGATAATTTTAGAGGTTGATTTGGAATATCCTGACTATCTCCATGATAAACATAAATTTTTACCATTCTGTCCTTTAAAAGGGACACCACCGTCGGGTAAATATCCAAAACTGCTTTGCACTTTAAATAATAAAGTTAAATATGTGATTCATTTTGAAAATCTTTATCAATGTATCAAAGAAGGATTGGTCCTTAAAAAAATTCACAGAATTTTACAGTTTAGTCAAAAAGCCTGGTTAAAATCCTTTATTGATTTCAACACTGATATGCGAATGAAAGCAAAAAATGATTTTGAAAAAGATTTTTTTAAGATGATAATAAATGCAAATTTTGGGAAAACAATTGAACGAGATAGAAAAAAAAGAAAAATTGTCTTGGCCAACTCTTGGAATTCTGCTCGTAAACTTATTTCAAGACCTGAATTTAAAAATCTTGTTGTATTCAATGAAAATCTAGTTTCTGTTGAATTACATAAAACTGAAATTATTTTTAATAAACCAATCTATGTAGGTTTTTCAATTTTAGATCTAAGTAAAACTGTTTTATATGATTTTTACTATGGGTATATTCAAAATAACATTACTCCTTATTTTGATGTAAAAATAAATTACATGGACACTGATGCATATGTACTAGAATTTACATCAAAAAAGGATAATTCTCTTACAATTTATGATATAATTAAAAGAGATGCAAATAGTTACTTTGATACTAGTGATTACCCAATAAATAACAATTTTGGAATACATCATGTTAATAAAAAAGTTCCAGGAAAAATGAAGGATGAACTGAAGGGAAAAATTTTAACAGAATTTATTTCCTTAAGAGCAAAGGTATATTCATACTTGGTGAATGGTAAAGAATCATTATCAAAAATTAAAGGGGTGGGAAAGTCTTCAACTCGAAATGTGACCTTTGACGATTTTTCTAAGTGTCTATTTGAGAACAGAGCCAAACATGTTAAATTTAATACCATCCAAAGCAAATCGTGTGTTAATTATTCTTTATCAATTAACAAAATTGCTCTGAATTCTTCAGATGATAAACGTTTTATATTGCCAAATATGATTGATACGTTGCCTTGGGGACATTATTCAATAATGGAAACTTAAATTTTTCCTAGTTTGCCTGCATTTGCTATTTTTTACGTATTTTATAAGTATGTAACTGTGTTCTTCCTGTTAAAGACATAATTTTAAGGGTTTAATAATATAAGTTTAAAAGGTTTTAATAATATTTTGATGTTCCTCAGGAGTTTTTTTTTGTTGTAAAATGTTTATATTTTTACTTGTTTTAAAATAATAAATAAACAACTTATATTTTGCTTAAATTTGTATTTTTATTTCTCAAGGTATAGTTTATGCAATCTCAGTTGAATCACCGCGGCAAGGATGTCAAAGACACCGACAAAGCAGTCGGCGCCTTTGATATTTTTTCCTCGGTGATTCAACTGAGATTGCATAAATTTTACCTACCTATTACACATCAATAAAACAAATTAAATTATTTAATATTTTAGCTCCTTTATTCTTAATATTGTAGACCTAAGTAACAACCCGTACTTTTTGTTTTATTGATCTTAGATATAAGTAGGTACTTACCTAATTTAAAAAATCTATTTTTCTTAAGAAACATGTTGTTTTTCTTAAGAAACAGTATTTTATTTCTACCAAATATTTTTAAAAAGGAAGTTTTATTGTACATTTGCTATTAATAATACTCTTAAAAAATTTTCATTATGTTTTATAAAATTTTCTTCTTAAAAATGTTGGGTTGATTTGAAAGGTACCTAAAAAAGGTATAGAAACGGCGAGCAAACAACATAAAAAAAAAACAAAATTATTCTTTAAAATATTTAATTTATTTTTTTAAATTATTAAGATATCTTAAAATTAAAATTATTCTATCATAAGAGATGGGAGGATTTCTTAATTTAATAAATTCTTCCTTCTTCAGGTTGAAGATGTTTCTCACGCATTTCTTCAAGAAATTCTTTTCGTAGATGTGTCTGATACTTTAAAAGATATTCCCAATCAATAAGCCATTCATGTTCTCGCACAAATTTTTCAGACATTTTTTGATAACGACATAAGAAAGGCCAATAGAGTTCACTTTTAAACATATGCATAAAATCTTCGGATAAGTTTTTCTGATATCTTGAGACATTAGGCCAGTGCATTCTATTGAGAAACGTTGCCATGAATATTTCCGATAACCTATGTTTTCGACACACGATTTCCCAATTAATTTGTTCACAAAACCATCCTATAAATTGCTCGCTAATTACAGGTGATTCCGAAATTTCATCCCAAATTTTCTTAACACAATCTTTGTTCTCGAGAATCATCTTACTTTCTTCTTATTGTTGATACTGCTCGCTTGAGTGCTCTATCTTAACTAATTTACCTAAAAATTACAAATTTAATCTAGAAAATACATCCCTCAAGCAGGCTCATACATCCAGGATCCCCCACCAGCGTGCTGGACGCCCGCACCCGCCATCTGGTAGCCGGGGCGTCGAGTCTGCTGGGGTCAGAATTTTACACCACACGCTAGTTTGGGAACAGTCCCACAGCTCAACTTGTCTCTCTCTCTCTCGCGCTCTCTCGCTCGCGCGCGCTCTCTTTCTCTCTTCCTCACTCTCTCTCTCTTTCTCACTCTCTCTCTTTCTCACTCGCTCTCTATCTCTCTCTCTCTCTCTCTCACTCACCATCATCTAAGCTCCACCTACTTTTATACAAACCTTCTCATTGGTTCAAATCATCGGAGGCAGCACCCGAAACTAACGACCGGAAGTGCCATAAGAAATACATGGGATAGATAAGCGATCTCCCCTATTTATACCCTACTTAGCCCGCGCAGCAATGACCAGAGAAGGTATTGTTTTCGACGAAAATAATGTTTTTGTACCAACACCTTCCTAGCCCATTAGCACACTCCAAGTGAACTCCACGCTATATCAGCCTTGAAAATAGTTTTTGTAAATGTCGCAGACAAAGAAGTCCCTACAAAGTTTTTAGTAATAACATAAATTATTGCGAAAAACATGTTCTACTATATTCTGACGATATGATGCTCCGTGAAAAAGTTTATATGATAATATATAATAAAATTCGGTTCAGCGGTTTAGGAGCTATCGTGTTACAGAAAGACACACACACACCCACACATACACGCACAGAGGACGATATTGCTAAAATAGGTCGAATTACAACCAAATAACATGTTATCTTTTAAAAAATTTTTTGACAAAAACAATACCTTCTTTAGCCATTGCTGCGCGGGCTAGGAAGGTAGAAATATAATATATTTTGAACTATCACTAATTTCTGATTGTCCCGTGTGATTTACGCGTGGAATGACCGTTTACTGAAGACGAGATTAAATTTTTAATTTTTCTGGGTAGCAAAAAATAAATGCTGTTATTTTACAGACTAAGAGACCCAGATGCTATACCGTCTTGGAACAGCCTGAAGTCGGAATCAATTGATTTTGAATTGAAGATTGAAGAGGAAATCAAGCAAGAAGAGCTTATGTTGGATGACAGCTCATCTGAGTAAGTGTTTTTTCATTTTATTTTAACCAAGGTTTATCCAAATACCTTAGAGCATAAACACAGGGCATATCCATGCTTTGTTACACGCGATGCTTGAAGCCAAGACCCCTTTTAATTCTTAATGTTCCATTTTCGGGTAGACAGGATTTCGGTTACCGCGCATGCGTCAGTTTCAGTGGTTTTGCAACATACTCCGTTACGTCACTGCATTATGTGAAAATTGTCCAAAATTTAAGGTTATGTCAATTTTTTTTCTAAAAACTAGTTGATTGGGTGAAAATTTATTAAATTGCGTATTAAATTTATAGTTTTTCTAAAATTAATTGTGCAGATTTATTGTGGACACCATAAAAGTGTTTAATGATATCTATAAACCACTCTAAATTCAAGTAATTACCCATAGAATTTCTCCCGGATATTTTTTTACAAACCTCACATGTTTTAGGTGAATTGTTTCATATTTGTCACAGAAAAAAAAACATAGTTTTACACGACAAACGCAAAACATCTCAAAATGTAAATCAACAACAAATATGGCGTCCATCCACACAGAAGATGTGTGTGTCTACGTTCGAAAACACACGCATGCGCACTTGAAAATTTGTGTCTGCGAATTTAAATTTGCCATTGTTTCCAAAGCGAGCTATAATTGCTTCACTTTTCGATTTTTTTGAGCCAGTATTTATGCTCTAAGGTATTTGGGTTTATCCATTGGAACAGAACAAGTTTAGATTGCAAGTTCAACAGAATTTATTATAGTCCAAGAGCCCAGGGCCCCCGACATAAGTTATTTTCTAAAGGACAAAATATGTGGGAAAAAGTAGCACTTATACATAGGGAGTATAAACGTGTGGGTACCCGCTCAGTTGAGTAGGGGGGCAATTTTTCGGAACCAGGTGCCAAAGGTGGGCAAAAATAGACCTAAGCTAAGTTATATTCTAACGGATAATTTTTATATATAGTTTATATAATGTTATTACAGCCAGACACTTTAACCCGATCTTAAGTTATTTTTATAAATGTTAATGGACAGACTACTTCAAAACTATGTGTGATCACCCAGACTAATCAAATGGACCAAACGTCCTCTTAGACACAATAATAATTAAAGTAATGACTTAAGACGTTACTGAAAATGAGACCCAATTTTCTAGCAAAATGTCCGAAAGTTATACTACTTGGCATGATTAAAGAGTTAGTGGTCCTTAATATTACAGTAAGTTTGTGATTTGAGCTATTCCTGCTTGGGCCGCTCGCCGCCATTTTGTTAAAATGATGGCCAAAATCAATTTATTTTTAAATAACTTCGTTTCTGTAGCTTATAGAAAAAATAGTTGTATACAAAAATTGACTATAAATATGCTTTTTTATGTTTTTTGTCAGACGAATACTTTTCGAGTTATCATTTCAATAATTTAGAGGTCACGGATTTTGCCCAATTTTCTTTTTTAAGTGACCTTAACTTAAAAACGACTACAAAATGTGTTATATTTAATAATTAAAAATTTTTGCCCAAAATGGCGGACTATCCATTTATGAACCGATAAGTATTAAATTTTTTTATGTTTAGGGTTGTCAATTATGATTAGGAACCCAAACATTAAAACATGACAAATCCAAAATACCGGATATTTTCAGTTATGATCGATAGGTACCAAATTTTGAAATTTGCGTTGTTTAATGTCGCTGAATATGATTTTTAACTCAAAGTTTAAAAATTCAACATTACGGACCCGAAATGGCGGACGTTCTTATTTATAAACCGGTTTGCCTCAAACTTGTAACTTTTTAAGTCACATTTTAAACAATCAAAATGACAGATCCAAAATGGTAGACTCTCCTAGTTATGAACCGATATGTATCAAATTTGGAATTTTATGTTTTTTAATATTGCTGATTATGATTCTTAACTTAAAAATTAAAAAATCAACATGACGCATTTAAAATGGCGGACTTTCTTATATATAAACCGGTTTGCTTCAAACTTAAAACTTTGCTGTTCTTAGGGTCACTTAATATAGGTATAGGTAAATATTTTCACTGAGTAGTTTTTAAGTTAAGGCCGATGAAGAAAAAAATGGGCAAAATCCAAAGTGACAGCTAAATTTATTTTGATTTATTTATTTATTTTAACCAAACAAAAATACAAAAATGGAAATGTTGTATTTCCTGCAAAAAATCTTTATTGTTCTATGTCATAGGCAGAGCGCTTTCGACCACTTTGTGGCCATAAAACAGATTAAAATTGTCATACAAACACAAAACACGTTAAAATATAATATAAAAAGTTAAAATTTCCTAAAACTATAAGGTACTCTGGGTTTCAATCTGTCGTGTTTTAAAAAAGTTAGTTCCATTTTGGAAAATAGTTTATAGTTTTAAACCCCTCCTTTGCAAAAAAAATACTCTGCCAATATATGGGTACCTAAGCTCACACTAGGTACTATAGTTATAGTGTACGTGTGAGCTAATATAACTAAAAACTGAAATATGTTTTATTCAACTCCAGACTCAATTACCTTTCGTTTGATACCACAGACGCCACGTTTTGACTTAAACTCTAATTTTTGAAATCTACCCCCACCCCTTTTTTTTAAACTAAAATGTATTTTGTTAAACTCCAGACTCAATTACCTTTCGTTTGATATCACACACGCCATATTTCACATAAACTCTAATTTTTGAAATCTACCCCCACCCTTTTATTTGGCTTGTGATCGGTGGATTTTGTTCATTTTTAAATGGGACCATCCCGACCCAAGACCCAGCCTAGGTACCAAATATCATTAAAATCGAGCAAGCGGTTTTTGAGTTATGCGCGTTGTTCGTTACAGACAGACATACAGACAGACAACAGACGGCGAGACAAAAAAAGTCTGAAAATCATCTGAAACGCAAAGATATATAAAATTTTCTCCAAAAAATTAGGATCACCATAGCTCACACTACTACTATAGTATAGTAGTAGTGTGAGCTAAAAGAGAAATGTGGTTCATGGAACTCAACCAAAAAAAAGAAGATGCTAGCAGAAGACACGATGAATTTTACACATTTTTGTGTGTCTCCAACTAGCATTCTAATTCAAAACCAGAATATTTCAGATATAATTCGTTGGTAGTTATTTTTAACCCAAATTTTTATAGTTCTTTTTGTTGCCTTATTTAACGATTTATTTCTTATGTTTAGTGGCAACAGATTAAGGAGTCTAGGACCTGTAAATAAGATAGTTCACTGAGTCCCTGAAAAGTTTTGTAAAGAAGTGCAATAGTTTAGCCTAGGTACTGCTCTTGTTGGTATATCCTGTAAAACAAAGTTTTGAAATATCTTATAATTTAACGAGAATTGCAAGACTTTCATACAATATAACTGCCTTAAAGGTAAAAACTCTATTTCAGAAAATAAAAGTTTTGAAATATCTAATTTAACGAGAATTGCAAGACTTTCATACAATATAACTGCCTTAAAGGTAAAAACTCTATCTCAGAAAATAAAAGCTCTGTAGAATATAATTTCGGCTTAAACAATAGTATCTTGAGTACATATTGTTGAGCTTTTTTAAGAGGCGATAAGATAGAGTCGCAACTGGCATCCCAACACAATATATCCCATAATATAGTACCGATTCAGCCAAAGCTAAATAAACCAACTTAGTTAATTTAAATGGAAGAATATGTCTTAGCTGCGAGAACTTGTAAGTTAATTTTCTAATTTTTTTGTGTAACATAATCCACGTGAACGTCCCATTTTAAAAATGAATCAAAATATACACCAAGGTATTTAATAGATCTACAAGATAATCTTTTTGTAACACAAGTACAGCCATTTAAATGTGGATTACAGGCGGAATTCTCTGTGTGATATACCACGCTTGTTCAAGCAAAAGCATATAAATTTAGTTTTATCAACATTTAGAGATAATTGATTAGCATCCAACCAACACTTTATTTTGTGAAGGGCCAATTCTGCCCTCCTGTAAGGTTCTTCCCAACTACTCCCTGTTACTAGCACAGCAGTGTCATCCGCAAAACAAACTATTTTACCGTTTAGTTGTAAATTAAGAAGACTGTTTACGTACATGGAAAAGAGAATCGGACCCAACATAGTGCCTTGAGGCACACCTACCGTCACGTTGCGGATTCCACTAAGACTTCCACCAATTGTAGGGGTCAGCTAACAGCTTAATTTTAAAAATCTACATTGGCAGCTTAAATAATAATTTTACTCAGTTAGAGGTTGAACCGTAAAGAAAATTCACTTATGTTTAACACTGACTGTTGGACGATATAAAATTAATAAGTAACTCACGTTATTGTATTCAACCCATCACATCACTTAGACTTTGACTATAACCACTGACTAACACTTTACAACACCTCACTTGTAGAGACTGTGGGCTTAAATTAAATAAAAAAAGAATAGATCCTAGCCTTTTTATCAACTCGGTCTGATGATGAAATATCCGGTAAATCAAGGTTCTAAAGCCTTGAGACAAAAACGGCGCCAACGCTGCTTAATTTTAATTAGGACAGCCAAACAAGGCAAAATCTTGACTCTGTGTTTGCATGGCTTTGCGCATTGCTAAAAATAAAAGCAGGCAGACCGCGAGGTTAATCCCACTAGGCCAAACTTTGATATTTGTATGACCTTAAATGGTGTTAAAAACAGAAAAACATCACGAGACAGGAAAACTCGATGTTGTTCCCCACTTTAAGACTTGTTATAAAAGCGCATTCTGGATAGCAAAATAAAATCAATCGGAGTAGATCAGTCGGAGTATTAATTTTAATCGGAGTCATGATCTTTGTTATCATCAGTTGTAATATTAAGATCAGTCAAAAACTTAATATCATTCGTAATATTAATCTCAGTTATGGTTTTTTAATCCAAACCAAAAAGTGAAAATAAGTAAATAAATAATAAAAGTGACTAAATGTGCCAAAGGTTACTGTAATGCCACAAAAAAAAACTAAGTAGTGTTAAATATTAGTGGTGGCATTCTGGCTGTAATTATGGTGAGAGATTTATTTTGAACTTTAATCTATTGTAGCGTTTTTTAGACAGCTAACATAGCTATGGTAGCTGTTCGCCGGAGAGCACTGTGGGATTTGAATAAAGTGGTACAAAAATTAACAGAGAAGGTAATTGAAAATATGAATTATTTACCTTAACAAAAATGTTGAGCGCCACCCAATTTTATGTATATAAATATCTCGGGAACTAAAGATCATATCTGGTAAAATTAGGAAACCCAGTATTATTTAATTTGATTGGATGGTCATTATGTTCTCGAGATTATTGTAATCTGGTGATATTTAATTAACTGAAGTCAGTTAAATATCTCCAGAACTAAATATATTAAATACTGACTGTGTAGGTAGGTAATGGATATTTTATAAATTAAAATAAATGTGATTATATGACAATTTCTAAATTTATTGTCTAAAACCTGAAAAAGATTTCACAAAAGTAACAATATTTTATTCTAGTCTTTCCCTAAGTTTTAACCTAGAAAATACCAAAAAAATTAAATCTAAGATGATTTTGACGTGTTATCATCACCGCAATTTACGTAACGCAAGCAGAGGCAACCTGTAAAAATTCATGAATTTTAAGTAGGCGCAGCGCAGATTTTAAACTGTATTTTTTTTATCAAAATCATCTCTAAAAAAATAGAGATTCTATAAAATAATAGCGAAAATTTACACATCTGTGCGTGACTTATTTCTTTATAAAAACCTGCAAAACCATAACTTGTTCAAGCTCCATGTAGTGGAAATAGCTGTATTTCTGCCGCGTACTGGTGACAGAAGTAATCTGGTCAGGCAATGACCCGTTTCATAATGACGTAACTTTTGACTACGAGCTTTTACTCTAAACTTGACTTCTATCTGGCAAGACAAACTTTGACTCTTGACACGTATCTTGTGACTAAGCTTTGACTCGTACCTGGCACCCTATATAGAGAAAATATCTTACTTAGTTTCTCTATATTAGCACCATGTAATTTGTTAGTTTATTAATTTTAGAATATACATGTTAATTTTATTTTGAATAAAAGTTTATTTTCTTAAGTCTTCAGAGTATTTTTATTTATTTGTTAAAAGATAGAAATATAGAGTTTATTTTTCCTTACCTCAACCTTGAGGGTAACTCCTAAAGATAAGCTCTCCACATAGTTTTAATATCGAGGAAGTTGTTGGAAAAATAAATCGCTTTCTGGCAGCAACAGGTAAAATTGATTTTGCAATACAGCAACCAAGACAGCAACACCGCTGCGCTCATTGATACCAAGATAGCCTGTGAGCAAGGAAAAAAATCTCACATTAGTAAGGCTAAATTTTGAAGATGTCTTTCGACAAGCACAGACAATAAACTGATAATTTCATAAAGAATATAAGTAGGTACTTACATAATTTCAGATAATCCTAGACTCAACACAAAAACAGAATATGGTTTTAACTAAATACAGCTCATCAGAACTTTCAATGGAAATCACTTAAATGTGAGCTGTGAGAAAATCTGCCGGTGGCGATTTGAAAATCACACATATAGTTGGCCGATATTTCCCACACTGAAACCTTTGTCTCCGTGCAGCAAGTTTGCCCCCAGATCTCCAAACTCAGGAGCAAAAAAATGTCCTCGCATTTGTTCGATGTAGATACACCATGTATTTTCTCGATATTTGAAAACCGTGACCAGTGGCTCCTAACAAGTTTTATTATTTTAAATTAAACTAAAATTTTGCCAGTGACCGTCAAAAGGTTTTGCACATTTAATGATCATGATGAAATGTTGCAGATTAAATTTAATGAATTATATAAGACATCTCGTCTTTACTACTATAAAAAAATATACAAATTATTATAAAATTATTTATGATAATAAAATGTTTTTAAATAAAATTTAATGTACTAAAAATAGTCGAATGTAGCATTTTTAAGAAAATAAGGGCTGGGAAATAAAAATGCTACACAGCCCCCGTCCTAAAAGCAATAATAGTTTTGTCTTGATGATCCATAATCATCGTGACAAAAATATTAAATCTATTTTACATAAACTAATGTCGATTTCTTTATGCCTTTAACTTGAAACTTAATATCTAACGCGTATTAAACGTCCTGAAAGGAGACAAAATCGGTAGGTCATAATGGAGTAGGCTCTAAATCGGTATGTTCCTTTCCAAGCAAAGAACAAAATCAACAAAAGAATAACACCAAAAAGCTATGTACAAACACGGAAATCGAAATTCTATTCCTACACATTGGTGCACCGCAATGGTAAGAGATAGACTTAGTCTAAATTTTCTTGTTCAGACAGTTCTGAAGGATTTTCAGAATCCGACTGATTAATATCATATTCTTGATAAGGTTTTAGGTCTTTTATATGCCAATTTTTAACCATACGACCGGAATCAACCTCACGCAAATCATACACTAAATGAGAAATTTTCTTCTTAACTGTACATAATATGTACCTAGGAGCAAGTTTAGCCATAAAACGCTTTCCAGCGTCTGAGAGAATTTTATTTCTTCTCCAGACATAGTCTCTTACTTTAAACTCAATATCTCTTTTTCTTAAATTATACGATTTACTATTTCGCTCATAAGCTGCGTGCAGCTTTTGTCTAACTTCGGAATAAATTTCCTTCATACCCTTCAAATTTGCAGCATAACCATTTCTATCGCCTGGGAGAATCTCAACATCTTTATGTATTGAACCCGAGGTTAACTTATACAAATCAGCATGTGAAGGAATGTGTCTACCGAAATTTAAAAATGCTGGGGTGTAGCCATGAACTTCATGCTTACTAGTGTTAATAGCATGTTGACATTTAGCTATATCAATATCCCAATCTGTATGTGATTCTACAAAACAACGAATTATTGTTCCAGCAGTCCGGTTATTCCTTTCAACATAATTGCATTGAGGTGAATACACAGCAGTATACCAAACCTTTTCGATACCATAATTGCTACAAAGATCACGAAAACTTTTGGCTTTAAAACAACCATTATCTGCAATTACCAAATTACTAACTCCATAAACCAAAAATACTTGTTCTTCCAGAAACTTATTTATTGGACCAATTTTTGCAGAACGAAGAGGGCATATTAGTTGGTACTTTGTAAACCAATCGCTAACTACAAGAATAAATCGATTTTTTCTCTTTGACAGAGGAAAAGGTCCCATTAGGTCAAGGGCAACCATTTCAAATGGATAGCTAATTTTCTTTTCTTTACCCATGAGTCCCATTTGTCGAGTATTTGAAGCTTTTTGAGAACCACAAACCTTACAAGACTTGCAATATCGAAGGACATCTCTTCTCATTTTGGGCCAATAATATAGTTCCTGTACACGAGACAAAGTTTTGAAGAAACCAAAATGTCCTGAAGTTTTCTCATCATGAGAACATTTTAACACGCTTACTCTCTGATGTTTAGGAACTAAGAATTTCCATTCAGGAAGACTAGTTTTTACATAAGATTTTTCTGGAATGAACTTGTAAACTAAATCACCATCAACTTTCCACTGTGGAAACATTTCAGGATCAGAACGAATTTTGGATCGAAGATCTACATACCAGTTATCATTTTGCTCTAAATCTATCTCAACTAATGATACTTCCGGAGGAATGCGAGACAATGCATCAGGTACCACATTTGACGTACCCTTTCTGTGTACCAATTCGAAATTATGTTCTCTTAATTTAACAGCCCATCGAGCCAACTTACCACTTGGATTTTTCATATTATTTAACCACAACAAGGAATAGCAGTCTGTGATTACCGTGAACTTACTTGCACCTTCTACGTAACAGCGAAAACGTTCTATTGCAAAGATTACTGCCAAACACTCCTTTTCTACAGTAGAATAATTTCTCTCTGTTCTGGACAAACTCCTACTGGCATAAGCGATTACCTTCTCCTCGCCATCTAAAATCTGTGTCAGAACACCACCTAGACCTACATTTGACGCGTCACACTGTATCGTGAACATCTCACTATAGTCTGGCTGTGCTAAGACTGGAGCGGACACCAACAGCTGCTTGACCTTGACAAACGACTCCTCCGCCGCTTCAGACCAAGTGATCGGCTGATTTTTCTTTTTTTCTTTTAAAAGATCATTGATTGGAGCCATTAAAGTAGCAAAATCTTTGACAAAACGACGGTACCAAGAACAAAGACCTATCCAACGTTTTATCTCCGTGGTAGTTCGAGGCCTGGGGTAGTTAATCATACAAGAAACTTTCTCAGGATCTGTTCTAAGAGAGTTTGAGCCAATAATAAAGCCAAGGAACTTGACTTCTGTCTTGAAGAACTCCGATTTTTCAAGGTTAATTGTAAGATTTGCCTCTTTCAATTTTAAACGGACTTCCTCCAGTAACTTTAAATGTGATTCTAAATCCGAACTGGCCAAACAAAGGTCATCAAGATAGGAATAGATATTAGGATATTTCGCACCAAAAATAGAATCAATTAACCTTTGTTGAGTTTGCGCAGCATTGCACAAACCAAAAGGAACCCTTTTAAACTGAAAGGATCCTCTACCTACAACAGAAAATGCAGTTTTTTGTTTGGATTCATTATCAAGAGGAATTTGCCAAACTGCCTTCCGAAGATCGATTGAAGAAATATACTTAGCACCTCTTAACATGCTCAAAATAGAATTTATATTAGGTAGTGGGTATGTATCGTGAACTGTGACGTCATTTAAGCCACGCCCATCGAAGCAGAAGCGAAATTCACCGTTGGCCTTCTTCACCAGTAGTACTGGGCTGCACCAAGGGCTATTTGAAGGTTCTATAACCCCAAGTCTTAACATATCATCAATTTCGTCGTTCAAAATTTTAGACATATAGGGTGAAAGTGGGTAAGGACGTTTCCTAAAGGGCTTTGCACTCCCTGTATCAATTGTCAACTTTAATTGATCAGTACAACCTATATGGTCTTTACTAGAAATATCTTCAAATGATTTTATAACTGATTCCGCTTTTAGACGGTCAGACTCACTCAAAGAATCTAAAGAATGCAGAAAACTAAAAACTTTATTAGAATCCGGCACTGAAATAACATTTAACTCATTTTCAGTAAAACCGCATTGAACATGCCACGAATTTGCCTTAAAATCCACACAAATCTGAAAAAGCTTTGCAAAATCGCTTCCGAAAATGAAAGCTTGGGGTAGTGCAGAGACAACTAAAGCTCTTACAATTCGACATGTTTGGCCTACATAAATAGGTAAATCTACCTCACCATCAACGATTTTACGAGATCCATCGGCTGTACAAATTTTCTCAAAAGAGGAGTGCCTAATCTCCAAGTTAAAATGTTTTAAAATTTCAATTCCAGGGGAACCTACTACGGAACTAGTAGCACCCGAATCTAATAAAACGGTTATATTTTGATCATATAACTTAACTTGTATATAAGGGCGATTATCTAAGGGCTTTTCTATAAAAAGAGGGGAAATTTTATTTACACGCGACTGTTTGAAAAATTTTGATACAGTATTTTTCCATTCTTCCCAATCAACTAAGTTAAATTTATTTTTATTGCTTAGAGTTTTATTTACAGATGTGGTTACGGAAAAATCGGAATACTTACCAGTGCATGAACCACTAAAATGCACCTTCTTATTTAGTTTTTTGAACAAGATGGACAATTGCTAACTCGAACATCTGGAGCACCACATTTGTAACAAAATAATTTTCTCTTTAATTTGCAATCAGAAAAAACATGATTTAACTGACCGCAGTTGAAACAAGTTATTGGTTCTCGGTACCTTTGTGAAGGCCCTTCAGAATGTTCAAGGTCATTATTGCTTCTATTTAAAGGTTTTGAATTATTTCTTTCTTTTTGAAAATTAAAATTTCTATTATTTTTATGTTTAGAAAAATCATTATGTTTTTTAAATTGTTTTTGTTGATTCTCTTTTTTATATTCGAAATTTCTAGATTTAAAATTAGAATCGGTTCTATCGTTACCATAAAGAGTAGAAATATTGTGAGAAGAATCGTACTGTAAAATATTTGATTCATCAATTTTCCTACAACTATCAATCAGTTCATCGACTGTATTAAAATCTGAAATAGCAAGACGACTAGCATAGCCAAACAATAAATTTTTGCGAACATGTTTTACTTTTGTGCTTTCATGAGGAGGACGAGATAATCTGTTAAATAGAACTTCCAAATGACCACAAAAGATATGAACAGACTCGTTTTGTTTTTGCTTCCTTGCCCGAATCTCTGTCCAGACAACCTCATCATTTTCTGACAACAACAAATCTTTTTTTTAATCGCTCTACCAATGAATCCCAATTTGTAAGTGTACTTTTAATTCTCCTATACCAAGCGAATGCGTTCGTATTTATAAAAAACTCAACTGCTGATTGAAAAAGTTCGTCATTACTGACTTTTCGAGAAGCTGCCAATTCACTAACGCGTTCTAAAAATGAATAAAGATTTCTCGGATCTCCGTTAAATTTTATACCCCATTCTGAGATAGGAATATTTTTAGAATTACAAGAAATCACCGGTGGTGCAACATTAATTACTGGAGTTTGAAAAGTTGGAAAGAGAGGGGATGTCGGTCTCTGATTTCCCTTAGTTGATTTTTCCATCAAATCATCCTCCAATTTAAGATAAGTAGCTTTAGTTTCCTTTTTAAAATTTGTTACCTCTACAGTATTATCTTCCGTATCAGTAACCGTAGCTTTTAATCGTTCGAGCCTCTGGCTCACGTGAGCTATACGCGACAAAAGTTTGACAAAAATCGAATCTTGACAGGTTCCTTCAAAATCTTCAATCTGTTCTGTAATTGAATCAACTGAAGTCTTAATTGCTTCTTTTTCAATAGAAAATGTATATTTATATGCATCTGGTACAACACATTTGCCTGGTTGAATTTTTTCCTTAGCTAAAAGACGCGCAAGTACTTTTCGCTTATCTGGGGTAGGTCTAGCTATACCAACATCTCTAATTTGTAGTTCATAATCTAACTCCGCTTCGGTCAAGTGTGAAGCACTTTTAATTACGTAATCCATTTTTAAAATGTTTTAAAATATATGAATGGTTCAATTTTGAAAATATAAAATTTAAAAAAATTAAATGAAAAATATTTTGAGGGATATCAATTTAGAGAAAATATTTGCGGAATACAAAAAGTACAAAGTCTTTGCCACAAAAAAATCAATCAAAACGAAGTTAAAATTTTTATTTTTATTTTTGTGTGGTATCAATTTAATGATTTTTTGTTACAGAAAATAAAAATGTCTAAGTCTCTCAGTAGCAGTTGCTCGCTAGTTCTCATAGGAAAATGATAAAAAAATATTTATGCAATTGTAAAAAAAATCTTTGGGGTATCAAAATAGCGATCGAAATCCATAGATAATAAAAAGTTAGGTTTTACTAAACCTTCTTTGTAAAAGCCGCACTTACATATTCAAGTTTTAAAATCTAATGTTCTAGCGAACCTATGCAAATAAATTTGGACAATATCCAAGCTATAATTTAATGCTTTCAAAAAAAATTAAACTGTAAAAAAAAAATTTGAGCTTTCAAAAAAATACCTAAAGTCATATAAGCTCAAACTCAATATTACCAAATTTTGCCGGACACGAGTCAACCAAATAGCGTATAAATTTTTTTGCAATATCTCTCTAATGCTACGCTATTTACGTACGCTAAATCTCTATAATGCATTGACTCTTATGGTCACCTAAAATAAAATAATACGCCTCGAAATGTTTAATTAAAAAACAAGACTTGACGCGGTCTTGTTTTCTTGTTTAAAAAAAATACAATCGATTTTTATAAACTGTTGTTGTCAAGCGCAAAAAACATAACTTTTTATGAGCCACATTTTTCTTTTGCATGCTACTTTTAATTTTAAGCAGCAAGAATTATTTTTAAAGCCTGTATAGAAAAACTTTTATTTATTTGACTAGAATAAAATATTTTCTGTTTAAAAAAATTAAATTTCTATTTTGCTATTAGATCTCGTTCTCTAGTTATATACAAAACACACCTTGCCTACAGTCAGTTTATCAAAAAAATAACTTCAAAAATAACAAAGAAAATTTTTTTCAAATTAAAAAAATATTTTGTAGTTCCTCTTCCCACTCTGCTATGCTTGGTTTTATAGGAACGCCCCACGTTGGGCGCCATAAATATGTGTAGCGTTTTTTAGACAGCTAACATAGCTACGGTAGCTGTTCGCCGGAGAGCACTGTGGGATTTGAATAAAGTGGTACAAAAATTAACAGAGAAGGTAATTGAAAATATGAATTATTTACTTTAACAAAAATGTTGAGCGCCACCCAATTTTATGTATATAAATATCTCGGGAACTAAAGATCATATCTGGTAAAATTAGGAAACCCAGTATTATTTAATTTGATTGGATGGTCATGATGTTCTCGAGATTATTGTAATCTGGTGATATTTAATTAACTGAAGTCAGTTAAATATCTCCAGAACTAAATATATTAAATACTGACTGTGTAGGTAGGTAATGGATATTTTATAAATTAAAATAAATGTGATTATATGACAATTTCTAAATTTATTGTCTAAAACCTGAAAAAGATTTCACAAAAGTAACAATATTTTATTCTAGTCTTTCCCTAAGTTTTAACCTAGAAAATACCAAAAAAATTAAATCTAAGATGATTTTGACGTGTTATCATCACCGCAATTTACGTAACGCAAGCAGAGGCAACCTGTAAAAATTCATGAATTTTAAGTAGGCGCAGCGCAGATTTTAAACTGTATTTTTTTTATCAAAATCATCTCTAAAAAAATAGAGATTCTATAAAATAATAGCGAAAATTTACACATCTGTGCGTGACTTATTTCTTTATAAAAACCTGCAAAACCATAACTTCTTCAAGCTCCATGTAGTGGAAATAGCTGTATTTCTGCCGCGTACTGGTGACAGAAGTAATCTGGTCAGGCAATGACCCGTTTCATAATGACGTAACTTTTGACTACGAGCTTTTACTCTAAACTTGACTTCTATCTGGCAAGACAAACTTTGACTCTTGACACGTATCTTGTGACTAAGCTTTGACTCGTACCTGGCACCCTCAACCTTGAGGGTAACTCCTAAAGATAAGCTCTCCACATAGTTTTAATATCGAGGAAGTTGTTGGGAAAATAAATCGCTTTCTGGCAGCAACAGGTAAAATTGATTTTGCAACACAGCAACCAAGACAGCAACACCGCTGCGCTCATTGATACCAAGATAGCATAATTTCAGATAATCCTTCACTCAACACAAAAACAGAATATGGTTTTAACTAAATACAGCTCATCAGAACTTTCAATTGAAATCACTTAAATGTGAGCTGTGAGAAAATCTGCCGGTGGCGATTTGAAAATCACTCATATAGTTGGCCGATATTTCCCACACTGAAACCTTTGTCTCCGTGCAGCAAGTTTGCCCCCAGATCTCCAAACTCAGGAGCAAAAAATGTCCTCGCATTTGTTCGATGTAGATGCACCATGTATTTTCTCGATATTTGAAAACCGTGACCAGTGGCTCCTAACAAGTTTATTATTTTAAATTAAAACTAAAATTTTGCCAGTGACCGTCAAAAGGTTTTGCACATTTAATGATCATGATGAAATGTTGCAGATTAAATTTAATGAATTATATAAGACATCTCGTCTTTACTACTATAAAAAAATATACAAATTATTATAAAATTATTTATGATAATAAAATGTTTTTAAATAGAATTTAATGTACTAAAAATAATCGAATGTAGCATTTTTAAGAAAATAAGGGCTGGGAAATAAAAATGCTACACTATCGGTTGTTGCTTAAAATTCGTGGACTATAAAAATTGACTTTGAATCGTTTTGTTTTACCCTACAAACTTTTGCTCACAAGAGCGTTTTGCTAATATGTTAACTGATAGACTATGGTCAAAAAGAGTTTATTGAAAAATATGATTTTAATCTTATAAATTTAACTTTTGTGTGACTTGAATAAAAATAACGACATGCAATACTTTGGAATATGTACTATATTTTATTTATCAATAAATAATAACTTGCTTTAAAGAAAGTGTTTAATTTATATCGGTTGTAAACAAAGCAATATACGCTAAAACGCTTACGCTAAAAAGATGGTAAAGATTTTGTAACTGTACCCGGGGTAACTAAAGAAAAATATTCGCTCGGTTTTCACGAAACCCTGGGGCAGCTTCACACAATCCTCACCCTTTAGGTTCGCCCCTCCAAGTAAGAACTTAAAAGATTTTACACCACTCCTCTGATTCCCATAGTTTTTACACGTTTTAGGAGTATAGAGTGTGCAACTGTGTAAAAGCTTTTTTCAAGTCCAAAAAAACAACGATAGGTTTAAGCTTTTTGTTTATACTATTCGAAAAGAATTGATTTACTTCTTGTAAGGCATTATCGGTGTACTTATGTAACTTATGTATGGGAATAATTATAGAGTTTTTAAAAACCTTTGGGTAGTAACTAAAAGTAAAAATAGAATTAATTAGGTGTACCAGAGGTTTAGGAAGAGAGTTATGGTTGTCTTTTATAATTTTCGAGGTAATACCATCCTCCCCACAAGAACCAGTATTTTTTAAAGAACCTATTACATTTATTAGCTAAGATTCTGTAACAGGTTTAAGAGATAAAGTTTGAGGGGTGGGTGTAATCTTTTCTGCTAATTTAGCCCCAATAGAACTGAAAAAAGTATTAAACTCATTAGCGATCTCCGGTTCATTAGTGACTGTCTGGCCGTTGTCGATTTTTAAAAGTTTTATTGGGTTTTGATTAGGGTACTCGTTTGATGCCTCTTTAATGGTTTGCAACATTTTTTAGGATCATTTACGCTATTATTTATTTGGGACTTATAATAGCTATATTTAGTGGTTTTAATTAATTTAGATAAACGGCATCTGTATTAAGTGTAAGTTCTTACTGCATTGGGATTATTCTTAGATTTAGTTACCTCCTGTTTAAGTCTATTTCTGTACCTTATGGACCTAACCAGGCCGGGTGTTATCCATGGTTTAATGCATCTCTCAGAACTAGGAATCTGAATAACTTTTGTACAAGTTTGTAAATAAAATTTAAGTTTATTAATAAGCTCATCAGCAATCTGGTCGGGAGCGTTCTCATTTATAAGTTCTTGCCATGTTTCATTACAAAGGAGATTTCTAAGTTGTATTTTATCAAGCTTGTTATACGATCGTTGATATTGATTGCAAGTTACCAACTCGATGCTTAAGACTATTGGAAAATGGTCTCTGTTATGTGGCTATCTAATACTGCTGAATTACAATTAACGATACCTTTTACAAAGAAATGATCCAAGCAAGAGTCTCCTGGTGTTGGTATATCAATAGATGGAAAATAGCCTTGTCTTGACAAAACATTTAAATAATTTGCAACACATTAGTTAGCATTGTCCAATACATTGATATTAGTGGTGAGGTACTGCCTTCTAATTTCAATTTTTGAAGGACCACTCCAAATAGGTCGAGAAATAAAATAGGAGAGTTAAGTTGGGGCTGTATTAATCCTTAGGACCTAAATGGGAACGTCTCTGCGTTGATATAAAAAAAACAAATTGCGAGACAATGAAAAAAACTGTGTGTTGAGCAAATGTTCACTGCGCAACTTTAAAGCCACTCATTGATATCAAATCATTCATTGCCTTAATACAGCGCCAGATTTAAATATTAAGAAAATATCCTATTGGACTAGTATAGCCTTAATAAAAACTAGGAAAAATAAAAATATGAAATTTCCCTAATTTTTAGAACAAAATATTATTTACAAGAGGAAACAAGTTGGCAAACTTGTTCATTTCGGCCCACCAAAATGAGTATCATTTTCAGTAGGTGAAATATCAATAGGTACGGGGGCTGATTTAACTAAAGGTCTCCTAAAATCACCAAAATTGGTGTGCACATTAGCCACCCTAACGTCACCCTGACCCTTTATAGAGTTGAGTAATGCGTCCGATGCGCCACTGTAGCGGCGGGGAAAGCTCACTAGATGTATAGTGCAAAGGGGATAGCTCATCTTTTATCAAAACCCGCGTCCCTATTTTAGGCTCTTCGCAAGGTTCTAACCATTTATTTCTAACTTGTAAAGTACTTAAATACTCTTGGCTCCATCTACGCCAAAAGTCGGCTTGCATGCGCTGTACAAGATTCCAGCGCGATAAGCAATTTTCCGGTTGATTAGAAAAGTCTTCATCGGGTACCGAAACCAAAGGACCTTGTGTCAAAAATTGTCCAGGGGTTAGAACCTGAAGATCGTTTGGATCAGACGATTGTGGCGTTAAAGGGCGCGAATTTAAAAGAGCCTCTATTTGGCATGGAACCGTGTAGAGTTCTTCATAACTTAAAATTTGAGAGCCTATGGTACGAATCAAATGAAGTTTAACGGATTTTATCCCGGACTCACAAATACCACCGAGGTGTGGGGCTGAGGGGGGTATAAACTTCCAAGCGATAGCTTCTTGTTGACAAGCTTTTTGAGCGAGCGAAAGCAATTCTTTGCTTGATTTTACAAAGTTGCTGCCGTTATCTGACATTAATTGTTCTATGTAACCTCTACGTGCTACGAAACGTCTTACCGCGGCTAAAAAAGCGTCAGAAGTCAAGTCCGAGACGAGTTCAATATGAAGAGCTTTTGTCGTTAAGCACACAAATAAGCTGATATAAGCTTTTTGAGTTTTTACTCCTCTATTTTTACTTAGCGTTATAGGAATAGCTCCACTAAAATCAACACCACTGAATAAGAATGGTTTTTTAGGGATAATGCGATAAGGCGATTGGCCCATTACTTGAGTGTAAGTTTGCAGTTTGACTCTATTAGTCCGAACACAGCGTGAAACAACTTTTTTAATTAACCTTTTAGCGTTTAAAATCCAAAACTGTTTGAACTCCAACATGTAAATATTTTTTATGCATATATTGAACGTACATAAAGGAGAGTCTACTTTCCCGTGGTAAAAGCAAGGGATGTTTTTGTCCATAAGAAAGTGTGGTAGCTTGTTGAAGCCTACCTTCAAATCTTAAAAGTCCAAAATCGTCAAGAAATGGATTTAGTTTTTGTATATTTTTATTGCATTTTTTTTTATTTTGTACGTTATCAATAATATCAGAAAAGTATTTCTGTTGCTTATGTTTTGTCAAACATTTTAAAACGTAAAAAAGATCGCAAAAATCTGTATTTGTAAGTTTTCTTTCTTGTAAGGATAAGCGGGAATTTTTTATAAATATAATTTGACTTATTGTTTAAAAGTAAATTAAAAAAATTATCATTACTAGAATCTAAAGCGATAAGAGCGACGTTTTTTCGTTCTTCGGGTTCGAGATACTCCGATATTTTAACATTTAGCGGTTCGGTTCGGTTCATTCATTCATCGGGGAGGCCAGTGCTCTTGTGATTTTTGTAAAAAATCAGGCGCGGCCCACCATAAGGGATGGTGCAAGAGCTCATTCGGGGAGCACCCTCTACTGGCTGCATCCGCAGGGTTTAGATATGTAGGCACGTAATACCAATATTCAGCTAGTTTATTGTCTGGGGTTTTAAAATATACCTACGACACTTTTTCTAAAAAGATTAAAATTAATAATATTTTTGTTTTTTCTACAAGTAGTACAAGAATATTTTCTTGTATAAAACTAACACTATTGCCGATAAATGTCTTCCATTTGTTTGGGTGTGATTTTATCCAATGCAATGCGACCAGTGCATCAGAAAAAACAAAAATATTATTAATTTTAATCTTTGTAGAAAAGTGTCGTAGTTTTAAAACCTCAGACAATAAACTAGCGGCTAGAAGTTCAATTCTAGGAATACTTAAAAACTTTTTAAGGGGAGCGACGCGACTTTTTGCGAGTACAAAATAAATATAGTACTAATTAAGACTCGTAAGTAAACGACGCATGCGTTGCCTCGTTCGCTGGCGTTAGCGAATCCGCAAATATCTATAAAATCAGCGTTCCTTATATCTATGTGGCGAGGTAAACTAAATTTTTCTAGACATTTAAATTCGTTTGTTGTCTTCTGATTTCTATGCTCGGTTCTTGGTCCCAAGATATACCTGATTGCCATATTTGTTGGATCAAGTATTTAAGCGTAAATGAAACAGGAGTTAAATACCCATGAGGGTCATAACAACGGGCTAAAAATGACAAAAGACTTCTTTCGAAACACGTCTCCTGGTTAGGAATGACATTAAAGCGAAATTCGTCGGCTAAGGGATGCCAACACAGGCCTAGGACTTTTGTGACGTCATCAAAGTCTAAAGATAATGCAGCGGGATTTACTAACGAAGGTTCAAGATGAGAAAGGGCTTCTGATCTATTGCTTGACCACTTGTGTAACTTAAGACCAGCGGTAGCGAAAATGTTTATAAGCTCAGTTTGGAGCTTTAAAGCTTCTTCAACTGAAGAACAAGAGGTTGTGACATCATCGATATAGGTGTCATTAAGAATTACGTCGGCGGCATAAGGGTAATTTTCACCCTCAGACTCAGCTAAGTGCTGTAGTACGCGTAAAGCTAGATAAGGCGAGCAGTTTACGCCATAAGTAACCGTTTTTAATTTATAGACGGAAACTGGGTGACTAGGACTAAAACGCCAAAATATTTTTTGGTATTTTTGATGAGCGGAAATAATATTTAAACCCCTAAACATTTTTTGTATATCACAAGCAAGGGTTACAGGGTTAATACGAAAGTTTAATAAAATTTGAACAATGTCCTTTTGTAACTTAGGGCCTGGCAATATCATTTGGTTTAAAGAAATTTTTGAAATAGGATCAGGTACGTTCGCTTGAAAAACTACACGTAGCTTTGTCGAGATAGCTTCCTTTTTTATCACAGCGAAATTCGGGATATAATAACTATTTGGTTTACAATCTGAATCTACCTCCATGTGTTTTAATTCTCACTATTCTTTCATAAATTTGATATATACTAAATATAACTTATTATCTTTCAATAGTCTTTCTTCCTGCGATAAAAATCTATTAAACGCAACTTGTTATAATTTCAATAGAGTTGGGGCCACTTTGTTATATTATTGTTTTTCATATAATATAACTTTTTGTATATTATTGATGTTGTTTTAATATTCCCCAAATTTACCTCGGCTAGGTAGAGCTATTTAGGGTCGTGAGGTTCTTTTAAGAAAAATATTGTCAATTTTCTATTTTTGAAATGATAATAGACCTTTATTTACTTTGACACAATTAACAACAATGGTGACAGATTTTCCTTACTATCACCATGTTACCAATGTATCAATGCAGGAACGAAATAAAAGATCAGGATTACTTTTTGTTTACAAACCTCAACATTTATTTTGTTTCAGAAAGAAGAACAAATAAAAATCAAATGATCAAATATAAACAAGAAAAAAATATTAATTTTTTGTTGAAACTCAGTTTATTAAAAAGGTAGTAGAAATAATGATATTAATAAAATTATAGATTTTACTGCTCCTATATAACTTAAAAGAGACCTACTTCCTTTTTAGAACCTTGTTTCTTTTGATGTACAATAGTGAAAAAAAATATTTACATATGTTGTAATAGTTTTGTCGAGAATTGAGGTTAGAAAAAAAATAACATAAACACAAAATAATCTTAACCCAGGAAATGTTAGACTCAGTACACTTGAAGTAATCTTTAAAATACAACTATGGTTTCAATCATTTTCCATAGATAAAAACAAAAAAAAAACTTTATTTTCTGATCAGGTCCGTCAAAACACCCTATATAAATATTCTAAAGTTTCATCAAAATTTGTACATACTGTGCAGTAATTCTGTAGAATTACCAAATAAAACTTTAGTCTATTCACACCAAATTATTTATCTTTTCGGGACACAAATCATCACCTAAGTTTATAAAAAAACAAAAATGTGTATTTTGGATATAAAAAAAAACTATATGAAAAAAATAAATCAGCTATCGGCAATAGCTATATAAAATTTTAGCTGTATTAACCTGTCTAACTCTATTTCAACCAAAGGTGCTTATGATACCTATAACCTCAAATTTAACCATATGGTCATGTCGTAGTGACTATTGTTAATTGGTACCCAGCTATCCAAAAAAGAAATGAGAGCGAGATGCAGGATTAAATACTAGCCTAAAATCATAATCTGGATTCTAGAAATCCCATGTAGGCACAACATTGTGAACCCATTATAAATAAACTATAACCAAAATACCATATAGCCAATATATAAATATTTTGTCGAACATAGTTCAAACCATAAAACAAAAAAATATGAAACTAATCAAAATTTTTATAAAAAAATTAAGTAGTCTAAATAGAGAGATAATTGTCTGTTAAAGACATAAAGAAAAATTGTAACATTTCCTCGGCAAAGAAAAATTTTTATGAAAATATATATATATATTTATGTTATAACATATTGACCTAATTAAAAATAAAAATCTGGTATATGCAATTGAATTTCATATTACCATTGGTTAAAATTAGAGCCAAGTTCTAATTTATCCTATAAAGAAAATTTCAAGCCATGCTTGATGAACAAAAAAATTTTTTTAAGGTTATGTTATAACATAATTAAAATACCTTGTTTCTCGACAAAGATCTCGAACAGAAAGGGGCGATTTTTGTAAAATTCCTCTCAATCTCCCAAACTGCATAGCAATCACTGACCAATCAGATTCCATAAAACCCCAAAATCTTAATTCTTCAGAAAATCAATAACACAAATCCGTATTTATTAATAAGACCAAAACTGACTGAATAATTTTGAGTCACTTTATTTAAATTAAAAAAAACTTATGTTTATTGTTTTATAGGTAAATAAATTTGTCTTCAATCTTAGAATCTTTGCAAAACAAACCTTTTTAGGTTAAAATACAACGCGGTCTATTACGCAATCACGGTCGTACGTAAGTTGAACAACCAGAAAATTCTTTCTATCCCTGTTTCACCCGAATGACAAAAAAGGGACAAACAACTCACTCGATCCTATTCCGAAACTGAACAAATTCAAAATGAACCTCTTCCAGCGGTTAGATCGCTGCATAAAATCAATAATCTTGAATTAACCCGACTACAGAGAGGTAGCGTGCAAATCATTTACAAGATATTCTAATTAAACTCTTTCACGTAAGATGTCGCTAGAGGTTATTTTTTAAAGCAAACATTAATTCAGTTAGTAAAAACGCGTTACGGAAAAAATGCAAAAAATGCAATTTTATTCGTAACAAACTTGTCTCATACCCGGAAAGCGTATTTGATATTTGTCTAACTCACGAAAAGGTATCGCTAGTTCATACCGGCCGTGTTCGTCACGTGACACGGTTTGATTAAAATAGTTTTCACACATCTCATCTTCGGGCTTAAAAAATATTTGTTGCGGCACTGATTCTATTACCCAGAACATGGAAACTAAATTTGAAAGCGAGTCATTTTTATTTTGACAAAATAAAACGTTTACTGAAGGGGTAAATACTGGATTTGGATTTAAGTAGCGATTAACTGGTCCCATTAAAATAAAACCAAAAATAGTGTTCATGGCAAAGGGATGATTTGGGTTTGAACTGACAAATTTTTCTCCCTGAATAATAAGCGGATCTGCTAAGGGTAGATTGTTCAGAAAATGCCGTGTTTCAATATTATTTTTTTCAGAATGTAAATTAGTACATACTTTTAGTACAATAAGCCCTTGAGTTGAAACGAAAATGTTAGGATTTTTTAAACTAAATTTTTTTAAAATACACTGCCAAGTTCTGACGTCATACTGTGCCCACCAATCCCTTGGATTTTGGTATGCAAGGGTTGTCTAGGTAGTCCTAATTGTTGCGCTAGTTTTAAACTACAAAAAGTACTTTCAGATCCGCAGTCCAAGACGGCTTTAACTGTTTGAAAATTACCGAGGACATCTTGGATTTGCACTTGTACAGTCGAAAGTAAAGTTTTAGAATGCGCAGAAGTAAAGCCACAATGTGTACTATTTTAAAAATTGTTGTCAAGCGGGGTTTGCGAAGTATGTGAGGTTCCCGGTTGAGGTGAACATTGCACACGGTTTTGACTAGACGGCAAGTGGAGTAGTGAATTTTGAGGGGCGTAAAGAGTAGTTGCGGAAATAGGTGGCGCGTAGTTTTGTTGACTAAAATTATAAGGTAAAGCACGAGGCGATAACGGGCAGCCTGGCTGCATATTATTTGCGAAATTATTGTTAACCGGCGGCATTTTTTGCGATGAATTATTTTGTTTCCAATTTGGAGGCGCGATAGCATACGGTCCCTCAGTAGAGAGTTGTTGCGAAAAATTAGCGTCAGCGTTTATTTGGGGGCGAGTATGCGTTTGAAAATTATTATAACTATGATTATTATCTACGTGAATAAGGGAATGATGCCTCTGATTTCCAGGGCAAAAGCAACAAAAGCGTGTGCTTTGACACGATTTTGTTTCGTGTAAAAAACTAAGACAATTTACACAAAGTTTTTTATTTTTTGCAAAGCTGCAGCGTTCATAAGCGGGCTTATTTTTAAAAGCGTTACATAAATATATGGAATGCGAGTTATCTCCACAAAAAATGCATTTAGCGTGATCGTTAGCATTAGCGTGGTGCGTTGGTTGTGTATTACTAAAAAGCGTGTTTGTTTGATATCCAAAACTATTTTTATAAGAGTTTTTATAATTATATTTTGGCTTATTTTTTGTTTGAAGAGAGAAAAGCGAGAGGCATTGCGTTTCAAGAAAATCGATTATTTCTTGATATTTAGGCATTTGATTTGCTTTTTGATTAGCGAGTTCAAAGCGTGAAAGTAAAATTTCTGGTAACTTATCTAATAAAATATTAGCGAGTGGAAAACACCATTGGAAAGTGTCGTAATTAAGCGTTTTTAAAGCCTCAATATTTTCTGAAAAAACATCTAAAAGTAAGCGTAAAATTTCTGGATTCTCATCTTTTAAAGTAGGAAAATTAAATAGCGCGCGCCAATAGGTTTGGGCAGTCAAGCGAGGCGAGGGTTAGAATAGAGTTTCACTGGCGTATTATACCAAATTAAATAATTAGCGTCCGTGATTGGTAAATGTGTCACGACATTTAGCGGCTGTCCTTTGAGGAAGGACAAGAGTAAATTAAATTTAGCGTGCGTAGGGATAGATTAATTATTATGTACAGAGCTATTATACATTTCTATAAACGTCTGGAACTGTGTAATATCTCCATTTAATTCAATCAACCGTAATCTAAGCATTAAAGAGGCGATAAAACGATCAGGGTTATTTGAGTTTTGAGGATCCAGTACCTGCGCGAGCGGTGGTTTGACCTCAGCGAGAGTTTATTTCTAGTATTCGATGGTAGGTGTGCTCTATCTCTTGGTAGAGTTCATGTTCCTCCTCTAATTTTTTGGGATTTTGCGAGTAGGCCTCAATAATCTGATCCTGATAGATAATAAAACTTGCTTTCATATCTTTCACATCTAAAACCCTAACCTGAAACAACGACTTTTTGGTTTCGTCCTCTTCACAGTCTTGGGCTAACTGATAAAGACTTTTAAGGCGATTGGCTTGCACATTGCGTAGCGCCTCAATTCTTTTTAATTGAGCAGCCATGGTGATATTTTGAAAAATGTTAAATTAGTCGATAGCGAGGTAAACAAACTGGTGATACGCGGGGAAAATCACTAGTAGCGAGAGAGCCTAAATTAGGTGGTTGGAGTGGATGGGCGAACAAGATGCGCGTACGCGTCTTTAAATTTCACACGTTGCTGGGCGAAAAATGACCAAGTTTAATGAAGGTCATGCATTTAAAATTACCGATGCAAATTTTTTTAATTTTTAACGAAGTGTTCTAGACATTTAAGATTCCCGGGGTCCTTATCAGACTCGAACCTGGGCCAAAATGGTGAGGTACTGCCTTCTAATTTAAATTTTTGAAGGACCACTCGAAATAGCTCGAGAAATAAAACAGGAGAGTTAAGTTGAGGTTGTATTAATCCATAGGACCTAAATGGGATCGTGTCTAGGTTGAATAAAAATAACAAAGTGCGAGACAATGAAAAAAACCATCAATCAAAAGTGACTTACCGATTATGTTCAATGTCCGTGCCGTGGCTGGCCAGCACGGTTTCCTGTCGCTTCTATCTCCACAAATGTCCCTTAAGGCTGAATTAAAACTAAAGCGAAAAAACTAATATCTAAGTTTTTAACACTATTTTAGTGGTTTTAATGCTAATTATTGTTTAATCTAAGCGGCACTTTTATAATTTTAATATGGCGGATTTTTTAGTAGGTTTTTTGTCGTGAAATAAAGCGACGCGTTCAGTTTGGATTTTCTTAACCAACTGTTTGTTCAGCAAATGTTCACTGCGCAACTTTAAAGCCACTCATTGATATCAAATCATTAATTGCCTTAAAACAGCGCGAGATTTAAATATTAAGAAAAATATCCTATTGGACTAGCATAGCCTTAATAAAAACTAGGAAAAATAAAAATATGAAATTTCCCTAATTTTTAGAACAAAATATTATTTACAAGAGGAAACAAGTTGCCAAACTTGTTCAATTAGAATCTTCTGTAAAGATTTCCACTGAACATGGGGTGAAATTGATAACTCGGAAACTATTTGTCTGACAAAAAAAAAACACAAGGGAGCATTTTTATGGGTAATTTTTTCGTCTTCAATTTTTGCATAATTTTTTTTTCATAACTTTCGTCTTTTTTGCTAGAAAACAGGCCACTATTTTCAATAAAGTTATTACTTTAATTATTATTGTATCTAGGAGGACGTTTGGCCCATTTGATTGGTCTGGTTGATTACGAATGGGTTTGAAATAGTCTGCTCAGTAACATATATGAAAATGAAGCGTTAAAAAAATAACTTAAGTAAGGTGTTTTTTTGACCTTTAAATTGTCTGCCTAGCTGAAGCTCTGGCCCATAGGAGTAATCAATTTGTAGTAACAATATATAAAACATATATAAAAATATAAGTTGTTGGAATATAATTTGGGCCTATTTTTTTGACCTTTGGCACTTAGCGTCGAAGTCCTACTCGATCCCATATATTCTGTCACTTAGAAAGTAATATATCTGGGGGCCCTGGGATCTCAGTCTATTAAGTCTGGGGGCATGTCACTGCCCCGCCAAGTTCGCGTACACTGCTGTTCCACCTTTCCTTGAAACAACCCTTTAAGTTTCACCCATTTCCGAGGAGTGGCTGGATCAACGATGTTTGTACACTGAGGTATTTCCTGGTATTTCTCAGTATTTCCTCAAATTTCAATGGTATTTCCTAGTATTTCCCAAGCACTTCCCGGCATTTCCTAGTATATTTCCCAGTACTTCCCAAGTATTTCCTGGTATTTCCCCTAACCTGTACACCAAAAGGAAATACCGAGCCACCTCTCGCCCACTTCCATAAAGCAGGGAATTTTAAATAAATTAATCCATGACTGATCTGATACTTTCTTAGCACATTAGAAGACTCCAAGTAAAATCCATGCTATATAAGCCTTGAAAACAGATTTTTGTAAATATCCAAGAAACGAAAGCTCCTATGAAGTTTTTGGTCTTAACATAAATTTAAAAAAAAAAACATGTTTTGTTTTGACCTAAATCTAATCAGCCCGTTACAGTGTCGAACACTATTTACCTGAACATATCATGAAAATCGGTTCAGCGGTTTAGGAGCTATCGTACACACATCACGGAGTGTAATTTTGTTTGAAAACACTGGTATTTTTGTGTTTTAAATTAACTTTATTTCATATCCATGTCAAATATAACAGTTGACATGCGGTGTATGGCGGGCAATTTGAACTCAACATAAGGAATGCTAAATCTTGAAGATTTTAACCTTTTATTCTTTATCCTTACAAAAGTTTGGCGGAATGTCTGGGAATATTTCACTGAATTTTCGCGAAAATATGTAGTGCCATTTTGAAAATATTACAAATTAACCACTATCCGGCCATAAGACCCAATGTAAAATTCCCCCAACAACAATCCGTGACTGGAATAGAATTGAACTTGCGAAATTGTTGTTGAACTTAGAACCGATAACTCTCTAATTCTCAAGTTGTTTTTTGTTTACTTTTCAGTTTCCATGAAGATCCAACCTTTTCAAATATTTCTGATGACACCATTCCTCATCCTGATATTAAAACAACAATTAAATCAGCTGAGGAACGAGCGACCACTAGTGGCAAGAAATATCAACAAATAAATATTTCAGGTTTTGAATCCGTGAACCAGAAGAGTAATCTTGAATTAAGTTTTCAAAGCAAGTTTAAACGTTTACCAAATAGCACTAAAGCTACTCCTAATACTAAACTAAAACAGTATACAACAATCTATGAAGACAAGAAGAGTAAGTGGTTTTATTGTGCCAATTGCGATTATAAAACTAAACGAAAATATCATTTAACACCTCACATGGTCATACATAAAGACGAAAGTGAATTTAAGTGGTTTCAATGTGAAGAATGTAGCTACAAGACTAAATTTAAAAGTAATTTAATAAACCACATGATTATACATAAAGACAAGAATGAAGTTAAATGGTTTCAATGTGAAAAATGTAGTTTTAAGACCATACACAGGCGTAGCCTAAACCAGCATGCAATAATCCATAAAGACTTGAACAAAATTAAGTGGTTTTATTGTGCTAATTGCGATTATAAAGCCAAACAAAAATATAATTTATCAAATCACATGCTCGGACATAAAAACGTAATTAAAGTTAAGCGGATTCAATGTGGAAAATGTAGTTTTAAGACTAATTTAAAAGGGAATTTAATAAATCACATGATTAGACATAAAGACAAGAGTGAAGTTAAATGGTATCAATGTGAAAAATGTAGTTTTAAGACCATACACAGACGCAGCCTAACCCTGCATGCAATAATCCATAAAGACGTGGACAAAATCAAATGGTTCTATTGTGCTCATTGCGATTACAAGGCCAAATTTAAAACAACGCTTAATAGGCACGCGCTAATTCATAAAGACGTAAACGACATAAAGTGGTTTTATTGTGCTCATTGCGAATATAAGACCAGATTCAATGATTACTTGAATGAGCATGCGCTAATCCATAAAGATGCAAACGACATAAAGTGGTTTTATTGTGCTTGTTGTGATTATAAGGCTAAATACAAAGATCGTTTAACAACACACATGCTTAGACATAAAGACAAGAGTGAAGTTAAGTGGTTTCAATGTGAAGAATGTAGCTACAAGACCAAATTTAAAAGTAATTTAATAAACCACATGATTAGACATAAAGACAAGAATGAAGTTAAATGGTATCAATGTGAAAAATGTAGTTTTAAGACCATACACAGACGCAGCCTAAAACAGCATGCAATAATCCATAAAGACGTGGACAAAATTAAGTGGTTTTGTTGTGCTCATTGCGATTATAAAGCCAAACTAAAATATAATTTATCAAATCACATGCTCGGACATAAAAACGTAATTAAAGGTAAGCGGATTCAATGTGGAAAATGTAGTTTTAAGACTAATTTAGAAAGGAATTTAATAAACCACATGATTATACATAAAGACAAGAGTGAAGTTAAATGGTATCAATGTGAAAAATGTAGTTTTAAGACCATACACAGACGCAGCCTAAGCCTGCATGCAATAATCCATAAAGACGTGGACAAAATTAGGTGGTTTTATTGTGCTCATTGCGATTATAAAGCCAAACATAAACATAATTTATCAAGTCACATGGTCAGACATAAAAATAAAAGTAAAGATGAGTGGATTCAATGTAAAAAATGTAGTTTCAAGACCATACACAGGCAAAGCCTAAACCAGCATGCAATAATCCATAAAGACGTGGACAAAATCAAGTGGTTTTATTGTGCTAATTGCGATTACAAGGCCAAAACTAAATGTAACTTTAATAAGCACGCGCTACTCCATAAAGACGCAAACGATATAAAGTGGTTTTATTGTGCTTGTTGTGATTATAAGGCTAAATATAAGGGTTATTTAACAAGACACATGCTTAGACATTAGAGTTAGGCAGTAAACAATAGTTAACTACTTTTTATGAGCATGACGTTAACGAAGCACCCATCGCAAACTAGGTGGATAATTTGCCGTTAATTAGTTGTGGAAAAATTAATTTTGTCGCTCTTATTTTTTACCGTATTTTTTTTTGGGTACTTCGCTAACTTCATATGAAGTTAGCGAAGCACCTTCGTCAAAAATGGCTTTAGAGATGACCTATCGAAATCGAATATGGTGAAGAATTTGCCGCTAATTAGTTGTGGATAAATTGATTTTGTCACTTTTATTTTTGGGTGTTTCGCTAACTTTATATGAAGTTAACGAAGCACCTTCGTCAAAAATGGCTTTAGACATGACCTTTTGAAATCGAATATGGTGAAGAATCTGCCGCTAATTATTCATTAATTAGTTGTGGATAAATTGATTTTGTCACTTTTATTTTTGTGTGTTTTTGGGTGCTTCGCTAACTTCATATGTTGGGACTCATCGCAATTCGAATCACGACTAGGTGGATAATTTGCCGCTAATTAGTTGTGGAAAAATTAATTTTGTCGCTTTTATTTTTGAGTGTTTTTTTGGGTGCTTCGCTAACTTCATATGAAGTTAACGAAGCACCCTCGTAAAAAATGGCTTCAGACATGACTTATCGAAATCGAATATGGCGAATAATTTTCCGCTAATTAGTTTGTTTGGTTTTTGGGTGCTTTATATGAAGTGAATATGAAGCACCGAAAAAAGCAGTTAAAAATAAAAGCGACAAATTAACGACATATGATCCACCGTACTCGATTTCAATAGGTGATGTCTAAAGCCATTTTTGATGAGGGTGCTTCGCTAACTTCATATGAAGTTCGCGAAGCACCCAAAAAATACACAAAAATATAAGCGACAAAATCAATTTATCCACAACTAATTGACGACTAATTAGTGGCAAAATTTCCACTGTGTTTGATTCTAATAGGTAATGTCTCAAGCTATTTTTGAGGCGGGTGCTTCGCTAACTTCATATGAAGTTAGCGAAGCACCCAAAAAAACGGTCAAAAAAAAGAGGGACAAAATTAATTTTTCCACAACTAATTAACGCCAAATTATCCATCTAGTCGCGATTCGATTTGCGATGAGTGCCAACTAATTAACGACTAATTAGCGGCAAATTATCCACCATATTCGATTTCGATAGGTCATGTCTAAAGCCATTTTTGACGAGGGTGCTTCGCCAACTTCATATGAAGTTAGCGAAGTACCCAAAAAAACGGTGAAAAATAAGAGCGACAAAATTAATTTTTCCACAACTAATTAACGGCAAATTATTCACCTAGTCGCGATTCGATTTGCGATGGGTGCTTCGCTAACTTCATGCTCATCTACTTTTTCCGTAAGAGTAATTGTACTCTGATTACTTTTTTCTCATAGTAGTTATACTCGATTATTTTTTCTCTGCATAAAATAATCGTAAAAAGTACTTCAAAAAGTAGTTAACTGATAAATTATAGTACGCTCTGTCGATTCGTTAACAAGTGAAAGTAAAATCTAATAATAGTAACTAGATCTTTGAATTTCTAAAAAAAACTAGTGTAAGTAAAAAGCTCTACCGAGACGATTAACATAAGCGGCTGAAATGGTAAGTAACACAAATACAAATGATAAAACGAGTGCCAAAGCTGGGGTTAATGATGACAACAGTTTAGCAGAGCTAATCAAGAGTCGGGAAAATAAAATGGACAGTAATTTTAGCAGCTTGGAAGGTAAAATCGACGCTTTTAACGACAATTTGGGGCAGCTACGTGGCAAAGTTGAAGCTTTGGAGGGAGTCGTCTCTGAAAATAAAAAAGCAATAGCTGATGTAGATGATAGAGTAGATACTTTGTAACAGCTTAATAAATAGAAACATTTACAAAGGTTAGTTTTAGCGCCCTAGATAAAAATTATACAACGAGGAGAATTTAGTGGCATAAGGGCAAGGGATAAATATGAAAAATAAGATAATAAGATTTACTTTAGGCTGGATTCAAATCCACTAAAACCACTAAATTCTCCTTGTTGTGTAATTTATATCTAGGGCGCTAAAACTAACTTTTCTGATTTTTTAGTTTCGCTTGATATTGTTTGTTGGAAATTCCACGTCTGACACATTTAGTGACGCGCTATATGTCGTGCACCACTGGTAGATGGATAGATAGGGTTTGGTATAACTACAAATCGTGAATGTGTATTCCTCTTCCATCCCCATATAATACCTACCTAATAAATAAAAATTAGAGATGACGAAACGGTTTCCGATTAGGCGAATTTTTAATCAGTGCCTCGGTAGCTCAGATAGAAGAGGGTTTGCCTGGTTAGCGAAAGGTCGTTGGTTCAAATCCAGCCTGAGATAAATCTTTTTATTATCTTATTTTTCTTATTTATTCCTTGCCAGAAGATTTCAATGCCAAATTAGGTAAGAGGATAAACATCGAAGATACTAAAATAGGGGATTTTGGATATGGAGAAAGAAATGACAGGGGCACAACCTTAATGAATTATCTAGAGGAAAAACAGCTTTATGCAATGAACTTGTTCTATAGAAAGAAACCGCAACGAAAGTAGACATGGCTCAGCCCCCATGGAATAACAAAAAACGAAATTGATTCCATAATGACTACTGACCATCGTTAGAGATGTAACAGTCCCAAATAGCTTTACAACAGGCAGTGGTGACAGGATGGCCAGAACAAAAATCTGCATTGATAGCAATTTCGAAATGAAAAGAAAAATTAATAATAACAATGAACAACTTGACATGAATAAACTTACACAAAATAAAGCTATATACAAAGAAAGGCTAAAGGAATAACTAACCCAAAACTTAGGATGCGAAAATGAAAATAGAGATGAAATAAATGATACGCTGACAAGAGCTATGACAAAAGTAGGAAAAAATATCGCACAAAAAGATAAAAAGAGGGAAAATTGTATATCAGAAGAAATAAAGAGACTGATGGAAAAAATTCGGACCCTCTAGAGAGAAGGAAAAAGAACATCTATAGCATACACAGAAATAAATAAAACTATAAGAAAAATGATAAAAGAAAGAGCCAAGAAATTAAGGTTGAGAGAGTTATAGAAAATAACAGAAATATGAAATGTCTAAAATAAAGGATATTAACGGCATAGAAACTAACGTTAAAGAGGATATCATAAATATCTATCTATATAACTATTCTATACAGAATTATACCAAACAAAAAGGGAACCATCACGAGAGACCATGAAGAAACTTCAAACAAAAATAAAGAACATAAACTCAGAGCTACAACCTGAAATAAGCAAAGCGGAAATAAAGAGAGCATTAAAGAAAATAAAAAATAACAAATCACCTGGAAAAGACGGAGTAACGGCAGAAATGCTCAAGTACGGTGGTAAAGCTGTAGTTAATACCTGATAAAATACTAAAAGAAAAAATAATCCCAAACAACTGGAAAGAATCCATAACCATTATTCTACACAAGAAAGGCCTAAAAAACTATTGACCTATAACACTCCTCAATGCAATTTATAAGCTTTTCACGAAAATATTAACATATAGACTAACATTAAAATTTGACGGATATCAATCAAAGGAACAAGCAGGCTTTAGAAAAGGTTTCAGTACAGTTGACCACTTATTAACCATGAAAATCCTAATAGAACGAGCCAACGAATATAACATTCCACTATATATTGCATTTATAGACTTCGAAATAGCTTTCGATAGCATTGAGCACTGGTCAGTAAAAGCATCTTTAATTAATAGTCGAATAGATCACATCAATCAAATCCAAGAAGGAACCAAGCCAATCCGCATAAGAAGAGGTGTGAGGCAGGGTGACACAATATCCCCTAAAATATTTAACAAGGCCCTAGAAGATGTTTTTAAAAGCTTAGATTGGGAAGAAATAGGCAATGAAAGTAAATTGACAATTCTTGAACCACCTAAGATATGCTGATGATATCGCCTTAATAACAGACAAGAAAAAAGAACTGATAAAATGCTGGAAGAACTGGATACAGCAGTTAAAAAAAATGAAACACAGATATTACGATCAGAATGAACCTGGGACAAATTATTAAACTGAAAAAAAACCAAACAGCTGAAATCAAGAAACGAGTAAGATTGGCCTGGGCAGCATTCGGTAAATTAAGCTACATATTGAGAAATAAAAAATATCCTCAGTACCTCAAAACGAAAGTGTATAACCAATGTATCCTTCCTGTACTTACCTATGGATCCCAGACCTGGACACTTACAAAATCAAACATGGATAAGGTAAGAAAAGCCCAATGGTCAATGGAAAGACAAATGTTACATGTAAAGTTAACAGATAGAAAAAGGAATTAATGGATAAGAAATAAAACAAAAGTAAGGGATGTCAGAGGAGAAGTAGCAAAATTAAAATGGCAATTTGCCGGTCATAATATCAGACAGAAAGACGATCGATAGAACAAATGTATTGACATTTGGCAACCAAAGTGGTGATTTTTTCAAAACTTAAATTTTTGGATCCTGTCCAGAAATTTCTAAGGCGGATTTTATCTGACATACTTTTTTTTCTTCCTTTTAAGTCTGACTCTATCTTACTTTTTAAAACATTAAAAAGTATTGCAGGAAAAACCTGTAGCAGATACCAAGCTGTCGCGTTTTTCACAAAATTCAGAGATTTTGGACTGCTTATACAAATCAATTTTCTAAAACTTTATTTGAACAAAACATAAAAGACTATTTACTGGTTCTACTCTATCTATCTATTTAGCCTTCTTCGATTCATCTTTGGACTCCCCCAATATCTTCCACTCTTCTCTGTCTGTCGCCCTGCTTATCCATCTAGTCCCCGCATGCTTCTTCATATCTTCCGGCCATCTCATTTGGGGTCTTCCCCTACTTCTTTTATTTTTCCAAGGTCTCCAGTCTACAATGCAGTTGTTCCAGCGATCGTCTTTCTGTCTGATATTATGACCGGCAAATGTTAATTTTAATTTTGCTACCTCTCCTCTGACATCCCTTACTTTTGTTTTATTTCTTATCCATTCATTCCTTTTTCTATCTGTTAGCTTTACATGTAACATTTGTCTTTCCATTGATCTTTGGGCTTTTGTTACCTTATCCATGTTTGATTTTGTAAGCGTCCAGGTCTGGGATCCATATGTGAGCACAGGAAGAATACATTGGTTATACACTTTCGTTTTAAGGTACTGAGGATATTTTTTATTTTTTAATATGTAGCTTAATTTACCGAACGCTGCCCAGGCCAATCTTACTCGTCTCTCTATTTCAGCCGTTTGGTTTCCTTTTTTTAGTTTAATAATTTGTCCCATATATATATATATATATATATATATATATATATATATATATATATATATATATTCCTCTACTTGTTCTATTTATTCTTGCTTTATTCTGATCGTGATATCTTCATCTGTGTTTGTTATGATTTTAGTTTTAGTGTAGTTCTGGTTCTAATAGGCAACTAAATATAAAATTTATTCAACTGAAAAAAAATTACCGCAAACATGGAAAAATCACTGACTCAATTTTTTATTTTGCGTTTAATTTTGAGTCCCCCGAAAACCTTTTCTAATATAGTTCTTTCAATAGGTGCAATTTTTTTTTCAAAATATACTTAGTAAGTTGTAGCAAAAAAGCGTTTAAAGTTGGATATTCTTCAGTTTTTTAATAAAATACCCAAATCGTATACTGGTCGGTCACTTAGCCGCCATTTTCGTCAATTTTGATGGGACTTTTATAAAAATTGGCAAGTTTGTACATCGACTTTAGAGAAGTAAAAAATATAAAAAAATTGATTGGTACTCCACTTTCAACTTTCCAGTTTGCACCTTTTCACTTTTTTCAAAATAACTGAAAATCAAAAAGAGTCAAAATATTTTTTATTTCGGTTTTAATTAGGTAAGACCTGTCTCTACATAACTTTTTGAAATATGTTTTATTTTAAGAAAAATAATTTCAAATTAAAAATATTGAAAAAAAAGTAGTGATTTTTTAAAATCTAAATTTTTTAACTCTGTGAAGAAATTTCTAATGAGGATTTTATCTGACGTACTTTTTTTCTTCCTTTTAAGTCTGCCTATAATTTTATTTTTAAAATATTAAAAAATATTGCAGGAAAAATAGGTACATTTTTAGTTTGGTTAATTTTCATTTTTTAAAAAATGTTAAATTATTTTTTTTGTGTTATAGCGGTACCGAAGGGCGGATTAAGGGCGATCACTCAATCAAAAATGTTTCAATATGTTGGCTTCTGTGTTTGTTTTTAATGCTAATAAATACTTATTTATGTATATACTTTAAAATAGGTATTACAGGCAATATTAATTAAAATGAACAGATTTGTCACTGAGGACAGGATATGACATTTATGTCTTTGCATCGAATCCAAAGAAATATTTAAAAAAATGAAAATTACACTTATTTCAGTAAAATGGGCTTAGCACTTATATCAACTTATTTGTCTCTAATGAAATATAATTTTATGAAGAACCTATTTCTAATGGCTCGCTTGTATTTATGAGACACTATTTTAATTTTACAGGTGCCGCAACATTTGTTAAATTTTAAAATCGGGTTAAAACCCATGTACTATTTAATGTATGAAATAATTCTGTTTTTTTTTTACCTTTTGTATTTATTAAGAGATTAATATTTTTTTATGGAAAATTATAAATATTTCTGAGCTTTGTAAATAAATAAAATAAAATTAAGTTAGCACCTTTACTAATGTGTTAATTCCAATTATTTCAGGCTTCTAAAGTATATTAAGTACTTAACACTATTTTAGTATACGGTAATTTTTGTAAGAACCAAAAATTAATCGCAAACTAAAAAATCACCTGCCATTTATCTATAGTTTCGCTTTAAAAACTATTATTTTGAACCAACAAAAATTTCAAGTGTGTAGTCAATTTTTTTTTTCTATTTTCTAAAAATATTTTTGTATATTAGTTTTTTTTTATTAGAAACATACGCTTTTAAATTTTAGTCAAAAATATGGTTGTGTATTTAAGCAGTCCAAAATCTTTAAATTTGCCCGACCACTATATAACTTGGATATTTTTTTTTTAAACTAAAAAATATCCAACTTTAGATACTAGATACACTTACCAAGTATATTTTTAAAAAAATTACACCGTTTCAAAGCTTGTCTATATAATTGTAAAATAATACTTACAAAGGGCGAGAGGAGTGTCGGACGGACGATGGTACAGTTTATTTCACTATAAAGTCACTTTAGCTACCTAATTAATCAAAGTTTGTCGGACACGTGTCACGACGCACGTAAAGCCGAGATAAGAGAGCGATCCCGCGCAATGCGCGTGTGCGCCTAGATATGTGGGCATTGAACAGCTGATCAATACATTACAAATCCCTCCACATTAAGATTTGTTCCACATAATCTTGAGACACCTAATTTACAAACATTTAGCTTAGACGGCACTAACACACTGTACAACACGCGAAAATGTTTTTAGTCAATCTCTAGTGTGTAATCTTTTAGCCTAATTGGGGGAACATGTTTGTTTTGTCTTTTGCTGCGTCTAGGATTTTGTCCACTGCAGCTCGGTTCTGTCACCCCAGGTTGAGTGTTCATATGCATCTTAACACTCTGAGCATTTTCTGTGGAGCACGCCGCTAAACCTGTTTGTTCAGTCTCTTTAAAGCCAAGAAATTGTTCATTTTCTTCATCAGTGCCTTGCACTTCTATTTCTTGATGAGGGCTCTGAGGTTCCCTCTCTTTGTACGTGTCTTGCACTGTCTCAATTACTGGCTCTTCAGCCTCTGAATTTTGTAATTCAAAGTTTTGATTTGGCGTCAAAGGACTTCTCGGTGTGCTTGTTACCCTTTGACCCATTTTTCTTACAGGTACAAGTGTTCTTGCTATTTTTGGACTTTTCAGCACCTCTTCTCGGAGAACGTCTTGTTCCTGTTCCCATCTTTTGAGAATTTGGTTCGTGTGACGCTTCCATAGCTGATTAGTCTTTAAACGACACAGGTATACTGTCTTACCCATTCTTTTCTCTATAGATGCCTCAGTCCAGTTTTTTTTGTTAATTACTCTGTAGTCTCTTACCATGACTCCGTCTCCCACGTTAAACTCTCTGGTTCTTCCACCTTTATGCTTTGCTTGCACTGCTTGTGCTTTTTTCATATTTTCACATGCTACTGGATTTTCTACTTTGTTTTCTTGTGTTGGTTTTACTAAATCCAGTAAACTACGAGTTTTTCCGGAATGGGACAACTGGGCGCCGCCAACTCGGCGCCGCCAACTGGGCGCCGGGCCAACTGGGCGCCGGGCCAACTCGGCGCCGCCAACTGGGCGCCGGCCAACTCGGCGCCGGACTAAAAATTTGTTTTTGATAAAATGTGTAGATGAAAAATAAAATATTTTATTTATATAAAAACATCTTTAAAAAATCCTTTACTAACTAACTAACTATCTATCAAATCTTGTGAAGCGTTTTTAACACACTTCCCATTATCCGATTTGGATGAAATTTGGTACACACGTAGTGGTCCCATGACAATACAACATTAAGAAAAAAATATCCTACCACCCCTACCCCCACCCCTTCTATAGAAAAATGTGTTTTTGACACACTTCCCGTTATCCGATTTGGATAAAATTTGGTATACACATAGTGGTCCGATAATAATACATCAATAAGAAAAAAATATCCTCCCACCCCTACCCCCACCCCCTTCCATAGAAAAATTTGTTTTTGACACACATCCCGTTATCCGATTTGGATGAAATTTGGTATACATATATAATATAAAAATATCCTCCCACCTCTACCCCCACCCCCTTTCATAGAAAAATGAGTTTTTGACACACTTCCCATTATCCGATTTGGATGAAACTTGGTATTCACATAGTGGTGGATGACAATACATTTAAAAAAAATATCCTCCCACCCCTACCCCTACCCCCTTCCATGGAAAATGCGTTTTTGACACCTTTCCCATTATCCGATTTGGATGAAATTTGGTATACATATAGTGGTCCGATGACAATATAATATTGAAAAAAAAAATCCTACGACTCCTACCCCCACCCTCATCTATAGAAAAATGCGTTTTTGACACACTTACCATTATCCGATTTGGATGAAATTTGGTATACACATAGTGGTCCGATAACAATACAACAATAATGAAAAAATGTCCACCCAACCCTACCCCCCACCCCCTTCCATAAAAAATGCGTTTTTGACACACTTCACTTCAAATAACTTTTATAAAATTTGATATATGCATAAAGGTCCGATGGCAATACAGCCCAAACAAAAAATATATTTCTACCTCTACCCCCACCCTCTCCTTCCCCCAATAGAAAAATGAGTTTCCAAACAACTTACGATCAGCGATTTCATTATAATCCAGAATAAACTCTTCTTTATTTATTTACCTCTGCATTTTTCTGCTAGATTGATTCTTGCAAATAGTAATATTTAATTGATACGGATATCTTATCGTGCTAACATCTTCAAAATTTCCATCAGTCGGCCATCGCTTTTATTATTATGATAATATTAGACTGTTAGAAAATTATTTTTTAATTTTTAGTGCATTTTATAAAAGCTTGTGACTTAAAAAATTTTTTTTACTAATTTATTTGAAATCTGTTTTGTTAAGTAAAGTTAAATCCATTAAGTCGACTGTTGAATCTTGGTAGTTGTAGTGTTTGGTAACCGGGTAATACTACAATTTACGTTTTTAATTACAACAATGGCGGATCGAAAAATCAAAATGCTTGAGGTCATTTACGAAAATTTTTTACTCAAACTTAAAAAAATCAAAATGGCGGATCCAAAATGGCAGATTTTTTATTTACTAACCGATTTGTCTCAAACTTGAAATATTACATTACTTGAAGTCATTTAACAAAATTTTTTACTTAAACTTAAAAAAATCAAAATGGCGGATCAAAATTGGCAGATTTTTTATTTACTAACCGACTTGTCTCAAACTTGAAAGATTGCAGTGCTTAGGGATCGATTTATAATAAATTTAGAACTTTGTGGTGTTTAACGTCGCTGAACATGATTTTTGACTCTTTTTAAAAAAATCATCTAAATCGAATAATGGGAAGTGTGTCAAAAACTCATTTTTCTATGAAAGGGGGTGGGGGTAGAGGTGGGAGGATATTTTTTCTTAATATTGTATTGTCATCGGATCACTATATGTATACCAAATTTCATCCAAATCGGATAATGGGAAGTGTATCAAAAACGCATTTTTCTATAGATGAGGGTGGGGGTAGGAGTGGTAGGATTTTTTTTTTCAATGTTGTATTGTCATCGGACCACTATATGTATACCAAATTTCATCCAAATCGGATAATGGGAAGGGTGTCAAAAACGCATTTTCTATGGAAGGGGGTGGGGATAGGGGTGGGAGGATTTTTTTTTAATGTTGTATTATCATCGGACCACTATGTGAATACCAAATTTCATCCAAATCGGATAATGGGAAGTGTGTCAAAAACTCATTTTTCTATGAAAGGAGGTGGGGGTAGAGGTGGGAGGATATTTTTTTCTTAATATTGTATTGTCATCGGATCACTATATGTATACCAAATTTCATCCAAATCGGATAATGGGAAGTGTGTCAAAAACGCATTTTTCTATAGATGAGGGTGGGGGTAGGAGTCGTAGGATTTTTTTTTCAATATTATATTGTCATCGGACCACTATATGTATACCAAATTTCATCCAAATCGGATAATGGGAAGGGTGTCAAAAACGCATTTTCTATGGAAGGGGGTGGGGGTAGGGGTGGTAGGATATTTTTTTTTAATGTTGTATTGTCATCGGACCACAACGTGAATACCAAATTTCATCCAAATCGGATAATGGGAAGTGTGTCAAAAACTCTTTTTTCTATTAAAGGGGGTGGGGGTAGAGGTGGGAGGAGGATATTTTTTTCTTAATATTGTATTGTCATCGGATCACTATATGTATACCAAATTTCATCCAAATCGGATAACGGGATGTGTGTCAAAAACAAATTTTTCTATGGAAGGGGGTGGGGGTAGGGGTGGGAGGATATTTTTTTTTAATGTTGTATTGTCATCGGACCACTATGTGAATACCAAATTTCATCCAAATCGGATAATGGGAAGTGTGTCAAAAACTCATTTTTCTATTAAAGTGGGTGGGGGTAGAGGTGGGAGGATATTTTTTTCTTAATATTGTATTGTCATCGGTTCACTATATGTATACCAAATTTCATTCAAATCGGATAATGGGGAGTGTGTCAAAAACGCATTTTTCTATAGATGAGGGTGGGGGTAGGAGTGGTAGGATTTTTTTTCAATATTATATTGTCATCGGACCACTATATGTATACCAAATTTCATCCAAATCGGATAATGGGAAGGGTGTCAAAAACGCATTTTCTATGTAAGGGGGTGGGGGTAGGGGTGGGAGGATATTTTTTTTTAATGTTGTATTGTCATCGGACCACAACGTGAATACCAAATTTCATCCAAATCGGATAATGGGAAGTGTGTCAAAAACTCATTTTTCTATTAAAGGGGGTGGGGGTAGAGGTGGGAGGAGGATATTTTTTTCTTAATATTGTATTGTCATCGGATCACTATATGTATACCAAATTTCATCCAAATCGGATAACGGGATGTGTGTCAAAAACAAATTTTTCTATGGAAGGGGGTGGGGGTAGGGGTGGGAGGATATTTTTTTTAATGTTGTATTGTCATCGGACCACTATATGTATACCAAATTTCATCCAAATCGGATAACGGGATGTGTGTCAAAAACAAATTTTTCTATGGAAGGGGGTGGGGGTAGGGGTGGGAGGATATTTTTTTCTTATTGTTGTATTATCATCGGACCACTATGTGTATACCAAATTTTATCCAAATCGGATAACGGGAAGTGTGTCAAAAACACATTTTTCTATAGAAGGGGTGGGGGTAGGGGTGGAAGGATATTTTTTTCTTAATGTTGTATTGTCATGGGACCACTACGTGTGTACCAAATTTCATCCAAATCGGATAATGATAAGTGTGTTAAAAACGCTTCACAAGATTTGATAGATAGTTAGTTAGTAAAGGATTTTTTAAAGATGTTTTTATATAAATAAAATATTTTATTTTTCATCTACACATTTTATCAAAAAAAAAATTTTTAGTCCGGCGCCGAGTTGGCCGGCGCCCAGTTGGCGGCGCCGAGTTGGCCCGGCGCCCAGTTGGCCCGGCGCCCAGTTGGCGGCGCCGAGTTGGCGGCGCCCAGTTGGCGGCGCCGAGTTGGCGGCGCCCAGTTGTCCTAGACCGAGTTTTTCTGCCAAAAAATAGCTCGTTTGGTGGAAACTTGGTGCTGCAATGAGGAGTATTCCGGTAAGTAAGCAAGAATCTGGGAACCAAAACATCTAAACCAATGTTTTTAATTTTGGGATCTTCCATTGCCGCTGTAATTTTTCTCTTAAATGTCCTGACAGGGTTTTCAGCCGCTCCGTTACTCTCACTATTGTAAGGAGGAATCATCACATGTTTTATTCCATTTTTCTGGAAGAAAAGTCTGGTTTCTTGAGAACTGAAGATGGTTCCGTTGTCTAAAACCACTAGTTCTGGTAGTTCAAATATTGAAAAGATTCGTCTCAAACGATGCCCAAATAACTAACGTGAATCAGGTCTAACATTTCCTTTTTTAAAGAACTTGGAATCACAACTCTGTGAGACCACATGACACACTCGCTCTCTACATAAAGATCATTTTTTAATCTGAAATATGGCATCAATGCCTCGTCATTTGTCCTTTTGGGCCATCCCTGTTTACAGAATTTAAGTACTTGGTTAAGAATTTTATCCTTTTTCGTTTCTTCTTCTACTTTTTTGTTGTCAATTGGCCACTCTGATTTCGTCGCTGCAAAATTTATGTAGTTGTCCACCGTTTCCTCTCCAACATCAGGAAAACATTTCTTTCTGCTGTCTGGAAGCCTGGATAAGCAATCTGCCATGAAGTTGGTGTTTTCCCGCTATGTGTTCTAGCTTATAGTCGAAACCAGACATAAAAATTGCCCAGCGTTGCAATCTGTCTCTACTTCTGATTGGTATTCCCTTGTTTTCGCCAAAAAGGCCTAGTAACGGCTTGTGATCACACCTAATTGTAAATCGAATACCAATTAAGTACTGGGAAAAATATTTTAAACCAAATATGATTGCAGCAGCCTCTTGATCAATAATCGCCATTGATTTATCTGACTGTGAGTCCTTGACGCACACCCAAAAGGTTGCTCTGTGCCTTGCTTATTTTTGCCCAAAAGCACTGCTGATAAACCTGCATCTGAGGCATCTGTCACTAAAATTATTTCTTCCTCTGGGTTGAAGTGAGCCAAGGTAATATCTTCTTTAATCAATTCCTTAATCTTCTAAAAAGCTTTCTCACATTTTTCTGTCCAATCTATTTTTTTATTGTCAGACTTCTTCAGGAGATCGGAAATAGTCTTTAATAAATCTAGCATAATATTGTACGAGACCACAAAATGATCTGATTTGTATTATCGATTCTGGTCTTTCTGCGTTTACTATGGCATTCACCTTTTTGTCACATTTACGGAGTCCTGCCTTTGAGATGTTAAATCCCAGGTATTCTATCTTTTTAGCGAAGAAAGTACACTTCTATGGGCGTAATGTAAGTCCCGCCCCTTTTAGACGTCCTAAAACTGACTCTCGATTTCGCATGTGTCTCTGAATTCACTCCTGTTACAAGCCTTGCAACAGTTGCTTAATCTTTTGCTGAAAAATACTACTTGCTGTTGATACCCCGAACAACATTCTTTTTGGCTTAAACAGGACCATATGCGTAGTAAGTGTCATTAACTCTTGAATTTCGTTTTCTAAAAGAAACTGCAAATATGCCTTATTTAGGTCTAGTTTTGTGAACAATTCACCCTTATTTAGTTGAGCAAAAATCTCATTAATCCGGGGTAGAGGATAATGAGTTGGTCTTTCTAAAAATCGATTTATAGAAACCGTCGTCGTCGATTTTTGAATCTAGCTTTCAAAAATCGGTGGATTACACAAGAATTATTAAATCTTAAAAATCAGGTTATTTCGTTACAAGTATTAGCTCAACAAAATAAACACTACAATATACTTTATAAAAAATATAAGTCATTGTACGACAAAGAACTTCGGACAAAACAAAACAAAGTCGGAGCATATTATTAACAATATTGAAAATACTGGGAACATACCTAAGGCCACTTGGGAGGCAGTTCGCAAACACTCACAGAGCACAAAATCAATAAATACACTCCCCGAAGACTCTGACAAAGAACAACTTGCAAACTTTACTTTAATAATTACTTCCTGCAAATAGCATCAAACATGCTTGATAAATATAACATTCAACAGGATGCCTTTGATTATATCCCTCAATTTAACTGTAAGGAAAATATGTTCCTTGCGCCGAGAAATGCTAATGAAATTGTTGAAATTGCCAAAAAACTTAAAAATAAAGACAGCTCTGGTGAGGACGGAGTACCATCTAGCCTATTAAAAAAATGTATAACATTTATCGCCGAACCAATATCCCATATTTTTAATATATGTATGAGCAGTGGCTTATATCCTAATCAATTAAAAACGGCATGTGTCATACCAACATATAAAAAAGACGACTCAAATGAGCTAAATAACTATAGACCAATTAGCCTATTGTCCTCATTTTCAAAGCTTTTTGAGCTTGTTCTTCACAAGAGACTACTGAACTTTTTTCAATCAAACCAATTGCTGAAACCATTTCAGCATGGTTTTGTTCCACAAAAAATCCACAGAGTCGGCTATTCTAGAATTTAACAACAGAATCCTTGATATTTTGGAAAACAAAGCAACTGCGTGTGGAATTTTGTTAGACTTATCCAAAGCTTTCGACACCCTTAATCACGAGATTCTATTAAAAAAACTGGAGGCATACGGAGTGAGGGGTACGTCTTTGAGTCTATATAATCTTATCTAGCTGAGAGAAATCAAAAAATAATCTTAAAAACAAGTTTGGGGTATGCAGAATCGACTAAGGGTGTAATTTCTACTGGGGTGCCTCAAGGCAGTATACTAGGACCACTGCTTTTTATAATTTACATTAATGACCTGGATACAATTTTTGAAGAAACAGCTAAAAATACGAATTATGCTGATGTCACCAACATAGTCTTACCAATCAAGAAAGGGGAAAAGGCAAAATGCTTGGAAGTGCTTACAAAAACAAAAGGCTGGTTAGAAACTAATCAATTACTGCTTAATGAAGAGAAAACTAAAATAATAATAATTTCAAACCATCAACAGCACTCTGTACACAACGATACCCTAATATTTAATAACAAAAATATCGACTTTGTTAAGACTGTCAAGCTGTTTGGAGTTGTGATAGACACCAACTTAAACTACCTAGAGCATATTCAAGGTGCTTGTCTCAAGTTAAGCAAGGCAAGTTATGCAATTAAAGTAAAGTAAAAAGGATTGAAAACCATTTACTATGGAATTTTCTATACAAATATTAAATATGGCATAATATTTTGGGAAACCAGCTGTCATGTTCAAAATATTTTCGTACAGCAAAAAAGAGTAATGCGTTTCATGCTAAGAATGAAGTTTGGCCAAAGCTGCAGAGGAATTTTTAAATCAATTGGGTTGCTGACAGTTTATGGGGTATTAATCTACGAATGTGTTTTGTATATAAAAAAGAACATATAAATTTATTAGTCTCAGACCGAATCACAGTCATGAGACAAGAACAAATAAGCAGACTTTTTTAAACTACCCTCTTCATAGGCTAACCTCCACTGAAAAAGGACCAGACTATGCCTCAATAAAAAATTTTAACAAACTCCCGCAAAATATTAAAGAAATAAACAGTTTCAAAATATTTAAAAAAGCTTGCTTTACTCTAATTTGTGAAATTGAGCCTTATACAATAGAAGAGTTTTACAAAAATTAGTTTAAATTAAAAGTTTTGTCATGGATTACTCTCGGGCATTATTTATAAAGATTCTTCTTTCTTTTAAGGGTTTTTTTTTATTTAAAATTTTAGTATCTTTTATTTCGACTGTATTGCTTCAGATTTATGGCAAAAGCTTTCAAAATTTGATTTAATCTTATGTTTAAACACTTGGACTTAATAAATATTTTAGCTCACACTACTACTATACTATAGTAGTGTGAGCTATAGTGATCCTAATTTGCTCCGATTTCAAATTTTTTTATATATCTTTGCGTTTCAGATGATTTTGAAACTTTTTTGTTGCGCCGTCTGTCTGTCTGTCTGTAACGACCAACGCGCATAACTCAAAAACCGCGTGTCCGATTTTAATGAAATTTGGTACCTTGGCTGGATCTTGCGTCGAGATGGTCCCATTTAAAAATGAACAAAATCCACCGAGCACAAGCCAAATAAGAGGGTGGGGGTAGATTTCAAAAATTAGAGTTTATGTAAAAATAAGGCGTGTGTGATATCAAACGAAAGGTAATTGAGTCTGGAGTTAAACAAAATTAATTTTAGTTTAAAAAAAAGGGTGGGGACAGATTAAAAAAATTAGAGATTAAGTGAAAATATGGCGTGTGTGAAATCAAACGAAAGGTAATTGGGTCTAGAGTTAAACAAAATATATTTTATTTTGGGGGTAGATTTCAAAAATTCGAGTTTAAAACTTAAAACATGGCTTGTTTGGTATGTATATAATTTCAAACCTCAACAGCACTCTGTACACAACGATACCCTAATATGTATATATTGCAACAATGTATATATTGCAACAATATATATATTGTATGTATATATTGCAACAATATAAAAATTAATACAATACTTTGTTTAAGTTAATTATGCTAATTTATTTCCAAAAGACTATAAACACAAAATCAACCAAATCCAAATATATTTATCTTTTTCACAAATATTTTGTTTTAATATAAAATGTTAAATAAATTTAAATTCGTAAATGAACCTAACTAAAAATATGAATATAAAAGAATAAAATAAAAATCGTCAAATTTCTATACATTCAAGTTTGTATTTTTTGTGCCACAAAGCTGATAAGAATTAAAGGTAATAAAAATTAATACTTAACCGGGCAACATAGCCGTGGCCTATACTACTCTAGTTCGACTAAAGATTCAATAGCAATTTTCTTTTTTTCCTCTTCGTTCCAGTACATAATTTTACCAGATGCTGTCCAGACATTTTCCTTACCAATTTCTTTTGAGTTTCTTCATATAGCTGGTATCGTGCACGGGTGACATTTTCATGTATAGACAATACCTCATTTCTTTGAGAAAGAGAGGTAAAAATAACAATTAAAGTTCGTGTCTGATTGTTCTTGGACATGTTCACTCTAAAAGTGCTCTTCAAACAGTCAATAGGACAATTTACGTTAAGAGTGTTTTGATATAAATTGGAGATCACAGAGTTTGACTCTTCATTGTCTTGCTTGGCAATGCCGCAACAGCGTAAATTTTAGATACAACGAGGAAAATTTAGCGGCATAAGGGCAAGGGATAAATACGATAAAAACAAGATTTACCTCAGGCTGGATTTGAAGATTTACATTCACGATTTTTAGTTGTTCGAAACCATATTTATCCATCTACCAGTGGTGCACGACATATAGCGCATCACTAAAGGTGATAAAAATGAAAATCACAAAGGTTAGTTTAAGCGCCTAGATATAAATTAAACAACGAGGCGAATTTAGTGGTTTAAAGAGCAAGGGATCTATTCTATCTATCTATCTATTTAGCCTTATTCAATCCATCTTTGGACATAGGTCTCCCCCAATATCTTCCACTCTTCTCTGCCTGTCGCCGTGTTCATCCATCAGTTCCCGCGTGTTCGTCCGCACATCTCATTCGGGTCACCCCCCTGCTACTTTTCCCAAGGTCTCCAGTTTACAATACATTTGTTCCATCGATCATCTTTGTGTCTGATATTATGACCGGCAAATTTCCATTTTAATTTTGCTACTTCTTCTCTGAGATCCCTTACTTTTGTTTTATTTCTTATCCATTCATTCCTTTTTCTATCTGTTAGCTTTACATGTAACATTTGTCTTTCCATTGATCGTTGGGCTTTTGTTACCTTATGCATGTTTGATTTTTTAAGTGTCCAGGTCTGGGATCCATAGGTAAGTACAGGAAGGATACATTGCCAAATACCAAATTGCAAATAATGCAAGGACCTAAAACTATAAACAACAAGTGAAATTAAAGAAAGAAAAATAAGAAAAAAGTTTTTCTAGAAAAACTTTTTCCTTTTTTTTTCTAGAAAAACTTTTTTCTTATTTTTCTTTCTTTAACTTCACTTGTTGTTTATAGTTCTAGGTCCTTGCATTATTTGCAATTTGGTATTTGAGAATTATATTGGCAATCAATCAATCAGAAATTTTAACACACAAAAAGGTGATCTCATGTTTTCAGACGTTGATAGTTTACGTCTAACTTTTTGAGTTTTCATACCTTTGACAGTGGGATTATATATAAATTATATAGATCAGTTTGATGACTTGGTCGACTTAATACTGTAGTAGATTTCATTTAGTGAATTTTGCAGAACTAAATTGTTTTCTTATTCTAATTGTGTTTTGTTTCTTCCCATCGGTTGGTTTTACAACACTAAAGTAGCAATGGAACTTTTGGGGTTAAGTCACATTTTAACAAGGATATAATCGTACAACTTTTATAAAAATTTATGGTGTTTGTCCGCCCGTTTCCAAAAATCTGTTTTTCTAAAATAAATTGTTTGGTTATAAAAATAAGGTACCGTGAGAAAACAGCTTTTGGATATTTTGTGATTATAAAGTTATCGTAGGCAATCCTTTTTAAAACTTCGACATAAACCACATGTCGTATTCTCCTAAGATACAGTTATATTCAAATGTATTGTTTAAACTTTCAAATAATCAGATTACGGTTTGCACCATTAAAACGTACGAAATTTTGCCATTAAACTAATACCTCACAAGGCAGGGTTGTACCTAATTAGCATATATGCATATCTACCTTCTTCCTTGAACTCACTGACCACGCTGAATTATATGGAGAAAATTTATCTATTTTCAATCTAGCCACTGTCGACGGCGAAAAATGTATCTTCCATCTGATCAGAATGTGTAACTACATTTTTCTTTTTGTGTGGAAAAACTTGTTCATTTGTAATATAGAGTAGCATTTGTCTTTTGATGATGTTAATTAGTTCCATCGAAATACGGGAACTAAGTGTGCAAAATTTTAAAAAATCTGAAACTTTGTACTTTAAAGAAATTATTTTAAGTTTAAGGAAATTAGGAACGATTGGCGTCTAGATTTACTATGTTTTATAATATAGGTTCAACGTCGTTTTTTTCTGGTTTATTTTCTTTGTAAGTCAAATTACCAACAAAGCCAATCCATTTTCAGATTTCAAAGGCCTAGATATAAAGGCATTTTCAAAAATATAATTTAATTGGCAAGGCAAATTTCTTTTGTAATTAAGTAAATTTTGTTTGGCCATCCGTTTAAGATTCTTTGTAAAATTTTTAAGATAGTTCATTTTCTATCTAGGGTCAATGGTACCCGCTCTTTTTTGTAAGCCAAGCCTTTTAATTTTAAGGGTCATTTTAAAGAAGGGTTGGCAGAAAGTTTCTTTTTTGAAATACGAAAAATGAAAAATCAGTTTTGATTTTGACACGACAGAAGTGAGTTTTGGTTAAAAAGTCACGTTTACGCGTCGCAAGGGTTTCACTCCCATTTTTAATGTAAGTTTTTCTTCCGGCAAAGAAATGCTTGTAATTTCTTTGTCAACCATCTTCTTTAAAATGGCTAAAACAAATACAACAACTTTGTATATTTCCTTAATGAACTTATACATGAAAGGTTTTCTTTTGTTTATATAAAAGAAAACCTTTACTTGTAAAATTTGTCAAGTTCATTACAGATTTATCAAAGTTAGTTCAAAGAAAAATATGTTTGTTTTTAATTGATAATCAGATTTTAAATTAGAGAAATTAAATGCATACAGAATAATGTAAATGTTCAAAGTTGTAATTAACAATAACTATCAAATTTATGTAAAATTTACTAAATAATATATCCTTTGTAAATCAATGTATAACTCCTAAAATTTATTAATGTAATACGATTTTTGCATCGTTTACAAAATCATTTGTAACCTTTGAAATTGTAATGAAATTCATCATTTTTTTAACAAAATATAAACTTTGTGTAAACCAGAAATAATCTATTTTTATTAAAACAAAAACAGGAAAGAATTAAGGCTATAAACCAACATAAAAACCAAGTTAAGTTGTGTCAAGAAGTCTCTTTAGCTAACTTTGGGTATTAATTAGTTTTGTTCGTTTAATGTTGTTGCAGTTTACAACTTAGCTTGGTTAAACTTGGAAAACTTTAATTCAGCATCTGAAACTATAAAAGTAAATAAATAATTCTAAATGACTCTAAAATAAAAACCTTGTCTTTAAAAAGATAACTGTTATATTTTCTTATTGTTCAAAATAGTAAACTTTAACATTTCTACATTTCATAAATAAAAGTAAAAAAAAACAAAATAATTTCAAGTAAAAGAACTTTACGTACAATACATATGCGAGAAAATACATGAAAGATGATTTATTTGGTAAGTGATATATTTAGTTTACTAATAAGGTGATCCAGCCAAGAAAGAATCAACGTTCCTGAGATACTTCTGCAGTTGTCGTTCCGTGTGCACTTGTGTTGTCTACCAGTTCCACTTGAGATCTTAATTAGGTAGTTCAAACAAATTTGCACTTAATTATGCTTAGCAGAAGTTAGCCTTATATCACTAGTATATCCGCTCGCCACGTTACAATACCCTGAGAGTATCTCGTTCTTGTATTGAGACACCGCAGACCTGCATAGATAAAATTTTTCCGAAAATTTATGTATGGCTTCGGTAGTTCAATGTTTAGAATGTTTGCGTACAGAGCAATAGATCCTGGGTTCGAGTCCCGGCCGAAGCAGAAAAACTTTTTTCTTTCTTTAATTTCACTTGTTGTTTAAGGATATTTTTTATTTCTCAATATGTAGCTTAATTTACCGAATGCTGCCAATCTTACTCGTCTCTTGATTTCAGCTGTTTGGTTTTCTTTTTTCAGTTTAAGAATTTGTCGCAGGTATATATATTCCTGTACTTGTTCAATTTTCTTTTGGTTTATTCTGATCGTTATATCTTCATCTATGTTTGTTATGATTTTAGTTTTAGTGTAGTTCATACTTAAGCCTATATTTTTAGCTGCTGTATCCAGTTGTTCCAGCATTTTTATCAGTTCTTCTTTCTTGTCTGTTATTAAGGCGATATCATCCGCATATTTTAGGTGGTTCAAGAATTGTCAATTTACTTTGATGCATATTTCTTCCTAATCTAAGCTTTTAAAAACATCTTCTAGGGCCTGGTTAAATAATTTAGGGGATATTGTGTCTGTGTGTGAACCTATTCTTATGCGGATTGCCTTGGTTCCTTTGTTGCTTCGCTATATATTTTTGCTATTAGGTCTGTGATCTATTCGGCTATTAATTAAAGATGCCCAGTGCTCAGTGCTATCGAAAGCTTTTTCGATGTCTATAAACGCAATATATAGTGGAATGTTATATTCGTTGGCTCGTTCTATTAGAATTTTCATGGTTAATGAGTGGTCAACTGTACTGAAACCTTTTCTAATGCCTGCTTGTTCCTTAGATTGATATCCGTCAAATTTTGTTGTTAGTCTATATGTTAATATTTTCGGGAAAAGCTTATAAATTACATTGAGGAGTGTTATATATTTAACATTTAATACAGATATCATTTTGCTAAAAGATGATCACCTGATCTTCGGAATTTTCCTAGCATGATTTGTTTGTAATACTAGAAGTTAGTTATAAGGATTTACAGTATTTTTTTTTGATGCTGGGAAATAAAGACCTTTTTATTTATTTATTTATAGGTCGATAGTTTTTAGGTCTGCTCTATCGCCTTTCTTGTGTAGAATAATGGTTATGGATTCTTTCCAGTTGTTTGGGATTATTTTTTCTTTTAGTATTTTATTCAGGAGAATATGGAGGGTATTAACTACAGCTTTACCACCGTACTTGAGCATTTCTGCCGTTACTCCGTATTTTCCAGGTGATTTGTAATTTTTCATTTTCTTTAATGTTCTCTTTATTTCTGCTTTGATTATTTCAGGTTGTAGCTCTGAGTTTATGTTTTTTATTTTCGTTTGGAGTTTCTTCATGGTCTCTCGTGATGGTTCCCTTTTTGTTTGGTATAATTCTGTATAGAATAGTCGTGTGATATTTATCATATTCTCTTTAACGTCAGTTTCTATGCCGTTAATATCCTTTATTTTAATTATTTCATATCTATCTGAATGAGAAATCACTTAATTTTGTCCACGTCTTTATGGATTATTGCATGCTGGTTTAGGCTGCGTCTGTGTATGGTCTTAAAACTACATTTTTCACATTGAAACCATTTGACTTCATTCTTGTCTTTATGTATAATCATGTGGTTTATTAAATTACCTTTAAATTTAGTCTTGTAGCAACATTCTTCACATTGAAACCACTTAACTTCACTCTTGTCTTTATGTCTAAGCATGTGTCTTGTTAAACGATCTTTATATTTAGCCTTATAATCACAACAAGCACAATAAAACCACTTTATATCGTTTGCGTCTTTATGAATTAGCGCGTGCTTATTAAAGCTACTTGTAATGTTGGTCTTGTAATCGCAATGAGCACAATAAACCCACTTAATGTTGTCCACGTCTTTATGGATTATTATTGCATGCTGGTTTAGGTTGTGTCCGTGTATAGTCTTAAAACTACATTTTTCACATTGAAACCATTTAACTTCACTCTTGTCTTTATGTATAATGATGTGTTTGATTAAATTACTTTTAAATTTGGTTTTAAAGCTACATTTTTTACATTGAAACCACTTAACTTCACTTTCGTCTTTATGTCTGAGCATGTGAGATGTTAAATGATATTTTCGTTTAGCTTTATAATCGCAATGGGAACAATAAAACCACTTACATTCATTCTTGTCTTCGTGGATTGTTGTATACTGTCTCAGTATAGTATTAGGACATTTAAACTTGAATTCAAGATTTATCTTCTGGTTCACGGATTCAAAACCTGAAATGTTTATTTGTTGATATTTCTTGCCACTAGTGGTCGTTCGTTCCTCAGCTGATTTAATTGTTGTTTTAATATCAGGATGAGCAATGGTGTCATTAGAAATATTTGAAAATGTTGGATCTTCATGGAAACTGAAAAGTAAACAAAAAACAATTTGAGCATTAGACAGTTCGGTTTTAAGTTCAACAACAAATTCGCAAGCTCAATTCTATTCCAGTCACGGACTGTTGTTGTTGGGGGGATGAATTTTACATTGGGTCTTATGGGCGGATAGTGGTTTATTTGTGATATTTTCAAAATGGCACTACAGATTTTCGCGAAATTTCAGTGAAATATTTCCAGACATTATACCGATATTCCGCCAAACTTTTGTAAGGATAAAATATGGTTAAAAGGTTAATAGCATTCCTTATGTTGAGTTCAAATTGCCCTTCATGTACCGCATGCCAACTGTTATATTTGACATGGATATGACTTTGTCATTATTATATTTGCTTGTTATGTAAAACTTTTTATTTAAAGATTTTTTACAATAAAGTTGATTTTAAACCCAAAAATACCAGTGTTAATCGTTTTAAAACAAAATTACACTACTAAAAAATAATTTTTTAATGTTGTAATTTTTGTAAATACGTTTAAAAGTTGCCGAATGTAAATAAATAGGTGTAGGTGAGCCGATTACTTTCCACGCAGAAACGAACACATTCGCTTCTGCTTTAAAATAAAATAAGGTCTACTCCTAACATAGCCCTGAATACCATCCTGGGTCTCCCATCGCTGTCCACCTGGATAAAGAAGGAAGCGATGGCAGCATACCTTAGGATAAGGGACGCGGGCGTTTGGAGAAGGAGCGGTGAACAAAAAGGACATTCGGAGATCGCGACTGTGACGGAAAAGGAGATTCCTTTATCGACGTACAGGCTAGCGATGCCAGAAAAGCGGTTAAGGGAGAAAAGGAGATACCGTGTAACCATACCACCAAGGGATGCATGGAAGGAGGACGGAGTTGAACTCCTTAGCGACGCCACGGTCTGCTATACAGACGAATCAAGGCTGACAGACCGGAATTCGACCGGTGCAGGAGTGTACGTGGAAAGCAAGAGCATTGGAAAAAGCTACCCGCTGGGATCCAATGCAACAGTCTTCCAGGCAGAGGTTTACGCTATACTGGCGTTAACATGGGAGGAAGAAATTAGGAACGAAACAGGAAAACGCCTCTGCATCTGTTCAGACAGTCAAGCTGCGCTGAAAGCACTGTGTAAACCAACCATGTCCGCAGGTTTGGTGCAGGAGTGTGCGGATGCACTTCAGGAATTGGCCGGCGTAAGAGAGGTAGAGCTCGTATGGGTCCCAGGTCACGTGGGAGTCCCCGGAAACGAGAAAGCGGACAGACTCGCCAGGGGAGGATCCCAGCAGAAATGCGTCGGGCCAGAACCGTTCCTGAGGCTCACAAGAGGGCAAATGAAGTCGGCCCTAACAGAGTGGACCCAGAAAGAGATACAAAGGGAGTGGACCAACACAGGAAACGCCAGACAGGCGAAGGAGAATGTGACAGGCTACAGCAAATCCCGTAGGGACTGGCTGCGCCGTAGAACACGAAGAGAGGTGGGAGCCATAGTGGGAGTCCTGACCGGACACTGCGTCCTACAAGGACACCTGGCAAAGATGAGAGTGAAGGAGGACGCGACGTGCGAGCGATGTTGGGCCAAGGACGAGACCTCGGCGCATTTTCTCTCATCATGTGAAGCACACAAGGAGGCAAGAAGAGAGGTATTCGAGGAGGAGGCCTTTGAGACGGAGGACCTTCTGAATCTGAGGTGGCCCGATATTCTGGCCTTTATACAGAAGACGGGCAGATTCCTTAGTGAGGGAAGGACGCAGTAGGGGGGATGCCCGGGGGTTGGCGAAAAGGGCGCTTCATGTGCCTAGTCGCCAGGCCTAGAGCCTACCCCACACTACTACTACTACTACTACTACTTCTGCTTTAAATTTAATTTTTGTGTGAGCTAATGAAACGGTTCTGGAAAAGTAAGGATTACTATACATTTTTAAAAAATTGTTTTACAAGAATATAGTAAACAATCTCAAAACCAGCTTTATTTTTTTTTAAATTAAAAATTCATCAACGGTCATTCCAAGTTTAATATTTTAAACCTAATCAGCTGTGGCGTGAAGTGACCATCAAAAAGAAAATCTAGCCTCCGCTGTGACGCCAACAAAGTTGTAGATCGTGGCCCGTCCGTTTTGATAGCCCTGACTGAACGTAACCGGGTTGGATTTGGCCAAAGTTAAAGTGGAAAATCCAAAATAGACTTGATGTGATGTTAGTTTGGCATTTCCTTCTCTAGTTTAGAAATGTCAAGTGCCTGTCAACCGCTATTATTGTTTAATTGTGTTTGTGCCAGATTTTTTTTATTTAAATTTGGGATAAAATGTAATTGTCAAAACTGTTCATGGTCTTCAAACATTACTTTTTTCATTAGAGCAGGGAAACTCCGAGAACTTCTTTATTTTTTTAACAAAAATTTAACAAAAATAACAACAACTGACAGTCTCCGCCCTTGTGACAAGGCCGTGATAAAATGAAATAATAGAATGTTTGATTTCAGCTTTTTTAATGATAATGTCAAACGCATGGTGTACCCACTGTTTTTATTTTGGTTGGTTGTGAAATCCAATATCTGTTCTATAATCTGTGATTATCAGATAAATCAGCTGGCGGTAGCAGTTTTTATTTCTGTTGTCCGTAAAAGAATTTCAAATGTAAGCGCAAATTATTTGTAACAGCTAATTTTAGCAGTGTCTTTATGCCACTTGCCTTTAGTGGAACAGTAATGGGCGTAATCAAGGAAAATCGCGATACAAAAGTAACTAAAAAAACTCGGCGAACGCAATTTTCATATTAAATTTTTATTTTAATAATTTTGTTATAATTTTTATCAGTCTGCGAAACTTCAGCTCTCTAGCGCTTTGCGAAGTGAGCAATGTTATTTTTATATAACTATGCAGGGGAGAAGAGTAAATTACAATTTAGTTTTTTTATATTTTATCCAAGGGTTTTGTCCCTATCAGTCTGACAAATTTCAGCCTTCCTTCTACTTTTTTTGGAAGTTCTGTAGAATATTAATGATCTATGCATAAGTGAGTCAGTGGAAAATTCAATGTTTTTGCCTTCCTAGCCCACACAGTAATATCTAGAGAAAGTATTGTTTTCGAGAAAAATTTTTTTTTGAGATAACGCCGAAATGTGTTATTGGACCTATCTTGGCAATATCAGTGTGACGTCTGTCCGTGGTGTGTGTACGATAGCTCCTAAACCGCTGAACCGATTTTCATAAAATGTTCAGGTAAATAGTGTTCGACACTGTAACGGGCTGATTAGATTTGGGTCAAAATCGATTAATGCAAATTTTTTGACAGTTAAAAAATTGAAAATATGCTTAACTTTTTAACGGAAGAACATGTTTTTTTTTAAATTTATGTTAAGATCAGAAACTTCATAGGAGCTTTCGTTTCTTGGATATTTACAAAACAACAGCAGTGTACGCGAACTTGGCGGGGCAGTGACATGCCCCCAGACTTAATAGACTGAGAGCTCAGACCCCCAGATACGTTATTTTCTAAAGGACAGAATATATGGGATCGAGTAGACCTAACTTATATTCCAACAACTTATATTTTTATATATGTTTTATATATTGTTACTACAAATTGATTACTCCGATGGGCCAGAGCTTCAGATAGGCAGACAATTTAAAGGTCAAAAAACACCTTACTTAAGTTATTATTTCTTTAACGTTTCATTTTGATTTACCGGGTGGGCCAAAAAAAACCGGACCATTTTTTTAAATTATAACTTTTGAACTGTACCATCGATTTTAATGGGACAAACTGCACTTGACAGAGAATTAATCAGAGTTTTGATTTAATATATTTTCTTGTCCGCCATCTGAAAATCCAATTTTTTTTTCATTATAACTTGAACTGTACCATGGATTATAATGGGACAAACTGCACTTGGCAGAGAATTAATCAGAGTTTTGAATAAATAATTTTTTTGTTCGCCATTTCAAATTGCAAGATGGCGGACGAAATTAAATTGTACCCTTCAAAGATGCTCGTTTATTGTTGCGTTGCAAACATGTTTTAATTATTTATTTAAATCAGTAACAAAGCTGCATTCTTGCCACGCACAACAAGGTACGAGTCAGCAAAATCGGTTTGATAGTTTTAAAAGATATATATTTTTAAATTGAAAAAATAGTCCATTTCTCAAAGTGGAGTTTGCAAATTACAAAGAAAAACTGAATGTCTTCTCCACTAAAGACTTTATTGTTTCGGGTTTTATTTAGGACATGTTTCGAATCTAAAGAGACCCATCATCAGCTAAAACAAGTTAAACAAAGAAGTGTAACTACATCCGAAGCAACTCTAGTGCATATTAAATAGATTAAACCGATACCCCCTTAAAATGTAACATACCTTTCAAAAACCTTCAAAAGACTCTCGTACCCCCAGCAAGCTAATGCGAGGGTTCAAATAGATGCTATTACTAGTTGAAAATCCAGCGAAAAAGAGGTATCCTAAACAGGAGTGGGAAGTGGAGAATTCTGTAATTCAAAAGATATAGAATTGCGTTAAAGATAAAGGAATTTTAAATTTTAATATTTGTCTTTTCAGAGTGATCAAATATATCTTACCACATTTTTTTTTGGTTGAAGGCACTAATCAACCATCAAGCTATATCTTCTTAACTATATTTAATTTTAATTAACTTAATTTCAGTTTTGTTTTTTAATTTTTTAACTTATTTCCATTTTTTCAAATGAAAAATCTTTTTGTTAAATTTGTGCATCCTATGCCACATTGTTGGAAAAGAAGAAAAATAAATTATTTTGAGGTTATGACAGTATATTCCACTTCCGGGGTATGTTAACCGCGCGCAATTTGAATTCAAACCCCCACACCAGCACGTCAATGGGTAAGAGTGTCCTCATCCTGGTATATCTAAAAACTAATCATGAAATTACTAATGCTAGTTGTAAGAAAATTTTCCATTAGCATTAGCAATTTAACCACCACGATTTTTTTTATTTCGCTAAAATCGGTTTAGTAATTACGAATTTATAAGGAAATGAATGCAGACAGGAGTGGCAATGCAATCGTAGCATCTGTAAAACAATGGCTGAAACAAAAATAGATTTTTTGAGAACCACCAAACCGATTTTACTAATTTATACCATGTTGTGCGGGGGAAAAGTAGTGCTTTTCTATAAATTAAAAAGAAAACCAAAATATTTTCAGAAAATAAGACTTAACACGCCATTTTGAAGAATCAAATATGATTCTGTCCACCATCCTAAATTTTAGGATGTTATAGGATGAATTTATAAGGATAAATGCAGACATGATTGGCAAGGCAATCGTATAATATTCAAAACAATGGTTAAAACAAAAATATTTTTTTTTAGGACCATCGAACCGATTTTGCTGACTCATACCTTGTTGTGCGTAACGAGAATGCTGCTTTTTTAGCGATTTAAAAAAATTACTATAACATGTTTGCAATACAAGAATAAACGAGCATCTTTGAAGGGTACAATTTTATTTCGTCCGCCATCTTGCAATTTGAAATGGCGAACAAAAAAATTATTTATTCAAAACTCTGATTAATTCTCTGCCAAGTGCAGTTTGTCCCATTATAATCCATGGTACAGTTCAAGTTATAATGAAAAAAAAATTGTCCGGTTTTTTTTGGCCTATCCGGTATATGTTTTATTTGTCCAACAACGGTGTAGAGAAGCTATTCCCTATCTTTGCTTTATTTGTCCAAATACAAAAAAAAGCCCTAACAGCAAAGACGCGTTTTCGTCGACTTGTCGGTTTTTAATCAACATTAAACGAGTCAAATAAGTCAAATATTTACACTTACTGTCCACACTTGATTTCCACAGATAGAAAATGAACCGAACCGTTTAGCGGCCGTGTTCAACCTGTGTTGCTTAGAAAATCTTTAAGTTGTCTTAAAGAGGATATCTTTTTTAAGACATCTATGTCTTCGAGATATCTTTCCGTAAATAAAAAATGTCTTTAAGGTACCCGTTATATCTTGAAATTGACATATTTGGGAAGTTGTCCATTTTGTTTTTCAAACAGAAATAAATTAAAATGCTTACGTATGGGCTTATAAGTCACCCCTCTAGATCTTAACTGAAATCCCAATGTTTTAAGTGAAAATTACGCTAATTCTCCAAGATCGCTATAATAATCGACGATTATAGGTCACTCACTCGAAGGAAATTGTCCCGCATTAACCCATGAAAATGCCCAACAATTGCCCAATTTATTAGATACCTTTAATAAAAATACTGCAGCACTAAAATCGCTTGAAATCAAGCCAGAAAATTTTGATTTAATTATGATGCAATTTTTATTAGATAGGTTAGATCCCCCCACCAGAAAAGCATGTGAGCAATCACTCGTCAAACGATATACCCGTGTATAATGACGTAAACGATTTTTTGCTTAAACATTGTACTAAAGCATTCATGCCACTTTTTACTCCTACAGAATTTTTGGATTCTTTCAATAAAAAAAGCTATTTCTATTGTTTTTTCGCCCTGTCTTGTGAGTTGGAGAAAAAAATTAGTACATTTTCTTTCACTGGCACCCTTATCGACAACTTCGGATCCAGATTTCACACAAATTGAAACTAATCGACTGGCCAGGTGGCAACTTCTCCAAAGAGATTTTTGGAATCGTTGGTGAAATGAGTAGCTCCACACCTTGCAACAGAGGTCTAAGTGGCAAGAAAGTAATTTTATTAGCGTTGAACCGGGAACTCTTGTTTTTTTTTCAAGGGCGATAATTTAAATCCCCTTGAGTGGTCGCTGGCTAGAATAGTACAAATAGTATCGGGTGCCGATAATATTGTCACAACTATATTTGTGATAAGTGGTATCTCCACCATATATGTCACAAATATATGTCACGATAGGCGCCTCCACCATATATTTTATTTTAGTGCCCTTGTGACCGAGGGATTTGGGGGATAATGAAATTAAGTATAAAGAATCCACATTTATACATGTATTTTATATACATAAAATAGGTATAACAAGAATAGAGGTTATGTAAGGGGGATGCTGGTTGGAGAGAATGGACTATAAGCAATAGACCTTATAGTCCGTAGAGAGTAGGCCTTATGGGCCATAAATCGTAACCATCATAGGTGTTTTACTTAAGTATGTTTAGTAGGGACCACCTTACTTTAGTGGTGTACTGAGTTGATCACTTTGTATAGAAATTTGTGCATACTCAGCAATATTGATTATTGCTACCTTTTTATAGTGGTTTAATTAAATTTTAAACTCTTTTATAACATATGCCCTCACTCCAATAAGCATTAGCCCCCAATGCTAAACTAAAAATTTACAACTTATAGTTATATTTATAATATAATATAAGGGTAGCCATTGTAAAAGCAGCTTAGGGTACTTTAAAAAGACCTTTAGTGAAACTCTGTCCCTTACCGGACCCTGCATGCTGAAATTACTATTTCATGAAAGTGGGAATGTTGTATTCCCGCTCATATTTGGATGTCTTTTGCCATTTTTTAGTTCTTTTAAATCGATTGAAGAAGACGCAGTAAAAAAAACAAGAATACCACTAAAAATTATTGGTTTTACTATCAATGCAGCTAGAAAAAAATAAGAAAAGTTGGCAAATTTATTAAATTTATTACATACTTATTTGTTATTTGTGAAATATATTCTATATATAACAGGGATGTGAGGAACTTTTATTTCTATGGTATTTACAGACGTGTTTACCCAATGGCGTAATTAGGGGGGAGGGCGGAGCAAGGAAGTACGCCACGGGCGGCAAGTCCTGGAGGCGCCAAAAACTCAAGAAAAAACTAAAAGAAAACTATCCGTAGCAAAAAAATTGAGACTTTAATGAAATTTCTGTTTAAATTTTCGTTAATATTGCAAAATATTTGAAATTTAGGTAGGTACCTAATTGTTAAACTGTCGTTATCTATAAGGTTAAAAAAATGAAATTGTTGTCTCCCTCAACTAATCATTTAGTTGTGTATAAAATCTCAAAAACAATTGTCGCAGATTTTGTTTGTTTTTACCCAACTGCAGCACGGCGAAAGGAAGGGTAATGTTTTTTGATTGTTGTATGTATGTATGTTTGTGTCACGCTAGAGGCTAAACGGCTGAACCGATTTTGACAAAAAAGGTGTCGTTGAATTGCCACTGATCCCGAAGGTGTTATAGGCTATATTTTTTTTAACAGGAATCAACATGGCTGTCTTCAGACGCCATTTTGTCACATGATGTAGGCTTTAAGGCATACAAATGATCTAAATTGCCTCTCTTCCTCCCTTATTAGAGCGATTTCAAAAATTATTTCTGCACAAGCTTTAAGACTTTTTTTGAGCATCATTTTACTAGTTTCCCCCTTCCTCTCCCTCTGTTCTCCCCACCCTCCTTACTAATAATAGTTGTAGCTATACCTTTCACAAATTTAAAGCGATTTTAAAAATTCTTTCGGCACACGCTTTAAGATTTTTTTGGACACCATTTTACTAGTTCCCTAATCCCTCTCTCCTCCCCCACCTTCACTCAATGGAAGGTAACACTGTTGAATGTAAATGCATACTGCATTTTATAAGGCTGAATAAGAATTAAACCTAAAAGTTGGAAATAAAAAAAAATTAAATAAAAAAAACACTACTAAATTTACTTGTAACTACTAGTCGCAGTTGGGTACAAAATTACCCAATAACCTGATTCATGAAAATACAAAACTGTATAATTTCGTGCGCTTTGGGCATCAAAACTAAAAGTTAAAGCATGTCGTACATTATAGGTATATTTATCAATTTTGTACTCAACTGCGACTAGTAGTTACAAGTAAATTTAGCAGTTATTTTCTTTTATGTCTAAAATAGTAGTTTACCTAACTAGTGCGGAAAGTGCCTCTTTTCCGCACGCGATTGCAGATGGCCAAACGACGCGATAGCGGAGTTTGGCCAGCAATCAAGTGCGGAAAAGACACTTTACGCACGAGTTAGGTACACTATTTTTTCTATAAGCGTGAGGAAAAAACTAAAAATTAATCAGAAAATTATTTATATTCAAAACGTTTTAATCAAATAAATTATTATTATTCACATTCTAGCGGCTTCTAGAACTGACTGGGGTAGATCTTCGTCCGAAGAATCCATTGAAAATCTGATTTTTTTGTTTGAAAAATTCAAAAGACGCTTGTATCTGCAAAATTGGCTTTGTTTTGACAGTTTGTTTGTACTTTGTTGCTATGGTGATTTAAGATGCCAAATCTAAAACCACTAGTGTTCATTGTTGTTTGACATTGACGATATTTATACCGGGGAGGTTTAAAACTTATAATTTGAACCTATTTTACTGAAAACTTTATTTTATCGAAAATATTGAAAATATAGCAGAATTTTAGTCAATTTGAATATTTTTAGGATATTTCGTGTGCTAGGAAAGATACAAATGTATTTTGAACGGTCTAAATGTTATAGAACACCTCAAAATCGTAACAAATTTACTTCTAATATTTTTCTGCACTAGTGCGGAAAAGTGGCACTTTCCACACTAAAATGCGTGCGGAAAAGTGGACTTTTCCGCACGCTTATAGAAAAAATATTTTTTATCATTGTTTAAAAGTTTATGTATTCATTGAGGATATTCCTTAAATAATGCTCCCTTTTAGAAAATATTTAGAGTGCGAATTTGAAGAAACGCTCGGACACGTCGATTTTGTTTGCGAGGGGGCACTTGAAATTTTTGTACTTCGAGGGGTATACTTTACGTTTTTGAGATATTTGCTTTCAAATTTTCAAATTTAACATGGAATGATAAAATAAAAATTAAATCCGAAAAATAATAAAATTCTAATTAAATTTTTATTTTATCAGTGCATGTTAAATTTGAAAGTTTAAAGGCAATTATCTCCAAAACTGATGGATAGATTTTTGAAATTTTTACACGGTTGTAAGGACATTCAAAAGGCCTTCAAACCAAGGTATCACTAGACCCACTTTCTCAATTCAAAATATAGGGGTAAAGTATACCACTCGAAGGGGGTTCGTGCTACAAAAATTTCAAGATAGCCAAAAAGTGTCCTCCTTGCAAACACAATCGACGTGTCCGAGCGTTTCTCCAAATTCGCACTCTAAATACCCAAAAAGGCCTCTGTTTCGATGTTCGTGAAACACCGTATATATTTGCTTTAACGTTTAAAAAAATTGTTCGGATACACAAATTGCCGTGATAACATAATATTTAACCCAAAAATACCCTCGGAGGCCTCCTTAAGGTAGGTCCAGAGCTACCTTAGCTTCCACTCAACCTTAAGGCTTTCCCAAAATGACTATAAAATCCATTCGGCTCCTTAAAGGAGGCGTTGAGTCGGAAGACGTCTCAAGAAGTACTATAAAATGCATTGGGCTTCTTGAGTTTCCAGGACTCCTCAACAAACGACTATAAATTCCACCTTTTAATAAAATTTGAAAGGAGTGGTTTCAAATCGGCCCCTTAGTGCAACAACTAGATAACTCGAAATTTATGCATTTTGAGTTATTCAGTTAAAGCTGACCTATTTTTATTCTCTTTTTAATGCAACATCTAGATATCTTGTACGAGCAACCAAACTTGTTTAAAGGGTGTCAAGAAATAGATAACTCCGAAAATGCACATTTTATAAAAAGACGAGATATGAAGTTGTAGCTATAAATATTATCAATTTCAAGTTATCTAGTTGTTGCACTAAGGAGACGAAATGACGTTGACAATATGTCAAATGTCAAAATTGGGGTTAATTTTTATTTTTGATTGAAACAAATTAAAAGGTATTTATCCTATTAATATCTACATTCAATTCCTATTTTGCTTTATTCTGCAATTTTTAAACAAAGCCCGCCATCTTTGATATTGAAAAATCTTGAAGAGATGTAGTAGCGTATTAAAACAATTAATAAAAAATGACCGCTACAAGCGTTCCCGCATATTGGATTGAAATAAACCCCAACCACGTACCTCTTAAATATATCTGTACCGCTAAAGCGTATTAAAACCATTAATGGAAAATGACTGCTACAAGCGTTTCACCATATTGGATTCAATTGAACCTAAACGTATGGCTTGGATTAAAAAAGCAAACGCTTTCAATGAAATTTAAAGGCGACTGCTTTGACAATTTGTCAATGCGGTAATTTAACGTTGTCAAAATTGGGATTAATTTAAATTTTTTATTTAAATTTAAGAAAGTTCTTTGGATTTTGGAAGACAAAGCCATTATCTTGAATTAATGTAGCTGCTCACTTGGCATTTTTTTTACAAATTAAAATGTATTTATCCTAAGATAACGATAAAAGGTATTTTAAGTTTAGAAAAGAGATGGCGATAAGAGCGCGGACCAAGTATCAGTAGCCTAAATTTGTCTAAGGCATACGTTTGGGTTGATTTGTAATCCAACATGGCGACACGTTTGTAGCAGTTATTTTTACAGGCCTTTTTCCAGTACAAATATATTTAAGACGTACGTGACCCCAACGTATGGGTTGGATTAAAAAAGTAGACGCTTTTAATAAAAATGACGTTGACTTGGTTAAATTGTGGTTAATTTTTATTATGATTTAAATTAAAGAAAATTCTTTGAAGATAAAGCCGGTTACTTGACATTTTTTTAAACAAATTAAAAGGTATTTATCCATTATCAGTAGCCTTAATTTATCCACATCATACGTTGGGGTTCATTTGCAATCCAAAATGCCGAAACGATTGTAGCAGTTAATTTTTAGAGGCCCTTTTCCAGTACAGATGTATATAAGTACGTGTCTAGAGACGTGTCCAGACAAAACTGTTTAATCAATTTTTGTACTCATTTTTGTTAAACCTGTTAGCTGCTTAAGGGCAGTGTGATAATTGATCTTAAAATTACACTTCTTACATTAAAACCACTTAACTTTACTAATGCCATTAAGTTCTAGCAAGCGTATAATTAATTATCATAGAAATAGAACGGTTGTGAAACTTGCGCAGAGTAGAGGATATGGGAAGAAATTGAAATCTACCATTTTTTCACAGATTGAGCAAGGCCAACATTGACAGGCACAATTTGAAAGACGGCGGCATTGAACTACACTCGTGGTAAAACATCATTATGCAGCCAGTGTTTATTATACCACAGTTAGCCTGAAGGGCCTTATAAAGAAAAAAAATATACATGGTTTGAAACTTGGATTTCTGGAATACATATAGGATGTGCTTTTATTACCAAAAAAAAATTAAATCTTCTATCAAGCCTGTTCGGTCCTCAGTACATTCATTTCGTGTGGATGTTAGAATTTAGTTATTTTATTTTTACTTTTTGTTGGATAAGATATTTTTTGGCTCACTGTGTAGAATTGGGATTTGTCCGCATTAACCTGTAGCTTTTAGAAAAATATAATGAAAAATCAGTGTGAATCAGTAGGTCAACGGGATATATCGTTTCAAATCCCTATTCAATCACACGGTGTGCAATCAAGCGAAGCATTTTTTAGTTAAATAATTTTAAGTAAATTAGATTTACGAATTTTCGCGAGTGTTTTCCCTCGTCCTCCCTTCCTTAAAACCTCTGTAATGGAAACCCTGCAACAGAACTGCTGAAGCCAGGATAAAGGCGGCCGCCCATCGACCCCACAACGCAGCAACGAACAGTGAGAAGAACAAAACCATTTATACAGTCCATTTTAAATCTCTCCTGAGTAAATTACTCAACACCCCACCATTTTTGGTCCTTCGAGCCGGATCCTTTCTAGCGTTACTCCTACTTTACTACCCTAATCGTCGTTTTTTTTATATAGTAGGTAGACATTTTTGATAAAAATACATAGTGACTTTGATCCGCCTTTCACTAAACTCAAAGTTAGGAGTAAACCAATCGGCATATAGTCATTAATTAACATAAATTTTTAGAGTTCTTGCTGTAAAACATTCACACAAAATTTCCAATTATAGGTCGTGCATTTATTCAAATTGAATAGAAATCAATTTCTTTATCGCCTTTTTTTGCTTTGCTTCGAAGCAGGCAGTTCGCAGCCAGTCTGTCGCTTAGTAACGGGAATGGATTCTCATATAGTATAGAACGTATAGTCGTCTCATTTAGCTTTTGCTTCACCGTTGATTTCACACTCGCAATTAGAATTTAGCCACACTCCATATTAGAATCTACTGTATGCATTGCTTTAGTACGCTGTGTCCAGCCATTAGAATACACAGTGACATGTATAAATTGAAAATTGTAGTAGCTTTTTTCTGAAACCATAAAATAATTAATTATAGATGCTAATTAGGTAAATAACTGATAAAATTAATTGCATATTTAGTAGTAGGAGCATTTTTTCTTAAAATTTCCAATTAATTGCTCAATTTATTAGTTGAGAAAAAATAGTAGAAAAATTTTGTTTTCAACAAATAGTAGCACTCGTTTACCACGTTTAGACAACTTCATTAAATTGGTAGTTAGTAGATTTCTCGCCATTTATTAAGTTTAAAATTTAACTTAGGAAATAAATAATTTTTTTTAAATTTAAAATATAAAACATATTTTTTTATAATTTTTAATTTGGTTTAATTATTAAGCTACAATGTCAGACAAAGTTAGAAAAGCAACAAACTTAAGACTGAGTGAAATTAGTCGCATGACTGAAATATACGATTTTGCTATAAAAGCTGAGACTGATAGCAAATATCATGCTTCACTCAAGGTTCGCTATCAAGACCTAGAACAAATTAGAGATTTCAGTAAACAGCATAATATTTCGATAGGTTTATTAGATGAACAGGATGATTTTCAAGCTGAAGATAAAGTTCGAGCTGATTTTGAAAATAAATTCTGGCATATTAAAAGCATATATTTTAGCTTATTTTCTCATACAACTAGTGAAACGCAATCTTCTGTTTCCTTATCAAAGGCACCTCAGTTTACTAACAATCTTAAACCTTTAGATTTACCTATTTTTAGAGGAGATGTAACTTCATTTCCTAGTTTCGAAGATATGTTTGAAGCCCTGGTTCATAACAATCCTCACTTTTCGGATGTAACTAAATTCGAATATTTACTGAAAGCCCTTGAGGAACAGCCAAAACTCCTAGTTCAGCATTTGCCACTAACTCATGCTAATTATTCCATTGCTTATGATACTTTGTGTAAAAGATATTATAGAAAACGAATCATAGCAGCTAGTCATTGGTCAGCTATTGAAAATGCTAAAAAAGTATCTTCAGAAAATCCTCAAGATTTACGTACCCTGTTAGATACCTTTAACGATAATTTAGAGGCCTTGCGCAATTTACAGTTACCTATAGACGCCTGGTCATTTCCATTAGTTCAAATGATTAATAGAAAAATAGATATTTCCTTAGCAACAAAATTTGAGTTACAGCTTTCTGATTCCAATAAAATGCCTGATTATAAAGAGTTAATAGCGTATTTGGAAAAACACTGTGAAGCTTTAGATAATGTAGAATTAACCCGAAAAGAAGATAAAAAATTCTTTAAAAAATCTATAAATAATAATAGTAGTAGTTTTAAATCAGGTAGCTCCAGACAAACTTCCAATGTTTTTCTAAGTCAACCCAATCAAAATAATAATAAAAATACTTGTGTAGTTTGCAAACAGGGACCTTATCACACTCTTTCTAAATGTCAGTTCTTTCGCTCAAAAACTCCCAATGAACGTTATAAACTTGCCAAGGCAAATTATTTATGTTTAAATTGCCTTTCTAGATCGCATAGTATAAAGGAGTGCCCCTCCACTAATTCCTGTTTTCGTTGCGGTGTTCGTCACCATAGTTTACTTTGTTTCAGTGGAAATGATAGTTCCAATCAAGTATAGCACCTTATATAGTAGTCAGAATAATAGTAGTCAAAATAATGCGTATAATGACGATGCAAATGTAGCCGTGAAAGACAATTTTTTTGAAGAAATCCACAATGAAATATCAGCAGTAAGTACATCTAGAGAAATTGTAATATTGGGAGATTTAAATAGTAGAACAGGTAACAGAGTAAATGATCTGACAGTTGGCCAATATGGAGAAGATGTTGTTAATGACAATGGAAACCGGCTTATCACAGTATGTGAGCAATTAGACCTAAAAATCCAAAACGGTTTTTTCCAACATAAGAAAATACACAAATATACCTGGACCAAACCCTCACAAAACCTGAAATCCGTCATTGATTATCTTATCACTAAACAAAAGACAAAACTAAAAATTCAAGATGTCAGAACAAAGCGTGGATCAACATGCGGAAGTGATCACTATTTTCTGGAGACCAAAATTCTCTTTCCTTATCAAGGCCGAAGCCTCCATCAACAAAATCTTGATGATACAGTGAATGAGGAAATTGATCACTGTCAATATAATCTACTAAGCCTAGAACATGACAGCGTAAAAAACTTATACAAAAAGAGACTGAACGAAAAACTTAATTCAAGTTCAGGTGAAACCCCAGATGAGGAATACGAATGTATCACATTAAGCATCCATCAAGCTGCAAAAGAAGCACTAGGATTAGTGGAAGAAACTCCTAAAAGAACAAAACCATACTGGTGGGATGCTGAGATTGAAAGTGAAATAGAGGAAAAAAGGAAATTATATCACATGTACTTATCCCAAAAGACCGATAGAAGCAGAGAAGAATAGAAAATCGCGCAATCAAAGGTGAGAAGAATGATCAGTGATAAGAAGAATCAATCATGGATGCAAAAGTGCCAGAAAATAGATTCTTACTTAGGAGGTAGGAGAAGTACTGAAAGCTGGAAAACTATAAGATCGATCAAAAAAGAAACATGCAGAGATATTATTTCACCAATACCAGACAAAGAATGGGATGAGCATTTTAAAAAACTTTTAACTGAAGATAGAGCAGAATTCAAGGAAGACGAAAGAGACAATATCATTAGAACGATGGGATCTCCAGTACCCCTCACAATATCTGAGGTCAAAAACGTGTGCAAAACCTTAAAAAGCGGTAAATCTGCCGGACCCGGAAATATCCAAGCTGAACTTATTAAATATGGCACTGAAGAATTGTTTTGTAGATTACGGAATCTTTTCCAAAGATATTTAAATGGAGCTGTAGTACCAACTGAGTGGAAAACGTCATATATATCCACAGTACACAAAAAAGGAAGGAAAGATATATGTGACAATTATAGAGGTATATCTGTAACTAGTACGCTAAGCAGAATATATGGCAAAATAATAAGAAATAAAGTGGAGAGCGAATATAAAGATATGGAGGCAGAAGAACAAGCTGGTTTCAGGGAGGGTAGATCGACTTCAGATCATCTCTTTTGTATAACCCAAGTTATTGAAAAGAAAATGGCATACGGACAAGAGCTCCATCTGCTTTACGTAGATTTGCAGAAGGCATATGATAGTATACCACTAAATCTACTTTGGAAAGCGTTGGAAAAGACAAACATAAGCGTACAACTAATTAAGGCCATCAAAGAGTTATACCGCAATAGTAAGGCAAAAGTTAAAATAAAAGCAAAACTAACCAAAGGCTTTCAAGTAAATAAAGGTCTTAAACAAGGTTGCTGTATCTCGCCTACGCTCTTCAAGATATATTTGGAACAGGTCCTTAAAGTCTGGAAGAGAAAATGCCAAAACATGGGAATTCCGTTGAATGAAACCATATTGTATACTTTATGTTTCGCCGATGATCAGATAGTGGTGGCTCAGGATTATGACGACCTCGAATATATGACACGAAAACTAATAGAAGAGTACAATAAGTGGGGACTAGAGGTTAATATCAATAAGACAGAGTAATATGTGTATTGGTGGAACGAAACAGGATCTAATCTTAAATACTGGGCAGCGAATTCAGTCCTGTGATGAGTATAAATACTTGGGTCTGAAAATTACAGCTGACGGAACACTAGACAAAGCTATAAAAAGATAGAAACGTACAAGGAAGAAGAGCAATAACTTTATTAAATGGAATAATTTGGGACAAAGTATATCAAAACATAACAAAAAGCTTATATATAACACAATTGTAAAGAGTATTATTACATACGGCTCAGAGGTGTGGCCAATCAAAGATAGAACAGAAAAAATGCTTTCGCTACGGAGATGGACTATTGGAGAAGAGCAGCAGGGAAATCAAAAAGAGAAAGAGTTACCAATCAAAGAATAAGAGAAATTATGACAGTGGTGTGAACGTTACTCTAGTGGATGATATAAGAACAAAACAACTGGTGTGGTACGGACATGTACAAAGAATGGATGATGGAAGACTACCTAAACAAATATTACAATGGAAACCAACTGGCCGAAGAAAACGAGGAAGACCAAGGAGAAGCTGGAGAGAAGGAATAGATAGTGAAATAAGAATAAGAGGCCTAGATGATGAATTATGGGCAAACAGAAACGAGTGGAGATTGGGTATCGGAAGACGTAGAACGTTGTGAAACCGATAAATATATATATATATATAAAATAATAGAAATTTTCAAGCCTGCAGTACTGTTACACACCATAATAGTCAGGGTCCTAAGTACAATCCTGTATACAATCATAGTCAGGGTCCTAACCCCCATTTTAGTCGCTTTAGTTCCACTCCAAATTATTATAATCAGAGTGTCAATACTCATTGTAGTCCAGTAGCGCATTAGCGCATTCTAGTTCTAGTTTCCCGAATTCCATTGGCCACCCCACTAGTTCGAGTGCCAACCACCATGCCCACCATAGTAGTATAGTTTCCAATAATGCTAACTCTGTAGCTCCATTACCTCATATTGATAATCAAAATTCACAAAGCAACCCCAATGCTTTTGTCGGATTAACTGTAGACAACCCCTTATGTTTAAGTAGTAGCATCGATTCTTCGGGTGTATTATTATCCACCGCAATAGTAGAAATTTTAGATAGCAAAGGCGATTATCAACCTATTAGAATAATCGTAGATTCAGGTTCAACCTCAAATTTCATAACGAAAGCTTGTGTTAAACGTCTTGGTTTACATAGTTACAAATCAGATATCGAAGTGCAAGGCATTGCGAAGCCCCTATGCTTAAAAGTTGTGAGAGCATTTCTTCTACCATTCGTCCTTCAGGAAAATCTAGTCCCCTTTTAGAATTTAGTGCCGTAGTTATCCCTAAAATATGTGGAAATCTTCCACTTTCAACACTTTCCACTACTAATTGGCCTTTCTTAAAAAATTGTCAGCTAGCCGATCCTTATTTTTACAAATCTAGACCGGTTGATATATTAGTAGGAGCTGATATATTTGCAAAAATTCTTAAAGATGGAAAGATTGTTGCTGGTCCTAATGATCCAGTGGCAATTAATAGTATTTTTGGTTATTTGCTTATGGGTAAAACTTGTTCTTCGTCTAAAGTAATTAGTCAATTAATTTCTCAAACATTTTTGGCAATGGACACCCTTGAAGATACCATTCAAAGATTTTGGCTTGGTCGAGGAAGTTCCCAAGGTCAATTCAATGTCACCTGAAGATAGTTTAGCTGAAAAAATATTTTCTGAAACCACTTATAGAACAGAGACAGGCAGATTTGTAGTATCTCTACCTTTTAAGTCTAGTGAACCTTCTTTTCCCAACAGTAGAGAGTTAGCACTCAATCAATTCTTAGCATTAGAACGTAGATTGTTAAAAAATTCTGATCTTTACATGCAATATTCCGATTTTATGAAGGAATACTTATCTTTAGGACATATGAAATCATCATCATCATCATCATCATCATCTTTGGCCATTCCAGATAAAAGTTATTATATTCCATATCATTGTGTACTAAAGCCTTCTAGTGTCACAACTAAACTTCGCGTGGTTTATAATGGCTCTGCTAAAGGTTCTAGTGATCCTTATTCATTAAACGATTGCCTGCTTCCTGGTCCCAAACTTCAAGCTGACATATGTCAATTACTTCTGTTATTTAGATTGGAAAAATTCATATTTACAGCGGATATCTGTAAAATGTTTAGACAAATTCTAGTTACTCCTCCTCATCAGGATTATCAACGCGTTCTTTGGCGTTTTCAGCCTGATGGTCCAATCGAAGACATAGCTCTCTGTACTGTTACTTATGGATTAACATGCAGCCCTTATTTAGCTATCAAATCATTGCTTACTTTAGCTGAGCAGGAGAAAGTTAATTACCTGAAGCTTCAGAACTAATTATCTCGCACTCATATGTAGATGAGATAACTGGCATGCATTGTGACCTTGAAGGTGCCAAAAGGATTCAGAAAGACCTAATTTCTCTTCTTGCCAAAGGTGGGTTTCAATTGCGCAAGTGGTGCAGCAATGACCCAAGACTCTTGGCAGACTTTCCTTCTTCTCATCTGTGCAAAGAAAATGTATCCTTTGATGCTGATTCCAATAATACTCTTAAAGTTTTAGGACTTGAGTGGAGTCCATCATCAGATTGCTATCAATTTTCGATAAACTCAATTTTGTCACCGTGTACAAAACGTAATTTACTTAGCAACATAGCTAAGATTTTTGACCCTCTAGGTTTCTTAACCCCTGTTACTTTTTTCCTAAAACATTTAATACAGAAGCTTTGGGACTTAAAGCTCAATTGGGATGATCCACCCTCGATAGAAATTAGTAGAATATGGGAAAAATTTACAAGTGAAGTTAGTTTGCTATCTTTATGTAAAATAACTCGTAGAGTAGTGCCTGATAGTTACCAATCAATTCAGATTCATGGCTTTTCAGATGCCTCTGAAAAAGGCTATTGTGCTGTTGTTTATTTTAGATTTTCATTCAAAGATAATGAATTTTGTGTCAAATTTGTGACTGCAAAATCCAAAGTAGCCCCTTTAAAAACAATTAGTATACCCCGCCTTGAACTGTATGGAGCAGTTCTGTTATCAAAATTGTTACATTATGTTCTAGGAATTTATCAGCCCAGGCTAAAAATTAGTGAAATATACGCTTGGTGTGATTCAACTATAGTCCTTTCTTGGATAAAGTCTTCCCCACATAGATTTACCACTTTTGTTAGTAATAGATCAACTTTCATCCAAGAAAAATCCCTTCCTCGCATTGGCATCATGTCATATCTGAGAACAATCCTGCAGATTTAGGTAGTCGTGGTCTCCTCCCATCTGAGTTGTCAGAAAGCTCAATGTGGTGGTATGGCCCTAGTTTTTTGTCGCAACACACCGACACATGGACAGAAATAAATCTTCCATTGTCTGATGAAGACATTCCTGAACATAGAAAAACATGTCTTCTTGTAGCAGAATTAGAACCCCATTTGTTAGCTCAACTAATAGAAAATATTTCTAGTTTTGATAGATTACGTAGAGTTTTAGCATATATTTTAAGATTTTTGTCGAATTGTAGAAACAAAATCAAAGTAACTGAACCTCTTACTAGTTTAGAGTTACATCAGTCTGTCATGCTCTTAGTAAAGCATGTACAAACTTTAGCTTTTTCTCATGAAATTGATAGAATCCAACAGCATCTTTTACCCTCAAAATTATTTAGAAGACTAAGCCCCTTTTTAGATGATGAAAGCATACTTCGCCTTGGTGGCAGATTAAGAAATTCTACTTCGTTGTCCTATCAACAAAAATGTCCTGCTCTATTGCCCAACAATCATCGTTTTACGGAACTTTTGGTTAGTTATGTACACTTGAAATATTTCCATGCAGGAATTCAATCAATTCAGTACATAATCGCACAACAATTTTGGATAATTTCCTGCAAAAATGTAATTAGAAAGGTAGTTTCTAAGTGTATTACTTGCTATAAGATAAATCCAACCCCTGTTCAAGCTCCCATGGGTGATCTACCCTTACTTCGCGTGAGCCAAGTTAAGCCTTTTCTTCACACAGGTGTTGACTTCGCAGGTCCCTTTAATCTGTTAATGACTCGCTACCGAGGAGCTCGCACGACGAAAGCATACCTTTGTCTTTTCGTTTGTTATGCTACCAAAGCTTTGGATTTAGAGCTAGTTTCAAGCTTGTCTTCCGATGCTTTTCTGGCAGCCTTACGCCGCTTTGTAGGCCGTAGAGGCAGACTTGTTTCACTCCACAGTGACTGTGGAACTAATTTTACTGGCATTTTAATCCCCCCTCTGCACCCCATTTTGGCGGTCTTTGGGAATCTTCAGTAAAATCCGTTAAAACTCATTTGTTACGTATAGTTGGATCTCAAATCTTAACATACGAGGAGATGTACACTCTGCTTGTACAGATAGAAGCCTTTTTAAATAGTAGGCCTTTAACCCCCCTTAGTAGTGATCCGAATGACATTTCGGCAATCACCCCAGGTCATTTTTTGACCTTAGAGTCTCTTAGTGCACTTCCCGAACCCAATTTTAGTGACACCCCCCTTAATAGATTAGATCGCTGGCAATTGCTCCAGAAGTTGCACCAGGATTTTTGGTCTCGGTGGTCTAAAGAGTATTTACATACTCTTCACCAACGTGCTAAATGGCATGATAGTAAAGGTTCACTAAAAATTGGTAACCTTGTGGTTATAAAAGAGGATAACACTCCCTGTATGCAATGGCGACTGGGTCGTATTGAGGCAGTGCATCCAGGTTTGGACGGTGTAGTACGAGTGGCAAGCGTGCGTACCACTAATGGTACTATAGAGCGACCGGTTGTTAAGCTGTGTCCGCTCCCCATTGAAGACAATGTAGATAGTAGTTAAAATTAAAAGGGGTAAACCCCTTTTGGCCGGCGGGATGTTCGGTCCTCAGTACATTCATTTCGTGTGGATGTTAGAATTTAGTTATTTTATTTTTACTTTTTGTTGGATAAGATATTTTTTGGCTCACTGTGTAGAATTGGGATTTGTCCGCATTAACCTGTAGCTTTTAGAAAAATATAATGAAAAATCAGTGTGAATCAGTAGGTCAACGGGATATATCGTTTCAAATCCCTATTCAATCACACAGTGTGCAATCAAGCGAAGCATTTTTTAGTTAAATAATTTTAATTAAATTAGATTTACGAATTTTCGCGAGTGTTTTCCCTCGTCCTCCCTTCCTTAAAACCTCTGTAATGGAAACCCCGCAACAGAACTGCTGAAGCCAGGATAAAGGCGGCCGCCCATCGACCCCACAACGCAGCAACGAACAGTGAGTAGAACAAAACCATTTATACAGTCCATTTTAAATCTCTCCTGAGTAAATTACTCAACACCCCACCAAAGCCCTTTTTGAGAAATTTGAGAAAATATTTTTTTGCTTAAGAAAGTTTAAATTATTTATGAAAATATTTTTTTTTTATTTAATATTTTTAAATTTACATACTTGTGATAACGATATAAAGTACAAATAACCACCATGGTAACTAGTTTGGTTATTTGTTGCGCTGCTGACCGCGCAGCGTCAATTGGTTTATTCAGTCACAGGCCTCAGTCAGAATTTAAAAAAAAAATCTTTTTATAAGTTATAATTATTCACACTTTAGATATTACAACACTTACCAACTAGATTTATAACAAAAAGCGTAATCGAATACAAAAAATTAATATATTAAAAAATTAATATATTAAATGAAGAAACACTTCTAAGCAAATTATAATAATAATTTTTAGATTTTGTGTTTAAATTGTAACGTAAGATGTGTTGCTTGTAGGCAGCATGGTACTGTTGTGTTCTGATGCCTGTTCGGAATAGTACCCCAGTGTAGTGTTAGTTATTTTAATAAATTCTGGGACATGATGAACGAGCACGTGCATTTTTGGTGTACGTAATTTTTAGTTTTTTCAATTCGCAATTAATATTTTAAATGTAGATTTCATAATTAGCATCCAGTGCTCGTCCAAAGCAGCTTACAACCACTTTGTTAAAGGCATTTAATTGTCTTTTTGATTACTTCAATATATTAATTTTTTGTATTTGATTAAGCTTTTTTGTTATAAATCTAGTTGGTAAGTGTTGTAATATCTAAAGGGTGAATAATTGTCACTTGTACGTAATAAAGGTTTTTTTAAATTCTAACATTGAGGCCTGACTGAATAAACCAATTGACGCTGCGCCCTCAGCAGCGCAACAAATGACTAAACTAGTGTCCATGGTGGTTATTTGTACTTTATGTCGTTATCACAAGTATGTAAATTTTAAAAAAATAATAAAAAAAATATTTTTTCATAAATCATTTTAACTTTTCTAACCAAAAAAATATTTTCTCAAATTTCACAAAAAGGGCTCGATAGAAGATTTTAATTTTTTTTGGTAATAAAAGCACATCCTATGTGTATTCTAAAAATGCAAGTTTCAAACCATGTATATTTTTTTTCTTTAAAAGGCCCTCCAGGCTAACTGTGATACAGGGGTAACCGCTTGTACTTAAAATCTGTGAAAATATGACCGCCAACGTTCCGTCGCCCCTACTGGAGGTTGCGCAGTAGTCGATGAGCTATCTTATTATTTTTCTATATCTATGAATATTATGCTGCAACCATCAGTTAATTTTATGCATGCCGTTTAAGATTTTTTTATATTTGGTCTTGTAACCACATTCTTCACATTAAAACTACTCTATCTTTATGTCTAAGCATGTGTCTTGTTAAATCACTTTTATATTTAGCCTTATAATCACAACAAGCACAAGAAAACCACTTTATATCGTTTGCGTCTTTATGAATTAGCGCATGCCTATTAAAGCCACTTTTACTGTTGGTCTTGTAATCGCAATGAGCACAATAAAACCACTTTATATCGTTTGCGTCTTTATGAATTAACGCATGCCTATTAAAGCAACTTTTACTGCTGGCCTTGTAATCGCAATGAGCACAATAAAACCACTTTATATCGTTTGCGTGTTTATGAATTAACGCATGCCTATTAAAGCTACATTTTCTTTTGGACTTGTAATCGCAATGAGCACAATCAAACCACTTAATTTTGTCCACGTCTTCATGGATTAATGCATGCCGGTTTAGGCTGTGTGTGCGTATGGTCCTAAAACTACATTTTTCACATTGAAACCACTTAACTTCACTCTTGTCTTCATGTATGAGCATGTGTCTTGTTAAATGACTTTGCTGGTTAGCCTTATAATCACAACAAGTACAATAAAACCACTTTTTATCATTTGCGTCTTTATGAATTCGCGCATGCTTATTCAAACTACTATTACTTTTGCCCTTGTAATCGCAATGAGCACACTCAAACCACTTAATTTTGTCTACGTCTTTATGGACTATTGCATGCTGCTTTAGGTTGTGCCCGTGTATAGTCTTAAAACTACATTGTTCACATTGAAACCATTTAACTTCACTCTTGTCTTTATGTATAATGATGTGTTTAATTAAACTACATTTAAATTTGGTTTTAAAGCTACATTCTTTACATTGAAACCACTTAATTTTACTTTCGTCTTTATGTCTGAGCATGTGACTTGTTATGTGAACTTTAAATTTGGTCTTGTAGCTACATTTTTCACATTGAAACCACGTTACTTCACTTTCGTCTTTATGTCTGAGCATGTGAGGTGTTAAATGATATTTTCGTTTAGTTTTATAATCGCAATTGGCACAATAAAACCACTTACATTCGTTTTTGTTTTTAAAACCTGAAATGTTTATTTGTAGATATTTTATGCCACTAGTGGTCGGCCGTTCCTCAGCTGATTCATTTGTTGTTTTAATATCAGGGTGAGCTATGATGTCATGAGAAATATTTGAAAAGGTTGGATCTTCATGGAAACTGAAAAGTAAACAAAAAACAACTTAAACATTAAAGAGTTATCGGTTGAAAGTTCAACAACAATTTCGCAAATCCAAAATAGAGGCGCTCGGTTGTGATTTTTGTTTGCCATTTTCTTCTCTGGTTTAGAAATGTCAAGTGCTTGTTAATCGCTGTCATTATTTATTTGTTTTTGTTGAAATTTGAGATAAAATCTAACTATCAAAAGTTGTTTAGGGTCCTAAGCAGTTCTTTTTCCATTAGAGTAGGAAAAATATATTATTCCCAAAGTAATTGGCGTTAGTAGTTTGTAAAAAATTGGAAAAAAATATGCATAAGGAAAATTCTATATTTGTCTATAAAATATTAGTAAAGTAAATGTATTTTTTTCTATTATCGAGTAGAATAGAATAGAATATCTTTATTAATTTAAAAGACTACAAATGGTAGTTAGACATCGCCAAAGAACAGGAATTTTCTGTTAAAAACAATGCATTTTGTATGAGCCAAAAAGAAATAAAATATATTTACATTTACATCGAAGTAGGCACAATGAAACCAGTTAATTTTATTTAACGTTTTGGTACTAAATTCTGCACCTTGAAACCACTTAACTCTTACACATGCGTATTATTAAATCACTTGTATATTTAGTTTTATAATCACAACAAGCCTAATAAAAGCACTTAATCTCGTTTGCATTTTTGTGAATTAGCGCATGCTTATTAAAGTTACTTATACTTTAGGGTTTCTAATCGCAATGAGCACAATAAAACCACTTGATTTTGTCTACGTCTGGGTTCATTTGTAATCCAATATGCCGCCACACTTGTAGCAGTAATTTTTACAGACCCTTTCTCAGTACAAATATATTTAAGACCTACGTGACCCCAACGTATGCCTTGGAATAAAAAATTAGAACCTTTTAATAAAAAATGACGTCGACTTTGTTAAATTTGTCAATGCGGTGATTTGACATTGTCAAAATTGGGGCTTATTTTTATTATGGTTTATATTAAAGAAAAGTCTTTGCAGAGAAAGTCGGTTACTTGACATTTTTTTAAACAAATTAAAAGGTATTTATCCTAAGGTAACTGATAAAGGGTGGTCCTGAGCTTAGAAAAGAGGTGGCACTGAGAGCGCGGCACCATTATCAGTAGCCTTATTTTATCTACACCATACGTTGGGGTTCATTTGAAATCCAAAATGCCGGCACGATTGTAGCAGTCATTTTTAGAGGCCCTTTTCCAGTACAGATATATTATAAGTATGTGTCCAGATAAAACTGTTTAATCAATTTTTGTACTTATTTTTGTTAAACCTGTTAGCTGCTTAAAGGCAGTGTGATAATTGATCTTAACATTACACTTCTTACAATAAAACCACTTAACTTTACTTATGCCATTAAGTTCTAGTAGGTGTATAATTATCATAGAAATATAAAAATAAATACAACGGTTGTGAAACCTACGCAGAGTGGAGGAAATGGGAAGAAATTGAAATCCGCCATTTTTTCACAGATTGTGCAAGGCCAACATTGACAGGCACGATTTGAAAGGCAGCGGCATTGAACTAAACTCATGGTAAAACATCATTATGGAATTAAAGATATTTGACACAGCGTCACTGATTATTTTTCACAGCGACCCTTAGAGTGGTGACCCTTACTTGCTTGTAAGGTCACTGTGTTCTGAAGCCTGGCGACGCAGTTTTCGTCAGCCAGTGACTCTTGTTGTGCTTGTTCACCATAACAACCTCTAGGGGTAACCGCTTGAACTAAAAATCTGTGAAAAAATGACGGATAACGTTACTTCACACCTACTGAAGGTTGCGCACTAGTCGATGCGCAATCTATTTATGAATATCATGCTGCAGCCATCAGTTAATTTTATGCATGCCGTTTAAGATTTTTTTTATATTTGGTCTTGTAACCACGTTTTTCACATTGAAACTACTTAACCTCACTGTCATCTTTATGTCTAAACATGTGTCTTGTTAAATCACTTTTATATTTAGCCTTATCATCACAACAAGCATGCGTATGCTTATTAAAGATACTTTTTATTTTGGCCTTGTAATCGCAATGAGCACAATAAAACCACTTAATTGTGTCCACACCTTTATGGATATTTGCATGCCTGATTAGGCTGCGTGCGTGTATGGTACTAAAACTACATTTTTCACATTGAAACAACTTAACTTCACTTTTGTCTTTATGTCTAAGCATGTGTCTTGTAAAATTACTTTGATGGTCAGCCTTATAATCACAACAAGCACAATAAAACCACTTTATATCATTTGCGTCTTTATGAATTCGCGCGTGCTTTTTAATGCTACATTTTCTTTTGGCCTTGTAATCGCAATCAGCACAATAAAACCACTTAATATTATCTACGTCTTTATGGATTATTGCATGCTCGTTTAGGTTGCCTCTGTGTATAGTCTTAAAACTACATTTTGCACATTGAAACCATTTAACTTCACTCTTGTCTTTATGCATAATGATGTGTTTAATTAAACTATTTTTAAATTTGGTTTTGAAGCTACATTCTTCACACTGAAACCACTTAACTTCACTTTCATCTTTATGTCTGAGCATGTGACTTGTCAAATGAACTTTAAATTTGGTCTTGTAGCTACATTCTTCACATTGAAACCACCTAACTTTACTTTCATCTTTATGTCTGAGCATGTGAGGTGTCAAATGGTATTTTCGTTTAGTTTTATAATCGCAATGAGCACAATAAAACCACTTAAATTCGTGTTTATCCTCATGGATTGTTGTATACTGTTTCAGTTTAGTATTAGGGGTAGATTTAGTGCTATTTGGTAAACGATTAAACTTGCTTTGAAAACTAAATTCAAGATTTATCTTCTGGTTCCCGGATTCAAAACCTGAAATGTTTATTTGTTGATATTTCATGCCACAAGTGGTCGTCGCTTCCTCAGCTGATTCAATTGTTGTTTTAATATCAGGGTGAGCTATGATGTCACGAGAAATATTTGAAAAGGTTGGATCTTCATGGAAACTGAAAAGTAAACAAAAAACAATTTGAACATTAAAGAGTTATCGGTTAAACGTTCAACAACAATTTCGCAAGCTCAATTCCATTTTCATCACGAATTATTGAACATAAACGTGTTTGATTTGACCAAAGTCAAAGTGGCGCAAACACAAATAAATAATAACAGCGGTTGACAGTTTTTTTGTTTAAATTTGAGATAAAATAATAAAAAAGTGTTTTAAACATTACTTTTTCCATTAGAGTGGGGAAACGTATATTGTTCCCGAAGTCATTGCGTTAGCAGTTTGTGAGATAAATCTGTATATTAAATTTAGACTTTTATTTGTTATATCAGACATTCGTTAAAAATTGTATTGTAATGTGTTAGTCTATAAAATATTAGTAAAGCAAGTGTCTTTATTTATACTTTGCGTTGTACCTATTAGCTACAATTTTTTGATATTATCGAGTAGAATAGAATAAAATATCTTTATTAATCTAAAAGACTACAAATAGACATCGCCCGAGAACCAAAAACAAATAACATAAATTTACATTTACACTCCAAGTATGCACAATAAAACCAGTTAATTTTATTTAACGTCCTGGTGGGTCATCGCATGCCATTTAATATCTTTTTTATATTAGGTCTTGTAACTACATTCTGCACATTGAAACCATTTAATTCTTGTCTTTGTCTGCACATGTGTTTTATTAAATCACCTTTATATTTAGTTTTAAAATCACAATAAAAGCACCTAATCTCGTTTGCATCTTTTTGAATTAGCGCATGCTTATTAAAATTACTTATACTTTTGGCTTTATAATCGCAATGAGCACAATAAAACTGTCTTTGTTTTTGATAAATAATTTTAACTCTGTATAAAAGTTTTAGTAACTTTATTTTAGAAATAATAACCAAAAATATTGATATTTGCCAATTATTGTCAGTGGTTTTTTTTATCAAGTCTGTTCTGTATTCTTTTGATTTTATATCGTTACTTGGTTACTTGGATGATACATCACGACAGATAGGTAGTCCAGCTTGACAATGACATATTAGTTATTTTGTAACTCGATTTATTTTAAAATAAGTCTTGATATATTATTTAAAGTCTAGAATAAATATTAATAAAGATCTAAACAAAAGATAGAACAAAAATAAAACATGGTGTCAGTTGTTGAAGGACCTAGAGTCCAAAAAAAAAGTGAATGAAAAGCTTGTTTGAAAATTGAAGAAAATTGGATTTCAAAAACTCAAATGCTTTTGAGAGGGGTAATGATTGGTGTTTATGGAAGCAGAAATTCGAAATGATTTTAAAGGCAAGTGGAAAAGAAAATCAATCTGAAGGAGTAACTTTTGTTAACAAATGTAGGTGATGATCTATAATACCTTAGAAGAAGATGAAAATTTAATTAATAGTTTTGATAAACAGTTTATGCCAGCGAAGATAACACCAATGGAAGCGTTTAAGCTTTACAACATAATACAAAAAGAAAGTCAAGATATAAGTAATTATTTCTCAGAGTTAAAGAAACAGCACAAATACAATGGTAACAAGTCATTCGAAGATAGAATGATTAGAGACCAGATGGTATTAGGTATAGACAATAGACAACTTTTTTAATCTTTTCAGCTACAATAATGTAGATAAGACACGTCAAATACAAAAAATATAACATTAAGTGTAAATAATAATAGTGTAAATATTAAAAAAAAATAAAAACGAAAACACATTTACAAGATTTGTATATATATGTAGATAAATATTGAGAACAAAAATTTACCTTCTGCCCAACATGTAGTTTTCAAATTCAATTAAACTATAAAAAGTTTCTTTTAATAAAAGATTTTTGATTTCTTTTTTTAATCTTGGCAGCGAAGTAGTTTGTTTGATTTTATTTGGCAACAAGTTAAAGAATTTGCATCCAAGATAAGTTTTTTTATATACTCATGGTTGTGTTTATGGATGCTGATGTGGTTACGACTACTAGTTGGATAGTTGTGATAAGAACTATTTAATGTAAAAATATTTTGGTGTTGAAAAATGAAAATGAGTAGTTTATATATGTAAATACTTGTTATTGTCAAAATTTTATTATCCTTAAATGCAGAGCGACAAGTACCGTTGTAAGGTATATTGAAAATTAATCTTATAAGTCTCTTTTGACCTACCAATACTCTTTGCACATCCTGAGCACTACCCCATACTGCCACACCATAGGCTAGAGCCGAGTATGCATTAGCATAATACACAGTAATTAGATTTTTTATACTGAGGGAATTTTTAAGTGACTTAATCAGGAAGTAGCATGTATTAAGTTTTGAGCAAACACTACTTATGTGTAAACTCCACTCGAAATGAGTATCGACAATGGTTCCCAAAAATTTTGAGCTATCGCTAACTGGCAAAGATTATATTGAGTTCGGTAGGTTTACGGTTTTGATAAATAAAAGATAAAGAAGTTCAAGAAAAAGTTCTTCGTGAAAAAGATATAACAACCGAACAAATAGTAAATTACTGCAAATCAGTGGAATTAAGTAAATTAAATATAAAGCTTTTGGATAATGAACAAAATGAAGTAAATTTAGTTCGAGAAATAAAGAAGATAAGGTGTAAAAGGTGTCTTTAAATGCCCGGCATATAATAAAACGTGTGCTCTTTGTTAAATGTAGTTAATGAAAGATCATATATTGTTCAAAATTCTTTGGCAAAAAGCTCCGGAGAAACAGAAAATTTTTAAAACCTACTAATTTATCATTTAATTCTCAAGAAAAAAGATTATATGAATTTGAAAGCTTAAATTAGAGTTAAAGAGATAAGACCTGTTTAGAAAAAGCTACACCCTCAACTTCTTCTCATCCAGAAGAAAATAATCTTATGCATCTTATTGAGCAAGATGAGAGCATGAATCTTTTGAATATTTCAATTACTCTGACGAGACTAATAATGAATCTTGCAATTTAAGAGATTATAGTTGCAATTTAGCACAGGATAGTTCGTTAGTGTTTGATTATAACATAACAGCTATGCCATAAATGGGTTAAATTATAATTTTTTACCTAGAAATATTACAAGTAATAATCCTAAATGAACTATTTAATGATTTTAAAATTAATTTCTAAATAAAACATTTTTTGGTTGACTTGTAATTGTCATTTTGTATTTTTGTTATGTGTAAAATAATTAATTGCTTGATTAACTTTATAATAATTTAAGATATAATTACCTATCTCGTTTTATATATATGAAAAAGGAAACGTGTGTTATAAAAGTTATTTTACTTTAAAAAGGTCACGTCTTTGTTTTTGATAAATAATTTTAACTCTGTACAAAAGCTTTTTATTATTATTATTATTATCCATAAGCAGATAGACAGACAACTTTGTCTGATTGACTGCACACTAGTCCCTAACTAGTTTTAACTTGCCAGGTGAGGCCAAAACTTGTCTAATTTATTTTTAAAACTATTTACACTTGGGGCGGTCACGATTTCTTCGGTTAAGCTGTTCCAGTCTTTCACCACCCGGTTATACAGAATGTTTTTTCTGGACATTCGACTCCATCGAAGAGGGTCAAGTTTCAAAGAATGGCCACGAAGTTGAGGGTTTTCATTTCTTTTAAAGTAGTTGATGTCACACGAATAGTACCCACTGAGTATTTTATATGTTTCAATCAGGTCACCACGTTTCCTTCTATTGTATAAAGTTGGCAACTTTAGAGTTCTTAGACGTTCTTCATAGGTCTTGTTTCTCAAAGAAAGTGGTATTTTTGTAAATCTGCGCTGTACCCTCTCTAGAAGGTCAATATCTTTTTGAAAATATGGATTCCAGACTACCATGGCATGTTCTAGAATCGGTCTAATGTAAGTTTTATAAATTTTGATGCACATCCGTTCTGAGATGTTACCAAATGCGCGTCTTACTAGGCATATCATGGAATTAGCCTTCTTCACAATCTTAGCTATATGCGAGTCCCATTTAAGGTCTATGGAGACTGTTACACCTAAGTCACTCTGGTTTTCAACAGTTTTTAGTTCTTTGTCATACAAGAAGTAAGCTAAGTTTGGATTGTTGTTACCGATATGTAGAATACAGCACTTATCAATGTTAAGCTGCAATTTCCACTTTTGTATCCATCTTTCAAGTTCTGCTAAATCTTCCATTTCTAGCCCATGGTGTATGCTTGGGTCGCAGTAAGATTTCATATCATCAGCAAAGAATTTTAAAAGATTTAGCATGTTTGTTGGTAAATCTGCTATGTAGATAAGGAACAGCATTGGAGCAAGTACTGAGCCTTGAGGCACGCCACTTGTCACTGTATTTGTGGTTGATAGATGGTTGTCAATCCTGACCTGGAATGTTCTATTTGTCAAGTAATCTTCTATCCACCTAAGAAGCTTTCCTCGTATTCCAATGTGCTCTAATTTTTTAATCAATCTCTGGATTGGGACAGTATCAAATGCTTTTTCAAAATCGACATATATGACATCAATTGGATATCCCTCATCTTGTGCTTGTGTCCATGCTTCTAGACAATCCAACAAGTTAGAAATTACTGAGCGTCTTGGAAGAAAACCATGTTGTGCAAAGAAACTGTTCTTGTGGTAGTCTCGCAAGAACTTTGTTAGTTCTATTGCAATTGTTCGTTCCATACATTTACAGGCTATAGATGTTAGACTTATCGGTCTGTAGTTTTTTGGAGAGAGTTTGTTCCCTTTTTTATGAAGTGGGATGACTATGGAGTTTTTCCATTCAGGTGGCAGTTTTCCACTGTCTAGTGATTCTGTAAAAACACATGTGAGAATTGGGCAGATTTCGGGTGTGGATTTTTTTAAAAAACACATCTGGAATATTGTCAGCTTTGGTAACTTTATTTTAGAAATAATAACCAAAAATATTGATATTTGCCAATTATTGTCAGTCGTTTTTGTATCGTCTGTATTCTTTTGATTTTATATGGTTACTTGGTTACGTGGGTGATACATAACGACAGATAGATAGTCCAGCTTAACAAGGACATATTAGTTATTTTTTAACTCGATTTATTGTTTAAAAGTTTAAAAATTAATAAATATCGTTAAAATAATAATTAAAGTCTTGATATATTATTTAAAGTCTAGAATAAAACAAAAGATAGAACAGAAATAAAACAAAAACCACTTGATTTGTTTCATTTGTAAGCCGACATGCCGGCAAGCATGTAGTAGTTATTTTTACAGGCCCTTTCCCAGTACAAATATATTTAAGACCTACGTGACCCAAACGTATGGCTAGGATTAAAAAAGTAGACGCTTTTAATAAAAAATGACGTTGACTTTGTTGAATTTGCCAATGCGGTGATTTCACATTGTTAAAATTAGAATTTATTAGGATTTAAATTAAAGAACATTCTTTGGAGGGAAAGCCAGTTACTTGACAGTTTTTTAAATAAATTAAAAGGTATTTATCCTAGGGGAACTGATAAAGGGTGTTTCTAAGCTTAGAAAAGAGGTAGCACTGTGAGCGCGGCACCCATTATCAGTACCCTTAATTTATTCACACCATACGTTGGGGTTCACTTAAAATTCAAAATGCCGGCACGATTTAGAGGCCCTTTCCCAGTACAGATGTATATAAGTACGTGTCTAGAGACCTGTCTAGATAAAACTGTTAAATCAATTTTTGTACTTATTTTTGTTAAACCTGTTAGCTGTTTAACTCATTTTGGGCCAAGGGTAGAAATAAAACTTAAAATTTTTAAAGATTATATTTGAAATATCATCATCATATCAACAAATTACAGTAACACATATGTGGCGTCAATAAAAATAACACCGCTACTTCATGTTTAATATGATATCGGCCATATTTAAGCCAAAAAGTCTCCCATTTCTAATTTTAAAAAAATTTTGGCTGTGTTGCGTATACGCATCAACGGCCATAAATGGGTTAAGGGCAGTGTGGTAATTGATCTTAAAATTACACTTCTCACATTGAAACCACTTAACTTTACTTATGCCATTAAGATTTAGCAGGTGTATAATTATCATAGAAATAGAAAAATAAATAGAAAGGTTGTAAAACTTGCGCAGAGTGGAGGAAATGGGAAGAAATTGAAATGCGCCATTTTTTCATAGAATGAGCAAGACCAACATTGACAGGCACTATTTGAAAGGCAGCAGCATTGAACTAAACTCATGGTAAAACATCATTATGGAGCCAGTGTTTATTATAAAATTAAAGATATTTGACACATTGCTTGTAAGGTCACTGCGTTTTGAATCCTGGTGACGTAGTTTTCGTGACCCAGTGACCCTTGTTGTGCTTGTTCACCATAACAACCTCTAGGGGTAACCGCGTCTACTAAAAATCTGTGAAAAACTGACGGATACCGTTAAGTCATCCCTACTAGAGGTTGCGCAGTAGTCGATGCGCCATCTAATTATTCTTCTATATCTATGAATATTTAGCCGCAACCATCAGTGAATTTTATGCATACAGTTTAAGATTTTTTTATATTTGGTCTTGTAACCACATTCTTCACACTAAAACTACTTAACATCACTCTTATCTTTATGTCTAAACATGTGTCTTGTTAAAGCACTTTTATATTTAGCCTTATAACCGCAGTGAGCACAATAAAACCACTTTATTTCGTTTGCGTCTTTATGAATTAGCGCATGGCTATTAAAGCAACTTTTACTGTTGGTCTTGTAATCGCAGTGAGTACAATAAAACCACTCTATATCGTTTGCGTCCTTATGAATTAATGCATGCTTTTTAAGGCAATATTTTCTTTTGGCCTTGTAATCGCAATGAGCACAATAAAACCACTTAATTTTGTCCACGTCTTTATGGATTAATGCATGCCTGATTAGGCTTTGTGTGCGTATGGTCCTAAAACTACATTTTTCACATTGAAACCACGTTACTTCACTCTTGTCTCTATGTGTGAGCATGTGCCTTGTTACAAGATGTTGATGGTTAGCCCTATAATCACAACAAGTACAATAAAACCACTTTGTATCATTTGCGTCTTTATGAATTCGCGCATGCTTATTCAAACTACTTTTACTTTTGCCCTTGTAATCGCAATGAGCACAATCAAACCACGTAATTTTGTCTACGTCTTTATGGATTATTGCATGCTGGTTTAGGTTGCATCTGTAAATGGTCTTAAAACTACATTTTTCACATTGAAACCATTTAACTTTACTCTGGTCTTTATGTATAATGATGTGTTTAATTAAACTACTTTTAAATTTGGTTTTAAAGCTACATTCTTTACATTGGAACCACTTAACTTCACTTTCGTCTTTATGTCTAAGCATGTGACTTGTTATATTAACTTTAAATTTGGTCTTAAAGTTACATTCGTCACATTGAAACCACGTAACTTCACTTTCGTCTTTATGTCTGAGCATGTGAGGTGTTAAATGATATTTTCGTTTAGTTTTATAATCGCAATGGGCACAATAAAACCACTTAAATTCGTTTTTGTCTTTATGGATTGTTGTATACTGTTTCAGTTTAGTATTAGGAGTAGCTTGGGTGCTAGTTGGTAAAAGTAATTTGCTGTGAAAAGTTAATTCGAGATTTATATTTCGTTTTCCGGATTTAAAACCTGAAATGTTTATTTGTTGATATTTCATGCCACTAGTGGTGGGCCGTTCCTCAGCTGATTCAATTGTTGTTTTAATATCAGGGTGAGCTATGATGTCATGAGAAATATTTGAAAAGCTTGGATCTTCATGGAAACTGAAAAGTAAACAAAAAACAATTTGAACATTAGAGTTATCGGTTGAACGTTCAACAACAATTTCGCAAGTTCAATTCCATTTCAGTCACGGATTATTGAACATAAACGGATTGGATTTGACCACAGTCAAAATGGCAAATCCAAAATAGAGGCCGCTCGGTTGTGATTTTGGTTTGCCATTTCCTTCTCTGGTTTAGAAATGTCAAGTGCTTGTCAGCCGCTGTTTTTGTTTATTAGTTTTTAAAATACATTTTGGTCAATAATTTGTGTCATAACCAAAAACTTCATAGGAGCTTTAGTTTTTGAGATATTTATAAAAAAACTGTTTTCAAGGCTGATATATCATATCACGTGAACTGTGCTAATAGGCTAGCTAGGAGGTATCAGATTCGTCATGTATCCATTTATTTTTTAATAGTTTTGTTATAATCTCTCTAGCGCTTTTTGAAATGAGCAATGTTATTTTTTTTATAGGGGAGAAGAGAACTATTGACTGTTCCAAACTATCATGTAAATTTTGCTTTGAATGTGTAGGAGTAAGTTTAAAAATAGCTAATAGAAAAACTGCCTTGATCGGAGTATACCGTTCAAATTTCTAATATGGATATAATAATTTGACTTCACAAACTCACTCAGTAATAACTAAACTGAAGACTTTAATATTGACAATTTAACCGACTCACGACATAAAACTCAGCTATTTGATCTCGTCAGTGGGTTTGGTTTACATTCTATTTTGCCACATGAACCAACCAGTCTTAACAAATGACTGCTAGTAATTCAATGGATCGAAGAGCTGACCATAGAAGTCAAATAATTAAAGCTAATGCCACTGAAAAGATGACCACTCCACAAGTGGTAGCTTCTTGTGTAGAGAAGAGAATTTTTTCAGAAGAAAACCGGCTTAATTTTAAATTTCAGCTTGAGCTCAATTTTTATGATGACTCACATTACTCATTAGATCCTAATTTAGCCTTTAATTCCTGTTGGTCACACATTTTTTATTATCTAGATATAAGTTATCCTATAAATAGGAAAAAACACTTTCACTCTACTTCAAAAGCCTGGGTTACAGCAGATATTGTTAATGAGAGTCAGGAACTAAAAATTTTGTTTTGAATCATGAAAAATACCAGATCTGTTGATATTGCTGAGCAATACAAAAATGCGAAAAAAGTCTATTCTAACAGCCTTAAAATTGCCAAAAGAGAATTTTTCCAGCACAAAATCATTAATTCCGAGAATTGCAATAAAGCCACATGGCAGGTAGTTAATTCAAATTTAGGTAGAATTAAGCTAAAAACAAATATATCTTCAATCACTTACGAAAACTCAGTAAAAACGGAACCACTAGATATTGCGAACGGTTTTTGTAACTTTTTAGGAACAAGTGTGGAGGAACTTCTTTCAGCTCAGGGTTTTGACAATAAAAACTGCACTGTACCAGAGACCAATTTAAACTCATTTTTCTTTAAACCAGTTGATGAAACTGAGTTTCCACTAAACGAACTAAAAAATAAAAAAGACTGCTCTAATGTAAATGATATACCTCTGTTTATGCTTGAATATATTTGGAGCTCCATTAAAATCCTTTATGTCACATTTTAAATATTTCTCTGCAAAAAGGAATTTTGCTAAAATTGGGCTATGTTGTACCGTTGCATAAGAAGGGAGATCCCGAACTAGCTAGTAATTAAAGATCCATTACTGGGTTTTCGCCTATATCTAAGCTATTTGAAAAAGTTGTATTAAATCGCTTAAGTTCATTTATTGGTCGTTGTGACCTATTATCCCAACATCAGCATGGATTCAGAAGTACTTTTTCTACAATAGGAGCGGCCTATGACTTGTTGCAATTTATTTACGATTCACTTGACTCAAACAAAAACACTCTCGTGATAATTTTAGACATGACTCGAGCGTTTGACTGTATATCTGTAAATGACCTTGATGCAATGGGAATAAGGGGAACTATAAATGATAAATGGTTTAAAAGTACGCTTACTGAAAGGAGAATAGTTGGCGTCCCACAGGGAAGCGTGTTTTCGCCTTTGGTTTTTATTTTATTTATCAATGACATGATTAAATATATACTTAATCGCTGTAAAAATGTCAAAATCCTTTACGCAGATGACTGTAAAATTACGAATTTGGCAGAAAAAATAGAAGAAATAGAATACTTCAGCAACTATATCCTAGCTTTGTTTTATGAATGGTGTGAGATAAACAGACTGCTCGTGAATACCACATACATAATATTCCAATACCCGCGGTAAAACATGAGGGCCTGGGGTCTTTAAGCAAAAAAGACCTGATTGGTTGCTTACAAAGACATATGCATATTATTTCCATATAGTACGTATTATTACAATACCTACGGTACCTTACGATGCAGAATACAAACATATTTGAAATAGCAATATCAATGGGTATAAGTATATCCTTTTACGCATGAATATTATTTTACTCTTGTATTCGTTACGTCAAATCATCGGCGTTGACAAAAACTCTATTTATGTAAATATGGTATCTGTGCATTTTTAGTACCTTTATTTCTGAATGTTTGCATCAATCGCCAACCATTGTGTAAATAGGTCACAGGGAGTATTGGAATATTACGTAACTCATCTTTTTTGCAATTTTAAATCTTAAAAACTTGCTTACTACCAAAAAACTTTTAAATGTGTCTACTCACTAGCCCACAGTCACCTAAAATATCTAGTGCTTTTTTGGGATCAATGTACAAATTTTGATAGAATTCTGATCCGGCAGAAAAAATTGTAAGACTCGTCTTGAGGCCAAACTCTTAAGAAACATGCAAGCCCATTTTTTAAAGAGCACGGAATTTTAACAGCACCTTCTGTATTACTCTTTAAGTCAGCACTATTTGTAAGGAAAAATTTGAGCAAGTTTCCATTAGCAAATACACAGCATGAACATAACACAAGATCCCAATCCAACATATTAATACCACAACATACCTTACACTTTATACAAGAAGTCCATACTGTTTTTGTGGTACAGTTTACAAAAATATCACTAAGGCTATTAAAAGGCAACCTAGCCTAAAAAAATTTAAACTGGAACTAAAAAAATACCTTTCAGACAAATCCTTTTGTTCTGTCAGAGAGTTTTTGAATCTTGGAGGTCAATAAACAAATTTTGTCATTTAATTTAAAAAATACTAAAATAATAATAATAATGATTGTGTTACATTCAAGTTTAAATTTAAAGTTTAGTACCTACATACATATGTAAATTATAGGTATGTGCTATGGGTACACCTGTAGTTATATCATTGATTTACTAGTATTAGCTACTTTATTTTGTTAACCTGTTTTCTTTTGTCTATACATTTTCTTATGTAAATTATTTAAGACAAATAAATAATTTGAAATTTGAGTAAATTACAATTTTGTTTTTTTATTATTTTATCTAAGGGATTTGTCTTTATCAGTCTGCCAAGTTTTAGCTTTCTAGCCTTTTAGGATGTTTTGTAGAATTTAAATGATCTATACATGAGTGTCAGTGGCAAATTCATTGTTTGTACCTACCTAGCCCGCGCAGCAATGGCTAGAGAAGGTACTGTTTTCTAATTAAAAAAAAAATTCATATAACGCCGAAGATATGTTTGGGTGTATTTGGACCTAATATCGGTATGACGTGTATCTAAAATGCTCATTTAACCTAACTCTATATAATAATAAAATATACTATATTATTCTGCAAATGACTAGTATAATTTTATTTCTTGTTGGTTGAACAGTTTTGTCCAGCGGTGCGAACTAGTAGTGATATTGCATCCTTCTAGCTCGTTCCCACGATGCCTAGTAACTATCGACCCATTTTTTTCGTATTGAGTGAGTAACTATGTGTAGTCTTTATCAATATTTAGGTGTTATCACGCAATTAAATTACAGCAATTGGTCTTGTCTCTGCCTGACCTCTCTTTGGGTCCTGACTTCCAACATCCTTTACGGGTTTAGATTGGTTCGAATCGTATCTGAATTATCGAAGCCAGTCGGTTGTTAGTGCAGGTTTTCGCTCGTCTCCTTAAAAAGTCGACTGTGGTGTCCCTCAAGGATAAGTTTTAGGACCCCTATTGTTTCTCTTATAATATTATATAAATGACCTCGTCCGTTTAAAAATAACTGGAGAATTCACATTGTTTGCTTATGATACTTCGGTTACATTACATTAGGGAAACAAATTACCCAAAACCTAATTAAAATTAAAAACTGGGGCAATGCCAATAAACTTTGTTTAATAATGATAAAACAAATATCATGGGCTTCTAATGTAACATACAAAACAATAACTTAGGAGATGATCCACTACAAACCAAAGATGTGTCTAAGTTTCTTGACTTCCATACTGATATTCAATTAAATTTCAATGAGCATATATTTAAAGTAAGAAACTTTCATCTAGTAGAGTAATGGGTATTTCAATAAAAAGCTGCAAAAAGGGTATATTTTTTTATATTTGGGATGGTAGTAGCTAACATCAAAAGCTAAATTTTCAATCCAAGATGGCGGCTGCCAAAGTTAGGAAAAAAAAATAATTCCCTGTTTTAAGACAAAATAAATTAATTTGGATAAACTTACTTTAAGTGAGACCTACTTAATTTAAAAATGTAAAAAAAAATTACACCTGTCACTTTAAAACAAAATGGCGGCTATATTGAAAAAAAATCGTTTTCCTTCGATATTTTATTTATTTTTTGCGCGATATTTATTTTTAATACCGCATATTAAAGCCACTGACCAGCTCTTTAAACCTAATGACAAAAAGTTATTAGTTTCCCAGCCGACACAAATATGGCGTTTAATATGTCAAAAATAAAAGAGACCTTTATAACCTGTAGACCAAATTAAATAAAAAAAAAAATTTTTTTGGATTTTATGAATAGTAAGTCAACTTTTGTAAAATTTTTAAAAAAATTACAATTTGACATTAAACATTTTAAGATAGCGGCCGAAGTTCAGATAAAAAAGTTATTTTTTTGTTCTTGTTTGACAGAACTAGTATTGCCGTGTAATATATCGATTTATACTAAATAGGGGTCGCCGATTTTAAATATTTCATTATAAATGACACATGTCTATCATTAATCAAGATGGCGGCGTACAAAATATAAAAACAACATTGTCTTCTTGGTTTGGTAATTTTTTTTACCAAGGTATGTAGTTTCATATTACTCTTAATTAGTTTTAGGTCATAATGTACAAGAACAATATAATTTATTTATTTTTTAAAGATGGCGGTCGAAAAAGTAAAAAAAATACATTTTTGTTTATTTTTTCGAAATTTAACAAAAAAACTGGAAAAAACAAGACATCTCGGTAAACAAAACACAGATATTTTAAAAATGTCAAAAAAGTTGACATATGTCACGTACCGGGTGATTTGATTGAATTGACCATATTTTACTTAATAGCTATCTCCGTTAATATTAATCTAACAGTAACGTTTAAATAAGCAGAGTTAAATAATTTTTTCTAAATCATCTCAGAATCTGATGTCAAAAATGACATATGTCATACACTTGTCAAACTTTTGACATATGGTTTATTTTTTTAAATAAAACACCCTGTTTATAATTTTTTTAGTTGATAAGACTCGTTTTTCTGATTTCAAAAATATATAATATGTTGACATTTAGACCAGCCGTTATTGAAATATTTGCATTTTAAAAACCTAAATAAACAATAAGGATGTTGCCATTTTGTTAATGAATAATTTTAAAAAAGCAAATATTTCAGCAACGGCTGGACTAAATCTCAACATATTATATATTTTTAAAATCAGAAGGAGCCCTATCGATTAAACATTATATACAGGGTGTTTTGTTTAAAAAAATAAACCATATGTCAATAGTTTGACAAGTGTATGACATATGTCATTTTTGACATCAGATTCTGATGATTTAGAAAAAATTATTTAACTTTGCTAATTTAAAAGTTACTGTTAGATAAATATTAACGGAGATAGCTATCAAGTAAAATATGTCAATTTATTCAAATCACCCGGCACGTGACATATGTCAACTTTTTTGACATATTTAAAACATTTGTATTTTGTTTAACGAGATGTCTTGGTTTTCTCAGTTTTTTTTGTTAAATTTCGAAAAAATAAACAAAAATGTTTTTTTTTACTTTTTCGGCCGCCATCTAAAAAATAATTAAATTCTATTTTTTTGTACATTACAGTTTAAAACTAAGATTAATATAAAACTACATATCTTGCTACAAAGATTTACTAAACCAAAAAGATACTGTTGTATTTATATTTTGACCGCCGCCATCTTGGATAATAATAGACATATGTATAAATCAATATATTACACGGCAATACTAGTTGTGTCAAACAAGAAAAAAAAAATACTTTTTATCTGAACTTCGGCCGCCATCTTAAAATGTTAAATGTCAAATTGTAACTTTTTATAAATTTTTACAAAATCTGGCTTACTACTGATAAAATCGAAAAAAATTTTTTTTCAAAATTTCATTTGGTCTACTTTTATTTTTGACAAATTAAGCGCCATCTTTGTGTCGGCTGAGAAACTTATCATTTCATTTAAGCAGGTTTCAAGAACTGGTCAGTATCTTTAATATGAGGTATTAAAAATAAATATCGCACAAAAAATAAAGAAAATATCGAAGAAAAACGATTTTTTTAAAAATATAGCCGCCATTTTGTTTTGCAGTGACAGGTGTAATTTTTTTTACATTTTTAAATTGAGTATATCCCACTTAAAGTAAATTTATCAAAATTAATTTAATTTCTCTTAAAACAAGAAAATAATGTTTTTTCTTAACTTTGGCAGCCGCCATCTTGGATTCTGAGCCAGAAAATCGGGGATCCTCGAATGAAAATTTAGCTTTTGGTGTTAGGTACTACTATGCCAAATTGTGGCCAATTAAAATGCGTTGGGTGACATTTGTGGCAAACTAAAAGACGTTGCCGCCATTTTGTGACACTGTAAATAGAACAATAACGCTGTGCCAATTTGTGACACTAAAATCAAATTACTGAATAATTAAACAAATATCTGGAAGCAGAACTGTATTTTCCAGCTAGGTAAAACATTGATATGCCTGGTAACTTTTATACAGTGGAGAAGGGGGGGTTCAGAAATAAGAAAATTTTAAGCGCCACAGTGTTTTAATATCAATGTTTTACAAAGAAGATCTTAATTAAAATACAGTTCAACCCAAACGTTGTAGCCAAACAATGAAACTCCACTTACTTCCGAGGCTTCCAGAGTATTTGTGTAATTAAGAATAACCAAAAAAATTGACTAATAAACAAAATAAAAATCTAAAAGATTCCTAAATGAATCAAAATGACACAAATAGAAAGTTCCTTATAGGTAGATGCACATTTGCAACAGGTCACAGTGTACCTACATTTGAGTCAGTGGTGTAAGACTCACTTATATAAATGATTGTTAAAAAAAACACTTCCAAAATCATTCCGTCATAGGGGAGATCTGGACCAAATATCTGCTGTCATCATTCTACGTTGGGTAGAATGAGACAGACAGCAACCCAGTCCGAGATCTACCCCATGAAGTAAAGCAACGTAAGGAAACCGCTAAAAAAATATAATCTCATCTCTCTTTTGTCTCTGCAAAGTTGGTCAATTGGGCTGTACAAATAACACAAAGATTTAGTTCATCTTGTATAATTCAATGGTAAAATCAAATAAAAAAAATACCGGAAACATAAAAAAAAATAAATGAAATGGATGTAAACAAGGGCCAAAATAGCAAAGCACTTTAAATTTCACAGAAAAATTATCTTAAATATACCGCAAAATTGGGGCTATGACGTCATACCTTTATCTTGCGTTCACAAGAAGTGTTAAAATTATATTTAAAAAGTTATATGAAAGATTATATCTAAATGTTGCTTGCTCCTACCTTGGTCCTTTAATTATTTCTTTTATAGTTACGGTAGATGGGTTCCCTAGAGTGTTGTATAGTTCCTCGCTGCTCCATCGGTCCCAGTTCTGCCGCGCCTCCCCTCGTGCTTGCTTAGCACATGGTGCTAGGGCAGCAAATGGTGGTCAAAATGTTGTTGGATTTTGCTCGAGCGTGAAAACCCTGTGGAAAATTAAATGTTTCAGTTTCCTGGAATTCGTCTGTTTTGCACGAAGTTCCCCTACACCGAGTAACTTAAATCGAGAACCCCATGTCGACTCAATAAAATAAAGTAGATTTAAACAGATGAACTAAAATAATCCTAACGTACCTTTCCCAGGGTTACAATGCTACACCCGGCTTCACACCAGCGTCCAGCACAACTGTCCCAGTGATGGATTGGACAGGGCTGTAGACAAAGGAGAAAAACAATATATAGTTTTTATCCAAAACGTGGTATTAAAAAAATATAAAAAAAAACTCCAAAAATTCCCCACGTCTTTTGTCGAAAAAGTACATTTCACACGAAAAATAATTACAATTTGGGAGGCAAATATTATCTTGAAGAGTCCTCAAATATTAAAAAAATAAAATCGAACTTACCACTGCTCTTTCCGTAGAAACGGGGTAGGCCGCCTTAAATCCCTCTCAGAGGGTGTAAGCGTCACTTAAGAGTCGCCTAAACACGACGGCTCACAGTTATACCGTCTTTGGTATAATTTGCAACTACTGCAGTGCCATTAAGTGCCAATAACCACAAAAACAATGGCGACACCAATAGACGGCCACCAGCCCAGCCAAAATTCTTTAGGAAAGAGACAAGATACTTTGTCGAGAACACAAAAAGAATGAAGTTGCCGGAAATCGTTTCTAGATTTGGTGGGGACAGTACACAGTACCAACCAAATTTTCCCGGTTAAATTCAAATAAGAATGCAAACGCATTTATAAAAAAACGCTCTCGCCGAAAAATCAGTTTCGGTTTAGGAGCCTGGAGAAAAAAAACCGCGGTTTTCAAACTAACCAATGATGAAATACACTAATACTTCCGTACCCTGCGCATGAGGTGTTGACGGATCTATTTCCACGGTTGAAATTTTTATAACAAGGACATCGAGACACCCTCCATACATAGACCGAACATTTGCCTACCGGACCCCTGCCAACATAGCAAGTAGGAGGAAAATAACCAGCCGGACTATAAGAAGCTCAGCATTGAAACCATCAACTGTAAAATCAATTACTGGAGATCAGAGCATGCATCAAACCCAGGAATATTCGAACACTCAACCAATTCCCACATGAGTAAAGCTATACTAAGTGTAGAATTTAGTTACAGTTTTAGTCAAAAGTTTCCTTTGCTCTTCAGATATGTTTTCTCTAAGATTCATATGGTTTGACGCCATTTTTGTAAAACATTTCTACATTAATAAAGTTGTTTCTGAACTTGAACCTAAAAATACACATTGAACCACTGCTTAAACCCGGCCTAAGAATGTTCAGATGTTAAGTTTGCTCACCACTAGCTAGCTCTACACAACCTTCCAATCCGACTGAGTTAGCTATTAACTTTATATAACTATGATTATATATAAATTTATATAATATAAAAATACGATTTTGTTTATTCTTTTAGTCCTGGTTTTTATCCCTCGTTTATCTCCCATTTACAAAAGTGCATAACTCGTATTTATTTTATCTTCTCCTTATCAAATTAATAAAGATATCAAAGGGGCGGAGCCTCGGTTGTTCCTGGTCGAACCGTGAACCCAAATATATTTTCGTGCTATCAAAACTAGCTAATCCGTGAAGGATATGAGGTTCGGAAGAGAAATGATTGTCCCGAATATCCTCGAAAATAAACATAAGCGAATGAAATGTTCACCTAAATGTTTTCTTCCTGTTACACCATTTGTGATGCGGCAACGCCGCCATTCCCCAGCAGAACAGCTGTTTATTTTCATGAACGTTAAAGAAAATTTTACAGATAAACAAAACAATCAAAAGTTTTTATGTGATTTTTCCCGAAACCTGTGATCTCAAGTTCCAATTACGATGTCCAGATAATGCGATGTGCGCAGTGTCCACAGTAATTCGATGGAATGCCTCCTTTTAAGGTAACTTCCTGGACACTATATAACCTCCAAACCTAGCTCTATAAAATACCCTTAATTTGTGTACAGAAAGACGAGTCGAAGAGCCTTGATTATTTACCTAAATAAACAAATATGTAACGTTGCCTTAAACGTAAAAATGACACGTTACAAAATATAAAAAAATATACCCTTTTTGCAGCTTTATTTTACAAATTTACTCTACTAATCTGGGTGCTTTGCGGTTCGATCTGCAAAAACCGAATTAAGCCCCGAGATTGCCAGATCTGTGTACTTTGCCTTGGTTGAGTCGCAGTTGAGGTACGGCTTTCCATTTTGGGGTTCTGCATATCAGTATATCAGAATCTTGCAGGACACATTTTAAAAATCAGAGAATCCTAACACTAACATCAATTTATATACTCGAAACCGCTACACTTGTTTTCAAAAATTTTAGAAATGTTCGGAAAACTGATCAGCCACCCACGCGTCAAAACTTAAATTTAAGGGCGCCTCTGCCTATTCCAAGAACTACCCTGGTCCAGAAATCATTCATTTATGAAGGTAGAAAGGTGTTCAACCACATACCATTGACAGTCAGACTTGCGACATTCATCAAACAATTTAGAAACAAGTCAAAAAGTTTCTGCTTGACAAGCCATATTCACTGACTGAATATTATGATAGTCAACTCAGATAATTTAAATTGTTGCCTTCAGGCTAAGGACACTCATCGTAAAGGCAAGCTTTATAGGAAGCGAAGCAACTATCTAATTTTCTATTTCTTAGTTATTATTACACAGTCTGAAGGTACCTTAACTATATAAATTATGTAATTAGAAATAAAGTTATGCTACAGCAAAGTACCTAGAAACTCTATTATTATTAAATAGATCTTTAGACTGTGTCAAAACCACATTTTTAAAATAAGAACGAGCCGCCAATGTGAAACCGAGGAAAACATGCCAAGTGCCAAGAATTATAACCCAAAAATAGAAAATCAAAGTCAGGCTTCGCTACCTGTAAAGCTTGCTTTACGATGAGTGACCTTACTTCAGGCTCTATCGATTGGCTCTTCTGGTATTTGTTTTATTTTAAAAATTATGTCGTGATTGTAATTATTGCCTCAAAAAAAAAAATATATTTTGTTATATTGTTTTAATATTTTTAAATCTAGAAATATGTGATTTTAAGGGTCTTGATTTTAAAAATGTGATATTTTCTTCTTTTGTGATTTTAATATTTGTGTGTCATTGTTTTATCTAGTGATTTATTTACCTTATTATTAATATAAACCTACTATTTTTTTATTAATACTTTAGCTTTGAATTTTTTTTTAAATAAAGTATATTTGATTGATTGATTTGTGCTCAGAAATGCAGTATATGGGCAATAATGTCACTAAAATAGTTCCTACCAGGAGTAGAACGACCTCTATCTTTGAAAAACCTGCTGCACTTTTTCACAATCACCATTATCACAAAAACTCTTTTCGCGCACTAGTTAAAGTCTTGTTTGGCAGGGTCGCCATGCAATGTTCTCAGTAGGGAGGTTCGAATAAAAGATATGGAACGATCAAATCGTATGAAGATCTATACTATAAGTAAATAATAATTATTTAACAATAAGTAGCGTAGGTATACAGTCTTTTAAAGCACCCGTACAGGCCGATTATTTTAAAATGGAACACTATTTATAAAAAATTTAAAATCACTATTAAGGTAGTAAGATGTACTCTTTCTGATGATAATGGTTTTGAGGTCCTAACCTTACAGGAAGTGTCAAAACTGCTTGTTTTCCTTCATTTCTGTGTCTGATTTCTTCATCTAAACTATCGACATTAGTGATGTGCACTCCCAGATATTTGTACTTTTTGGATTGTTTTATCTGATGTTGTTGTTTCAGGATAAGGTCCTGTTGCTCCCCACCAATGCACATATATTGTCAGGAATGAAAATTACCCTTGACTGTGCCACTGTACGAAATGGTTGGAAAAACGATAAGCGCAAAACATGGTTTCGCCTCCTTCCACAATAATAACCTTCTAGGTTCCACCTACCAAACCGCAGGTTAATGTGTGAAAAACTACTAAAAAGTGAAGAGTGGGAGTTGTAATGGTTAAGCGTGGGGATACACCAAGTAGAGAGAGGGTTTTCCTTTCGAAGTGATTGGCTCTGGAAAAACTGTGAGATAAGAAAGTGTTATTTTGGGTCCTGTTTGTTTTATAGGTCATAAGAAAAGTCTTGTAACAATTTGTAAATTGCAACAGAGTTTTATTTTGTATTCATTAAAGTTTTTAACGTTATTACAACATATTTATTTTATACACACAAGAGATCTACTACGGTACCCTCGTTTAAGGGTTTGATTTCAAAACAAAATCGTACCTGACATAATCCGTTCCGTTTTCTGAAGATTTACCTCCAGCCCCCACTTATCGTATTCTGCAATTAATTTACGGGTCATATATTCCAATTTGTCGTAATCTGGAGCCAGGCCTATTTGATTATCAGTGAAGCAGAGAATATACAGTACATAAACGTTCAGTGGTATTCCTATCACACTTTCTTTACTATGTTTTTAGGGCTTGTTCTAAATAGGTCTCAAAGTTGGTGACAAGCAACAACCCTGTTTAAGACCCTTGTTGTTGTTAAACCCCTTTGATAATCTCTCAGACCTTTCTTCAGAGCAGACATAGTGGTTCAAAAAAATTTTTTTGCGATTGTCGTGTAAAACCAAGGTCTTTATACTTTTACACAGGTTATCTACAGAATTTGAAAGGTCATTGACCCTGACTGGCCAACTGTAATTAGATTAAAAAATCTAGGTCACCGGCTTGTAAGCAACCCGTGTAAAAGTATAAAGACCTTGATGTAAGACTATGTTTTTTCCTTTGAAAAATGGGAAATGATTCACGTAAAACATGAGGTTTGTGAAAAAATGTCCGAGTGAAGTACGGGAGTGCCATTCCATAGGTAAGTACTTGTATTTTTTTATATATATATTTATCGGTTTCACAACGTTCTACGTCTTCCGATACCCAATCTCCACTCGTTTCTGTTTGCCCATAATTCATCATCTAGGCCTCTTATTCTTATTTCACTATCTATTCCTTCTCTCCAGCTTCTCCTCGGCCTTCCTCGTTTTCTTCGGCCAGTTGGTTTCCATTGTAATATTTGTTTAGGTAGTCTTCCATCATCCATTCTTTGTACATGTCCGTACCACACCAGTTGTTTTGTTCTTATATCATCCACTAGAGTACGTTCACCCACTGTCATAATTTCTCTTATTCTTTGATTGGTAACTCTTTCTCTTTTTGATTTCCCTGCTGCTCTTCTCCAATAGTCCATCTCCGTAGCGGAAAGCATTTTTTCTGTTCTATCTTTAATTGGCCATACTTCTGAGCCGTATGTAATAATACTTTTAACAATGGTGTTATATATAAGCTTTTTGTTATGTTTTGATATACTCTGGTCCCAAATTATTCCATTTAATAAAGTTATTGCTTTTCTTCCTTGTACGTTTCTATCTTTTATAGCTTTGTCTAGTGTTCCGTCAGCTGTAATTTTTAGACCCAAGTATTTATACTCATCACAGGACTGAATTCGCTGCCCAGTATTTAAGATTAGATCCTGTTTCGTTCCACCAATACACATATACTCTGTCATTGATATTAACCTCTAGTCCCCACTTATTGTACTCTTCTATTAGTTTTCGTGTCATATATTCGAGGTCGTCATAATCCTGAGCCACCACTATCTGATCATCGGCGAAACATAAAGTATACAAGGTGGTTTCATCCAACGGAATTCCCATGTTTTGGCATTTTCTCTTTCAGACTTTAAGGACCTGTTCCAAATATATCTTGAAGAGCGTAGGCGAGATACAGCAACCTTGTTTAAGACCTTTATTTACTTGAAAGCCTTTGGTTAGTTTTGCTTTTATTTTAACTTTTGCCTTGCTATTGGGGTATAACTCTTTGATGGCCTTAATTAGTTGTACGCTTATGTTTGTCTTTTCCAACGCTTTCCAAAGTAGATTTAGTGGTATACTATCATATGCCTTCTGCAAATCTACGTAAAGCAGATGGAGCTCTTGTCCGTATGCCATTTTCTTTTCAATAACTTGAGTTATACAAAAGAGATGATCTGAAGTCGATCTACCCGCCCTGAAACCAGCTTGTTCTTCTGCCTCCATATCTTTATATTCGCTCTCCACTTTATTTTTTATTATTTTGCCATATATTCTGCTTAGCGTACTAGTTACAGATATACCTCTATAATTGTCACATATATCTTTCCTTCCTTTTTTGTGTATTGTGGATATATATGACGTTTTCCACTCAGTTGGTACTACAGCTCAATTTAAATATCTTTGGAAAAGATTCCGTAATCTCCAAAACAATTCTTCAGTGCCATATTTAATAAGCTCAGCTGGGATATTTCCGGGTCCGGCAGATTTACCGCTTTTTAAGGTTTTGCACACGTTTTTGACCTCAGATATTGTGAGGGGTACTGGAGATCCCATCGTTCTAATGATATTGTCTCTTTCGTCTTCCTTGAATTCTGCTCTATCTTCAGTTAAAAGTTTTTTAAAATGCTCATCCCATTCTTTGTCTGGTATTGGTGAAATAATATCTCTGCATGTTTCTTTTTTGATCGATCTTATAGTTTTTCAGCTTTCGGTACTTCTCCTACCTCCTAAGTAAGAATCTATTTTCTGGCACTTTTGCATCCATGATTGATTTTTCTTATCACTGATCATTCTTCTCACCTTTGATTGCGCGATTCTGTATTCTTCTCTGCTTCTATCTGTCTTTTGGGATAAGTATGTGTGATATAATTTCCTTTTTTCCTCTATTTCACTTTCAATCTCAGCATCCCACCAGTATGGTTTTGTTCTTTTTTTATAATTTGTTAATAAAGTTTAGTTAGTTTATATATGTCATTAAACCTTCATTCTGGTGTCCATAATAAATCTTAGAAAAATAAATTTAATTCGAATTTAATAAATTTTCACCCAATCAACTATCAACCTTTAAATTTGTGACAATTGTCAAATAATGTAGTGACGTAACGGAGTATGTTCCAAAACCACCAAAACTGACGCATGCGCAGTTACCGAGATCCTGGCAACCCGAAAAAGGAACACTGAGAACTAAAGGGGGTCCTGGCTTCAAGTATGGCGTGGAAGAATGCATGGGTATTCTCAAACTTTTGTACATTGGGGAACCCTAAAGCTTGTTTTTTTGTAGGGAATCCATCCCTATCCTAAGTACTTAAATATAAGACATAATAAACGTGGAATTTCGTACCCGTGAATTTAAAAATCAAACAAGTTTCGTGGCTAATCGGGCAAAAAGGAGTTAGATGGCGCCTCTTGCTATAGTTCGCTCACTAATTACATTTAATTAGAGACAAAACCGTCTGATTAACTTCGCAAGATTTGTCACATTGAGCAGCAGTGTTCTGAGGAGTCCCATAAGGACGAAACGGTTAACTGTCAACACTTATTAGGTGTCCATTAGATCTTGGACCCCCGTGAGGTTAAGCTTTCAGGCTACCCACGGAAAAATATAAGGGAAACAAAAAAACTCCTTTTTTCCCGATTAGCCACGAAACTTGTTTGATAAGACATAATGTTTAGATTTGTATAAAAAAAAATCGACATTAGCACTAATTTTTTAGCTTCCAAATAAAAAGTAAATAAAAAAATTTAAGAAATAAGTAGGTACGTAATATATTATTAACTCGGAAATAGTAAAAACACTAAAAGTGTTAAAAAATTTTGATATATTTTTTTAAACTTTATGCGATGGATGGGCTTGTTTGTTGGAAACAAGTTTCTCAATATGGGGTTCAATGTTTGAAAGTCGTATTCTCTCTCGTAATTTAAGTTGGGCTCAAAACTACAACAAAGTAGCCGCATTCAAAATAGTTTTAAGGTTTCCATCCAGGTTTTTACGACCAAAAAAGCTTCTATTAATGTTTAAATATAGGCTAAGATACAGTGTGGCCATGTAACATTAGCAATATGTGTGAATTTATTGATTTTTTAAGAATTAATTGTTTTAATGAGCTATTTAAATTTATTTTAAAGAATTAGATAGATTTTTGTACATATTTAAAGGCCTCTGAATAATAAGGAAAATAGGTAATATTAGCTTCATATTTAATAATCAACAAAAAACAGAGTATTGATATTGATAATCATTTAGAGTTTTTTATTCAAGTTAGAGTTTGATGAGCCTTTTCGACTGAGACTGAGAACGGACTGCGAACCCAATCAAGATCCTCTTCTTGCCTTGGGAAATATTCTTTGATTGAATTGAACTTGCAGGTTCTGAAGATAGTTGGTTACTTCAGAAGTAATTTCTGCTGGTAATGGACTCTTTGACTCAGACACAAAATCATGCAGTGTTGGAAAGCACTCAGTCACTCCTCTATTTAGACAAGATTCCCAAAACTGTATTTTATTTAACATAGCCTGGATTTTGTCATGTAGTGAGATACCTATGACAGAAGTTCCCTAAAGTGGGAAGTTTAATTCATTAAAGCTTGAAAAAATATCCGCAAGATATTTCAAACATTGTAGCCACTTGACATCAGTTATTATTCATGACAATTGAAATGAAGAGTCATTAAGAAATACCATCATTGACTATCATCTCATTTCGCAGAGTAAGCAGATGATTGGCCCAATTCCCAAACTTTCTTTACTCTACTAAGAATAATTATTTTATTTACATCATGACACTATTGACTATTTCATTTTTGGGTGATACCACAAATATTTTTTGATTTTATTAACTTCTTGCGGAACCCCAATTACCGCTTCGCGGAACGCTGGGGTTCCGCGGAACCCAGTTTGACAATTGCTGCTCTAAGGTATTTGGGTAAATTTGGGTTAAAATAAAATGAAAAAACACTTACTGAGATAAGCTATCAGCCAACATAAGTTCTTCCTGCTTAATTTCCTCTTCATTCTTCAATTCAAAATCAATTGGTTCCGACTTCACGTTGGTCGAAGACAGTATAGCATCTGGGTCTATAAATCTGTAAAATAACAGCACTTATTTTTTGCTCCGCAGAAAAATTTAAGATTGATCTTGTGTTCAATATACGGCCATTCCACGTGTAAATCACGGGACAATCAGAAACTAATGATAGTTCAAAATATACTGGGTGATTCAAAAGTGAGCGGCATTCTTTCGGAAGCGGGCATAAAAATAAGGCAAAAAGTTCCTATTAATATGGGTCCGAAAATGCTTCCTCAGGGAGCTACGCCTAGGACACTTAAACGAATAAAATTCACTCTAAATTATTTAATAAAATATTAGTAAATATGTGTTTTTTATAAGGGTAATGAATATTCATTTTCATTAAAAAAATATTCAAATGCGATTTTCTCGTAAACGGTACGCTCTATCGAATTCAAGTAAGAGTATCTTTTTTACGTAGAAAGCTAATCGCAACAAGCTAAAGAATAAAAGCAATAGGGATGTTTTTAATAGTTTTTACTCTTACCCTCCCCTGCATGTGCCCACAGAGTAAAATTTTAAAATTTTGAATTTAGAATCTTATTTACCATGAAATTTTTATACAGTACACCAATTTTCAAAATTTAATTATAAAGGGTTTTAAAGTATCAAGAAAAAAACGTCTTTAAGGTGTCCTATTCAAAGGCGCGTAGCTCCCTAAGGAAAATGTGAAGGATCGGTTAAAAAACTATGAATGCATTGAGTTGTATAAGGCCCTGAAAGGGCCTAAAGACCAAAAGACAAGGCATTTTTTGTCGACCCTATCTAATTTGATTTCTATGTGCAGGTATTTTTTATACAATAAAAAAATAGACAAAAATTATTGAAGTTGTGAAATGGAAAGAGATAGACTGATTCTTTCATGCTAATAACACCCTAGATAATATATGGGTACTTTTATCTCTTTCACACTCTTAGTATAACTGCGAAAGAAAAGCAGCTGGCTAATTTTAATCCACCTGCCGTATTTGGAGTGATTCAACCTGCTTGTCGTGTTTTACAGGGAAAACTGGTGTTCTGTGATGAGCAATGTTGTCTAACTACGGAAGAGAATGTTTTTGAGTTTCCTGCGCGAATTTAGAAGTAACTATTTGAGTTCAACCATGGTGCGAAATTGTTTTTTGTGCAAAAGAAGAAAAAAATCTATGAGAAAACAACATTTCATGAGTAAGTCGTCTTGACGGATAGTTTTTGGTGAAAAAACGAGAAAGTTCAGTAGCGTCACGATAGATAGTTTTTTCTGCGGCCGTGCAATTTTACCCTCACACATTTTAATTCAGAAAGTGTCACTTTGCCGCACTCATAAAGATTATTTTTTATTAATAATTTGTTTATATCTGGGCGCCGCCAACTCGACGCCGCCAACTGTGCGCGGCCAAGTCGGCGCCGCCAACTGTGCGCGGCCAAATCGGCGCCGCCAACTGGGCGCCGGACTAAAATATTATTTTTTCGATAAAATGTGCAGATGAAAAATAAAATAGATATTATATTATTATTATGCTAAAACATCTTTAAAAAATCCTAATTTTCTTGAAATTTGGTTTTGTTAGTTAGACTTAAAACCATTAAGGTGAGTGTTGAAATTTGGTAGGTTCTGGTAACCTGATAACATAAAATTTACGTTTTTGATTACAAGAATAGCGGATCCTTAATGGCGGATTTCTTTATTTTTAAACCGATTTGTCTCAAGCTTGAAAGTTTACAGTGCTTGAGATCACTTAATAGAGTTTTATCCGCAAACTTCTAAGAAATTCAAAATGGCGAATCCATTATGGCGGATTTCTTTACTTTTAAACCGATTTGTATCAAACTTTAAAGTTTGCAGTGCTTGAAATCACTTAATACAGTTTTATCCTCAAACTTAAAAAAATAAAATGGCGGATTTTCTTATTTATGTACTGATATGTATCAAATATAGAACTTGGCTGTGTTTTAAGTCGCTGATTATGATTTTTTACTCAAAATCATAAAAAATTCAATATAACGGATCCAAAATGTTGGATTTCTTTAATTTTAAAGCGATTTCTCTCAAACCTAAAAGGTTGCAGTGCTTGAGATCACTTAATACAGTTTTATCCTCTAAACTGAAAAAACATTTAAATCGCGGATTCAAAATTACGGATTTTCTTATTTATGCACCGATATGTATCAAATATAGAAATTGGCTGTGTTTCAAGTAGCTGATTATGATTTTTGACTCCAACTTATAAAAAATTCAAAATAGCGAATCCAAAATAGCGGACTTTCTTATTTACTAACCGATTTGTCTAAAACTTAAAAGATTGTATTGCTTAAGGTCACTTAATACATTTTGACTCAAACTTAAAAAAATCAAAATGGCGGATGCAAAATGGCAGACTTTTCCATTTATGAATCGATATGTATCAAATTTAAAACTTGGCGGTGTTTAAAGCCGCTGATTGTGAAAATATAAAAAAAGCAATGTAAATTTTAAGCTTGAGACAAATCGGTTAGTAAACAAGAAAGTCCATCATTTTGGATTTGTCATTTTGATTTTTCTATGGGTTTAAGTCAAAAATGATAATCAGCGACTTGAAACATCGCCCATTTCTATATTTGATACACATCGGTTCATAAATAAGAAAGTCCATCATTTTGGATCCGCCATTTTAAATTATTTACAAGTTTGAGTCAAAAATCATAATCAGCGACTTGTAACACCGCCATGTTTCATATTTGATAGATATCGGTGCATAAATGAGAAAGTCCGCCATTTTGGATCTGCCCGTTTGAATTTTTAATAAGTTTAAGTCAAAAATCATAATCAGCAACTTGAAACATCGCCAATTTCTATATTTAATAAATACATTTCGGTGCATAAATAAAAAAATCCGCCATTAAATTTTTTTTTAAGTCTCATCAAACTCTGCAAACTTTTAAGTTTGAGAAAAATCGGTTTAACAATAAAAAAATTCGCCATTTTGGATCCGCCATTTTACATTTTTTATCAATCATAATCAGTGACTTGAAACATATTTGATATATGTCGATGCATAAATAAGAAAGTCCCCCATTTTTGATCCGCCATTTTATTTTTTTTTAAGTGTCAGGATGAAACTGTATTAAGTGCTCTCAAGCACTACAAACTTTTAAGTTTGACACAAATCGATTTAAAAATAAAGAAATCCGCCATTTCGAACCCGCCATTTTGATTTTTTTATTAGTTTGATTCAAAAATCATAATCAGCGACTTGAGACACCGTTCACACAAGTTCTATATTTGATAAATATCGGTGCATAAATAAGAAAAACCGCCATAAAACTGTATTAAGTGATCTCAAACACTGCAAACTTTCAAGTTTGAGACAAATCGGTTTAAAAATAAAGAAATCCTCCATTTTGGATCCGTCATTCTTCTTCTTCTCAACACTCGACTTAACAAAACCAAATTTCAAAAAAATTGCGTAAAGGATTTTTTAAAGATGTTTTTGTATAAATAACATATTTATTTTGTTTTTTATCTGCACATTTTATCGAAAAAAAAATCAGTCCGGCGCCAAGTTGACCCGGCGCCCAGTTGGCGGCGCCCTGTTGTCACATTCCGCATTAAAAATTTTTAGTTCCGAAATATCATCTGACTCCAGTATAACTTGTAGTCCACCCAAGAAGAGAATAGTTGAAGAAGACGCTTGTTCAAAGAAAGAAAATATTTTACCTGGAAGGTACAACATTTGTAAAGTTCTAAGATGAAAACAATAATTTTAAAACATCCACTGCACTTAGCATGCTAACAAATTCTTTTCACTCTTGTTTTTAGTGAAGAGAATTTTGTAAACATACAGACAGAAAGTGCAGCGGGACCCTCAGAAATCAATGATAGATTTAAAGTTAGGTAAGTGTTCATGAATAATTTAATATGCAAAGATAGAAAATCGGTGATAAAAAAATGCTAGTGGCACTCAAAATTTTTCACAGCCACTGACCCTCTTTATCCAAGACAAGCCAATAGAAATATCTTTGCGATGTTACATGAGTCCGAAGTTACCAAACCAAAATTCTATTTTGGTCCCTGTCTTGCTCATCAAATTCTTACTTATATGTGGTCAGCTGCGATAAAAGCTTAATAGAATGGCAATTTAGGCCCATGCCAGGTCTACCCGTAGGGTAAAGAAGTCAATGTATGAATGTAACTTTAGAATTTTGGCACAAAAAACTCTCATAAATCAATGGGTAATACCAAACGATTCTAAATGCGTCACAGTTAGCTTACCTTGTCTGTTGGTGGTTTTTGTCGCTCTAGAAGACCATTTTCTTGCGGCGGCCGCCCTGGGAAACTCGTAATTTTCAAGAGTTCTCACACACATGTCATTGTCTTGCACGAATTCTAAGGGAATGTCCCCCACTCTATCAGGGAAGCGCAAATTGCACCCAATGTCATTTGTCAAAATAAAAGTCAAATGTGAGCGCAACAATGCCAAATTTAGCAAAAAACAAAATTAATAAAATAGGCCGGGAAATTCAAAATTTTATTCAAGAACAGGAATTTTTTGCGTGGTTTTTATGCAAGGATTACAACCCCAGGATGCCGCTTACTTTATAATAACCCTGTATATTTTTTTATTTAGCAGGTAATTTTAGTTCAAAAAGCTCAGCTCTCTAGCGTTTCTGGAAGGGGGCAATGTTACTTTTACATAACTTTACATTTATAGGGAAGGAAAACAAATATATTTTTTTATAGTTTTAAAAAGTTTTCCTATAGTTTTATCATATTTCCTATCAGTCTGCCAAAGCTTAACTCTCTAGCGTTTCTGGAAGTGGGCAACGTTATAGCCCTTGCCATACGCAGTTACACTTTTGTGACTTTGACATGAAATAAACATATTTTCTAACCAGAAATATATCAAAAAGTAAAATGTCATGTTGGTATCAATTTAAAGGTAAAACTGTCACTGTCTCTGGAACAAAAGATACTGACTGTAGGTTGACAAAAAAAGCCCAGATAAAAACAACTCAAAGACATGCCGTTTTTCAGAATTTTTCTTGTTGCTGTCACTATGCATATGATAAACAAAGCGGTTGGAAATGTCACAAAAGTTTAACTGCCTATGGCAAGGACTATACCCCCAATCGTCGAAGTAATAAATAAAAAAAATCATAGTACATGCGCATTTGCAATGTTCAATGCTTTTATTGACTGGCCTAAAATTTACTAAAACCTATATAAACTTATAGAAGACAATAGGCTAGGTATAGATTTACCTAGTAATGAAATAAATAGTTTGTATATTAGGGTTAGTAGTACAAGTTTACTTAAAAAAACTTCGTTTTAAAAAACAAAAATATAGACCGGACGTAACTCTCGGAATAAATATAAGTAATATTATTTACATATTTTAAATATGACAAAATTAAATTTAAGTCAACGGTTTTTAACAAAATATTATATTAACAACAAACTAACACAAAAAACAAATTTCTGGACCCCAAACGCAAACTATGAGAGCTTCATTTTGGCGATTTTTAATTTTGAATACATTTCTGTTTATTCCTTAAGCACAGGTACAAAGACTACCTAATATTTCGGGCAATATTCAAGTAAAACGTTTTATTATAAAATTATCTTTTAAAAAAATATAACTTTAACTTTTTTATTTAAATATTGCTTGGGGTAGCATCCTGCGTGGAATGACCGTAAACACAGAAATAAATATTCACGGTTCACAGAAAAATGTTATGTCTTATTTTTCAGGTGACAATTTCGAGACATTTTTCAAAAATCAGGAATTTTTGATAATAAGTAAATTTTTTGTAAAAATATAGCCTGAATCTTTTTCAAACTTGAAATTTACCTAAATAAATTCTAATGTCTAGTTTAAGAGCGGTTAATAACATGAATTGAACAGCAAAGCAAACTGACCAAATGTTTCACTCGGAGACAGGGAGGGGAAATAGCTGTCCGACGAGTGCGCAGCAGAATTTCATGGGGACACCAAGCGGATTTGTCAGTCGGCCATTTTGTGGTTATCTTCCCCTACATTCTTCTTAGATACCAGCTTACTAAATAGACTAGTCACAATAAAAAATAAAAAAATCATTTACTTTTTTATATACTACAAGATAGCAAAGAGATAAATACTTTTAGTTAATAAAAGTATTAGACGAATAATCTTAACACAATTATTTCTGTTATCTAAAATAAAGAAATATTCCATCCACTCTTTTCTAACCACACCATCATGACCTAGTCTATTAAAATCGCTCGATAGTTACGTCTGGTAATATGGTAGGCAGCCAACACACACGGCTTGAAAGAGTTATTTAATTTTTATGGGGCTCATTGTTTCATATTTTTTGATGGTGCCATTTTTAAAAGGTAGGTGCATTATTTTTCTAAAACTGTTATCCACTAAAACTGCAGAACAGAAAGAACATTTCAGTATGATTCATCGTTTCTCTCTCAGTGTTAAATGAATGGATTATAGGCTGCCAGTAGTGACGTCTCTAAATGTAAAAATGGACGCCCAAGAAATTTCAACGTTAGTGAAGGAGGAAGGGTAATCTATTTCGCTCCCACGTTTCTGGTTCCACTGTATAAGTAATGACAGCTGTTGACTTCTCCTTAACTGATAAATGATACGACCACTTACTAAAATTAAACAATTTTTTAATCTGCCTGGCTGGGATCAAGAATGTGTTGAAACTGTTAGGACCAAAATGTCACCATCTCAAGTTAAGTGCTACTATCGAAAAATTAACTAAATATATAAGTACAGTCGAACCTCTAACTCGAAACTCTATAACTCAAACCTCTATATAACTTGAACCTTTTAAGTGGTCCCTGCACTTTTTATATGTGTTTCAACCTGTTTAATTCGAATTTCTATAACTCGAACTCTAGAGTTATAGAGGTTCGACTGTATATCGATGATGGATCTGATACCTTGCTAGCCCATTAGCACACTCCAAGTGACCTCCACGCTATATCATCCTTGAACACAGTTTTTGTAAATATCTCAGAAATGGAAGCTCGTACGAAGTTTTTGGTAATAACATAAATTATTGAGAAAAATGCATTCTACATATTAATGCGATGCTTCGTTAAAATGTTAACTTATTTTAAATTTTTAAACTGTCAAAAAACTGTCATTATCATTAATACATTTTGGCCAAAAAATCAGCTCTTTACAGTATTGTACACGATTTTACCTGAAAATGTTATAAAAATCGGTTCAGCGTTTTCGGAGCTATCATGCTACGGACAGACACACACACACACATACACATCTAGACAGACGTCACGACGATATTGCTAAGATAGGTCAAAATACACTCAAGTCACACATTTTCGTTGTTATCTCAAAAAAAAAAATGTTGTCTAAAACAATACATTCTCTAGTCATTGCTGCGAGGGCTAGAAAGGTAAAAATCAGATTCAACTCTTATTTGTCCCAATTTATCAAACTCGCAAATTGGCCAATTAGGTACCACCTTAACTGAAAATTAATCTTACACTTATAAGCAAACAGAATGAAAAATTCCAGACCTAAAATTTGATTTGGAGAGATTTCAGGTTTTCCTGGACGCATGAGGAACATGCATTATTATTGAAAGACACTTACCCAGCTAAGCTGGCTGGTAACATGAGCTTGTTCTCTTCTTTAGTCATTTCTTCAAAGTCATTTGGTTCTGACTTTACAGTAGATGTAGATATGGGTTCTGCTTCCGCCATTCTGTAAAATAACAATCAATAACAAATTTATTCGACTATTAAGGAAATTCAGTCAATTAAGAGTGTTGAAATTATTTTATATTCTATTCATTGTCAGTTTGAAAAAAGAGATCCAATTCTTCACAAAATCATGATACGCTTTTGTAAGTGTTGAAAACATTTTATGATGTTGGTGTTATGTTGTATAACACACTAACTTTGAAAAACCATTTCGAGTGACAATTATAAAAGAAAATGTATTACCTGCTACTAGGAAGCATGAATAATAGACCACCAAGTCTCAACTCGACAAAACAAACATTTTAGTTTTCACATGAAAAATATTTCTAGACGGCTTTTATCCGAAAACAAGTCAAATATACTGTAACAAATAATCTCCATTAAGATATCCAACTACTAGATATTTGTTTTGCTTCCTCCTTTACCAATTTATTTTCGTGACGCGCTGTTTTTTGTTTTATTCGCGATATTTAAAATTATTGGTGTCAATATGTAGAAGCAGTCTTGTTCGTTCTTGCTTTTTACCATTGTGAATTTTGTGTTTGCGATAAAATTAGTGCTTTTGCAGGTATTTTGGTAATATTCCCAATTTATAGCTAACTATTAACTAGTCACAGGATCCTGTTTGTATTTTTGTTCTTTTACAGTATTACATTAACACAAAAAACACTTTTCTGCAGTTGCCTGTTTGAAAACCCCTATGCCGGTACAATACTTTAAAATTAAAGAAAAAAACATCACAAAAGTTTACCTTATAAAAGTGGTTTAAAGGGTAAAAATTCGCTTATTATTGGGAGCAGGAAGTTCAAACAAAAACTGGTGGATTTGGTAAGTTCTGGCCACTTCAAGCACTAAAGCAGTTTCTTTTGCTATCTAACTAGTTGCAGGGTGCGTCAATAAGGTTAGTTTTTTTATTAAAGACTATATTTTTTCATTTTCTTGAAAGAGTTGTGTTATTTTTATGGGGCGCATTGTTTTAATTTTTTTTATGGTGACAATTACGGGTGCGTTATTTTTCTAAAATTATTACCTACTAAAACTGCAGAACAGAAGGCTTTGCCTACATTCAGTCTTTTCAAGAAAAATTCAACAAAAGAACATTTCAGTATGATTCATCGTTTCTTAGTGTTAAATGAATGGACTATAGGCTGCCAGTAGTGACGCCTGTAAATGTAAGAATGGACGCCCAAGAAATTTCAACGTTAGTGAACGAAGGCAGGGTAATCTATTACCCTCCCATGTCTCTGGTTTCACTGTATAAGTAATGACAGCTGTTGATTCTTCCTTAAGGGGGCAAACTTCGTCCGAAAACTTAACATTTGACAACACTGATATCGCCTTTTTTGCCCAAATCTTTGTTCTAATAGAAATAGAAAACGAGAAAGCGGAACGCGTCGAAATTTTGAGGGGTAGTTTTTTAAAGCATTTTTAACAACCGTATCTTAGCAGTTTTTCGCGAAATCATTTTATTCAAAAAATATAAAAAAAGTTATGGCTAAAACACAACAAATATTTCAAAACAATGTTTGGCATTTCAGTAGCCTAATTGTGTTTTAGAAAACTGTAGCGAAATTGTTTCGATTTTTGTATTTTTTGGAAATGTACAAAAGAAAATCAAAAATCTAATACGTTTGAAGATTTTTAAAAAATCTTGCATATGAACAGAAATAATGTTTCAACTAGTTTTTTATAGAAGAGATCTATTAGCATTTACAAAAGCGTGCTCAATTTCATATTTGATGTAGGACACCAAATCAGACAAGAGCCATCAACCTCTTGACTGAAGCACCACCCCCATATACCGGGGGCAAGTCAATTCGATTGAGAAAATTTAACTAAGATCACGTGACCCGGATTTTCGCCTTTTCAGAGATTTTGAAAAAATAAAATATCGTTAAATATAAGTTAATATAAGTTAATATAAGTTAATATAAGTTAAATGATTATAAGTATGTAGTTAAAGACGGGGTACGGGGTAGACCTCGTCAGAAGTCTATCAGGGGAAATGAATCGACCCCTGCCCTCCGTAGATTCCAGGTACTCTCTGACCCGGAGAGTTAGCACCTGTTTAGGGTCCCATTCCCAGGGTTACGGGAGAAGACCACATCGGTATGAAAGGCGGAGAGGATGGACCTCGGTACGGTGATCATAGCGCAGGTGGCAACCCTTTCTTTTAGGGATAGTATAAAAGAAGAAGATGCTGCCTTGTAGTACCGGCGTTGGAATCGTCAAAGGCTAGGGGAAGAAAACCTCGATCAAAAATCACCTGGTCCTCCAGGTTGGGGGTTGGGGCATTAGACTAACTCTCTGATACCCGGAAAAAACGTACACTGTTAAAAAACCCAATCAAACGCCTCGGAAAGAAATGAAAAACCTAAGACTAACCAAGCAAAGAAACTGGAATATGATTTTTGGTACATGGAACGTACAAGGAATGAGTCGAAAAGTGAATGAAATACTCCATGAGTGCAGCAGAATGAAGGTTGACCTTGCTGTACTAACAGAAACGAAGAAGAAAGGAAAAGGATCTGAAAACCTAGGACAGTATGACCATTTCTATAGCGGAGTGGCAAAAGAAAAACATGCTCAACAAGGAGTATCTATTTTGGTCAACAAAAGATTTAGAAAATATATCACCAACTGGGAAGCAGTAAATGAACGGCTAATAAGAATGAATATAACAATAAAAGGAATGAGACTTACGATTTTTGGAATCTATGCGTATAATGACGATGCAAATGTAGCCGTGAAAGACAATTTTTTTGAAGAAATCCACAATGAAATATCAGCAGTAAGTACATCTAGAGAAATTGTAATATTGGGAGATTTAAATAGTAGAACAGGTAACAGAGTAAATGATCTGACAGTTGGCCAATATGGAGAAGATGTTGTTAATGACAATGGAAACCGGCTTATCACAGTATGTGAGCAATTAGACCTAAAAATCCAAAACGGTTTTTTCCAACATAAGAAAATACACAAATATACCTGGACCAAACCCTCACAAAACCTGAAATCCGTCATTGATTATCTTATCACTAAACAAAAGACAAAACTAAAAATTCAATATGTCAGAACAAAGCGTGGATCAACATGCGGAAGTGATCACTATTTTCTGGAGAACAAAATTCTCTTTCCTTATCAAGGCCGAAGCCTCCATCAACAAAATCTTGATGATACAGTGAATGAGGAAATTGATCACTGTCAATATAATCTACTAAGCCTAGAACATGACAGCGTAAAAAACTTATACAAAAAGAGACTGAACGAAAAACTTAATTCAAGTTCAGGTAAAACCCCAGATGAGGAATACGAATGTATCACATTAAGCATCCATTAAGCTGCAAAAGAAGCACTAGGATTAGTGGAAGAAACTCCTAAAAGAACAAAACCATACTGGTGGGATGCTGAGATTGAAAGTGAAATAGAGGAAAAAAGGAAATTATATCACACGTACTTATCCCAAAAGACAGATAGAAGCAGAGAAGAATACAAAATCGCGCAATCAAAGGTGAGAAGAATGATCAGTGATAAGAAGAATCAATCATGGATGCAAAAGTGCCAGACAATAGATTCTTACTTAGGAGGTAGGAGAAGTACTGAAAGCTGGAAAACTATAAGATCGATCAAAAAAGAAACATGCAGAGATATTATTTCACCAATACCAGACAAAGAATGGGATGAGCATTTTAAAAAACTTTTAAATGAAGATAGAGCAGAATTCAAGGAAGACGAAAGAGACAATATCATTAGAACGTTGGGATCTCCAGTACCCCTCACAATATCTGAGGTCAAAAACGTGTGCAAAACCTTAGAAAGCGGTAAATCTGCCGGACCCGGAAATATCCCAGCTGAACTTATTAAATATGGCACTGAAGAATTGTTTTGTAGATTACGGAATCTTTTCCAAAGATATTTAAACGGAGCTGTAGTACCAACTGAGTGGAAAACGTCATATATATCCACAATACACAAAAAAGGAAGGAAAGATATATGTGACAATTATAGAGGTATATCTGTAACTAGTACGCTAAGCAGAATATATGGCAAAATAATAAGAAATAAAGTGGAGAGCGAATATAAAGATATGGAGGCAGAAGAACAAGCTGGTTTCAGGGCGGGTAGATCGACTTCAGATCATCTCTTTTGTATAACCCAAGTTATTGAAAAGAAAATGGCATACGGACAAGAGCTCCATCTGCTTTACGTAGATTTGCAGAAGGCATATGATAGTATACCACTAAATCTACTTTGGAAAGCGTTGGAAAAGACAAACATAAGCGTACAACTAATTAAGGCCATCAAAGAGTTATACCGCAATAGTAAGGCAAAAGTTAAAATAAAAGCAAAACTAACCAAAGGCTTTCAAGTAAATAAAGGTCTTAAACAAGGTTGCTGTATCTCGCCTACGCTCTTCAAGATATATTTGGAACAGGTCCTTAAAGTCTGGAAGAGAAAATGCCAAAACATGGGAATTCCGTTGAATGAAACCACCTTGTATACTTTATGTTTCGCCGATGATCAGATAGTGGTGGCTCAGGATTATGACGACCTCGAATATATGACACGAAAACTAATAGAAGAGTACAATAAGTGGGGACTAGAGGTTAATATCAATAAGACAGAGTATATGTGTATTGGTGGAACGAAACAGGAACTAATCTTAAATACCGGGCAGCGAATTCAGTCCTGTGATGAGTATAAATACTTAGGTCTAAAAATTACAGCTGACGGAACACTAGACAAAGCTATAAAAGATCGACACGTACAAGAAAGAAAAGCAATAACTTTATTAAATGGAATAATTTGGGACCAAAGTATATCAAAATATAACAAAAAGCTTATATATAACACCATTGTAAAAAGTATTATTACATACGGCTCAAAAGTATGGCCAATCAAGGATAGAACAGAAAAAATGCTTTCCGCTACGGAGATGGACTATTGGAGAAGAGCAGCAGGGAAATCCAAAAGAGAAAGAGTTACCAATCAAAGAATAAGAGAAATTATGACAGTGGGTGAACGTACTCTAGTGGATGATATAAGAACAAAACAACTGGTGTGGTACGGACATGTACAAAGAATGGATGATGGAAGACTACCTAAACAAATATTACAATGGAAACCAACTGGCCGAAGAAAACGAGGAAGACCAAGGAGAAGCTGGAGAGAAGGAATAGATAGTGAAATAAGAATAAGAGGCCTAGATGATGAATTATGGGCAAACAGAAACGAGTGGAGATTGGGTATCGGAAGACGTAGAACGTTGTGAAACCGATAAATATATAATATATAGTTAAAGACATACAATTTTTTCTATTTACAAAACGTTTTTTTAAGGGCTGGCCATAGCGTAACAAACAAAATCACGGGATTACGAACCAATTTATAAGATAGTTTTTGATAATTAGTATATTGCTCAGTTAACAGAAGCTTGTGCTTAACTTCGCTGAGTTGAAAATAAAGCCCTTTTCATTTATTTATGTATTACATAACAAGACAAGAAAGTGACAAATTTCACACGAGCGTGAGAAAGTTACTTTCTGTCGAGTTATGGACGCTATTTTTCCTACGAACACTGTTGACCTATACTAATTTTTGTAAAAATTGGTGTTTAATTTTGCGTAAATCAAATGAAACTGCTTTTCCGCACGTGTGGGAAAGTAGTTTGCAATACATGTGCGAAAAAGTATTGTGACAGTTAAACACTTTCCATACATGTGCGAAAAAATGTCTGCACACAGATGAAATTTAAGGTTTTCTGAGGATGCAAATCGTGTAAAATCCAACATTTTCATATGTGGTCGCAGGAAATAATAATTTACCTAACCGGTGCGGAAGACGCACACACATTCGTTCAGTATGAAGGTAAAATATTTTGTCTACGAGGTTGTGGAAACAAAAATAAAATACGACAATAAAAACAACTTATTTATTATATTTAATTTACAATGATTGCCGAAAACTTTACCAACATAGAACACCAAGGGGGCTTCTTATCCTGTGCAGCATCTGTGGATCAGGAGATTTTCGTTTTTATATTCTGGATCAATGATATCGGAAGGTCTTTAAATATATTTTGCTCTGGATGTATTTGGAGGCAGGCTCATAGTAACATTATGTGTTCCATCCTATTGTGGCTAAGTCTTCTTCGGGATTATCGGTATTTTCTATCACAGTAAATAAACACTTTTTTCTATTTTTATTTATAAGATGAAATGCACAATGAAATGTCATCCCCTGGTTTTTGACAAAAAAATAGGCTTTGTTATTTACTCTATTCTTTTATTTTTTCTGTTGCTATTGAAAAACTAGCCGCCCACTTGTGTTTTTAGGCAAAAATTAGCGTCAGTGTCAAACTCAAAATGTGTTGTTTTTTTGTCATCCCTAAAATTTTAGTAAGGCCCACAATTTAGAAACCGAATAGGTGTCCCTAGGACTCTAATATGTAGTGCCACCTATTGACTGATATTTAAATATTTTGCCTTGTTGTCTTTTGCTTAAAAAATTGGCTGAATCGAATTTGTCCCCTTAATTGATAAATAATTCTACCACTTACTAAAATTAAAAAATCTTTTAATCTGCCAGGCTAGGATCAAAAATGTGTTGAAACTGTTAGGCCGAAAATGTCACCATCTAGGTGCTACTGTCGAAAAATTAACTAAAAATAAATGTGTCGATGGTGCATCTGATACCTTCCTAGCCTATTAGCACACTTCAGTTTTTATAAATATTTTAGAAACGGAAGCTCGTACGAAGTTTTTATTGAGAAAAATGCGTTCTACATATTAATGCGATGCTTCGTTAAAAAGTTAACATATTTTCAATTTTTAAACTGTCAAAAAACTGTCATTAGGATTAATAAATTTTGGCCAAAAAATCAGCTCTTTGAAGTATTGTACACGATTTTACCTGAATATTTCATAAAAATCGGTTCAGCGGTTTCGGAGCTATCGTGTTACGGACAGACACACATACACATACAGACAGACGTCACGACGATATTGCTAAGATAGGTCAAAATACACTCAAAGTCACACATTTTGGGCGATATCTCAAAAAAAAAAATTCGTCTAAAACAATACCTTCTCTAGTCATTGCTGTGCGGGCTAGAAAGGTAAAAATCAGATTCAACTCTTATTTGTCCCAATTTATCAAACTCGCAAATTGGCCAGTTAGGTACCACCTTAACTGAAAATTTTTGTTATACTCATAATCAAACAGTTTGAAAAATTCCAGACCTAAAATTTGATTTGGAGAGATTCCAGGTTTTCCTGGACGCATGAGGACCATGCATTAATATTAAAAGGCACTTACCCAGTTAAGTTGACTGTCGAAATGAGCTTGTTCTCTTCTTTAGTCATTTCTTCAAAGTCATTTGGTTCTGACTTTACAGTGAATGTAGATATGGGTTCTGCTTTCGCCATTCTGTAAAATAACAACCAATAAGAAATTTATGCGAATATTAAGGAAATATAGTCAATTAAGAGTGTTGAAAACATTTTATGATGTTAGTGTTATATTGTATAACACACTAACTTTTAAAAACCATTTTGAGTAACAAAAGGCTTACAAATAAAATTATATTTAAAAGTAAAGGAATACTTTTAAATATACCGGATGAGCCACAAAAAACCGGACAATTTTTTTTTACTATAACTTTTAAAGAAACATGTTTTAATTATTTTTTTAACTTTAACTAAAATAGCTGCATTCTTGCCACGCACAACAAGGTATAAATCAACAAAATCGGTTCAGTGCTTCTAAAAAATATATTTTTGTTTCAACCATTGTTTTGCATATTATATGATTGCCTTGCCAATCATGACTGCGTTTATTTTCTTATAAATTCATTACTACTGAACCGATTTTAATAAAATAAAAAAACATCCTGGTGAGAATTGATTGCTTTTTAAAGATTATGATCAAAGTTTATCGCCATCTTAAAATTTAAGATGGCGGACAGAATCATACTTGATTCTTTAAAATGGCGTGCTTAGATAGATAATCACTACTTTTTCCCTACACAATGAGGTACAATTTAGTAAAATCGGTGTAATGGTTCTCAAAAAATCTATTTTTGTTTCAACCATTGTTTTACAGATTATACGATTTCATTGCCAATCCGGTCTGCATTTATTTCCTTTTAAATTCGTTATTACTAAACCGATATTAGTAAAATAAAAAAAATCAGGGTGAGAATTGATTGCACTTTAACGATAACGTATTAAAATCGGATCAGTAATATTGAATTTATAAAACAATGGTTAAATCAAAATCAGATTTTGTGAGAACCACTACACCGATTTTATTAATTTGTACCCCGTTATGCACGAAAAAAGTAGTGCTTTTCTATAAATAAAAAAAAAACTAAAACATTTTCGGAAAATAAAAATAAACGTGCCTCTTTTAAGGGTCAACAACTTTTAAGATGGCGGCACATTTCGATTATAATCTTTAAAGAACAAACAATTATCCCCATGATTTGTTTAATTTCCCCAAGATCGATTCAGTAATAATGAGTTTATAAGGAAAATAATGCAGACAGGATTACCAATGTAATCGTATAATCTGTAAAACAATGGTTGAAATATAACATAAATTTCCCCTTCGTGGGAATTTTCGACATATATATTTTTTGGGTGCCATTGGAATCTGGTTTCAGGTTTTACTTGTTTGCCACTAGTCAACTACAGCATACAGGTATTTAAGGGGTAGAGGGGGACGATCACCTAGACAAAAGAAGATAACATAACACCGAAAATATTAACAATAAACTTAAATTTTAGTACCCGTGAATTTAAAAATCAAACAAGTTTTTGTGGCTAATCGGGTAAAAAGAAGTTTCTGTTTCTCTCATATTTTTCCGTGGGTAGCTCGAAAGCTGAACCTCACGGGGGTCCAAGATCTAATGGACACCTAATAAGTGTTGACAGTTAACTGTTTCCTCCATATGGGACTCCTCAGAACACTGCTTGGTCAATGTGACACCCTTGCGAAATTAATTAGACGGTTTTGTCTCTATGTGAAAAAACCCTCGCAAGAAGCGCCATCTACTGAGATACGAGAGAAACTAGAACAAGAGCAGGCGAGTATAAACTGCTGCTATATATATATATCGATCGATGAAAAGATCGATTGCAAAGAAAAAGAACCCATCCGTGACCTACGACAGCTCTTGTCTTTCAGGTTTTCTCACTATAGTGTCACATTGACCAAGCAGCGTTCTGACGAGTCACAGGACGAAACAGTTAAAGGGTCAACACTTATTAGGTGGCCATTAGATCTTGGACCCCCGTTAGGTTAAGCTTTTCTATACTCGCCTGCTCTTGTTCTCTCGTATCTCGGTAGATGGTGCTTCTTGCGAGGGTTTTCTCACTATAGACATAGAGTTACAGACAAAACCGATTTATTAACTTCGCTAGGGTGTCACATTGACAAAGCAGTGTTCTGAGGAGTCCCATAAAGACGAAACAGTTAACTGTTAATACTTATTAGGTGTTCATTAAATCTTAGACCCCCGTGAGGTTAAGCCTTCGAGCTACCCACGGAAAAATATGAGAGAAACAAAAACTTATTTTTACACGATTACCCACGAAAACTTCTTTGATTTTTAAATTCACGGGTACTAAAATTTAACAAACGTGAAATTTCGTACCCGTGAATTTAAAAATCAAACAAGTTTAATGGCTAATCGGGCAAAAAGGAGTTTTTTGTTTCCCTTATATTTTTCCGTGGGTAGCTTGAAAGCTTAACCTCACGGGGGTCCAAGATCTAATGGACACCTAATAAGTGTTGACAGTTAACCGTTTCGTCCTTATGGGACTCCTCAGAACACTGCTGGTCAAGTGACAAATCTTGCGAAGTTAATCAGACGGTTTTGTCTCTAATTAAATGTAATTAGTGAGCGAACTATAGCAGGAGGCGCCATCTACCGGCGCCTGAAAAGACAAAGAGCTGTCGTAGGTCACGGACTATAGTTGTTTTCTTTTATTTGCATTCGATCTTTTCATTGATCGATATTGTATAGCAGTGTTTTCCCTGCTTTTGGTTTTTTGTTTCTCTCGTATCTCGGTAGATGGCGCCTCTTGCTATAGTTCGCTCACTAATTACATTTAATTAGAGACAAAACCGTCTGATTAACTTCGCAAGATTTGTCACTTGACAAGCAGTGTTCTGAGGAGTCCCATAAGGACGAAACGGTTAACTGTCAACACTTATTAGGTGTCCATTAGATCTTGGACCCCCGTGAGGTTAAGCTTTCAAGCTACCCACGGAAAAATATAAGGGAAACAAAAAACTCCTTTTTGCCCGATTAGCCATTAAACTTGTTTGATTACTAAAATTTAAGTTTATTGTTAATATTTTCGGAGCTATGTTATTTTCTTTTGTCTAGGTGATCGTCCACCTCTACCTCTTAAATACCTGTATGCTGTAGTTGACTAGTGGCAACCAAGTAAAAACCTGAAACCAGATTCCAATGGCACCCAAAAAATATATATGTCAAAAATTCCCACGAAGGGGGAGCGGTACCCTATGCTAGCTTTCGGTCTATTAATTAAGTCATCTGTCAAAGCCTTATGTAATTTAGTAACATTAAGTTGTTGTATACCTTTGTTTTAAAATCTGTTTAATATAATTTACAATTTTAGATATAAACATATCCGCCACTAGAAACCTCAAAAACATGGTATTGTTATGTAAAAAAACCGCCGGTTTTTATTCTGCCACATTGTTTTAAATGTATTATGCCTGTACGGTTTTGTATTAATAAGTAGTGCACTATTTTACCTGAAAATATCATGAAAATCGGTTTGGCACACACAAACGCGGACAGATGTCATGGCGATATTGTTAAGATAGGTCAAAATACACACAAATAACATACTTTTTTTTCTAGCTGATCGTCCCCCTTTACCCCGAAAGTACCTGTATGATGTAACTGACAAGTGGCAAACAAGTAAAACCTGAAAACGGATTCCAATAGCAACCAAAAAATATATGTGTCGAAAATTCCCACGAAGGGGGAGTGGTACCCTATGCTAGCTTTAGGTCTAGTAATTAAGTTATCTGTCAAAGCCTTATGTAATTTAGTATCTAACACTAAGTTGTTGTATACCTTTGTTTTAAAATCTGTTTGATATAATTTAAAATTTAAGATATAAATACCTCCAACACTAAAAACCTTTAAAATACTCTGCCAATATATGGGCCCCTAAGCTCACACTACGTACTATAGTTATAGTGTACGTGTGAGCTAATATAACTAAAAACTGAAATATATTTTATTCAACTCCAGACTAAATTACCTTGCGTTTGATACCACACAAGCCATGTTTTAAATTAAACTCAAATTTTTAAAATCTACCCCCACCCTTAAAAGAAACAAGAACTAAAATGTATTTTGTTTAACTCCGGACGCAATTACCTTTCGTTTGATATCACACATGCCATATTTTCACGTAAACTCTAATTTTTGAAATCTACCCCCACCCTTTTATTTGGCTTGTGTTCGGTGGATTTTGTTCATTTTTAAATGGGACCATCTCGACCCAAGGCCCAGCCTAGGTACATTTCATTGAAATCGCGCAAGCCGTTTTTGAGTTTTGCGCGTTGGTCGTTACAGACAGACAGACAGACATACAGACAGACAGACAGACAGACGGTGCAACAAAAAAGTTTCAAAATCATCTGAAACGCAAAGATATATAAAAAATTTGAAATCGGAGCAACTTTTTTTTTCTCGAAAAAATTAGGATCACCATAGCTCACACTACTATAGTATAGTATATGTGTGAGCTAAAATGGTATGGTTAGGTAACCAAACCGCCGGTTCTTATGCTGCCACATTGTTTTAAATGTATTATACCTGTATGGTTTTGTATCAATACTAATAATATTCAAAAAATAATATACTAGCTACAATAGAATGTTGAATCATTTTTAATATAAAAAGTATTCTCTGGTGTAATGCTCGAAGATTATTCTGTATTATGGTTTTGTAATATTTTTAAGATTTACAAAGAATTGTTTCTTTCATTAAAGGTTTAGGAATATTTGCAAATTGACTTATACTCAAACAAACCTGCATATGGTTTGAAGTTATTTGTTATTTACTAAACTCTTCAAACTTCAAGTACTTAGATGAAGAACTAAATCTATAAACTGGATCCCGACCGGTTAAAGTGTATTTTTTAATACTTACAGGTCAAATAACTGCAAACATTTGGTTCACACTAAGTGCAATAGCATAGTAAACATTTCTCAGTGAGTTTGATCCCACAAAAATTCAAATAAAGTTTAAAAATAAAGAAAACCCAAATAAATTTGTTTTACAATGTGTCATTTTTTAAAAATCTAGTCTGTGCAGTCATAGGATTCCCGTTAAAAATAGTGTCAAATTCTAGAAGCACCCTTGAAAGGTGGTTGAATGTTGAATAATCTATGAAGCTAAATAATACATCAATAACTTAAAACTGTATCTGTAAATACATTACCGTTTTAAATACGTATCACTATTTAAATATTTTAAAATGCGCAATATATATTACAATACTTTTTTAGTAATACTCAAAACAATTGAAAATCGGTTTAATTATCGCGAACTAAACAACTAACAGCTGACACTGACTTAGTCCGTTTTTATTCGGCATCTTGTAATGACCTTTGGAGGTTTAATTATGGCTGCCATTTTTAAATATAAATATTATTATTTTTATTTAATTTTAAGTTTTGTATGGAAATCATGTCATTCCTAGAACGAAAAAAAAAAGTTGCAAGTTGCATTATATAAATATTAAAAACTATTGCATCCAAGAGAAAAAATGAGTGAAACGTTCAACCAAAATCTACACTGTTAGCTCTAGAATTTTAGAACCTAGACCTTAAGAGCCTAGTAAATACTGGTGTGTTTATGTCTATAAATAAACTCGGTTAAAGTAATATTGACAGAAACTTACTTATCCAACATAAGTTCCTCTTGCTTGATTTCTCCTTCAGTCGTCAATTCAAAATCATTGGGTTCCCATTTTACACTGGACGAAGGCAGCATTTGGGCATTTGTGTCTTCCACTCTGTAAAATACCAGAATTTTAACAAAAAACTAATCTACTACTACTACTACTACTACTCAGATCAAATATTTGTTATGACACAAACTCTTTATTTATGTAGATTTTAAATAGACTTTTGACAGCGTAAATCGAGAAAGAATGATGCAGGTTTTAGTTACTTCGGGAATACACGCAAAATACATTAAGCCTACTTTTGTCTAAAACTTTTTTTTTATAAAATGTACAGGGACCAAGTAATTTAAAAAAACCTTTTTGTGCACACTCAATCCAAGATGGCGGGTGAAGCCGGTCCCCCCCTCAAGGTCGAAAACTCGAATTTTTTTTTAGGGCTCCAATGTGAATAACATATGTCAACATCGCAACTACACCACCTTTTGCAAGCTGGGGGTCTGTTTTTCGCTTTAATGACTGGCCTATAAAGTTCATAAGTAAACAGTGCTACATGTTACAAATGATAATGTCATAAACTAACCCTATTTCTTTATGAAAATAGAAGTGTCACTCATGTGAAACAAGTCAGTAATGAGAGGGTTACACGCTTCACTGATGCCAGTTTTACATGTTAGTATAGAATTATAGGATGTAAAGACAACCGAACCAAAAACCTTTTTGTGCACACTAAATCCAAGATGGCGGGTGAAGCCGGTCCCCCCCACAAGGTCGAAAACTTTAATTTTTTTTTAGGGCTCCAATCTGAATAACATATGTCAACATCGCAACTACACCACCTTTTGCAAGCTGGGGGTCTGTTTTTCGCTTTAATAACTGGCCTATAAAGTTCATAAGTAAACAGTGCTACATGTTACAAATGATAATGTCATAAACTAACCCTATTTCTTTATGAAAATAGAAGTGTCGCTCATGTGAAACAAGTCAGTAATGAGAGGGTTACGCGCTTCACTGATTACGCGCTTCACTGATGCCAGTTTTACATGTTAGTATAGAATTATAGGATGTAAAGACAACCGAACCAAAAACCTTTTTGTGCACACTAAATCCAAGATGGCGGGTGAAGCCGGTCCCCCCCTCAAGGTCGAAACTTTAATTTTTTTTTAGGGCTCCAATGTGAATAACATATGTCAACATCGCAACTACACCACCTTTTGCAAGCTGGGGGTCTGTTTTTCGCTTTAATGACTGGCCTATAAAGTTCATAAGTAAACAGTGCTACATGTTACAAATGATAATGACATAAACAAACCCTATTTCTTTATGACAATAGGAATGTTGCTGATGTGACACGGGGCGGTAATGAGAGGGTTACGCGCTTCACTGATGCCAGTTTTACATGTTAGTATAGAATTATAGGACGTAAAGACAACCGAACCAAACCATTTTTTTAATTAAACACTATTGTCAAAATAAAATTTTTAAAAAAATATTTGCAAACCAATTTTTTCATCAGCTCTCGGCTAATTTTGAGTATAAACGTATCCTAACGTGTCCAGACATGCCCAGGTTAGGATATGTTTCCGACCAATTGACCGAGATTAGATGAACACCCCCATTTCGCCCTACACAATATTTAAAGGAAAAATTATTTAATGACCCCTTCTTATGTCCCTCAATCACAAAAAACAACCGCAAAAATTTGTATCAAAAGTGGAAAACATACACAAACAAAGAGTCTCAGGCAAAATTAAACCCTCCTTGAGACAAGAAAATTGCCTACCGTGGCCCACTGGGTCTTCATGTAGTATGAATGTGAGAATAAATAAGTTGTGTTTGTCCTGGGGCACCAAATGACTCTAAGTCAGATTATATTGGTGTCCACCGAATTGAGCTGGCAAATTGTCGTTAATTAGCGGAGAGTGTTAATAAAGTAAAAACGAAATGAACCGTTAATTCTCTGGTATTTACAGGAACTCACTTAGCTAAGCTGTCAATATCTTGTAATATAAGCTTCTCATGTTTGATCTCCTCCTCAGTCTTCATTTCAAAGTCATTTGATTCCGACATGGCAATGCTTTCAGATGATATGTGGGACACTTTCGCCATACTGAAAGAAAAAACAAGACCAAATATTTCTGCCTACTTATATATGATGTCCCAGGTAAAATAAGTAAATACATGAGGATTATGGAAACAGTAAGAGATACAATTTTGCTTAAATTGGAAAAAAGTTATGCTATTCCAAGTCATATTAGATGATATATTGAAATTAAAAATATCTACAGGGATTTTCAGAAAATCAAAAACCGTGATTTTCAAAAATTTTTAATCTTGTAGCTATCTTGTAAATAAATTTTATGAAATTTGGTAGTTTTGTATAAGCGGCCACGATCAATAGAATGATGTTAGCGATTTTTTTCTAGGCATTTTGGTTTTTTTTGAAACCATAACCAAGTTTGTTATTTCTTATGGCCGCTATATAAAATTTATGTCATTGAATAGAGCATAAAAAAGAGTTTTTCAACCATGTATAACAAGCCAAGCTTTGGATCACGGAAAATTTGAATAAAAAAACCGTTTTTTTCTTAGTTGGCTGTAAAACAACAGCTGCTATTTTCGGACTTAGCCGACCCGAAATTAGACGTCAATATTTTAACCGCATATTCTAGGGCCGAAAATGCGGCAGGGTAGTGCCGTGGTACGGTAGTCGGCTTCACACGCAGAAGGTACCAGGTTCGCGGCTCGAACAAGGATGAAAAAAAAAAAGTCTGTCGCCCTGTTCCACTTCCTTTTCAGCGTTCAACAATCGTCGTCGAATTACCAAGCGATGCGATGTCATATTTCAAATTACACAGAAGTCATAGGTATTTATTTATATCTCATTTCTTGCTTTTTTTATATATGTACATAAGTTTGATGTGTAATTTAATTAAGTTTGATGTGTAATTTAATTAAGTATCTTACATAATCTAGCTTTACGCTACGCAGTATAAAGATCCCTGCCCTCAACAAAGAGGTGCCAGGCAAAATTAAGTCCTCTTAGAGAAAAAAACTTGCATCTCAAGGGGCACGTTGCGAAAAGGGCGCGCCTAGTTGCTGGACCAAAAATCATCTCCCCACCACTACTACTACTAGGGCCGAAAATAGAGATAAAAGTTCATATAAACTAGAGTCCAGAATTGCTCCATTTCTGAGATGCAAGATGTTAAATTTATAAAAAAAAAAAATTTCAAATATGAACAGTTTTAAACAGATTATTTCCTACATTGGTACTTGGAGGTCGAGAGGTGACAGCTAACCCAAAATGTGTACACTGATTGTGAAAATCCACAATCTTTTGCTAAGATTGTGAGGGATTGTGAGAGATTGTGGCAAGATTGTGGAGGACTGTGCAGCTGTGTAGTGTACCTGCCTACCTGAAGGGGGGGCCGTAATATCAAAAATTCTGGTGGGGTCATCATGTCTATCGTTTCCTTGGCCGCCCTCTTAATTTACCGTTACCGGCCCTGCTACTTAATAACCGAGGGGTGACCAGCTAACCCCAAAATGTGTACGCCGATTGTGAAAATCCAAAATCTTTTGCTAAGATTGTGAGGGATTGTGTAAAGATTGTGAGGGATTGTGGTAAGATTGTGAAGGATTGTGGTAAGATCCACTTTAACACAAAACTCAGTAATTTACAGAAGTAAGAAAATATTTAACCATTTACCTCTCCACCTAAGAGAAATAAAAGACAATAAAAAGTTCAAGGCAGCTGTAAGGTGTTTTCTCTGTGAAAAAGCATATTATATTTTGCAGGAATTTTTTGATGATAAAATTTAGTTGATTTTTAATAAACTTTTAGACACTTTTTTTGTATGTAGCAACACTGAGTACCTACTTGTTAGCGTTTATTTGAACTATTTAATGTTTTTTTATATATTTTAATTTTAAACTAGATTTAAGTACTAAATGCTTTGTCAATGAAAAATTGTTATTTTTTCAGACAATAAAGTACATTTTGAATTGAAAAAAAAAAAAAGATTGTGAAGGATTGTGAGAGATTGTGGGTGATTGGGAGGGATTGTGTAAAGATTGTGAACAGATTGTGAGAAATGTGTACACCAATTGTGAGAGCTGTTCACCCCTCGTTGGAGGTCTTTTGGAATGCAAAACCTGACTCTGAAAACTTTTTGACTGTGGCTGTTAGAGGGCGCTTTACACTGCACTTCTGATTATTTAAAATGACTCTTTTCTCAGTGTAGTTTTTTACTTTTTTTTGTTAAAAAAATAATTTCTTATGCATTTCAAAGCAAAACAGGTACTCTTGTCACAATCCGGTAAAGTAAGCCATTTACCAGATTATTTGGTTTTTAATGTTGAATTATGTTTAATAAAAAAATAATTTAACTACAAAATTTTAAATGTTTAAAACATTAAGTTAACAGTATTTTAGAATAATAACATATTAGGTGCAACCAATTTACTGAGAAAATTTCATCCTAAAATGCAACAATTTTTTTATCTTCAAAATAATTTGAATTTTCTGGTGTGAGATTGAACATTAAAAACTGAAAAGTCTTGAAAACAGCTAACTTCGGTGGATTTTAATAAAAGTACCTATACTATCCAAAGAGTTCATTAGAGGTCCTTGTAGAAACTGAGCTAGGAAACAACACTGGTCTTTCTACAGGTCACTGTCAACTAAGGAGACCATGCACAGAATGGGACAAACAGAAGAGACTGTATGGAGGATGATGAAACAGTCAGACATGTATTCAGAAGATTTGCACAGTTTCTCACCCAAACTGATAGCCAGCCTTTTTGGAGGATTAGGCATACAGTGGTGAAAAACCACTCAAAAGTAAGCAACAATAGACCCACTGGTGGCCACAGTGGAAGGGCTGCAAGGCCCACTCACATATTTTAATTGATAACACCAATAAACTTGACAAGAAAATAACATAACCAAAAAAATTTTAATTTCAGTGACTTTGATGGGTTCATCCTGTCTCTATTTCTTTAAAATATGTCATACAAACACGTTTAAAATATGTCATGCATACAGGGTCTCTACCTAGACCTGAAGATTACTTGTTTGTCTAAAACACTAACAAAATATAAAAAAATCTGTGATACCCACCTTCTTTAACAAAAGCACTATAGCCAGCTTGAGATGATTTAAATTTATCACAATATTTTTAATTAAACGAAAAAGGTGAGGTCTCCATGTCAAGACTTTACAACCAAAGATTATAGATTATAATATGTTTACAACAAATCACAGTAAACAGACTGCAGGTCGGGGTCCGTGTACTGTGCAACAAATTACCACAAACCACAACTCACTCGCGGCTACAGACTAAAAAGTACTTTGGCTCCTTCGATTTCGAGGTTATGTTTTAATTGTTTTGTTTTTGTTTAAATAGCCTGGAGCATGGAATAAATAAATTTCTTCGATGGTGGAAGTGTTTGAAGTCCTTTCGAGTTTTAAAAATTAGTATTAAAAATATTTGTCGTGTCGTTAGTTCGGTCAAATTTAGTTCAAAATAGCGCTAGTAACGAAATAGGGTGTCTTTCTAACATATTTTTTCAAAAAAAAAACTTCCCTGACTTCTTTCGCGGGATCCTAGCGGGTGTGAGACAAAACCGAACCGAACCGAACGGAACTGAACCGAACCGGCATCCCAGAGGTTGTGAAACCAAACCGAACTAAACCGATAATTCAATTCGGTTAAGTTCGGTTCGGTTCGGTTCGGTTTTGTTTCACACCCGCTAGGATCCCGCGAAAGAAGTCAGGGAAGTTTTTTTTTTTGAAAAAATATGTTAGAAAGACACCCTATTTCGTTACTAGCGCTATTTTGAACTAAATTTGACCGAACTAACGACACGACAAATATTTTTAATACTAATTTTTAAAACTCGAAAGGACTTCAAACACTTCCACCATCGAAGAAATTTATTTATTCCATGCTCCAGGCTATTTAAACAAAAACAAAACAATTAAAACATAACCTCGAAATCGAAGGAGCCAAAGTACTTTTTAGTCTGTAGCCGCGAGTCAGAAGAAAAACTAGCTTATTTATCACCCAGATGTTTTCGGCTCAAACTCAAAATGACTACCAAACATAAATGTCATTTGTCCGTGACAGAAAATGGCGGTTAATAACGGGACTACCTATTTAACTGACCAGAATTTTACTGACCAACAATTTTTTTATCAGTTTCGATGCAGAGCGAATTGTTTGAGGTCGAAACAAATCCTAACTAATAAATAAAAAGCTACTACCACTTTTCCCCTGGCCTCTACCACTAAAAAATCAACTACTACCACCTCCCTCTAGAGTCTACCATCAAAAAATCAACTACTACCACCTTCCCCTAGCTTCTGCTACCAAAAAACCAACTACTACCACCTTCCCTTAGCCTCTAACACTAAAAAATCAACTACTACCACCTCCCCCTGGAGTCTACCATCAAAAAAATCAACTACTACCACCTTCCCCTAGCTTCTACTAGCAAAAAACCAACTACAACCACTTTCCCCTGGCCTCTACCACTAAAAAATCAACTACTACCACCTCCCCCTAGAGTCTACCAGCGAAAAACCAACTACAACCACTTTCCCCTGGCCTCTACCACTAAAAAATCAACTACTACCACCTTCCCCTAGCTTCTACTAGCAAAAAACCAACTACAACCACTTTCCCCTGGCCTCTACCACTAAAAAATCAACTACTACCACCTCCCTAGAGTCTACCAGCGAAAAACCAACTACAACCACTTTCCCCTGGCCTCTACCACCCAAAAATCAACTACTACCACCTCCCTAGAGTCTACCAGCGAAAAACCAACTACAACCACTTTCCCCTGGCCTCTACCACCCAAAAATCAACTACTACCACCTCCCCCTAGAGTCTACCAGCGAAAAACCAACTACTACCACTTTCCCCTGACCTCTACCACTAGATACTACCACCTTCCCCTAGAGTCTACCACCTGAAAATCAACTACTACCACATGCTCCTAGCTTCTACCAGAAAAAACCAACTACTACCACATTCCCCTAGCTTCTACCACCCAAAAACCAACTACTACCACCTTCCCCTAGCTTCTACCAGCAAAAAACCAACTACTACCACCTCCCCCCCGGAGTCTACCATCAAAAAATCAACTACTACCACCTTCCCCTAGCTTCTGGTAGTAGTTGGTTTTTTGCTGGTAGAAGCTAGGGGAAGATGGTAGTAATTGGTTTTTGGGTGGTAGAAGCTAGGGGAAGATGATAGTAGTTGATTTTTTGATGGTAGACTCTAGGGGGAGGTGGTAGTAGTTGAATTTTTAGTGGTAGAGGCCAGAAGAAAGTGGCAGTAGTTGGTTTTTTGCTGGTAGAAGCTAGGGGGAGGTAGTAGTAGTTGATTTTTTAGTGGTAGAGGCCAGGGGAAGGTGGTAGTAGCTTTGATTTATTAGTTAGGATTTATTTCGACCTCAAACAATTCGCTCTGCATCGAAAATTATAAAAAAATTGTTGGTCAGTAAAATTCTGGTCAGTTTAATAGGTAGTCCCACCATCTTGGATCGAAAAACAGCTGATCGTGACAGTTCGTTAGGCAAGCTAACTGTCATTCTCTGGTAGCCATTTTGATTAAAATTTTTAACCTCAAAATTTGGTGTCTGTGCTCAAAATCAAAAAATTATATACAAAATCAAAAACGTCTTCAAGCGGGTCTACACCTACACGTAAAGTTTTGTCTGTCGTTTTACCTGTCAGGCAAAACTGGTGGCAAACCAATCCTCAAATTTTTGCTGCTCACTCTTCAGTTTGTAATTCAATTTGGACAAAGCACTCCTCTTAGTGATTATATCAGTTTGTTTAATAAAATTCAGGAAACCAAAAAAGTGTTCTCAAATAACACGTTGTTTGCCTGATTGTTTTCATGATCAGTGTACATTTTATTTTTTACATTCCACAAACATGGAACATGGAAATTTGGTAAAAAATTCTCCTGACCATTATCTAATGTCGGATATTTCATATATCAACTTCAAAGTTGCAATTGAAAGAAACTAAAATTGTATGTACCTACCTACTACAACAAGAAATGCTGCTAAAACTGAAGTTTTACTAGAAACAAAGCCTCTGCTGATCATTTCAACAGATCTGTCTTCAATGATGTATGTTTTATTGTCTACACAAGAGGTTTTGCCTGATCCATTTTACCTGATGTTAGTTAGTTTTTGAGGTAACTATTAGTTTACTACCAGAGATATGGAATTTGACAAACAGAAAATTTATAAACAAGTTTTTTAAAAAAATCAGAAACTCCAAAGGCTTTTTTCTCCTAAAGGGCATGTCTTACTTCTCAGGTGACCATACTTCTGGATGAAGCCAGACAAGTTTGGCTTTTTGGCCAGCATGAAAATGTCATCCCAACTTTTTTTTTATCCCTGCTTTTTGCCGAAACCAAGTGAAGAAGAGGACAGTTTTTGTTGTTTTTTGGTCTCCAAGCTTTTTTAGAGGCCTTTTTTTACCATCAAATTTTTTTGGAGGTCATGTATACGATTTTGGAGGATCTTTTTTTGGTCATAATTTTTTTAAGGCTTTTTTATCCAAAATAATGTAGTACAATAATATCCTAAAGAATAACTTATTAGTCAATAGGCTATAAATCATAATTTCTATTAAATTGATTTATTGTGAAAAAATACATATCTATTTCTAAATCTATTTCTAGCTTGTTACTAGAGTTAGCCATACTTGTTAGAGAAAAATTTATTCCATGTGATGTTTTATGGAATAGAACATAAATTGTAGTACACCTTAGTGGAACTCACAAAAAGCCTAGCTCCAATAAAATTGGAATTTTATGTTTAGATTTTATTTGTTAAAACTAGTGTAAAACTACTTGGGAGACAAAAGTTTAACCAGTTTCTTAAAATAAAAATGGTTTAAATTATAACAGACACAATAGCAGTTCATGTAACAAATTTCACTGATCTCGCCCAAAAAAAATAAACAGATTTAATAGATAAAATTATACTACTTTATTTTATAATTTGATAAAATTATGAAATCCATTAAAAAAGCAGTGAAATCATAACAAAAACATTTTTTGTGGAAAGAACTCAAGTATGTAAAAATGTTTATCCATCAAAGGAATTGAGATTAAAATGTATCTAACTTCTCCATTACACATTTGTAAATGAATGGTTTTACTAGTTTGGAAATGTTTATTTAAACTTGGCTATTACGGTTGCATTATCGTCACTTATAAATATTGTTAAATGAACATAAAACAAGTTTGACTGTAATAACCAAAGTTAAATAAGCATATTAAAGCTAGTGAAAACCTTTGATTTTTCATACATGTATAAAGAACCAGGGTAAAATTAAATTATTTTGTGATTTCTTACCTGCCTAGCCTGCGCAGCAATGGCTAGAGAGAAGGTATTATTTTTGACGAAATTTTTTTTTGGAATTACGCCAAAAATGTGTTTTTTGGCTGTATTTTGACCTATCTTAGCAATATCGTCGCGATGTCTGTCTGAGTGTGTGTGTGTCTGTATATCTGTCCATAACACGATAGCTCTTAAACGGCTGACCGATTTTCATAAAATTTTCAAGGAAAAAAAAGCATCACATCAATATGCAGTTTTCAGAATATAGTAGGGTACATTTTGCTTAATAATTTGTAACCAAAAACTTCTTAGGAGATTTAGTTTCTGAGATATTTACAAAAAACTGTTTTCAAGGCTGATATATCATGGCTTCACTTAAAGTGTGCTAATAGGTTAGCTAGGAAGATATCACATCCGTCATGTATCCATTTATTTACGATTTATACCACATTTCGGAGGTAAACTTTTGTGTTGTTTTTTTTCTTTAATTTTAAAGTATTGTACCAGGATAGGGGTTTTCAGACAAGCAAACGTTAAAAAGTGGTTTTTGAGTTGATGTAATACTGTAAAGGAACAAAAATACAAACAGGATACTGTGACTAGTTATTAGTTAGCTTTAAATTAGGAACATTACAAAAATACCTGCAAAAGCATCAGGGTCACCGATTCTATCGTATATACAAAATTCATAATGGAAGAAAGCAAAAACCAACAAGACTGCTTCTACAAATTGACAAGAATAATTTTAAATATTGAATGTTAAGGGTGTGGCATACAGATGATTCGCGATAAAAACGGAGATCTTGAATAAAATAAAAAACAGCGCGCCGAAAAAATAAATTGGGAGAAAGAGTCCACAGGTTTCACTTTCGTGACAGAAAAAACTACCAACATATTGTCGGCGAAACCCGAAAAATGTGTAACTCCCATTTGACAAAATTTACAGGAGAGATCAAAAACACTTTTTAAAAAAATTAAATTCGCAAAACTCTTGTGATATTTAAAATATAGTATCTACGTAGGATAAGTAGTATTTCTTTTTGCGGTATTTTAATTTTCCTAAAGGACTTACACAAATTTCCAAAATTTTATGAAAATTTTATTTGATGATTTATTTTGATTAGCAATTTTTTTCTATTTGTATTTAAAAGATTTTATGAGCGTCCATGTTTCAGAAGTTTTGGCGAGCAAATATTTTTTTATAAGCACTTAAAAGATCTAATGAGTCTAATTAAGTTTTGTTAAGTTTTTACAAGCATGTTTTCATATAAGAATTTAATAGATTTTAGTTTTAAGAAGATTTGGCTAGCATTTTTTTTATGTTTTCTATAAGATTTTATGAGTTTTTAGTTTCAAAAAGCTTTTAACAACCAATTTTTTCTTAAGAGTAAAATATTTTATGAGAATAAAAAAGCAAAATAATGAGCCGTTTTGGTGAAGTTTGATAAGCAGTTTTTCTATAAGAATTTAAAAGAGTTGATGAGTAACCAGCTTAAAAAGTTTTTACTATAGCAAATTTCATATTTGAATAATTGAACTAACTTTTTCGATGAGAATTGAAAAGATTTGACTAGTAAATTTTTCGATTATTTATGAGATTTTAAAAGATTTTATGGACAGAAACTCGTGAAAGTTCGAATCATAAGGTCAATTTTTGGTGAAATCTTGTGAACTTTTGATAAATTTGACGCGGATATGCCCGTAGTAATAGCTGACCTTCGAACATTAAGCCAAATTTTCTAAGATGCTGACAAAAATTCATGAAAGTTCACAAGATCTCGTAAGTATCTTCTGCGGATTATAAAACACTTCTTTCTGGTGTAATCTCATAAACTTTTAGCAGTTTAAATATACATACGTGACTGGTGGAAGTTCGCGAGATCTGTTTCGGATTTGACGTGGACCATAAAACCAATTTCTTGTGAAATCTCGTCAACTTTCGACAGCTTTTATAAACTCATGAAAGTTCGTCAGATCTGCTATGGATTTGATGTGTAGCATGCAACAAATTTCTGGTTAAATCTTGTAAACTTTTGACAGATTGAATGCGGATATGCTTGTAATACTATGCTAACAAAAACTCGTTCATGAGATCTTGTAACTATTTTCTGCAGATTATGAAACAACTTTTTCTGGTGTAACCTCATGAACTTTCAACAGTTTAAACATAATTATGTATTCTAAACTGGGGAAAGTTCATAAGATTTCACTAGAAAGTGGTGTTTCATAATCCGCAGAAAATACCTAAGAGATCTCATGAACTTTCACGTGTTTTTTTTAACGAGATTTGATGAGGCATTTTTGACGCGGCATTTTTGACAGGGCAGTGTTATGTTTTGTATTGATACAATGTATGAGTATGGAGTTACACATTTTCATGTTCGTAAAAGATAAAATAATTTAAAAGGAAAATTGTGTAAATCTAGTGTTTTTTAAAATAAACTGTTGGCGGGTTTTATTGTAAATTATATTTTTTATATTATGCCACACTTGTTTTATTATCAAATGTTTACTATACAGGACTACAGACAAAACTAAAAATTCAAGATGTCAGAACAAAGCGTGGATCAACATGCAGAAGTGATCACTATTTTCTGGAGTCCAAAATTCTCTTTCCTTATCAAGGCCGAAGCCTGCATCAACAACATCTTGATGATACAGTGATTGAAGAAATTGATCACTGTAAATATAATCTACTAAGCCTAGAACATGACAGCGTAAAAAACTTATACAAAAAGAGACTGAACGAAAAACTTAATACAAGTTCAGGTGAAACCCCAGATGAGGAATATGAATGTATTACATTAAGCATCCACCCAGCTGCAAAAGAAGCACTAGGATTAGTGGAAGAAACTTCTAAAAGAAGAAAACCATACTGGTGGGATGCTGAGATTGAAAGAGAAATATAGGAAAAAAGGAATTTATATCACACCTACTTATCCCAAAAGACAGATAGAAGCAGACAATAATAAATCGCGCAATCAAAGGTGAGAAGAGTGATCAGTAGTAAGAAAAATCATTCGTGGACGCAAAAGTGCCAGAAAATAGATTCTTACTTAGGAGGTAGGAGAAGTACCGAAAGCTGGAAAACTGTAAGATCGATTAAAAAAGAAACATGCAGAGATATCATTTCACCAATACCAGACAAAGAATGGGATGAGCATTTTAAAAAATTTTTAACTGAAGATAGAGCAGAATTCAAGGAAGACGAAAGAGACAATATCATTAGAACGATGGGATCTCCAGTTCCCCTCACAATCTCTGAGGTCAAAAACGTGTGCACAACCTTAAAAAGCGGTAAATCTGCCGGACCCGGATATATCCCAGCCGAACTGTTTTGGAGATTACGGAATCTTTTCCAAAAATATTTAAATGGAACTGTAGTACCAACTGAGTGGAAAACGTCATATATATCCACGTTACACAAAAAGGGAAGGAAAGATATATGTGACAATTATAGAGGTATATCTGTGACTAGTACGCTAAGCAGAATATACAGTAAAATAATAAGAAATAAAGTGGGGAGCGAATATAAAGACACGGAGGCAGAAGAACAAGCCGGTTTCAGGGCGGGTAGTTCGACTTCAGATCATCTCTTTTGTATAACCCAAGTTATTGAAAAGAAAATGTCATACGGACAAGAGCTGCATCTGCTTTACGTTGATTTGCAGAAGGCATATGATAGTATACCACTAAATCTACTTTGGAAAGCGTTGGAAAACACAAACATAAGCGTACAACTGATTAAGGCCATCAAAGAGTTATACCGCAATAGTAAGGCAAAATTGTAAATAAAAGAGAGAGTATATGTGTATCGGTGGACTTAAACAGGAACTAATCTTAAATACCGGGCAGCGAATTCAGTCCTGTGATGAGTATAAATACTTAGGTCTAAAAATTACAGCTGACGGAACACTAGACAAAGCTATAAAAGATCGACACGTACAAGAAAGAAAAGCAATAACTTTATTAAATGGAATAATTTGGGACCAAAGTATATCAAAATATAACAAAAAGCTTATATATAACACCATTGTAAAAAGTATTATTACATACGGCTCAAAAGTATGGCCAATCAAGGATAGAACAGAAAAAATGCTTTCCGCTACGGAGATGGACTATTGGAGAAGAGCAGCAGGGAAATCCAAAAGAGAAAGAGTTACAAATCAAAGAATAAGAGAAATTATGACAGTGGGGGAACGTACTTTAGTGGATGATATAAGAACAGAGCAACTGGTGTGGTACGGACATGTACAAAGAATGAATGATGAAAGACTACCTAAACAAATACTACAATGGAAACCAACTGGCCGAAGAAAACGAGGACGGCCAAGGAGAAGCTGGAGAGAAGGAATAGACAGTGAAATAAGAATAAGAGGCCTAGATGATGAATTATGGGCAAACAGAAACGAGTGGAGATTGGGTATCGGAAGACGTAGAACGTTGTGAAACCGATAAATATATATATTACTATACAGGGTGTTCGGCACATGAAACGTCAAAATTATTTGGGATATTGTTGGGGTCATTTGCTACCTTTTTAACCTTGGAACTTGGGTCCTAAGCTCAGAGTAATAACAAATAATTATTACTCTAAGGTCCTAAGAGTCACGGCTAAATATGATATGAATTTTAAAAAAAAATTTCTCAAATTATCCAAAATCCCACCTTTAATACGAGGGTTTAAAGGTGGGATTTATTATTGTCTGGAAAAGCACCATTTTTTTAAATAATTCTGTAATCTTATGCTTCTTCAACTAATTAATAGATTTGTTAAAATTGATGTACCAAAGGGAGTTTTTTATTGAAGAACATTAGTAATTTTGTGAAAGAAAATCAATTCCAAAATTAAAAATCAAAAAAAGTATCGACAATTGAGAACTTCATTTTCTTTTAAAAACTTCTTTAGTTGATTACCTTTCTAACGGTATGCTACATGCTTGATAAAAAAAAAACATTTCTGCTTTAAAATACGGATATTCCGTCAGAAGGGCGAGAGGAATTGGTAAGAAAAACAATTTGATGTTTATGATCGTTTACCTACTTAAACAAAAGTTAAACTTTTAACAATAATGTATTGTGTTAATTTATAAATTTTGTTCGAAACGATCATAAACATCAAATTGTGTTTCTTATCAAGTCCGAACGATTATTGCCCGTCTCACGGAATATCCGTATTTTAAAGCAGAATTGTTTTTTTTAATCAATGTGTAGCATACCGTTAGAAAGGTAATCAACTAGAGAAGTTTTTAAAAGAAAATGAAGTTCTTAAATGTCAATACTTTTTTTAATTTTTAAATTGATTTTCTTTCGCAAAATCACTAATGTTCTTCAATAAAAAACCTCGTATGTCTCTTTGGTACATAAATTTTAACAAATCTATTAATTAGTTAAAGTAGCATAAGATTACAGAATTATAAAAAAATGGTGCTTTTCCAGACACTAATAAAAAGCTTACGATGGTTTAAAGGTGGGATTTTGGGTAATTTGAGAACAAAAACTAAAAAATTCATATCTCTTTAGCTGTGACTCTAAGGACCCAAGTTCCAAGGTTGAAAAGGTAGCAAATGACCCCAACAATATCCCAAAAAATTTTGACGGTTCATGTGCCGAGCACCCTGTATATATGGGCTGGACTAGATGAACAAAAGTCAGGTTACAGAACAACCATGTAACCTGGGAATTTACACATTTTTCATTTACAGATAGCAACGGACTGGAGTTAGCTAGTTTTCTATACTACTAATTTTAAAAAATCTGATTTCCTAGGTCATACATAAATTTTTATAGTAATAGCTTTCGATTTTAGTTAACAGATGACACCATAATCTAAAATTCGACCTAATGTGGAGTTACACATTTTTCGGGTTTTGCCGACGATATGTGAATTCGGGACACCTTTCTGTTATATATATTAATTTTGAAATCGAGCCTGCTTCTTTCCGCGTTTTTTTGTGTTTGTATATTTTTTTTTAGAATAGGGCTATATAAATAAAGATTCTTTTATATTTTATTTTATTAAACAGTATAAAAAATCAAGATTCTCAAATATGCGAACAAATTATACATAAATTCATAAATAATTTTATTTTATTAAAATTAAATTAACACAAAAATTCTATAAAAAAGTTATGTTTTTCTTTTCTGTAGAAATATCAAAATAATTTTTTAAGAAAAATTTAGTAGCCTCTGTTTAACAACGGTTTGATAAAAAATCTGTTACAGCCTTTAAAAGATTTTTTGCATGCTGAGGATTCTCAATTGAATTTAGTTCATACCGATTCCAAATGATAAAAAATAAAAATTCTCGGTGGACAGATTCCCCTGCCTGCTTCGACCAAAGTCCTAGTCCGCATTGCTGAAACATGACTGTTTCTTGTAAGTGATTAAGTATTATGTGGATTTTTAGTGTGTTTGGGAAATGCCTAATTGTTTAATATTATTTCTCAAGGCTTTATGTGAGTCTCGAGTTCCACATAAGAAACATTATTAGCAGAAGAAAAACTTTTTTCCACAATTTTGTTGAATGCATTAAATGCAGTGACATATTGCAATAGGTAAATACGATTACTTTTGTCGATTTGCAGGGACAGATGATCGTGTCCATGTTTTAATAAAGTTCGGCGAGCATTGCCTTCAAAGATGTCGCCCTGGTAATTTTTGGAGACAATGAATGTTTAATTTTTTAGGCCATTCTAAGGCAGTGTTTTGCCCAAGAAAAGTAACTAAAGCTTTTTTTGGTAAACTTATCACGTCCTTGTAATGCAACTATAGGTAAATTTAGTGGGAATAAGGACACTGTTGTTCTGGTAAATATACGTTTTAATCCATCGGTAACGTTTCGACAATGGTTTTTGTCTTCATCAGACCTTCAGACTAGATCGTACATTGGAACAACAAAAAACAAGAATTCAAGCACATCAGGAAAACAAACGGCACAAAATTAAAAACGAACCAGATTAATGTCGGGTTTCGTTTTTAATTTTGTGCCGTTTGTTTTCCTGATGTGCTTGAATTCTTGTTTTTTGTTGTTCCAATGTACGATCTAGTCTGAAGGTCTGATGAAGACAAAAACCATTGTCGAAACGTTACCGATGGATTAAAACGTATATTTACCAGAACAACAGTGTCCTTATTCCCACTAAATTTACCTATAGTAACTAAAGCTTTCCAAAACAAATGGAGCACAGGAAGGTGTCTAGAATTCACATCTTTTGGTAGTTTTTTCTGTCACGAAAGTGAAACCTGCGGCTCTTCAGGACCACCGTGTATATTTGACTTGTTTTTCGATAAAACCTATGTGTAACGTGAAAACTAAAAAAAGTGTATTATTGAGTTCGGACTTTGTCTATTAACTCTGCTCCCTAGTAGCAGGTAATCAATTTAAAAGTGGAAACTTATAAGCTTTAAACCGTAAAAAATGTTTGTGATTGTTGTGTGATACAACATAACACCATCATAAAAAAATTTCAACACTCTTAATTGACTGAATTTTGTTCTCTTTGTTGAGCCATTTCAAGTATGTGCGTTTTTTCTCTTTGACCATTTCCTGTATTTTTTCAGTCCACCACATCTTCCTGCTATTTCTATTATCTTGGTATTCAACAGCTTCGATGCTTGCTTCCTTCAAGCTTTTTATTATGTTTGTCTATATCTCTTCAAATGAGTGTTCTGTGTTTATTAATTTTTTATCTAATCGGTTCTGATACAATCTTTGAGTACTTTCGATTTCTAGACTTCTAAAGTTGTAGTCTTCGATGCACTCTAGGTTTTCATTTTCTCTGATACTTTCGTCCTTATTTGTTTTTCTTAAAGGGAATAATATTTTTGCTTTTACCAGATGGTGGTCAGATCCATAGGTAACACCACGAAGTGCTCGCATATCATACCACTTTAATTGCGAGTGTTGTCCACCTATAGCATAATCAATGATTGATTTAAGATTTCTTGTTGGCTGAATATCGATGAATATCCTTATGCCTAAAAAAACCATTATTTATTTTTAGGTTGTGGGTTTCACATAATTGCATCAGTCTCAAGCCATTATCATTTGTTACTTCTTCTCCAAATGGTCCTATCACTTTGCTCTGGGTTTGTCTACCAGTTCGGCTATTAAAATCGCCAAGCATAATTATTTCTCTGGTATTACCGATTTTGGTGATAGTCTCATCAATTTGGTCAAAGAACAAATGTTTTGTAGCTACTGTTTCGTCATCTGATGGTGCGTAGACTGCTATTATGCTTATATTATGACCAAGCATCTTCATGTTCATTCGATGTATCTTTTCACTAATGCAATCGTAGTCGGTAATCTTATTTTTTAGGTTTTTATTTATATATAAGGATACCCCTTTGGCTGCTCTTCTTTCTTTTGGGACTCCAGTGAATATATGGACGAAATTGCCGACACTATTCGTACCTGTTCCTTTCTTTTTTGTCTCTGTAAGTGCAATAATATCGATCTTACAATTCTGCACTTCGGTTGCAATAAGGTCCAACTTTTGATTCACTCCCTGTACGTTCCATGTAGCTATATTCATAGTCCTTTATCTTTGCTTTTTTCATCTTTGTAATTTGTAAACAAAGTAACTGCAGATTTATCAAAACCGAGAAAAATCAATATAAAATTTTGAAAAAAGATAGGAGTAAAGTAACGTGGTCTAAATTATATCATAACTTCGGTATTTCTGAACCGATTTAGAAAATTCTTATACTAAAATGTGCGTAAGATTACGATTATATAAATGTACAAAAAAATCGATTTTCAAAAATGTCAGTTACTTTGTTTTAATTTCGGGCAGCAGCAAAGGTAAAAAGGATAATTTGGGTATCATATGCATAATATCTGATAATAATAATAATAATGAATGATAACATATCTACCTATTTTTCCTCAATATAAAAATCAAGTGTTTTGGAAACGTCATCACTATTGTTTATAGTTATCTTTTAGCATAAATATCCCGTCTTTTCTATAATTAATTACAAAACACTTGAAACTAAAAAGTAAATTAAAAAATATTTCAATATGATTTTGTCCGAATTTTACCTGCCTAAGTTTTAATATCACCAGGCGAACTAACTGAAGATTATACATAGAAACTATAAAGAAATACCTTAAAATTTTAAAATTAATTATTTAACCTGTTTTTCAAAAGCAGCTTTTCATGGGACGTTTTACAAAAAGTTAATAAAAATTTCCTAACCCAAAGTTTTCTAAATTGCCTCAAAAGATGTTAATGACCAGAAAGGAAAAAAATAACTTTTTCGTTCTGTTTACAGATCGCGAATTTTTTTTTGTGGGGTTTTGTTATACAGGTACAATCGCGCCCTCTTTTTTGTTAAATTATTTTTCCAATATTTGTAAAATACAAAGAGTGCTTTGTTTGACGACACTGCACGGTGCTAAATAAGTATGATAATTTAATAAACGATTTTCGTTAGCAGATGGTTATAGGTATCTAATAAACCAAACTATTATCAGCTTCCAGGTATGCCACGTGGAGGCAGCAGTCGCGGTCGTTTTATTCCCATTTTCTATGTACTATATGTATCAGTGGCGTATATACGGGCGGGGCATGCCCCCCCCCCCGAAAAAAAACCGAACCGAACCGAACCGAACCCCCCCCCTCCCCGAAGCTATGATTTTTTTGGATATTTTCCACATATTTCATGTATACAAACATAAAATCGCATAAAATACAGCCTTATGAGGTCTCGCCCCCCCCCCCCCCCCCCCCGAAAACTATCTCGGGCCCACCCCGAAACTTTTTTCTACATACGCCACTGATATGTATAGCTAAAAATAGCGAGGTACCTGCTTTTGATGACTGTTTAAGTTCTTTTTATTACAAATTACAAATTTATTTTTATTTGCTGTGTATTTATTTCGCAATACTTATATTAATTTTGGCATGCAAAATTTACCTCTTATATCTTAGAGGCTCGAAACGAGATATAAAAAAGCGGTTATTAGGTATAAATAATATTTTGTCGAATACTTCCTTGAATGCTTTTTAAAATATAAGCAAACCTGTTTTCCTTCGTTGCCATATTAATTTTTATTTTCGTCCCTAGGGACGGAAATGGCTTAAAGTCCTATAGCCTTGCCAATTCCAATGTCAGTGTCACGACTCAATGTTTTGACAATTTCCTCTCTAGAGAAGAAAGTGTTTTAGAGACCAGAGCCGTTGGAATGGGTGGAGTGATGGCAAATGATGGAGCAGGCGCTCCAAGCAACCGATTTCGGGGGCGGTCGAAAGCCGTCTTCTACTTTTGAAGTAAGATAATATTCAAGCGGCCGTCATGCAGTGGCCACCATATATAGTATCCACTCAAAGATGTAATAGATATTTAAGGGTCACTAAAAATAGGTCAGCTTATTTTGACATGTAATATCTCCAAAACTAATTAAAACAATTTTGTTTTGTTTTGTATTACTTAACGAATTTCTAGCAGAATAGAAAAAGATAAATAAATAGATGAAATGAAGGACGTGAAAAATACTTGTAACTAATTTTTGGCATGGGGAAAAAAGTTTTTTCTATAAGCGTGCGGAAAAGTCCACTTTTCCGCACGCATTTTAGTGTGGAAAGTGCCACTTTTCCGCACTAGTGCGGAAAAATATTTTTTCCGCACTAGTGCGGAAAAGTAAATTTGTTACGATTTTGAGGTGTTCTATAACATTTAGACCGTTCAAAATACATTTATATCTTTCCTACCACACGAAATATCCTAAAAATATTCAAATTGACTAAAATTCTGCTATATTTTCAATATTTTCGATAAAATAAAGTTTTCAGTAAAATAGGTTCAAATTATAAGTTTTTAACCTCCCCGGTATAAATATCGTCATTGTCAATGTCAAACAACAATGAACACTAGTGGTTTTAGATTTGGCATCTTAAATCACCATAGCAACAAAGTACAAACAAACTGTCAAAACAAAGCCAATTTTGCAGATACAAGCGTCTTTTGAATTTTTCAAACAAAAAAATCAGATTTTCAATGGATTCTTCGGACGAAGATCTACCCCAGTCAGTTCTAGAAGCCGCTAGAATCGCTAATTTGGACCTGCTTCCTTCAAAATCTCGTCACAGGTATGAGAAGGAATATAGTTTGTTTGAGAGATGGTGCCACGCTAAAGGCATCAAATCCCTTCAAGAAGCTGTTTTTTTGGCATATTTCTCCGAAATTTCCAAAACGTGCAAACCGAATACCCTTTGGTCGAGGTATTCTATGCTCAAAAGTGTAATAAAACTCAGAAAAAACGTTGACTTAAGCAATTTTTTTAAAGTTACGGCCTACTTGAAAAAACAAAACGTTGGATTCAGACCCAAGAAGGCAAAAATCTTCACAAAAGAAGAAATTTTCAAGTTTTTAAGCGAAGCTCCTGACCTAGTTTATTTGCATATGAAAGTTGCCACGATTTTTTGTTTGGCGGGCGCATGTCGCCGTGAAGAACTAGCAAAAATGTGCCTAGATGACATTGAAGAAAAAGGAAATATGATCATTATAAAAATTCCTGACTCAAAAAACCATACATTTAGAAGTTTTGCTATTTCAGAAGAAGCCGAGAATGGAAAACTTCTCCAATTGATCCGAAAATATGTCAACTTAAGGAAACCAGAGACCCCACATAGACGGTTCTTCGTAAACTACAAAAAAGGAGCATGTACGGTACAATGCATTGGAATTAATTCATTCGGTAAAATGCCATCAGATATCGCATGCTATCTGAAGCTTTCAAATCCAGAATTATACACGGGCCACAGCTTCCGACGTTCTGCCGCAACAATGTTGGCAGATTCAGGCGAAGGAATAACCAATATCAAACGACTCGGTAGATGGAAATCTTCAAGTGTCGCAGAAGGGTACCTTGACAGTTCAACTGGATTCCAAAAAAATATTTCGAATAAAATTTTGAAGTTCAGTCACCCTGGTCCTTCAACTAGTCAGCAACTTTCTTCTACCATACAACCTTCCAAAGTGTCTCAATCCAGCCCCAAATGCATGACCACAGTTGCAACAGATGTTTCCGAAAACTTGGAGAACGCAGTGGAGAACCAAAACCCAAGTTTCAAATCTGCCACTTCATTTGAGAAAACACTTGCCTCTGCTATCAACTTACAGCACGCTACAAACTGCACCTTTAATATTAATGTTAATAATAATAATTGATTTGATTAAAATGTTTTGAATATAAATAATTTTCTGATTAATTTTTAGTTTTTTCCTCACGCTTATAGAAAAAATAATGTACCTAACTCGTGCGTAAAGTGTCTTTTCCGCACTTGATTGCTGGCCAAACTCCGCTATCGCGTCGTTTGGCCATCTGCAATCACGTGCGGAAAAGAGGCACTTTCCGCACTAGTTAGGTAAACTACTATTTTGTGCCCAAAGAATCTTTAGGCAATCTGATTTAATTAATTAATAAAAAAATTTCGAGATTCAAACCTAAAGCAAAGGCATTTTTGCTTACAGATATTGCCAAAATAAATCAAAATGCACTTTTGCCATAAATTTACTAAAACCATATGCGCAAGGCAGGGGACCTCGGGGCCCGGGCCCCCCAAACCTAAGATTTGTTTAGAAAGAGACATATTTCTGGGTGCGCCACTGTTAAAACGTTACATTTGCAATGTCGTAACTCTTTGACAATTTAAAGACGCAATTTACACGTGACCTAAAAATTTTGGCACGATTTGTAAAGCTAATAAATTGGAGCATCTGTTCTAGTGTCAAGCACTTAAATATCATAATGACTTCGCAAAATGTAACTTTTTAAATTAGTACCAAGTTTTGCCTCATTTTGATGTTTTTTTTCCAAAGTTAATTCTCAAAAACTTAGAAAATAATGAACCGATTTTAACTTTTTCTTTTGCGTTTAATAGCGTCATAAGATTTAATATGTTAGGTTTTACTGATTTTGGTCTCTCACTATAGGATAAAAAATCCAAATTTTGGCCAATATAGGAAGAAAATAGGTTTACCTTTTAGTTATTAAATTACCACCAAAAATATTTAAAATGACCAAGTCATCAATATTTCTAATAATGACATTTGAAATCTAAGTAGGCTGTGCTTGATAACAGCGCAAAGTCAGCTTATACGGCGAATAAAGTATTCTTTGTTTTTTCTTTAAATATTTACTGATATTTGAAAAGGCGCTGTACCAAAGATATTCATTTAAAAGTGATTTTTTTTTATTACCCATGAAGAACGAAGGTAAGATTGATTAATTATATACCTTTTGTTTTTAGAAGCTTACCTATTGTTTATTTGCTGGTTTTAAATCAATATATAGCAGAAATCTGGCAAAAGAAATAAAATTGTTTGGTTAGGTTGAATTACAAAATGAGATCCGCAAGGATCCGATCAGGCCGATATGTAATAATACTCTTTAGAGTTTAGGCTAAAAGGCTGTTGAAAACCGTTTGCAACTATTTGCAATAAAGGAGTTTTTTTTAACTTTTAGATGAACTCTGCATTAAAAATCTTTTTAAAGACCTTTTTGATGTGTGGTTATCTAAGATAACGCAAGTTTCCTTTTTATTAATTTATCATTTTTGGATAATATTAGTTTCCCTGTGTTGCCAATTGCCTTTAAATTTGACAAACTTTGAGAACTACTGCTTTGAAACTGCTTATATTTTCATGAGCACTTATCCTTGGTTTCCTATGCCAGCTAGTGTACACAAGGTGCTTATTCACAGCAAGCAGATTTTGCAGAATTGTTTAGAAAGCTGGGTTTTTGGGAGAGGAAGCCTCAGAAACGAGAAACAAGATCTACAAGCATGTTCGGGAATACCGTGCCCGAAAAAGTAATGGAATAAATAATTTAACAGACATTTTCAATAGGGCAATGGACACTTCAGATCCGTTAATCTCAACTTTGTCACTTATGTCACGAAAATCCAAACTGAAATCGAAAGTGTTACCTGAAGATGTAAGAAATTTTTTACAATCACCCGATGAATATTTCTCTAAATCAGGTTTACTTGAAAATAACAGCCAATCCAGTAGTGTTGAGCCAGATCATGAATTTTTATTTGATATTTCAGAATTAGATAGCTTAGAGTTGGATTCAGAAATAAACGATTAAGTAAAACTTCAAGAAAAGTTAAGTGATCTGTAATATTTAGACTTTGCTATTTTTGAGTAAATATAACTTGTTCTGTTTTTGCAAAATTTTTCAATATCCAGCCATTTTAATTTGTGGAAGTATCCAGGAATTCCGGATAATTAAGGTGAATGTAAGATGTTTCTTATGAATATAGAACTAGAACAAACAGTGTAATTCTGATTTGGCACTTTTGGGGATTTTAAGGTTATTTAAAGGAAAGAGATAAAATATGAAGTTAACTTTTACGGTGAAAACTACATATTACCAAGCTACAGGGCGTTATAAAAATTCTGCTTTTTGAAAAGTGTCTATAATCCTTTATGTCTGATTTTTTATGTGATGTCTTTTTATATTTTAAAAAAAGTAAACTTTAACTTTGATCTGTTTAATTGTAAAATCGACATTCAATTTGACTTAAATACAGCTCTACACATGCGGTTGTCTTATATCTTCTATGCAAGTTATTTTCAACACCCCAAAATTGCCCAATGGGGATCACCCTGTACATAATAAAATCTTATATAATTTACTAAAATGATTTTAAACTCTTTAGTATACCACCTATAAAGGTCTTCAAAATATTGCTACACAAAAAAATCGGTTTTGTTTGCTTAAATCTTATTCCTCTAATATTGACCAAAATAAAGACGTCTTATCCTACTGTGCAGTGAGCCCCCCCCCCTACATAAACCTTTTTTTAGTTGAACGAATGAAAATGCCAATGAATTAACCGCGACTTTAACCAAAATTTACCCCAAACATCACTTTTTTATTATTTTTTTCTAAAAAACACTAAATATTTCAAAAATTTTCGCCTTCCGCGTATTTTGATTTTGATTTGATTTTAAATTTTAGACCTAAGAATTATTAAAAACGCACGCAAACCAAGGAATATTTTGGGTTTTGCTTCCTTTTTGGCCCCTCCCCCCTGGAAATCCTGGATCCGCCACTGAATCTGTCTGTCATGGTTTCAATCATACCTGACTTGTCGCATTAGGGTTATCAGCTCCAAAATACGCTCCTCTTCCCTATGGATAAATTGCGGAAAACCTCAGAGATCTTTTCTTAATCTATACTAACAACATTTCGCAATTTTGAATACCACATTTATAAATTGAGTAAAAAGCTTTCCTCCATATACATAAGATGTTTAAGATCTGAGCTGGGGGAGGATGAGGCAAGAATAGCATATTTTTGGCAATTTGAGAATCACTTGAGGTATTCCATTCTGAAGTGCAACCAGTCTACGTCTGTTAAAAATAATTTTGATCCTACAAAAAAAAACTTTTAGATTTATAAGTAATGTAAATCAAAGGGAATCCTGTAAATATCACTTTATTAAACATATGATCCAAACTCTGACATCTCTGTTTATATTGAAGACTACCAGTTTATTATTTAAAAACTCCACCACTATATTTGATACGAGGCATCAAAGGGTCAGAAGTCAAAATGATAATTTGCCATTACCAATTCCATAGAGTGCTTAAACTCAGAGGTCTTTGATTTATGGAGGTCGACAGATTTTTAATCACCTGCCATTAACTATATTCGGCAGTACTCTAATATCAAAATCTTTAGAAAAAAACTAAAAAATGCACTGCTACAAAAATCCTATTGAGCATTTTCTGAATATTTTAATGATTATATATAGATTGGATAGGTGTGTTTTTAGTAATAGTCATGAAATTTTACCACTGTGATGTATTTGAGCCAAATTTTTTATTTCATTAATATTTTTATTTGCATTTTTTCTTTTAAATAATGACCTTTTTTAATTTTTTTTAACTTTTTTTGTATATACAGTACAGTCCCGATTATCCGAAATAATGTGGACCAAAGTGATTTCGGATAATCGAAATTTCGGTTAATCCGACTTAAAAACATTTGTAACACTCTGTCGGCTAACTAAAACAATTCCTATTTTAGACCGTCGTATTGCCGTGAAACCCCGAGGGGAACCACCTAGCAGTATAGGTGAATCCCAGACGCGTTTCGTATAATGCGAATTTTTTCGGTTAATCGGGATTTTTGTTTTTAAAGTGTGTTTCGGATAAACCGGATTTCGGAAAATCGTGATTCGGATAATCTGTACTGTATTTTATAAATGTTTAAAAATGTCGTTACAATATTTTTATAGTTTTGTTTTTAAAAATAGTGTTGGATGTAACTCTACCAATGTGATGTAATTATCCCAAATTCTTCTTTTTAATTTATTAATATTGATTTTTTTTTCATGTTTTATTTTTATATTTAATTATTTATCTATGGTTCGGTTCGGTTCGGTTCGGTTCGGTTCGGTTTGGTTCGGTTCGGTTCGGTTGCTTTTTTAGGCGATTTCAACGTCCACAATATACCCTGGCTAAAACACCACAACAAAACAGATAATGAAGGCAGGGAAGCAGAAGCTTTTGCCATAAGTTGTGGTCTAACGCAGCTTGTCGATGAACCTACCCGTATCTCAGAAAGGGGTGAATTTGCAGCGCTTTTAGACTTGTTCCTAACTACAAATCATGACTTGTACACAATTCAAGTAGATCCCCCACTTGGTTCATCCGATCATAAACTTATAAGTACAAAGTGCGAAATGTTCATACCGCCAAGCCAACAATCACTTCCTCGTAAAATGTGGCACTATAAATCGGCAAAATGGAATGAACTTAAACAGTTTTACCTGGATTTTCCATGGCAAGAGGTTTGCTTTAAAACAGCTGATCCCACTATTTGCTGTAATGAAATAACAAAAGTAATCTTATCTGGAATGGATGCATATATCCCACATACAATAAAACGCAGAGCTAATGCAAAACCTTGGTTCAACAGCCAGTGTCAAACGGCTGTACAGAAAAAACACAGAGCATATAACCTTTGGAAACGACAACAAACCGCTCAAAACCACAGAGAATTTATAGAAGCCAGAAATAGTTGCAAAATTACTATTGACGCCGCCAAAGAAACATACAATCAAAGAATAAAAAACAGGTTGCTGAATTGTCCAAGTAGTTCTAGGTCCTTTTGGTCTCTTGCAAAAGCCGTTGGATCAAACTTCACCAAGTCATCCATACCACCACTTACAGATAAAAATACTCACTTAGCCACAACATCAGAGGAAAAAGCCAATATGCTGGCCAAAATATTTTCCTCCAACTCAAAACAGTGCCAAATGGAAAAACTCCACCGTTCATTGAAAGGGTTTCCCACAGTATGCCAGAGGTACCCTTTTGTCACAGAGAAATACGAAAATCCCTTAAAAAGTTGGATACAAACAAAGCAATGGGTCCAGATGGCATTCCCGCGATAGTACTCAAAAATTGTGCTAGCGAACTCACCCCAACTTTCGCCAAATTATTCAATTTATCTTATAGGCAAGGAGTATATCCATCATCATGGAAGTCTGCCGCAGTACAACCCATTCCAAAGAAAGGAAAAAAGACAGATCCGTTAAACTATAGACCAATTGCTCTACTTCCGGTGATATCAAAAGTAATGGAAAGAGTTGTGAACAATCACCTAACCAAGTACTTGGAAAAGTACAAAATTATCAACGACATGCAATACGGATTTCGAAAATATAGGTCAACTGGCGATTTACTTACATACGTCACTCACTTATGGCAAAAAGCGATTGAGTTGCGAGGTGAAACAAGAACAATTGCCTTAGATATATCTAAAGCATTCGATAAAGTCTGGCATGAAAATCTGCTCAACAAGCTTAAAGCAACGGGATTGTCGCCGAGACTTTGCACTTGGTTTGAAAGTTACCTTAAGGATAGATCCATTTATGTTGCACTGGATGGCCGGAACTCCAACTCTTACCAAATAAATGCTGGTGTGCCACAGGGAGCAATCCTTTCGCCAACACTTTTTCTGATTTACATAAATGACCTCATAGATAAAACAATAAATCCACTTTATTGCTTTGCAGATGATGGCAATGTAGTCTCCTCAGTCATACCACCCACATGTCTCTCCGCACGTGAATTCCATTACCTTAGACTAACTGAAATATCACAGATAAATAACGACTTGGAGATAATAGAGGACTGGGGCAACAAAAACCTTGTACAGTTCAACGCGCAGAAAACCCAAGCAGCCCTGTTTTCGAAAAAGACCAGCACCGGTGAGCCAAATATTATGCTATCTGGAAGTGCTGTCGCATTGCAGAGCCAGTTGAAAATCTTAGGAGTCACTGCAGAGACCAACATGTCTTGGCACAGTCACGTGGCAGATATAGCTAAAAGGGCGTCCCAAAAGCTTGGGGTGCTATTTCGTACAAGACATCTGTATACACCAAGCCAACTGCTGATACTCTACAAAGCCCAGATTCGACCAACTATGGAGTACTGCTCACATATATGGAGTGCGGCACCCAAACATACCTTAATGCTTTTGAACACCGTGCAAAAACGAGCTATCAAGCTGATCAATGACCCGCACTTACCCGTAGCTTGGATAGTCTCGAATATCGAAGAACTGTGGGCGATCTATCTCTCTTCTACAGGTATTATCACGGAAAATGCTCTGAAGAGTTGGCACGTATGATCCCCCCGGGAGTAGCACCTACTAGGCGAACACGTCAAACAGACGGTAACCATCAATTTATTGTCAAAATAGAGGCACCAAGAACCTCATTATATCAGAATTCATATCTCTGGAGAACAGCATCGCTGTGGAATAAACTCCCTGCGACAGTTTTCCCTGCAGGTTACAACCTGAACCGTTTCAAAACCAACACGCACCAACATTTCCGCGCACTTGCCGCTTCTCGAGCGTGATAGGGATCTCCTTGCGAGTGCGCATACCCGTAAAAAAAAAAAAATGGTTTAACATGTTGGCAAATGTCTTGATATATTATTCCTTATTTTTGTTTATATTTTGTTTTTTTTAATAATGAATTTTTTTATTGCCTTAACATAGGTAATTTGTATTTGAGATATTTATTTATTTTACAATTTTTACCTTAAGTTAGTATTAGCCTGCTTTGTCGAAAATTTTACTGACAATAAAGTGTTTTTGATTTGATTTGATTTGACTACTTACAGTACAGCTTTATAAAATACAAAAAGGAAACTTCTTTCCGTCTTATCTACTAGTGTTCAATCATCTCTTCATAGATATTAGCACGGATCACCTAACAAACAGATAGGGAACTCAGGTGGTGGGGGGTGCTACGCGCATCTTTCACGCAGCCTGCCATGTTGGGGTCAACCACTCCAGAGGCGCATTTTGTATTTTAATATTTTTTAAACTTTTAGTACGTGTTGAGCGTTAGTGGTTTGTGTTTGATATATGTGATTTTTGATTTTAAACAATGGGAACGGTTTGTGCCGTAAGAGACTGTAAATCCACGCTACGGTATACCCTTAATCGAAGTTATTTTCGATTTACGCAGGATCCTATAAGATAAGCTTATACATTATTTTATCTTTTGATTTTTTAAAAAATTTTGCAATATCCTATACAGGGTGTTTAATAATTTAATGTCCTATGAGATGAATCTGTAAAGGATTTAAGTACAAAGAGTTCTTAAGGATACATAGATCTGCAACCCCTTTGAATTTGTTTTTTTATTTTTTTTTATGTTTTTGCAGGATTTGTTATATTTATCTTAAATTTGAAAATGCGCCTTCATTAGATCCTAAAAAACAACATATAAACTATGTTTTGTTTAGAAAGTTTTTATGTTTTGTATAAAAGAGCGGCGTAAGCTCAGTTGTAGAAAAGCGAAATTTGTAGATTGGTATTTTGATCCTTAAATTAAGCACAGGTACACAAATTAAAAGAGTAGGGGACAATTCGCCGCAGCCGATTCACCGCGGCTGATTGGCCCGTTTTGCCGCGAGGACAATTCGCCGCCAATCGGATTGCCGCGGGGACAATTTGCCGCGGGAACAATTCGCCGCGAGATTTTTGTACCTTGAATTCATATAATATTTTTTTATAAAAATAATGTTTTCAAATTTTCCAACTAGGTATTTGGTGGTACTATACAATCCAACATTTTTTTAATTGGAAAAAATAAATAAATTGGCGAATGTAGAATGGCAGTTTTTGCCATTTATGAACCGATATGCATCAAACTAGAAACTTTATTAAATTTTAAAATATTTTTAACTTAAACTAAAAAAAATCAAAATGGGAACCGACCTGAAATACCTTAAAGTTCCGAATTTGATGCATATCGTTTAATAAATTTGAAAATCCAATAGTTTGGATCTGCTATTTGGTTTTTTTTTTAATTTGAGTAGAGCTGTATTGAGTGACCTTAATCAATGCAAAGTTTAAAATTTAAGATAACTCTGTTGGAAAAGTTTTAAAAAAGTGATAATCGAACAAACAAATATATTATATGAACTCAAGCTAAATAAAACTGTTTGCCATGAAACAAAAAATCTAGCTCATTTTTGTTTATTAGGTATTCAAAAACTCCAACACATTTTTAATATTTTTGGTTATGATGTGTGTTTTCAATAGCTTAAAACTGCAACTAATATAAATTTCACTGCTAAAGTGTTTTAAACCCCTCTTGAAATCAAAGCGGGTGATTTATCTTCGGTTTTTTTAAAATATTATCACAAGAGTTTGTTTGAGTTTAGTAGGTATTACAATATAAATTATACAAAAATTTGATGTTTTATATGCACCCCAAAAATTTTTAGGTTAAAGATCCAACATTCTTTAGAAAATGTCTAATTTTGACGTAAGCTTTTAGAACATCATATAAGATTTATATAAGATCCCTCGTTTCTTACTGATTTTAAAAATATTTCTTTCTTAAAAATGCTCTGGTAAAAATCATTATTTATGTTATTAATGCATTATTTAAAAAAAACAAATATCTAAAATTGTAGGTTGCCTCGATTTAAAAAAGATCCCTCCTATCAAAATTTAACATTTTGACTTTAAATTATTTAAAAAAAACTTAATTATTACCATTTTGGTCTGTTATAATTTTTAAGAAACAAACATAAAATCGAAAAAAAATAACGCTAAGTTTAACACCCTGTAAAAACAAAGAGGTCTAACAAAATGTAATGCGAAAAAAATCTTTGTTTTGACCATTTCCACAACCCCTTAAAGTTTCATGCATCATTTAAATTACACCCTGTATAATAAACTATTATATAACATTTGGTAAGTTTTTGACACAAATTTGTTATAATTTTTTATTATGCTACTATTTACACTTTTAAGAATACATATAAAACTTTAAAGATTTTACTAAATTTTAAAATATTAATTTACCGTGAAGCAATTTTGTGCTAATTGTAAAGATTATTTGGTCACCTTGTATTTCCTTAAACTTTCAATTTTTCGAAAAAACTAATAAATAATATCTGATTCCAGTAAATTAAGAAATTAGTCTACAATGTCAAACTTCTTATATCTAAAATTCACAACTTTACTCCTTTTGAAACTTAATAAATCCCAATAAAACAAAAAAGCAATCAATTTTTTTCTTTTTGTGTTTGGCTGTATGCTGGAAACGGCAATATGCTCACGTATTCTGGACGAAGAAGAAGACCTCTTTTTGTGTTTCCCCTATCATTCAATAAAACACATTATTTCCATAGTCCCCGACAGAGGACAACATATAATTTTTTTACGCGGCCGAGACTCTAAAATTCATTTTAGCTCCCATTTTTGGCAGGACAAAACTATTTTAATGTTTTTATTGTTTCTTGCAGTAAAAATATTTTTTCGCATCAACAATCTGATACATTAATATTTTATGATAAATTTATTTTAGTCCGGCTCTGAGTTTGATTCCCAATGCTCAGCCATCGTTGAATTCTCCGAGATCAAAGACCGCCAGCCGGCTTATTTATCTGTTTGTTAGGTGATCCGTGATATTAGATCTAGAGGGAGACAGTGATCTTATATATCCATCAACAAGGGGGGTCTCGCATGGGTGACAGAACAAGACCTGACTAGCCAAATACATGTATTTTGAAATTATTTTGATATCACCATGTGGCATAATTCAAAACCGGACCACAACGCCTTAAACCCGGTTCCCACCTACGACTTTCTCGTGGGTGCCCGCTCACGCGTCACATGATCTTAATATGAAGTGTTATGACAGTCATGTAACACGTGCGCGGGCACGCACGAGAAAGTCATAGGTGGGAACCGGGTTTTACCAGCGTATAGAAAACAAAAAAAAACTTCTCTCAGTCTTCTTCACTAGTGCTTAACCCTTTCCTTACGCATCAGACAGAGAAATTCATCAACAAGAGGGTCTTGCATGTGTGACACAGAGCATAATCTGACTACCTATACACAAATGTTTTTAACTTACAGTGGGGCTTTGTACCATATGCACTATTCTGCCTGTTTCGCATTATAAGAACAGCTGTCTTTTAAAAATTAGGCATTTGGGTATTATAAGAGCCGGAATTAATAGTGCCGCCGTTATTAATGGAAATTCAACGACTGGATTTATAAATTCGACTCTGGTACGTCAATTTTAAAAGATCAACTGTCACTTTACAATGCGAAACTGTCAGAATAGTGCCGAGCACTATTACTGCCTGGCTTTATTGCAATAAGACCCTAATGGATAAAATATATCAGCATTAAGAATGAATCTAGGTGCCCGAGTATTTTTATAAAAATCAAATGTTGGTACTTTAAATAGATACTTCGTTTCTAAAACATATTTACGTCATATATACTTAAATAAATCATAAGTTGTGACTAAAAAAACCGCAAAATAACAATGTGTAGTGTGTACTTAATATTTTTTTAGAATATTGCACCCTGTTTAAGATACACTTACCTCAACTAAAAATAAAAAGATTTAAAGGAAGTAACAAATTTAATGAAAAAGTTTTTTAAATTATTTTATAATGCCTTTGAGTTCAAGATTGTTAAGAAAAATTTGTAGAAAGTCACCTTTTTTGTTTTTAAAAAAAATTAAAAAAACTGAGGTAACCAAACAAAAAACCCTTTATATGGTACTTTTGGACATGTCAACGGGTATCATGCCATAATGTCCAGTTTTCGAGAAAAAATCGGAAAAAACTGCTTTAAACAAAAAAAAGTTTAATTGTAAAAAATTTTGCTTTAAAAACGGAATTATGGAATTTGATGTCAGAAACGATTAAGAAACTATGTGAAAAAAATTGGCAAAACTAACGCAACCATAACCCGTTTTAAAAAAAAAATTAAGGGCCCTTTTGGCGCACCTATAATTTTCAAAACCGTTAAAATTACAAATTTATTTCGTATCAATCATTTTTTGAACACATGTTTTCAAATCAATAAACTTGTGAAAAGCGTCTTGTTTAGTTTTCGAAAACAGTGTTTTAACATAATTTCACAGCCTTACGGTCATGCATAGTATAAAAAAAATTGAAAAAAATGATCCGATTGGAAATAAATATATCCATGATCAGAGACAAAATAAAAAGAGAATGCCGAAAAGATAGGTCTGCGCAGCCAACAAGTTCCAGTAGCGCACAGCGCTGCAATCGCGGACTATGTTTCTATTTGTATGTAATCTTTATTAGCAAATCATGCTATTTCAAATTAAAAATACATTTAAACGTTAATACATACACCAGTATTTCTATAACATAACAAATCCAAACTTATAAAACTAATAACTATTTACTTCTTATTATTACATAATGGATAATTATTGAAATAAAGCCAGGTTCAATAACAGCAATTGATCAAATCAAATAATATGTTTAAAAGAAAACTTAAGAAGTACTTGTTGCCTAGTCAGCCTGTAAGCCTGATTGTTTATGTAAACCCTTGGTACCATATTTTATTATATTATTTTGTTATTTTAGTCTCCATATAATTTTTTTGGTATGTTTTAGTATAGTAACCTTTTCTCATAAAGAAATATGGTATCAATGTTTTTTTTTTTAGGATAGGATGTAAAACATTCTACAGTACAGTGTAAGTACTTGATAAAGCTGTGTATTACTAGATTATTCTTTTAGTAGGTAGGTATAGTTAGTTCTGTTGGAAATGATACAGGAATGCTTGTATCAATATTATTAGAGAATTATTTGAATTTAGCCACGCTATAATTGTGCACATTGTAATATCAGCTGTGATCCTTCAACACATGGCCTTTGTTTACTATATGAACCGGAATAAATAGTGTCTTCTTTTATTAATTGAAAATAAACGACGATAGTTTTAAATTCGACTTTGGTGTGAATTTTGAAGGATTAACTGTCAGTTTTCAATGTGAATGTGTCAAAATAGTGCCTGGCACAATTATAGCCTGGCTATATTTCTCTAATAATACCGAAACACCATTATAAGCATTCCTGTATCATTCCCAACAGAACTAACTATACCTACCTACTAAAAGAATAATCTAGTAACACACAGCTTTATTAAGTACTTACACTGTACTGTAAAATGTTTTTAATCTATCCTAAAAAAAAACATTGCCACCATATTTCTTTATGAGAAAAGGTTACTATACTAAAACACACCAAGAAAATAATATGGAGACTAAAATAACAAAATATAATATAATATAATATGGTACCAAGGGTTTACTTAAACAATCAGGCTGACTAGGCAACAAGTACTTCTTAAGTTTTCTCTTAAACATATTATTTGATTTGCAATTTTTAATGTCTAATGGTAATTTGTTATATAATCTGGTTCCTTTATAAAACAATGACTTATATCCTAATTCAGTATTTATACTATTTAAATAAAAATTGCTGGTATTACTTGTTGCATAGGTATGAACATCTGTAACATTAATCAATCAATGTTAATAGAAGTTGCAACCAAAAAAATAAGTAAATAATACAAGTATTCTACCCATATTACAAATTGCAAGTCATTTTTAAAAGCAAGTTACAAGTATATTGTAAACGCAGTCGAGTCAGACCTAACTTCAAATTCTTGGTTTGTTTTTCTGGAATTTTCGGATGCAAAAATTTTGCTACGAAATAACTTTATCACTACAAAGGAGATCTGTTTTGTGTTAAAGCGTGTGTTATTAGACAAAACTATTCTTGTTTTGTGACTAAGACAAGGTAAGAAAGATAATTTATGTTATTGAAGTTAGGGTCGATTTATATACTTGTTATTCTAAAAGTTTATTCATGTTTTTCAAGAAGATTTTCGGGTATTCCCTTCAATCATTTTGTTTCTCATTTTTAAGGCTGATTTCTTTGCCATTGATAGTCATAAGTTCTGCTTTAATGCTTCTTAATAAAAAAACAGATGTTTTTAATTCTTTTATCCTTTGGGGTCAGGCAAATATATACAGATTGACACTGAACATATACATTGGTTTGAGATAAAATGTGTCAACTTAGTATTGGTGCATTGTAAGCCTTTTTCCTCCAGGTAACGTGGTTACTCATTTTAGGTTTTTCCTCGCTGAGTAACACTAAACATGACATCACAAGTAACCACACAGGCTCACCAGCTTAGCAGAAATGGTTGCTTCAAAATTTTAAGGTTAAGTGCGTTCGTTTATATTTCAAACTTGGTAATTCCAAAATCTTTAAAATTGAAGTGTATTTTACAATGAATTTAGAGAAAAATCATGTCACTGACCGGTGATGTCATACTGTCACTCCAAGTAACTGTGATGTCATTTCGAGTTACTTATAGGAGTGACTAGTAACCTCAAGGAAAAAAGCTGTGTGTGTTAGGGAGGGGTGATCATCTGTCCACAGTAGGTATACAAATTTTTTTAACAGGACTGAATAGGACTCCACAGGACACTAAAATACACTACAGGGCCAAGAATTCATTTGAGTCCTATAGGATGGTGTACAAATTTTGTTCAGCTGTTCACCCCTCAGTTATGGCAGGGGTGGATCTAGGAACTTTATTTAGGGGGGGTAGATATCATAATGAATATTGCATAAAACTGTTTTGCATAGTGACCAGGATGTGTATTCTGTATGTAAAAACTTAATATAGTTTGAGATTTGGGGGGGGGGGGAATTTCCCCTCCCGTAGATCTGCACCTTCTTATGGGGCATTGTCCATATAATTTTATTATTATTGATGTATTGTCTTTTCAGCATTTTAGTCAGTAATGCACCCAAGAATAGGTCTTGGGGGGACCGAGACTCAGTTATGTCATATCTTCACCTATTTAATTTTTTTATTCATGAAATATATGGAAAATGTCTAAAAATCCTTAGGCTTCTGTCTTTTAGTTTAGTGTTTGAACATAATTCTAGCTATTGCTTTTACATTTTAGGTACACAAACATTATGGATTTGTATGGATCATTACATCACATTGAGTACACACTGCTTGGTTGCAAATGTTTTTTCATTTAGGTAAGTAATAGAGAAATATTGGTTAGTAAGTTCTGTCTCTTTCCACACCCATACTAGGGCCTATTCTTAAAATACATAATGCCATTTAACATATAATTATATGTTCAAAAGTAATGCTCAAAGGGGGAGCAGGGTTTGGCCTTGTATTACACATCACTTTTTTTTAATGTATTTTGTTTCTTGAAAATTCTGTACAGAGGGGGGAGGTGGGTCAACTACATAATTTAAGAATAGGCCCAAAGTGTACTTAGGGCAGAGCTTCAAGAGCTAAACTCCTCCTTAAAAATTTGGCTAGCCCCTGAAATTATATTACATATAAACACATATTTCAGACAGAGTCGACATGAAGGCTTATTGGGGTGGGGGAGACAACAGCCACCTTTCCTAACTAATAATTTTTTTTTAAAACTATCCAAAAAATTTTAGATTACCAAAAAGAAATGTTACCACCCAATTTTTTTTTAGTTTTTGTCCAAAAACTGTTTACTCAATTTTTTTTGGTTTTACAGAGAAAAAGTTAATAACAGAAAAAAGGGTCCTCACTCAATTTTTTTTTTATTTTGCCTCGAAAAATCTTTCTACCTAAAATTTTATTTGTGATTTTCTACTTCTGCTAAAATTTAATATTTTGGGGAGGGACTCCCTCCCATCCCCCCTTAGCGACGCCCCTGTTCAGAAAAGAAATTAGAAAGCAAAATTAATTTTTTTAGGGATTTTCAGAAAAAAACTAAATAAGCATGGTTCCGCAAATGCTTTTGCGATGTTTTGCTCAAATTTGGAACATGTGTTTAGCTGCAAGGCATACATCATTAAGTTTGCCAAATATCAGGAAAAAACTACAGGGTGATATTTTTTCAGGAGTCATGCCCCTTTTCCCCCAGAACTTTTTTGCAGTAAGCCAATGGTAGATTCAAATAGATTCTTTGTTTTACTCAGAAACTTTTTGATCTTCTGCAATTTTTTATAACTCTAACTGTTTCCAAGAAAAGACAAAAAAGGAAAATTTGTACCCTGCATTATTTTAGTTTTATGCGAGTTTTATGTAATTTCTAAATAGCAATTGAAGATACAAGTTATTTTATTTAAATTTTTTTTCTGAAAAATGTTTAGAGGTAAAAATATTGCAGATCAAAAAATTTCTGAATAAAATAAGGAATTAATTTTACATTTTTGAATCTGCCAGTGACTTAGTGCAAAAAAGTTCTGGGGAAAAAAAGGGGGCATAACCGCGGAAAAATTATCACCCTGTAGTTTGAGAGATTTGAGCTAAATATCTCAAAAACTGCACGAGTTATAAATAAAAAGCAAACAAAAAACTAATATTTTAATAACCCATATCTCAAAAACTAAGCATGGTTATACAAAGTTTTTTTCTTAAAATCACTCAAGATAATCCTCTGAAGTTTGGCTGCATAATTAATTAACACCTGTATAAAATACCTACTATTATGAGTCCTTTGGCAGTTTTTTTTGGTTTTTAGTCATCGAATGCAACAATCAACACCTTTATTATTAAAAAACTAAAAAATGGATTTTGTGAAGAATATATGAAAATTACATTACAACATTTGAGCAATTCCACATGAACCTAGAAATTAGAAAATTGAATACTGTAAAAGTGTGTTCTTATTTTTTTTTAAATATTGATTTTATTAAGGATTATTAGGTGGTACATGTTTAACTATTTTTAAGTTTTCTAAAAATCCACACAAAAAAAATATTATATTTGTTATATATTTTTAGATTTTTCTAAAACAGTTCTCATTTTTAAAAAAATAAATATTACGTTTTTTATAAAACATTGTTTTTTATTTAAGTATTACATTTTCGAGGTCATGCAAATTTTTACGTATGCGGGTTTGGATATCTTACAGGTTGACATGACTAAAATTAATATATTTTTGATATCCAAATTCTTTTCGTATACATGAAATTAGCATGACCTCAAAAATAGCAGCTTTACTAAGAAAAAAATCTATTTAAAAAGCCCGCCGAGCCCGCCCGCGCATTCTTAATTCTTCCAGTAGCCAAGGGTGGCGCTAGCGTAAACTTGTTGCCGCTTTTGAACCATAGAATTAAGCACTCTTTTATTATTTTCTCTATGTCCATGATGGATCTGATACCCTACTAGCCTATAAGTACTACTTCAAGTAAACTCCACGCTATATCAACCTTGATAACAATTTTTCTAGGTATCTCAAAAACGTAAGCTCTTACAAAGTTTTTAGTAATAATATAAGTTATTAAGAAAAAAGTGTTCCAATATACTATGAAAACCGTATATTGATAATTTTTAAACTCTAAAAAATTGTCATTACATTAATAGATTTTGACCAAAATCTAATCAACTCTTTACAGGATTGTACACTATTTTATATAAACATTTTATAAAATTCGGTTCAGCGGTTTAGGAACTATCGTGTGCCGTACAGACATACACACACACACGGACAGACGTCACGACGATATTGCTAAGATAGGACAAAATATACCCAAATAAAACATTTTCGGCGTTATCTCAAAATGTGTTTTTTTGTCGAAAACAATACCTTCTCTAGCAATTGCTGCGCGGGCTTAAAAGTAAATACATGGATCCATGACGAATCTGATACCTTCCTAGCTAGCCTATTAGCACACTTCAAATGAAGCCATGATATATCAGCCTTAAAAACAGTTTTTTGTAAATATCTCAGAAACTAAAACTCCTACGAATTATTGAGCAAAATGTAAGCTGCTATAGTCCGAAAATCGATTAATGAGGCGATCCTTCGTTATAAAGTTAGCAATAAAAAAAAAATTAATTGTTAAAAAACTGCCATTGCCATTAATGGATTTTGACCAAAATCTAATCAGCTCGTTAGAATGTCGAACACTATTTTACCTAAAAATTTTATGAAAATCGGTTTAGCGGTTTAGGAGCTATCGTGTTATGGACAGACATACACACACACACAGACAAAAATCCCGACGATATTGCTAAGATAGGTCAAAATACACCCAAATAACACATTTTCGGCGTTCTCTGAAAACAAAAATGTGCTTGTAAGAAAATATTCTTTTAATTCTTATCCGGCTAGACAAGGTACTGTTTTCGATGTAAAAAAAAATTGAAAAAACCCCGAAAATGTGTTACTTGGGTCTAATTTTTAAGAAGTGTCCGAAGTTGAAAAAAGCTTGGTAAAAATTTAATGATAACAAAAATTTACAAACCTTCCGGTATAACTCATAGCGGTTGAATAAAATTCATCGGCGAGAGAATTTCTGACAAATCGTTTTAGGTTGCAAAAATAGTCATATCAATCTCAAAAAAAAAACAAGCTGCATAAAGACTTGAAAAACTACTTGAACATTTTTGCAAAAGCAAACTATGACTATAAATAGCTAAAAAATGTTTACAAGCCGCATACAGTGAATTTGTTTCTGTGGTGAGAACAGAAAATAGATAAAAAACATGAAGTTTGCACTAGTTTTTTTGGCATCAGTTTTTGTTGGCGTTTCTGTTGCTTTTCCAAGCAACGGCTCGTACGCTGACGCTGGCTGCATCATCAGCAACTTTAATCAGGTTAGTTTTAGATTATCATCACTTAGCTCAAAATAACTTCAACCAGGTCTATCAAAACGGACGGCCCATGATCCTCCACTTTGTTGACGTCACATTGGGGGCTGATTTTTTTTTTGATGATCACGTCACGACACAGCTGATTATCTTTAGAATATTGAAGTCCGAGTCCACCCAAACTAAACTTCTGAACTATTGAAGATAACTAAAGCATATTTGGCAGTGATCAATAACATTAAGATATCTATTTTTTGAAAGGGCAGATGTGACGCCCCTACATTAGGGGCCGGCATAGGGGCGGTCAACTTAACATTTTCAAATTGAAACTGCTACCGAGTGATACTTCGTTATAAAGGTCTTTGAAAAACTAACATTTTGACATAATAGTCAATTGTTTCCATCAAATCTTCCAAATGCTATAGCCTGTCAACCGTAATTTTTTCAGTCTTCTTTCAAATTCTCAAGCTTCTTGTTTTAAACAAAAATCCTATTGTGTGATATCTTATTAGAAAGGTCTTTGAATAGCCAACATTTTGGCGTAACTGCTCCTTGCCTATATGACACATGTCAAAATCTATCGACTGTCAAACTTATTGTTTTACTATTTTTGTTCTAATTTCACAAGATTGGTCTTACTATAGCTTCGAAAGGTCTTTCAAAAACTGACAAGTTGACGTAGCTGTCACATGCTTACGTCAAACATTTTTTCTACATTTTTTTTACTTCAATTCAATTCAATTTGAAGTGTTTAAAATGCCACGATCAAATGAAGATAAAATTGAAATAATTTTTTTATAGGCGAACATGATATAGGAAAACTAAACGCCTTTTCAATAATACATTTAAAGACAGACAGCCTTATAAAAAAATAATTTTATCTTTATTTTCATTTGATCGTGGCATCTTAAAATACAAATTTTAAAAAGTTTAGAAAATATATTTGACGTAAATAAGTGACAGCTACGTCAACATGTTAGTGTTTGAAAGACCTTTCGAATATGCTATGGTTACATAAAACTTGTGAAATTTGTCAAAAATGGTAAAAGAATAAGTTTGGCAGTCGACACACGTTTCACACAGGCAAGGGGCAGTTACGCCAAAATGTTTGTTTTTTAAAGACCTTTTAAATGTTGTCATTCAATAGGGTTTTTGTTTAAAGCAACAAACTTGTTAATTAAAAGAAAACTGAAAAAATTAGGATTGGCAGTCCATAGCTTTTGACAGATTTGACGTAGACAATTGGCAGTTATGTCAAAATGTTAGTTTTAACTGCAGTAAAATGAGCTATCACTCGATAGGTGTTTCAATTTAAAAATTTTAGAGGCGGCACATCCGACCTGTCAAAAAATAGATATCTTAATATTATCATAGTTCAATAGTTCAGAAGATATTTGGGTGGACTCGGACTTTTGGGACACCCTGTATATAGTAATCCCTAATTTTTCAGAGCCGCTGGATTAGCTCACACAAAAATTAAATTTAAAGCAGAAACGAATGTATTCGTTTCTGCGTGGAAAGTAATCGGATTACCTACATCTATTTGTCTATATTCGGCACTCGGCAGACTATTTACATATGTTAACAAAAATTACATCAAAAAATTATTTTTTTGTGGTGTAATTTTGTTGAAAAAAGATTAACGCTGGGGATTCTAAATGAAAAATCAAAAAAGTTTTACAACAATACAAACGAATAAACAAATGTTGGCATGCGGTACTTGGTGGGTAATTTGAATTCAAATTAAGGAATGCAAAATCTTGAAGATTTTAACCTTTTAATCATCTTGCATCCTTACAAAAGTTTGGTGGTATCTCGGGATAGCGACTGAGAACAGCTCATTTTTTGAGGGTCGTGGCCTGTATTTTTTTGTTGGCCTTGCTTCACCTAATATTCTTCTTATTTTTGTTGCCATAAAACCCTAGATGGGTTTTAGCCTGTTTAACCAGAGCCCTCCATCCTTCCTTCTTTGGTATGATTTCTAGTCGCCTTCTTATATTGATATTCTTGATGTCCTCTTCGACATCGTCTAGTTACCTATTTCGTCGCCTACACTCCTTCCTGTAGGTCTTTAGTTCAATACTTTGCTTGGGGTTCTTGTTTTATACATTCTCTGTATATGTCTCAACCAAGCTAATCCAGGGGCGGATCTAGGAACTTTATTTGGGGGGGGGGGGGAAATCGCATCAAACTATTTTGCATTGTGACCAAGAGGTGTATTCTGTGTATGTAGTTTGAGGTTTGGGGGGAAATTTTCCCCTTTTTCCCCTCCCGTAGATCCGCGCCTGGCTAATCTTCTACTGTTGATTAATCTCACGATGTTTGGGCCATCTATTGGCTGTTATAATTAATAATTCATCTGTATCTGCCAATACCATCTTCTGTTTGCAGTGGTCCAAAAATCTTATAAAAAGTTTTCCTTTCAAATATTTTTAGTCATCCTTTGTAATTTTTTTTTTGTTTGCATTTACTGCCTAGTATGTAAGGTTTTTCACTTGCTCGAAGCTATAATATAAAAATTATGAGTTTTTGTTTGAGACGTTAATGAGATTAGTTTTTGACTAATTTATTGTCAGTCCTTGTTTTTTTATTTCTATATCAAGTACTGTTACAGTTTCAACAATGGTCCAACAATTCTACGCTTTGTTGGGTAAAAAATTAAATGGTTTTTTGTGCTTTGTGCGAACTTGCATTATCTTTCTTTTCGGCAAACAAATGGTGATGTACCAATAACCAGGTAACACTCCTTTGATCTCCCAGAGGAATTCTTGCTACATGACCTGCTTTTGAGACAAATGTTGCGACCATCTTTTGGATAAATTTTGAGAACAGATAATTTTTTCGAGTTTCCTGCCTCAAAGAGGTCTAGAGTTTTCTGATACCAATTGACACTAGCTTCTTTCTGTTCTTCGGTTACCAGATGCGGTATTCGCCGGGAAACTAGTTTACTTAACCCTTATTCTTCTTGCAAAATTTTTTGAATTAAGGTCTTTGTAATCAGTAATAAAGTCTCAATCTCGCGATATGTCACATGTTGATCGATGGTTTCCTTGGTGACAGCTGTTTTGGTGCACCTAGTCTTAGATCGTCACTCAGGCTACTCCGTCCACGCTTAAATTCTTCATACCAACGAGAAACTGTCGACATATGTGGTGCTTAATTACCGAAAACAGAAATCAATTCGACAAGGCCTTCCTATTGAGATAATTTCCTTTGAGAGTTTTAAAAAATTATAGCCCAAAAATGTTTTCAGTTTAATTTAATTTTTTGTCTGATTTGTTAACTGTAGCTAAAACTATATGTATCGCACTGACATGACGTTTTGAATTTAGGTTATTTAAAGATTGAGGTTAAGTTTTAGTAACGACGTATGATCAGTGTCGCTCTCTATGTTCCTATATGCAAAATATAAAATATAGCCCTTGTAGCTAACTGCGTTGATTTGATGCCAATATATCCGCTTGTATCCATCCTAACAGAAGCTTCAAGGACCAGATTAAACAGTAATAAAGTTAACACCTTGCCTTCCTTCTGAATTTACATAAAATGGCTCTGAGAACTGGTTATTTATTCTGACTACAGCCTTGGAGTTCTGGATAGAATCGTGGATAAGCCATCATATATTTTGCGGCGATTTCCAAAGTAGTTAAATCGGGCATTATTCATTATTTTTTATCTTGTCAAAAGCCTGTTTAAAATCTCCGTAAATACTGTATGTATTTTAGTTTTTTTCATAGGGTTTTTCTAAAATATGCATCATAACAAATATTTGATCTTTTAATATCTATGCTGTTTTACACATTTGAAATCACCTATCAAGATTAAGGGTGGTTCCAAATCCCATGCCTAAAAATAACATATTTTAGTTTTTAATTTGTTTACCTTAATTTTAAACTCCATTTAAAAAATTTTTATGAGATAAAACTCACTGAGAAAAACCTACTGTGCTACCGCGTTTTAGTTTAACCCAAATCTTTAGAGCTATTTGACGTGAAAGTATTAAAACATACACTTAAACCGGTGGGGACTAAATCTTTAGGTTTAGTGTAGTGTAGTAAAAACTGTTGTTACAGTTTGTTTGTGTCTAATAACAGGTATCAAGTGTAGTATCATCATGCACCAACATCCAGATCAACAAAATGGAAGTTCCAGCTGGACACACTTTGTCACTAAACCTGAAAAGCGGCTCTAAAGTCACTATCGCTGGCGTTATCACTTTCGGGTACAAGGAATGGGCTGGACCTCTGGTGGAAGTCAAGGGAAGCAAAGTAACCATTCAAGGAGCAAGCGGTAAGCAATTACCTAAACCTAGAGTCTTTGTATGTCTACATATTTGGGTATAATATTTAAACATGTCCACATACATTGACCTTATCTAAACGCGACTGAGCCAAAACTAAGCTTCCGTCTCCATACAGATACCTATGGTACTTTAAACGCGTTTCTCAGAAAGTAAAAATGATACTTCTAAAAAATAATTAAAAGTTACGTCAATCAAATCACAGTTTTCTTTTAAGGTATACTAGACTATCTACTCTTGTTTAGAAATGGTGTTCGGGAGTTTCAGTATGTTTTTAATTTAATCCTTTTTAGCCTAAAATCAGGTCCCTGAGACCACTGTGGCATTGACACAATGCTTTCTCTGCCTTGCACAGTTGGATCATATACCTTATCTCTGGCACTCATGATTTTTCGATTAAATAATTGAATTTAAATACACTGTAGGTTTATGAAAGAAGTTATAAACAAATAAAACAGATGTATTGAAAAAAAAATGGTGGATAGAGACAAATGTTCATCAAACCTATTAATCCTGGTAGACATTAAAATTTATGTCTTACAATAGGAGCCAAATTGGACGGTCTTGGCGGCAAATATTGGGATGGAAAAGGTGACAACGGCAAAGTCAAGCCAAAATTCGTTAAAGTAAAGACCACCGGTGGATCCTTATGGAACAACGTTGATCTGTTGAACTGTCCCCATCAATGCTTCTCAATTGATGCCGCTGCTTCTGACACTACTCTGAATGGATGTGATATTGACATCGCTGCCGGAGACAAGGTAGGAACTATTCTTTTATGTGCAATAAATAGCCATAATATTCTTGCATCAAGTCCGCAAATTCTACGAAAATGAATATGTTTAACAACGAGCAATAAACCTGCAGTTATATACAAGATAAGTGACCCTGAATGATAAATGATAGAAATATACTACTTATCAAAAAAATGTGTACACTTATGATATAAAAACACATGCTTGGTGTACAATTTATTTTGAAAAGCAGTATATTTAAATTAAAAAAATAGTCCATTTCTCAAAGTGGAGTTTGCAAATTACAAAGAAAAAACTTAACGTCTTCTCCACTAAAGTTTTTATTGTTTCGGGTTTTATTTAGGACATGTTTAGAGTCTAAGGAGACCCATCATCAGCTTTTCAAAACCTTCAATAGATGTCCTAAATAAAACCCGAAACATAAAAGACTTTAGTGGAGAAGACGTTGAGTTTTTTCTTTGTAATAGAAATATTTGATTGTTTATACAACAGATGTCATAACAGTGACCCCAAACTTGCAGCTGCATGCAAGATTAGGGCGCCTCACATGACATCTATTGTGTAAATAAACAAATATGTCTCATTCAGGGACACTAATCTTGCAAGCAAGTGCAAGTTTAATGCTCCATGTCAACTCATTGATTAGTATTTGCAGGCCAAATGACGTCGCACAAATAACATGAGTGTTGGTATGCTTTAACACGCATATATGTTATGGAAAGATCCCTTCAGGCTCCAGTAGTTTTGGAATTTCCATTTACAGTTTGTCATGATAACGTGCAAACTTTGGATGGAAATTCTAAATCTTCTGAAGCCCATCGAGATACTTATTTAAACGTTATATGGGAGGATTTCGTGATTTGTCCAGCGTCATTTAAGATATTCAAACTAGCGCGGTGTTTGTTTAAAGTACTAGTCAATCGCTTCCACATTTAAATGTCAATGTGATTCTCTTTATGGCTTTTTACGTGTTTTCCAAATCTTTTAAATCTGATGTATCTGGCGTTGGTTTTAATTTAACGAAAAAGTCAGTGATTCGAACGCGTCGTGTTTACTTTATTTTAAAATCTCAGCACAACTGGTATTGCTAGTTAGTACCCTCCTTACATAATCTTTAGGTCTGCTCAACTGCTGTTTAGAAAACCCAAAAGTTGAGTACTACTTACTTATATTTTAGGCCGGAGGAAAGAACACCGACGGATTTGACATCTCTGGATCGAAAATCACCATCACCAATGCCCAAGTCCATAACCAAGATGACTGTGTAGCCATTAACAAAGGATCTAACATCAAGGTATAAAAACCGGTAAAAAATAATGGTAAATTTAAATTTAGGTACTGCGGTATACACAAAAATCTTCAAAAGCAGTTTGAGGAAACGACCAGTTACTATAGTGTAGATTGATTCCAAATTAACGCCACCGGCCGCTGCCGTTTCACGCAGCGATAATAGGTGGCGCCGCAAAACTCAGTTGCAGTGCACCAAACGTTATTTTGCACAAAGATATAAAAAAACGTTTTTTTTTTCCTATTAATAATTTTACCTAATAATATATATCTTCAGGATGAAAAAGATAGTACTATTCAAATTATAAAAAAAAGTGCATCTTAAAGAAATTACAGAATTTAAAAAAAAATAATTTTAGACGAAGCGCGACACTTTTATTGTCCGGTAAAATGACGCACAAAAGAGATGGCTTCAATTAGCGCTATCTTTCTCTGTTCAGTTGCGTGCTAAAAATTTTTAATTCATAATTATTAGGTATTAATTTTATAGTTTACTCATCCTAAGCATTTTTTTGCTGGAAAACTTCATACCTTATTTTTCTTAAAAATAAATATTTTTTGGAAACTTTTATACTTATTATATTATATAGGTACCTACCTATTTCATTAGATAGGTACGTACGAATCTAGAAACCTAAAAAATACCAACTGACTAATTTATTAATTAAAAAAGAGTAAATGATACCCACTGTTTCTTTTTATTGGTGTAGAATGTGTCTGATAACAATATAAACCCAATAAAAGGGTGTAAATTGTGAACGGGCCGGGGTCGCTTTCAGCTCACCGGTAACAATAGAAACCCAATAAAAAGGTATGAATAATGAGGAGTCGATTTCGTTAAACGTACCAGACGAGTACCTTCTTTTCTTGGAATATTAAAATTTCATCGTAACTTTGTTAAAAATGAAGACCACCCAGGAAGACGCTTTTGCGCCTCTTTTTATTCTGGTCGGACTGTACCTTATCACATGACCTGTATAGAGCGTTGGTTCTGGACGACATGGTAATCCACACGCCATGTAATAGGGCGCAGCCTTCGTAAACTAACGAGCCACGAACCAGAAAAGGCAACATCGCAAATTGGCCGGTTGGTGGGCCGATATTTACATGGGAGATATAAACATCTGCTCTTTGTTTTGATTGTAGTTTGGCGATTTTGTATTTTTTTTTTGTAAAAACTAATAAACTGTGTTTAGGCGTGTTACATTTAATTTTTAAAACAAACAAAACATTTGGAAATAAATATCGGTGGCCATTATTCATGTTAAAAAATATGTAACAAAACCTAGAATAAACAGAAGAGAAATTACTTTTAAACAATTTGTGAGAACAACCCTAAAGTTCGATTCATAGTACCGTGAAGTAAGCAGTATGAAGTGAGCAGTAAGAAATAAAAATGGTTCCTTTCTTACTGCTAAGTTATTACTGTCAAGTTTGAACAACAGGATGTTTGTGGGATAGTTTCTTATGTCTGACTGCTTACTTTACAGAACTATGAATCTAGTTTAAGTGGTAACATGTTAATTTAAACTTTAAATGAACTTACCTTTTTTTCTATCTATTCTATTTAGCCTTCGTCAATCCATCTTTGGCCAAGTTCTCCAATACATTTGTTCCATCAATCGTCTTTCTGTCTGATAATATGACCGGCAAATTTCCATTTTAATTTTGCAACTTCTGCTCTGACATCCCTTACTTTTGTTTTATTTCTTATCAATTCATTCCTTTTTCTACCTGTTAGCTTTACATGTAACATTTGTCTTTCCATTGATCTTTGGGCTTTTGTTACCTTATCCATGTTTGATTTTGTAAGTGTCCAGGTCTGGGATTCATAGGTAAGTACAGGAAGGATACATTGGTTATACACTTCCGTTTTGAGGTACTGAGGATATTTTTTATTTCTTAATATGTTGCTTAATTTACCGAATGCTGCCCAGGCCAATCTTACTCGTCTCTTGATTTCAGCTGTTTGCTTTTCTTTTTTCAGTTTAATAATTTGTCCCAGGTCTTATATATTCCTCTACTTGTTCTATTTTCTTTTAGATTGATTGATATTATCAGCATATCTTGGTGGTTCAGAATTGTCCGTTTACTTTGATGCCTATTTCTTCCCAATCTAAGCTTTTAAAAACATCTTCTAGGGCCTGGTTAAATAATTTAGGGAATATTGTGTCACCCTGACACCTCTTCTTATGAGGATTGGCTTGGTTCCTCTGTGGATTTTGATTAATGTTGTTGCTTCACTAAATATATTGGCTATTAAGTCTGTATATCTGTGATCTATTCGGCTATTAATTAAAGATCTTTTACTGCCCAGTGCTCAATGCTCAATGAAAGCTTTTTCGAAGTCTATAAACACAATATATATTTATATATATTTCCATACCCTCCCTTTCTTTAATTTTTTTCGCCTGTCGTCAGGATTTTCTCTTACTGGAGGTTTGGGGTTTGACATATACTCGGGTTGAGATTCAAATAGCCGAGGTATTGCCCCATTGTTTAACTTAGGGAATGTTAGTGGCACCTCCTTTTGTACTCCCTCTTTATCCCTAATTATCTCGGTTCTAACAACGTCACTTATGTCAAAATGTTTCCAACAAACCACTAAAGATGCAGTCACAACATAATCTTCTCTGTGTATGGCCTGAAGCCAAGCATTTTTTAGGTCATTTTTTTTTGGGAAGCTAAAGGTTGTTTCGTGACCCTCTTCATTAATCATAGATGCATCGTTACTTTTGCAACCGGGTACCCAACACTTTCGCGGCATGTTTAAAATTTAAAAAGAAAAAACAGACCAAAAATTCCAAACAAAAACAAACATCTAACCTCACTTATTACCGGTGTACAAAAGGTCTTTTTTACACAGCTTTTATTAAGTAGGTAATATAATTTTAAGTTCACCACACATCTCACTAAAACCAGAACAGTTGTTTTATTTGGTAACGCGATTTGAAATATACTAAAAGTTATTAAAAACATTATCTGCGCGGAAACGGCCAGTAACTAGCGTGGTGGGCGACGCACGTGAACGAAAATGACTGGCCTCCACGCTGTGTTGCCGTTTCTTCTGGTTCGTGGCTCGTTAGTTTACGAAGGCTGCGAATAGGGACTTGATGAGGGCTTATATGAAACTTACTTAGAGTAATAAAATATATGTTATTACTCTGAGGAAACTTATTATTTGTTTCTAGATTTCCAAATTGACTTGTATCGGTGGTCACGGACTCAGTCTTTCTGTTGGTAACAAGAAAAGTACCGCTGTCGTTTCCAACGTTGTATTCAGCGACTGCGTAGTCAAGAATTCCCGTAACGGTATCCACGTCAAAACTCACGCCGACGCTCCCTCTGGTGGTCACATTTCTGACGTCACCTACTCCAATATTCAGATGTCAGGTAAGTTGATATGGTTTTCAGCGTGGATCACGAATTTCGTAAAAAGAAAATGGGTTGCCAGCCCACGTAAGAATTGTGTCTGGAAATCACTGCTGGATGGAGGTTCGCCATCGCAGGAAAATTTCTATGAACTGAAATTCTGTAAAGGGTGGTAACATCGAATCTGTCAAAACAATTTTTTTTCTAGGCTATGAACAAAATAAACACAACAAACACTTTAAAAAGTAGTCGAAAGTAATAGGTCAGGCAAAAAATAACACCGAAACAAAACGGGAAATATTAGGTTAATCTACTCATCATCAGTGTTATAATACTGCAAAAGAATTTCAGGGATGCACCGTAACAAGGCTTGGCTAATCCATTCACCCTCTTTGTTGTTTTGTATGTGAGCAACAAGGACTTAATCGCGACTGGACTCATAAACGCGCTTAAGTGCTTACGGTGCATATGATGGTTAGGCATTGATTCGTGTGATATATTCTTCTTTAAGACATTTTAGGACATTTTATGGAAACATTAGGTACTCTTCGACCCGGAGAGTTAGCACCTGTATAGGGTCCCTTTCCTAGGGTTACGGGAGAAGACCACATCGATATGAAAGGCGGAGAGAATGGACCTCGGTACGGTGATCATAGCGTAGGTGGCAACCCTTTCTTTTAGGGATAGTATAAAAGACTACTGCCTTGTAGTACCGGCGTTGGAATCGTCAAAGGCTAGGGGAAGAAAACCTCGATCAAAAATCACCTGGTCCTCCAGGTTGGGGGTTGGGGCATCAGACTAACTCTGATACCCGGAAAAAACGTACACTGTTAAAAAACCCAATCAAACGCCTCGGAAAGAAATGAAAAACCTAAGACGAACCAAGCAAAGAAACAGGAATATGATTTTTGGTACATGGAACGTACAATGAATGAATCGAAAAGTGAATGAAATAGTCCATGAGTGCAGCAGAATGAAGGTAGACCTTGCTGTACTAACAGAAACGAAAAAGAAAGGAAAAGGATCTGAAAACCTAGGACAATATGACCATTTCTATAGCGGAGTGGCAAAAGAAAAACATGCCCAACAAGGAGTATCTATTTTGGTCAACAAAAGATTTAGAAAATTTATCAACAACTGGGAAGCAGTCAATCAAAGGCTAATTAAAATGAATATAAGAATAAAAGGAATGAGACTTACGATTTTTGGAATCTATGCGTATGACGACGATGCAAATGTAGCCGTGAAAGACAATTTTTTTGAAGAAATACACAATGAAATATCAGCCGTAACTAGAGAAATTGTCATATTGGCAGATTTAAATAGTAGAACCGGTAACAGAGTTAATGATCTGACAGTTGGCCAATATGGAGAAAATGTTGTTAATGACAATGGAAACCGGCTAATTACAGTATGTGAGCAATTAGACCAAAAAATCCAAAACGATTTTTTCCAACATAAGGAAATACACAAATATACCTGGACCAAACCCTCACAAAACCTGAAATCCGTCATTGATTATCTTATCACTAAACAAAAGTCAAAGCTAAAAATTCAAGATGTCAGAACAAAGCGTGGATCAACATGCGGAAGTGATCACTATTTTCTGGATTCCAAAATTCTCTTTCCTTATCAAGGCCGAAGCCTGCATCAACAACATCTTGATGATACAGTGATTGAAGAAATTGATCACTGTAAATATAATCTCCTAAGCCTAGAACATGACAGCGTAAAAAACTTATACAAAAAGAGACTGAACGAAAAACTTAATACAAGTTCAGGTGAAACCCCAGATGAGGAATACGAATGTATTACATTAAGCATCCACCAAGCTGCAAAAGAAGCACTAGGATTAGTGGAAGAAACTTCTAAAAGAAGAAAACCATACTGGTGGGATGCTGAGATTGAAAGAGAAATAGAGGAAAAAAGGAAATTATATCACACCTACTTACCCCAAAAGACAGATAGAAGCAGACAAGAATACAAAATCGCGCAATCAAAGGTGAGAAGAATGATCAGTGATAAGAAAAATCATTCGTGGACGCAAAAGTGCCAGAAAATAGATTCTTACTTAGGAGGTAGGAGAAGTACCGAAAGCTGGAAAACTATAAGATCGATTAAAAAAGAAACATGCAGAGATATCATTTCACCAATACCAGACAAAGAATGGGATGAGCATTTAAAAAACTTTTAAATGAAGATAGAGCAGAATTCAAGGAAGACGCAAGAGACAATATAATTAGAACGATGGGGTCTCCAGTACCCCTCACAATCTCTGAGGTCAGAAACGTGTGCACAACCTTAAAAAGCGGTAAATCTGCCGGACCCGGAAATATCCCAGCCGAACTTATTAAATATGGCACTGAAGAACTGTTTTGGAGATTACGGAATCTTTTCCAAAAATATTTAAATGGAACTGTAGTCCCAACTGAGTGGAAAACGTCATATATATCCACAATACACAAAAAAGGAAGGAAAGATATATGTGACAATTATAGAGGTATATCTGTGACTAGTACGCTAAGCAGAATATACGGTAAAATAATAAGAAATAAAGTAGAGAGCGAATATAAAGACATGGAGGCAGAAGAACAAGCTGGTTTCAGGGCGGGTAGATCGACTTCAGATCATCTCTTTTGTATAACCTAAGTTATTGAAAAGAAAATGGCATACGGACAAGAGCTGCATCTGCTTTACGTGGATTTGCAGAAGGCATATGATAGTGTGCCACTAAATCTACTTTGGAAAGCGTTGGAAAACACAAACATAAGCGTACAACTAATTAAGGCCCTCAAAGAGTTATACCGCAATAGTAAGGCAAAAGTTAAAATAAAAGCAAAACTAACCAAAGGCTTTCAAGTAAATAAAGGTCTTAAACAAGGTTGCTGTATCTCGCCTACGCTCTTCAAGATATACTTGGAACAAGTCCTTAAAGTATGGAAGAGAAAATGCCAAAACATGGGAATTCCGTTGGACGAAACCACCTTGTATACTTTATGTTTCGCCGATGATCAGATAGTAGTGGCTCAGGATTATGACGACCTCGAATATATGGCACGAAAACTAATAGAAGAATACAATAAGTGGGGACTAGAGGTTAATCTCAATAAGACAGAGTATATGTGTATCGGTGGAATGAAACAGGATCTAATCTTAAATACCGGGCAGCGAATTCACTCCTGTGATGAGTATAAATACTTAGGTCTAAAAATTACAGCTGACGGAACACTAGACAAAGCTATAAAAGATCGAAACGTACAAGGAAGAAAAGCAATAACTTTATTAAATGGAATATTTTGGGACCAAAGTATATCAAAACATAACAAAAAGCACCATTGTAAAAAGTATTATTACATACGGCTCAGAAGTATGGCCAATCAAGGATAGAACAGAAAAAATGCTTTCCGCTACGGAGATGGACTATTGGAGAAGAGCAGCAGGGAAATCAAAAAGAGAAAGAGTTACAAATCAAAGAATAAGAGAAATTATGACAGTGGGTGAACGTACTTTAGTGGATGATATAAGAACAAAACAACTGGTGTGGTACGGACATGTACAAAGAATGAATGATGAAAGACTACCTAAACAAATACTACAATGGAAACCAACTGGCCGAAGAAAACGAGGACGGCCAAGGAGAAGCTGGAGAGAAGGAATAGACAGTGAAATAAGAATAAGAGGCCTAGATGATGAATTATGGGCAAACAGAAACGAGTGGAGATTGGGTATCGGAAGACGTAGAACGTTGTGAAACCGATAAATATATAGGTTCATTATGTCTTTTAAGATTTTTAATAATCAGGGTAACCATACTACCATCTATTGAAAGAATTTCAGTGTGGCCGCGAGGCTCGACCAGCAGTGATTTCTTGGCTAATTGGTTAGCAACTTTTTTTAGAAATCCGTTGCGTGGATAGGTTACTATTTTGGTTAACAGTTTTGATACATACATAATTATTTAGATGTCAAATTCAACGCTTCATTGGTATATTATCGCTTACTTAAAACTTCACCATTATTAGTTATTCACTATTTGAAGTCACTTAAAACTTCACCAATAACTGCCTTAAGTCGTAGGTGGACACTAGGCTTAAAACCCGGTTCCCACATACGACTTTCTCATGCGTGCCCGCTCACGCGTCACACGACTTTTATAACATTTCATATTGAGATCATGTGACGCGTGAAGAACAAGAAAGTCGTAGGTGGGAACCGGGTGTAACGCAGCAGTGCGCAACCTTGAAACATTTCACCCCATATTTGAACTATTTATAGCTCTAGCTTTGCACGGTCGCAGACCTCGATAGCGCTCACAATTCCTCCAAGTTTCACCGACTTCCATAGAGCAGTAAACTAGTTATAGAATTTTGAAAAACATCGAATGTGACACAGACTCACTCACACTCATGTATAGATCATCAAAATTCTACTATACTTCCCGAAATGCTATGCTGAAATTTGGCAGATTGATATTATGATAAAACCCTTGAAAAAAAACCCTCCCCTATATATGTAAATTTATGTAAAATTAACATTGCGCGTACTTCGAGAAACGCTAGAGAGCTGAGATTTGGCAGACTGATTTATGTTTATCATAATGTCCTTTTTAGGTATCACTAACTACGGCGTTAATATCCAACAAGATTACGCGAACGGAAAATCCACGGGGACCGCCAAAGGAAATGTTCCAATCACTGGTTTGAACTTGAAAAATGTTAAAGGTGCCTGCACCAGTAACGCCGAAAATGTCTACATTCTCTGTGGTTCTGGAGGCTGCAAGGGCTGGAACTGGTCCGGAGTCTCTCTTTCTGGTGGCAAAAAAGGGAACAAATGTAACTTTACTCCTGCTGGATTTAAATGTTAACGATAAAATGTCCCGTTGTTGATTTTAATGCTGAAATAAAAATCTAGAAATAATTTTTTTTGTTGTTTTAATTGTTATCCGGCGTATAAATATTTTATGTGTGTTTTTTTTAGAAATAAAATTTCGGACTTTCACTGTCTTTATTTATTTTAAACACGACGTTTCGTTCAGTAAGAATCTCTAACCGTTTTCAAGTGTAAACTAAACAAGCCCGTTTAAAGTATACTACCTTACTTTTTTTTGGATGTTCTTGTTCTAGACAGAAAAATTCAAACCACTGTATATAGGAAACCTACAGACACGGGATAGTACCTAAATTTTAAGTCTAATCATTCTGTTGCTACAAAACAAGTAGTTATAAGAAGTTTGTATTTAAGAGCCGTATTTGTAGTAATAATGAAGAATTAACCACAGAAATCTTCAACATTAAAAAGAACTTACAACAGAATGGTTATTCCGAGAAATTAATAAACTCAAAGATCTCTAAAATTAAAAAAAAAACCAAACCCAAGTAACATTTCTTTATTTATAGCAGAAGCTAAAAGGTTGCCAGCGCCTTTCCTTAAAACCATTAGTTTCAATGTTTGGTCGCTAGCACGTTCCCATTACCCTTATATACCCCTTAGACCTCCTAAATGGGACTCCCCAATTGGTGGTGGTAACCTATGTATAAACTCATTATAAAACCATAAGAAATAAACTCCAGCTTAGCCCTCTAGCGGTTCCACCAGTATAGAACCTTTTAGAGCCTAAAGCTATTATGCCAGGTTCTAAAAGCAACTCAGAAACGTCCTCTATCCTATTATAAAACTAGATTTGGTAATTTGGTATCCTGGCGATTCTGTTGAATACCATAATACCTTTAGAGTAAAGAAGTTTTCCTATAAAAGCTATGGCGATATTTTAGATTCACAATGGCTATATAAAATAATTTAGGTCACAAAATTGCCAAAAATGTCAGAGTCCCAAAATTATTTTATCACATAAAAATATACCGAGTTTGTCGTTTTGTTGATGATCAAATTGCCTGCCAGATTTATTTTTCTGATAAAATCGTATCTGAAAAGCTCTCAAAACAAGCGCGCCACCTCAAGAATGCTTTTAAATAGTTTTTTGAAAACAAAATAACAAATATTTAAAATTAAAAAAAAATCATTTATACTATTCACCATTAAAAAAGTCTGTTTGGTTTACATAAATCAAAATTAAAGTAAAATTATTGTTAAAAAACACTGCTAAAACGACTAGATAAATATTTTCTCATTACAATATTTTTTAAATAAATTTATATACGCCATTATGGTTTTATAGTGGTCACTTGGTTTTATTTGTTACTGTATCGCAACTAGGATTTTTGAGTGCCCTTATGAAACCAACAAAAAAGAACAATGTAAACATAGTCAACATAACCTCACTTAAATTTTTTGTATTTGTTTTTAAAGTGTTTAAAAGCGTATGATTGAACACTTTTAAATGTTTTTTTCGTGCAATTTCGACAAAATCGAGAGGGCCAGTGCAATGATATTCGTTGTGCCTGCAGGTTGGAGAGCAACCTCTTATGTTGGTCGTCTAAATAGGCCTGAGTGTCCTACCCAGGAGGATGGAAACTCAACAATTATTAATTATTGGGCTTTAAATAATCAATCTTGCAATAGGTAGGTACCTAGGTATATCTATTATTTTTACAAGAAATACCTAAAAAAATAAAACACGAAAGTATTTACTTACTTCTGTTAGAATCCTTAAGGAAACAAGGTTTTATATGGCCGCCTATTTAAATAATATTTAATATACAGCTATGGGTAACTATAAATACACAAGAATTAAGTTTACCTTTAAGCCTTCATATAAAACCTTTTTAAAATGCCTAAAAATAATGACAAAAACCAAAAGTATAAAGTTTATATTTACCACTCTTAAAAACCTTAAGGAAACTAGGTTCTATATGGCCGCCTATCTAATCATATTTACTTTTAAACTTCTGGTAACTATAAAAACAAAAGGATATAAGATAACCTTTTAGCTCTATTATAAAACACTTTTGTGATGACCTAAAGTAATGAAAAAAACTAAAGGACCAAAGTTGATAATTATTTATTTTTAAAAACTTTAGGTAAAATGGTTTTATAAGACCATCTTTATAAATCAGAAATCAATAAAACAAAAAGTATCTAAAAGGAACAGAAGGAATATCAGTTTTATTATACTCCCTTTATAAATCACTTTTTGGTTGTATAACACTCCTTTAGGTAATTGGCAATATAAATTACCTTTATGTAGCCAAATTGATCCTAAACCCCATAACAGCACCCTCTAAATAACCTAGGAACCAAATTAATAAAACCTTGAGTGGTAATAATGTTACTTGGGAATGTAGCAAAGTCCCAAAATAATAATCCGTTGGGTGTTTTTAACATTCCAAATAGCTAAACACTAGTTAATATAAAAACTATTTTCATAAGGAAATACGATAAGGAGTTTTGTAACTAAAACAAAACCAGAAAATCCCTCAAATAATAAGGAATGTATTTACCAAATCCTGTGTGCGTGTGGTAAATCATGTGTAGGTGAAACGAAACGCCCTCTTCTTCAGGTTAGAGTAAATGAATATCTAAAATGTACCCAATTAGGGGATAGTGAAAAATCCGGTTTAGCGGATCATGCATGGTGCAATAATCACAGGATTCAATGGTCTGAAGCTAAAGTTTAGGAGTAAGGAGTCGCATTGGTGAAAACGAAAGTTTATTGAAGCTGCAGTCAACCAAGCACGGACATACCAAACATATGAAAACCACTCCTTAAGGAAAACAAGCGTCTTAGGATTAAAATAGGGGGCAGGCCATCACACCTGACTGCACACCAAGTAGTTTAGACTTGAAAACGGTTAAAGATACTAACCGAAACATGGTGTTTAAAATAAATAACGACACTGGAAGTCCAAAATTTTATTTCCACTTAATCGTTGTCTACGAGTTTCAAACAAAGATGTTTTTTTCTTTCAACCAGTGGCGTTGGTGCGGGAATTGCCCTTGAGATTTTTCAAGAAAATAATATGTAAATTGTTTTTTCTCGCAAGGTGTTTTTCGATATGCAAATTAATGATTTTACCATTTTATGAAAAGACCTCTCCATTTGAAAATGATACTGACTTGCGAACAAGGCATGGCTTATGACTTTTTTCGACTGAACCTTGGTTTTAAGCAAAAACCTGTCTTCTCTAGTTGCATTTGCAAAAATCAAGAGACAATATTTGCTCAGCAGGGACAAAGAAATTTCAAGAATAAGTTTTATAAAAAAAACCATAAATAGAAATAAAAAAAAAGACTAGATTGTTTAGTTTACACTTGATAACGGTTAGAGATACTTACTAACCGAAACGTCGTGTTTTAAAATAAATAAAGACAATGGAAGTCCGAAATTTTATTTCTACACAATCATTGTCTACGAGTTTCAAACAAAGAAAAAAAACCATGGTGTACCATTATTTTCTTTAAAAATACCGAGGAATTACCTCAAGAACCCAACTGGCCAAAATAAAAAAAAACAAGTGATTAATCCGAAAATATATCTTCATGAATTAATACAATTATTACTTTTTTGTATTTCAATCATTTCCAAAAACTCTCGTTTTTTCTGGTGGCATTGATTTTTAATATTTTTGTATTTTCAAAATCAAATGTATGGTTTAAAGACGTACTGTGGTTGGTTAGAGCTGTTTTATTTTTTTTTTAAACATATTTGTGTCCATTTAAGCGGTTTTGAGATATTGAGAAGTTTGTCCGATGTATATGTTGTTGCAGTTTTTATTTATTATACAACGTGGCTTTTTCTCATTTGGGATTGTTTTGGTTGTTATATTATAGGGTTTAAAAATATTGCTTATCTATTCCGGTAGCTTTGGTATGTATGGGATTGATAGATATTTATTATTTTTTGTATTTGTTGTTTTGTTTTTATGTTGAAGTTTTATCTATTAAAGATTCAGGGTATATGTTCAGTGAAAGTGTTTTTAAAAAAAAAATTATAGACGATTCTCCAAAATCTGGATCGGATAGCTGTATCGCTATGGGAAAAAGGGTGTTGTGATTTAAATATCTTATGTTGTTTTGTCTGTGTAAGGTCATGTCTAAAAAGTTGATGTTTTGATCTTTTTCTGTCTCTATTGTAAATTGAAGTTTTTTTGTGATACGCGTTAAAACTATTTAAAATATATTTTTTTTTTGGTACAGCGTATGCGCAGTCGTCGAGGTACCGAAAAAAGAAGGGAGGTTAAAGTCTAAGCTTTTTATAACTTTTTCTAGTAGGTGTTCTAAAACTAATTGTGCTATGACACTTGATATTAAGGCACCCATTGCACAGCCGCTGATTTGTTTGTAAAAATTTTTGTTATAGATTAGATCAGATTAGATTATTATATTTCATACGTTAGCCACTATACAATGGATGTACAAGTCAAATCAACTTAACACTAAAAGAAAGTACCTACAAACTAAAGTGATACATACTGTTTTTAAAAAAATAAAAAAATAAAAATTACAAAGTATGTAAATAACAACGGACTTAAGTTATAACAAACATCTTTTTTTTTTATATAGTTTCTAGAGTTTAAAGTGAATCTGCTAAAAAATCATTGACAGAATAGTACCCCTTTACTAGCAATATATCCTTAATTTCATGCTTAAATTTTTTATAATTTAAAACTTTTATGCTATCCGGTATTTTGTTTACATTTTTTTACCTATGTATCCGGGGGCTTGCTCAAATTTTTTTGTTTTGTGTTTATCAATAACAAGTAGATTTGCATTTCGCGAATTGTATGAATGAAAATCGGAGTTTTTTTTATGCTGTTCTATGGAATTTTTAATATAAAGTAATGTTCTAAAAATATATATTGAAGGCAATGGCATAATTTATTTGCTGACAAAAGTTGGCCTGCAACTATCTCTACTCTTTATTTGAAACATTATTCTTAATGCCCTTTTTTGCATTACATGTTCATCCCAACTGATAAATTCATCTAAAAAAAATTTTGTTTGTTCTGATATGCCTTGATTTTCAATCTCTATACGTGGCCTAGATACTGAAGCACGAAAATTAACTATAATTGTTTTTTCAACATTAAGAATAAAATCCCTTATGCAGGTTTTTACTTTGCTGACAAGTTCCAAAGGACTCCGCGCCAATAAGTCACAGGTCATATGCTCAGGCATTTCATTTACAAATATAATGTAAAAAAGCGGCCCCAGCACTGAGCCCTGTGGAACGCCTATTGAAAGCTCTGTTTCGTTAGAAATCTCATTTTTGTATTTTACACAAAATTTTCTAAACTCAAGAAAAGAGTTGACTAGGTTTAAAAATTCACCCCTAAAGCCATAACAGGACAGTTTCCTCAATAAAAAACCATGATCCAGACTATCAAAAGCCCGCGAATATATAGAAAAAACAAGTGGAATTTAATGTTAAATTTATTGCTGATAAAAATTCATTTAGTGGTATGTCAGTGTATTTTTTTATGTCTGTCAATTGTTCTGTAATTATTTTTGTTAAATGTTAAATTGCTTTTCAATTTCGTTTTATAATTGCAATGAATGCAGAAATAAAATTTCGGACTTCCATTGTCTTTATTTATTTTAAACACGACGTTTCGGTTAGTATGTATCTCTATCCGTTTTCAAGTGTAAACTAAACAATCTCTAGGCTACTACTTATACTACTTGGTGTTCAGTCAGGTATGACGGCCCGCCCCCTTTTTTAATCCTAAGACGCCTGTTTTCCTTAAGGAGTGGGTTCCATATGTTGGGTATGTCCGTGCTTGGTTGAATAAACACTTCTTTATTCTGCATTATAAACGCATCTTCAATAAATTTTCGTTTTTGCCAATGCGACTAATTGGGTACTTTTTAGATGTTCATTTACTTTAAGAGGGCGTTTCGTTTCACCCAAATATGATTTACCACACTCACACGGGATTTGATAAATACATTCTTATTATTTGAGGGATTTTCTGGTTTTGTTTTAGTTACAGAACACCTTATCGTATTTCCCGATGAAAATACTCTTTTAATATTATAGTGCTTGGCTATTCGTCTTATGTTTTCTGAAATCCCTTGAACATATGGAATGTTGATAACACCCAACGGATTACTGCTACATTCGGTTTGTTTTTAATTTTAGAGGTCGTTGAGTTTATTAATTTCTCGGGATAACCATTATGTTGTAAGTCCTTTTTAATGTTGTTAATTTCTATGGTTAATTTTTCATTATTACTACAAATATTTACGGTTCCTAAATACAAACTTCGTATAACTCCTTGTTTTGTAGCAACAGAATGATTAGACTTCAAGTTTAGGTACTGTCCCGTGTGTGTAGGTTTTCTATATACAGTGGTTTGAATGTTTGTGACTAATCGTTTGACAAGAACATTCAAAAAAGGTAAGGCCGAATCTTGTTTAATTTCCATGGTGCATTTGATTGTTGGTCGAATACCGTTCAGATGGAGTAGAAAATTCTGTAGTTCGTCATCATTTTCCGGCTATGTAATAAATGTGTCATCCATGTATCGTAGCCCCAGTTTTGGTTTAACTCTTGCTGTATTAATCGCATGGTGCTCGAACCACTCCATGTAGATGTTTGCTACCACTGGCGAAAGAGATGAACCCATTGGAAGTCCATCATTTTGTGCGTAAAACTTATCTTTCACTTGAAAGTAAGAGTTACGGAGAAATTGCTCCAACAGGTTCATCACCCCCTCCACCGATAGCGTTGTTCTCTCGTGAAGTATATCATCAGTTTGTACAGTCGAACCTATCTAACTCGAACCCCTCTATAACTTCAACCTTTTAAGCGGTCCCTGCACTTTTTACATGTATTTTAACCTATGTAACTCGAGTTTCTATAACTCGAACTCTCCATAACTCGAACTCTCCATAACTCGAACTGTTTTGGTTGTTCCTTCAGGTGCGAGTTATAGAGGTTCGACTGTAGTTTGTTTTTGATGATACTGAGTGACTAATTTATTGGCACGTTGGTGTACAGACTTTCTACATCAAAACTTACTTACTCTGATTCGATCCCTTTTAAAACCTCGACAAAATGTTCCGAGTTTTTGACAAAAGATTCGGACTTACCCTCTAGTGATTGAGTTATGTCCAACAAAAACCTCGACAAAGTGCAAGGTCGGTGACTCCCCGGATTTTTTCAAACAAAGTGGCAATGGATGCATTGAAAACATTGAATTTTGTTTTCGTTTTAATGGATAATCATACGAGTTTTTAAGCAATTGTTATATTTAGTCTTATAACTACACTTATCACATCGAAGCCACTCTACTTATGTCTTTATGTTTAAGCATGTGTCTTGTTAAATTACATTTCAGTTTTGTTTTATATGTGCAATGCTGGCATAAAAACCACCTAATCTCGTTTCGGTCTTTATGGATGATCATATGCCTTCGTAAGTAAGGCTTATATTTAGTCGTATAAGTACATTGTTTACATTGAAGCCACTCTACTTCACTCATGTCTTTATGTTTGAGCATGTGTCTTGGTAAATTACATTTTACTTTTGTTTTATATTTGCAATGCTTGCATGGAAACCACTTAATTTGGTTTTCATCTTTATGGATGTTCATATGAGTTTTTAAGGAATTTTTATATTTAGTCTTATACCAACACTTATCACATCGAAACCACTCTACTTCACTTATGTCTTTATGTCTTAGCATGTGTCCTGTTAAATGTCCTTTGTGTTTAGATTTATAATTACATTGTGCGCAATGAAACCATTTCATCTCGTCTTTATAAATGTCTTCATGTTTTCGCATATTATGTCTTGTTAACTCACTTTTCCATTTCGTTTTGTATGTGCAATGTTGACATGGAAACCACTTAATCTCGTTTTCGTCTTTATGGATGTTCGTATGAGTTTTTAAGTTGAACTTATATTTAGTTCTATAGCAACACTGTTCACATTGAAATTCTGATTTATATTTAAACGTACTTTCCACATTTAAATAATTCAAGGTCTGGTTGCTGGAATCCAAAAGATCACCAATAAGGCATTCAAAAATATTTGAACTAGCTGAATCTTCATGAAGACTGAAAGATAAAAAAACCCTTTTAGTAATTGCCGCAAGTTAAAAGTAAAATAAATATAAAAATTTTTTAAATAAAAAAAACACTCAACTGCTAAATTTACTTGTAAGTACTAGTCGCTGTTGAGTACAAAATTGATAGGTATACTGTAGGACATGCTTCAACTTTTAGTTATGATGCCCAAAGCGCACTTACGAAATTATACAGTTTTGTATTTTCATGAATCAAGTCATTGGGTAATTTTGTACCCAACTGTGACTAGTAGATACAAGTAAATTTAGCAGTTTTTTATTTCCAAATGCATTTACAATTCATTTAGATTTACCCAATAAGTACGCGTAGATTTTCTACGGACGCGAACAGTGTTACCTTCCATTGAGTAAAGGTGGGGGATGAGAGAGGGAGCAGGGAACTAGTAAAATGATGTTGGAAAAAATCTTAAAGCATGTGCTGAAAAATTTTTTAAAATCGCTTTAAATTTGTGGTACAGCTATAACTATTACTAATAAGGACGTTGGGGAGAAGAGAGGGAGGGGGAACCTAGTAAAATGATGTTGGAAAAAAGTCTTCAAGCGGGTACAGAAATAACTTATCGCTTTATATTTGTACAAGTTATAGCTGTAACTATTACTAATAAGGATGAAATGGACGACGGAGGCGGAGGGGGGGGGGTGCAGAAAGAATTTTTGAAATTGCTCTATATTTGATAAAATTATGCGAATATGGTTTTTGAATAGGGTGGGGCGAATGACAGGAGGGGAGTTGGGTGGGAGCAGGGAGAACTACAAAATAACTACAGCAAATTAGAGGACATTTGCAATGGGTAATCAAAGGAATTTCAATAAAATTTAGATAATTTGTATGCCTTAAAGCCTACATCGTGTGACAACAAGGCGTCTGAAGATCGCCATGTTGATTCCTGTTCAAAAAATATAGCCTATAGCACCTTCGCGATCAGTAGCAATTCAACGACACCTTTTTTTGTTAAAATCGGTTCAGCCGTTTAGCCTCTAGCGTGATACAAACATACACATTTACTTACATACATACTACTACATACTTCCTTCGCGGTGCTGCAGTTGGGTAATAAATAAAATTATTTGAAGGAAGTTCACGAGGTAAAAATTTTTAACAAAAAAGTTTCACGGGCAAGTCCTCAGAGGTAAAGGTAGCTCGGAGACGTCATCATCATCATTTCATTTCCTTCCATTTTATGGTTATGCTCGGGCTGAATGAGGCCTAATGAAGCCGAAACGCGTCCCCGAGCTACCTTTACCTCTGAGAACTTGCCCGTGAAACTTTTTTGTTATTAAAATTATTATTAAATATCTTAAGAATTTAGCAGCTGCAGACGGCAGTAACTGACAATTTGGTCGTCAAAGTTATGGTGACAAGCTTTATCTAACTTACTACCTTGTTGCTGTTTTCTTAAACAGAAAAATAATAAATATTTAAATATGAATGTAAAAAATAATATCAAATGTGAAACTTAGTATCCGTGAATTTAAAAATCAAACAAGTTTCGTGGCTAATCGGGTAAAAAGGAGTTTTTTGTTTCTCTCATATTTTTCCGTGGGTAGCTTGAAAATTTAACCTCACGGGGGTCCAAGATCTAATGGAGACCTAATAAGTGTTGACGGTTAACTGTTTCGTCCTTATGGGACTCCTCAGAACACTGCTTGGTCAATGTGATACCCTTACGAAGTAAATTAGCCGGTTTTGTCTCTAATCCTATGTAAATAGTGAGAAAACTCTCGCAAGAAGCGCCATCTACCGAGATACGAGAGAAACTAGAACAAGAACAGGCGAAAATAAACTGCTATACATATCGATCAATGAAAAGATCGATTACAAATAAAAAGAAACAAACCATCCGTGACCTACGACAGCTCTTCTGCCTTTCAGGCCAGAGCAACGCAATCAGCGTTGGAATTTTGTTCTATACATGAATAAAAATATTTTGCTGTTTAATGTACTTTTTTATTTGTTTTATTTGTCCATTAACATTTACTGCTTAAAATATTAGTTTGGTAGTTCTTAAAAATTTTACTTAAAACAACTGCGAAAGAAATAAGAAAATAGAAAGATACATTTTTGCGCGTTTTATTTTAAACTTTAACAAAAGATAGAGAAAAACTATAGTGCTGTCCAACGCGAAAGAGCCGTAACTGCGAAAACCTTGAAAATTGAGTTATTAACCAAACAATGTCCTCAAAAGTCAAGAACCATAAAAACTTTAACCGCGATTTTATGTTTCACCTATAACGCAGTTACAGCCATTTCGCAGAGAATCGCGTTATGTGCAACTAAAAAACATAAAAGGGAAATTATTACTTAAAATCATTATATTGAACTTACTGCTTTTTACTACTGGCAACTAAAGAGCGTAGGTTCTGGTTGCTTTCTAAAATATTTTAATGATATCTGACAAGCAATTGAATGGCTTATAGGTTAGAATTATTTCTGCGACACCCTGTATACCTATAGCTAATAGCGTATTAAATTAATAGGAAACTTACTCAAATGAGGTTTCATCCAATTTAAGTTCTTCTTTCTTGATATCCTCTTCAGTCTTCATTTCAAAGGCATATGGTTCCGCTTTTATGCTGCTAGATGAAGGCAGGTTATCTGGATTTGCTGGTCTGAAAAATTTTAGCATTTCATCCTCTTGTAATAGAAAGTAATTTTAAATAATAGTGGTGGTTTTTAGGCAATATTTCAGCAATTTAACATTTATATTCGGCTTTTTCACTCTTTACACGCTTAGTGTAATTTTAACTTATAACCGATTTCGGTGTGAACGCATCTTAGTCTTGTGCTAGTATTCTCTTTGGCTATAGCGTTTAGTTTACAGTATCTTTCTCTTTAAAGAAAAGTAGAGGGGTTGTTTCTAGCCCAGACTAAAAATCCTCTGTAAGTTTCAAAGCATTCTTTTGAGCAATTTCTTAGTATTTACACCTTTTTAGAAACAGGGACGAATTAATATAATACTAATAATATTCACAAACTAAAACAAAAAAAACACTTACTTAGATGAGCTGCTATCCAACGTAGGCTTCTCCTGCTTGATTTCATTTTCAGCTTTTATTTTGAAGTTTTTTAGTTCCAAATTCATGCTGGCACACAATATAAGGTGTGGTTCAGGCAAGCTATGAAATAATAGTGATTCGTCTAAAATTTCCAGTACACAGTTTACATTTAAATAATAGTATGTTTGTTTTTTAAATAACAACAACAACAATCCAATCGAGTATTTTATAAAAGATTCTTTATGCCTCATTTGCGCATCTTTTAAGCACAAATTTAGGGTTAATTTTATATGTTTATCTCTTTATTTTAATAAAGAGAGAAAGACACAGACAAAATTAATACTAAATCAAACAAGTTTTCGTGGCCAATCGGGTAAAATAAAAACAAGGGTTTTTTGTTTCTCTCATATTTTTTTGTGGGTAGCTTGAAAGCTTAATCTCACGGGAATATGCGAGAAACAAATTCAATTTAATACATTCACTGCCGGCACCGCCCCAGAGGCGTTCGGCCAATTATCGTAAAATCTGCGAGACCGTCCGAGAGGCGTTTGTGCACCTGCATATTATATCGGCCGATAACTCAGTGCGGACAGTTTGCAGTAGCTCGGCGCGCAGGAAGAATGTTTTATAATAATAATAGTGATAAAAAAAACATAATAATAATCAATAGTAAGGTATACACAAAAACACATAATAAAATATTTCTTAGTCTGTATATATTATTAATATCGAATTAAGTTTAAAACAGCAATTCTTTGATCTTGCTTTTAAATATATTCAGCGAACTTGAGTTTTTGGTTTCAATTGACAAATTATTATACTCTTGCAGGCCTTTCACAAATAATGAATTAGCACATTTGCTGGTATTTACTCTAGGAATGTTAAAATTAAATCTATTTCTTGTAGGGTAATTGTGTATCTCTAAATTAAACGTTATAAATTTGCTGAAATATGGAGGGTGTAAATTATTAACTATTTTATAAATAAAAATAAGCATAAAGTATTTCAGTCTGTTATCAACACTCAGCCAGTTTAAAGCGTTAAGCATTGGATCTATAGGAGTTCTTCTATTAGACCTAAGAATTATTCTCATTCCCCTATTTTGTAGTTTTTGTAACGATACAATTATTATCTGAAAAATATAAAACACTTGCACAATAATTAAAATGTGGTTGTACTATAGTTTTATACACAGTTATTGTAGATTGACAGATAAACTTTTGGATACACGGGACAAAAAGTACAATTTTGTAATAATTTTTTTGTATATATAATTAAAATGATTTTTTAGGCTAAGTGTTCTCTCCAGCATAAAACCCAAATATTTTATGTCGTCAACAATGTCAATTCGTTCACCATCTATAATTATGTCTATTTTAGAGTCAATCTTTTCATAGAGGTGTTGTGTGCACAGTATCATTGCCTTTGTTTTAGACGTGTTCAATTTTAGTTTAGACATAGCTGCAAGTTCAGTATTTATTCGTACAACTGCAGTATCCAAATTTTCATCATTTACACCACAGTAGGTATCATCAGCAAAGACATTTAAATAATCAAAATTGACATTCATTTCGATATCGTTAATATAGGCTATAAAGATTAAGGGTCCCAAGACACTCCCTTGAGGAACTCCTACCTTATTTTCTTGAACTGATGCCATGTTGTTTATCACGGTCATCTGAACTCTATTTTCGAGAAACTCCTTTGCCAGACCAAGCACGGCCCCACCTATCCCATAGTACTCAAGCTTTTTAAGAAGAATGTTTCTATCGATGGTTTCAAACGCTCTTCTTAAGTCAAGAAAAACTACGACAATATATTGATTTTTGTCAATTATCTGATGCCAGTTTGCCAGTGTCAGTTGCAATGCCGTCTCACAAGAATGCTTTGCCCTAAATCCAGATTGGTTTTCCATAAGTATGTTGTTGCTTGTAAAATAGTGCAAGCTCCAACATTTTCTCAATAGCAAAGTGTTTATTGGTCGAAAATCACTAGCTAATTTTGAGTTTTTCACTTTAGGAACAGGAACAACCATGCTTGATCTCAGCAGCTTTGGAAATTTGCCCATTTCGAGACACGTGTTAACCAAATGAAGTAGCACATGGCCAACTACTCTCCCAATATTTTTAAGCATTTTAGAATTCAATACGTCATTTGGATTGCATTTGGTGTCAAGAGACGCAAGTATAATTTTCAAGTCTTTTAGTGTTAACTTATTAAATTTAAAAAAGCGATGGATATCCAGCCGGAGATCATGCATCGCTTTCATCTATGCTACTTACTATTTCTAAGACACTTTCAATAAAATATTTGTTAAAATTCTCAGCTATCTCTTTATCACCAGAAATTGATTTTTCCTTACCATCAACAACAAAAGCAATGGAACTGGAATCAAAGCTTGTTTTGCCCTCTTTTAACAGTTTTTTAAGAGTTTGCCACATTTGTTTACTATTATGAAAATTAGCATCAATTTGATCTTTAAAATAGGCATCTTTTTTATTTTAAGCAAACTTACTACATTATTTCGTTCCTTTTGATATCTATTCCATAAAGCCTGCTTATCAGATTCAAAATGGTTATTATTAAAGGACTTAAAAGCAACATTCCGTTCTCTAGCAGCAAGATGTACTTCATAGTCATACCAAGGCAGATCGTTACCATGAATACGTATTTCTTTGAGAGGACAAATTTCATTAATAACACCTTCACAGACATTTAAAAAATTTTGATAAATAAAATCAACGACAGTACAATCTAAAGGAAATTCTAAACCTTTTTAAATAAGCCTATCACAGATCTTATCTAGATTAAAATTATTAAAATTTCTAACTAATTTTTTGGCTAAGTTTTTGGTGTTAGGCTTATTTGTATTTTGACTTAACCAAATTGATATGCTAAAGTGATCACTTATTTTCGGAGTAGTGTTTACCCTACAAGCCATTTTATTATCACAGTTTGTTATGACTAGATCAATGGTTGATTTGGTATTTTCTGTAATTCTCGTGTATTTTTCGATTACTTGCTTCATACCATAAAGAGCAACAATATCTTTAAGCTTTTTACTATACAATAAATCACGAGAGTAATCAATATTAAAATCCCCTACAAAAATAACTTTTTTATTATTGGGTAAAAATTCTGAACATAAATCCTCAAATGTTTCAAGAAATGAGGAATTAGAAAAACTGGGGGACTTATATACTACACAAAGCAGCCACTCAGCCCTGTCAATAATGACTTTCAAAAACATACACCAATAACCATTATCTAATGAAATATTTTTAATAAGTTTAAATTCTGTGTTCAAACGGATGTAGGCAATCACTCCTCCCGTATTCCGGCTGTTCGAATTACAACGTACAATTCTAAAACCATCTATTTTAATTTCAAAATCCATAATATTTTCTGTAACACAAGTTTCACTAAGTAGCACAACAGATGGGTTAAAAGTTTCTATGTTTTTTATAAGAAGATCCTTTCTTCCATCAGCAAGTAAGCTACAAATATTTACATAAAAAATATCCATACCAAGCGTTAGAGAGTTATCTGTTTTTGCTAAGGTTTGGTCTGTCACATGTCGGGTGTGGTTTCAAAAAGTGGTTGTCGCTTGCTTTTCTGGCGAATCTTTTAGTTTAAAGGTAAGTTTTTATGTACGTCTGTTTTTTGAAATATTGATTAGTATCAAAAAAATGTTTTTTTTTATTTCTTTAATTATTTTTTAAAACTGTACAAAAAAAATCAAAAATATATAAGAAAAAAAAACAAAAATATGACATTGAACGCCTTAGAGGCGTTGACCAACACACAGCAAGCGTTTTATTTTTTTGTTTATATTATGACGGATAAACCAGGGCCTTCCAAAAAACAGAAAAATGAAAGACGTAGATACCTTACAGAGGATGAATTGTTAGCCATACTAGAAGAATCGGATGACGAGGAGGACCCCTTTGAAAATAGTAGTGATGATGATCCTGATTATTTGGGTAATAGCGTCGTCACTAGCGAGTCCGAAAGCGAAAATTCTTCTTCACCTCGCCACCTCATAAAAATATTACCAGGAGTTCAAGCAAACCCTGTAAGACCATCCGCACAACGACCTGTAACACCCCTTGCCCAACCACCTGCAACACTCCTTGCCCAGCGGCCTGCAACATCTCCTATTGGTGTACAGACTACTGATTGGAATTACGCCGAAATCCCAAGTCAAAATATTCCTTTAACAGAGACGACAAGTTTACTTTTAAATATTAATAGTACAGATCCAATCGATTATTTTGACATAATAGCGACTCAAGATTTTTTTGATATGCTATGTTCACGTGCGAACAAACATGCTATTGATTTAATTGCACTGGGATTAGGAGAGGAACCAAGAATTGCTGGATGAGTTGACGTCACTCCTGGAGAGATGCGAATTTTTATGGGTTTACTCACATGTGGACAATTAGACTTAACAGAATAAATGATTATTGGAAAAATAATCATCTGTTTAACCTAACATGTATCTCGTCTTTTATGAGCCGTAATCGGTTCTTGCTAATTTTGAGAAGCTTGCAGTTTGAGGATACTGATACTGCTGAACCACGAACTCAGTTCGGAAAAATTATGCCCTTGATAAATCTTTATAATAATAGAATGCTTTAAATTTATTATCCTATAAGGGAATTATCAATTGACGAATCCATGGTTTTGTGGAGGGGCCGCCTTAAATTTCGCCAATATATAAAAGGCACGAGACATAAATTCGGTATCAAGCTTTATGTTCTGTGTGAACCTAATGGAACTGCAATCAAGTTATTGGTATATGGTGGGTCTGCAGATTTTGAGTTATCCGGGGAAAGGCATACCGAAAAAGTTGTTGCACTGATGAAAGAGAAATTGGATAAAGGCTATTCGCTGTTCATTGATAACTTTTATAAAAGCGTAAAGCTAACTGAGGAGTTGCTACGTAGTAAAACGTATGTTACAGTAACTTTGCGGTCAAACAGAAAAGGAAATCCGGAAGCAGTCATCAAGAAGAAGCTAAAAAAAGGTGAATTAGTGAGTGGTTCAGTTTAACTCACAAGGAATATGTGTGGTTAAATGGAAAGACCGTCATGAAATTTTGGCAATTTCAAGTAAATACAACGCGCGTATACAAACTGTAACTACTCAACGTGGTCAAGAAAAAAAAACCTGTCTTAATAAATAATAATATGTCAGAAGTCGATCATTGTGATCAGATGCTATCCTATTACTCCTGCCAACATAAAACTCTCATTTGGTACAAAAAACTAGGCATTCACATATTGTTATTATGCTGCTCACTTCGAATTACTTATACATAAAAGGGAATCCTGGGAATAAAAAAACTTTAAGTATATGACTATAGATTATCTATAATCGACAAGCTGCTTGGACCTAAATAATGAACCGAACCGAACCAAGCCACCAGAGCCATTGCCAAAACATAAAATTACACCTCTTCCAGAACATTGTCCTAAAGCAAGAATCAAACGCAGACGTTGTCAGGTTTGTTGGAAAGAAAGAAAAGTAAGAAAGGATTCCATTTACTATTGTCCGTTGTGTCCAAATCAGCCCGGACTTTGTTTGTCTCCATGTTTTCGTGAGTTCCATTCAAAAAAATGATTTTGTTTACTGTCTCTTTAGTTTTTAGTTTAGTATTCTGTATCTTTAATTTGTTTGATATTTCACTTTTGTATTTTTTTTTACAGTTTCGTTTATTAGTGTTACTCTTTACGATTCAAAAATTACAGCACTAAGATCATTTATTGTTTGTATTTTTTAGAAAAAAAATTAAACGCCGCAGTGGCGTTCCCGGCACAGGCTTCTCAATGAGCTTGCTGTGTACCGGGGCGATCTTGTTTAGAAAACGAAAATTGAACGCCGCAGAGGCGGTCCCCGGTACACACTACGCAATAAGCTTGCTGTGTGCCGAGAACGCCCCTAGGGCGGTTTTGTTTTTTTCCCAAAAATAAAAAAATTAAATGATAAATTTCAATTTAATACAGCGCTCGGATAACATAAAAGTTAAATTAACCCATTTAAAAAAAATAATAAAAATAGTGGCACATTTTCAGTCGTCACTAATGTGCTCTGGCGGTGTGTTAATTTAATTCAAATTTTTATTTCAAAAATCACAGATTACAAATTTAAGTATAACTAATTAGTAGTGTTCGGTTTCCATAAAAAACCTCTTTATTTTTCTTTTATTTTTGAATTTTACTTTTATTTTTTCCTATTTTTCATGGACTAAAATTTTGTCTTGAACATAAAATTATTAGTCTTAAATTTATATTAATCCTAAGTAAATCAACTATTAGTTATTATAAAATTTACCTAAAGCAAAATTGCATTAAAATGCGAGAATTAAACGCAAAAAATGTAATTTCTATTCTAAATTTAAGAATTATCATTTTATTTCTTATTTCTTTATTTTTATATACTTTGGCACTACAAGCGTCCTCTATCGTGTTTTTCACATATCCATAAAATTTAAAATATAGTGATATGGTTTTCCTATAGAGGGTGAAGTGCTGTGCGCATGTGCAAAAAACTGCAAGCGCAGGATTGAGTGACAGACCAGGTGTGCTGCGCGTCGCCATGTCTAGAAAACGACAACCTTAAAATTTAAATTTAATAAATTGGTAAAAAAAAAATTTTAAGTCACAAGCTTTTATAAAATGCACTAAAAATTAAAAAATAATTTTCTAACATTCTAATATTATCATAATAATAAAAGCGATGGCCAAGTGATGAAAATTTTGAATATGTTAGCACGATAAGATATCCGTATCAATTAAATATCACTATTTGCAAGAATCAATCTAGCAGAAAAATGCAGAGGTACCAAACCCATCCAACCCGACCTAAGATACCCCAGCATTTCTCTGACATAGGTATGGCAATGGCATAACATTGCGGCACATCAAACATATCTTTGATGACCTGCGATGTTGAATATTCTTTAAGTGTTTAGATCACAACTTTAGATTAACTTATGCTTTGATTTGCGGCCATCGCTTTTATTATTATGATAATATTAGAATGTTAGAAAATTATTTTTTAATTTTTAGTACATTATATAAAAGCTTGTGACTTAAAAAAAAATTTTTACCAATTTATTTTCTACTTTTTAGTCTCAGCTATCTACTCTATTAAATGAAAATATTTGTTCAATAACAGAACAGAAGAGTTTATTCTAGATTATAATGAAATCCCTGATCGTGAGTTGTTTGGAAACTCATTTTTCTATTGGGGGAAGGAGAGGGTGGGGGTAGAGGTAGAAATATATTTTTTGTTTGGGCTGTATTGCCATCGGACCTTTATGCATATACTAAATTTTATAAAAGACATTTGAAGTGAAGTGTGTCAAAAACGCATTTTTTATGGATGGGGGTGGGGGGTAGGGTGGGAGGACATTTTTTCATTATTGTTGTATTGTCATCGGACCACTATATGTATACCAAATTTCATCCAAATCGAATAATGGGAAGTGTGTCAAAAACGCATTTTTCTATAGATGGGGTGGGGGTAGGAGTGGTAGGATTTTTTTTTGAATGTTGTTTTGTCATCGGACCACTATGTGAATACCAAATTTCATCCAAATCGGATAATGGGAAGTGTGTCAAAAACTCATTTTTCTATGAAAGGGGTGGGGGTAGGGGTGGCAGAATATTTTTTTCTTAATATTGTATTGTCATCGGATCACTATATGTATACCAAATTTCATCCAAATCGGATAACGGGAAGTGTGTCAAAAACAAATTTTTCTATGGAAGGGGTGGGGGTAGGGGTGGGAGGATATTTATTTCTTATTGTTGTATTATTATCGGACCACTATGTTTATACCAAATTTTATCCAAATCGGATAACGGGAAGTGTGGCAAAAACACATCTTTCTATAGAAGGGGTGGGGGTAGGGGTGGGAGGATATTTTTTCTTAATGTTGTATTGTCATGGGACCACTATGTGTGTACCAAATTTCATCCAAATCGGATAATGGGAAGTGTGTCAAAAACGCTTCACAAGATTTGATAGATAGTTAGATAGTTAGTTAGATAGTTAGACAGAACATCTGAAGCTAAATAAAAGCTTGTAATAAAAAATAGTAAAAATTCACTTTAAAATTCCGCAAATAATTAAAATTATCGTGCCATCATCCTGTTGGAACTTCAAGCCACATAGCTCTTATGGAAAGGTGTACACATTGCCCTTTGGAACTTCAAAACAGCGGTAAGTCCCTCTCCATGAGGCTATATCACCATTTTCTTTCTCTTTCAAATTTACCCTACAATTTTTAAATTATTTACTTTCTCTAGTTAAATGAATTTTTTGCGCCAATGTTTATTATAGTCCACTGTATCTACCAAAACCCAATCTGAGCCATCGGAGTGCTACAAGTAGTATCAGGAGACACAATGGATCAAAAATATGTGTGTGTTTTCCTGCCACCACCAGAACAGTGTTATTTTTTTTAAAACAATAATAGTAATAATAATTTTATTCTCAAAATTTTTTAAAAAAGTCTTTAAAAAGATATAAAAAAAGTTTATTAAATAGATTAAATAAATTATTAATTTTGGCATTAAAAACACAACGATGAGATAAGTTATTGTAACCGTCTGATGGCACAGAAGTAAATTAACACTATTATTAACAAATTAATTTATGTTATACAGTTTATTAATTGTTGATGGCACCAGGTGAAATTACGATCCAAAATCCATGCATGAAGCTTACGTTTGATTTTATTGTATGGTTTGTTTTTTAAATCTGTTGGTAAAGAGCTATATATTTTAGGAGCAATGTATGATAGAGTTCTTTGACATACTGTTAACCTAACATATGGTATTGTCGCTTGAAGATTTTCAGTCTGGCGCACTACTAACATAACATAGATTTGGTTTAGTTTCATTACTCTAGCCTCAACAAATAAAGTGCTACTAGGAAATCTCCTATTTTTTTTAACATTACTTTTAGTACATATTTTTGAGTGACAATTACTGGGTCCAGGACGGTTGCGGAGGCAGCTTCTCAAACAGTTATGCAGTAGCCCAGAATAGATTCCACCAGTGACAAGTAGACAGAAATTATCTTTTTTTTCCGGCCGAAATATATTCTGCCTGCTCTTTGCACTTAGGGTTTTCATCAAGGCTCCTAAATACATTATCTTGCTTACCTTTTTGATTTTTTGACTGCAACTGCACTCGAGATCACCTACACAACCATCAATATGTACCAGTATGTTGTATTTTGCAAGAGGTCCTGGAATCAACCGAGAAGCAAACAAAGGCCGACTTTTCAGAGTTTAATGTAAGAAAATTAAAATCAAGCCAAGCTTTAACAGTATTCATTGCTCTTTCTGCAGCTTTTACTGCATCATTCCAAGATTTTTCGCGCGAAACCGACCACATCGACAAAAGGCAGTAGCTTTAATAGTTCATTGATGTATATTGTATACAATACTGGGCCCAACACCGTCCCCTGCGGCACACCGAACTCCACCAGCCTAGCCTAGTAAATCTAGAGCGATACCTCTAATTCCTATGTGCTCCAGCCTACTAAGCAGAATTCGATGTGTCACAGTGTCAAATGCCTTGCTAAGATCCAAAAATATTACTAGACATTTAGTATTTTCCTTAAAGGTTTTACCGATCTGGCCAGTCACACAGGCGACTGCGTCCTCTGTATTTTTATGCAACTAAAAGCCAAACTGATTTTCTGCAATGGTTTTATTTTTGTCTAGGAATTCTGACACAATACTTGGAGCTATAGGCCTATAATTACCCAGTACTCTCTTATCACCCGCCTTTAAAACCCTTGTTTTTATTTTATCTGCTTTGCGAAAACTTGTTTGATTTTAATTTACGGGTACGAAGTTTTACGTTTTTTATTACCACTAAATTTCTGCGATGGATGAATAAGGCATTAAATACCATTAAACATTGGTGGACTATCCAGTATTTAGAGAATTTTTAAAAAAACTTTGAAATGAGCTGTTTTAAACGTGAAGTTTAGCACCCGTGAATAAAAAGACAAACATTTTTCTTGGCTAAGCGGGCATAGAAAGATTCTGTTTCTCTTGTATTTATCCATGGGCCGCTCGAAAGGTGTACACCCACGGGGTCTAAGATCTAATGGATACTTAGCAAGTGTTGACAGTTAACTGTTTCGTCCTTAAGGGACTCTTCAGAACACTGCATGGTCAATGTGACACTTTTGTAAAGCTATAGAGACGGTATATGAATCTCATCTTACGATGTTGGTAAGAGAAATAAATAAATAATGCCTGTGATACCGTTTGCTTTTACAGAAATCGACATCTACAAATACAAAAGAAACTACCAGAGAAAAAATAAAAGCAGGCAGATGAAACTAAAAACAGTACTCATGACCGTGACATAATTTGGCGAAAAAAATGCAATATGCATTGACCCCCTGTAAAATAATTAAAGATTTCTGTAAATTAAGGACCATAATTCGAATAAATTTTAGAAATCTTAAAGAAAAATATGAGCACTCGTACAGAAAGCTTAAAAAGATTATACTTTTAGCAGAACCACTGAAAAAAATATGTTTAAAACAAAAAATTGATGAGTTTTATTTTTCATAATATGTCAACATTATAAAGGGTGTTTTTTCTAAAAGTCACACCTTTTTGGGCATTTATCGTACGTTTTTTAAAATACCCTTTTTGAACACTTCTATTTTAATAGTGAGGGGGATAGTTTTCGTCTTTTTTAAATTTTTATGCCACGCATCCTCTTCGGGGGGTAAACTTTACCCCTCTATTTTGAATAGGGAAAATACGGATCACCATTGGTGATCCATGGGGAAAGTGGGTCCAGTGATAACTTGTTTAAAAGATCTCTTGAATGTGTTCACAGCCGTGAAAAAATTTGGAAAATCTATCGATTCATTTTTAAGACTCGAGCTACATTCCCTATTCAAAATATAGGGGTAAACTTTACCTACCCATCATAGGAGATGTCTGCTACAAAAATTTTAAGATGTCTAAGTCAAGATCTAAAAGTGTCTTTCTCGCAAGAAAAATCTAGGTGTTTGAGGTTGTTTTCAAAAACATATGAAAAATAGATAAAAGGCCTGTTATGTAAAAAAATACCCTGTTTGCATTTTACATTTTTTACTAGTAAAGCCCTAAAAAATCTAACCACAATATTTAGAAATGGATTCTGTAAGAAAATAAGTTTGAAAACATCTGAATATTTATTACAATAAAAATTTGTTAATGTAGGTGATAATACTTGCCTTTTTTGCACTTATGCTAATTTATAAAAAATTTGCAAACGTTTAATATTTAATTTTTAATAAATTTAAAGCAAAACATTTATTCTTTGTTTGAAACTCGTAGACAATGATTGAGTAGAAATAAAATTTATTACTTCCATTGTCTTTACTTATTTTAAACACGACGTTTCGGTTAGTAAGTATCTCTAACCGTTTTCAAGTGTAAACTAAACAATCTAGTCTAGGCTACTGCTTATACTACTTGGTGTGCAGTCGGGTGTGACGATTTGCCCCCTTTTTTAATCCTAAGACGTCTGTTTTCCTTAAGGAGTGGTTTCCATATGTTTGGTATGTCCGTGCTGGGTTGATTGAAAACTTCTTTATTCTGTATTATAAACGCAGCTTCAATAAACTTTCGTTTTCGCCAATGCGACTCCTTATGCAAAACTTTAGCTTCTGACCACTGAATCCTGTGATCATTTGACCATGCATGATCCGCTAAACTTTAGATGTTCATTTACTCTAACCTGAAGAGGGCGTTTCGTTTCGCCTACATATGATTTACCACACTCACAGAAGGATTTGGTAAATATATTCCTTATTATTTGAGGGATTTTCTGGTTTTGTTTTAGTTACAAAACTACTTATCGTATTTCCCGATAAAAATACTGTTTTTTATATTATAGTGCTGGGCAATTCGTCTTATGTTTTCTGAAATCTCTTGAACATATGGAATGTTATTAACACCCAACGGATTATTACTATGAGAATTTGCTACATTTGGTTTGTTTTTAATTTTAGAGATGGTTGAGTTTATTAATTTCTCGGAATATAAGTAAGGCGTTTTTAATGTTGTTAATTTCTGTGTTTAATTCTTTATTATTATTACTACAAATATTTACGACTCTTAAATACAAACTTCTTAAAACTCCTTGTTTTGTAGCAACAGAGTGATTAGACTTAAAATTTAGATACTGTCCCGTATGTGTAGGTTTCCTATATACAGTGGTTTGAATGTTTCTGACTAATCATTTGACAAGAACATCCAAAAAAGGTAAGGCCTAATCTTTTTTAATTTCCATGGTAAAGAAAATTGTGTAGTTTAGTTCCTTAAGGAAAACAGGCGTCTTAGGATTAAAAAAGGCCGTCACACCTGACTGGACACCAAGTAGTATAAGTAGTAGCCTAGAGACTAGATTGTTTAGTTTACACTTGAAAACGGTTAGAGATACTTACTAACCGAAACGTCGTGTTTAAAATAAATAAAGACAATGGAAGTCCGAAATTTTATTTCAAAAAAATTCATTATTTAGTTAATTTATTTAAAACTCCTTTATGTAGTAAAAAATTTTAAAATGTCCAGCCATATAAACCGTATGAAATACTGATATAATGTATTTTACACAGTGTCGAAGACTTCAGGTGACGTCACAAATATCGAGACTTTCCCAGAATATTCGCGTGCATACGGCGGGCATTTTTAGTTGATTGTGCAGTCCTGTCTATTTATAGTTCTTGGCTCAAAAGTGCTTTTTTTTCATAAAATGAGCTTCTTGAACGTTATGCACAGCAAGTAAAGCTTCGGAAACTTGTGGAAAAAAAAGGTTCTCACCCTCAATTCTTGTCCAACTTTTTATCTAAAACATCACTTATATTAATTAACGGCAATGCACAAGTGCGTACCTATAAAATGGAAGTAAATTTCAACATAAAAGTTCTAAGCGAAAGTCAATAATTTATCAATTAAAATAGGAAATCAGTTAAGTGTTATAACTTGAATAAATGAAGTAAATTTTGGGTCTTACAAAGAACATAAAAGTGCAAAAAACCCACTTTATTAAGTTAAATAACTGCAAATAACAGTGATGGAACTTGTTCAGTTCCCGAGACGATGAGTTTGGGTGACTAATCCCAGGTGACCTCAGATAAGTACTGTTGTTTTTTTGCTTTTACTTTTGACCAACGCAAATAAATAAATATACCGGTTGTCCAACATTTGCAAAGTTAACCAGGGCTATCAAAATGGACGGGCCACGATCCTCCACTTTGTTGACGTCACATCCGGGGCTGATTTTTTTTTTGATGGTCACGTTACGACACAGCTGATGTCTTTAAAATTTTGAAGTTGGAATGACGGTTCATGGATATTTGATTTTTTGTTAAATAAAGCCGTTTTTGAGATTGTTTTTACTTTATTCTGGCAGAACAATTTTTTCTAAATGTATAGTAATCCCTAATTTTTCATAGCCGCTTCATTAGCTCACACAAAAATTAAGTTTAAAGCAGAAGCGAATGTGACAATCACATATGACAAAGTCAAATACATGTCAAATATAACAGTTGGCATGTGGTACATGGCGGGTAATTTGAATTCAAAATAAGGAATGCTAAATCTTGAAGATTTTAACCTTTTAATCATGTTGCTTCCTTACAAACCTTTGGCGGAATATCGGGATGGTGTCTGAGAATATTTCACTGAAATTTTGCGGAAATCTGTAGTGCCATTTTGAAAATATCATAAAAAAACATCTGACCTCCCATAAGACCCAATGTAAAATTCAGCCCCGGGAGAACAGCTGATTTTTTCAGGGTCGTGGCCTTAATTTTTGTGTTGGCCTTGAGTTAACAAGTTGATTTTAAAAAAAACTATAGAACTTTTTAAATGCAATTATGAATTGTCAAATCTGCGACCAAAAAATTGGGAGAGCTGGGTTGAAGATAGAATGCTGCAAATAAACATTGGTTGGTAAAAGATGAGGCTCAGTTGGCTCGAAAGAAGAAGAAAGAGATTGTCTGGGTATGCGGTCAATGTAAGAGTGGGGAATCAGAGACTGACACCGGTTTGTCGTCAGAGTCAGAGGAAACTATTGTCAAACCTCAAAATTCTCGTTCTTCCTTTTATTTTGAGAGTCGGAAATCAAAAAGGGTCCGTTTGTCTAAGAATTTCACTCAAAAATCAACCTTACGATCCAAGGATATGCTGTTAAATATATCTAAGAAAATCGAAAATATTGAGGAATCACTTCAGTTTAATAATAGTCTCCTTGAGGATCTAAAAAGTACGGTCAATCAACTCAGCGATGAAAATCGAAAGCTTAAAAAAGAACAGGAGAGATTGAATAAAAATCGAATTGGAAAAGTTAAAAAGTAATAAATATAATACAAGCAGAGAAAATAATTTAGTGATCATGGGACTGACTGAAGATGAGAACAACGCAAAAGTTGATTTTGGAACCTTAGCTGCCGCTCTTAAGGTTGATCTATTGGAAAGTGAAATATCGGTAAAAACCTTACATACTACAATGACTCAAAAACCAGTATTGGTTGAGTTTAAAAATAAAGAATTGAGAGAGAAAAGAGAAATTTCCTAAAAATAAAAAGGAATTAAAAGGTAAAATGTCGAACGACAGGGGATCCAAGATATATATTTATTAATGAAGATATTCCAAAAGATATTAGGGCTTTATTCAACAGAGCTCGCGACTTAAAAAGTAAAGGTTCTAAATTTATCTGGACAATCTACAGGTATATCATTTAAGGAATTGATCCAGGTAGACACTAAAAAGTTTAGTACTTTCACTGCTTTTAATAGAAGGTAGGTCAATTTTGGGTTTGCTATGAGAACTCCTGAACTGGACACAATCTGTTATTTAAGTTTAAAATAAGCTGGTTTTTTGTACAGTTCATATCATTATTTTTGAGACAACTTTTTACAATTTTTTTTTGTTGGCCTATGGTAAACAGCTGATAACGGTCAAAAAGTTATCTCAAAAATTATGAAATGGAGTATACACCATGCATCAAATTCTCTTAATGTTAGGTTTACCAATGCTATTAGTTCATCAGGATTCATCCACTATATCTTTAATTGACAACAGCGGGCCCAGCACTGAGCCCTGTGGAACGCCCAAATAAATTTTCTATGCTGCAGAAAATTATCGAATAGCCTGGCAACGTAATACCTTAATATACCGCCGCGCTCTCCGTCGACTTTCCGTGGCGAAAACCGTGTTAACAATGGCTTAATGTTTTATGTTCCTTGAAAAAAGACATCATTTGGTCATAAAGTAATCGCTCTATGATTTTAGACAACATTTAAAATTGTAACTAGTCTATAGTTATCAACTAGACTAGGATTATCTTTTTTAAAAATAGGTATTACTACCCCACATTTTAGTTCACTAGGAAACTTTCCGCTCGAAACATACGTTAGCTAAATGACATATAGGAGAAGCCAATGAACTCTTCATCTTCTTAATTACTTGAATTAATATATTGTCAGTCCCAACATTTTTTTTATTTTTTAGTTTATCTATAACTTTGATAACATCATATTCCGATACCCGCTGAATTTTAAACTCAGTCCCACAGGGAGATTCTGTTTTTGTACACTGTATAGATCTTTTTTGACCAAACTTTTCTTGAAGCATTTCTTTAACATTGTCCTCATAGAAAGTTGCAAAAGAATTTGCAATCTCTGTCGGTTTATTAATCTTAGTTCCGCTTATTTCTATATGAGTCACTTTGTGTTTTCATTAAAGACTATATCGACTTTTGTTTGTTATCGCTGTTGTTTATAATATTATTAATGAAATACTTTTTTGTGTTTCTCACGAGCTGTTTATGTATCCTTTTTTCATTTCTATATTGAACTTGAATTTCTGCACTCGTCGTGTTTTTTGCCAACCAGAATAAATTTCGAAGATTGTTGCCACTTTTCATTCTATCTGGTTTAATCCAACTTTTTTTAATTCTTTCCTGACTCGATTTTTTTTTAGTTTCAAGCGGACATGATTTCTCTATTGCTGTTGTAGTTTTTTCTATTGTAGACCGGTAGATTTCATCTACATCGTAACTGTTATAAATCTGCTCGAAGTTGGTGTTCAACAAAGTATACTTAAGAACCTCTAGGTTAAACTGTGAAAAGTTTCGATAAGTTTCTATTATTGTAGTTGAAGCAAACGAATGTGGTTCTATGGCGTAAACGTGCAAGAGGGCTTGGTGGCAACCCAAAAGGGGCTCTATTGTCTCTGTCCTTCTCTCATCACGAGGTACGTTTGTGGCAATATAGTCAATCTGTGTTCCGGTTCTTACATTGTTTTTATTAGTAAATATTCTTGTTGGTTCATTTGTATTTATTTTAAATCCAGAACCTTATGAGTTCTGGTAATTTAAGTAGAAATACTAACTTTTTTTGGTTAGGATCATTGACCCACCTCGATCCTAATTTTGACGCAAGAAACTACTTCTTTTTATCTCGTAGTCTTTGAAAGCAATTGTTTGAATACTGTCGCTCTTACACCAATGCTCGGTTATAAATATATATATCTGGATAAAATTCGTCTGAAAAAAACCTCGAACCTGTCAATCATGTCAAGAAGCCCGTGTACATTAACTGCACAGAGTTTAGTTTGTGAAAATTTTCTATTCTTGGTCAAACCTCCCACGTCGGTTATGTTTCCGAAAAAACCTAAATTTCTATGTCCGCTATACCTTTTGGCCACGTTGAGGGTTTGTTGATCTCCTCCAGTAAGCCTATGTCAGCTCCTACCTTGAATGACACACTTCTGGCGTACTTCTCATCCACAAAATGATGCCCACTAAATTTATTTTCCAGATAGTCGGAATCTGCGTAGGTTGTGTATTTTGACTACACTTTCTCACGTAAATCCACGCTTTTCTAGCTGCTGCAGCGAATGAATTTTGGCTGTTTGTATTATCGCTGTCTCTCCAGATTATTTGTTTTTTAGTGTCTTCCTTAGGTCCTTTAAGTACGTCCTGATCAGAAGTGTTTTCGCCTTTTCGGATATCTTCTATTCCGGAATTCTTAAACTACCGGCAACATCGCATTTGGATGTACTTTCGGAATTACCATTTCTAATGCTGCTATTTTCTTTCATCAGATCAATCATCTCTTGCTGAGTACTTATAGTGCGTTCTAACTTGGTTATTAATCGTTTTGAGGCACTTACCTCGCTTTTAGCAACTTTTAAGTCACGCAATCCGGAGACGCTATCGTCAAATTGATTGGCCTTTTCTAGGTTTTCTTACAAACCGATACTTTTTATCACTTTTTAGCTTATTTAACTCGATTTCACTTTCTTTGTACGAGGCCATGTTAGCAGATGTACTTAAAAGTCAAGAACCAAAAAACTTTGAACAAGATTTTCTGTTTTACCTATCAGTTACGGCATTTTGTGGAGGATCGCAATATGTGCAACTCAAAAACCTTAACTGGCAATAACTTAAAATCACTATATTTAAACTTACTACTTTTTACTAAAGGCAACTGAAAAACGTAGGTTCAGGTTGCTGTCGACTTGACGAGTTTTTCTAAATATTTTAATGAGATCTGACAAGCAATTGAATGACTTGTAAAATACAGGTAAGAATTATTTTTGCAACACCCTGTATACCTATAGCTAACATCGTATTAAATTAAAAGGAGCTTACTCAGATGAGGTTTCATCCAATTTAAGTTCTTGCTTGATATCCTCTTTAGTCTTCATTTTAAAGGCATACGGTTCCGACTTTATGCTGCTAGATGAAGGCAGGGGATCTGGATCTGTTGGTCTAATTAACGTAATTTTAAATAATAGTGGTTTTTACCATTCAAAAGTTTATATATATATATATATATATATATATATATATATATATATATATATATATATATATATATATATAGATATAAGAGCAAATAAAAATTATTTCACCCCAGTGAGTTAGTATCTTTCTCTTTAAACCAGTGGCGGCTGCTACAGAGAGCTACACACTGCCCGTTGCCCTCCCAAAACTAGACAACAAACAATATTTTTAATTGATTTATTTAAATTAAATCTTCCCTTATGACATGATTGTCTAGTTCTTTTTATTATCTGTCGTTAACATCAAGCGATTAATTGGGTGAACTTTTTTAGCGTAAATAATTACAAACCGGAAGCGCGCGGGGCAAAGAGGAATGTGTGTTTAGTTAAAGTGGGCCATCATCATCGTGCGTAAACGTTCGTTGCCCTTCTACACGATGCCGGTTCTTTCCTTAGCGAAGACGTAGAGTTTGTTTTAATTTAGGCTATGTCCGTAGTAAAAAGCATTGCCGGTCGCGTGCCATTGTTTTTGTTATCGTTTGGTTATAAAATGGAAATAAATACCGTCGATTACATAATTAACTATGCAAATTTAAATACGTTGACATATGAACTTCGATTACAAATAAAATCTTTAGGGCCACATAGACCGGACCTAAAAATTAACCAAAATTTTAGTGTAAGTAATGCCGAGGGGTGTTCCATAAAAACTTATAACATAGAAAATTTAATAAAAATTATACGATGCTAAAAACTGATTGTGCGGTTGTGAAAAAAGAGATCCTTGTTTTTTGCTTTAATTGTTTTGTTATAAACAATCCACGAAGTGATCCTCTATGCAAAGGGAATGTGTGATATCAAGCACTTCAGTGGAAAGTTAAAAAGACACAAAGTAAGTGGTATTCATTTAAATAACCACATAGAATTTTCTATGCTAGGCAAGACTGATATAAGATGCCAATTGAATAGTGCCTATAGGCAAAACATTACCGGACATAATGAAAATGTGACAAAAATTAGAGATATACTTGGTAGGATAATAGACTGTTTAAAATTCTGTGGGATTTTTGAGGTTGCGCTACGGGGCCATAAAAAAGAAAGGCGAATGGACTTTATCTATAAACAAATGAACTAAAAACTACACCAAGTAGGCTTGTTTGGAAAATACTAAAATAAAATTGTTTCAGTAAGTTTTTTATCTCATTTTTCATGCAATTTAAATTTCTTATAACGTCACCAGCCGCCACTGCTTTTAACCACTCTGGGCTTAGAGCTTTAACTGCATAAGGCGGGAACCTAAAGATGTAAGTCGTGGGAGAGGGGTTGTTTCTAGCCCAGACTAAAAATCCCCGGTAACTTTTAAAGCCTTCTTTTGGGCAATTTTTTACTATTCACACCTAAACTAAAAGAAAATATTTAATTTTTGTGAACATTTATGCACTAAACCAATATAAGCTTGTCCTGCTTGATCTCATCTTCAGTTTTTATTTTGAAATCTGAAATTCACACAAACTATGAAATAACAGTATTTCATATAAAATTTGCAGTGTAGAGAAAAAATCTCGAGGACACCATTAGAGAATGGTTAATCTTGAAGTTTAACATCTGTTATTTTACATTTAAATGTCAGTATGCTTGTTTTCTTAATATTAAAATATGAATCAGTCAACTATATGGAATTGGATCTTAATAATAGATTATTTATGCCTCATTTACCGATCTTTTAAGCATAAATTTAGTGTTAATTTTATATGCTATCTCTTTTTTTGATAAGGAGTAAAAAGGATCTCTTTCTTTTGATAAGGAGTAAAAAGGAGACATACAAAATTTACACTAAATTTCTGCTTAAAAGAAAAGTAAATAAAAGGCCAGACTTTTCTGACTACTTTCCTTCAACTAAGTGACAAAAAGCCTTTATATCCTTCAAAACAGTAAGGGGTGGTCGACACCATACCAAAAATAAACTTATACCATGAACAATTTAAAAAAAAAATGGAATAAAAAACCAAACAAATAACAGATTTTTAACTTAAATCATAAATTCAAAAGAATCAAGTCTTTAAATTTACCTACATAAGCTAAGTTTGGTAAAATTATTGGAATATTTGCAAAATATATAACTTTGCCTCAGAATAGTCAAAATCCTTCACATTCTGATAAAAACCTTTAATCCTTCAAAGTCAAAACCATCATATTGAAGGAAAACCTTTAAATCTGGCAACACTGGTTGGGAGGGTGGACAGAAAGGGCCAAACATATTTAAGCAGGGGCACTTTTTTCTATTACTGCTTTGGATTTGTAGGGGTACAAATAGCCAGGCCAATTGGGGAGGAGGGGGATGCTTGAGGCCAAAGTAATTTTTAAAAAAATCATGCAAATTTTTTTTTTCTATCCAACAGTCCAATTGAAAAAAAAGACAGATAAAGACAAGTAATCATTAGAAAGAGAGGTTTACTTTCAAGTAGTGGATTCAAAACTGTGGTTGACAACATCCAAATTTAGGACATTTTAGGGGAAAACCTAATTTAAGGGGGGTCTAGGTCCTCTTTGGTCCCCCCTGATGTTGCAGCTGGCTAAATAGTATTTACAATTTAAAAATTGGTCAAATATCCAGTATTTAAAATATTTAAAAAAAACCTTTGAAATCTGATATTTAACTTACAGTGACTATACCTATGTTCGGACTTTTGGGCAAATCGAAAATCTCTGTCTGCTTTTTTGTTGACCCAAAGAAACTTTTCTATTTAATCAGCAAAGTTTCTTCAATATGGTTTGGATGTAAATTCCGGCTTTTTAGGCCCAGAGACCTTTTGTTTTTGGTCAACAATTTTTTTTAGGACAGTTTATTAAAATGGCCTGTTTTGTCTGATGATGATGCATAATGAGTGGGCCTTGCACCCTTCCGCTGCAGCACCAGTGGGTCTTTTGTGGCTCTGGTTTATTTCCCTCTGTTTTGTCTCGCTTTTTATTTAAAATTAGGCTTTTTTAGCTTTGACATCCTCCTGTATCATAAACAATGGTCACCTTATTTATCTAACCTAACTTTACTTATTAACTATTAATGACCCCTACTTTTTAGCACAACTGCTATTTTCCAAAAGCAATGACTGTTTTTTCATAAAAACAGCTTTCAAAAAGCTGGTTTTTAATAACAGTTTTGCACAGCAAGTAAATTTTTGAAAATTTTCCTTGGCAAAAAAAAGGGTTTCACCCTCAATTCTTGTCCAACTTTCTACCTAAAACTTAACTTTTAAATATTGTAATTTTCTAATAATAAAAAGCAGGTGGAAGGGACTATTGAAAAGCAATTTAAAAATTGCATCTTATCACTACTACATTCACATGGTACTTGGTGTTTCTTATCTAACCTAGTGATGCCCTTGACTGAGCCCTCGACTATCCAATAATAGGTACATCCATGCATTTTTAAAAATCAAAAGTATGTTTGGGTATTCTATGCAGTTGGAAGCACTGGCCCATGGGTCCACTACCCAACTTAGCAGGTACACACATACATTCATAGTAAATATAAGTGCTACTCTATCCCACATATTCTGTCCTTTAAAAAATGACTTGCGTCTGGGGGCTTGGGCTATCAGTCTAGTAAATAAAAACTAAGACACAGCTTACCGCTTATCTCAATTCAATTTCTTGATTTCTAGGAGATAGCGTCTCTCCTGAAAAAGTCCCAAGACTCCCAACTTCAACCTACTAAACCAAAATCCAAACAAATTTTAAAGAATGCTTTTGGAGGTTAGTTCTTCGACATCAAACTCAAAATGGCTACCAGGCTACCAGTTGAATTTTACAAGATAAAAAGTTTTTCCACAAGTGTTTAGGACAACGCATGAGTCTGTTCACTAACCATTAATAAAAAGTGAGAAAAATAAAATAGCATCCTTTTCTATTTCAAAACTATAATTTAAACCCGGTTTTCTTAAAACGAAAAATTTTTAAAGGTACCGCAGTATAGTCCAGTCAAATCAGATTCCTTTTTTATACTTTCTACATATTAATTGAGTATTCCTTGGCGTAACTTTACGTCGTGTGACCACTCAGTCAAAATTCGGTAGCGTCAAGCAACCTCACTGTTTTCCTCTGTAATGTAAATACATTAATTTTTAGATACGCCGGGTCCTGTGTTATTTTCGTTTTCTTTTTGTTAGTAAATATACCCCGTATTTTTATTAGTTAGTGACAGTCTCATGCGTTGTCCTGTAAACTTGCGGAAAAATCTTTTTACCTTGAATAATCTGGTAGCCATTTTGAGTTTGTTTGAAATGAGTGTCAAAAAACTAACCTCGAAAGGAAAAGCATAGGGCTGTCTAACAAAACATATGATCAAATCCAAGATGTCTTCCATAGGACAGAGATTGAATAGAAGGGAGCCGTCATGCCTGTTTCAAAACGGTTTCACTTTTCACTTGTATGTGCTAGATTTACGTCAAGTCAGCTGTTCGAGTTTCGTGTGCGGTTTTTGTTGGGTTTTAGTAATTTAGTTGAACTATTTTGGATATTTTTGACGAAAATTGTGAAGTTTAAGAATGGCTTGATATGCAGTGCTTGGCTGTAGAAGTTGACAAGGCGTCGATAAATAAATAATTAGTGGAATACCATTTCATATGAAATTGTAAACATAATACTGGCCCGTACTAAATAATTTCATATATTTTTATAATGGTACAATTAGTAGTAGTAGTAGTAGTGGGGGGGGGGTTGACCCGCAGGTCTGACAAGTAGGCCAGAGTAGGCCCTTTTTGCCATGCCCCAAGTCTGTCCCTTGACCCACTCTCTGCACTTCCCTTTGATGGTCGGGTAACTCATTGGGCCTTCCTGTTCTCTTTACAAAGTCCAGTAAGTCTGCCCATTTGAGCATGTGCAGTTCTTCCTCGCTCAGAGTTGGCGCTCCGAGTGCCTGTTGTCTCATCCTTGCGTAGGCCTCGCATTCTGCCACGAGGTGTCTTGATATAATGGTACAATTAGTATTGTAGGTAGGTATAAATTATAAAAAATAGGTATAAAAAGTAGGTATAAATTATAAAAAATAAGAATATCATATATACAAGGTGTCCCGGAACTAATGGTATATAATAAAACTAGATTCCATGGATCAAAATATTACGAATTGGGTTCACTTGCCTTAGTACAAGTAAGTTGATATTAATCAAGATACACGGCGTTAAACTTTATTTTTCATTTAATTTTTCTTTAATATCTTTTTTACAAATCAATATATTTGCAAAAAAATTGGAATTTTTTTGGGATGAGCAATTCGTTTTCGGCAAAAAAATTATGGTACATAATACAGGGTGTTCTCTGGGTCACATTAAAATCGGTGTAATTTTTTTGTGTCTAGGTGTATACCAGTTTTTATTTATAATATGATTTTTGCCTTCATTTTTATATCATAAAATTATACTTTTTGATGTCGCTTCGAGCAACAGCTGTCGAGATTTTTGCATTTTAAAGTATTTATTGCATGGGTAAAAATTTTGTGACATGTTTAAATCACGTCTTCCTTCCTTAATAACTTTTTTACAATTAACATTGAAAATTGGGTAGTAATTTTTTTGTAACAAGCGATTCGATTTCGGTAGAAATGTTGGTGTAACTTGTACAAGGTGTTCTCTGGGTTCCTAGCCTTACATTTAAAATAAGTGTAACTTCTTTGTGCCTCGGCGTATACTAGTTTTTTTTTAAATATTATTTTCCCCATTATTTGTATGTAAAAAAGGTAAATAAATTCGTCGCCCCGAGCAACGGTTCTCAAGATATTTGCATTTAAAGTTTTTATTGCATTTTTGCAAATTTTGTTATTTCACCTATTATTTTCTTTAATAACTTTTGACCCATGCAATAAAAACTTAAAATGCAAAAATCTCAAAAACTGTTGCCCTGAGCCGCATAAAAATAGTATAACTTTTTTACATAATACCAAGGCACAAAAAGTTACACCGATTTTAATATAATGGTAGTAATCCAGAGAACACACTGTACAATATACACCAAATTTTTTATCAAAATCGAATCGCTCTATTCAAAAAAACCTTAAATTTTTTTGTAAAATTATTGATTAGTACAAAATTTACTGAAAAAATTGAAATGAAAAAATAAAGTTTAACACTGTGTATCTCAGCTAATAGCAACTTTGGAGCTAAGGTAAGTGTAGCTAAATCTTAAAATTTTGAACCAAGTAATCTACAGCTTTACCTTGTAGAGCTACCCCCAGATTTTGCATTTGTGCTACCTAGAATCAGTGGCGGAATCAGAAGTGCTTTTTTTTGTGTTTGTTATGGCTATATTATATACTAAGGGATAAGCTGGGGCCTTTTTATTTCAAGGCGAAAGGTTTGTACTACGAGTGTTGCGAGGGCAACAATTGTCAAGGGTTAAAAAGGCAATTAACACATTTTTTTGGACTTTTTTTAATTTTTTTTGAAGTTTTTAGGTGTTCGTAGTTTTTCTCTATATATTTATACTTTTTATCTTTGATCTGTCACTTTTCATCTTTAATTTTTACTTTTTATTTCCAAAACGGTCCCTTTTAATTCCTGTTTTTTTTTTCTTTCTATCTCTGATCTGTCACTGTTCATTCCTGATTTTTAATTTTTTTCATACTTATATCATATTTCAAGGTAAGTAGGTACTTATGGCACCATTGGCACCGCAGGCAAAAAATTCTGCAGGTTCGTTGTTCAGGGTAAATATATTCCAGTATGACTAAGTGGTACAATTTTAATAATAATAATAATACTAAAAAAGACGCTTTCATGTTTTACCTATTTAGCGTATATAGAAAAAATTCTTGGCGGGAGGCATTTGCTCCTAGTCCCCCACCCTGGACTCACCGCTGCAAGTGATTCTTTTTTTGGTAACTTTTTAATATTTGTTATTCATAATTAAGCTTATTATTCTTGTTATATTGCAAAGCTTCCAGGAACGGAGAGAGTTTTATATTTAGTAATTTATATCTAGATATTTTGGCACTCTTGTCCATCCCTCCATTTAATAAAGCTTATTTTATATGTAGGAATCTCTTTCATACACATTTCAATGCCCAATTTCTTAATAGCGATGCCCTATTAAACAGGAAATTACTGTAGTCCGGCCCTGGGCTCAGCGCGATGTAGGTGCTAGAATAGGCTCCGCCTAGTGCAACCACTTTTGCTAGGCAGATCGAATTGATGCAGCGCATCCTTCTAATTCAACATCGTTGGGACAGACAAACCGATTTCCCATATGCCGTAATGTTAACAAAAACGTAAATTTTACAAAAACGACAAGAGCTTTAGTCTCAAAAATTAATCAGTTTTAAGAACAGATCCTTTGTGCATATGGGAAAAATGCGTTTTTCTTAAAAATATTAAACTAAAGCGAGAAAATCTGAAATAAAAGGGACCATGTTTTCATCAAAAAAGTAGGTTATGTTTTTGTTTATTTTGTTTTTTTTTTAACTTTTTTTCTAGTTTTTTCACTTATTTTGAATTATTACATGGGCGCACCAAGGGGGCGGGGTGGCTAGGGGCCCGGACCCCCCAAACCACATATTTTTTTAGATATTTTCCATATATTTCATGAATAAACAGAAAAAATAGCATAAAGTACATCATAAGACCTCTGGGGGCCCCCAAAGGTTTTTGAAGTTTTTTTGACCAATGAATCAATGAACTATCAGCCCAAGGTAGGGGAAAGTAGTTCTATTCAAAGACCTCACTTCAAGGCTCACTTAACAGAGACGGAATTGAAACAGACTAAACTTTTCTCATCAGATTCAGGTTTTCTATTAGGATCTTTTGTTGTACTTGACTAAACCTTTTGCTAAGTAATAGGCCTTCTATAGCGTTAAACTGTTAAAAATATTTCACTATGATTTTTAGGTTTAGACAAAGTTTAATTGTTTTAACCCTCCAGTAGTGACATTGAAAAGAGGCACAACTTATAGGTAGGTCAGTCCAACAGATCAATATGCACATATGAGTTCCAACCGAGGTTGGTCAAGCAAACTTCTAATAAGTACTTTACAAAATATGTTTATTTAAAAAAATATAAGTAAACATTATATAAAAAAAAACTTGCAAAATTAAAATACAGTTTTTCCTTGTCATTGGCCTCACACACCGTACATCACCATATGATTTTCCATGAACTATAATACATAGGGCTTAAGTACGGTCAAACCTAAGGTTCATCAGCTCACAACAGTAAGTACTGTTCAAATTTTACAACAGTACAATATTCGCTGTTGTATTACTACTGTTAATATTACTTTTATTACTGTTTTTTTGTAACAATATTTGCTCAATTATGTATCTAAAAGTTTATGCAAATAAATATATACTCTACTCTACAATTGGGAGTAACAGCATATGACCCATTAGGAGTATAAGAACCCAAGTTTTTTTGAGAGAAATTGAAAAAAATATCTGAGAGAACTTATTTGTTTTTCTTGTGGTCATCAAAGTCAACAAAGATGACTTTTTTTTCCATCTATTATTAATGATGCCATAAAAAAATTTTTTTGGTAATAAGCTCAGAACAGTACCGTAGAAATTTTACAACAGGACTTGTAGTAGGTCCAGTCAGATACTATACAAATTTTACGGTCTACAAGTTTTAGGTGTCAAAAAGCATGGAAATAAAGGAAAATTTGCACCAAAATAGTTTAAGATAAAAAGAGGTTTGAGTTAGGGAGATTGTCAAATTCACCAGTTTATTCTAAACTGTTTTGAGGTCTGTAAAATAAATATTTATTAAAGAAAAAGAAACTTTGATGATACAGGACTTCACTCGACACTATACAAGACACTACACTACCAAAAGTTTATTTAAGAGTTCTGTAGGATGGTGTACAAATTTGGTTCAGCTCATTATTCACACTTTCACCTCATATTGTTTTCCTTTTCTTTCTTCTCTAGACTCTTTTTTCAACCATCATTTTTAAAATTTTTCAACCGTTTTGAAATAATAATCCATTCAGGATGGGTCTCTCCTCATGATTGTGTCATGATCATTGCTGTATTCTAGTTTTGAAAGTTGCTTGCCTCGAATAGTAAAAAAATCATAGTGAAATATTTCTTACAGTTTAACACAATTCTATGTTACACTTCTGCAAAAGGTCCACTCAAGCACAAAAAAAGATCCCAATTGAAAATGTTGCCAAAATGGCAGTTACACATTTATCCAAAACAAACCTGACAAAAAACTCTCGAATATTTCAATTTATCCTCTGTTAAGTCAGGTAATAGAGCACTTATCCACTTTCTTTTCCCTTCTTTGAGCTGATACCTAGTTCATTTAAATCAAGATGATTTTTTAAGGTCAAAATACTTGGCATTCCATCAAAACTAACATTATCAAGCTCTCCCCAGCTGCCACAATTCATAACAGCACAGAAACTAATAATAATGATTCAAACTGAGTAAAAAACTGGAAAAAAAGTAAAAAAAAACAAAAGTAAATAAAAACATAACCTGACTTTTGAACAAAACATGGTCCCTTTTATTTGAGATTTACTGGCTTCAATTGATTTTTTTTAAGAAAAACGCATTTTTCCCATGTATACAAAGGTTCAATACTTAAAACAGCATCTTTGTTGTAAGTTAAATCGTTTCACTTTTTTTAAAAATTACGTTTTTGTTAACATTGCGGCTTATGGGAAAACGCTTTGTTTGTCCCATGGCGACCATCTTGGATCGGAAAACAGCTGATCGTGACAGTTCGTTAGACAAGCTAATTCTTTAAAAAAATTTTTTGTGGTTTTAAGTACTTTGAAGCTTGGGATTGTATCAGAAGAGACAGATATCCAGAAATTGAATTGAGGTAGGGGGTAAGCCGTGTCTTAGTTTTTATTTATTATATTACTAGACTGAAAGCCCAGACATAAGTTATTTTCTATAGAGTTGCACGTATATGTGCATGGGCCAGCGCTTCCAACTGCACAGAATACCCAAACAAACTTTTGATTTATAAAAATGCATGGATGTGTTATTGTCCATTCTTAAATTTTGTAACACTCACATGGGAGGGAGGTTTAGCCTTGCGTTACACTTAATGTTTTTTTTTAATGTATTTTTTCTTGCAAATGTGTAACAAAGGGGGAGGGGGGGTCAAAAATCCTGAATTTTTGTGTTACCTAATTTACGAATATGCTCTTATTAGATAGTCAAGGGACTCACAGATTAGGTTAGATAAGAAAGACTTAGTGCACTGTGAAGGTAGTAAGTAGTGATAAGTTGCTGTTTTTTGAATCGCCCTTGGTTAGTGGCTATTGCAGCAAGCAGATTCCTGCTACTTAATATTAGAAAGATAGAGGAGAACCAGCCCCCATTTGCAAGCCTAAAATTTAGATACAATTTTTGGTAAAAACTGGATTTTGATATATCAGCCCTTGTAGCCCCTTTTCACGCTCTTTAAAATGTCTGCATTGATAACTTTTTTAATTTTTCAATATTTTATTTTAGTAGATAGTTTAAGTTATGCTACATATTTTTACATAAGCATGAGATTGACAGGTACGCAAGTGCACTTTATCAAGGTCATATTAACAAAAAATGACAATGGTTTCCACATCCAGCACAAAGGATTCTTCGCAAATATATTCCCACTGCAGTTAAAATGGCACAAAAATAGAAGTGTAACATTAAAAACAAAAGTGCCATAGTTCGTATTCTCTGCTACCGGGAGGTAAATTATGATTACATATAAACATTAATAGTAGTAGTAGTGGAGATACCATTTTTGTCCTAGCGACTAGGCACACGGCGCGCCCTTTTCGCAAACCCCGGTTTGTCTGTACACCATATACCAAACTAATGCATGTGACCCTTAGGATGTAAGTTTTCTTTCTCTAAAAGGACTTCATTTGGCATGACATCACTTTGTCGAGGCCAGGGATCTGTATACTGTGTAGCAAGTATACACCGTGGACCCACACTTTTACACCACTTCCGAAAGGTCCTGCTACATGACTTGCATCTATCTAACATCGCTATCATCCTTTTCAACACAACAGTCATAGTCATAGTGAGTTAACTTTAGGGGATTTTTGCTGGCGCCGTCCTGGTTCCAACTGTAACAAGTTCCTGGGTTATTAATCCCGGCTCTCCGGTTGTTAGACCCTGGACTACACCTGCAATTCTCAATGTACAAGGTCAACTTATGTTTTTTTGTGCTTGTTCATCACACAACATTTCAATGTCGACTGTTGAAGGTGAACACTGAAAAGGAAGTGGGCGACAAGACATTTTTTTTTCTTTTTGCGTCGTTCGACACGCGAAACTGGTATCTTCTGCATGTGAAGCCGACTACCATACTAGTAAGTTACCCTGCCGCTATGTATAAACAGTAACTTAAACTCAAATTTTAAACAAAATTTAGAGGACGCTAACATGCAGTTAAAGCTACGATTACCTCCGCGGTTGCTTTACGAATAAGTTGCGCGTCCATCACTGGTTTGAAAGAGATCCGTATAACACGTGGTAGACGCGGCGTATGTACACTATCTAGTGTAAATAGCTTTTTTGTAGGTTTTTTAAAGCCGAATGCAACTATCAAACTAAATTTGATCTGTGACATTTACTTTCCAAGATATAACACAAAGTTATATTTTTTCCTATGGAATAACCATTTTTTTACTTGATTTTCGAAATCGGCATAAAAGTTTCTTTAAAATGATGATGATACTTTTTTGTATTTTTTTATTATATATATATTTCCTTAATTTTTTTATCATATATTTTTTCACCCAGTTCTTAATAAAAATTAAAAAAAAATAAAATTTCAAAAAATAATGAAAATTAGAAAATAGTACCAAGAATATAAATAATAATATAAAAAATAAAACATCGAGTGTTGTTTTAAAGGAAATTTTAACCTGATTTTAAAACTCAAAAAAGGGTCATTTTATAAGAAAAATATAGTAACTTTATATGTTATATCTCAAAAACTAAAAGTGACCTAAAGCGGAGGTTGGTTTTCCTCTATCTCCCCTAGAAGTACACTTCCCCACTTAAAAGTGCCCAATTTGGAACACCCTGCACAGGGTGAGGGGTTATATTTTACTATATAGATTTCTTTATCAATATTGTTGACTTTGTTAAACTTTTTACATACCAACAAATTCTATAATTCGTCAAATTCTAAAGATTTTTGGGGTTAGGTCTATGGATTTTCCATATATGTATTAAAGGGGTATTCCCCAATTTATTAAATCAATGAGCAGTTTATTATATATTAAGTTGCCTGATAACATTCGTGTTCCGTGTGATAAAAAGCTCTTTGACAGAGAGTAATGTGATCAAAAATCTTTGGAAGAGACCGCAGATTGTGGAAGATTGGGAGGGATTGTGAAGGATTGTGGGAAGATTGTGAGAAATGTGTACACCGATTGTGAGAGCTATTCAGTCCTGGAACAAAACGTTTCTTGGCCAAACTTGTCCAGCTTTATCTGGATATATGGTCACCTTAATTAGCTTAATTTCCAAAGTTTTTTAAATTTTTTTATATACTGGATAATCCACCAATGATTCAATTTTAAATGCTATTTAATGCCTCACTTACCCATCAAAGAAATTTGGTGTTAATTTTGTATGTCTTTCTTTTTACTTCCTATCAAAATAAAGAGATAGATATCAAAATTAACACTAAATTTGTACTTTATGGGTAAATGGGTCATAAAGAATCTTTTATAAAGTCCATATAGTCGACCAGATCATATTTTAATATTCAACATTTTGTCATTTAAATGTAAAATAACAGATGTTAAACTTCAAGATTTAACCATTAGAAAATGTCATGTAGATTTTACTGCACACTGAAAATTTTAGACGAATTACTGTTATTTTATAGTTTCCCTAAACCACACCTTATATTGTCTCCAGTCAGCATGAATCTGGAACTAACAGACTTCAAAATAAAAGCTGAAGATGAGATCAAGCAGGAGAAGCCTATGTTGGATGGCAGCTCATTTAAGTAAGTGTCTTTTTTATTTCAAGATAAATTTGAAGTAGTCCCTCTTTCTAAAGAGCTGTCAATAGTAAAAAATTGTCGTAAAGAATGCTTTAAAACTTACAGCGGATTTTTAGTCTGTGGTAGAAACAGCCCCTTTCCCCCACGACTTGCATCTTTAGGTTACTGCTTTACGCAGTGAAAGATGTAAGCTGTGTGGTTTAAATAGAAAGATACTAGCACAAGACTAAGATGGGTTGACGCCGAAATCAGTTATAAGTTAAAATTACAGTGTCTAAAGATTGGAAAAGCCGAATGTTAAATGTAGTGATCCTGAAATATTTTCTGAAAAGCAGTCACTGGGGTGCAATAATTTTTATTTGTTCTTATATCTATATGAAAATTTATAAATAAAAACCACTATTATTCAAAATTACGTTCTGTTCCAAGATCAAATCCTAGAATTTTTCAGACCAGCAGGTCCAGATTCCCTGCCTTCTTCATCCAGCAGCATAAAGTCGGAATCATTTGACTTCGAACTAAAGACTGAAGAGGATATCAAGCAAGAAGAACTTATATTCGATAACAGCTCATCTGAGTAAGTTCATTTTAATTTAATACGCTATTAGCTATAGGTATACAGAGTGTTTCAAAAATAATTCTACCAAATCTATATTTTTTTATAAGCCATTAAATTGCTTGTGAGATATTGTTAAAGTATTTTAGAAAAATTTGTTCAGTCGATAGAAACAAAAAGATGGTTGCACATATTGCGATCCTCCACGAAATGGCCTTAACTGTTTTATAGGTAAAACAAAAAATCGCGTTCAAAGTTTTTATGGTTCTTGACTTTTGAGGAAATTGTCAAATCAATTAGATATCCACATATGCCAATAACTCAATTTTCAAGTTTTTCGTAGTTACGCCAATTTTGCGTTGGACGGCAGCTAAGTCTTTTGTTAAATTTTAAAATAAAACGCGTAATGACTTCAATAAATTCATATTTATCTTTAAGAGGAAAGAACATTTATCCTTCTATTTTCTTATTTCTTTCTCAGCTGTTTTAAGTAAAACTTAAAACAACAAAACAAAGTACTAAGAACTACCAAGCTGATATTTTAAGCTGTAAATGTCAATGGACAAATAATAATAAAGTACATTAAACAGCAAAATATGTATAGAAAAAATTTCCAACTCAAAAAAAAATCCTACTTTTTACATTTATATTTAAATATTTATTGTTTATTTGTTTTGGAAAACAGCAGCTACTAGGTGGTAAGTTTAATACTGCCCGTTACCATAATAATGACGATCAAATAGTCAGTTACTCCCATCTGCAGCTGCCAAGTTTGGCGTAGTACAATGCGCAAAACCCTGTGTCGTTTCTCTGTATTTAGTTATTTTAATTTTAAGTTGGGGAAATTACTAAAAGGGTTTTTTTATCTTTCAGTCTTCATAAAGATTCAGCTCATTCAAATATTTCTCAATTTCTTATTGGTGATCCTTTGGATTCCAGCAACCCGACCTTGAATTATTTAAATGTCGAAAGTAAGTTTAAATATCAATCAAAGGACACTAAAGATAATCAGTTTCAATGTGAGCAGTGTACATTTCGAAGTATAAATAAATATTACTTAAAAACGCATATGGTCATCCATGAAGACAAAAACGAGATTAAGTGGTTTTCATGCCAGCATTGCAAATATAAAACAAAAGTAAAAAGTAATTTATCAAAACACGTGCTAAAACATAAAGACATCAGTGAAGTAGAGTGGCTTCGATGTGATAAGTGTACCAAATTTAAGAATAACTTAAAAATTCATATGAACATCCATAAAGACGAAAACGAGATTAAGTGGTTTCTCTGCAAGCATTGCAAATATAAAACGAAACGGAAATATGGTTTAAGAAGACACATGCTCATGCATGAAGACATCCATGGAGAGGAAAACGAGAATAATTGGTTTCCATGCAAACATTGCACATATAAAACGAAATGGAAAGATAATTTAAGAACACACATGCTAATGCATAAAGACGAAAATAAGATTAGGTGGTTTCCATGCAAGCATTGCAGATATATAACGAAACAGAAACGTCATTTAACAAGACATATGCTAGTACATAAAGACATAAGTAAAGTAGAGTTCTTTCGATGTGATAAGTGTAGTTATAAAACTAAATATAAAAGTTGCTTAAAATCTCATATGAACATCCATAAAGACGAAAACCAGATTAAGTGGTTTCCATGCAAGCATTGCAAATATAAAACGAAACAGAAACATAGTTTAAGAACACACATAAAGACATAAGTGAAGTAGAGTTCTTTCGATGTGATAAGTGTAGTTATAAGACTAAATATAAGAAAGACTTAAAAACTCATATGATCATCCATAAAGAACACAACGAGATTAAGTGGTTTCCATGCAAGCTTTGCAATGTTAAAACAAAACGAAAAGCTGATTTAAAGAGACACATGCTAGTACATAACGACATTAGTGGAGTAGAGTGGCTTCAATGTGAGCAATGTACACATAGGACTAAATCTATGCCTTACTTACGAAGGCATATGATCATCCATAAAGACAAAAACGAGATCAAGTGGCTTCTATGCCATCATTGCACATATAGAACGAAAATGAAATGGAGTTTAACAAGACACATGCTAATACATAAAGACATAAGTGAAGTAGAGTGGCTGCGATGTGATAAGTGTAGTTATAAGACCAAATATAAGCCTTGCTTAAAAACTCATATGAACATCCATAAAGACGAAAACAAGATTAAATGGTTTCCATGCAAGCGTTGCAAATATTTTTATTTCATTTATTTCCTTGTTTATTTATTGTTTCTCAAGAATGTACATAATTCTTATAACAAGAAGATCGCACAGATTGCTTAAAAATAATTAACATGTTTTAAAAATAAAAGTTAAAATAAACACAATATCCAAAAAAATAAAAATTCTAATTAAATAAATTTGAATGCCTACCCTTGCCTACATAAAGTAGTACTTTATACGTATAATTAATTTGTTAGCTTAAAGCCACTATTCCAATATCCCAAACTTTTTTCAAAAAAGAAAAATCATGCAAACAGAAAAAAATTTGCTAAAAATTTGGAGTGCATTTGGAAAAATAGATATGCAACAGATACAAAGAAAATTTACCATTCATTTATTAAAAAAGCTCTGGTTTTTAAAATGTTGAAAATGGTCAAAGCAATTGTTCTTGCACTATAGTGAGTAGCATTATCTAAGGAGTTAATGAGAGATTCAGCATTTGAAAATTCTGCAGTACGCAAATGCCCGTATAGAGGGCAAACAAATAGTAGATGATTTAGATCCTCGGGCATGAGTAGATTGCAAACTGAGCTGATGTCTTGGGGGTTGATTTTGTATGTGTATCCTTTAATAGAGAATTTTGAAAAAACATTATTTGAGGTGCGCAGTTGACCTATAGCCCTGGCTATGAAAATAGGAAGATTGAGAGTAAGATATTTTGCTGGACAGGCTGAAAGGGAAAGACTAGTATAAAGATTTGTGTACCTAGAATTCTGAGCTATTACCAAGTCGCGATTATAGCACAAGTTTTTATGTTTTTCGAGAATTTCCCTCTTCAGGCCTTTTAAATAGGCATAATTCAAGTTTTCCCATACATGTTCATATCCTATTTCACTGACTGTATGTTTTAGTTGCAGGGCCCAATTAAACTTGGGTGCAGACGAGTTTATAATCTGCAATTGACGATTTAAACATATCTTGGGAAGTCGGTCATCGGCCATAGATAAAAGTTTGAGAATAAAATTAAAACAAGCTTAAATACAAGATGCTTAATGTGGGTGACTCCTGTTTCGATTCTTAATATAGCTCCAGAGGTGGATTGTGGGAGAAGCAACAGTTTTTTGTACCAGTTAGTTTGTGCCCTTTCTAGTATATCACAATAACGTAGTCCCCAAACTGGGAGACAGCCCGCGAAAATGGTGAGCACGGTCGAATCAAAGAGTTTTTTAATGGAATTAAAGTTGCACATTTTAGCTTTAGCCATTGTCGCCATTGCAGCACCAGACGCTTGGTTTGCTTTGACCACGGTCGCCTCTGCCATTTCGCGGAACAACGAAGGTGGTGTAAATATAGTTCCCAGATAGCAGAACTTTTTGACAACCTCGACCTTAAGATTTTGAAGAAAAAAGTTATAGTTTTGAGAGGAAGCTGGAGTTTTAGAAAAGCATATTATTTTAGTTTTTTGTGTGTTGACTGTGAGCTTGTTATTCTGGGCATATATATCCAGAAATTGAATTGAGGTAAGCGGTAAGCCGTGTCTTAGTGTTTATTTACTATAGTACTAGAGCGCAAGCGCCTAGACGCAAGTTATTTTCGATAGAGTAGCATTTATATGTGCATGAAACAGTGCTTCCAACTGTACAGAGTACCCAAACTTTTGATTTATAAAAATGCAAGGATGTGTTAGGGTCCAACACTCAAGAGGAACCGGAGGTCTAGCCTTGCATTACACTTAATGATATTTAGATGTATTTTTTCTTGCAAATGCGTTATGAAAGGGAGGGGGGTCAAAAATCCTGAATTTTTGTGTTACCTAATTTACGAATATGTCCTTATTAGATAGTCAAGGGACTCACAGGTTAGGTTAGATAAGAAAGACCCAGTGCCCAGTGAAGGTAGTAAGTAGTGATGGGTTGCTGTTTTTTAAATTGCCTTTGGTTAGCTGCTATTACAGCAAGCAGCTTTCTGCTACCTAATATTAGAAAAAGCAGCTTGTCTAAAAAGCAGTTTACGATATGTAAAAGTGATGTTTTAGGTAGAAAGAATCTTTTTTTTTCCAAGACAAATTTACTTGCTGTGTAAAATGTCCAAGAAGTTGCTTTTATGAAAAAATAGCAGGTTTGCCCATCACTAGAAAGTAGGGGTCATTAATAAATGTAAAGTCATTTGAGGTAAATAGTGACCATATAAGTCATTTTGTCAAAAATTTGTTGACCAAAAAAAACCAATTAAAAAAACCACATTGAAGAAACTTTGATAACCAAAAACAAAAGGTCTGGTTGGTCAACAAAAAGCAGGACAGACATTTTCGTTTTGCTCCAGCCAAACTTGTCCAGCTTTATCTGGATATATGGTGACCTTAGCTGTTTTCAAAGTTTTTTAAATACTGGATAGTTTAAATTTTAAAGGCTATGCCTCATTTACCCATCGAAGAAATTTAGTGTTAATTTTGTCTGTGTCTTTCTTTTTACTTCTTATCCTAATAAAGATTTGTGCTTAAAGATGGGTAAATGGCTCATATTTTAATATTCAAAAAACAAATATTTTGTCATTTAAATGTAAAATAACAGATGTTAAACTTCAAGATAAACCATTAGAAAATGTCATCTAAGTTTTTCTGCACATTTTAAATGAACTACCGTTATTTCATAGTTTGCCTGAACCACACCTCATATTGCCTGCAGTCAGCATGAATCTGGAACTAACAGACTTCAAAATAAAAGCTGAAGATGAGATCAAGCAGGAGAAGCCTATGTTGGATGGCAGCTTATTTAAGTAAGAGTCTTTTTTATTTTTAGGCATTTTGTTTCCCTAGTAATGAATCAATTGTATGTTTTGTGGGTTTTATGGCGACGTTTCGTGTTTAAACCAACACTTTTTCAAGCCCTGAAATGAACAACAAGCATTACAATAGGAGCAAATGATTCTTAAATTTATAGTATTAAAATATAAAAAACAATAACTCTGCAAAACAACTTACTCAAATCACAGTTGAGTCTTCGGCAGCAAAGCCAGTGAGTATTGGTTTATTGACAACAGCATATTACACATTTATTTATGGAAGTTAAAATATTTATTTTTGAAATTTTTGTCTTTTATTTATAATTTTAGTTAGGCTAAGTTTTCATTCTTCGAATATTTTATTGTAGATTGTTACCTGGCCATATTTCTATGCACTATTTAGCCACAATTTACGATAATTATGTCAATGTCACAAATTTTGTTTTTCTTTGTCTATGAAAATTTTTTTTTAGAAACTAAATATATTACTTCTACTCACTAGTGTTGCTAGCTGGAGTTATTAAAAATTAATTAAAATTTAAATTTGTACCCAAATGAATGAAGACTTAAATATTAATCAGGTCAGAGAAACTTATTCATTAACGTCCTTTAGTTGTAAAGTCCCTCTTTGTAAAAAGGTGTGAATAGTAAAAAATTGTCATAAGGAATGCTTTAAAGCTTCCATCAGATTTTTAGTCTGGGCTAAAAACACCCCCCATCACCCCCGCCCCCCCCCACGACTTACATCTTTAGGTTACTGCCTTACGTAGTGAAAGCTGTAAGCTCATAGTGGTTTAAAAACAAAGATACTAGCACAAGACTAAGATGCGTTGACACCGAAATCGGTTATAAGTTAAAATTACAGTGTTTAAAGACTGAAAAAGCCGAATATTAAATATTACCTGAACACCAGTCACTGGGATGCAATAATTTTTATTTACTCTTATATCTATATGAAAACTTATAAATGGTAAAAACCACTATTATTCAAAATTATGTTCTGTTACAAGAGGATCAAATGCTAAAATTTTTCAGACCAGCAGATCCAGATTCCCTGCCTTCTTTATCCAGCAGCATAAAGTCGGAATCATATGACTTCAAGCTGAAGACTGAAGAGGATATCAAGCAAGAAGAACTTACATTGGATGACAGCTCATCTAAGTAAGTTTCATTTTACTTTCATACGCTGTTAGCTATAGGTACACAGGGTGTTTCAAAAATAATTCTAACCTATATTTTATAAGCCATTCAATTGCTTGTCCAATATCATTAAAGTATTTTAGAAAAATTTGTTGAGTCGATAGAAACCTAAACTTACGACTAAATATAGTAATTTTTAGTTATTGCTATTTTAGGTTTTTTGGTTGGACATATTGCGATCCTCCGCGTTAAGGCCGTAACTTTGTTATAGATAAAACAGAAAATCGCGTTCAAAGTTTTTATGGGTCTTGACTTTTGAGGAAATTGTTCGATCAATTAGATGTCCACATATGCCAATAACTCAATTTTCAAGTTTTTAGTAGTTACGGCAACTTGCGTTGGACGGCAACATAGGTTCTATCTATCTTTTGTTAAATTTTAAAATAAATCGCGTTTAATGACTTCACTAAATACATATTTATCTTTGAGAGAAAGAAAATTTGTCATTCTATTTTCTTATTTCTTTTGCAGTTGTTTTAAGTAAAACTTAAAACAACAAAACAAAGTATTAAGAACTACCAAGCTGATATTTTAAGCTGTAAATGTTAATGGACAAATAATAACAAAGTACATTAAACAGCAAAATATGTATAGAAAAAATTTTCAACTAAATTTTTTTTTTCTAAAATGCTACTTTTTACATTTATATTTAAAAATTTATTGTTAATCTGTTTTGGCAAACCGCAGCTACTAGGTAGTAAGTTTGATACTGCCCGTTACCATCACAATGACGATCAAATAGTCAGTTACTCCCGTCTGCAGCTGCTAAATTTGGCGTACATTCTTAACGTATATGCGCAAAACCCTGTGTCATTTCTCTCTATTTAGTTATTTTAATTTTACGTTGGGGAAATTACTAAAAGGGTTTTTTTTATCTTTCAGTCTTCATGAAGATTCAGCTAGTTCAAATATTTCTCAATGCCTTATTGGTGATCCTTTGGATTCTAAAGATAATCAGTTTCAGCATTGTATATATAAAACCAAACTGAAAACTGAATTAACAAGACACATGCTAAAACATGAAGACATCCATAGAGATGGAAACAAGATTAAGTGGTTTCCATGCAAGTATTGCAAATATAAAACAAAAGTAAAAAGTAATTTACCAAAACACGTGCTAGAACATAAAGACATCAGTGAAGTAGAGTGGCTTCGATGTGATAAGTGTAGTCATAAGACCAAATATAAGTATAACTTAAAATCTCATATGAACATCCATAAAGACGAAAACGAGATTAAATGGTTTCTCTGCAAGCATTGCGAATATAAAACGAAACGGAAAGGTGATTTAACAAAACACGGAGTAAAACATAAAGACATGAGTGAAGTAGAGTTATTTCGATGTAATAAGTGTAGTTATAAGACCAAATATAATAATAGCTTAAAAACGCATATGGACATCCATAGAGATGAAAACCAGATTAAGTGGTTTTCATGCAAACATTGCACATATAAAACAAAACTGAAATATATTTTAAAAAGACACATGCTCGTACATGAAGACATCCATAGAGCCGAAAACGAGATTAAGTGGTTTCCATGCAAACATTGCACATATAAATCGAAATGGAAAGATAGTTTAAGAAGACACATGCTAATACATGATGACATCCTTAGAGACGAAAACGAAATTAAGTGGTTTCCATGCAAATATTGTACATATAAAACGAAACGGAAAAATGAGTTAACAAGACACATGCGGTTACATAAAGACATAAGTGAAGTAGAGTGGCTTCGATGTGATAAGTGTAGTCATAGGACCAAATATAAGAATAGCTTAAAAACTCATATGGACATCCATAGAGATGAAAACCAGATTAAGTGGTTTCCATGCAAACATTGCACTTATAAAACGAAACGTAAAACAAATTTAACAAGACACATGTTAATACATAAAGACATGAGTGGAATAAAGTGGTTTCGATGTGATAAATGTAGTCATAAGACCAAATATAAGAGTAGCTTAAAAACTCATATGAACATCCATAGAGACGAAAACGAAAATAAGTGAATTCCATGCAAGCATTGCAAATATAAAACAAAAGTACCAAGAAAAACTGAATGTCTTCTCCACTTAAGTCTTTATTGTTTAGGGATTTTATTTAGGACATGTTTCGAGTCTAAAGAGACCCATCATCAGCTAAAACAAATTAAACAGTTAACAAGTTAAAGTGTAACTACATCTGAAGCAACTTTAGTGCATATTAAATAGATTAAACCGATACCCCCTTAAAATGTAACATACCAATCAAACAAGTTTCATGGCTAATCGGGCAAAAAGGAGTTTTTTGTTTCCCTTATATTTTTCCGTGGGTAGCTTGAAAGCTTAACCTCACGGGGGTCCAAGATCTAATGGACACCTAATAAGTGTTGACAGTTAACCGTTTCGTCCTTATGGGACTCCTCAGAACACTGCTGGTCAAGTGACAAATCTTGCGAAGTTAATCAGACGGTATTGTCTCTAATTAAATGTAATTAGTGAGCGAACTATAGCAAGAGGCGCCATCCACCGAGATACGAGAGAAACAAAAAACCAAAAGCAGAAAACACACTGCTATACAATGTCGATCAATGAAAAGATCGAATGCAAATAAAAGAAAACAACTATAGTCCGTGACCTACGACAGCTCTTTGTCTTTTCAGGCCGGATCAACGCATTTTGCATTTTTACCCGTCATCAAGACAGTGAGCGTCAATCAACGGAATTTTTAAGCCAAATAATACTAACAAACGTGAAATTTCGTACCCGTGAATTTAAAAATCAAACAAGTTTCATGGCTAATCGGGCAAAAAGGAGTTTTTTGTTTCCCTTATATTTTTCCGTGGGTAGCTGGAAAGCTTAACCTCACGGGGGTCCAAGATCTAATGGACACCTAATAAGTGTTGACAGTTAACCGTTTCGTCCTTATGGGACTCCTCAGAACACTGCTGGTCAAGTGACAAATCTTGCGAAGTTAATCAGACGGTATTGTCTCTAATTAAATGTAATTAGTGAGCGAACTATAGCAAGAGGCGCCATCCACCGAGATACGAGAGAAACAAAAAACCAAAAGCAGAAAACACACTGCTATACAATGTCGATCAATGAAAAGATCGAATGCAAATAAAAGAAAACAACTATAGTCCGTGACCTACGACAGCTCTTTGTCTTTTCAGGCCGGATGGCGCCTCTTGCTATAGTTCGCTCACTAATTACATTTAATTAGAGACAGTACCGTCTGATTAACTTCGCAAGATTTGTCACTTGACCAGCAGTGTTCTGAGGAGTCCCATAAGGACGAAACGGTTAACTGTCAACACTTATTAGGTGTCCATTAGATCTTGGACCCCCGTGAGGTTAAGCTTTCAAGCTACCCACGGAAAAATATAAGGGAAACAAAAAACTCCTTTTTGCCCGATTAGCCATGAAACTTGTTTGATTTTTAAATTCACGGGTACGAAATTTCACGTTTGAATGTAACATACCTTTCAAAAACCTTCAAAAGACTCTCATACCCCCACCAAGCTAATGCGAGGGTTCAAATAGATGCTATTACTAGTTGAAAATCCAGCGAAAAAGAGGTATCCTGAACAGAAGTGGGAAGTGGAGAATTCTGTAATTCAAAAGATATAGAATTGCGTTAAAATAAAAGAATTTTAAATTTTAATATTTGTCTTTTCAGAGTGATCAAATATATCTTACCACACTTTTTTGGTTCAAGGCCCTAAGTTTGGATGGTTGATTAGGGCCTTCAACCAAAAAAATGTGGTAAGATATATACATGCTAAAACATGAAGACATAAGTAGAGTAGAGTGGCTTCGATGTGATAAGTGTAGTCATACCAAACATAAGAATAACTTAAAAGCTCATATGAACATCCATAAAGATGAAAACCAGATTAAGTGGTTTTTATGCCAGTATTGCACATATAAAACGAAACTAAAAACAGATTTAACAAGGCACATGATGCGAAGCCATGAGTGAAATAGAATGGCTTTAATGTGAACAATGTACTTATAAGACTCAATATAAGCCTTACTTGGCGGGGCACTGCGTGCAAAACATTCGAAAATATACACAAATTGGTAAAATATGTAATTTTTTGAGACCATGAGTCGGTAGCATGAGCAAAGCGAGATTAAACACCAAATTCTTTGTTTGAAACTTAAACTTAAACAATGATCTTTTTATAAATAATTAAACACAAAATCTCGCCCCAGGCGAGAGGCTTGGCGAAAATCAATGCTGCAACAGTTTTAAAAGTGTTGGACGTAAATGGAAATATTTCCAACGGAAAGTGTGTGTGTGTGAAAGTGATGGAAATGGCAATGGGAATATGGCAGAAATAGGATAGGCCCTTATAAACATTAAACTTTCTATAGAACAATTTTTATTTCCGACACTATGGAAGATTTTGACGAAGTAGACTGGCAAGACGATGTTATTGAGTGTGATGCTGATGACAGCAATGAAGATATGCCTCTTGCTCGACTAGTGAATAGTGTAGTGTGTCAAGAATGAGATTTTTGTTGTACAAATTTGACCTTATTTCTGTATATTTGTTTGAAGAATAACTCCTGATTTGTGGTCATGTATAAGCCTTCTGCGTTTTCCGGTGTTTTGTTATGATTTTATAAATAAATATTTCCTTTTTTCTTATTTTTTTAATATTTCATATATTTCCAATATTTCCAATGTTTTAGGAAATATTTCCGAAAATATATTTCTGGAAATTATACAACACTACTCTCACTGAACCTCTACGAGAAAAAAAATTATTCATTTCTTCAAAAATACCATGTGAAGTATTTTTCTAAAAATGGACCCAAAAATTACCTTTTTCTCCCTAAATATTGGCATGTTAACATCCTGTATAAGCCGCATAGAAATTTATCGTTTTGGGAAAAAAAAAACGGGTTAAAAATTTTGTAGGCACTTTTTTATAGTCTTATAATTTTGGAATATACAGTGCTCGACATCGAACGTTTAGGCTTTATGAAAAGCGTATAAAAAAGGATGAACTTATGGAAAACAAGAAGTCAGTGAGGGACCAAAGACGCGCATATTTAGGAGCGTTTGCCGCTGTGACTCAAAATTCATTAATAGTTTTTATTACTAAACAAGAGCAAGCACAGTAAGATTTCCACTTTTAAAAGACGAAAAAATAGTCATCATTATTTGTTTTGTTATTTTAGCTTTAATCAGGAAACATTAAATCAAGAAAAATTCAATTTTTTAATAATTTTTTCTTAAGACCTTTCTTAAGAAGATTAACCTTGCTCACTTATTAAAGTCGCGCTGATCGATCTGCTAGCGGTGACTAACTAGGTAAGTCAAGCTGCTAAAATAGTTCAGGCACTACGGGGTCCGATACTGCGAACCGAACCCCCCTTAAACGTGCTTTTTGATAGGTTTTTGCTAATAACTCGAAAACAAAAAACTTTTTCAAAAATCTTCTGAAGATCATTTTTCAAGCGGATACAATTTTCTTTCCAAGCATGTACCTTAGTGCCCTCTGACGGCAGTGGTGCACATTCCATTAGCGTACGAAAAAAGAGAACATTTTTAAAATATTTATTTTTCTCTTTTTTTTTGTGGTATTTTTTTTCAAAAAAATATTTTTGTTTAAAAGTTAAATACTTATTAAGGTAGGCATGTGTTTTTAAATAGCCGCCTTGAAATAAAAATAAATGTGTTTGTAGAAATCCTTAAATCAAACAAAAATTTTGATCATTAATTTTTGCAACTGAGTGAATAAAAATAGAGAGTAAAAAATTATTTTTGGTTAGTAATAACTTAAAACTTACTTTTTTTAGTTAACCTTTTTCAAAGTGGGGATCCCTCCTCTCATCCCCCTCAAAAGTTCTCTCTTACAGTATTTTCCCAATTATTTGCAAACTTTTAACTTGGAAAAAAACAACTAAGTAATAACTATTAAGGCTGATGAAAAGTCCTCTCTAACGATGCATAACACGCCCCCCTTACATCAGTGGTGCACCTTTTATAGGCATTTAAATAAATTAGAGGTGGCGGTAGATCTTGCATAGTCACATCAAAAATGGTCAAATTTGGTATACACTTGAATCTTCATTTCAGACAATCTTTTTGGAACAGTATTAACACACACTACGTTCAATGAGAGAAGCAACACAATTGGTATGGATATACAGTATACTCCCCCCAATAATACAACGAAGGGGATCCACCCGCCTACTCTTCTAATAAACCGAAAATTGTCAAAAAAACATTTAGGGTAGGGATAGCCCCCCCCCCATCAAGGGTAGGCGGATGGTTTCCCGTCGTTATATTTTCGGGGGAGTATACTGTATATTCATACCAAGTGTCTTGCTTCTCTTATTCAACGCAGTGTCTGTATTAAAACTGTTCTAACATGGCTGTCTTAAATGAAGATTCAAGTGTATACCAATTTTGAATTGTCTATGCCAGATCTACCGCTGCCTTGAGGGGGGAGCGATATAAATCGTTGGAAATTTGGATTTTTCATCTGCCTCAATAATTGTTACTTAGTTATTTTTGCCAAGTTAAAAGTTTGCAAATAATACCACATAATAATAATACTACAAAAAATAGATAAAAAAAATATTTTAAAAATTTTCCCCTTTTTTCGTATGCTAATGGAATATGCACCACTGCCGTTAAAGGGTACTAAGGTACATCGTTGAAAAGGAAATTGTATCCGCTTGAAAAATGATTTCTAGAATATTTTAGAAAAAGTTGACTGTTTTCGAGTTATCAGCAAAACACTATCACAAAGCACGTTTAAGGGGGGGGGGACCACGCCCTGCCAGGGAGGGGGTGGTTCCCTTTCGTAAAATGTTCGGGCGAGTCTTATGTCTATCCATGCCAAGTGTGTTGCTTCTATCATTAAACGCAGTACATGGCTGTAATCTCGGATGTAGGGCCTGAACTAAAAGCAGAATTACGGATTCGCAGTATTGATTATTAGTCATACAGATCAAATGATATCTAAGAGATGGCGCAACAGCAATTAAAATCAATGTGTTTTTTGGATTTTATTAATGGCCGGCTTTGACCTACTCAGCCGGTAAGAGTAACGTCATTAGACAGCGAAAAGAAAACCATTTTCTTGAATTGCTAACAGCGCTAAACTACTTATCTCTCTTAGTGCCATTTATTTAAATAGCGATCTTACTTCAATTCACATATTTTCAATGGCAAACGATCGTTGACGAACCCTGTATAATGTGCCTTTAAAGCTATTGTTAAATCTAGACTCTTGTAAACAGAAATCTGCCAAATTATTTTTACTTTTTAGTGTAATTTTTGAATAAGATCGTTTAATTAAAAAAACATATTTTGATATTTTTAGTCCTAATAAAAAAATTAAATAAACTGCAGGATGTTTAATTATTGATTTAGCATACTTTCCATTTGTAGTAATTTCTCATTAATAGAAGGTTTCTTTTCTGGCAATTTTGTACAATCCAATTCCACAATCCTAAATCCTTTGAATTTACGCCTTTACACACCTCAAATTATATTTTCGCCAGTACAGACACAATTTGGATTTCAAAGTTCTCTATTTACCCTCCTCACCCAACCCTTAAATCCGGTTTTTTCAAAAAATTGTATTGTCATCAGATCAAATCATAAATATAAAAATTACAAGTTCGTATCTTTTGATTTCAAAGTTATGAATTTACCTCCTTTACACCCGTCACCCACCCCCTAGCTCCGTTTTTTTTTCATAAAATTGTATGATCAAATCATAAATCTGAAAACCGCATGGTCGTAATGTTTTGATTCCAAAAGTTATGCATTTACCCCCGTTACACCCCTCACCTACTCTCTACCTACGTTTTCTTTTCATAAAATGATATTATCACCATATCAAATCAAAAATCTGAAAACCGCATGTTTGTATCTCTTTTTATTACAAAGGTCTGAATTAACACCCCTCACCCTCCTTTACATCCATCACCTACCCCCTACCATGGATTTTTGTTTATAAAATTGTATTGTCACCAAATCAAATAATAAATCTGAAACCGCGTATTCGTATATGTTTTATATCTATGTAACCTAAAAAACGCATGTTCGTATCTGTTTTGGTTCCAAAGTTACAAATTTATCCGTTACACCCCTTTCTTCCCCCCTTTACACCGCTCACGCACCTCCTTTACAACCCTGAAGCACCCTTGTCCCCCAATTTTTTTTTATAATATTGTATTGTCATCGGACCTACATTAACCAGTCAACCAAGTACGAACATACCAAACATATGGAAACCACTCCTTAAGGAAAACAGGCGTCTTAGGATTAAAAAAGGGGGCGGGCCGTCAAACCTGACTGCACACCAAGTAGTATCAGTAGTAGCCTAAAGACTAGATTGTTTAGTTTACACTTGATAACGGTTAGAGATACTTACTAACCGAAACGTCGTGTTTCAAAATAAATAAAGACAATGGAAGTCCGAAATTTTATTTCTATCCATTTAGATCCTGCACTGCTCCTGCTTAGTTTGATGAATTTGATGATAAAATCCAGAAAATTGATAAAATGAAAAACACTATACACGTGTTTATCGTTGTATGAATTTTACTTTCACTAGAACTTTAAGAGTTACTATTCCATAGAGCCATAAGAAAAACCAAAGAGGAGTTAATTAATGATGATCTATTGGATCACGGAAGTATGTGCTTAATTCAATGTGTGACATATACGCAATTCATTTAACTAAATCAACGTACCTTATTATAACCTAAATCATAAATTTATGTCAAACATTGAACTATGCCCAAAGAGTAGATAGGCGCGTTTCTACAAACATTGAGTAAAGGTAGGGGAGGGGGGAATTTTTTTTTTAATCGCTACATATTTGTAAAAGTTATGGCTACAAATATTACTAATAAGGAGAGCGGGTAGGAGAGAAGCAGGGGGGGCCTAGTAAAATGGTATTGAAAAAAAAATCTTAAAGCGTGTGCAGAAAGAATTTTTGAAATCGCCCTATATTTGATAAAATTATGCGAATATGGTTTTGAAGAGGGTAAGGGGGAATGACAGGAGGAGACATGGGTGAAAGCAGGACGGACTACAAAGTAATTACAGCAAATTAGAGGACATTTGCAATGAGTGATCAAAGGAATTTTATTAAAATCATCTGAAATTTAGGTAATTTGTATGCTTATATCATGTGACAAAATGGCGTCTGACGACCGCCATGTTGATTTCTGAAAAAATATAGCCTATAGCACCTTCGGGATCAGTAGCAATGCAACAACACTTTTTTGTCAAAATCGCTTTAGCTGTTTAGCCTCTAGCGCAGTGGTTCTCAAACTGGGAGGCGCGCCCCCCTGGGGGGGGGGGGCGCAGACCAATATTAAGGGGGGCCCGGGAAACGTGATGTAAATGAAATTTTAAAATGACAAAAAGTTATATTTGACAAATGCAAATAAAAATAAGAAAATATTATAAATCCGGCAACAACGCCTTCTACGCCAAAGCGTTGTCAGTGCTTAACATCTGATCAGCCATATACAGTCCTGTCTCCCGTTTAATTTTTAAAAAATCATTTTAGTTATAGTTTTACCAAGGAGGATTACATTAACTACCTTTGCTTTTACGTTGATACGTTGATGTTTTCACTAGTTGCATATTTTTTTATGTTTCGTTTAATAATTAGTAGAACAGGTAAACGTTGATGTTTTCACTAGTTGCATATTTTTTTATGTTTCGTTTAATAATTAGTAGAACAGGTAAGTAGATAACTACCTTAAAATGTTTTTCTTAGATATTGATTTGCCGGAAATATTCTTAATGGTCTCTAATTGAGCTTTTTATACACCGATGTCAAGGATTTCGGAATATTTAGAGTGGTAAAATTTTTAAACTATTTATCCAATTATAATAAAATCTATTGTGTAAAGGTAGTTTGGGTACTCGCTGATTTCTTTTCAATAGGACGAAAAATATCAATTCAGCGGCCTTGAAAATTGGAGTAATTAATAAGAAAATATGCATTTTTTTTTATAAATTATGGTTATTACAAATATTTAATTTTACTTGTGTTTATTTACAAAAATAAATGGATCCATGTCAGCACAGTCCAGTCTTGAAAACAGTTTTTTTATAAATATCTCAGAAAACGAAAGCTCTTACGAAGTTTTTGGTTATAACACGAATTGTTGAGAAAAATGGGTTTTACAATATTCCGACAACCGCATATTAATGCGATGATCTGTTCAAAAAATACCATTTTTTTATTTTTTTAACTGTCAAAAAACTTTAATTAGCATTAATGGATCTTAACCAAACTTCTTTCAGACAGAAAGAAGTGTCAAACATCATTTTTCCTAAAAGTCGCATGAAAATAAGTCCAGCGGTTCCAAAGCTACCGTGGGTCGGACAGACACACAGAATTTACGTCACGCAGCAGCACTCTTCGCACTTGATTAGAACTAGATTAAGTAAATCAAAATGTTAATTTTTTTAAATAAATGTTTTTTGTAGTAAAAATACAGTTTTTTTTTCCTTTATCAGAAAGAGGGGGACTTGATCAATTCAAGATTTCTGAAAAACCCAAAATGGCTTTTGGATCCTTTTATGGGATCGCGGGTGACACAAAATAGACCGGTTCGAAAATAGGAAAAATAATTTCCGCGGTGAACCTTCAAGCTAATATAATATGGGCCTACCTTATATGCTGCAGTCGTAAATCGAAAGAGGTCGAACGCAGAGCATTTCCCTCGCTCTTGATGTTCTCTCCATAGTTTCAGAGTGGGAGAAACACACGCGACTATGTGCAAAAACTGCGGCCAATAAAGGCACCCAAAGGTTCACATACATAGAAGTATATTATAATTTCCCAGGGTTATGGAGAAGACCACATCGATATGAAAGGCGGAGAGAATGGACCTCGGTACGGTGATCATAGCGTAGGTGGCAACCCTTTCTTTTAGGGATAGTATAAAAGACTACAGCTGTTGCCTTACAGTATGGCGTTGGCTCGTCAAAGGCTAGAGGAGAAAAACCTTGATTAAAAATCCTGGCCCTCCAAGTTGGGGGTTGAGGCATTAGACTGGTTCTCTAATACTTGTAAAACAAAGCAATTACCAAAAAGCCTAAACAAAGCCTCGTAGCAATGGATGGAAACTCTCGAAGACGAAAAAAGCAAAGACAAAGGACTATGAATATAGCTACATGGAACGTACAGGGAGTGAATCAAAAGTTGGACATTATTGCAACCGAAGTGCAGAATTGTAAGATCGATATTATTGCACTCACAGAGACAAAAAAGAAAGGAACAGGTACGAATAGTGTCGGTAATTTTGGCCACCTATCCACTGGAGTCCCAAAATAAAGCAGAGCAGCCAGAGGGGTATCATTGTTAATAAAGAAAAATCTAAAGAATAAAATTACAGACTACGATTGCATTAGTGAAAACATACTTCGAGTCAACATGAAGATGCTTGGACATAATATAAGCATCAGATGACGAAAGAGTAGCTACAAAACAAATGTTCTTTGACCAACTGGATGAGACTATCACCAAAATCGGTTTTACCAGAGAAATAATTATGCTTGGCGATTTTAATAGCCGAACTGGTAGACAAACCCAGAGCAAAGTGATAGGACCATTTGGAGAGGAAGTAACAAATGATAATGGCTTAAGACTGATGCAATTGTGTGAAACCCACAACCTAAAAATAAATAATGGTTTTTTTAAACATAAGGATATTCATCGGTATACCTGGATTCAGCCAACAAGAAATCTTAAATCAATCATTGATTATGCTATAGGTGGACAACACTCGCAATTAAAGTGGTATGATGTGCGAGCACTTCGTGGTGTTACCTGTGGATCTGACCACCATCTGGTAAAAGCAAAAATATTATTCCCTTTAAGAAAAACAAATAAGGACGAAAGTATTAGAGAAAATGAAAACCCAGAGTGTATCGAAGACAATCAAAAATACAACTTTAGAAGTCTCAAATATTGTATCAGAACCGATTAGATCAAAAATTAATAAACACAAATCACTCATTTGAAGAGATATATACAAACATAATAAAAAGCTTGAAGGAAGCAAGCAACGAAGCTGTTGGATACCAAGATAATAGAAATAACAGGAAACGGAGGGAGCAAACACAGGAAATGGTCAAAGAGAAAAAACGCACATACTTGAAATGGCTCAGTACTAAAGAGCAAAGAGACCTAGAAATATACAGGGAAACCAGAAGACAGCTAAGAAATTTGATATGCACAGAAAAAAATGAAATGTTCGAGCGCAAATGCCACGATATAAATACACACGTAGGAGGTAGGCAGAGTTCTGAAGTATGGAAATTCATTTCTAGAGTAAAAAACCCAACAAAAGAAAAAGTAAATATCCAGATCATCAAACCAGAACAATGGACAGAACACTACAAGAGACTGCTGCAGGAGACGAGACCCGAATATCTGGCAGCCTCTCCGAGGAGAGACATAGAAGTACATGGAGAGGAAGTAATCATTGAAAAAGAAATGATAAAGAATAGTATAAAAAAGCTTAAATCCGGAAAAGCTAGCGGACCTGGGGGAATATATGCTGAAATGCTCAAATATTGATCAGAGAAACTACTCGAAAATCTCACATATATTATTAATCAATGCATAAACGGACATCCAGTACCTAATGATTGGAAAATTGCATTCATATCCTCAATACATAAAAAAGGAAATAAGCTGGATTGCAACAATTACAGAAGAATTTCAGTCACAAGTACTCTAAGTAGATTGTACGGTAGGATTCTTAGAGATCTAATAGAGAATGATTTTCATGAACAAAAAGAAGAAGAGCAAAGTGGGTTTCGTGCAGGCAGATCTTGTAGTGATAATGTTTTTTGTCTTAAACAAGTAATTAAGAAAAGAAGCGCCAGAAATATAGACTCATGTTACCTTTGTGTACCTACAAAAAGCATATGATACCGTTCCAGTAGAAAAATTATGGACGGTGTTGGAACAAACTAATATTAATCATACATACATAAAAGCGATAAAAGAACTATACAAAGGGTCAAAATCTAAAATTAAAATTGGAAATCGACTTCCAAAAGAATTCCTGGTAACAAAAGGCTTAAGACAGGGATGTTGTATCTCTCCAACTCTTTTTAAAATATATATCGAAGTGGTTCTAAAAAACTGAAAACGTAAAGTGTACGGCATGGGAATCCAGTGAGTTAGAACTAGACAATGGACAAATAATATCTCCATGCAATGAGTATGTATACTTGGGTGTCACATTTGATAAGACAGGAACAGACTATAAAGAATTGGAAAAAAGAATAGTAAAAGCAAAATAGGTTATTGGATGTCTTAACAGTATTTTATGGAGCAGAGAGATAAAAAAGAATGTAAAATTTAACATATATGAAACAATGGTGAAAAGCACGCTGTTGTATGGAATAGAGACTTGTCGCGTAACAGAAAAATACAAAGCAAAAATGGAAAGTGTCGAAATGGATGCAATAAGAAGATCAATGAGAATATCTAGATTAGATCACATAAGAAATGAGATCATAAAAGAAAGAATGGGAATCGAGGGAAGCATAACGGATGACAGCACTAAAAGGCAACTGATATGGTACGGCCATGTACAACGGATGAACGACGGAAGATTACCAAAACAGGTCCTAGAATGGCAACCAATAGGGCGCAGAAAAAGAGGACGTCATAAACTAGAATGGCAACAGTCAATCCAAAGATCAATGAGTCAAAAAAATCTGACAGAAGATGAGTCAAAAAATCTGACAGAAGATTATTGTCAGGATCGAAGGAGGTGGAGAATAGGCGTCGGGCAACGTACAAAAACGCTCTAAACCGACATAGTAGTATATTATAATAAAGCGAAAAAATTTAATATTAATTAATTTTAATTATAACTAATTACCGAATCGGCAAAAAACATAAAAGATAAAATTTTATCATTTATCCCGATAAGGAATAATTTTATTAAATTTATCCAAAATCCAAAATACCGGCCGTCAAATACGGCAAAGCGGTATTTCAAAATTAAAAAGTAAAATAAAACAAATATTATTAACGCGTAACTTAAGAATTAAACAAATTTGATGGCAAAGGACATACTTTAACCACCGGAAGCTTAAACATACCAGTCTTGGTTTTGACATTAACCACACGGGTTACACCATCACGCCCAGGACACACCGAATCTATTTTCCCAAGTCTCCACTGGAGAGGAGAAACGTTATCTTCCTTCAATACAACGAGAGGGGTTTAATAAGAGAGGTATCTCTATCCCATTTACCTCTTTGCTGCAGAGAATGAAGATATTCTTTATGCCATCGATTCCAAAAGGTTTGATGTAATTGGGTTAATAACTGCCACCTATAAAGTCTATTAATTTGAATAGAACTAATATCATGGTCAGGGACAGTAGAAAGTGGGGCTAAAGTGAGAAAGTGCCCAGGAGTCAAACAAGATAAATCGTTTGGATCACTACTCACAGAGCATAATGGTCGGGAGTTGAGAACTGCCTCAACCTGGGTGAGGACAGTATACATCTCCTCATAGGTAAGGATCTGTTCCCCTATTATTTTTACTAAATGCGATTTCACGCTTTTAATGCCTGCCTCATGAAGCCCTCCAAAATGAGGGGCGGAAGGGGGCAAAAATTGCCACTCAATTTTTTCATCAGCGGCGGCATTTGTCATGCAATCAGCTAAATATTTAGCCGAAGCAACGTAGTTAGTGGCATTATCACTATATATTCGAGAGCACCTTCCTCTTCGGCTTATAAAACGACGCAATAAAGCAAGAAATGCGGAGGCGGATAAATCCGAAACTAACTCTAAATGTACACAGTGCTACAGCAAACAAATAGAGATAAATATGCCTTCTGAGTACGACACCCTCTATAGCGAGACATACTAATTTGGAAAGGTCCACCAAAATCTACAGAAACACATTGGAAAGCAGTAATGCGATAGCTAGGTAAATCACCCATTTTTGGTTCTATAGGTTTAGGATTCACCCTAAAACAGCGAAAACAACTCTGGACTATGCGACGAATGGCTCGTTTTGGACTCAATATCCAAAATTGTTGTACTATCTAATCTCTTATGAAAATCTTCAATTATAAGATCAGTGAGTCTATGTTGGCAAAGTAACAATGCAAGGTGTTTTTGTTCAAACTCTAATTGAGAATAAACTAACCGACCGCCCACCCTGAGAATCCCATCACTATCAATAAAAGGATTTAATTTTCTCAAAGGCTTGGAGCAAAGCCGTTTAGCTCGAATATTAGCAATGTCTTGATGAAATACTTCATACTGCACCTTTTTTACAACACAGAGCAAAGTTTGAGATGATACTGCAGGTCCGTAAAAGGCTCCTTTTAAAAGCAGAGTCGACTTTAAATTTAAAATTAAATTAATTTAAAAAAGTCGCCAGTTTCAAGTTTCAAGTTTATTTATTTCACATACTTTATATTACAGATAGTATAATACTTATTTGATTAATAATAAATTTTAAATATATAAGCGCCTAGATGACTTAACACCTGTATGCCCTACCCCCCCCCCCCAGTACGTTAAAAGACGTAAGATTTTCTGCAAGCAAGAAAATCTTTCTAGAATCCAGATAATTGGATCATAACCCGTAGATACCATGAAAACTAGAGATCTTTCTTCAGGCAAAGGCTCATTTAGCAAAAAAGACTCAATTTTTGGACACTGTTCCATGGGCAGAGATAGCCAAGGTGGCCCCGCCCACCAGAATGCACAATCGACTAATTGAGAAGGAATTATGGGTCGACTGGCTAGATCAGCAGGGTTATATACCAGCAATCAGGTGCTACATTATCTTGGATCTGACTGACCCGATTTGAAACAAAAGTATGCCATCGATGAGGAGGCGACTTTATCCAACCAAGGGCAATTGTCGAATCCGACCAGGCATAACTTTTATAAATATTTGGAATGCTATATGTGTCCAAAACAAACTTAAACAATTTAGATGCCATTAGAGCAGCACCTAACTCTAGTCTAGGAAGACTCAATTTCTTTAGGGGAGCGACTTTACTTTTTGCATAGAGCAAATAAGTATATATAGAACCATTTGCAGAAACTAGGCGAGAGTATACGCAACTTCCATAACCTAATTCTGAGGCGTCCCCAAAAGTGTGAAACTCTAAACAAATATATTCAGAGAAAAAACAATATCGAGGTATTTCTAAGAAAGATAAGCTTGATAAGTCATTTTTATAATCTGTCCACTTTTGAGCTATGTCAACGGGCACTTCAGTGTCCCAATCTAGGCCTCTAGCCCATAAGGACTGCAACTTTCAAGTAGTGGTCACATTTACTATCTAAAGCCAGAGGTTGTTGGAGAATATCTGATGGAATAGTTGCTAAAAAATCAGCATTATTACTAGACCATTTTCTCAAGAGAAAACCTCCCTCATGCAATAAAAAAATTAGCTCATTTTTAACCTCTATATAGCTTCCTGGAGTGAAGGAAAAGAGCAACAAGCATCATCTATATAAATCTTAGACTCGAGAATATTGGCTGCTCTAGGAAATCTCTCATTTCCTTCTATAGTCAGTTGCAAGAGATATCTTAAAGCCAGAAAAGGAGCTGAGTTAACCCCATAAGTTACAGTTTTAAGCCTATAGTTTTGAACAGGCTCTCTAGGAGAGAATCGCCACAGTATATGTTGATAATCTTGATAGTCTTCATGCACAAGAATTTGCCTATACATCATTTTAATATCAGCGGTAAAAACTACCGGAAATCTTCGAAAAGTCAACAATATACTAGATATTTCATTTTGCAGCTTAGGGCCTACTGCCAAGGTATCATTTAATGACTGATTTTGTGACCGACATGACTCGTCGAAAACAGCCCTAAGTTTAGTTGTAGTACTATCTAAATTAGTCACCCCATGGTGAGGGATATAATAATGGCGCTGTATTATTATGTCAGAGCAAGGAACAGAGATGGTTCCATGTGGTTAAGATCCCAATATTCTTGCATGAACTTGGAATAGGCCTCAAATAAAGGCGGATCTTTGAGCAAACGTCGCTCTAAGCTATGATATCTCTTTAATGCTATGGAGCGAGAGTCAGAAAAAAGCGGTTCTCCTTTGAGAAAAGATAGTTTCACAAGAAAACACCCATTTAAAGTGCGGGAATGAGTTTCTCTAAAAGAAATTTCAGCAGGGTCATCTAGCGGTAGCATAGATTTAAGGCGAGGTATCTCCTCAATCTCCCAAAATCGCTGTAAGGTTTTATTCAAATCTGGACTATCCTCGGTAAAAGTTACAAAAGAACACAGGATTAATTCTACCCATTACAATCCATCCAAATAAAGTATTGATTGCAATTGGTTCAAATGTCTCACCACAAACCTTTTCCGGCAATAAGATTAGTGAGAAAAGATCCACCCCAATTAAGGCGTCAATGGGCCCAGGAAATAATAAATTTTGAGGTCACAAATGTCATATCACCTAGGCCATTAATAGGCACATTTAATTGAGAACGACTTAGACCCAATTTTTTAAACCATCTCTCAGATAAAAAATTGCCTTGACTAGTACTGTCACATAAGACTCTGAGAGTGTGAAAATTACCATGAACGTCCATGAAATTAACTTTTGCGGTTGCCAGAAGCGGAAATGAACCATTAGAATCGGTTAAGTTTATTGAGGCAGTAGCACAAAGCGCGGGATCATTTCTTAATTGACTATTATGAGAATTTAGACCATTATTATTTTGAGCCACAGGGGGCTGCGGTGGCAACAAAGCGGGTTGTTGAGAAGGTGGAGTTTGCGGGGATTCAAAATGTAAAAGACTATGGTGGCGGGTATTCGGATTATTGCAAACAGAGCAAAATTTATTAGAATTGCATTTTGATAGTTTATGTGAACTTAAACAATTTACACATAGACGATGGCGTTTGACAAGCAAGTATCGTTCATGAGAAGATTTACTGAGAAAAACAGTACAATTATAGACCGAATGCCTGGACTGGCAGATTCCACAATTTGTTGTGAGTTGCCATTATTAGGATTCGGTGTATTAACATAAAAGTTATTGCAAGCAGGGCCTCGATTATAACTTCCTCTATTATTTAAGCGTGAGCTAGGAGAAGATTTAATCGAAGGCTGAACTGAGCCACCACTTTTTGATTTATCATCTTGCGTACAGCGTATCTAATACCTTACAACGATTATTTAAAAATACTTTTAATTGCGTGTAATTGGGTATATCAAATTTGGCATGCTCGATTTCAAACCTCTGCGAGGTATCTGAATCGATTTTTAAAAGTAATAAATTGAAAAGCACAAAGTCCCACTCTGCAGTAGGAAAATTCAATAATTTTAAAGCTTCTACGTTCTCGCATAATCTATCTACTAAATTACGCAAAGCGTGGTTCTGAGGGCTTGAAATTTTAGGTAAATTCAATATTTCATGAAATTAAGTTGTGGCCAATAACCTACGATTATCGTACCTCTGCACCAAAGTATCGTAAGCAATGAGGTAATTATCATCAGTTATCGGAATATTTTTTAACAAGCCAAGAGGCTCCCCAGAAACCAAAGTAAGAAGCAACTGAAACTTTTGTGCGTTTGAAAAATGAGCCGTATGGTGCACAGAACTTTTATATAAATCAAAAAATGTGGGCCAGCTTTTTAAATGACCTGAAAAACAGGGTATATCCAATCTAGGCATATTAAAATTAACGTGCGGGGTACTAAGGTGCCCTGTTTGTGATGGTGGAACCGACAAGGTGACATCATGCCTTCGGCATGACTCATTATAAGTGCATTTTACAGAAAAAAATTGTTCGTCAACCTCAATACGAATTTCATCTTGTTGATCTAAAGCAGAATCCGTCATCTTTTTATCCGAAATAATATCTAAATGCAACTTATTAAACTCCAAATAGCAAGTTTTTAAAAGAGAATAACGAGCTTTAAATTCATTAATTTTTGACGGATCTGACGAGGCTAACAAAGACAAATCATAGATCTCTTTGATCCTTTTTATAAAGACTTTCCGTTTATTTATTTTCGAGCTGTCCGACATTTTTAAAATGAACCCTGTATATTATTGTGAAACAAAATTTAATTAACGTGTGTCCCTTGCCACCAAATACCAACAATGCAAAAAAAAACGCAACAAAAAAATTAAACTAGCGTACTAAAGTTTTAAAAATAAAATTCCAAGGCAAGAAAAAAACTGTAAGAAAATAATTCCTTATCTAATTTATTTTGCGATCGGCCGTGCACGGTCACTTTATCCTATTGTAGGTATTTAAAATTCCAATGAAACAAACATCTTTTTTGCCGATCGATTTATTTTTAAAATGCAAATATATTTTTGAAAATAATTAAATAAAATTTAATTGCTGTTCAAATGCGGGTCGAATGGACCACGAAAAAACCCAAAATAGCTTTTGGATCCTTTTATGGGATCGCGGGTGACCCAAAATAGACCGGTTCGAAAATAGGAAAAATAATTTCCGCGGTGAACCTTCAAACAGGGCATTTCCCTCGCTCTTGATGTTCTCTCCAGTTTCAGAGTGGGACGAACGAACACACGCGACTATGCGCAAAAACTGCGGCCAATAAAGGCACCCAAAGGTTCACATACATAGAAATATATTATAATAAAGCGACAAAATGTAATATTAATTAATTTTAATTATAACTAATTACCGAATCGGTAAAAAACATAAAAGGTAAAATTCTATCATTTATCCCTAGATAAGGAATAATTTTATTAAATTTATCCAAAATCCAACAATTTCAAAAAGGGGGCATTATTAGCATTTTTTGTCTAGGAAGGGTTCCCTAGTATCACCCATTGTTCCAGAGACGTACTTTGTAGGACCCTTTAGGTCTCAACGTACCCGTGCCTAAAAAGAACGTTTTTACAACTCTCAAAATAAAACGTTTAAAAAATGTCCACTCTATAGTATAATTTGATCACGGGGATCTGCCTTATATCATGTTCCTTGCCAAAACAATGGTGGTCTCTAAAGAATAACCACAACAAGAAGAAAACCCACTAGTGACATATTTTTAATTTCAATAAACACACTAAAGGCACTTTAATTTGCTTAAGTATTCATGAACTATTACATTCTATTTTAGAATCTTGTAGTAATTACCCTGCCAACATTTAAATCACTTAACTTCACTTATAACGTTATGTCTAAGCATGTGCTCTCTTAAACGACTTTTTCGTTCAGTTTTGAAACAGGAATGAGCGCAGTGAAACCACTCAATTTGATTGAATTCTTTATGAGTTATGGTGTTTAAAGACTTTACTGTATTTTGTCTTATAACTACACTTTTCGCATTGGAAATCCTTAAAATCTCTTGACTTTCGTTTTATATTTGCAAAGCTTGCAAGGAAACCACTTAATCTTGTTTTTGTCTTTATGGATGTTCATATGAGTTTTTAAGCAATCTTTATATTTGGTCTTATGACTACACTTATCACATCGAAGCCACTCTACTTCACTTATGTCTTTATGTATTAGCATGTGTCTAGTTAAATTATTTCTCAGTTTTGTTTTATATGTGCAATGCTGGCATAAAAACCACTTAATATCCTTATGTATGATCATATGCTTTCGTAAATAAGGCTTATATTGAGTACTATAAGTACATTGTTCACATTGAAGCCATTCTACTTCACTCATGTCTTTATGTATTCGCATGTCGTGCCTTATTAAATCTTTTTTAACTTTCGTTTTATATGTGCAATACTGGCATGGAAACCACTTAATCTCGTTTTCGTCTTTATGGATGATCATATGCTTTCGTAAATAAGGCTTATATTGAGTCTTATAAGTACATTGTTCACATCGAAGCCACTCTACTTCACTTACGTCTTTATGTTTTAGCATGTGTCTTCTTAAACTATCTTTCCGTTTCGTTTTGAAAGTGCAATGTTTGCATGGAAACCACTTAATGTCGTTTTTGTCTTTATGTATTAGCACGTGTTTTGTTAAATCACCTTTCCGTTTCGTTTTATATGTGCAATGTTTGCATGGAAACCACTCAATGTCGTTTTCGTCTTTATGTATTAGCATATGGCTTCTTAAATCATCTTTCTTTTTCGTTTTAACATTGCAAAGATTGCAGAGAAACCACTTCATCTCGTTTTCGTCTTTATGGTTGATCATATGCTTTTGTAAATAAGGCTTATATTTGGTCCTATAAGTACACTGTTTACATTGAAGCCACTCTACTTCACTCATGTCTTTATGTTTGAGCATGTGTCTTGGTAAATTACATTTTACTTTTGTTTTATATTCGCAATGCTGGCATGAAAACCACTTAATCTCGTTTTCATCTCTATGGATGTCTTCATGTTTTAGCATGCACTGCTCACATTGAAACTGATTATCTTTAGTGTCCTTTGATTTATGTTTAAACTTACTTTCAACATTTAAATAATTCAAGGTCAGGTTGCTGGAATCCAAAGGATCACCAATAAGGGAATGAGAAATATTTGAACTAGCTGAATCTTCATGAAGACTGAAAGATAAAAAAATCATTTTAGTAATTTCCCCAACTTAAAATTAAAATAACTAAATAGAGAGAAACTATACAAAGGGTCAAAATCTAAAATTAAAATTGGAAATCGACTTTCAAAAGAATTCCTGGTAACGAAAGGCTTAAGACAGGGATGTTGTATCTCTCCAACACTTTTTAAAATATATATCGCAGTAGCTCTAAAAAACTGGAAACGCAAAGTACACGGCATGGGAATACAACTTAACGACCGATTTACCATATACACACTACATTTTGCTGACGACCAAGTAATTGTAGCTAATGATAAAGAAGACATGGAGTATATGATGAGAAAGTTAACGGAAGAATACCAAAAGTGGGGGTTAACAGTGAACGTGGACAAGACACAGTACTTATGTATTGGAAACGAATCAAGTGAATTAGAACTAGAAAATGGACAAACAATATCTCCATGTATGTATGTATACTTGGGTGTGATACTATACTATACTATATACTTTGATAAGACAGGAACAGACTATAAAGAACTGGAAAAAAGAATAGTAAAAGCAAAAAAGGTTATTGGTTGTCTTAACAGTATTTTATGGAGCAGAGAGATAAATAAGAATGTAAAATTTAACATATATGAAACAATGGTGAAAAGCACGCTGTTGTATGGAATAGAGACTTGTCGCGTAACAGAAAAATACAAAGCAAAAATGGAAAGTGTCGAAATGGATGCAATAAGAAGATCAATGAGAATATCTAGAACAGATCATATAAGAAATGAGATCATAAAAGAAAGAATGGGAATCGAGGGAAGCATAACGGATGACATCACTAAAAGGCAACTGATATGGTACGGCCATGTACAACGGATGAGCGACGAAAGATTACCAAAGCAGGTCCTAGAATGGCAACCAATGCGCGCAGAACAAGAGGGTGTCCTAAACTGGAATGGCAACAGTCAATCCAAAAATCAATGAGTCAAAAAAACCTGACGGATCGAAGGAGGTGGAGAATAGGCGTCGGACAACGTAGAAAAACGTTCTAAATCGACATAGTAGTAGTAAATAGAGAGAGATGTTTTACTGCAGACAGGAGTAACTGACTATTTGATCGTCAATGTTATGGTAATGGGCAGTATCAAACTTAATACCTAGTAGCTGCTGTTTGCCAAAACAGATAAACAATAAATATAAATGTAAAAAATACTATTTTAGAAAAAAAAACTTTAGTTGGAAATTTTTTCTGTACATATTTTGCTGTTTAATGTACTTTTTATTTGGTTTATCTGTCCATTAACATTTACTGCTTAAAATATCAGCTTAGGTAGTTCTTAGTTCTTTGTTTTGTTGTTTTAAGTTTTACAACTGCGTAAGAAATAAGAAAATAGAATGACAAATTTTCTTTCTCTTAAAGATAAATATGTATTTAATCAAGTCATTTTTAACGCGTTTTATTTTAAAATTAAACAAAATATAGAGAGAACCTATGCTGCTGTCCAACGCGAAATTGCTGTAACTGCGAAAAACTTGAGAATTGAGTCATTGGCATATTTGGACATCTAATTGATCGAACAATTTTCTCAAAAGGTAAGAACCATAAAAACTTTGAACACGATCTTCTGTTCTACCTAGAACATAGATACGACCATTTCGCGGAGGATCGCAATATGTGCAACTAAAAAACCTAAATTGGCAATAACTAAAAATTACTATATTTAAACCTACTGGTTTTTAATAGATACAACTAAATAACGTAGGTTTAGGTTTCTCTCGACTCAACAAATTTTTCTAAAATACTTTAATAATATCTGACAAGCAATTGAATGGCTTATAAAATATAGGTTAGAATTATTTTTGAAACACCCTGTATACCTATAGCTAACAGTGTATTAAATTAAAATGAACTTACTCAGATGAGCTGTCATCCAATATAAGTTCTTCTTGCTTGATATCCTTTTCAGTCTTTAGTTCGAAGTCACATAGTTCCAACTTTAAGCTGCTGGATGAAGAAGGTAGGGAATCTGGATTTGCTGGTCTGAAAAATGTTTGCATTTGATCCTCTTGTGACCGAACATAATTTTGAATAATAGTGGTTTTACTACTTATAAGTTTTCATATAGATATAAGAGCAAATAAAAATTATTGCACCCCAGTGACTGGTTTTCAGGCATCACTGCATTTAATATTTGGGTTTTTCAGTCTTTAAACACTGTAATTTTAACTTTTAACCGATTATGGTGTTAACGCATCTTAGTCTTGTGCTAGTATCTTTCTTTTTAAACCACTATGAGCTTACAGCTTTCACAGCGTAAAGATGTAAGTCGTGGGGGGGGGGGAGGTTGTTTCTAGTCCAGACTAAAAATGCGCTGTAAGTTTTAAAGCATTTTTTACGACTATTTTTTAGTATTAGCACCTTTTTAGAAAAAGTGATTTTACAACTAAAGGAGAATATCTCATTTTTATGAACATTCACACATTCAAATAAAAAAGACACTTACTTAGATGAGCTGCCATTCAACGTAGGCTTCTCCTGCTTGATCTCATCTTCAGCTTTTATTTTGAAGTCTGTTAGTTCCAGATTCATGCTGACTGCAGACAATATGAGGTGTGGTTCAGGCAAACTATGAAATAACAGTAACTCATCTAAAATTTTCAGTGTGCAGAAAAACCTATATGACATTTTCTAATGGTTTATCTTGAAGTTTAATATCTATTATTTTACATTTAAATGACAAAATGTTTGTTTCTTGAATATTAAAATATGATTTAGTATTAATTTTATATGTCTGTCCGAGGGGTGATCAGCTGAACCACATTTGTACACCATCCTACAGGACTTTAATAAATTTTTGGTCCTGTATAGTCCTGTACATCAAATCAAATCAAATCAAAAATACTTTATTGTCACAAAAGAAAATAAATTTTCACAAGACAAAGCAGGCTAAATCTATGACAATAAACAAAAAATAAATCCAAATAATAAACAACTAAGGGTGAGTTTCTATCCTATTAATAACTAATTATTGATTTAGTATATTTGGAATTTGTTTTTTAATTGAATTTTGAATTACCTTTTAATGTGCACTAATATAAATACATCAATAATACATCATGTCCTGTATAGTCCTGTACAAGTCCTGTATAGTCCTGCCTGTGGGGTCCTGTATAGAAAAAAAGGTAATCACTTCTTAACTCTCGTTTTTCTTAGAGAGCCGATTTGCCTTTGCCGACCTTAGTACTTATCATGCTTAGGGCACCCCTTAGGCGCCAGTACCCTCGGGGTCCTGTATAGAAAAAAAAGGTCATCAGGTCTTAACTCTCGTTTTTCTTAGAGAGCCGATTTGCCTTTGCCGGCCTTAGTACTTAATCATGCTTAGGGCACCCCTTAAGCGCCAGTATCCTCGGGGTCCTGTGGAAGTCCTGTGGAGCCCTGTGGGGTCCTGTAGAAAAATTTGTACACCTACTGTGGGCAGCTGATCACCCCTCATGTCTGTCTCTTTATTTTGATAAGAAGTAAAAAGAAACTCATACAAAATTAACACTAAATTTCTTCGAGGGGTAAATAAGGCATTAAATAGCATTTAAAATTCAAACATTGGTGGATTATCCAGTATTTAAAATTTTTTTAAAAACTTTGAAATCAGTTGTTTTAAATGAAGGTGACCATATATCCAGATAAGGCTGGACAAGTTTGGCTTTTTGGGCAAAGTGAAAATGTCTACTACTTTTTGTCGAACCAAGAGACCTTTTGTTTTTGGTTCTAAGTTTCGTCAATGTGGTTTTTTTAATTGTTTTTTTTGTTAGGACAGTTTATTAAAATGACTTATCACTCTATTTACCTAAAATGACTTTACATTTATTAATGACCCCTACTTTCTACTGATAGGCAAAACTGCTATTTTTTCATAAAAGCAGCTTCCTGAATGTTTCACACACCACCACTTTTACATATCATACACTGCTTGTTAAAAAAGCTGCTTTTTCTAATATTAAGCAGCAGGAAGCTGCTTACTTAATTAGCAGCTAACCAAAGGTAATTTTAAAAAACAACAACCCATCACTACTTACTACCTTCACTGGGCAATGGGTCTTTCTTATCTAACTTAACCTGTGAGTCCCTGGACTATCTAATAAGGGTATATTCATAAATTAGGTAACCCGAAAAATTCAGGATTGTTGACCCCCTTCCCCTTCGTAACGCATTTGCAAGAAAAAAATACATCAAAATATCATTAAATGAAACACGAGGCTAAACAACCCTTCCCCCCCCCCACCCCGAGGGTTACAAAATTTAAGAATGGACCCTAACACATCCATGCATAATCGGTGTACACATTTCTCACAATCTGTTCACAATCCTTCACATCCCTCCCAATCACCCACAATCTCTCACAATCCTTCACAATCTTTCCACAATCGGCGTACACATTTTTAGCGGTCACCCCTCGGTTATGAAGTATGACCGGTAACGGTAAATTAAGAGGGCGGTCAAGGAAACTATAGAGATGATGACCTTTTGTTTTTTTTTTTTGGTCACCAGAATTTTTCATTGGACGGCCCCCCCCTTTAGGTACGCAGATACGCTACATAGCTGCACAGTCCTCCACAATCCCTCACAATCTTGCCACAATCTTACCACAATCCCTCAGAATCTTTACACAATCCCTCACAATCTTAGCAAAAGATTGTGGATTTTCACAATCGGCGTACACATTTTTAGCGGTCACCCCTCGGTTATGAAGTATGAAGCAGCAGGGCCGGTAACGGTAAATTAAGAGGGCGGCCAAGGAAATTATAGAGATGATGACCTTTTGTTTTTTTTTTGGTCACCAGAATTTTTCTTTAGGTACGCAGATACGCTACATAGCTGCACAGTCCTCCACAATCTTGCCACAATCCCTCACAATCTTTCCACAATCCCTCACAATCTTTCCACAATCTTAGCAAAAGATTGTGGATTTTCACAATCGGTGTACACATTTTGGGTTAGCTGTTCACCCCTCGCATTTTTATAAATAAAAAGTTTGTTTGGGTATTCTGTGCAGTTGGAACTGCTGGCCTATGCACATATAAGTGCTACTCTATCGAAAATAACTTGCATCTGGGCGCTTGGGCTCTCAGTCTAGTACTATAATAAATAAAAACTAACACACTGTGTACCACTTACCTCAATTCAATTTCTGGATATCTGTAGGGTTACCAGATGAAAACGTCTCTAACCAGGACCAGCCGTCAAGAAAATCCGGACGTCCAAAATTTTCGATGCCACACACAAAAAATCAACTTTTTTTTTTATTGAAACAATAACTAATAAATAACATAATATACCTACTATTTTATAGGTACTTTTCACTGCTTTGTATTTTATTCAACAGTGTTGAATTTTTAGGCAGAAGTACAAAATCGTAAAATTCTGAGCAGCTCATATTTCTTAAATTGTATGAAGTCATGAGTATTTGGTTCTTTGGTCCACTGGGTAGAAATAATAAAATATTTTGCCCATTTTTCGTGGGTAGGCAGATTGTGGTCATAAGAAGTAAAATTGTCTGATATGTTCTTTTTTAGATTACAAACTTCATCAAAAAAATTGTGTGTGCTTAAGACCACACGGCAGAAGTGTAATTCAACAAGGCGAAATTAATAATACTACGTTAAGCGGGGTCTTAACATAACGTTTTACCTTACGTCTTGCTTGTCAGTCAAAAGGGTCAAGTATGACGGTTGAAAGACTAGCGTAGACACTTGATAGTTTTAACGTACGTTTTTAGATCAGCTTTTGATACAAAACGATGGTTTTATTGGAAAACAATGCGTGATCCGGTCAGTTCTCTAGTACTTTATTATCAAGTAAACAGAGATTTACATTTGACAAAGCATGCTAAATCTAATTATCCTAATGTACTAAATTCAGAATAGAGTCCCTAGCTTTGTTATACCTAACTATACTAAAATTGTCGGTATTAAATTATTTATAATATTTTAAAAATATAAACTTTTCTTAATAAATACTGTGACAATTTTTGAACACAAAAACAAAATAAAGTAAAATTAAAGATGAAATTTTAAAACCTTTTATTTATCAAACAATTATGTTATACCATATTTATTATATTACAATAACTAAAAAGAACAAAAACAATTAAAAAGATAAAAAAAAGAACAAAAACAACCAAAAAAGAGAAAAAAAATAAACAAAAACAAAATCTTTGGTCTGAGGCAACTATAATTAAAAGCAAACTGCTGTCAAATCACAGATTTTAAAAATATTGGTTAAAATAACAATTAACTATAATCAGTTAAATAAAATGTAAAATAGTTAAAATATTAAAACCTTCACAAAAGCTAAAATTTAAATGAAACCAAACAACAAAACCAAAAAGTAAAACAAAGTCAAAATAATAAAATTAAAAGAAAAAAAAAACAAATAATATTAATACAAAAAAAAAAATAAAATAAAAAATATACCACAGACTAAAAACCTAAAACAGTTTAAACTAAAGGGCTTGTATAAAACTCCCCCATGTCATAGTAAGCCTTAACCAACAGTGCCCTTTTCAGATGCTTTCTAAACAGTTTTAATGAGTTTTGTAATCTAATAGAAGCAGGAAGACTATTAAAAATCTTCCTACCTTCATAAATTAACGTCCTACCTTCATAAATTAACACAAAGTTTTACTTGATGCGTTTTGACTGAACAGGCAAGATGTAAGGTAAAACGTTATGTGAAGACCCTGCTTAAAGGTGAATTCACACTGCTAAATTTATCGACGATTATTGTTTAATTAAATTTTTTGAAACTAGTTTATTTTGCATTATTTGATGTTTGTAAAGGAGGCTACTTTAAAATCCGGACGATTATGAAAAATCCGCCCGGACCCACCCGGACGTAGTAGAAATCCGGACATGTCCGGATTAATCCGGATGTCTGGTAGCCCTAGATATCTGTCTCTTCTGATACAGTACCAAGCTTCAAAGTACTTCATTCAGTTATTCGATTTGGTAGGCCTTTGCATCAAGGGTAACTAGCCACAGTCTGCAACTTACTTTTAATCTGATTTCTGAATTGAACAATCCCAACACACTCACATATAGACCCCCATGGTAGGCAATTTTCTTTTCTCATGGAGGATTTAATTTTGCTTGATGCTCTTTGTCAAAAACAGGGGTCTTTATCATGCTGGCGCCATCTACGCTCTTAACACGGGACCACCAGCTTAACGTGACTTCCGAACCACGGCCTTGTATTCTTCATCCAACACGTCCCCTACTTCCGGTAAATGTATTCACAAACGGATAGTAGGTTGGAGTTTGTTGTGGGGAGTATGGGCATTGAACCACACACCCTCTGATTGGAAAGCAAACGCACCCCACGCCACCTTCAGTATTTAAAACCACTAAAAACAAATTTTAAAGAATGCTTTTTCTTTCGAGGTTAGTTTTTTGACACTCATCTCAATAGGGCTGTCTAACAAAACATATGATCAATTCCAAGATGTCTTCCATAGGACAAACAAAGCGATTTCCATAATTTTTTTCATAAGCCGTAATGTTAACAAAAACGTAAATTTTACAAAAACGACAAGAGCTTTAGTCTCAAAAATTAATCAGTTTTAAGAACAGATCCTTTGTGCATATGGGAAAAATGCGTTTTTCTTAAAAATATTAAACTAAAGCGAGAAAATCTGAAATAAAAGGGACCATGTTTTCTTCAAAAAAGTAGGTTATGTTTTTGTTTATTTTGTTTTTTTTTTACTTTTTTTCTAGTTTTTTCACTTATTTTGAATTATTACATGGGCGCACCAAGGCTAGGGGCCCGGACCCCCCCCAAACCACATATTTTTTTAGATATTTTCCATATATTTCATGAATAAACAAAAAAAATAGCATAAAGTACATCATGAGACCTCTGGGGCCCCCCAAAGGTATCGGGCCCCCAAAGGGTTTTGAAGTTTTTTGACCAATGAATCAATGAACTATCAGCCCAAGGTAGGGGAAAGTAGTTCTATTCAAAGAGCTCACTTAACAGAGACGAAATTGAATTAGACTAAACTTTTCTCATCAGATTCAGGTTTTCTATTAGGATCTTTTGTTGTACTTGACTAAACCTTTTGCTAAGTAATAGGCCTTCTATAGCGTTAAACTGTGAAAAATATTTCACTATGATTTTTAGGTTTAGACAAAGTTTAATTGTTTTAACCCTCCAGTAGTGACATGAAAAAGAGGCACAACTTATAGGTAGGTCAGTCCAACAGATCAATATGCACATATGAGTTCCAACCGAGGTTGGTCAAGCAAACTTCTAATATGTACTTTACAAAATATGTTTATTTAAAAAATATAAGTAAACATTATATAAAAAAAAACTTGCAAAATTAAAATACAGTTTTTCCTTTTTCATTGATGAACTATAATACATAGGGCTTAAGTACGGTCAAACCTAAGGTTCATCAGCTCACAACAGTAAACTGTTCAATTTTACAACAGTACAATATTCGCTGTTGTATTACTACTGTTACTATTACTTTTATTACTGTTTTTTTGTAACAATATTTGCTCAATTATGTATCTAAAAGTTTATGCAAATAAATATATACTCTACTCTACAATTGGGCGTAACAGCATATGACCCATTAGGAGTATTAGAACCCAAGTTTTTTTGAGAGAAATTGAAAAAAATATCTGAGAGAACTTATTTGTTTTTCTTGCGGTCATCAAAGTCAACAAAGATTACTTTTTTTCCCATCTATTATTAATGATGCCATAAAAAAATTTTTTTGGTAATAAGCTCAGAACAGTACCATAGAAATTTCACAACAGGACTTGTAGTAGGTCCAGTCAGATACTATACAAATTTTACGGTGTACAAGTTTTAGGTGTCAAAAAGCATGGAAATAAAGGAAAATTTGCACCAAAATAGTTTAAGATAAAAAGAGGTTTGAGTTAGGGAGATTGTCAAATTCACCAGTTTATTCTAAACTGTTTTGAGGTCTGTAAAATAAATATTTATTAAAGAAAAAGAAACTTTGATGATACAGGACTTCACTCAACACTATACAAGACGCTACACTACCAAAAGTTTATTTAAGAGTTCTGTAGGATGGTGTACAAATTTGGTTCAGCTCATTATTCACACTTTAACCTAATATTGTTTTCCTTTTCTTTCTTCTCTGGACCCTTTTTTCAACCATCATTTTTAAAATTTTTCAACCGTTTTGAAATAATAATCCATTCAGGAGATGCTTGCCTAGAATAGTAAAAAAATCATAGTGAAATATTTCTTACAGTTTAACACAATTCTATGTTACACTTCTGCAAAAGGTCCACTCAAGCACAAAAAAAGATCCCAATAGAAAATGTTGCCAAAATGGCAGTTACACATTTATCCAAAACAAACCTGACAAAAAACTTTCGAATATTTCAATTTATCCTCTGTTAAGTCAGTTAATAGAGCACTTATCCACTTTCTTTTCCCTTCTTTGAGCTGATACCTAGTTCATTTAAATCAAGATGATTTTTTAAGGGCAAAATACTTGGCATTCCATCAAAACTAACATTATCAAGCTCTCCCCAGGTGCCACAATTCATATCAGCACAGAAACTAATAATAATGATTCAAACTGAGTAAAAACTGGAAAAAAGTAAAAAAAACACAAAAGTAAATAAAAACATAACCTGACTTTTGAACAAAACATGGTCCCTTTTATTTGAGATTTACTGGCTTCAATTGATTTTTTTTAAGAAAAACGCATTTTTCCCATCTGTAAATAGGTTCAATACTTAAAACAGCATCTTTGTTGTAAATTAAATCGTTTCACTTTTTTTAAAAATTACGTTTTTGTTAACATTGCGGCTTATGGGAAAACGCTTTGTTTGTCCTATGGCGACCATCTTTGATCGAAAAACAGCTGATCGTGACAGTTCGTTAGACAAGCTAATGAACTCAAAATGGCTACCAGATTATTCAAGGTAAAAATATTTTTGCGCAAGTGTACAGGACAACGCATGAGAATGTTCACTAACTAATAAAAATACAGAATATTTCTGATCTATCAAAAGAAAACGAAAATATTTTTAAATGGGGGCCTCAGAGGAAAACGTTAGATTGTTTACCGAATTTTGACTGGGTGGTCACGCGACGTAAAGTTACGCCAATGAACAGCGGCGTAGCGTGGGGGGGGCGCGGGGGGTTCGTCGCCCCCCCCGCCCCGAGGGTAGTGGCGCCCCATAGGTGGGAGAGGCGCCCTTGTGTCGTATCGGCCGCCCCCTCATACATGATGACCGTTTTTGTTTGTTTTTTCTTTTAGTTGTAAGATTTGGTCAGAGGCGCCGTTGTGACTTATCGGCCGCCCCCTGACATATTATTAACTTGTTTTTTTTTTTTTTTTTTTTTTTTGGAGACGGCGCGGTTCTTTTTTTTTGGTCGCAAGATTTGTGAGAGGCGCCTTTTGGTTTTTTTGCCGTAAGATAGAGGCGCCCTTTTTAGCTGTCGCCCCCCCCCGCCCTTTCGGGCACGCTACGCCGCTGCCAATGAACGGTCAATTAATATGTAGAAAGTATAAAAAGGAATCTGATTTGACTGGACTATACTGCCGTCCATTTAAAAATTTAACTTTCTCAGGTTTAAAATTGTCTTATAGTTTTGAAATAGACAGACAGACACTATTTTATTTTTCTTACTTTTTATATCAAAATTATAAGACTATAGAAAAGTGCCTATAAAATTTTAAACCCGTTTTTTTCCCAAAACGTAAAATTTCTATGCTTTCTTCTTAGGGGGCGGCAGTATACAGGGTGTTATTGAATAAAATGCTAATATTTAGGGAGAAAAAGGTCATTTTTGCGTTCATTTTGAGAAAAATACTTCATAATATAGTATTTTTGAAGAAATTAATTTTTTTTTCTCATAGGGGTCCAGCGAGAGGCAAATATAAATAAGTTTAGTTTTTTTTATACATAAAAACTGTATGTCAAAAAAAAAGACATTTGCTTAGCAAAGAATTAGAATTTCAAACATATTGTTAAAAAGAAATTGCGTCCTATTATTTTCTTCAGAATACCGCACGAACGCCACTGGTAGAATTAAAAAAGCATGGGATTTTATCAGAAAAACTTCTTGATGTATAGAAATTGGGTATCGCATTTCACAAAAATATCTGGATCAGTATCACAACACAGATACCTATTAATATATAACATCAATACATTTTTTTTAAGTTCGATTTTATTAAGAAATTACACTAAAGAGTAAAAAATAATTTCACAGATTTCTGTTTACAACAGTCTATAGTTGATGTTGTATTAAAGTGACACCGCGTCATCAAAACCTTGATGCGCGGGAAGGGAGTAGAGGGGTACATACAGTGGCACACACTTCCTTTAATTTTTTTATTGATATTGATTCCCAAAATGAGGCACTGCACTAATTAGTCATTAACTTACTATTTTACTTGCTTTTTATTGATGTCTTCTTCGAAACGATTTGATTAGAAAGGAACATATATACTATTATCTGGTTGTTACGAACCTATTATTGATTTAGCAGGGCTTTGACGTTTTCTATTCGTTGTTGTTTTGACTTTATGTCAAACAAATTATGACGGAGCTTTTCACAAAACAAATTACCGTCTTTGTAACTAAATCAATATTTGCGCACATTTTAATATAATTTTGGATCCTCTTTTATGTTTCGGATCTTTATTTATCCGGTAAGTACCTATTTGATCTGTCCTTTAAAAGGTCGTAGTGTGTTATCCTTCGAACATTAAGCCCCGAGCGGCACACTGCATGTACAAAGTGAAACACTAATTTTTTAAGGCTTCTTTGCCGCAGAATTTGGTTTACCATAGCTATGACGCGGTGCCACTTAAATAGAACATCAACTATAGCTTTAATAATAGCATTAATAACTCAACGTATATTTTTAAGTTCGATATAAAATCGTGGTGCGATTATTAAAGATACCCATTAATTGGGGATGTATAGTCCTTGCCATAGGCAGTTACACTTTTGTGACATTTCCAATCTCTTTATTTATCATATGAATACTGACAGCAACAAACAAAAATTTGAAAAATGGGATGTCTTTGAGATGTTTTTATCTATGCGTTTTTTATTGTCAGCATCTTTTTATCCAGAGACAATGACAGTTTTTCCTTTAATTTTATACCAACATGACATGTTTACTTTTATAGTTATTTAAACAACAAGGTTTGAAAACGACTCTTTGCACACGATTGAGACAGTTTGGTAGACCGAGCCGAAGGCGAGGTCTACAAGTCGTGGGAGTGTGCAAAGAGGTTTTCAAACGAGTTTTTTACAATATTTTTTATACGACTGCTAATAAAGAAAGAAAAATCAAATTTTAATTTAACTTGTTTTTATTTCCGACATTTTTACAACAAAACTTTAAAAATTCAACAATTTTTTGACGTATCTAATCAACAAAACATACGAGCAGTGACGGTTGCTACGGAACTAAGCCAACTTATATTGATGGGTGACAACAACAAAAATCACAATGACGGGAGACCCGTATGCAGAAATGACATAGGCGTGCGCAAAAATGACATAAGCGTGTGCAAAACGTTTTGCACACAGCGTGCGCAAAATGCCATTTTCAGATCGTGTTCTCCGTGCGCAAAACCCCCTTTTACAAGACAGTCGTATAAAAAATATATTTCGGGTTAGAAAATATGTTAATTTTATGTCAATGTCACAAAAGTGTAACTGCGTAGGGCAAGGACTTTATACTCGCCACGATTTTATATCGAACTTAAAAATATATAATGTGCCTTTAAAGCTATTGTTAAATCTAGACTCTTGTAAACAGAAATCTGCCAAATTATTTTTACTTTTTAGTGTAATTTTTCAATACGATCGTTTAATTTAAAAAATATTTTGATATTTTGAGTCCTAATAAAAAAATAAAATAAAATGCAGGATTTCGCATACTTTCCATTTGTAGTATTTCCTCATTAATAGAATGTTTCTTTTCTGGCAATTTTGTACAATCCAATTCCACAATCCTAAATCCTTTGAATTTACGCCTTTACATACCTCACATTATATTTTCGCCAGTACAGACACAATTTGGATTACAAAGTTCTCTATTTACCCTTCTCACCTAACCCTTAAATCCAGTTTTTTTCATAAAATAAGTGTATTGTCATCAGATCAAATCATAAATATAAGTTCGTATCTTTTGATTTCAAAGTTATGAATTTACCTCCTTTAAACCCGTCACCCACCCCCTAGCCTCGTTTTTTGTTCATAAAATTGTATGATAAAATCATAAATCTGAAAACCGCATGGTCGTAATGTTTTGATTCCAAAAGTTATGCATTTACCCCCCTTACACCTCTCACCTACTCTCTACCTACGTTTTCTTTCCATAAAATTATATTATCACCATATCAAATCATAAATCTGAAAACCGCATGTTTGTATCTGTTTTTATTACAAAGGTCTGAATTAACACCCCTCACCCTCCTCCTTCACACCCATCACCTACCCCCTACCATGGATTTTTGTTTATAAAATTGTATTGTCACCAAATCAAATAATAAATCTGAAACCGCGTATTCGTATATGTTTAATATCTATCTAATCTAAAAACCGCATGTTCGTATCTGTTTTGGTTCCAAAGTTACAAATTTCTCCCCGTTACACCCCTTACCTCCTCCCTTTACACCGCTCACCCACCACCTTTACAACCCTCAACCACCCTCGTCCCCCAATTTTTTTTAATAATATTGTATTGTCATCGGACCTACATTACTGCGGCAAATTTCATTAAAAGCGGTTTACGGGAAGTGTGTCACTATGAATCACAAGGTTTGATAGACAGGCGACACACAGACAGCCAGGCTCTGTAAAGTTAAAAAAATCGTTTAATAAAAAAAATAATAAAAAAAACACCCAACTGCTAAGTCTACTGCTTCAACATTTAGTTTTGATACCCAAAGGCCACTTAGGAATTTTTTTTGTATTTTCATGAATTAGGTTATTGGGTAATTTTATACCCAACTGTGACTAGTAGGTACAAGTAGATTTATCAGTTTGGTGTTTTTTTATTTCCAACTTTTAGGTTTAATTCTTATTCAGCTTTATAGAAAGCACTATGCATTTACCATTCATTTAGATCCTGCGAGCTCCTGCTTAGTTTGATGAATTTGATGATAAAATCCAGAAAATTCATAAAATGAAAAACACTATACATGTGTTTATCGTTGTATGAATTTTACTTTCACTAGAACTTTATGAGTTACTATTCCATAGAGCCATAAGAAAAACCAAAGAAGAATTAATTAATGATGATCTATTGGATCACGGAAGTATGTGCTTAATTCAATGTGTGACATATACGTAATTCATTTAACTAATAGCGATTTCGGCTCGAAAACTGCCCTCGAGTGCTCGAAAATTGCTCTGAAACGGATGCACGCGTTCGACTTAAAAACGAGCAGTGCTCTACAAAAGATTTGCGTGCTCGACTATTGCCCGCAAATCTCCGAGCGGGTGCTCTGAATTGCTCCATCTCGTTTGGCGGAGCAACGTATTAGATCAAAACAAAAACATAACCCCATTTTTTAGATCTGATAAATTTGTTTCTAGTTTTGGTGTATTTGTGTTTTTATAAGTGTTTTCCGTGTTTTACATCTAGAAAATTTACATTTATATACTTCATTGCACCCAAAAATTTTAAATCAAAAAATTGTAAAACAACATTATTTTTTATTTGTTGGCGTTATAAAACCCAGGAAATTTCGAGCAAGTGTTTGAAAAATCGTGTTCGCCCTTGCTCTGAAGGTGAGCAATCCCGCTCGATCTCAGATCACTCCCGGAGTGCTCGGAAAGAGATTCGTGACGTTACCGCTCTACCCGCGAGTGACTTCAGAGCAGTGACGCCGAAATCGATATAAATCAACGTATCTAAATATAACCTAAATCATGCATTTGTGCCAAACATTGAACTATGCCCACAGAGTAGATAGGCGCGTTTCTACAAACATTGAGTGAAGGTAGAGAAGGGGGGAATTTTTTTTTTTTTAAATCGCTAGATATTTGTAAAAGTTATGGCTACAATTATTACTAATAAGGAGAACGGGTAGGAGAGAGGCAGGGGGGAACTAGTAAAATGGTATTGAAAAAAAATTTTTAAAGCGTGTGCAGCAAGAATTTTTGAAATCGCCCTATATTTGATAAAATTATGCGAATATGGTTTTGAAGAGGGTAAGGGGGAATGACAGGAGGAGACATGGGTGAAAGCAGGATGGACTACAAAGTAATTACAGCAAATTAGAGGCCATTTGCAATGAGTGATCAAAGGAATTTCATTAAAATCGTCTGAAATTTAGGTAATTTGTATGCTTATATCATGTGACAAAATGGCGTCTGACGACCGCCATGTCGATTTCTGAAAAAATATAGCCTATAGCACCTTCGGGATCAGTAGCAATGCAACAACACTTTTTTGTCAAAATCGCTTTAGCCGTTTAGCCTCTAGCGCAGTGGTTCTCAAACTAAGAGGCGCGCCCCCCCTGGGGGGCGCAGACCAATATTAAGGGGGACCGGGAAACGTGATGTAAATGAAATTTTAAAATGACAAAAAGTTATATTTGACAAATGCAAATAAAAATAAGAAAATATTATAAATCCGGCAACAACGCCTTCTACGCCAAAGCGTTGTCAGTGCTTAACATGTGATCAGCCATATACAGTCCTGTCTCCCGTTTAAATTTTAAAAAATCATTATAGTTATAGTTTTACCAAGGAGGATTACAATTACTACCTTTGCTTTTACGTTGATACGTTAATGTTTTCACTAGTTGCATATTTTTTTATGTTTCGTTTAATAATTAGTATAACAGGTAAGTAGATAACTACCCTAAAATGTTTTTCTTAGATATTGATTTGCCGGAAATATTCTTAATGGTCTCTAATTGAGCTTTTTATACACCGATGTCAAGGATTTCGGAATATTTAGAGTGGTAAAATTTTTAAACTATTTATCCAATTATAATAAAATTTATTGTGTAAAGGTAGTTTGGGTACTCGCTGATTTCTTTTCAATAGGACGAAAAATATCAATTTAGCAGCCTTGAAAATTGGAGTAATTAATAAGAAAATATGCATTTTTTTATAAATTTTGGTTATTACAAATATTTAATTTTACTTGTGTTTATTTACAAAAATAAATGGATCCATGTCAGCACAGTCCAGTCTTGAAAACAGTTTTTTTATAAATATCTCAGAAAACGAAAGCTCTTTCGAAGTTCTTGGTTATAACACGAATTGTTAAGAAAAATGGGTTTTACAATATTCCGACAACCGCATAAAAAATACCATTTTTTCATTTTTTTAACTGTCAAAAAACTTTAATTAGCATTAATGGATCTTAACCAAACTTCTTTCAGACAGAAAGAAGTGTCAAACATCATTTTTCCTAAAAGTCGCATGAAAATAAGTCCAGCGGTTCCAAAGCTACCGTGGGTCGGATAGACACACAGACTTCACGTCACGCAGCAGCACCCTTCGCACTTGATTAGAACTAGATTAAGTAAATCAAAATGTTAATTTTTTTAAATAAATGTTTTTTATAGTAAAAATACAGTTTTTTTTCTTTTATCAGAAAGAGAGGGACTTGATCAAGTCAAGATTTCTGAAAAACCCAAAATGGCTTTTGGATCCTTTTATGGGATCGCGGGTGACACAAGATAGACCGGTTCGAAAATAGGAAAAATAATTTCCGCGGTGAACCTTCAAGCTAATAAAATATGGGCCTACCTTATATGCTGCAGTCGTAAATCGAAAGAGGTCGAACGCAGAGCATTTCCCTCGCTCTTGATGTTCTCTCCATAGTTTCAGAGTGGGAGAAACACACGCGACTATGTGCAAAAACTGCGGCCAATAAAGACACCCAAAGGTACTACATAGAAGTATATTATAATTTCCCAGGGTTACCGGAGAAGACTACATCGATATGAAAGGCGGAGAGAATGGACCTCGGTACGGTGATCATAGCGTAGGTGGCAACCCTTTCTTTTAGGGATAGTATAAAAGACTACAGCTGTTGCCTTACAGTATGGCGTTGGCTCGTCAAAGGCTAGATGAGAAAAACCTTGATTAAAAATCCTGGCCCTCCAAGTTGGGGGTTGAGGCATTAGACTGGTTCTCTAATACTTGTAAAACAAAGCAATTACCAAAAAGCCTAAACAAAGCCTCGTAGCAATGGATGGAAACTCTCGAAGACGAAAAAAGCAAAGATATTATTGCACTCACAGAGACAAAAAAGAAAGGAACAGGTACGAATAGTGTCGGTAATTTTGGCCACCTATCCACTGGAGTCCCAAAATAAAGCAGAGCAGCCAGAGGGGTATCATTGTTAATAAAGAAAAATCTAAAGAATAAAATTACAGACTACGATTGCATTAGTGAAAACATACTTCGAGTCAACATGAAGATGCTTGGACATAATATAAGCATTATAGCAGTCTACGCACCATCAGATGACGAAAGAGTAGCTACAAAACAAATGTTCTTTGACCAACTGGATGAGACTATCACCAAAATCGGTTTTACCAGAGAAATAATTATGCTTGGCGATTTTAATAGCCGAACTGGTAGACAAACCCAGAGCAAAGTGATAGGACCATTTGGAGAGGAAGTAACAAATGATAATGGCTTAAGACTGATGCAATTGTGTGAAACCCACAACCTAAAAATAAATAATGGTTTTTTTAAACATAAGGATATTCATCGGTATACCTGGATTCAGCCAACAAGAAATCTTAAATCAATCATTGATTATGCTATAGGTGGACAACACTCGCAATTAAAGTGGTATGATGTGCGAGCACTTCGTGGTGTTACCTGTGGATCTGACCACCATCTGGTAAAAACAAAAATATTATTCCCTTTAAGAAAAACAAATAAGGACGAAAGTATTAGAGAAAATGAAAACCCAGAGTGTATCGAAGACAATCAAAAATACAACAACAGTCAATCCAAAGATCAATGAGTCAAAAAAATCTGACAGAAGATGAGTCAAAAAAATCTGACAGAAGATTATTGTCAGGATCGAAGGAGGTGGAGAATAGGCGTCGGACAACGTACAAAAACGCTCTAAACCGACATAGTAGCATATTATAATAAAGCGAAAAAATTTAATATTAATTAATTTTAATTATAACTAATTACCGAATCGGCAAAAAACATAAAAGATAAAATTTTATCATTTATCCCGATAAGGAATAATTTTATTAAATTTATCCAAAATCCAAAATACCGGCCGTCAAATACGGCAAAGCGGTATTTCAAAAATAAAAAGTAAAATAAAACAAATATTATTAACGCGTAACTTAAGAATTAAACAAATTTGATGGCAAAGGACATACTTTAACCACCGGAAGCTTAAACATACCAGTCTTGGTTTTGACATTAACCACACGGGTTACACCACCACGCCACTGGAGAGGAGAAACGTTATCTTCCTTCAATAAAACGAGAGGGGTTTAATAAGAGAGGTATCTCTATCCCATTTACCTCTTTGCTGCAGAGAATGAAGATATTCTTTATGCCATCGATTCCAAAAGGTTTGATGTAATTGGGTTAATAACTGCCACCTATAAAGTCTATTAATTTGAATAGAACTAATATCATGGTCAGGGACAGTAGAAAGTGGGGCTAAAGTGAGAAAGTGCCCAGGAGTCAAACAAGATAAATCGTTTGGATCACTACTCACAGAGCATAATGGTCGGGAGTTGAGAACTGCCTCAACCTGGGTGAGGACAGTATACATCTCCTCATAGGTAAGGAGCTGTTCCCCTATTATTTTTACTAAATGCGATTTCACGCTTTTAATGCCTGCCTCATGAAGCCCTCCAAAATGAGGGGCGGAAGGGGGCAAAAATTGCCACTCAATTTTTTCATCAGCGGCGGCATTTGTCATGCAATCAGCTAAATATTTAGCCGAAGCAACGTAGTTAGTGGCATTATCACTATGTATTCGAGAGCACCTTCCTCTTCGGCTTATAAAACGACGCAATAAAGCAAGAAATGCGGAGGCGGATAAATCCGAAACTAACTCTAAATGTACACAGTGCTACAGCAAACAAATAGAGATAAATATGCCTTCTGAGTACGACACCTTCTATAGCAAGACATACTAATTTGGAAAGGTCCACAAAAATCTACAGAAACACATAGGAAAGCAGTAATGCGATAGCTAGGTAAATCACCCATTTTTGGTTCTATAGGTTTAGGATTCACCCTAAAACAGCGAAAACAACTCTGGACTATGCGACGAATGGCTCGTTTTGGACTCAATATCCAAAATTGTTGTACTATAAAATACTGCAAAGCTTGCTGTCCACAATGTAAAAATCTCTTATGAAAATCTTCAATTATAAGATCAGTGAGTCTATGTTGGCAAAGTAACAATGCAAGGTGTTTTTGTTCAAACTCTAATTGAGAATAAACTAACCGACCGCCCACCCTGAGAATCCCATCACTATCAATAAAAGGATTTAATTTTCTCAAAGGCTTGGAGCAAAGCCGTTTAGCTCGAATATTAGCAATGTCTTGATGAAATACTTCATACTGCACCTTTTTTACAACACAGAGCAAAGTTTGAGATGATACTGCAGGTCCGTAAAAGGCTCCTTTTAAAAGCAGAGTCGACTTTAAATTTAAAATTAAATTAATTTAAAAAAGTCGCCAGTTTCAAGTTTCAAGTTTATTTATTTCACATACTTTATATTACAGATAGTATAATACTTATTTGATTAATAATAAATTTTAAATATATAAGCGCCTAGATGACTTAACACCTGTATGCCCTACCCCCCCCCCAGTACGTTAAAAGACGTAAGATTTTCTGCAAGCAAGAAAATCTTTCTAGAATCCAGATAATTGGATCATAACCCGTAGATACCATGAAAACTAGAGATCTTTCTTCAGGCAAAGGCTCATTTAGCAAAAAAGACTCAATTTTTGGACACTGTTCCATGGGCAGAGATAGCCAAGGTGGCCCCGCCCACCAGAATGCACAATCGACTAATTGAGAAGGAATTATGGGTCGACTGGCTAGATCAGCAGGGTTATATACCAGCAATCAGGTGCTACATTATCTTGGATCTGACTGACCCGATTTGAAACAAAAGTATGCCATCGATGAGGAGGCGACTTTATCCAACCAAGGGCAATTGTCGAATCCGACCAGGCATAACTTTTATAAATATTTGGAATGCTATATGTGTCCAAAACAAACTTAAACAATTTAGATGCCATTAGAGCAGCACCTAACTCTAGTCTAGGAAGACTCAATTTCTTTAGGGGAGCGACTTTACTTTTTGCATAGAGCAAATAAGTATATATAGAACCATTTGCAGAAACTAGGCGAGAGTATACGCAACTTCCATAACCTAATTCTGAGGCGTCCCCAAAAGTGTGAAACTCTAAACAAATATATTCAGAGAAAAAACAATATCGAGGTATTTCTAAGAAAGATAAGCTTGATAAGTCATTTTTATAATCTGTCCACTTTTGAGCTATGTCAACGGGCACTTCAGTGTCCCAATCTAGGCCTCTAGCCCATAAAGACTGCAACTTTCAAGTAGGGGTCACATTTATTATCTAAAGCCAGAGGTTGTTGGAGAATATCTGATGGAATAGACCATTTTCTCAAGAGAAAACCTCCCTCATCCAATAAAAAAATTAGCTCATTTTTAACCTCTATATAGCTTCCTGGAGTGAAGGAAAAGAGCAACAAGCATCATCTATATAAATCTTAGACTCGAGAATATTGGCTGCTCTAGGAAATCTCTCATTTCCTTCTATAGTCAGTTACAAGAGATATCTTAAAGCCAGAAAAGGAGCTGAGTTAACCCCATAAGTTACAGTTTTAAGCCTATAGTTTTGAACAGGCTCTCTAGGAGAGAATCTCCATAGTATATGTTGATAATCTTGATGGTCTTCATGCACAAGAATTTGCCTATACATCATTTTAATATCAGCGGTAAAAACTACCGGAAATCTTCGAAAAGTCAACAATATACTAGATATTTTATTTCGCAGCTTAGGGCCGACTGCCAAGGTATCATTTAATGACTGATTTTGTGACCGACATGACGCGTCGAAAACAGCCCTAAGTTTAGTTGTAGTAATATTTAAATTAGTCACCCCATGGTGAGGGATATAATAATGGCGCTGTATTATTATGTCAGAGCAAGGAACAGAGATGGTTCCATGTGGTTAAGATCCCAATATTCTTGCATGAACTTGGAATAGGCCTCAAATAAAGGCGGATCTTTGAGCAAAGTCGCTCTAAGCTATGATATCTCTTTAATGCTATGGAGCGACAGTCAGAAAAAAGCGGTTCTCCTTTGAGAAAAGGTAGTTTTACAAGAAAACACCCATTTAAAGTGCGGGAATGAGTTTCTCTAAAAGAAATTTCAGCAGGGTCATCTAGCGGTAGCATAGATTTAAGGCGAGGTATCTCCTCAATCTCCCAAAATCGCTGTAAGGTTTTATTCAAATCTGGACTATTCTCGGTAAAAGTTACAAAAGAACTATGTCCTACAGGATTAATTCTACCCATTACAATCCATCCAAATAAAGAATTGATTGCGATTGGTTCAAATGTCTCACCACAAACCTTTTCCCGCAATAAGATTAGTGAGAAAAGATCCACCCCAATTAAGGCGTCAATGGGCCCAGGAAATAATAAATTTTGAGGTCACAAATGTCATATCACCTAGGCCATTAATAGGCACATTTAATTGAGAACGACTTAGACCCAATTTTTTAAACCATCTCTCAGATAAAAAATTGCCTTGACTAGTACTGTCACATAAGACTCTGAGAGTGTGAAAATTACCATGAACGTCCATGAAATTAACTTTTGCGGTTGCCAGAAGCGGAAATGAACCATTAGAATCGGTTAAGTTTATTGAGGCAGTAGCACAGAGCGCGGGATCATTTCTCAATTGACTATTATGAGAATTTAGACCATTATTATTTTGAGCCACAGTGGGCTGCGGTGGCAACAAAGCGGGTTGTTGAGAAGGTGGAGTTTGGTGGCGGGTATTCGGATTATTGCAAACAGAGCAAAATTTATTAGAATTGCATTTTGATAGTTTATGTGAACTTAAACAATTTACACATAGACGATGGCGTTTGACAAGCAAGTATCGTTCATGAGGAGATTTACTGAGAAAAACAGTACAATTATAGACCGAATGCCTGGATTGGCAGATTCCACAATTTGTTGTGAGTTGCCATTATTAGGATTCGGTGTATTAACATAAAAGTTATTGCAAGCAGGGCCTTGATTATAACTTCCTCTATTATTTAAGCGTGAGCTAGTAGAAGATTTAATCGAAGGCTGAACTGAGCCACCACTTTTTGATTTATCATCTTGCGTACATATCAACGTATCTAATACCTTACAACGATTATTTAAAAATACTTTTAATTGCGTGTAATTGGGCATATCAAATTTGGCATGCTCCATTTCAAACCTCTGCGAGGTATCTGAATCGATTTTTAAAAGTAATAAATTGAAAAGCACAAAGTCCCACTCTGCAGTAGGAAAATTCAATAATTTTAAAGCTTCTAAGTTCTCGCAGAATCTATCTACTAAATTACGCAAAGCGTGGTTCTGAGGGCTTGAAATTTTAGGTAAATTCAATATTTCATGAAAATAAGTTGTGGCCAATAACCAACGATTATCGTACCTCTGCACCAAAGTATCGTACGCAATGAGGTAATTATCATCAGTTATCGGAATATTTTTTAACAAGCCAAGGGGCTCCCCAGAAACCAAAGTAAGAAGCAACTGAAACTTTTGTGCGTTTGAAAAATGAGCCGTATGGTGCACAGAACTTTTATATAAATCAAAAAATGTGGGCCAACTTTTTAAATGACCTGAAAAACAGGGTATATCCAATCTAGGCATATTAAAATTAACGTGCGGGGTACTATGGTGCTCTGTTTGTGATGGTGGAACCGACAAGGTGACATCATGCCTTAGGCATAACTCATTATAGGTGCATTTTACAGAAAAAAATTGTTCGTCAACCTCAATACGAATTTCATCTTGTTGATCTAAAGCAGAATCCGTCATCTTTTTATCCGAAATAATATCTAAATGCAACTTATTAAACTCCAAATAGCAAGTTTTTAAAAGAGAATAACGAGCTTTAAATTCATTAATTTTTGACGGATCTGACGAGGCTAACAAAGACAAATCATAGATCTCTTTGATCCTTTTTATAAAGACTTTCCGTTTATTTATTTTCGAGCTGTCCGACATTTTTAAAATGAACCCTGTATATTATTATGAAATAAAATTTAATTAACGTGTGTCCCTTGCCACCAAATCACCAAATACCAACAATGCAAAAAAAAACGCAACAAAAAAATTTGGCCAGAGTATTAAAATTTAAAAAATTAAATTCCAGGCAAGAAAAAACTGTAAGAAAATAATTCCTTATCTAATTTATTTTGCGATCGGCCGTGCACGGTCACTTTATCCTATTGTAGGTATTTAAAATTCCAATGAAACAAACATCTTTTTTGCCGATCGATTTATTTTTAAAATGCAAAGTGCACAAAACAAAAATATATTTTTGAAAATAATTAAATAAAATTTAATTGCTGTTCAAATGCGGGTCGAATGGACCACGAAAAAACCCAAAATGGCTTTTGGATCCTTTTATGGGATCGCGGGTGACACAAAATAGACCGGTTCGAAAATAGGAAAAATAATTTCCGCGGTGAACCTTCAAACATGGCATTTCCCTCGCTCTTGATGTTCTCTCCATAGTTTCAGAGTGGGACGAACGAACACACGCGACTATGCGCAAAAACTGCGGCCAATAAAGGCACCCAAAGGTTCACATACATAGAAGTATATTATAATAAAGCGACAAAATGTAATATTAATTAATTTTAATTATAACTAATTACCGAATCGGCAAAAAACATAAAAGGTAAAATTCTATCATTTATCCCGAGATAAGGAATAATTTTATTAAATTTATCCAAAATCCAACAATTTCAAAAAGGGGGCATTATTAGCATTTTTTTTCTAGGAAGGGTTCCCTAGTATCACCCATTGTTCCAGAGACGTACTTTGTAGGACCCTTTAGGTCTCAACGTATCCGTGCCTAAAAAGAACGTTTTTACAACTCTCAAAATAAAACGTTTAAAAAATGTCCACTCTATAGTATAATTTGATCACGGGGATCTGCCTTATATCATGTTCCTTTCCAAAACAATGGTGGTCTCTAAAAGAATAACCACAACAAGAAGAAAACCCACTAGTGACATATTTTTAATTTCAATAAACACACTAAAGGCACTTTAATTTGCTTAAGTATTCATGAACTATTACATTCTATTTTAGAATCTTATAGCAATTACCCTGCCAACATTAAAATCACTTAACTTCACTTATAACGTTATGTCTAAGCATGTGCTCTCTTAAACGACTTTTTCGTTCAGTTTTGAAACAGCAATGAGCGCAGTGAAACCACTCAATTTGATTGAATTCTTTATGAGTTATCTCATGCTGTTTAAAGACTTTACTGTATTTTGTCTTATAACTACACTTTTCGCATTGAAAATCCCTAAAATCACTTATGCGTTTATGGCAACGCATGTGTCTTGTTAAAATACTTTTGACTTTCGTTTTATATTTGCAAAGCTTGCAAGGAAACCACTTAATCTTAGTTTTGTCTTTATGGATGTTCATATGAGTTTTTAAGCAATCTTTATATTTGGTCTTATGACTACACTTATCACATCGAAGCCACTCTACTTCACTTATGTCTTTATGTATTAGCATGTGTCTAGTTAAATTATTTCTCAGTTTTGTTTTATATGTGCAATGCTGGCATAAAAACCACTTAAAAAACCACTTAATCTCCTTATGTATGATCATATGCTTTCGTAAATAAGGCTTATATTGAGTACTATAAGTACATTGTTCACATTGAAGCCATTCTACTTCACTCATGTCTTTATGTATTCGCATGTCGTGGCTTATTAAATATTTTTTAACTTTCGTTTTATATGTGCAATGCTGGCATGGAAACCACTTAATCTCGTTTTCGTCTTTATGGATGATCATATGCTTTCGTAAATAAGGCTTATATTGAGTCTTATAAGTACATTGTTCACATCGAAGCCACTCTACTTCACTTACGTCTTTATGTTTTAGCACGTGTGTTCTTAAACTATCTTTCCGTTTCGTTTTATATGTGCAATGTTTGCATGGAAACCACTTAATGTCGTTTTTGTCTTTATGTATTAGCACGTGTTTTGTTAAATCACCTTTCCGTTTCGTTTTATATGTGCAATGTTTGCATGGAAACCACTGAATGTCGTTTTCGTCTTTATGTATTAGCATATGGCTTCTTAAAACATCTTTCCTTTTCGTTTTAACATTGCAAAGATTGCAGAGAAACCACTTAATCTCGTTTTCGTCTTTATGGTTGATCATATGCTTTTGTAAATAAGGCTTATATTTGGTCCTATAAGTACATTGTTCACATCGAAGCCACTCTACTTCACTGATGTCTTTATGTTTTAGCACGTGTTTTGATAAATTACTTTTTACTTTCGTTTTATATTTGCAATGCTTGCATGGAAAACACTTAATCTCGTTTTCGTCTTTATGGATGATCATATGCTTTCGTAAATAAGGCTTATATTGAGTCTTATAAGTACATTGTTCACATCGAAGCCACTCTACTTCACTTACGTCTTTATGTTTTAGCACGTGTGTTCTTAAACTATCTTTCCGTTTCGTTTTATATGTGCAATGTTTGCATGGAAACCACTTAATGTCGTTTTTGTCTTTATGTATTAGCACGTGTTTTGTTAAATCACCTTTCCGTTTCGTTTTATATGTGCAATGTTTGCATGGAAACCACTGAATGTCGTTTTCGTCTTTATGTATTAGCATATGGCTTCTCAAAACATTTTTCCTTTTCGTTTTAAAATTGCAAAGATTGCAGAGAAACCACTTAATCTCGTTTTCGTCTTTATGGTTGATCATATGCTTTTGTAAATAAGGCTTATATTTGGTCCTATAAGTACATTGTTCACATCGAAGCCACTCTACTTCACTGATGTCTTTATGTTTTAGCACGTGTTTTGGTAAATTACTTTTTACTTTCGTTTTATATTTGCAATGCTTGCATGGAAAACACTTAATCTCGTTTTCATCTCTATGGATGTCTTCATGTTTTAGCATGCACTGTTGAAACTGATTATCTTTAGTGTCCTTTGATTTATGTTTAAACTTACTTTCAACATTTAAATAATTCAAGGTCAGGTTGCTGGAATCCAAAGGATCACCAATAAGGCATTGAGAAATATTTGAACTAGCTGAATCTTCATGAAGACTGAAAGATAAAAAAATCCTTTTAGTAATTTCCCCAACTTAAAATTAAAATAACTAAATAGAGAGAAACTATACAAAGGGTCAAAATCTAAAATTAAAATTGGAAATCGACTTTCAAAAGAATTCCTGGTAAAGAAAGGCTTAAGACAGGGATGTTGTATCTCTCCAACACTTTTTAAAATATATATCGCAGTAGCTCTAAAAAACTGGAAACGCAAAGTACACGGCATGGGAATACAACTTAACGACCGATTTACCATATACACACTTTGCTGACGACCAAGTAATTGTAGCTAATGATAAAGAAGACATGGAGTATATGATGAGAAAGTTAACGGAAGAATACCAAAAGTGGGGGTTAACAGTGAACGTGGACAAGACACAGTACTTATGTATTGGAAACGAATCAAGTGAATTAGAACTAGAAAATGGACAAACAATATCTCCATGTATGTATGTATACTTGGGTGTGATACTATACTATATACTTTGATAAGACAGGAACAGACTATAAAGAACTGGAAAAAAGAATAGTAAAAGCAAAAAAGGTTATTGGTTGTCTTAACAGTATTTTATGGAGCAGAGAGATAAATAAGAATGTAAAATTTAACATATATGAAACAATGGTGAAAAGCACGCTGTTGTATGGAATAGAGACTTGTCGCGTAACAGAAAAATACAAAGCAAAAATGGAAAGTGTCGAAATGGATGCAATAAGAAGATCAATGAGAATATCTAGAACAGATCATATAAGAAATGAGATCATAAAAGAAAGAATGGGAATCGAGGGAAGCATAACGGATGACATCACTAAAAGGCAACTGATATGGTACGGCCATGTACAACGGATGAGCAACGAAAGATTACCAAAGCAGGTCCTAGAATGGCAACCAATGAGCACAGAACAAGAGGGTGTCCTAAACTGGAATGGCAACAGTCAATCCAAAAATCAATGAGTCAAAAAAACCTGACGGAAGATGACTGTCAGGATCGAAGGAGATGGAGAATAGGCGTCGGACAACGTAGAAAAACGTTCTAAATCGACATAGTAGTAGTAAATAGAGAGAGATGTTTTACTGCAGACAGGAGTAACTGACTATTTGATCGTCAATGTTATGGTAATGGGCAGTATCAAACTTAGTACCTAGTAGCTGCTGTTTGCCAAAACAGATAAACAATAAATATGAATGTAAAAAATACTATTCTAGAAAAAAAAAACTTTAGTTGGAAATTTTTTCTGTACATATTTTGCTGTTTAATGTACTTTTTATTTGGTTTATTTGTCCATTAACATTTACTGCTTAAAATATCAGCTTAGGTAGTTCTTTGTTTTGTTGTTTTAAGTTTTACAACTGCGTAAGAAATAAGAAAATAGAATGACAAATTTTCTTTCTCTTAAAGATAAATGTGTTTAATCAAGTCATTTAACGCGTATTATTTTAAAATTTAAAAAAATATAGAGAGACCCTATGCTGCTGTCCAACGCGAAATGGCCGTAACTGCGAAAAACTTGAGAATTGAGTCATTGGCATATTTGGACATCTAATTGATCAAACAATTTTCTCAAAAGTTAAGAACCATAAAAACTTTGAACGCGATCTTCTGTTTTACCTATAACATAGATACGACCATTTCGCGGAGGATCGCAATATGTGCAACTAAAAACCCTAAAATGGCAATAACTAAAAATTACTATATTTAAACCTTGCTTTTTAATAGATACAACTAAAGATCGTAGGTTTAGGTTTTTATCGACTCAATAATTTTTTCTAAAATACTTTAATAATATCTGATAAGCAATTGAATGGCTCATAAAATATAGGCTAGAATTATTTTTGAAACACTCTGTATACCTATAGCTAACAGCATATTAAATTAAAATTAACTTACTCAGATGAGCTGTCATCCAATATAAGTTCTTCTTGCTTGATATCCTCTTCAGTCTTTAGTTCGAAGTCACATAGTTCCAACTTTATGCTGCTGGATGAAGAAGGCAAGGAATCTGGATTTGCTGGTCTGAAAAATTTTTGCATTTGATCCTCTTGTAACAGAAGATAATTTTGAATAAAAGTGGCTTTTACTATTTATAAGTTTTCATATAGATATAAGAGCAAATAAAAATTATTGCATCCCAGTGACTGGTTTTCAGGCATCAATGCATTTAATATTCGGGTTTTTCAGTTTTTAAACACTGTAATTTTAACTTTTAACCGATTTTGGTGTTAACGCATCTTAGTCTTACGCTAGTATCTTTCTTTTTAAACCACTATGAGCTTACAGCTTTCACAGCGTAAAGATGTAAGTCGTGGGGGGGAGGTTGTTTCTAGTCCAGACTAAAAATGCGCTGTAAGTTTTAAAGCATTTTTACGACTATTTTTTACTATTAACACCTTTTTAGAAAAAGTGATTTTACAACTAAGGAGAATATTTAATTTTTACGAACATTCAAACATTCAAATAAAAAAGACACTTACTTAGATGAGCTGCCATCCAACGTAGGCTTGATCTCATCCTCAGCTTTTATTTTGAAGTCTGTTAGTTCCAGATTCATGCTGACTGCAGACAATATGAGGTGTGGTTCAGGCAAACTATGAAATAACAGTAACTCATCTAAAATTTTCAGTGTGCAGAAAAACCTATATGACATTTTCTAATGGTTTATCTGAAGTTTCATATCTGTTATTTTACATTTAGATGACAAAATGTTTGTTTCTTGAATATTAAAATATGGACTTTATAAAAGATTCTTTATGACCCATTTCCCCATCGTTAAGCACAAATTTAGTATTAATTTTATATGTCTGTCCGAGGGGTGATCAGCTGAACCAAATTTGTACACCGTCCTACAGGGCGTTAATAAATTTTTGGTTCTGTAGTGTCCTATATAGTCCTGTACATGTGCTGTATAGTCCTGTACATGTGCTGTATAGTCCTGCCTGTGGGGTCCTGTATAGAAAAAAAGGTCATCACTTCTTAACTCTCGTTTTTCTTAGAGAGCCGATTTGCCTTTGCCGACCTTAGTACTTAATCATGCTTAGGGCACCCCTTAGGCGCCAGTACCCTCGGGGTCCTGTGGAAGTCCTGTAGAAAAATTTGTACACCTACTGTGGGCAGTTGATCACCCCTCGGGTCTCTTTATTTTGATAAGAAGTAAAAAGAAACTCATATAAAATTAACACAAAATTTCTTCGATGGCTAAATGAGGCATTAAATAGCATTTAAAATTTAAACATTGGTGGATTATCCAGTATTTCAAATTTTTTTAAAAATTTGAAATCAGTTGTTTTTAATGAAGGTGACCATATATCCAGATAAAGCTGGACAAGTTTGGCTTTTTGGGCAAAGTGAAAATGTCTACTACTTTTTGTCGAACCAAGAGAGAGACCTTTTGTTTTTGGTTATAAAGTTGTTCAATGTGGTTTTTTTAATTGTTTTTTTTTTTTGGTCAACAAATGTCTTTAGGACAGTTTATCAAAATGACTTATCACCCTATTTACCTAAAATGACTTTACATTTATTAATGACCCCTACTTGCTAGTGATAGGCAAAACTGCTATTTTTTCATAAAAGCAGCTTCCTGAACGTTTCACACACCATGTAAATTTGTCTTGAAAAAAAGGGTTCTTTCTACCTAAAACACCACTTTTACATAATATCATACACTTAGAAAAGCTGCTTTTTCCAATATTCAGTAGCAGGAAGCTCCTTACTTAGTTAGCAGCTAACCAAAGGTAATTTAAAAAATAGCAAACCATCACTACTTACTACATGCCTTCACTGGGAATGGGTCTTTCTTATCTAACTTAACCTGTGAGTCCCTTGACTATCTAATAAGGACATATGGGTGAATATCTCTAAATTGAGTAATTTTTTAACCAAATTCGGCACAGAATAAAGATTTTTTTTTCTGCAAAAAAGTTTCTACGAGACTTAAACATCACATTGAACACTTCCCTGCATTTAACCAAGTATTTTTCAAAAAAATTATATTTATGCAGAAGTACTTGACACGGAAATTACATAGTATACATGGGAATGACAAAAGTGTTTTATAATTTTGTTTATTTAAAATAAATTGAAACCTTAACGAAATGGTAACTTATTATTGCTTAAATATAAGAAACTTAGAACAAAAATGTATAACTAATATTATTCATAGTGTAAGTAAACCTAAAAACAACGCAAACAAAACCTTTTTTAACTTTACTTAAGCACATAAAAATATGTCAATTGAAATAGGGAATTTGTAGAAAAGTCTGCAACCTTTAAAAACAGCTTTGGTTCTGAAAGCATTTGTAAAATTTGGTATTTTTTAATGTAGCTTAGATCATTTTCTTCAAGCTTAAATAGATCTTTTCTTTGGGAATCACATAACTTTAAGAATGCAACTTTTATATTGTTGTCTTTAAAGTCTGCCTGGCAAACTGCAATGTACTTATAATTACTGTTATGTTTTTTGTCGCTTTTTAACGATACCAAGATATATTGTCCTGTGTTTACTGATTTTTTTTCAGCTTTTTTTTATGAGTAAAGTGGTAGCTCATTATCATCACTGTCATATATCTCATCAACATTTAATTTTATTTTATTTTCTACAGCATTAGTTATGTCTGTAAAAGTTATTTGAACTAAATCATCATCACCATCTTCTGATAATGAAGCAGTTAAGTGGTTATATTGAATCCCTTCTTCCCTTGGAACCTACTCGAATTGTTTATAATAACGAGCCAAGCGCATTGGATTATGTCATTTCAAATGAATCGTTTATTAATGCCACAAATACATTTGATCAATTAGCGGACCACAGAGCACAGAAAATCACAGTTAATCTTAACTCGGAACTTATGACACCAAAAGTCGAAACTTCTATCTTTGAAAAAAGGTCTTTTTCAAGGGAAAATTTAAGAAATTTTAAACTCTTTCTTGATCTAAACTACTATGATCAATCCTGTTTTTCCACTGATCCAAATATATCTTTTAACAGTTTCTGGTCACATATTCAATACTATCTAAATCTAAGCTGTCCTGTCATTAGGAAAAGTATTTCACATTCCTCTTCAAAAGCTTGGGTAACAGCTGATATAGTGAGTGACAGCCAGGAGCTTAAGAATCTTTTTTGGCTTATGAAAAATGCTAGGTCAGCTGTTATTCAAGAACAATACAAAACGGCAAAAAAGTTGTTCTCTGAGAAAGTTAAAGCCTCAAAAAAAGAATTTTATCAAAATAAAATCACCAACTCAGAAAATTGTAATAAAGCAATCTGGCAGGCAGTTAATGCTAATTTGGGAAGAATAAAACAAAAAAAAGGTCCGATGACAATTCATCTTGACACTGATGAGATTACAGATCCTCAAGAGATAGCAGAATGTTTTTGTTTCTATTTCTCAGTGTTGAGGAACTGCTTGCTACTCAGGGGTTCACAGAGGAACATAATGGAACATCTCCGGAAAGAATCATAAGTTCTATATTTTTTAAACCAGTGGAAGAAATTGAATTAACCTCTGCACTTAAACAATTAAAAAACAAGAAACCATGCTGTAATATAAATGATATACCTTTGTTTGCTCTAAATCATGTCTGGGATTCTGTTTGTGTTCCTCTCTGTCACATACTTAATGTATCATTTCAAACCAGAATTTTTCCAGACAAACTAAAACTTGGATTTGTGGTGCCACTGCTTAAAAAGGGTAATTCTGAACTTATGGAAAATTATAGATCTATTACAGGTTTATTTTCTATTTCAAAATTGTTTGAGAAAGTAGCTGTAAACCGTCTCCATTCATTTATAAACCGTAACAATATTTTGTCAAACTCTCAACATGGTTTCAGGAAAAACTTTTCCACTACAACAGCCGCATTTGATTTATTGCAATTTATTTATAATGCCCTGGATGCAAACAATTTTACTATAGCGATATTCCTAGATCTTACACGTGCTTTTGATTGTGTTTCTATAAATTTACTTATAAAAAAATTTAAAGACATGGGAATTCGTGGTAAACCAAACGAATGGTTCAAAGGCATTTTATCAAACCGCAAAATTGTTGTCAAGGTTGGCGATAAGCTATCTAAAGAATCAAGTCTGAAGTTCGGTGTCCCTCAAGGTAGTGTACTTGCCCCATTAGCCTTCATTTTGTTTATAAATGATATGATCACTTACATTTCAAAGCACTGCAAAAATATCAAAATCATTTTTTATGCTGATGACTGTACTATAACTATTTCAGCAGGAACAGTAGAAAACCTTCTAGAATCAGCCAAATTAATCTTAAATTTATTCAATGAATGGTGTCAAAAAAATAGATTGCTGGTAAATCCCAGTAAAACACATTACTTAACCTTTTACAAAAGAAAGCAACTACCTAAACTCAAGCTATTTCTAAATGGTGGAGAAATAGAAAAATTAGAAACCTGCATTTTTTTGGGACTTAGACTTGATGAAAAACTAACATGGGAAAAACATTGCGACTTTGTAGCTGGGAAGCTGAACTCCACTTTTTTTGCAATTATCAATCTAAAAAATATTCTTCATCAGAAACAACTAATAAATATCTATTATTCACTAGCTTACTGTCATATAAAATATCAAGTACTTTTCTGGGGACAAAGTAAAGACTTTGAAAGAATATTAATTTTACAAAAGAGAATTTTGAGGACCATTTTTCGAATAAATCCCTTAGAATCATGTAGACCAGTGTTTAAAGAAAACAATATTTTGACAGCACCTGACATTTTAATTTATGAAGCTGCAAACTTTGTAAGAAGAAATATATGCAAATTTCCTTCCGTCAGTAGCTCTCATAACCACTACACAAGATCCAGTTCAAATATAAAAATTCCCTCATATAATCTAGCACTCTTCACTAAAAGTCCCTACTGCTTTTGTTCCACTGTTTACAATTCTCTGCCAAAGGCTGTTAAAGAAACTGATGGTTTTAAGAAATTTAAGACAGAACTAAGGAAATATTTAGTGTCAAAAAGCCACTATTCTGTAAAAGAATTTTTAAACTCAAGTGGTGGTTAGCTCCAGGTATGTTGATGTAGATTACTGTACCTATGATTTTAGTTAATTCCTTTAGGTTTTAGAATAAATTTATATTATCAACAAATAATATTGATATTTTTGCTTTGCAATTTTAGTTTTAGGGCACTCAGTGCGATTTTCATACTTTGTAGCACTTTATATTCAAACTTTTCTTATGTGACAATGTCAATATTTACTATGTAAATCAAATGGCAATAAAGAAAACTTGAAACTTGAAACACCTAGTTCATAATGATGACAAAAAGTGTCGCAGGTAAAACAAGAAAGACTTCTTAACCACAGCTTGTTCCTTCCATTAGTGATAACTTGATGCACTTTCATAGTGTCTTTGAAGGTTAGAGCACAATCATTCTCAATTATTTTGGAAAAATTGTCTATTTTATCAAATGGTATAGTATGAAAGAATTCCAGGGCAACCAACAACAAATGTCTCTACCATGATGATTGATGATGATTCATATGTCAGTGGACTTTTCAGCCCTTCCACTGCGACCACCACCCATTGTAGCTCTACCATGGGCCATACATTTATTTGCAGTTCTCTTGCAGACTTAGTTTTTTTTTGCTTTAATATATAGAAAATTTATCAACAATTTTTGTGGATAAAAAAAATGTGTTCTAACAACCAATTATACCGCGTGCTTACTATAAAATGGGGGTATGGGTAAGCATAATATTAAATTTGGCCAAAATGTAATTTTTTGGTTCTTCAAAATTAAATTATTATTTATTAAAATTTTCCATAATTTGAAATAGTGTTAAGAGTAAAGTTCGGTTCGGTTCGGTTTGGCAAAAAAATACTTATCAATGCTATTGTGTAATTCCCGTGACTCTAATGTAATTTCCGTGTTATAAAAAAAAAGACAAAAAAAATTTTAAGACCCGCTAAAACAAGATACATGTTTTAATTATTTTTTAACAACAGGAGGCACCAATTTTCAACATTTCAATACCTTCTTAAAAAAAACAAAATAATTATTAAAATAGTTTTTACTTACCACAGGAATTACAGCGAGTAGGTTACAGCAGGCAAAAAAAATAATATTTTTCTCTGCAGCAAAATCAAAGTGTGCACTGCTCAAATAAAATTTTGTTACTAAAACCCAACCGGCCAGCAAACATGATGATGCAACATTTAGATACTTTCCAGTGGTGGGAGTAGGTAAAAATGGCAGTAACAATAATGTCACGGGAATTACCAATATATTGAGGGACAAAGATTATAAATATTTTTATATATCATTTTTTTTATTTTTCTTTTAATTTCTTAAGGAAGCATAAAGATTTACCTTTTTTTTAATTGCTAGATATAAAATTTATAGTTTTTGTGCAATTGTAGTCTTACACTGAACAATTGAATTAATAAACTCCTAAGGGGGAAATGACACGGGAATTACAAAACCATATTCAAAATTCAAATTCATTTATTCTTGTTATAAAAAATGTTTACATTTTTATCAACTCGTCAAAAGCCAAAGTCTTTAATAATGTAAATTTTAAAACAATAGAAAGTAATAAACATCAAAATGAGCTCAAAACTAAAGTGCTGGCAAATATATAGAAAGTTAAAACCACCCAAGTAGATCTTGTGGCAGTTTTCTTTTAAAACAATATTAAAACTAAATAAGTAATACAAGGAACACTAGACAAATTCACACAACACTAAATCCACATTATAAATAAATAAAAAATCTAAACAAAATGACAAATTAAAATATTAGGACAAGACCCCAAATATAAAAATACAAAAAAAAAAACAAATTCAAATACTAACACATTATAAAATCCTTAAGTTACAATTTTGGTGTTTTACTTAACACTCTATTTATAAAATCTGAATTAAAAGACTTATTGTTAAAATCAAGTGTTTCTTTAATGCTATATGGACAAACCTCTATAAGAATATCTTTTAAAATAATATGAAATTTTCAGTGTGTTAAATCATTGATGAAAACTGGTAGAGAGTTAAATAACATGATTTCCAACAGGTTTTTTTTCTATTTTGTGTTTGGGTACCACAATGTGTTCTTTATTGCGAGTGTTGTGGTTGTGTATATCACGTTGGTATAGATGAAGATGTTCCTTTTTAACTCTGCAGAGTTTATTAAGGATTATCTCTGCAAATAGAGTTAAAACTCTAAGCTGTCTAAACAGTGGCCTACATGACTCATCCCTTTTTGTAGCCCCCGACACTATTTGTACTGCATATTTTTGTTTGAGAACAAAAAAAACTAACTTTGTAGTTCTAAATAGGGCCCGTCCTTAAATTACATAACACTCTAGGGGGGAGGGGGGGTTTGGCCTTGTGTTACACTCAATGTTTTTTCAATGAGTTTTTTCTTGAAAATGTGTTACATGGGGGGGAGGGAGGGTCTAAAAATCCTGAATTTTTGCATTACATAATTTAAGGATGTTCCCATAACATTTTAATCTAAATGTAAGAAAAAATATTTTTTAACATTTAATTAACAAATTTGACTTTTTAGAGGCCTGGGACTAGCAAATACTCAATTTAGAGATATTCACCCATATTCGTAAATTAGGTAGGTAAATTCAGGATTTTTGACCCCCTTCCCCTTCGTAACACAAAATCATTAAGTGTAAGGCTAAACCTCCATTCTCCACCAAAGGGTTACAAACTTTAAGAATGGACCCTACACATCCATGCATTTTTCTTAATTTAAATGTTTTTTTGGATATTCTGTGACCTATCCACATATAAGTGCTACTCTATCAAAAATAACTTGCGTCTGGGCGCTTGGGCTCTCAGTCTAGTACTATAATAAATAAAAACCAACACACTGCGTACCACTTATCTGAATTCAATTTCTGGATATCTGTCTTCTGATACAGTCCCAAGCTTCAAAGTACTTCATTCAGTTATTCAATTTGGTTTGCCTCTGCATCAAGGCTAACTAGCCACAGTCTGCAACTTACTTTTAATCTGATTTCTGAATTGGACAATCCCAACACACTCACATTCAGACACATGGAGGATTTAATTTTGCCTGATGCTCTTTGTCAAAAACAGGGGTCTTTATTGTGCTAGCGCTATCTACGCTCTTAACACGGGACCACCGGCTTAACGTGACTTCCGAACCACGGCCTTATATTCTTCATCAACTTTGCCTACTTGATTGATGCTCAAACTTCGTCCAACACGTCCCCTACTTCCGGTAAATCTGTATTCACAAACGGATAGTAGGTTGGAGTTTGTTGTGGGGGGTATGGGCATTAAACCACACACCCTCTGATTGGAAAGCAAACGCACCCCACGCCACCTTTACTACTTAAACCACTAAAAACAAATTTTAAAGAATGCTTTTTCTTTCGAGGTTAGATTTATGACACTCATCTCAATCAAACTCAAAATGGCTACCAGATTAATCAAGGTAAAAATATTTTTCCGCAAGTGCATAGGACAACGCATGAGACTGTTCACTAACTAATAAAAACGTTAGATTGTTTATTGAATTTTGACTGGGTGGTCACGCGACGTAAAGTTACGCCAATGAACGGTCAATTAATAAGTAGAAAGTATAAAAAGGAATCTGATTTGACGACTGTGCCGTCCATTTAAAAATTTAACTTTCTCAGGTTTAAAATTGTCTTATAGTTTTGAAATAGACAGGGATGCTATTTCATTTTTCTTACTTTTTATATAAAAATTATAAGACTATAGAAAAGTGCCTATAAAATTTTAAACCCGTTTTTTTTTTGCCAAAACGTAAAATTTCTATGCGGCTTTCCTCTTAGGGGCGGCAGTATACATGGTGTTATTAAATAAAATGCTAATATTTAGTGAGAAAAAGGTCATTTTTGGGTTTATTTTGAGAAAAATACTTCATAATCTAGTATTTTTGAAGAAATTAATATTTTTTTCTCATACGGGTCCAGCGAGAGGCAAATATAAATAAATTTAGTTTTTTTATACATAAAAACTGTATGTAAAAAAAACATTTGCTTAGCAAAGAATTAGAATTTCAAAAATATTTATTGTTAAAAAAAATTGCGTCCTATTATTTTCTTCAGAATACCTCACGAACGCCACTGGTAGAATTAAAAAAACATGGGATTTTATCAGAAAAACTTCTTGATGTATAGAGTCAAAAACAACATGCATTAAAATTTTAGACTATAAAAAATTATCAAAAACATTAATTGATTGTAATTGGAGCAGAAACTTAAGTAATTTTATTTTTCAACAGATATATCATAATATAGAAAAAGTATAAATAAGGTACAAGAAATAAAAATACCATCAAAAAATTGCGATACGCCTTGGTGCAACAAAAAAATATATCAAACTAAAAAAGAAAGAGATAACAAATTTCAAAAATTTTCTAAAACCAAATGTGAAAGTGACTGGCTTATTGAGTATAAAGAGAAAAGAAATGATTGTGTTAAAATTTTAAGAAAAGAAAAAAGGCAAAAACAAAATTGATAAAAATAAAGGTAATAATAAAAAAATGTGGAAAAGTTTAAAAATGTTAATTAATTCCAAACCTAGGAATGAAATTAAAGATATTATTTTTGATGACAAAAAAGAATCAGATCCAGAAATAGTAGCAGAAAGGTTAAATCAATACTGTATTGAAAGTGTAGAAATAATTATTGACTCAATACCAAATATAACTTCAGACATTTTTAAAATTCAAGTTAATGAAAACACATTGAGCGAATTTAATGAGATTACATTAAATCAGTTAAAAAATAAAATATCAAAATTAAAAACAATAATAAAACAGAAATAATGAATAAAGAATTTCTGAAAGAAATTTTTCCAGTTATAGGTTATCAACTACTAAATCTAATAAACACATGTTTGAAAAACGGTGAAATTCCGGATGAATTAAAATGTTCAACTATAACCCCTGTACCGAAAATAAAAAACACAAAAAAATATGACGCAATGAGACCTATTAATGTTTCATGGGACATCGAAAAATTATTAGAGGAAGTGGTTTACGAGCAATTTTTAGAATTTATAGATGACAACGAAATTTTAGTAGCTAAACAATCAGGATTTAGAAAATAATATTCAACAGAAATTGCCGTTCAGTATGTAGTGGAAATTTGGAGGAGGTGTTTTGAAACAAACGAAATAGTTATTGGGATATTCTTAGATTTTAAAAGGGCCTTTGAAACAATTGATAGAGAGAGATTTCTACAAAAACTTTATAAATATGGATTACGAGGAAAAGTTTTGGAATTGTTTAAAAATTATTTGTTTAACAGAAAACAACGTACTAGAATAAGAAACACACTATCATCAAAAAAAGAAATCAAAATTGGGGTACCTCAGGGAAGTAAATTGGGGCCATTATTATTTATTCTTTCATTTTAAAATATAGTTTAATTCAGATGTTTGCGGATGATACGTTAATTTACTTAAAAGGCAATTCTTTGGAATATATTATTAATTTATTAAATTCTGACTTAAAATTAGTTTTAAATTGGTTAAATACAAACAAATTAAAGTTAAATGTTAATAAAACGAAATGTATGACAATAAATTTGAAAAGTAATCCATTAAATTTAGAAATTCAAATAAACAATGAAAAATTGGAAATCGTGAATTTATTCAAATATCTAGGAATTAAAGTAGACTCAAAATTAAAGTTTAATTTATACTACGATCATCTCGAAAATAGCAGCAAAAGTTGGATACTTAGGAAGAATAAGTCATTATTTATCATTTTTCTCAAAAAAATGTGTATACAACACAATAATTTTGCCATATTTTTTGTATTGTTCTACTATTTTCTATTCAGCTAATGAAGACATTCTGGAAAAATTACAAATTTTCCAAAATCGTGCAATGAGAATAATTTTAAATGCAGATAAATATACCAAAATAAAAACAATGTTAAAGAAATCAAACTGGCTAAATGTAAAAAATTCAATATTTTATAATGTTTGTATTTTTATTTATAAAATTAATAATAATTTACTACCAGATTCATTAAAACAATTAATAAATCAAAATTATAATTCATACTTACAATACCCGAACAAAAGAAGATTTTCATTTAAGCACTACATCAAAATTAGTTGTTCAAATAATAATATTTTCAAAAGGCTTGAGTGAATACAATAAATTAAAAGTGTCAATTAAAAATGAACCAAATTTAAAATTTTTAAAAAAAAGTATAAAAAAATATTTATTTTCAATACAATTTATATAAAGTTCTTAAATTTTATTAATATAGTGTTAGTTTATACCTATTTATTTATTTGTTTTATATATTTGAATATAAGTATAGTTTTAAGTTAATTTAAGAAAAAATTGTAGCAAATATGCTAAATAAAAGCCTTAAAAAAAAATTTGGGTATCGCATTTTACAAAAAATATCTGGATCAGTATCACAACACAGATACCTATTAATATATAACATCAATACATTTTTTTTAAGTTCGATTTTATTAAGAAATTACACCAAAGAGTAAAAAATTATTTCACAGATTTCTGTTTACAACAGTCTAGGTTTAATAATAGCATTAATAACTCAACGTATATTTTTAAGTTCGATATAAAATCGTGGTGCGATTATTAAAGATACCCTTTAATTGGAGATGTATACTCGCCACGATTTTATATCGAACTTAAAAATATATAATGTGCATTTAAAGCTATTGTTAAATCTAGACTATTGTAAACAGAAATCTGCCAAATTATTTTTACTTTTTAGTGTAATTTTTGAATAAGATCGTTTAATTAAAAAAAATATTTTGATATTTTTAGTCCTAATAAAAAATTAAATAAGTGCAGGATGTATTATTATTGATTTGGCATACTTTCCATTTGTAGTAATTCCTCATTAATAGAAGGTTTCTTTTCTGTCAATTTTGTACAATCCAATTTCACAATCCTAAATCCTTTGAATGTATCCCTTTACACACCTCAAATTGTATTGCCACCAGTACAGATCACAAATCTCAAAACCGCATGTTCGTATCTGTTTGGATTTCAAAGTTCTGTATTTACCCTCCTCACTCAACCCTTAATTCCGGTTTTTTTAATAAAATTGTATTGTCATCAGATCAAATCATAAATATAAAAATAGCATGTTCGTATCTTTTGATCCCAAAGTTATGAATTTACACCCGTCACCCACCCCCTACCCTCGTTTTTTGTTCATAAATTTGTATTGCCATGAGATCAAATCATAAATCTGAAAACCGCATGGTCGTAATGTTTTGATTTCAAAGTTATGAACGTTTTATTTTCATAAAATTATATTATCACCAGATCAAATCATAAATCTGAAAACCACATGTTTGTGTCTGTTTTCATTACAAAGTTCTGAATTAACACCCCTCACCCACCTTCTTTACATCAATCACCTACCCCCTACCATGGATTTTTGTTTATTAAATTGTATTGTCACCAGATCAAATCATAAATCTGAAACCGCGTCTTTGTAAATGTTTTGGCTCCAACATTCTCAACTTCCCCTCTCCCTTTACACCACTCACCCAACCCCTTATTTACAATTTTTTTTCATAAAAATGTATTGTAATCATATAAAATCATAAACCTAAAAACCGCATGTTCGTATTTGTTTTGGTTTTAAAGTTACAAATTTATCCCCGTTACACCCCTCTCCTCCTCCCTTTACACCGAACCGAACCCACCTCCTTTACAACCCTCAACCACCCTCTTCCCCTAATTTTTTAAAATAATATTGTATTGTCATCAGACCTACATTACTGTGCCAAATTTTTTAATGAAATTTGGTTTACGGGAAGTGTGTCAAAAATGAATCACAAGATTTGTTACCCAGACGACAAACAGACAGCCAGGCTCTGTGAAGTTAAAAAAATCATTTAAAAAGGAGATGGCGATAATGATCCACGAAAAATTTGTCATTGGAATTATTATTAGCATTTTTTTCTAGGCAGGGGTCCCTACTAACACCCATTGTTCCAGGGACTTACTTTGTAGGACCCTTTGGGTCCCAACGTCCCCGTACCTAAAAAGAACGTTTTTACAACTTTCAAAATAAAACGTTTGAAAAATGTCCACTTTGATGACGTTTTTGAAATGTACTTTTTACTTTCCCTTAGCTCCCCAATATTTCTCGTACCTAAAAAGTAAATTTTATAAACGTACCAAAAAAGACTATTATTGATCCGAGGGAAAAGGATATAAATATAAATTAAATAAAACGTTGTGTAATTAATACTTCCTAAAGGAACTTTTATTACCAGTTTTCCACCCAAGATATTTAAACCCTATACGATAATTTGATCACGGGGATGTTCCTTATGGCATATTCCTTTCCAAAACAATGGTGGCCTGTAAAACAACAACCACAACAAGAAGAAAACCCCATAGTAACATATTTTTAATTTCAATAAACACATTAAAGCCATTTTAGTTTGTTTAAGTATTCATGAACTATCACATTCTATTTTAGAACATTCTAGTAATTACTCTGCCAACATTAAAATCACTTAACGTAACTTATAACTTTATGTCTAAGCATGTGCTCTCTTAAACGACTTTTTCGTTTAGTTTTGAAACAGCAATGAGCGCAGTGAAACCACTCAATTTGATTGAATTCTTTATGAGTTATCTCATGCTGTTTAAAGACTTTACTGTATTGTGTCTTATAACTACACTTTTCGCATTGGAAATCCCTAAAATCACTTATGCGTTTATGGCAACGCATGTGTCTTGTTAAAATACTTTTGACTTTCGTTTTATATTTGCAAAGCTTGCAAGGAAACCACTTAATCTCATTTTTGTCTTTATAGATGTTCATATGAGTTTTTAAGCAATGCTTATATTTGGTCTTATGACTACACTTATCACATCGAAGCCACTCTACCTCACTTATGTCTTTATGTATTAGCATATGTCTTGTTAAAGTCCATTTAATTTTCGTTCTATATGTGCAATGATGACATAGAAACCACTTAATCTCGTTCCTGTCTTTATGGATGATCAAATGCATTCGTAAAGCATAGATTTAGTTCTATAAGTACATTGTACACTTAATCTCATTATTTTTTTTATGGATGATCACATGACTTTTTAAGTCTTTCTTATATTTGGTCTTATAACTACACTTATCACTTCGAAGTAACTCTACTTCACTTATGTCTTTATGTGTTACCATGTGTGTTCTTAAAATATGTTTCTGTTTCGTTTTATATTTGCAATGCCAATCACTTAATCTCGTTTTCGTCTTTATGGATGTTCATATGAGTTTTTAAGTTATTCATATATTTGATCTTATCACTTATCATATCACTCCAGTTCACTTATGTCTTTATGTATTAGCACGTGTCTTGTTAAATGTATTTTGTATTTAGATTTATAGTTACACTATGCGCAATGAAATTTCATCACGTCTTTATGCATGTCTTTATGGTTTAGCATATGTCTTGTTAACTGACTTTTCCATTTGGTTTTGTATGTGCAATGTTGGCATGGAAACCACTTAATCTCGTTTTCGTCTTTATGGATGTTCATATGAGTTTTTAAGCAATCCTTACATTTGGTCTTATGACTACACTTATCACATCGAAGCCACTCTACTTCACTTATGTCTTTATGTATTAGCATGTGTGTTCTTAAATTATCTTTCCATTTCGTTTATGTGTGCAATGTTTGCATGGGAACCAATTAATCTCGTTTTCCTCTCTATGTCTTCATGTACGAGCATGTGTCTTCTTAAACCGTCTTTCCGTTTCGTTTTATATTTGCAATGCTTGCATGGAAACCACTTAATGTCGTTTTTGTCTTTATGTATTAGCACGTGTTTTGTTAAATCACCTTTCCGTTTCGTTTTATATGTGCAATGTTTGCATGGAAACCACTCAATGTCGTTTTCGTCTTTATGTATTAGCATATGGCTTCTTAAATCATATTTCTTTTTCGTTTTAACATTGCAAAGATTGCAGAGAAACCACTTAATCTCATTTTCGTCTTTATGGTTGATCATATGCTTTTGTAAATAGGGCTTATATTTGGTCCTATAAGTACATTGTTCACATCGAAGCCACTCTACTTCACTGATGTCTTTATGTTTTAGCACGTGTTTTGGTAAATTACTTTTTACTTTCGTTTTATATTTGCAATGCTTGCATGGAAAACACTTAATCTCGTTTTCATCTCTATGGATGTCTTCATGTTTTAGCATGCACTGCTCACATTGAAACTGATTATCTTTAGTGTCCTTTGATTTATGTTTAAACTTACTTTCAACATTTAAATAATTCAAGGTCAGGTTGCTGGAATCCAAAGAATCACCAATAAGGCATTGAGAAATATTTGAACTAGCTGAATCTTCATGAAGACTGAAAGATAAAAAAATCCTTTTAGTAATTTCCCCAACTTAAAATTAAAATAACTAAATAGAGAGAAACTATACAAAGGGTCAAAATCTAAAATTAAAATTGGAAATCGACTTTCAAAAGAATTCCTGGTAACGAAAGGCTTAAGACAGGGATGTTGTATCTCTCCAACACTTTTTAAAATATATATCGCAGTAGCTCTAAAAAACTGGAAACGCAAAGTACACGGCATGGGAATACAACTTAACGACCGATTTACCATATACACACTACATTTTGCTGACGACCAAGTAATTGTAGCTAATGATAAAGAAGACATGGAGTATATGATGAGAAAGTTAACGGAAGAATACCAAAAGTAGGGGTTAACAGTGAACGTGGACAAGATACAGTACTTATGTATTGGAAACGAATCAAGTGAATTAGAACTAGAAAATGGACAAACAATATCTCCATGTATGTATGTATACTTGGGTGTGATACTATACTATACTATATACTTTGATAAGACAGGAACAGACTATAAAGAACTGGAAAAAAGAATAGTAAAAGCAAAAAAGGTTATTGGTTGTCTTAACAGTATTTTATGGAGCAGAGAGATAAAAAAGAATGTAAAATTTAACATATATGAAACAATGGTGAAAAGCACGCTGTTGTATGGAATAGAGACTTGTCGCGTAACAGAAAAATACAAAGCAAAAATGGAAAGTGTCGAACTGGATGCAATAAGAAGATCAATGAGAATATCTAGATCGTAGGTTTAGGTTTCTATCGACTCAATAAATTTTTCTAAAATACTTTAATAATATCTGATAAGCAATTGAATGGCTTATAAAGTATAGGCTAGAATTATTTTTGAAACACACTGTATACTTATAGCTAACAGCATATTAAATAAAAATGAACTTACTCAGATGAGCTGTCATCCAATATAAGTTCTTCTTGCTTGATATCCTCTTCAGTCTTTAGTTCGAAGTCACATAGTTCCAACTTTATGCTGCTGGATGAAGAAGGCAACGAATCTGGATTTGCTGGTCTGAAAAATTTTTGCATTTGATCCTCTTGTAACAGAAGATAATTTTGAATATAAGTGGTTTTACTACTTATAAGTTTTCATATAGATATAAGAGCAAATAAAAATTATTGCATCCCAGTGACTGGTTTTCAGGCATCAATGCATTTAATATTCGGGTTTTTCAGTTTTTCAACACTGTAATTTTAACTTTTAACCGATTTTGGTCTTAACGCATCTTAGTCTTGCGCTAGTATCTTTCTTTTTAAACCACTATGAGCTTACAGCTTTCACAGCGTAAAGATGTAAGTCGTGGGGGGGAGGTTGTTTCTAGTCCAGACTAAAAATGCGCTGTAAGTTTTAAAGCATTTTTTACGACTATTTTTTACTATTAACACCTTTTTAGAAAAAGTGATTTTACAACTAAGGAGAATATTTAATTTTTATGAACATTCAAACATTCAAATAAAAAAGACACTTACTTAGATGACCTGCTATCCAACGTAGGCTTGATCTTATCCTCAGCTTTTATTTTGAAGTCTGTTAGTTCCAGATTCATCCTGACTGCAGGCAATATGAGGTGTGGTTCAGGCAAACTATGAAATAACAGTAACTCATCTAAAATTTTCAGTGTGCAGAAAAACCTATATGACATTTTCTAATGGTTTATCTTGAAGTTTCATATCTGTTATTTTACATTTAAATGACAAAATGTTTGTTTCTTGAATATTAAAATATGATCCAGTCGACTATATGGACTTTATAAAAGATTCTTTATGACCCATTTACCCATCGTTAAGCACAAATTTAGTATTAATTTTATATGTCTGTCCGAGGGGTGATCAGCTGAACCAAATTTGTACACCGTCCTACAGGGCGTTAATAAATTTTTGGTCCTGTAGTGTCCTGTACATGTGCTGTATAGTTCTGCCTGTGGGGTCCTGTATAGAAAAAAAAAGGTCATCACTTCTTAACTCTCGTTTTTGTTAGAGAGCCGATTTGCCTTTGCCGGCCTTAGTACTTAATCATGCTTAGGGCACCCCTTAGGCGCCAGTACCCTCGGGGTCCTGTATAGTCCTGTGGAGCCCTGTATAGTCCTGTAGAAAAATTTGTACACCTACTGTGGGCAGCTGATCACCCCTCGTGTCTTTTTTTTTGGATAAGAAGTAAAAAGAAACTCATATAAAATTAACACAAAATTTCTTCGATGGGTAAGTGAGGCATTAAATAGCATTTAACATTTAAACATTGGTGGATTATCCAGTATTTCAAATTTTTTTAAAAATTTGAAATCAGTTGTTTTTAATGAAGGTGACCATATATCCAGATAAAGCTGGACAAGTTTGGCTTTTTGGGCAAAGTGAAAATGTCAACTACTTTTTGTCGAACCAAGAGAGAGACCTTTTGTTTTTGGTTATAAAGTTCTTCAATGTGGTTTTTTTAATTGTTTTTTTTTTGGTCAACAAATGTCTTTAGGACAGTTTATCAAAATGACTGATCACCCTATTTACCTAAAATGACTTTACATTTATTAATAACCCCTACTTTCTAGTGATAGGCAAAACTGCTATTTTTTCATAAAAGCAGCTTCTTGAACGACACACCATGTAAATTTGTCTTGAATAAAAGGGTTCTTTCTACCTAAAACACCACTTTTACATAATATCATACACTTAGAAAAGCTGCTTTTTCCAATATTCAGTAGCAGGAAGCTCCTTACTTAGTTAGCAGCTAACCAAAGGTAATTTAAAAAATAGCAAACCATCACTACTTACTACATGCCTTCACTGGGAATGGGTCTTTCTTATCTAACTTAACCTGTGAGTCCCTTGACTATCTAATAAGGACATATGGGTGAATATCTCTAAATCGAGTAATTTTTTAACCAAATTCGGCACAGAATAAAGATTTTTTTTTCTGCAAAAAAGTTTCTACAAGACTTAAACATCACATTGAACACTTCCCTGCATTTAACCAAGTATTTTTCAAAAAATTTATATTTATGCAGAAGTACTTGACACGGAAATTACATAGTATACATGGGAATGACAAAAGTGTTTTATAATTTTGTTTATTTAAAATAAATTGAAACCTTAACAAAATGGTAACTTATTATTGCTTAAATATAAGAAACTTAGAACAAAAATGTATAACTAATATTATTCATAGTGTAAGTAAACCTAAAAACAAGGCAAACAAAACCTTTTTTAACTCTACTTAAGCACATAAAAATATGTCAATTGAAATAGGGAATTTGTAGAAAAGTTTGCAACCTTTAAAAACAGCTTTGGTTCTGGAAGCATTTGTAAAATTTGGTATTTTTTAATGTAGCTTAGATCATTTTCTTCAAACTTAAATAGATCTTTTCTTTGGGAATCACATAACTTTAAGAATGCAACTTTTATATTGTTGTCTTTAAAGTCTGCCTGGCAAACTACAATGTACTTATAATTACTGTTATGTTTTTTGTCGCTTTTTAACGATACCAAGATATATTGTCCTGTTTTTACTGATTTTTTTTCAGCTTTTTTTTATGAGTAAAGTGGTAGCTCATTATCATCACTGTCATATATCTCATCAACATTTAATTTTATTTTATTTTCTACAGCATTAGTTATGTCTGTAAAAGTTATTTGAACTAAATCATCATCACCATCTTCTGATAATGAAGCAGTTAAGTGGTTATATTGAAGAACACCTAGTTCATAATGATGACAAAAAGTGTCGTAGGTAAAACAAGAAAGACACAGCTCGTTCCTTCCATTAGTGATAACTTGATGCACTTTCATAGTGTCTTTGAAGGTTAGAGCACAATCATTCTCAATTATTTTGGAAAAATTGTCTATTTTATCAATTAGTATAGTATGAAACAATTCCAGGGCAACCAACAACAAATGTCTCTACCATGATGATTAGGGTTGCCAACCGTCCTCCAGCCAGGAGGACAGTCCTCCTTTGAGGCCAAATGTCCTCCGTCCTCCACAGACCCTGTGGAGGACGCCATTTGTCCTCCTTTATCAAAATTATGTGCTTAAATCAAAAATAACGTGATAAAAAGACATGAGAAATGACCCGAATTCATAGTTGTTCCCCATTTTTTTTCTCTGTCATCGATATAAAATAACACATTTAAGAAATAAATAAACCAAGCCTGAGAAACGTCTGTACAAACAGCCCTAAGCAACGGCGGCATCATTCGTAAGTTTTCGTCTCCCACGGAAAAGCAAAGGTCAGTCAAGTGTTCTGTGGTCAGTCCGGCACAGACGATCACGCATAGAAGATCGCAGAATTTGCACCCTATGTTTGCCTCCAAGTTTTGGTTTGTTTTACTAAGTATTTAATATTTGTTCTCTTCACTCTTGGGGTATAGTAGTAAGGTAAGTAAACAGTCACTTAGGATGATTGCCCCAAATGCCTCAATTTACTGTTTTTTTTTATATTATTGAAATCTAGCACTTCTGCTTATGTTGCAATATTTTATGCTGAGTTTATACACTATACATACAGATAAAAATAATAGTTGATTCTATAAAATAAAAAGTTGGACAACTTTTAACTTTTTTTTATTTTTATCTGAAAACAGATGTGCAAAATCACATCATATGATCTTTGTTGTTGTTTTGGTATAGAATTTGATTATTTTTTTCAGTTTTTTTTTAACCATTTTAAGATTTTTAAGCAATCCAACTTTATTAAATAGTTTCAATGATTTTTTTACCAATGTTGCAGCAAAGATTACGGAACATCTACAAGAACCTGAAGAAGTTACTGTTGTTAATAATTCTGTATCCTCCATGCATTTGTACCCAACAACACCACAAGAAGTAGAGGAAATTATTAATGCATTAAAGCCAAATATATCACCAGGGTATGACAATATATCAACAAAAACACTCAAAACAATCAAAAAAACTATAAGCCCTGTACTTTCAAAAATCATAAACAAACACCTTAGAGAAGGAACATTTCCAGACTCACTAAAAGTAGCCCGCATTAAACCAATCTTTAAATCTGGACAAAAGACAATAGTTTCCAACTATAGACCAATTTCAATCCTTTGTGTGATGTCAAAATTATTTGAGAAAGTCTTGCATAAGAGGTTGTACAAATTTTTAGAAGAGAACTCAATCTTAAATCATCAGCAGCATGGGTTTCAGCCAAAGAAAAGCACACTGTCAGCACTAGTCTCGCTCTGTGAAAAACTTTATGAAGCCTTGGACAAATCCCAGTCAATTAGAGCCATTTTCTTAGACTTTTGCAAGGCATTTGATGTCATAAATCACAAACTATTAATTAAAAAACTCAAGGCATATGGAGTCAAAGGAAAAGCTTTAAGTATGTTTGAAAGTTTCTTAAAAAACAGAAAACAATTTGTATTTTTAAATGAAGAGAAAAGTGAATACCAATTAATTAAAAGTGGAGTCCCTCAGGGAAGCCTCCTAGGACCTCTACTATTTCTGATTTACATTAACGACATCACAGACTTAAAACTTAAAGGCTATTTAATTCTGTATGCTGATGATGCAGCACTGTTCTATTTTGGAAATATTGAGAATACTCTTAGGGAAATACAAGATGACCTAAAGCTTATTGAAACCTGGACAGAGAATAATCTACTTATACTTAATGAAAAAAAATGCAATCATATAATAATAAGCAAAAATCAAGAAGTTTTAAATCATAATGGTGAAATAATTATAAATAAAACTAAAATCAATAAATGTGAGAATGTAAAATACCTTGGAGTATTAATTGATAACAAACTAAACTGGTCTGCACACATCGAAAATCTAATTAAAAAACTTTCAAGCCTATCTGGAACACTCAGCAAAACCTCCAAATATCTAAGCAAAAAATCTAAAACTCTTATTTACTATGCATATATTAACTCCATCTTAACATATGTTGCACCAATATATGGACATGGATTGCAAACTCAGATAGACCGTCTACAGAGAGCACAAAATAAAATAGTGAAGATATTGATGAATATGGATTATTATACCCCAACTAAAGACTTATATGAAAAAACAAAATTTTTAAACATCAAGGAAACAATAAATTATGAAAATGTCAAATTAATCTACAAAATTCAAAACAAATTAATCAAGACAACTATTGACCTAAAACAAAATGATGAGTATCACCAGCATAATACAAGAAGCAAGAACAACCTTCATCTAAATAGCAATATGCGAAACTCAGGGAAAAAAAGGATTTCTTATATGGCTGCTACCGAGTTTAATAAACTGCCCTTTCAAGTCAAGGCTTCAACCTCTTTACGAAGTTTTTCCAAAAATAGTAAAATCAATATATATAACCAAAGATTAACGTAGGTTCAAAGAAAAAAAAAATATATATATATATATATATAGTTTATTTTAGTTTTTTAGTTCTTATGTGCAAAAATTTTTAAGAAGTGATAAGCTCTTTTCCTAAATATCAATTCAAGTACCTAAACTGTTATGTAATGTTGTACCTTATATTTTAGTTTTTTACCCTATATGGAAATAATTTTTCCTTTTTGGGTTTTTCTTTAATAAATAAATAAAAAATAAAAAGCTATTTATCTTTTAATTCAAAAAAACTTACAGATTGTGTTTTTTTACAAAAATATTGATGTTTGTTTTTTATTTTGGCTGTCTAAATAGCAAAATGGGTATTTTAATTTTTATATACATAACCCCAGCATAAAAATAAAACAAAAGTACATATTAAAATAGAACTCATATTATTTTTTACAAAAACAGTGTTCAAAATTTATTAAAAAACTACCTCCAATAATGAAGTTTTTCACTGAAAACGGCGTTTTTCACAGAGCAAGTGCAAAAGTTTTGCACACGCTGTATATTGCATGAAATTTTTTTTTCACAACTCGCTCGAATTATAGACCTTGCTAAGGCTTTGCCCACCAAACTGTCTCGCCCATATAAATAAATTCATTTTTAAAACTTGTTTTTTAAATAACTATTAATTTTGATTGGACTGTTTCAACAGCAAAATATTTTTATTTTAATTTTTACTTTAAAATGAGTCTCAGTGGCGGCTCGTGGTCATTTGCAAAGGTGAAGCAAAACAATGACATAAAGGTACTCGCCGCAGGCAAAAAAAATTAGGCATCATGATCAAAAACATTAATTTTGTGCCTTAAAAAGTAGTTATTTTACCCATTATTGTAAAAAATAATATGATATTTAAGCTCCTGATTAATTTTTATCTGTATAAACCAAGCACACAATATGTTTCTGTTTTGAAACGACAGAATAAACCATTTGTATCTGCTTTTTTAAGTTTCACCTCCCAAGAAAATTTGTTTGGTGTTTGTGTTGATGTTTCGTATATATGTATCTGTTATTTAATAAATGTTTTTTGAACAAGATTTTTTTTTTAATTTAAAAAATACATACCAATATATATACGTACCTACCTAGTAAATTTCTATATTATGTTTATACGTATAGAGTTTTATTTTAAGGAACGTGCACTAGAATTTTTTTTTTAATTGTGAGATCATATAAAAATGTCCTCCTTTGGCTCCAGTGGGAATTGGCAATTGATGATGATTCATATGTCAGTGGAATTTTCAGCCCTTCCACTGCGACCACCACCCATTGTAGCTCTACCATGGGCCATACATTTATTTGCAGACTTAGTTTTTTTTTGCTTTAATATATAGAAAAATTTATAAACAATTTTTGTGGATAAAAAAAATGTGTTCTAACAACCAATTATACCGCGTGCTTACTATAAAATGGGGGTATGGGTAAGCATAATATTAAATTTGGCCAAAATGTAATTTTTTGGTTCTTCAAAATTAAATTATTATTTATTAAAATTTTCCATAATTTGAAATAGTGTTAAGAGTAAAGTTCTAGCAAAAAATACTTATCAATGCTATTGTGTAATTCCCGTGACTCTAATGTAATTTTCGTGTTATAAAAAAAAGACACGGGAATTACAGCACAGGAATTACAATTTTTTAAAATTTTTAGACCCGTTAAAACAAGATACATGTTTTAATTATTTTTTAACAACAGGAGGCACCAATTTTCAACATTTCAATCCTTCTTAAAAAAAACAAAATAATTATTAAAATAGTTTTTACTTACCACAGGAATTACAGCCAGTAGGTTACAGCAGGCAAAAAAAATAATATTTTTCTCTGCAGCAAAAACAAAGTGTGCACTGCTCAAATAAAATTTTGTTACTAAAACCCAACCGGCCAGCAAACATGATGATGCAACATTTAGATACTTTCCAGTGGTGGGAGTAGGTAAAAATGGCAGTAACAATAATGTCACGGGAATTACCAATATATTGAGTGACAAAGATTATAAATATTTTTAGATATCATTTTTTTATTTTTCTTTTGATTTCTTAAGGAAGCATAAAGATTTACCTTTTTTTTAATTGCTAGATATAAAATTTATAGTTTTTGTGCAATTGTAGTCTTACACTGAACAATTGAATTAATAAACTCCTAAGGGGGAAATGACATGGGAATTACAAAACCATATTCAAAATTCAAATTCATTTATTCTTGTTATAAAAAATGTTTACATTTTTATCAACTCGTCAAAAGCCTATATCTAAGTTAAAGATCTAGAAAATCCTAAGTCTTTAATAATGTAAATTTTAAAACAATAGAAAGTAATAAACATCAAAATGAGCTCAAAACTAAAGCGCTGGCAAATATATAGAAAGTTAAAACCACCCAAGTAGATCTTGTGGCAGTTTTCTTTTAAAATAATATTAAAACTAAATAAGTAATACAAGGAACACTAGACAAATTCACACAACACTAAATCCACATTATAAATAAATAAAAAATCTAAACAAAATGACAAATTAAAATATTAGGACAAGACCCCAAATATAAAAATACAAAAAAAAAACAAATTCAAATACTAACACATTATAAAATCCTTAAGTTACAATTTTGGTGTTTTACTTAACACTCTATTTATAAAATCTAAATTAAAAGACTTATTGTTAAAATCAAGTGTTTCTTTAATGCTATATGGACAAACCTCTATAAGAATATCTTTTAAAATAATATGAAATTTTCTGTGTGTTAAATCTTTGACGAAAACTGGTAGAGAGTTAAATAACATGATTTCCAACAGGCTATTTTTTTCTATTTTGTGTTTGGGTACCACAATGTGTTCTTTATTGCGAGTGTTGTGGTTGTGTATATCATGTTGGTATAGATGAATATGTTCCTTTTTAACTCTGCAGAGTTTATTAAGGATTATCTCTGCAAATAGAGTTAAAACTCTAAGCTGTCTAAACAGTGTATGTATGTATGTATTCGAAAGTGGTGGCAGGCCCTACTGGACCTCCATGCACTGCGACCACAAATGGTATTGTGCCCACATACCTACATACTGAGTTTGACTAAAGTGGCATATTTTTTTTTCCACCCAGTACATGAAAAAACTCTGCAGATTACAACAATAAATGATTTAGGCTTAACACTTTGGCTCAAACATATACCACTAAGGCCTCTGCATTATTAGCCAGGTCTAAACAGTGGCCTACATGACTCATCCCTTTTTGTAGCCCCCAACACTATTTGTACTGCATATTTTTGTTTGAGAACAAAAAACTAACTTTGTAGTTCTAAATAGGGCCTGTCCTTAAATTACATAACGCTCTAGGGGGGGGGAGGGGGGGTTTGGCCTTGTGTTACACTCAATGTTTTTTCTATGAGTTTTTTCTTGAAAATGCGTTACATGGGGGGAGGGAGGGTCAAAAATCCTGAATTTTTGTGTTACATAATTTAAGGACGTTCCCATAACATTTTAATCTAAATGTAAGAAAAAATATTTTTTAACATCTAATTAACAAATTTGATTTTTTAGAGGCCTGGGACTAGCAATTACTCAATTTAGAGATATTCACCCATATTCATAAATTAGGTAGGTAAATTCAGGATTTTTATTAAGTGTAAGGCTAAACCTCCCTTCCCCCCCGAGGGTTACAAAATTTAAGAATGGACCCTACACATCCATGCATTTTTATAAATTAAAAGTTTGTTTGGGTATTCTGTGACCTATCCACATATAAGTGCTAGTCTATCAAAAATAACTTGTGTCTGGGCGCTTGGGCTCTCAGTCTAGTACTATAATAAATAAAAACCAACACACTGCATACCACTTACCTAAATTCAATTTCAGGATATCTGTCTCTTCTGATACAGTCCCAAGCTTCAAAGTACTTTATTCAGTTATTCGATTTGGTTTGCCTCTGCATCAAGGCTAACTAGCCACAGTCTGCAACTTACTTTTCATCTGATTTCTGAATTGGACAATCCCAACACACTCACATTCACACACATGGAGGATTTAATTTTGCCTGATGCTCTTTGTCAAAAACAGGGGTCTTTATCGTGCTAGCGCTATCTACGCTCTTAACGTGACTTCCGAACCCCGGCCTTGTATTCTTCATCAACTTTGCGTACTTGATTGATGCCCAAACTTCGTCCAACACGTCCCCTACTTCCGGTAAATCTGTATTCACAAACGGATAGTAGGTTGGAGTTTGTTGTGGGGGGTATGGGCATTGAACCACACACCCTCTGATTGGAAAGCAAACGCACCCCACGCCACCTTTAGTACTTAAACCACTAAAAACAAATTTTAAAGAATGCTTTTTCTTTCGAGGTTAGTTTTTTGACACTCATCTCAATCAAACTCAAAATGGCTACCATCAAGGTAAAAATATTTTTCCGCAAGTGTACAGGACAACGCATGAGACTGTTCACTAACTAATAAAAATACGGGATATATTTGATCTATCCTTATCCTATTTTTGTGTTGGCCTTGATCTATCAAAAGAAAACGAAAATATTTTTAAATGGGGCCTCAGAGGAAAACGTTAGATTGTTTATTGTTTACCGAATTTTCACTGGGTGGACACGCGACGTAAAGTTACGCCAATGAACGGTCAATTAATATGTAGAAAGTATAAAAAGGAATCTGATTTGCCGACTATACTGCCGTCCATTTAAAAATTTAACTTTCTCAGGTTTAAAATTGTCATAGTTTTGAAATAGACAGGGATGCTATTTTATTTTTCTTAATTTTTATATAAAAATTATAAGACTATAGAAAAGTGCCTATAAAATTTTAAACCCGTTTTTTTTTTGCCAAAACGTAAAATTTCTATGCGGCTTTCTTCTTAGAGGCGGCAGTATACAGGGTGTTATTAAATAAAATGCTAATATTTAGTGAGAAAAAGGTCATTTTTGGGTTCATTTTGAGAAAAATACTTCATAATCTATAATATAAATATTTTTTTTCTCATACGGGTCCAGCGAGAGGCAAATATAAATAAATTTAGTTTTTTATACATAAAAACTGTATGTAAAAAAAACATTTGCTTAGCAAAGAATTAGAATTTCAAAAATATTTATTGTTAAAAAAAAATTGCGTCCTATTATTTTCTTCAGAATACCTCACGAACGCCACTGGTAGAATTAAAAAAACATGGGATTTTATCAGAAAAACTTCTTGATGTATAGAGTCAAAAACAACATGCATTAAAATTTTAGACTATAAAAAATTATCAAAAACATTAATTGATTGTAATTGGAGCAGAAACTTAAGTAATTTTATTTTTCAACAGATATATCATAATATAGAAAAAGTATAAATAAGGTACAAGAAATAAAAATACCATCAAAAAATTGTGATACACCTTGGTGCAACAAAAAAATATATCAAGCTAAAAAAGAAAGAGATAACAAATTTCAAAAATTTTCTAAAACCAAATGTGAAAGTGACTGGCTTATTGAGTAAAAAGAGAAAAGAAATGATTGTGTTAAAATTATAAGAAAAGAAAAAAGGCTATACTTTGAAAACAAAATTGATAAAAATAAAGGTAATAATAAAAAAATGTGGAAAAGTTTAAAAATGTTAATTAATTCCAAACCTAGGAATGAAACTAAAGATATTATTTTTGATGACAAAAAAGAATCAGATCCATAAATAGTAGCAGAAAGGTTAAACCAATACTGTATTGAAAGTGTAGAAATAATTATTGACTCAATACCAAATACTTACAACTTCAGACATTTTTAAAATTCAAGTTAATGAAAACACATTGAGCGAATTTAATGAGATTACATTAAATCAGTTAAAAAATAAAATATCAAAATTAAAATCAAACAATAATAAAACAGAAATAATGAATAAAGAATTACTGAAAGAAACTTTTCCAGTTATAGGTTATCAACTACTAAATCTAATAAACACATGTTCAACTATAACCCCTGTGCCGAAAATAAAAAAAACAAAAAAATATGACGCAATGAGACCTATTAATGTTTCATGGGACATCGAAAAATTATTAGAGGAAGTGGTTTACGAGCAATTTTTAGAATTTATAGATGACAACGAAATTTTAGTAGCGCAATCAGGATTTAGAAAAAAATATTCAACAGAAATTGCCGTTCAGTATGTAGTGGAAATTTGGAGGAGGTGTTTTGAAACAAATGAAATAGTTATTGGGATATTCTTAGATTTTAAAAGGGCCTTTGAAACAATTGATAGAGAGAGATTTCTACAAAAACTTTATAAATATGGATTACGAGGAAAAGTTTTGGAATGGTTTAAAAATTATTTGTACAGAAAACAACGTACTAAAATAATAAACACACTATCATCAAAAAAGAAATCAAAATTGGGGTACCTCAGGGAAGTAAATTGGGGCCATTATTATTTATTCTTTCATTTTAAAATATAGTTTAATTCAGATGTTTGCGGATGATACGTTAATTTACTTAAAAGGCAATTCTTTGGAACATATTATTAATTTATTAAATACAAACAAATTAAAGTTAAATGTTAATAAAACGAAATGTATGACAATAAACTTGAAAAGTAATCCATTAAATTTAGAAATTCAAATAAACAATGAAAAATTGGAAATCGTGAATTTATTCAAATATCTAGGAATTATAGTAGACTCAAAATTAAAGTTTAATTTATACTACGATAATATCATCTCGAAAATAGCAGCAAAAATTGGATACTTAGGAAGAATAAGTCATTATTTATCATTTTTCTCAAAAAAATGTGTATACAACACAATAATTTTGCCATATTTTTTGTATTGTTCTACTATTTTATATTCAGCTAATGAAGACATTCTGGAAAAATAAAAATTTTTACAAAATCGTGCAATGAGAATAATTTTAAATGCAGATAAATATACCAAAATAAAAACAATGTTAAAGAAATTAAACTGGCTAAATGTAAAAAATTCAATATTTTATAATGTTTGTATTTTTATTTATAAAATTAATAATAATTTACTACCAGATTCATTAAAACAATTTATAAATCAAAATTATAATTATCATACTTACAATACCCGAACAAAAGAAGATTTTCATTTAAGCACTACATCAAAATTAGTTGTTCAAATATCAATATTTTCAAAAGGCTTGAGTGAATACAATAAATTAAAAGTGTCAATTAAAAATGAACCAAATTTAAAATTTTTTTAAAAAAGTATAAAAAAATATTTATTTTCAATACAATTTATATAAAGTTATTAAATTTTATTAATATAGTGTTAGTTTATACCTATTTATTTATTTGTTTTATATATTTGAATATAAAGTATAGTTTTAAGTTAATTTAAGAAAAAATTGTAGCAAATATGCTAAATAAAAGCCTTAAAAAAAATAAAATTGGGTATCGCATTTTACAAAAAATATCTGGATCAGTATCACAACACAGATACCTATTAATATATAACATCAATACATTTTTTTTAAGTTCGATTTTATTAAGAAATTACACCAAAGAGTAAAAAATAATTTCACAGATTTCTGTTTACAACAGTCTAGGTTTAATAATAGCATTAATAACTCAACGTATATTTTTAAGTTCGATATAAAATCGTGGTGCGATTATTAAAGATACCCTACGAGATGTATACTAGCCACGATTTTATATCGAACTTAAAAATATATAATGTGCCTTTAAAGCTATTGTTAAATCTAGACTATTGTAAACAGAAATCTGCCAAATTATTTTTACTTTTTAGTGTAATTTTTGAATAAGATCGTTTAATTAAAAAAAAATATTTTGATATTTTTAGTCCTAATAAAAAATTAAATAAGTGCAGGATGTACTATTATTGATTTGGCATACTTTCCATTTGTAGTAATTCCTCATTAATAGAAGGTTTCTTTTCTGTCAATTTTGTACAATCCAATTTCACAATCCTAAATCCTTTGAATTTACCCCTTTACACACCTCAAATGGTATTACCACCAGTACAGATCACAAATCTCAAAACCGCATGTTCGTATCTGTTTGGATTTCAAAGTTCTGTATTTACACTCCTCACTCAACCCTTAATTCCGGTTTTTTAAATAAAATTGTATTGTCATCAGATCAAATCATAAATATAAAAATAGCATGTTCGTATCTTTTGATCCCAAAGTTATGAATTTACCTCCTTTACACCCGTCACCCACCCCCTACCCTCGTTTTTTGTTCATAAAATTGTATTGTCATGAGATCAAATCATAAATCTGAAAACCGCATGATTTCAAAGTTATGAACGTTTTCTTTTCATAAAATTATATTATCACCAGATCAAATCATAAATCTGAAAACCACATGTTTCTATCTGTTTTCATTACAAAGTTCTGAATTAACACCCCTCACCCACCTTCTTTACATCAATCACCTACCCCCTACCATGGATTTTTGTTTATTAAACTGTATTGTCACCAGATCAAATCATAAATCTGAAACCGCGTCTTTGTAAATGTTTTGGCTCCAACATTCTCAACTTCCCCTCTCCCTTTACACCACTTACCCAACCCCTTATTTACAATTTTTTTTCATAAAAATGTATTGTAATCATATAAAATCATAAACCTAAAAACCGCATGTTCGTATTTGTTTTGGTTTCAAAGTTACAAATTTATCCCCGTTACACCCCTCTCCTCCTCCCTTTACACCGCTCACCCACCTCCTTTACAACCCTCAACCACCCTCTTCCCCTAATTTTTTAAAATAATATTGTATTATCATCAGACCTACATTACTGTGCCAAATTTTTTAATGAAATTTGGTTTACGGGAAGTGTGTCAAAAATGAATCACAAGATTTGTTACCCAGACGACAAACAGACAGCCAGGCTCTGTGAAGTTAAAAAAATCATTTAAAAAGGAGATGGCGATAATGGTCCACGAAAAAACAAATTGTCATTGGAATTATTATTAGCATTTTTTTCTAGGAAGGGGTCTCTACTAACACCCATTGTTCCAGGGACGTACTTTGTAGGACCCTTTAGGTCCCAACGTCCCCGTACCTAAAAAGAACGTTTTTACAACTTTCAAAATAAAACGTTTGAAAAATGTCCACTTTGATGACGTTTTTGAAATGTACTTTTTACTTTCCCTTAGGTCCCCAATATTTCTCGTACCTAAAAAGTAAATTTTATAAACGTACCAAAAAAGACTATTATTGATTCGAGGGAAAAGGATATAAATATAAATTAAATAAAACGTGGTGTAATTAATACTTCCTAAAGGAACTTTTATTACCAGTTTTCCACCCAAGATATTTAAACTCTATACGATAATTTGATCACGGGGATGTTCCTTATGGCATATTCCTTTCCAAAACAATGGTGGCCTGTAAAACAACAACCACAACAAGAAGAAAACCCAATAATAACATCAATAAACACATTAAAGCCATTTTAGTTTGTTTAAGTATTCATGAACTATCACATTCTATTTTAGAACATTCTAGTAATTACTCTGCCAACATTAAAATCACTTAACGTAACTTATAACTTTATGTCTAAGCATGTACTCTCTTAAACGACTTTTTCGTTCAGTTTTGAAATAGCAATGAGCGCAGTGAAACCACTCAATTTGATTGACTTCTTTATGAGTTATCTCATGCTGTTTAAAGACTTTACTGTATTGTGTCTTATAACTACACTTTTCGCATTGGAAATCCCTAAAATCACTTATGCGTTTATGGCAAAGCATGTGTCTTGTTAAAATATTTTTGACTTTCGTTTTATATTTGCAAAGCTTGTAAGGAAACCACTTAATCTCGTTTTCGTCTTTATGAATGTTCATATGAGTTTTTAGGTTATTCTTATATTTGGTCCTATGAACACACTTATCACATCAAAGCCACTCTACTTCACTGATGTCTTTATGTTTTACCACGTGCTTTGTTAAATCACGTTTCCGTTTTGTTTTATATTTGCAATGCTTGCAGAGAAACCACTTAATCTCGTTTTCATCTTTATGGATGTTCATATGAGTTTTTAAGTTATTCTTATATTTGATCTTATGACTACACTTATCACATAGAAGCCACTCTACTTCACTTATGTCTTTATGTATTAACATGTGTTGGTCGGGCAGCAAAACGCTATTTTCGTCAATTTTTGGGGGATTTTGATAAGCATTGGCACGTTTATACATCGACCCAAGAAAAGTAAAAAACCAAAAAATTTTTCGTGGATTTGTCTCTCTAAGCTGCGTATCAGTGCCCCGAACTTTCCGGTTTGCACCTTTCCATTTTTTTCAAAATATCTCAAAATCAAAAAAAGTCTAAGTACCACAACTTTTAAAAATATTTATCGATTAAAAAAAAATAATATCAAAGTCAAAACTTTGGCAAATTTACCAAAGTAGTGATTTTTTTAAAACTTGAATTTTTGGACGCTGTCAAGAAATGTCTAAGGTGGATTTTATCTGACATACTTTTTTTCTGCCTTATGAGTCTTGCTATACTACCCTTTTTAATATATTAAAATATATAGCAGGGAAAATCTGTAGCAGAATCATAAATACCAAGCTGTCGCGTTTTTCGCGTAATTCAAAGACTTTGAACTGCTTATACAAATCAATTTTTTAAAACTTTATTTGAACAAAACGTAAAAGGCTAGTTATTCGCCTAAAAAGAAACTTAGAAATATAGTCCAAAATATTTAAAAATTTACCGCAAACACGGAAAAATCACTGACTCAAAATAAGGATTTTTTAAGAAAAAGTACACATTTGGAGATAAACGGCTGGGGATTTTTAATTTTGCGTTTAATTTTGGGTCCCCCGAAAACCTTTGCTCTAATATAGACAAGCTTTTAAACGGTATGAAATTTTTTTCAAAATATACTTGGTAAGTGATAGCAAAAAAGCGTTTAAAGTTAAAGATATTTTTCAGTTTTTTAAAAAATATCCAAATCCGGTCAACCGAACCGAACCGAACCGAACCGAACCAAACCAAACCGAACCGAACCGCCATTTTCGTCAATTTTGATGGGAATTTCATAAAAATTGGCAAGTTTGTACATCGACTTTAGAGAAGTAAAAAATAAAAAAAAGTTGGTTGGTACTCCACTCTAAGCTGCGTTTCAGTTTTTTTCTTTCTAATATTAAAAAATATTGCAGGAAAATTCTGTAGCACAATCATAAATACCAAGCTGTTACGTTATTCGCAAAATTCAAAGATTTTGGATTACTTATGCATTGCCACTTTTTTAAACTCTATTTGACCATAATTTAAATAATTTAATAATAATAATTACCGTTTCTAATAAAAACAAACTACATACCAAATTCACTTGCTTAAAAAAATATATTAATATAATCCAAAAATTTGCCGCAAACAGGAAAAAATCGTTGGTTCAAAATACCGGTTGTCTAAGCAAAAATTACGCGTTTGGAGATAAACCGGTGAGGATTTTTTAGTTTGCGTTTAATTTTGGGTTCCACGAAAATCTTTTTTTTACTATTATATAGACAAGCTTTGAAACGGTGTAATTTTTTTTAAATATATTTTGTAAGTGATAGCAAAAAGGTATCTAAAGTTGGATATTTTTTAGTTTTTATAAAAAAATATCCAAGTTATATAGTGGTCGGGCAAATTTAAAGATTTTGGACTGCTTAAATACAAGACCATATTTTAAATTTTATTTGACTAAAATTTAAAAGCGTGTGTTTCTAATAAAAAAAACTAATATACAAAATTATTTTAAAAAATAGAAAAATAAAAAATTTACTTGGAATTTCTTCTGGTTTAAAATAAAGGTTTTTAAAGCGAAACTATAGATAAATGGCAGGTGATTTTTTAGTTTGCGGTTAATTTTGGGTTCTTACAAAAATTACCATATACTAAAATAGTGTGTCTTAATATACTTTAGAAGCCTGAAATAAATGGAATTAACACATTAGTAAAGGTGCTAACTTTATTTTATTTTATTTATTTACAAAACTCAGAAATATTCATAATTTTCCATAAAAAATATCTCTTTATAAATACAAAAGGTAAAAACAAAACAGAATTATTTCATACATTAAATAGTACATAGTGCTAACCCGATTTTAAAATTTAACAAATGTTACGGCACCTATAAAATTAAAATAGTATCTCATAAATACAAGCGAGCCATTAGAAATAGGTTCTTCATAAAATTATATTTCATTAGAGACAAATAAGTTGATATTTTACTGGAAAAAGTGTAATTTTCATTTTTTTTTACCATTTCTTTGGATTCGATGCAAAGACATACATGTCATATCCTGTCCTCAGTGACAAATCTGTTCATTTTAGTTAATTTTGCCTGTAATAGCCAGCCAATTTAAAGTTTATAGATAAATAAGTATTTATTAGCATTAAAAAAAAACACAAGCCAACATATTGAAACGTTTTTGATTGAGTGATCGCCCTTAATCCGCCCTTGGGTACCGCTATAACACAAAAAATATATTAAAATTTAAAAAAAAATAATGAAAATTACACAAACTAAAAATGTACCTATTTTTGCTGCAATATTTTTTAATATTTTAGAAAGCAAGTTATAGGCAGACTCAAAGCAAGAAAAAAAAGTACGTCAGATAAAATCTTCATTAAAAATTTATTCACAGAGTTAAAAAATTATATATATATATATATATATATATATATATATATATATATATATATGTATTATTATTAAGAAAAAAAAGTACGTCAGATAAAATCTTCATTAAACATTTATTCACAGAGGTAAAAAATTATATATATATATATATATATATATATATATATATATAATTTTTTAACTCTGTGAATAAATTTTTAATGTATATATATATATATATATAATTTTTTAACTCTGTGAATAAATTTTTCATGAAGATTTTATCTGACGTACTTTTTTTTTTGCTTTGAGTCTGCCTATAATTTGCTTTCTAAACAATAAAAAAATATTGCAGCAAAAATAGGTACATTTTTAGTTTGTGTAATTTTCATTATTTTTTTTTTAAATTTTAATTTATTTTTTGTGTTATATAATATATATATATATATATATATATATATATATATATATATATATATATATATATGTATATATTGGGATAAATTATGTTTACAATATAAACAATGTAATACACAACTAGACAGCTGCACGCTGCATTCCCAATCCCAGTCTTCATGCCTCCCTGTCATGTGCCATATCTTCATCCATATTTCTCTCCCCTAGAGCCTGCCTGACTCCCTCGCTCCACGACTTTCTGGGTCGCCCTCGTTTGTTTCTACCCGGAGGCTGCCATGTGAACATTCGTTTCGGCCATCGTCTCTCGTTCATTCTTAACATGTGTCCAAACCATTTAAGACTTTTTTTCTCTATTCTGCCTATAACTGTTTCTGTTGAGCTCATTATATTTCTGATTTCTTCATTTCTCATACCCCCTAACCTTGATGTTCGTGCACTTCTGCGGAGGTAATCCATTTCAACTGTCCTAAGTTTCCTTTTTTCTTCTTCTTTAAGAGTCCAGACCTCACACCCATATGTAAGCACCGTTTCAACCATTGTCTGCCCTATTCTTTTTTTATTTTTCCTTGATATAGTTTTGTCCCACCAAATTCCATTGAGAGCACCTAATACACATCTAGCCTTTTGAATTCGTTGGTCTATTTCTGTACTACCTATACCGTCTTTATCTATGGTAGCTCTTAGGTATTTAAACTTATTTACTTGTTTTATTGGAGCATCGTCATGGATCAGAATTTCAATTCAACAGTGCATCAGAGTTTACTACCATATATTCTGTCTTCTCAAGGCTCAGTTCTAGTCCCCATTCTCTCTCTCCTTAACAAAAATTCCATATCATACGAATCACCAGCGAATACCACTTGATCATCTGCAAAATTAAGCGTAAATAAAAAGTCATCGCCTATAGGTATGCGCATACCTTCGCATGATTGATTCCATCTACGCAAAGCAACTTCTACATAAAAATTGAATAATATAGGGGATAGACTGCATCCCTGCCTAAGCCCTTTTGTTGTTTGAATTGACTCTGACAAATATCCTTTCTGTTTAATATATGATATATTATCTGAATACATTTCCTTTATGCAGTTTAGTAAATAGTTACTGACGCCAAGGTTTTTTAATGCTTTCATTAACTTGTTTCTGGGAACGTTGTCATAGGCTTTCTTTAGGTCGATAAAGGTCATGTGTACTTCTTGGTTTTTTCTTTTCTTTTTTTCAATTAGCTGCTGTATTACAAATAAGTTGTATACACAGGACCTTTGAGGAATAAATCCACTTTGTTCTTCACTTACGCAGTGGCCCACCTCCTTTCTAAGTCTCTTTTGAAGCAGTCTACCCCATAACCTACTCAACGTGCTTGTCACACTTAAGCCTCTATAGCAATCTGGATTTTTCCTATCACCTTTCTTGAATAAAGAAGAAATGTGGCATATTTTCCACTCATTGGGAATTTTCTGTTGCGACAGGCACAGATTTAATAAATGTCGAAGTCTGTAGTTTAAGGTTTTACCACCATATTTTATAAGTTCCGCGGCAACGTTTCCAGGTCCCGCAGATTTACCGTTTTTCATCTCTTTTAAAGACTCATTAAGTTCTTTTTCGTCGATACGTTCAAACTCTCCAGCATCTTCTCTGGTCCAATCATCAACTTGAAATTGTTCTCGGTGTTCTACTAATAATAATTCGTAGTAGTTCTTCCATGTCTCTAAACTTATTAGCGATATTCCCATTTGTCTTTCCTTTAAAGATTAATATGTATTTAGTGAAGTCATTAAATGGATTTTATTTTAAAATTTAACAAAAGAGAGAAAGTACCCATGTGGCCGTCCAAAACGAAATAATAATATAATTTCAAAAAAATACGTATGTACAATAGGGTATTTGACAAATTTTAGAAAAGAGTTTAGAATGATACGTAGATCCCTAATTTGCTATGCAAAATTATTAAAATAGTATATTTTATCATGACTACATTTAAAATCAAGTTTTCTAATTTCCGATTTGAATTTGCCGCTAAAACGCTCATTTCTAGCAAGGCGTTGCAATGACGTCACAGCGCAGTAAACTCGCGGACAGATACACGGCATTCAAGTGTTTATTTGTTTTTGGTCTGTGTTTTTACTGTTTTTTATGTAAAAAAAATGTCCTATAAGTAGTGTGTAGTGCCTCAGTGTTCGAATACTAGCATAAAAACACCTCAAAAACTATTTATTCATGTGCCTACAGCAGTAAAAGAACGGAAAAAGTTGTCTATATATGAGGTTATGTTTATTACAAGGGGTGAACAACTATAATAGGTAGAAAGGTGTACAAATTTTTAGGCGGTGCTATGCAGGACTAGGGAGTACCTCTAAATGCAGGATTAGGCAGTGCACATGCAGGCTAAATGTAGGACTGAGCAGTGCATATGCAAGACTAGGCAGAGCATAGGCAGGACTAGGCAGTACCTACGCAGGACTATGCAGTGTAACCTATGCAGTACTTCAAATATTGCTGGTCGTTGAATACTTTTTGCGTACCTTAAAATAATAATGATTGGGTATTTAATTGAATCTATTGTAAGTGGCATATTAAACAAAAAAGCAAAACATATAACCTAACCTCAAAATCTAAATGAGTAAAAGTAGGCGCAGAATATCGTAAAAAAACTTTCAGTTATATACAAAACAACTCATCGAATACTTATATCATCATTTTAACGTTTCTAAATTTCGCAGAAGAAAAATCACTGTTGTTGGCAAAGAAGCCTGCCACCATAAAGGAATTCAGCATTGGCAAGTTGGAGCTATCGGCTTTGGAGAATCCGTTTTCCATTGAAAATGTTTTTTATAAGCAAAACACAAAATAAAATCTAATTTAGAACGATAATTCGCACTTTAAACCAAAGCAAACATTACCATCCATAAGAAAATAACACAGAAAATGGGTTCGTTCGAGGCGTTTACTGTTTTGGGACGTCACTCGCAGCTGATTGGTAGACCGCCTGTTTTGAATCACGTGGCTAATTGTTTTAATTCAATGAATTTATTTAATTAAAAAAACTATGAATTTGACAAGAAAATTAAACAAAAAAGTTTGTTTTTAGCATTCCCAAGACCTAAAGAGATATCTAAAAATAAATATATATTTATTTTCTACTACTGTCAAACACCCTATTGAAAAACCTGAAATGGCAATAACTTAAAATTACTATATTTTTACTTTTTATAAAATATTTTAATGGCATCTGTCAAGTTTTGAATGGTTTATAAAATATGGGTTTGGAATTATCTTAACCTTTTAACTTAAATTTATTTTATTTTAACCTATTGCTAACAGCATATTCAATTAAAAGCAACTTACTCCAATATAAGTTGTTCTTGCTTGATCTCCTCTCTCTGTAAAGTTTTAGCATTTCTTCTTGTAACAGGACGAAATTTTGAATAAATAATAGTGGTTTTGACATTAAATAAGTTTCTATATAAGATATAAGTGCAAATAAAAATTATTGCAACCCAGTGCATTTTTATGGCATTTACATTGGGCTTTACGTAAGTTGTTCTGGCTTGATATCCTCTTCAGTTTTTATTTAGAAGTCATATGGTTCCAACTTTATGCTGCTGGTTAAAGAAGACAGGGGATCTGGATCTGCTGGTCTGAAAAATTTTGGCATTTGATCCTCTTGTAACAGAACGAAATTTTGAATTATAGTGGTTTTTACCCTTTATAAGTTTCTATATAGATATAAGAACAAATAAAAATTATTGCACCCCAGTGACTTGTTTTTAGGCAATATTTCAGGATCGCTGCATTTAACATTTATATTCGGCTTTTTCAGTCTTTCTTACTGTAATTTTAAATTATAACCGATTTCGGTGTCAACGCATTTTAGTCTTGTGCTAGTATCTTTCTCTTGAAAGCACTGTGGGCAGTAAAATAAACATGTAAGTAAGGGGAGTTGTTTCTAGCCCAGACTAAAAATCCACTGTAAGTTTTATATATTATATTATATATTATATTATATATATTATATATATATTCATACCTTTTTAGAAAGAGGGACTTTACAATTTAAGAAAAATATTCAATTTTTGTGTTCCTGCTTGATTTAGCTTTTATTTTGAAGTCTTTAAGTTGCAAATTTCAAGGTGTGGTGCAGGCAAGCTATGAAATAACAGTAATTAGTCTAAAATTTCCAGTGTTTTGGTTTATATTGAAGTTTAACATGTTTTTTTAGATTTAAATGACAGTATGTTTATTTTTTGAATATTAAAATAAGATCCAGTCGACTATATGGACTTTATAAAAGATTTTTTATGCCTTATTTGCCCATCTTTTAAACACAAATTTAGTATTAATTTTATATGTGTATCTCTTTATTTTAATAAGGAGTAATAAGAAAGACACTTACAAAATTAACACTAAATTTCTGTGATGGGTAAATGAGGCATTAAATAGCATTTAAAATATAAACATTGGTGGACTATCCAGTATTGTTTCTAGCCCAGACTAAAAATCCACTGTAAGTTTTATAGGATTCTTTAGGACAATTTTTTACTATTCACACCTTTCGAGAAAGAGGGACTTTCTTTACAACTAAAGGAAAATATTTAATTTTTGTCAGCATTCATGCATCAAAATAAAAAAGACACTTACTTAGATGAGATGTCTTTTAGTTTCAATTTCATGCTTATATCTTTATGTTGTGCAAGCATGTGTCTAGTTAAATGATTTCTCAGTTTCGTTTTATATGTGCAATGCTGGCATGACTGCCACTTAATATTGTTTTCATAAAGATGGATGTTCATATGAACTTTTAAGTAATACTTATTTTCGGTCTTATAACTACACTTATCACATCGATGCCAATCTACTTCACTTATGTCTTTATGTTTTAGCATGTGTCTAGTTAAATTATTTCTCTGTTTCGTTTTATATGTGCAATGCTGGCATGGATGCCACTTAATCTCGATTTCGTCTTTATGGATGTCCATATGCTGTCGCAAGTAAGTCTTATGTTTGGTCCTATAAGTACATTGTTCACATTGATGCCACTCTACTTCACTCATGTCTTTATGTTTTAACACGTGCTTTGTTAAATCACCTTTCCGTTTCGTTTTATATGTGCAATGCTGGCATAGAACCCACTCAATCTCGTTTTCGTCTTTATGGATGATCATATGCTGTTTTAAGCAATTTCTATGTTTGGTCTTATAACTACACTTATTACATCGAAATATCTCTACTTCACTTATGTCTCTATGTGTTACAATGTGTTTTCTTAAACCATATTTATATTTCGTTCTAAATTTGCAATGCTTACATGGATACCATATGACCTCAGTTTCATCTTTATGGATGATCATATGAGCTTTTAAGTAATGCTTTTTTTTACCTCGAAAAGTACACTGCTCACACTGAAACTGATTATCTTTAGTGGCCTTTGATTCATATTTAAATTTATTTTCGATATTTAAAGAATTTAAGGTCTGGTTGCTGGAATCCAAAGGATCACCAATAAGGCATTGAGAAACATTTGAACTAGCTGAATCTTCTTGAGGGCTAAAAGAAACAAAACACTTTTAGTAATAGCCGCAACATACAATTAAAATAAATAAATAGAGAGAAATGACAGAGAGTTTTGCGCATATACCTTAAGAATTTGATTTATTGGCATATTTGAACATCTAATTGATCAAACTATATCTTCAAGTCAAGAATCATATGGGTTAATTTTCTTTGTCAAAATAACAGTGTTGCATTTTACCGTTACTATGTAACACAACACTTTGAACACGATTTTCTTTTTCACGTTTAACGCATATCAGCCATTTTACGGAAGACAGTAGTAAGTGCAAAAATCACTATATTTTAAGTTTTTTTAAATTATTTGAATGGCATCTGACAAGTTTTTGCATGGTTTATAAAATATAGGTTTAGAATTATCTTTACCTTTTAACTTAAATTTATTTTATTATTAACACCCTGTATACATATTGATAACAGCATATTAAATTAAAAGGAACTTACTCAGATGAACTGTCATCCAATATAAGTTGTTCTTGCTTGATCTGCTCTTCAGTCTTCATTTCGAAGTCATATGGTTCTGACTTGCTGCTGGATGAAGAAGGTAAGAGGTCTGGATCTGCTGGTCTGTAAAATTTTTGCATTTGATCTTCTTGTAACAAGACGAAATTTTGAATAAATAATAGTTGTTTTTGCTATTTATAAGTTTCTATGTAAATATAAGAGCAAATAAAAATTATTGCAACCCAGTGACATGTTTTTAGGCAAGATTTCAGAATCGCTGCATTTTTATGACATTTACATTGGGCTTCTACTTAAGCTTAAACAAATCATTTAATCAATAATTTTCAGTATTCAAACACTAAATTAAAAACCGATCTCTGTGTCTGCTTTTGCTGGTATTTTCGTTGTCTAGAGCGTTTAATCTAGTGTTTTTATCTAGTGGTTTTATTTTAACCACACAATAGATAGCATATATTTAGAAAGAATTTCAGTAACTAGAGCTTTTTATGGATGAATGATTAAATTTTCATGGGCATATAGATAGGATCTCAAATAAAGCTATGAGACTAGTGGGCTTTGTAGTGAAAAACTTAAAACATTTTAATAATATTTTTACTTCAATCAATCAGAAAGTCATTGAATATGCTAATCCCGCTTGGACTCCTTTGTATGAAAATCTAAAACTCGTCAACATAAATTTTAGAGAAATATTGCTTTTAAATCAGGGATTAAATATAAGTCTGGTAATTATGATCTAATGCAATGCTGCAAATTTTAGGGTTTGAAACCCTTGAGCAAATCAGGAGCTTTTGTGTAATAGTAGAAATAATATAATTTTTTTTAAGAATCATAGAACCAAACTATGGTTTTCATTCTTTCATATCCAGAAAAAATTGACTCTTTTGATATTAGCTTAGGTAGATCTAAGTCTATGTTAGCAACTACCGAGTTGTAGCAACTTTTATTATTGCAAAAAAAAGTAAAATGGCCTGACCGCAAATAAAATATTTATTTGTTTATTTAAACGACCATGTGCTTAATAGATCAGGCAAAAACTTTGGATTTCCAAATAATTGTACCTCTTTACCAAATTTTGTATACACATACAGTACCCTTCCACGGTTTCAAGAAGCAACTTTGTTAAGTTTTTTGTTAACTTTTCTGTAGCGTAGAGGCGATTTACTGACATGCGATATTCGTACAAATATAAGTTTCTTATTTATTATATTTCTTCACAACCGGGACCACCCTGCATATACGGCCTACATTTTTTAAAAGCCGTTAAAATTTATAATAAAATAATGTATTACAATTTTTTTTCGAAATTAAGCAAGTATTTAGTTTTTCCAATAAAATGTCAATTTAAAAAAAAATCCTTTTTTATTTTTTAATTCTCAAAAGCAGAAAACAAAAAACAAATAATACGGTTTACCACAAAAAGTTTTTGGGATCTCTCTACTACTAAAAATCATTAAAAAAAGTTAAATATGCTACACGAGAAACACGATTTATAAATTTTTATGCCGACAAAAACCATCGAAGAAATAACTGGACAAGAAGGACAACGCATGTAGAAAATCTCGAGCCCTGTTATAACGTGAATATCGTGTACATATCTTATTAGAATTTAATTTATAATCAAGTAGATACGCCGCGCTCTGCGAGTCTTCTACGAAAGACCATAGGCGCGCGTCCAAAACAAAAATTGAATCGGGTATCATCTGGTCTTAACATCGGCTGTCGTCAACTGGAATGCTACCGGTCGAAGTTCAAGCGAAACGCGTAATAAATACCTACCTACCCAGGTCGATTTAATTTTCTGTTTTATAATATTTGGGTGATCCGTGATATAATGCCAGAGCGGAGACAGTTGCAAATTAACAGAAAAACAACTGAAAAATTTTAATTTTTACAAGGTTTTATGAAAATCTTAGAAATGTCACATACCTATTTTATATGGTTATGTTAATATTTGCTGGGAGACAAAAACTTACTAAAAGGAACATAATAGCGAATTTCTATATTTTTCATATCGACGGTTTTAAGACAGAAAGGCGTTAAGGTTATTTCCTAAATTTTTAAGGAGCAAAAAACGTTTTACGCCGTTTTGAAACGGACGATAGAAGAAGCGACAAATATTCTAGGTATAGAACTTGTTTTTTAAACTAACAAAAAAATTTTCTAAAGTTTTTTTTAACTAAGGTAATTAAGGCCTGACCGTAAATAAAATATTTATTTGTTTATTTAAACGACCATGTGCTTAATAGATCAGGCAAAAATTTTGGATTTCCAAATAATTGTACCTCTTTATCAAATTTTGTATACATAGACAGTACCCTTCCACGGTTTCAAGAAGCAACTTTGTTAAGTTTTTTGATAACTTTTCTGTAGCGAAGAGGCGATTTACTGACATACGAGATTCGTACAAACATAAGTTTCTTATATTTCTTCACAACCGGGACCACCCTGCATATACGCCCTACATTTTTTAAAAGCCGTTAAAATTTATAATAAAATAATGTATTACATTTTCTTTTGAAATCAAGCAAGTATTTAGTTTTTCCAATAACATGGCGATTTAAAAAAAAAATCTTTTTTATTTTTTAATTCTCAAAAGCAGAAAAAAAAACAAATAACACGGTTTACCACAAAAAGTTTTTGGGATCTCTCTACTACTAAAAATCATTAAAAAAAGTTAAATATGCTGCACGAGAAACACGATTTATAAGTTTTTATGCCGACAAAAACGTGAATATCGTGTACATATCTTATTGGAATTTAATTTATAATCAAGTAGGTACGCCGCGCTCTGCGAGTCTTCTACGAAAGACCATAGGCGCGCGTCTAAAACAAAAATTGAATCGGGTATCATCAGGTGTTAACATCGGCTGTCGTCAACTGGAATGCTACCGGTCGAAGGTCAAGCGAAACGCGTAATTTAAAGTAGGTAGACTGATTAATAAATACCTACCTACCCAGGTCGATTTAATTTTCTGTTTTATAATATTTTGGTGATCCGTGATATAATGCCAGAGCGGAGACAGTTGCAAATTAACAGAAAAACAACTGAAAAATTAAAATTTTTAAAAGGTCATAGTTTTATAACCATTTTTTGGATTTTTATGAAAATTTTAGAAATGTCACATTCCTATTTTATATGGTTATGTTAATATTTGCTGGGAGACAAAAAATTACTAAAAGGAACATTATAGCGAATTTCTATATTTTTCATATCGACGGTTTTAAGACAGAAAGGCGTTAAGGTTATTTCCTAAATTTTTAAGGAGCAAAAAACGTTTTACGCTTCTATGAAACGGACGATAGAACAAGCGATATTTGCACAAATATTCTAGGTATAGAACTTGTTTTTTAAACTAACAAAAAAATGTTCAAAAGGTTTTTTTAATTAAGGTATCTTAGAACTTGGCGGTTACGCCTTTTTTCTAATTTAGATGGCGCTTACGCCTTTTCAAAAGGACACGCCTTTTTTCGTGAATTAAAAAAACAAAACTTATAAGCAGAATTCAAATTAAAAATGTTATTTTTTTAACTAATAAATAAATTTTTACATTTCTTGTAAAAACAGGGTTTATGAAAATGTAAGTAATATTTAACTTTTATTTAAATAAGCGAGGTATACATTTTCAGTTATGTACTTAAGTTAACTTTGATAGTTATTTGAGTTAAATCTTAAAAAATTAATAGAATATTACAGTGGTGTAAAGTAGATGAGGGGCCTTATGGTGCGCGTATTTTTACAACCGAATTGTGTTGAGACAAAAGCAAGATTTCCAGAGGGGAGGGGCCAAAGTGGCAGCAAACATTAAAATATTTTTTATTAGTGGTTTTTGATAGATCTGAGGTGTGAAATTTAGTATCTAAAGGAGATTTATGGCGCCGCAGGCAAGATTTTTTTAAAAATTAAGTAGAATTTGTGACAAATTTTAAATAAGTGATGCCGCTAAACTAAAAAATAAGTTATATGGCCGGGCCCCTTTGGCCCCCCCTAGATCCGCCACTGATTTCCAATGCTTTATAGAGTTATCCAACTAACCTCATGATACATGTCGGTAATAAGAACTTCCAATATAAGCATATGGCAACAATACTATAAATAAGGCTCAAAAATAAATCCCATTAAACAGCATTAGAAAATATTTTCTAAAAATTCAGTCATTACTGTATAGTCGGTAGTTGATACATTTTAGATAATATTTAGTCTTTTTAGTTTTTGACATCCCCCTGGGCCTTATTATCGGGCGGGCCTTACAACAAGACTAATTTTTGTAATTCGAAAATGTTATTTAGGTGGTCTAAAAATAAAATAAATAATTACAAATCATAAAGAAACGTATTTAAAGTGTATTTCTTATTATTATTTTTATTATTAAAATAAGAACAATATTTTAAAAATACAAAATTCTGAAAAGTTAAGAGAATTTGGAATCGTAAATCTTGTGGCCGCTTGCATTTCGATTAAATTGCTTTGCCTTACATAATTTTATTTTATTGTATCCTGCAAAAAAGCGCAAAAAATCGTTTAATAATGAGGCCCACTGTATCAGTGTAAGGCCCGAGCCTTGTGATCAGATGAGCCATTGGGCTTTATTATTAGACAACTACTGTATTGTATACTACTACTACTACTACTAAAAATAAATGGATTTATGGCGGATCTGATACCTTTCTTGCCCATTAGCACACTCCACGCTATACATATCAGCTTTGTTTGCAAATATCTCGAAACGAAAGCTCCTACGAAATTTTTGGTTATCACACAAATTATTGAGAAAAACGTGTTCTACTTTATTCCGATTTTTTTTTAAACTGTCAAAAAATTGAGATTAGCATTAATGGATTTTGACCAAAATCTAATTGGCTCGTCACAGTATCGAACACTTTTTTTTGTGAAAATCTCATGAAAATCGGTTTAGCGGTTTATGACCTATCGTGTTACGGACAGGTATACACACACACAGACAGACATCAGATAGGTCAAAATACACCCAAATAAAGCATTTTCGGCGTTACCTCAAAAAAAAATTTCTTCGAAAATAATACTTTCTCGCGCTAGATCAGGCAAAAATTTAGGATTTCCAGATTACATTTTTGCCTGGGCTACGCGAGCTAGAAAGGTAAAAATTAAGAAATTACTGCAGAAAATTTGAATGCAAAAATATCTAGAGCAGTGACATTACATGCAGACCTAACGTAGAGGTTTTGCGCGGGAAATCACACGTCACTAAAGGGTATTTTAACTAAGGTCACTCATCGTAAAGCTCGTCTTTACGATCAGTGTCCTTAATTTTAACGTCTTTTTAGAATTGGGATTGCTTACTTTATTTCTTAGATAGAAGAGACGGGTGAGTCTTATTAAAGGGTGGGTCTTGTACCCCTCAGCCACCTTATACATTTTTTCTTTTATTTGATAACATATTGTTTGAAAGTTTGTTTTTACCATAATCTACATATTTTCAAATTCTTGAAGGGCCTTGAGCCTCCAAACCTTTACCAATTTTAGTTTTTTTAGGAGCTTAATAAATAGAAATATTTTTCTTTAAATTCGATTTAGCCAATTTTTAAGCAAATGACAACAAGGCAAAATATTTAAATATCAGCCAATAGGTGGCACTACATATTAGAGTGCTAGGGACACCAATTCGGCTATTAAATTGTGGGCCTTACTAAAATTTTAAGGGTGACAAAAAAACAACACATTTTAAGTTTGACACTGACGTTAATTTTTGCCTAAAAACACAAGGCTAGTTTTCTAATAGCAACAGAAAAAATAAAAGAATAGAGTAAATAACAAAGCCTATGTTTTTGTCAATAACCAGGGGATGACATTTCGTCCATGTTATAATTATCAAAAACTTATGAATCGGTTCGTAATCCCGTGATTTTGTTTGGTAGGTTATGGCCAGCCCTCAAAAAAACCTTGTGAAAATAGAAAAAAATGTATTTCTTTTAAAACCAACTTAAAAGATTTCATTTTATTTATTCAAAATATCTGAAATTAATGTGAAAATCCAGCTCACGTGATCTTATTTAAATTTTCTCAATCGAATTGACTTGCCCCCGGTATATTATACATTGATGGTTGTTTGATTTGGTTTGTTTGATTTGGTGTCCTGCAGTAAATATAAAATAGACCACGTTCTTATAAATCCTAATAGATCTAGTCTATGAAAAACTAATTAAAACATCTGTTCTGCTCATATAAAAGATTTTTTTAAATTGTTAAACGTATCTTGTTAGATTTTTGATTTTCTTTTTACTATTTCTAAAAAATACAAAAAACGAAACAATTTCGCTACAGTTTTCTATATCACAAGTAGGATACTGAAATGCCAAACATTGTTTTGAAATATTTGTTGTGTTTTAGCCATAACTTTTTTAAAAATTTTTGAATGAAATGATTTCGTTAAACGTTTGTTAAAAATGCCTTAAAAAACTACCCCGCAAAAAAAATTGAAACTAACCTGTCAAAACAAATTAAATATCTGAAAAATCTACCTCTCCTGGCATGTCACCACCACCTAATTTGGTTGTCAAACCCTTATTTTAAAAGAATTGCCAAATAAGGCACAGATTTATTGAGATACAGTAAATAATTATAGATCAATTTAGTAAAAAGTCAATAAGAATTAATTCGATTTTCGGTTCGGTTATTGAGATACAGTAAATAACTATAGATCAAATGACTAAAAAGTCATTAAGAAGTAATTTGATTTTCGGCCAGTACCTACCTACTGCTTTATATACTAGTCGATCGATTTTGTTAAAAACGTTTTAAAAGGCTATATATCGTCCCCTGAGTGCCACAACTAGATAACTTGAAACTATAGTTTTGTGTGTCAACTCGTGCTTCCGCTAGACATGCATTGTTACGCGACACACGCCCGCTATTCCTCGAATTTTATTAGCTTGAGAACTCAATACATAAAAAAGGAAACAAGCTGGATTGCAACAATTACAGAGGAATTTCAGTAACCAGTACTCTAAGTAGATTGTACGGTAGGATTCTTAGAGATCTAATAAAGAATGATTTTCATGAACAAGAAGAAGAAGAAGAGCAAAGTGGGTTTCGCCCAGGCAGATCTTGTAGTGATAATGTTTTTTGTCTTAAACAAGTAATTGAGAAAAGAAGCGCCAGAAATATAGACTCATGTTACCTTTGTAGACCTACAAAAAGCATATGATACCGTTCCAGTAGAAAAATTATGGACAGTGTTAGAGCAAACTAATATCAATCATACATACATAAAAGCGATAAAAGAACTATACAAAGGGTCAAAATCTAAAATTAAAATTCGAAATCGACTTTCAAAAGAATTCCTGGTAACAAAAGGCTTAAGACAGGGATGTGGTATCTCTCCAACTCTTTTTAAAATATATATCGCAGTAGCTCTAAAAAACTGGAAACGTAAAGTGCACGGCATGGGAATACAACTTAACGACCGATTTACCATAAACACACTACAGTTTGCTGACGACCAAGTAATTGTGGCTAATGATAAAGAAGACATGGAGTATATGATGAGAAAGTTAACAGAAGAATACCAAAAGTGGGGATTAACAGTGAACGTGGACAAGACACAGTACTTATGTATTGGAAACGAATCCAGTGAGTTAGTACTAGAAAATGGACAAACAATATCTCCATGCAATCAGTATGTATACTTGGGTGTCACATTTGATAAGACAGGTACAGACTGTAAAGAATTGGAAAAAAAGAATAGTAAAAGCAAAAAAAGTTATTGGATGTCTTAACAGTATTTTATGAAGCAGAGAGATAAAAAAGAATGTAAAATTTAACATATATGAAACAATGGTCAAAAGCACGCTGTTGTATGGAATAGAGACTTGTCGCGTAACAGAAAAGTACAAAACAAAAATGGAAAGTGTCGAAATGGATGCAATAAGAAGATCAATGAGAATATCTAGAATAGATCACATAAGAAATGAGATCATAAAAGAAAGAATGGGAATCGAGGGAAGCATAACGGATGACATCACTAGAAGGCAACTGATATGGTACGGCCATGTACAACGGATGAACGACGAAAGCTTACTAAAGCAGGTCCTAAAATGGCAACCAATAGGGCGCAGAAAAAGAGGGCGTCCTAAACTGGAATGGCAACAGTCAATCCAAAGATCAATGAGTCAAAAAAATCTGACTGAGGATGATTGTCAGGATCGAAAGAGATGGAGAATAGGCGTCGGACAACGTAGAAAAACGTTCTAAACCGACATAGTAGTAGTAGTAGAACTTAGGGTGACCATTCGGCTACTTCTTTATCAGCCCAGTACCAGCGAACATATAGGGGAAGTGTACTTTAAATGGGATACCGGTACTCCTGACCAAACTAATGGTGGCAACGTTGCGCTGTTTCGCTAGATTTGTTCACTGGGATCGATGTTGACCGCCGTTTTTTTTTAATCGGTCATTAGATGGTTACAAGCACGTACAGTAATTTTTTTTAATTTTTGTGTGTTCCGCTTGTAACATTTAAATGCTGTAAGAATTGACTACTGAATAAGGTTAGATGTTATATTCTGCAAAACATGCTGTTTATGGCTCAATGAGAAACAATTAAAAAGTAGAATTCGTTTAAATAATTTATTTGAGATTGAGGTAAAATGGGAAATTGCTAAAGTAGCTAAAATGGGATATCCCGTTTTACCTCAAATAAATGACTGATGAAAATGATGCCGCCTATTTACGAAAGATTTTTTGTTTTCGTTAAGTCTCTGTGTCCTTTTTATAATAAGCATTATTGGAATTATTTTACTGGTTGTTATTAGGTTATTATTTAACCAAGAAAAAATTTGTTTTAGTTATACGCATCTTTGTGCGATATTAAAAATAAAGAGCATATTATTGTTAAGATTCCTAGATGATTTGTTTAAACAAATTGTATCTCATATTAGTTTTATCTTTGTGTCGTATTTTTAAAAAATATATATTACAAACCAGTTTTTTTGTTAATTTTCAATGTTAATTTTATATCCCATTTTACCTTAATAATATTTTTAATTTTACCAGCACAATTAGGGTAAAATGGAAAACTGCAGTGGTCTACTACAAATGAATTATAACAAACAAAAAACGATATTTCATCAACAGCATAATGTTTCAAGCCAATAACGTTAAAACTTCTTTTTGTATAAATTTTTAAAGCTTAAGTATCCCATTTTAAGTACACTATCCCTACGCTACCAGTACTGATTTTAGAGTCGTCTGTCCTGACTAATTATTATACTGGTCTATCTTGTTGATGACGCGACGCAACGTCGTCTTATAATTTGGCGTACATATAGGGGCATTTCTTGGTCATTGCGGAGTCCTTCTGGGCATTTCTGGGGACTTGCGCGAATTGCCTGGACATTTCCGAACCATTTGGTGTTAAAAATTCTTTAAAATGACCGGAGCTTTTTTGGGTTGTCAATGCACTGGTTATTTATTGGATATTTCAATGCCCTTTAAGGCACATAAGTTAGCACCGATGAACTCCTCGGACAGAGGTTTAACCAGCCGGGCAATTTTGCAAAAAAATAATGGAAAAATTAAAGAAGCATAGCAATATACGTTCAACTTTATATATACCAAACAAGTTTTCGGAGCTAGGCGGACAAAAAATAAAATAATAAGTGTTGACAGTAAATTGTTTCGTCCTTATAAAAAAAAAATCTAAAAAAATGGCGTAGCGAAAATTTTAAAAGAAATGGCGCTGCGAAAAAACATTTTGGTAAAAACTGAAAAACTTGATGGCGCAAGCGAAAATTATAGAAAAATTTAAAAATCTTCGGAAAAAATTTTGAACAGTCTAAAATTTTAGCATAATTTGGTGCTATTCAGTAAAATGCCCTGATTTTCTTAACTAAAATAAATAAATATTTTTTTTAGTTGAACTATTTTATTAGAAAATTGCACCAAAAAATAACTAGCTAGATTACCACTATCTAGATTTACCAATAGCGTTACTGGTACATTAAATACTTTTAAGTTCGATATAAAATCGTAGCGCAATTATTAACGATCAAATTGAAAAGTAAACGCGTCACGATTTTATATCGAATTTAAAATTGATGGGTATCGATATCTTTAATTAAGCACCACGATTTCGTAGTCAAACACAAATCTTCTAAATTATTTTTTACTTTTTAGTACAATTTTCCAAAAAAATCGTTTTCCAAAAAAAAACAATTATTTTATTTGTAACATTTGTCTTAATGAAAAAAAAAGATGCAGGATGTATAATTATGTCTTCACAGCCTTTCCATTTCTAGCAGTACCTCATTACAATTACAAGGTTTCTTTTCTGTCAATTTGGTACAATCCAATTCCTCAATCCTTAGTTTATCAAGCGATATCCCCGTTTTTTTCATAACATAGTATTGTTACCAGAACAAAACATAAATCTGAAACCCGCATTTTTGTATCTATTAAGATAGGTATCAAAGTTCTGAATTTACCCCTTTTACACTCCTCACCAACCTCTTACTTCCGGTTTTTTTAAATAAAATTGGATTGTCACTAGATCAAATCATAAATCTGAAAACCGCATATTCGTATCTAATTTGATTACAAAGTTATGAATTTACCCCCTCTACACCCCTCACGTGCCCCGTACCGCCGTTTTTTTTTGTCATAAAAATATTTTGTCACCAGATCAAATCATAAATCTGAAAACCGCATGTTTCCACAGCCTACCTAACAACCAGCTCACAGACTCTAGGCTTTGATGTAAGTGGGAATAAAAGATGACGTCACCGACGCCATGTCAGGTTAAATTACAGGGCTGGGCTAAGAAATATTGTATTTGCAATAGACAGGATTGGACTTTTAATATTATATTTTTGAACAAGTTTCCCAACTTGTTTTTATTTTTGTAAATAATTATATTCTCTAATTTTCACTTAAAATTAGAGAAGCTATCTCTCTTAGTTTTTAAATATTTTTGGGTTACATTTTCTACGCTTACAAGCGTTTTTAGAATATTATTTTGATTTACTTTACGCTATATCTTTCCATATTTTAAATTTAAACTTCGCGCGCTTCTTCCAGCAATGAAGGATTTGAGATAAGCGGCTAAATTCGGCCTAGCAGACGAAAACGCGGATTGTCTGCGCGAACACACAACCACGCGCCACGTGCAAGGAAAGTCACCGCACCGCTATCATTTTATATTAAAATTGTGGAAACTATTAATTTTACGCTTTAGTTTATTAGATATTAGTGTTTGGAACATTTTGAACTATAGAACAATGGAGAGTCTGGTACTTCGCGTATAATCGGGCTGGCCAGCCAAGCAGCTACAAAAGACATCTCATGGTAAGTCGTTTCTTGATAATTTTTCATTGCTGCGCTATTTTTAGTATTTAAGTTTTTAGGCCCTTTTTTCCCTGTTGGAGCCCTGTGGAAAGATACAGTCCCTCTTAACTCCCCCACGTTTTTCTCGAGCTATCTCGAGTGGTCCTTCGGTATATTTTATTTTCTACAGAAGGCCTAACCTCACCATTTGGTCCAGGTTCGAGCCTGATAACAGGACCCCGGGAAAAATTAAAGTCTAAATCGCATTTTGTTAAAAATAAAATTTTTAATAAATTCGCAATTAAAAGATTTCGCATCATTGATCTTTTTGCTCTGCTAGCAGTGAAAATAAAAAGTAAAAAAGTACCGAACGCGCATTGTTTTCGCGCATTTCCTACCTCTTTTTGGCTTTGCGTCGCCTGCACGTAGGAAAAGTTTCCAACACCACGATATTAGAGAGGTAAATGAGACTTGTTTATATTTTTATCGCCTATTTTCTTTTCTTTTTAAATGCTTTTAATTTTTAAATATTAAAAATTTCGGAAACTAATCGTTCACCTGTTTTAACGGAGTTTTTTAAAAACATTACCATGAGTACGCAACTTAAGAAGTTAGAAGCACTCCGTAATGTGCAACATAATCGCATTAATACTCTTCATAACTTAGCTAATGCATGCCTAACGGATGATACAAAAAAAACCGTGTTTACAGGTTCGACTTATCGACTTTGATGAAATAAAAGAATCATTTTTATTTTATCAAAATCAAATAATAGAGGCTTATTCGGCAAGTCCGGAGAGACTGGAAGAAGAAAATGAACGCCTTACTGAGTTTGACGACAGCTTCTATGATATTAAAAGAATTCAAAAACACCTATTTGAGGTGAAAATTGAAGCTCCTCAACCTCAAAACTTAACGCAAATTTCAAATTCTGCTGATCCAGACCGCTTTATGGCGTCTTTAATGCCAAGACTGCGCATTGTCGAATTTCATGGCGACATCACTAAGTTTCCAACCTTTCTAGATATGTACAATAGTTCTGTACACAATAATCCTAGTATTCCTACAAACGCTAAATTTAATTTGTTACTGTCCTACCTAAAAGGACCGCCTTTAAACGTAGTTAAACATTTACAAATAACCGACGCTAATTATATAATCGATTACAATACGCTTCTAAAACGCTATCATAACCCCCGCTTATCGGCTCAAACTTATTGGCGCTCCGTGTATAATTTTCCCGCTCTCAAAGACGACAATCCAGAAACGCTGCGCACGCTGCTTGATGTTTTTTCAGAAAACATTGAGGCTTTAAAAACTCTAAATTACGACACTGATCAATGGTGTTTTCCGCTCGCCAACATTTTACTAGATAAATTGCCTGAGGTACTATATTAGCTTACACGTTTATAACTATAGTACCTAGTGTGAGCTTAGGTGCCCATAAATTGGCAGATTATTTTTTTCTCACGCCTTTTTTACGTGTTAAACACGTGATTGTGCTATGTGGGCTTTTTAACTATTCAACATAAAATGTATAAAAATTAGTCAAAAATTATTTTTCATTATAAATGAATGTAATTGCATATTTTTTAGTTCAGATATCATTGCTTATGTTAAATTTTGATAGCAACTTTCTTAGATCACAGGAAACACCCCATATATTATTTGTCAGAAAGAAAGGTATCTTTGCCCTGAGTTCAAAAATAAATGGGTTGTTGACATTTGGAGTTTCGTATATTTAAATGTAAACTTAAAACCTAAATAACTCAACAACAGCTTAACGAGATTTTAACAAACTATATGTTTTTAAAATCAGGGAAAATATGTCTTTCATTCTGACATAAAATATATAGGGTGTTTCCTTTATGTTAAGAAAGTTGCTGTCAAAATTTAACATAAGGAATTACATCCGACACTTCTGACATAGTCCAAAAGATAATATGAAAAAAATTATGCAACTTTTGTATTTAAAGTTTTTCTCTATCACTTACATTAACCACTGATAAAGGCCACGCAAATATAATCAATGACCCTGTACATACAAACAGCAATTTTTTATTTTTATCTGTATAAACCCAGCATTATACGCAAAATGCTACTCAAAAAAAATAAAAAGAAAGACTTTTTTTCGGAAGATTAATACGCAATTTTAATCCTATTTGAGCGACCCTGTATTCCTAATGATTTCATTTAAACTGGGATACTCTACCTGTTGTTAGGTGTGCTGTGATAATACCATTGTATTGTTATTATAAGAATACCTACTTATTGATTCAATTGTACAGAAGAATTAACCTATAACTACATATGGATCTAATTTAGAAAGAAAAATAAAACAAAGAAAAACATCTACATAGATGGTTCTTATTAGACAGAAGTAAAGAAATACAGTGTGAGAATTCTTAAGAGAGAAAGAAAGACTGACATCACAAGATACACAAACTAAAATAAGGGGCCTCAAGTGGTTACAAAACCAGACTCTCTTGAAGCCCACGGTATTGAATCTGGCTAACTGTCCCAGACGGACAAAGCCAATACCTAGAAACCGAAACCGTATAACTATATAACAATAGGTAGGCTGGTTAAATAGGGTCACTGTCCGTGTTTTAGAAAACACTTGTTTTCAAGAGATTTTGATCAAAAACCTAAATTACATATTTTATCTAAGCACTCACAAAAATATACTCGTTAAAACACGCCACTGATTTCGATGCGAACTAGATAACACCTGAAAGCTCGTGAGCACCTGACTTAATAGCTTTTAACCTGAAATGGCCGGCTGCGCGAAGATCGGCGCAAACCCTTCCCGCCGAACAAGTCTGTGAGCTGGTTGTTAGGTAGGCTGTGATGTTTCTATCTGTTTTTATTACAAAGTTCTAAATTTACCCCCTTTAACACCCCTTACTACCCCTACCTCCGACTTTTGTTCATAAAATTGTATTGTCGCCAGTTCAGATCACACATCTAAAAACCGCATGTTTGAATCCGTTTTGGTTTCAAAGTTTTACATTGCCCTCCCTTACACCCCTCACCAACCCTCGTGTTTCCGATTTTTTATACAATTATATTGTCACCACACCAAATCATAAATCTGAAAACCGCATGTTCATATCTGATTTGGTTCCAAAATTATGGATTTATTCCTTTTACACCCCTCAACCACCCCCTACCACCCATCTTTTTTTCATAGTATTATTTTCATCGGACCTACATTACTTTATTAAATTTCATTAATATCCGTTCACGGAAAGTGTGTCAAAAATGAATCACTAGATTTGATAGACAGACAGCCAGGCTCTGTGAAGTTAATAAAAACCGTTTAAAATATGGTCACCTTAATAGTGTATCTGAACAGGAGCCTTGCCTGCCTCTGCCACTGGCGAAACGCGGCGCGAAAGCCAAGTTATCATTGTGAATTTAAACTCGCTAGGAAACGTTCGCAGCGCCTCCTCTTCTGAATAGGTTTAACTGGGCTCGCGATTGAGCGATTTGGCGAAGGTTCTTTATATGGTATTTCTTCGATACAAAAACAGAGCAAAATCGCATTTTCTTGAAGATATTGTATTGACTCGGATTAATCAAATTTTCTTAATATCTTTTCAACTATTTAAATGAATTAAGCACCAGTTTATAGCAGATATATGTTGCTTTCATAAAAAAAATCCATATACAAAGATAATATATATGTAATTTAGGTTTAGGTTTAGATATAAATATGTAATTTAGGTTTGTTGCTCTAGTTATGCCTAATACAACAAAGCTATATATATGTATTTATCGGTTTCACAACGTTCTACGTCTTCCGATACCCAATCTCCACTCGTTTCTGTTTGCCCATAATTCATCATCTAGGCCTCTTATTCTTATTTCACTGTCTATTCCTTATCTCCAGCGTCTCCTTGGCCGTCCTCGTTTTCTTCGGCCAGTTGGTTTCCATTGTAGTATTTGTTTAGGTAGTCTTTCATCATTCATTCTTTGTACATGTCCGTACCACACCAGTTGTTTTGTTCTTATATCATCCACCAAAGTACGTTCACCCACTATCATAATTTCTCTTATTCTTTGATTTGTAACTCTTTCTCTTTTTGATTTCCCTGCTGCTCTTCTCCAATAGCGGAAAGCATTTTTTCTGTTCTATCCTTGATTGGCCATACTTCTGAGCCGTATGTAATAATACTTTTTACAATGGTGTTATATATAAGCTTTTTGTTATGTTTTGATATACTTTGGTCCCAAATTATTCCATTTAATAAAGTTATTATTTATAAAGTCTTCCTTGTACGTTTCGATCTTTTATAGCTTTGTCTAGTGTTCCGTCAGCTGTAATTTTTAGACCTAAGTATTTATACTCATCACAGGACTGAATTCGCTGCCCGGTATTTAAGATTAGATCCTGTTTCATTCCACCGATACACATATACTCTGTCTTATTGAGATTAACCTCTAGTCCCCACTTATTGTACTCTTCTATTAGTTTTCGTGTCATATATTCGAGGTCGTCATAATCCTGAGCCACTACTATCTGATCATCGGCGAAACATAAAGTATACAAGGTGGTTTCGTCCAACGGAATTCCCATGTTTTGGCATTTTCTCTTCCATACTTTAAGGACTTGTTCCAAGTATATCTTGAAGAGCGTAGGCGAGATACAGCAACCTTGTTTAAGACCTTTATTTACTTGAAAGCCTTTGGTTAGTTTTGCTTTTATTTTAACTTTTGCCTTACTATTGCGGTATAACTCTTTGATGGCCTTAATTAGTTGTATGCTTATGTTTGTGTTTTCCAAAGCTTTCCAAAGTAGCTTTAGTGGTATACTATCATATGCCTTATGCAAATCCACGTAAAGCAGATGCAGCTCTTGTCCGTATGCCATTTTCTTTTCAATAACTTGGGTTATACAAAAGAGATGATCTGAAGTCGATCTACCCGCCCTGAAACCAGCTTGTTCTGCAGCTGCCTCCATGTCTTTATATTCGCTCTCTACTTTATTTCTTATTATTTTACCGTATATTCTGCTTAGCGTACTAGTCACAGATATACCTCTATAATTGTCACATATATCTTTCCTTCCTTTTTTGTGTATTGTGGATATATATGACGTTTTCCACTCAGTTGGACTACAGTTCCATTTAAATATTTTTGGAAAAGATTCCGTAATCTCCAAAACAGTTCTTCAATGCCATATTTAATAAGTTCGGCTGGGATATTTCCGGGTCCGGCAGATTTACCGCTTTTTAAGGTTGTGCACACGTTTTTGACCTCAGAGATTGTGAGGAGTACTGGAGATCCCATCGTTCTAATTATATTGTCTCTTGCGTCTTCCTTGAATTCTGCTCTTCAGTTAAAAGTTTTTTAAAATGCTCATCCCATTCTTTGTCTGGTATTGGTGAAATGATATCTCTGCATGTTTCTTTTTTAATCGATCTTATAGTTTTCCAGCTTTCGGTACTTCTCCTACCTCCTAAGTAAGAATCTATTTTCTGGCACTTTTGCGTCCACGAATGATTTTTCTTATCACTGATCATTCTTCTCACCTTTGATTGCGCGATTTGTATTCTTGTCTGCTTCTATCTATCTTTTGGGATAAGTAGGCATGATATAATTTCCTTTTTTCCTCTATTTCTCTTTCAATCTCAGCATCCCACCAGTATGGTTTTCTTCTTTTAGAAGTTTCTTCCACTAATCCTAGTGCTTCTTTTGCAGCTTGGTGGATGCTTAATGTAATACATTCGTATTCCTCATCTGGGGTTTCACCTGAACTTGTATTAAGTTTTTCGTTCAGTCTTTCTTTGTATAAGTTTTTTACGCTGTCAGGTTCTAGGCTTAGTAGATTATACTTACAGTGATCAATTCCTTCAATCACTGTATCATCAAGATGTTGTTGATGCAGGCTTTGGCCTTGATAAGGAAAGAAAATTTTGGACTCCAGAAAATAGTGATCACTTCCGCATGTTGATCCACGCTTTGTTCTGACATCTAAACAAATACAAATCTTTAATCGACTCAGAAACTAAGAAACACATGTATTACGGTTGAATGTTAAACAAATCTCTACAGTTAAATCTTAAATTGTATGAAAAAAGAAAAAAACACTAAACTTAAATTTATTTAAAAAAAAAATCCTATGCAATACACATTTCAAAATTTTGAAGACTTTAAGATTATGATTTACGCTCATTTAAAAATTGTCTTATAAAACGTTTAAAAATTTCAAGACTGAGATTTTGTAACGTCTGATGGTAAACTATTGTATTCTTGAAGCCCCTTAACAAAAAGCGAATTTGAATATTTTTTTGTTTTTACTTAGGAATATAGAAATTGTCCTGTTTCTTGTTGCATACCTATGAACATCCATCAAAATATGGAGGATTCAAGTCATTAAGAATCTTTATAAATAAAAATAGGTAAAAAATATTTGGCTCACACTCAGCCAATCTAATGTGCTTAACATAGTTTCTATAGGAGTCCTTCTGTTGCATTTAAGTATTATACGCATGCCTCGATTTTGTAGTTTTTGAAGAGGTACTTTGCAATTACTGTCTAAGAAGTATTAAACAAAGTGCGGTTGAACAATAGTTTTATATACTGTAGTTGACTTCATTGATAAATGTCTCGCTACACGTGAAAGAAAATATATTTTTTTTTTCAATTTTTTTATAACATATTCAAAATGCGTCTTTAAGTTTAATGTTCTTTCCAACATGAATCCCAAATATTTTATTTCATCTACGATTTCGATTTTTTCTCCATTGCTTTAGTTTTAGAAGTATTAAGTTTAAGTTTATTTACCTTATTATAATTAGAAATTATTTTAAGTTGATTGTTGATTCTACATATAGCTGAATTTAGATCTTTAACTTTTGTTCCTACATAAGTCTCATTTGCAAATAAGTTAATATAGTCACATTCAAGTTTTAATGCAATATCGTTCACATATGTTATAAAAAACAGTGGTCCCAATACACCTCCCTATGGTACACCCAAGTAATTAGATTCTACCGTTAGTATGGAATTATTAATAACTGTAACCTGCGATTTATAGGGTCGGACATCGTGCATCGACAGTCAGTCAGAGATAACGAACTGTACCATTTGCAGATATTAACACGAAGTTAATACGCCGATTTTAGTAGTGAGTTATTAGCAAGTTATTAGCAAGTTTGAGTGCGTGTTTTGTACACAATTGTCGAAATAAATTGACATATCGTTTTTGACATTTGCGAGTTTTATTTGTCGTTGGGAACCCGTAACAATTGGTGTCAGATGTGAGACTAAAAGAAATAAATAGTGCAAAGACTATCCTTACATAGTACCACCGGCTAGGACGATTAAAAAGAGGAACAGTAAGTGATTTTGCCAGAATATTCAGAACTGAATAGTGCAAAGACTATCCTTAAATAGAACCACCGGCTAGGACAATTGGACAGAAGAACGGTAAGTGATTTTTCCAGAATATGCGAAGAAGTTCGATAGTGTTCTATTCAAAAACCAAAAGAGATATTTGAGAACCGACTTCGACATTAACCGTACAGCCCAAAAATTGATAATTAGAAAGATTTTCTAGAATATTTCATCACTTTCTACGACATTCTATTCGAGACCCAGAAGAGATATCCAAAAAGCGACTTCGACATTAGCTTAGTTATTTAAAAAGTAAGAATTAGAAAGAATTTCTAGAAGATTTACACCAGTCGAGAAAGTAACAAGATGTGAAGAGCCAACTTCGGAGGATAAAAGCAAGTTACTAACGGAGGTACTTCAGCAATTTCAGTCAACTTGGCAACATCTCACTCCAGAAGAATTTCGTAAAGCGAGAGAGTTTATAGAAGAACAAAGTAATATCTTTGAAACTAAGAGTAGTTCGGGACGCACAAACCTTATTCAACATTCCATCAACACTGGCGATGCCCAACCGATAAGACAGCCCCCAAGAAGACTACCATTGGCCAAACAAGAAGAAGTTCACAATCTCATTAATAAAATGCTCAGCGACGGTGTTATTGAAGAGTCATCAAGTCCTTGGTCATCTCCTGTGGTGTTGGTCACTAAAAAGGATGGAAGTACTAGATTTTGCGTCGACTATAGGAAACTTAACGATGTGACCAAGGCAGATAGTTACACATTGCCAAGAATAGACGACACATTAACAACATTGGCAGGATGATATTGGTTTTCTACTCTTGACCTAAAAAGTGGGTATTGGCAAGTAGGCATCTTTGAAAGAGATAAAGAAAAGACAGCATTCTCTTGCATTATGCCATTTGGCCTATGCAATGCCCCAGCAACATTTTAAAGACTAATGGAAGTTGTTCTACGAGGCCTTACTTGGAAAACCTGCCTAGTCTACTTGGATGATGTCATAGTAATGGGGAAATCATTTCAAGATCATCTAGACAATTTACGAGAAGTATTTTCAAGAATTAGCAATGCCAATCTTAAATTAAACCCAAAGAAATGTTTTCTATTTCAAGAAAAAGTTGAATTCCTGGGACACGTGGTTTCCCGAGAAGGCATCCAAACTGACGGAAAGAAGTTACAAGCAATAAAAGAATGGCCTCAACCACGTGACAAACATGAATTGAGAAGCTTTTTGGGTCTATGTACATACTACAGACGATTTGTAGAAGGATTCGCCAAAATAGCGTCTCCATTACAAAGACTTACAGAAGATAAAGCTTCTTACAGCTGGAATAACGAATGTGACCAAGCATTTAGAAAACTAAAAGCAGCATTATGGTCTAGTCCGATTCTAACATATCCTATTCCAAAAGGTAAATTCATATTAGATACTGATGCGAGCAACGATGGCATAGGAGCAGTACTATCCCAAGTACAAGATGGAGAAGAACGGGTCATCGAATTTTTCAGCAAAAAGCTATTCAAACCTGAGAGAAATTATTGTGTTATCAGAAAGGAGCTCCTACCCATTATTAAATCCGTAGATCACTTTCACAAATATCTCTATGGACAAGAGTTTCTGATTAGAACGGATCATGCAGCATTACAGTGGCTCATGAAAATGAAACAACCTAAGGGGCATGTCGTGAAATGGATAGAAATGCTACAACAATACCGTTATCAAATTAAGCACCGAGCGGGAAGGGTGCATAATAATGCAGATGCATTGTCCAGAAGACCTTGCCCTGAAAATTGTAAACATTGCAGGAAAATTGACCAGAAAGAAGGAATTACCTAAGTGCGCCAAATAAAGTTAGAACCAGATGAGGAATGGATGTCAGCTTCAATCAGAACCACTCAACTTGACGACAAAGATATAGGAACTATCTTGCGATTGAAGGAGGAGAACAGGCCAAGACCATCGTGGCAAGATGTCGCAAACCAAGGGATGATATTCAAATCATTGTGGGCACAATGGAATTCACTGATAGTAGAAGAAAACATACTTAAACGTGCCTGGGAAAGTGCCGATGGTCTTACTGTGATTAATCAAGTAGTAGTTCCTAGGGTAGACAATATAATGGCCAAATGCCATGGTGGAAAATCAGGCGCGCACCTAGGCATAAATAAAACCATGGACAAAATTAGAAACCGATTTTATTGGGTCAATTATTTCCAAGGTGTAAAGAATTGGTGCCGCCGATGTTCGACTTGTGCAGCCAGCCAAGGTCCCAAAACAAGGTCCAGAGGTCAAATGAAACAATATAACGTAGGCCTGCCATTTGAACGCATTGCCATTGATGTAGCCGGACCATTTCTGGCTGCTAAGTGCACAATCATACCATGGGAAGTCGTTGTCACGGATTTTAACTATTTTAAGTGGACAAATTTCATTTACATTTAAAACTGTTAAAATTTTTTAGATGCTGTGACCGTATACTTTTATTGCTAAAACTGCGATCTTTATTTAAATTTACTACTAAACTAAAGTGATCACTTATTTTAGGACTCGAATGAATATTGCATTTTAAGTCATCACAGTTGGTTATGACTAGATCTATTATTGATTTACTTTTATCAGTTATTCTAGTATAACTATTAACTAGTTGTTCCAATCCGTAAATTAATAAAATATTTTTCATTTTCATCAAAAATATTGAAATCGACGAACTTGGAGACCTATAATTAACCCCACAAACCATTTAGCACCGTTAATTACAACTTTAAAGAACATAAGGAATAATCAGAAATATTAAAAATGCCTATTTGGTGTCTTTTGATTTTATTTCAATTTTGATCATTTTTACCTCATAACATTGCCATTTCTACTATTGATTTTATGTTTCTAAATAAAAAAATATCACATTTGTCAATTTGCGCGGTGGCACTCTATATGCAATTTATTCTAAAAAGCAATGTTTTTAGAAAAAGAGTACTTTTTTACCGTTTTCAACGTTTCGATCGGGGTTTTTTGTACAGTTCAACGCGCAGAAAACCCAAGCAGCAGCCCTGTTTTCAAAAAAGACCAGCACCGGTGAGCTAAACATCATGCTATCTGGAAGTGCTGTCACATTGCAGAGCCAGTTGAACATCTTAGGAGTCACTGCAGAGACCAACATGTTTGGCACAGTCACGTGGCAGATATAGCTAAAAGGGCGTCCCAAAAGCTTGGGGTGCTATTTCGTACAAGACATCTGTATACACCAAGCCAACTGCTGACACTCTACAAAGCCCAGATTCGACCAACTATGGAGTACTGCTCACATATATGGAGTGCGGCACCCAAACATACCTTAATGCTTTTAAACACCGTGCAAAAACGAGCTATCAAGCTGATCAATGATCCCGCACTTACCCGTAGCTTGGATAGTCTCGAACATCGAAGAACTGTGAGCGATCTATCTCTCTTCTACAGGTATTATCACGGAAAATGCTGTGAAGAGTTGGCACGTATGATCCCCCCGGGAGTAGCACCTACTAGGCGAACACGTCAAACAGACGGTAACCATCAATTTACTGTCAAAATAGAGGCACCAAGAACCTCATTATATCAGAATTCATATCTCTGGAGAACAGCATCGTTGTGGAATAAACTCCCTGCAACAGTTTTTCCTGCAGGTTACAACGTAAACCGTTTCAAAACCAACATTTCCGCGCAATTGCCGCTTCTCGAGCTTAATACATTTATGAAATTTGGTACAATTAACAGAAATATTATGGTTGATGAGCAAACGTATATAAATACCTGAAATTTCGCACACATGTCAAAATATTGCCATTTTTTCTTGTAAAGATGCCAAAATCGACGTTTTTTTTTAAATGGCAATAGCAACCTGAACCTATTTTGTTTAGTCGTCTCTATTAAAACGCAGTAGGTTTAAATATAGTGATTTTCAGTTATTGGCAGTTTAGGTTTTTTTAGTGGCACATATTGCAATCCAACGCGAAATGGCCGTAACTGGGAAAAACTTGAGTTATGGGCATATTTGGACATCCAATTGATCAAAGAATTTCCTCAAAGGTCAAGAACCGTAAAAACGCGATTTTCGGTTTTACCTATAAAGCAGTTACGGCCATTTCGCGGATGATATGAGCAACTAAAAAAAGTAAACTGGCAATAACTGAAAATTACTATATTTAAACCTACCGCTTTTTAATAGAGACAACTAAAGAACGTAGGTTCAGGTTGCTATCGACTCGGCGAGTTTTTCTAAAATATTTTAATGGTATCCGATAAGCAACTGAATGGATTATAAAATACAGATTAGAATTATTTTTGAAACACCCTGTATAGATAGCTACCTATAGCTAACAGCGTAATAACTTAAAAGGAACTTACTCAGATGAGGTTTCATCCAATTTAAGTTCTTCTTGCTTGATCATCTCTTCAGTTTTCATTTCAAAGTCACATGGTTCTGACTTTATGCTGCTAGATAAAGAAGGCAGGGGATCTGCATCTGCTGGTCTGAAAAATTTTAGCATTTGATTGTCTTGTAACAGAACGAAATTTTAAGTTATAGTGGTTTTTACCCTTTATAAGTTTCTTTATAGATATAAGAACAAATAAAAATTATTGCATCCCAGTGACTTGTTTTTAGGCAATATTTCAGGATCGCTGCATTTAACATTTATGCTTTTTGAGTCTTTAACCGGTTACTGTAATTTTAACTTGTAACCGATTTCAGTGTCAACGCATCTTAGTCTTGTGCTAGTATCTTTCTTTTGAAAGAACTAACCTAAAGATGTAAGTAAGGGAGGGGAGTGGTTTCTCGCCCAGACTAAAAATCCACTGTAAGTTTTAAAGGATTTTTTAGGACATTTTTTTACTATTCACACTTTTTTAGAAAGAGGAACTTTACAACTTAAGGAAAATATTTAATTTTTGTGTTCCTGCTTGATTTCATCTTCAGCTTTTATTTTGAAGTCTTTTGGTTGCAAATTTCAAGGTGTGGTGCAGGCAAGCTATGAAATAACAGTAATTCGTCTAAAATTTCCAGTGCTTTGGTTTATTTTGAAGTTTAACATCTGTTATTTTACATTTGAATGACAGTGTGTTTGTTTTTTGAATATTAAAATATAATCCAGTCGACTATATCGACGTTATTAAAAGATTCTTTATGCGTCATTTACCCATCTTTTAAGCATAAATTTAGTATTAATTTTATATGTTTATCTCTTTATTTTAATAAGAAGTAATAAGAAAGACACTTACAAAATTAACACTAAATTTTTATGATAGGTAAATGAGGCATCAAATAGCATTTAAAATGTAAACATTGGTGGATTATCCAGTAATGTTTCTAGCCCAGACTAAAAATCCACTGTAAGTTTTGAAGGATTTTTTAGGACAATTTTTTACTATTCACACCTTTCTAGAAAGAGGGACTTTACAACTAAAGGAAAATATTTAATTTTTGTGAACATTCAGGCATTAAAATAAAAAAGACCTTACTTAGATGAGCTGCCATCCAACGTAGGCTTCTCCTGCTTGATCTCATCTTTAGCTTTTACTTTGAAGTCTTTTAGTTCCAATTTCATGCCTTTATGTTGTACAAGCATGTGTCTAGTTAAATTACTTCTCACTTTCGTTTTATGTGTGCAATGCTGGCATGGATACCACTTAATCTCGCTTTCGTCTTTATGGATGTTCATATGATGTCGCAAGTAAGTCTTATATTTGGTCCTATAAGTACATTGTTCACATTGAAAACACTCTACTTCACTCATGTCTTTATGCTTTAGCATGTGTTTTTTTAAATCACTTTTCCGTTTCGTTTTATACGTGCAATGCTGGCATAGAACCCACTTAATCTCGTTTTCGTATTTATCTACTTCACTTATATCTTTATGTTGTGCACGCATGTGTCTAGTTAGATTATTTGTCAGTTTCGTTTTATATGTGCAATGCTGGCATGGATACCACTTAATCTCGTTTTCGTCTTTATGGATTTTCATATGCTGTCGCAAGTAAGTCTTACGTTTGGTCCTATAAGTACATTGTTCACATTGATGCCACTCTACTTCACTCATGTCTTTATGTTTTACCATGTGCTTTGTTAAATCACCTTTCCATTTCGTTTTATATGTGCAATGCTGGCATAGAACCCACTGAATCTTGTTTTCGTCTTTATGGATGATCATATGATTTCTTAAGCATTGTTTATCTTTGGTCTTATAACTACACTCATGACATCGAAGCCACTCTACTCCACTTATGTCTTTATGTGTTATCATGTGTTTTCTTAAACTATATTTCTGTTTCGTTCTAAATTTGCAATACTTGCATGGAAACCATATGACCTCGTTTTCATCTTTATGGATGATCATATGAGCGTTTAAGTAATGCTTATTTTTACCTCGAAACGTACACTGCTCACACTGAAACTGATTATCTTTAGTGACCTTTGATTCATATTTAAGTTTATTTTCGATATTTATATAATTCAAGGTCTGGTTGCTGGAATCCAAAGGATTACCAATAAGGCATTGAGAAATATTTGAACTAGCTGAATCTTCATGAAGGCTGAAAGAAAAAATAAACACTTTCAGTAATTGCCGCAACATAAAATTAAAATAAATAAAAAGAGAGAAATGGCACAGAGTTTTGCGCATATATCTTAAGAATTCACGCCAAATTTAGCAGCTACAGAAAGCAGTAAGTGACTATTTGATCGTCAATGTTCTGGGTACGAGCAGTATCTAACTTAGTAGCTGCTGTTTTTCGAAACTAATAAAAATTATATATTAAATTAGGCATGCATCTTAGAAAAAAGTTAGGTTGGAATTTTTCTTCTATAAATATAATTTTATTTTACTTGTTTTATTTGACATTTACTGGCTAAAATATCAGCTTGGTAGTTGTTAAAACAACTGCTGAATTTTTTTTTCTTTTAAAATTTAACAAAAGATAGAAAGTACCTATGTGGCCGTTCAAAACGAAATGACCGTAATTGCGAAAAAATTGTTCTTCAAGTCCAGAATCATATGGATTGATTTTATTTGTCAAAATAACAGTGTTGCATTTTACCGTTACTATGTCACACAACACTTTGAACACGATTTTCTTTTTCACGTTTAACGCAGTTACGGCCATTTTACGGAAGACAACAGTATGTGCAATTGAAAAACCTGAAATGGCAATAACTTAAAATCACTATATTTTAAGTTTTTCTAAATTATTTTAATGGCATCTGACAAGCTTTTGAATGGTTTATAAAATATGGGTTTATCATCTTTAGCTTTTATTTTGAAGTCTTTTAGCTCCAAATTCATACGGACTGCAGACAATATAAAGTGTGATGCAGGCAGGCTATGAAATAACAGTAATTCGTCTAAAATTTCCAGTGTGCAGAAAATTTAGATGACACATTTTCCAATTTAGCCAATGGTTTATCTTAAAGTTTAACATTTGTTATTTTACATTTAAATGGCAGTATATTTGTTTTTTTGTTTGTTTATTAAAATATGATCCAGTCGACTATATTGACTTTATAAAAGATTTTTTATGCTTTATTTACCCATCTTTTAAGCACAAATTTAGTATTAATTTTATATGTCTATCTCTTTATTTTAATAAGGAGTAAAAAAAAACACGCATATAAAATTAACACTATATTTCTTTGATGGGTAAACGAAGCATTAAATACCATTTAAAATGTAAACATTGGTGAATTATCCAGTATTGTTTCTAGCCCAGACTAAAAATCCACTGTAAGTTTTAAAGGATTCTTCAGGACAATTTTTTACTATTCACATCTTTCTAGAAAGAGGGACTTTACAACCAAAGGAAAATATTTAATTTTTGTCAACATTCACGCATTAAAATAAAAAGGACACTTACTTAGATGAGCTGTCATCCAACAGAGGCTTCTCCTGCTTGATCTTATCTTCAGCTTTTATTTTGAAGTCTTTTAGTTCCAAATTCATGCTGGCTGCATACAATATGAGTTGAGGTTCAGGCAAGCTATGAAATAACAGTCATTCGTTTAAAGTATTCCAGTGTGCAGTTTACATTTAGATGACAGTATGTTTGTTTTTTCAATATTAAAATATGATCCAGTCGACTATATGGACTTTATAAAAGATTTTTTATGCCTTAATTACCCATCTTTTAAGCACAAATTTAGTATTAATTTTACATGTTGTATTTTAATAAGGAGTAAAAAGAAACACACATACAAAATGAACACTAAATTTCTGTGATGGGTAAATGAGGCAATAAATACCATTTAAACATTGGTGGATTATCCAGTATTGTTTCTAGCCCAGACTAAAAATCCACTGTAAGTTTGAAAGGATTTTTTATATTTTTACTATTCACACCTTTCTAGAAAGAGGGAATACAATGTTACGGGCAAGATTTGCCACGTAACAATGAGGTTGATGTGAAAAGAGCCTATTCACCAAAAAGGGAAAAAATAATAGTAATTTTTAATGCTTTCAGTTAAATATTTAAAAACCTCCCCTTGTATACGTCTTTCGTCCCTTTTGCCCTAAAATTAAACTTACTGAAGAGGTTAGATTAGTTAGGCTGAAGTCATTAACCAGTATGCGTTTTGTACATCTAATATAATAAGTTAATAGAAACTACCTGATAACTGGTAAAGCCAAACTGCAGGAAGAACGGAAACAGGGAGAGAGTCCTGCTGGAACTGAAAGACATGTTTTTGGAATACTAAGGTAAAACTAGTTTGCAGAGACTAATGGTATTCTTTTTCTTTGTTGTTAACTGTAAAAATTAAAGTATATGCTATAATTAATTTATTCATCAATTCATAATAAATTTGACTAGCACGTACGCCAAATATTAAAAAGTTTAGAGCCAACATTTATTTAGTTGTTATTTGTATTTAATTAAAGTAATCAATTAGCCAAAATAAAATATTTATTTATTGTTTTTGAGACTCAAAATAAGAACTAAAAAAACAAAATATCAAATACTTAAATTTAACACTTAAGCATGTTGTTTGACCCTCAGTACCTATTTGGCATTAGTTCATTGCCTTTCTGATTCCATGATGGTGCTTTGGATTTGTTTTTAATTGCTTTATCTTCTACATGTCATCTTTCAACCATTATCTAACGCTTGTACCTCTGACTATTTTCTCCTTATCTAAAATAGATAAAAGCAAGTAATTAATATATTTACCTATTTTCTATTTATGTCATTGGAGATACCTTCATAAGATCTCTTGCTTCTTAACCATTTTCTATTCAACCATACATAATCTTCTCTGGTTGTCTAGTTTTTCTATTTGTCTAGTGACACATCAAAATTAAGTTATAATTGCCTTTCTGTAAACATCTCAAACTTCGTTGTGGTTGTATTATCTTCTTCATCCCATCGTTTATAGACGTACAAATTTTCATGTCTGTGGTAGCTTTGGTTAGCCTAAAATAGACCAAAGTAGGTAATTTATCTATTTGTCTATTTTCTACTTACCAATTTGGACCTACCTGATTTCTCTTTACAAAACGCCATATCCGTCATATATTATTTGTATTGCATCGTCAATATTTATATTCAGTAGTCTAGTTCATCTATTTCCTAGCCCATTTGTCTATAATTTTGTCTACTCTTTTTCGCAGTGATCTACGACATTTCCTAGGAGTTAGCTATTTTATCTATAAGCATTACGTCAGTCCACGGCTATTTCATAGACTAAAACATAAAGATAGAATAGTTATAGTACCTAGATTTATCTATTTTACTATTGTTTACCTACCTGACTTTCAATGCTCTGTTCCATCTATTGTTTTATTCTTCTTTTATTCCTAGGTTAGTTCCACAAAACACTTAATTCATTTCTTTGATCAGGAAACATTTAACGTATTATTTAGTAATAATTATTTCGAATAACTTATTGTCGCGAGTTCAAAATCAAAACATTACACTAAAAATCGTACCGTCTTTTGTGCCTGTGAAAACAATCGCGATAAATGCGGCGTTGCCGCTCTGGTCGTCGTGAATTTCCTAGCACCTTTCGGAACTCCTAATTTATTCTTGCACAATCAAGTATACTAATTAAGTGTCTAAATAATTATTTGGACTGAATAGAGTCCCAATTAACTGATTTTAGTCAAGACCCTTTCATTTTTTTATTTTCAAGAGTACTTTTCCTGAAATGGAAACACTTTGTTTAAGACATGGCAATATGGTAATTTTTCTGAAACATGGTACGCAATTTCGAAGGCTCCAAAATTGACCACTTGTACGGCTTTAGTTTCTTTGTCCTTTTCTTACACATGTGTGCTCTAAGAGTGTTAACTTTAGGTGTGAATTTTGATTAATTCTTGGATTGGAAATAAAGATGGCAACCGGAAACACACTTTCTGGAAGAGTGTTCCGATCCTTATTTCTCATTAGTTTTTATCTTGTTGTCTCTGTTTTTCATTTCTTTAAAAATCTCGAAAATTCGCGAATTTTATGGATTTATGGATCACTTTTGGGGGGGGATGCGAACCTATAAAGGAGAATAGAAACCCTGTAGGAGGGACATTTTTACGAACTTCCATGCTGTGAGAAGCGCAGGAAGCAAATCTCTAAAAGATTTTTTTATATATTTTAAACCAAAAGCTAAGTTATTTTTACGTCAGTAAAACGATCCCAGAGGGATATTTAAAACTGGGTTTTGTGTTTAAAAGAAGTTTTCTTTTTGTGATTCGCAGCCCGACCTAAATTGGTAAGTCCATATTTCCTAATTTGCTTCATAAATTTTGATTTTCTATAAGCTAATTACGACTCAGTTTGGCCAATTTTTCTTTAAACAGCTTATTGCTTCTTGTTTTAGAAAAAAATATATATATAGGATTAAATGGTAGTCACTTTTGATTATTAATTTTCGTTATATGTTAAGGGGCGTTCACGCTAGTCAAAATCTCTATTTTTCTTTATCAATCGTTTGTAGGTAAAATAATAATAATAGTAATGATATTAACTAATTGACAGTTGGGCTGTTCAGATTGTCATAGTTAATGGCCATTTATTTGACAAATTTGAACATTAAATTACTAAAGCATAACTATAGTAAATTTTCATTAATTTTAGTAATTTATCAGTTGAATTATTTAATTTTTGTTTTTTTATTATTAATTAGAAGTAATCAATTACCCAATCATTTAGTCCTCTGCCTAGTTGCCTTAAGGTGTGTTCCAAAAACCTGTTTTTCTTTTAGGTCTCCAAAAGAATTCTGGAGGGAATCTTCACGTATCACAATTATAAACAGAATTAAGAATTCTGACGAATTAGAATTAATCCCAAGTTAAGAATTGTGACGAATTAGAACTATGCTCAGAAGTATGAATTTCAACGAATAAGGATTCTAATCAGAGTTAGAGACTTGACAAATAGTTGGAAAAATTTGGATGTACAGATAAAAAAAAGTTTGACTGGACTGTGGTTATTAATTTTTCAAGTAAGATCCATTTTAATTAAGGCTTATTCGACTCTAGGTTTAGGTTTAGCTAGTAAATATGCGCATATTGGGAATATAAAGAATATTTTTAAAAGTGGTTTAAAAGCCAAATAGGCGCATATTAGGGATAAATAGAATATTTTTAAAAGAGGTTTAAAATAAGTGAAAATATAAAACTGTAGAAGAATATTGTCACGGAAAATTCTTCCTGTGAAATAAAATTTATTGAAGTTAAAACCTTTTTTTTTTTTATTTCATTATTTGGCAAGATGAACCCCATATAGGAATAGTTCATTATAAAATTTAACAACAACCAAAGGAAAATATTTAATTTTAACATTTACTTAGACGAGCTACCATCCAACATAGGCTTCTCTTGCTTGATCTCATCTTCAGCTTTTAGTTCCAAATTCATGATGGATTCAGACAATATAAGATGTGGTACAGGCAAGCTATGAAATAACAGTAATTCATCTAAAATTTTCAGGGTGCAGAAAAATCTAGAGGATACATTTTCTAAAGGTTTATCTTGAAGTTTAACATCTGTTATTTTACATTTAAATGACAGTATGTTTGTTTTTTGAATATTAAAATATGATTGAGTCGACTATATGGACTTTATAAAAGATTCTTTATGCCACATTTACCCATCTTTTAAGCACAAATTTAGTATTTATTTTATATGTCTATCTCTTTAATTTGATAAGGAGTAAAAAGAAAGACATATATACAAAATTAACACTGTGTTGAGTAAATGAGGATTAAAGGATTCTTTAGGACAATTTTTTACTTTTCACACCTTTCTAAAAAGAGGGATTTACAACTAAAGGAAAATATTTAATTTTTGTCAACATTCACGCATTAAAATAAAAAAAAAACACTTACTTAGATGAGCTTGCATCTAACGTAGGCTTCTCCTGCTTGATCTCATCTTCAGTTTTTATTTTGAAGTCTTTTTGTTCCAAATTCATGCTGACTGTAGACAATATAAGGTCTGGTGCAGGCAAGCTATGAAATAACAGTAATACGTCTAAAATTTCCAGTTTGCAGAAAAATCTAGATAACACAGTTCTAATGGTTTATATTGAAGTTTAACATCCTTATTTTACATTTAAACGACAGTATGTTTTTTTTTGAATATTAAAATATGATTCAGACGACTATATGGACTATAAAAGATTCTTTATGCCTCATTTACCCATCTTTTAAGCACAGATTTAATTGTATTGTATTAACTTTATATGTCCATCTCTTTATTTTAATAAAGAATAAAAAGAAAGACACATACAAAATTAACACTAAATTTCTGTGATGGGTAAATGAGGCATTAAATACCATTTAACATTGGTGGATTATCCAGTATTGTTTCTAGCACAGACTACAAATCCACTGTAAGTTTTAAAGGATTGATTAGGACAATTTTTTACTATTCACACCTTACTAGAAAGAGGGACTTTACAACTAAAGGAAAATATTTAATTTTTTTAACTTACTTAGATGAGCTGCCATCCAACGTAGGCTTCTCCTGCTTGATCTCATCTTCAGCTTTTATTTTGAAGTCTTTTAGTTCCAAATTCATGCTGGCTGCACGCAATATGAGGTGTGGTTCAGGCAAGCTATGAAATAACAGTCATTCGTCTAAAGTATTCCAGTGTGCAGTTTACATTTAAATGACAGTATGTTTGTTTTTTAAATATTAACATATGATCCAGCCGACTATATGAACTTTATAAAAGATTTTTTATGCCTCATTTACCCATCTTTTAAGGATAAATTTAGTGTTAATTTTATATGTCTATCTATTTTGAAAAGGAGTAAAAAGAAAGACATATACAAAATGAAGACTGTGATGGGAAAATGAGGCATTAAATATTTAAACATTGGTGGATTATCCAGTATTTAAAAATTAAAAAAAAAACTTCGAAATCAGCTATTTTAAATGAAGATGACCATACGTCCAGATAATGCTGGACAAGTTTGACTTTTTGGGAAAAACGAAAATGTCTGTACTGCTTTTTGTCGAACCAAGAGACCTTTTGCTTTTGGTTATTAAAGTATCTTCAATGTGGTTTTTTTAATTGACTTTTTTTTGTACAACAATTTTTTTTAGGACAGTTTATCAAAATGACCTGTTTTGTCTTGCTTTTTTATTCAAAATTAGGCTTTTAACCCATTCAGGACGGGCCCAATTTACGCGCGCTTCTGTGTAGGACGGCATCGGGAAACCAATGACGTGGGATGGCTGCCGTACTGGTACGTAACATATAAACATTTTTATTTTCTTCGTTTGTGAATCACATTATTTGGTTTCGTTTTATAAGCCTATATCGTTGGGTTTAATAAAGAAAACTCTATTTTAGTTCAATAAAACGCCTTTTATTTATTTTGGAGTCAGTATGTTTTATTTTTAAAAAATTCTTCAATTATAACCAGGAGAGGATTTACAATCTACGCCAGAATAATCTACCTCTGCCTATTCCAACGTCTGCTCTTACAAAAAATTCCATCATTTATGAGAGCAGAAAGATCTTTAATCATCTGCCCCAGGACATACAAGAAAAAACTGAATATAAATCTTTCCGCAAATCAGTTAAAGTTTTTAGTCACCTAGGCTTTCTACAGTTTAAGGAAATTTTATGAGGGTTAAATTGTTTATTTTTGAGTGTTTTAAGACTATCATTGTTTTCACGTTCAGTAACTTTAAATTTTATTTATTTTTATGTTTTTGCTGTTAATGTTGTTTTTGTGTCTGTATTTTAAATTTTGACTGAGTTTTATAGAGAACACATAGTATACTAATTATTAATTCTTAGGGTTTGTCACGTTTTTAAACCGTCATTGTTTTCACGTTTAGTAACTTAAAATTTTATTTATTTTTATTTTTTTACTTTTAATGGTGTTTTTGCGAACGTATTTTAAATTTTGACTTTATTGATTCTTAGGTTTTGTTAGATAAAGATTTTTAATTGTCAGTGTTTTTGTGTAGAACCTCTTTTAAAGATTTTAAATATTTATTTTTTTAATATAAATTTGTTTATCCTAAGTTTGTCTAAAATGTTGGACATAAACTTGATAAAATTTTTAGACAAATAAAGGTAGCTACTATTAAGTACATAATGGTACATAGTTAAACTGTAGATTCCCTGGGTCAAAATATTACGATTTAGCCAATTTGTAGTTAGTCCAAAAGTTCGTTAACCAATTCGATTTTCTTTAATAACTTTTTTACTAATTCATATAATAAATTATTAATAATTCACTAGCATTGCATTAAAATCAGTGCCTTTTTTTTGTGCCTCGGTGTATACCAGTTTTTATGTAAAATAATGGATTTCCCATCCTTTTTATGTAAAAAAGTTATACTGTTTTAAAGTCGCTCAGAGCAACGGTTTTTGAAATTTTTGCATTTAAAGTTTTTATTGCATGTGAGTGATATGCCTAATTTATGTATGATACTTTCTTCAATTCATTCTATTAATTAATATTTTTGCAAAAACTAACCAGCATGTAGCTTTTTCTGAAATTTGCAAGACGATTCCATTGAAAAATTTGATGTACAATGTACAGGGTGTTCTTTGGACCACTACCATTGCATTAAAATCATCAGTGCATATTTTTGTGCCTCGGTGTATACTTAAGCAAGTTTTTAAACAGAATATTATTTTAATTATTAAATAATTATTACTAACAAAAAAAATAAAACGAATTATGAAAATTATACACGTTTTATTGCAACAACAAATTTTTAGATAGAAAAACAAAAAAAAATCTACAATAAATGTTTGAAATGGCCACCGGCGTTAACCTGAATACATTTGTTTATTCGTTTATTATACGAACGTCTGATTTTAAAATAAGGATTTGCATTTCTGAACCTCTCTCCAGCATTTTGAATTTTTTTTAAATAGTTTTTCTCGGGTATTTATCTAGCCTACAATAATAAACTGTTTTAAGTTGATTTACTATTTGTCAATTTTAAAATTTTAACTTAGTTGCTAAGAGCGCCATGCTTAAGAAATTTTATATATTTTTTTAAGAAATAATAAAATATTAATTTTATTGATAATTAAAATTTTCTTTCAAAACAATAAAAAAATACTTGCATTAATAAAGCAAACCTACTTACCATTTAAAAAAATCTAATATGAAGAGGTTTTTGTTCCTCATTAAAAACAAAGCCCTACACAGTTGCAATAACGAACATATATGATAATTCAAGAACCACTCTGTATATTTTTCAAACAATACTATAACCTCGAAAAGAATTAGGACGCAATAAACAAAAAGTCATTTTTACTAGTAATTCTAAATAAAGAATAATAGTTATAGCTGTAAAATGTACCTGAAAATTTTTTAAATATTTTAAGTAGTTTGTAAGTTTTTTAAAATTGTGCTGTCCTGTGATGTCCAATCATAAACTGAAGAACCAGATTTTAAGATTTTAACTAGCTTTAAGGCAATGATGATGGTCGTCTAGACCGAAAGCGCTTTGCCAAGAATTTTTAATAAATTTTGCACGAAGTACAAAAAGCCTTGTTTGCATAAAAAATTAATGTTTTTAATAGAATCTTGTATACACCGAGGAACAAAAAAGTTAGACCTATTTTAATGTAACGGTACCGACCCAGAAAACACCCTGTATAATATTTATTTTTTTTACCAATATTTAGTTGTCCATGCCCAAAAACCACCAAACCGAATTTTTTGTACAAAATTATTAATTAGTAGAAAGAATTGAAGAAAGTATCATACATAAATTAGGCATATCACTCACATGCAATAAAAACTTTAAATGCAAAAATCTCAAAAACCGTTGCTTTGAGCGACTTTAAAACAGTATAACTAGTATAAGTATATATCCCACATACAATAAAACGCAGAGCAAATGCAAAACCTTGGTTCAACAGCCAGTGTCAAACGGCTGTACAGAAAAAACACAGAGCATATAACCTTTGGAAACGACAAAAAACCGCTCAAAACCACACAGAATTTATAGAAGCCAGAAATAGTTGCAAAATTACTATTGACTCCGCCAAAGAAACATACAATCAAAGAATAAAAAACAGGTTGCTGAATTGTCCAAGTAGTTCTAGGTCCTTTTGGTCTCTTGCAAAAGCTGTTGGATCAAACTTCACCAAGTCATCCATACCACCACTTACAGATAAAAATACTCACTTAGCCACAACATCAGAGGAAAAACTCAAACCTAACAGTGCCAAATGGAAAAACTACACCGTTCATTGAAAGGGTTTCCCACAGTATGTCAGACGTACCCTTTTGTCACAGAGAAATACGAAAATCCCTTAAAAAGTTGGATACAAACAAGGCAATGGGTCCAAAAATTGTGCTAACGAACTCACCTCAACTTTCGCTAAATTATTCAATTTATCTTACAGACAAGGAGTATATCCATCATCATGGAAGTCTGCCGCAGTACAACCTATACCAATGAAAGGAAAAAAGAGAGATCCGTTAAACTATAGACCAATTGCTCTACTTCCGGTGATATTAAAAGTAGTGGAAAGAGTTGTGAACAATCACCTAACCAAGTATTTAGAAAAGTACAAAATCAACGACAAGCAATACGGATTTCAAAAATATAGGTCAACTGGCGATTTACTTACATACGTCACTCACTTATGGCAAAAAGCGATTGAGTTACGGGGCGAAACAAGAACAATTGCCTTAGATATATCTAAAGCATTCGATAAAGTCTGGCATGAAAATCTGCTCAACAAGCTCAAAGCAATGGGATTGTCGCCGAAACTTTGCACTTGGTTTGAAAGTTACCTTAAGGATAGATCCATTTATGTTGCACTGGATGGCCGGAACTCCAACTCTTACCAAATAAATGCTGGTGTGCCACAGGGAGCAATCCTTTCGCCAACACTTTTTCTGATTTACATAAATGACCTCATAGATAAAACAGTAAATCCACTTTATTGCTTTGCAGATGATGGCAGTGTAGTATCCTCATTCATACCACCCACTCAGTGTCTATCCGCACGTGAATTCCATCATCTTAGACTAACTCAAATATCTTAGACTAACTCAAATAAGATAAATAACGACCTGGAGATAATAGAGGACTGGGGCAACAAAAACCTTGTACAGTTCAACGCGCAGAAAACCCAAGCAGCCCTGTTTTCAAAAAAGACCAGCACCGGCGAGCCAAACATCATGCTATCTGGAAGGGCTGTCACATTGCAGAGCCAGTTGAACATCTTAGGAGTCACTGCAGAGACCAACATGTCTTGGCACAGTCACGTGGCAGATATAGCTAAAAGGGCATCCCAAAAGCTTGGGGTGCTATTTCGTACAAGACATCTGTATACACCAAGCCAACTATGGACACTACACACAGAAAAATATTTCCAAACTAGTAAGAACCTTTCATTTTGAAATTTGTATTGGAGAACTTGGCTTTACTTTTAGCTCAATTCTTTTTACGGAATGCCATTTTCGCGTACTTGGATTTTTTTTACATGAAATGTTTTTGTTATGATTTCACTTCTTTTTTAAAGGAATTGGATAATACTTAATTTTTAAAGTAGTAAAATATGCGGAATATTGTTCAAAACTTTTTCAATGCCTTACTTAAATTTATGAGGTTTTTTAATTTTTTTCCATGGTTTTATCGTAGTTTTTATCAGCCTTCCAAAGCTCAGCTCTCTAGCGTTTCTGAAAGTGCACAATGTTACTTTTACATAACTTTACATGTATAGGGAAGGGAAATAAATTAAAATTGTCGTGTTTTTAAATTATGTCCTATAGTTTTATCATAGTTCCTATCAGTCTTCCAATGCTCAGCTCTCTAGCGTTTCTAGAAGTGGGTAATGTTACTTTTACATAACTTTACATTTATAGGGGAGGAGAGTAAATGAAAATATTGGACTTTTTAAATTTTTTCCCATGGTTTTATCATAATCTGTCATCAGCATTCCAATGCTCAGCTCTCTAGCGTTTCTGGAAGTGGGCAATGTTAGTTTTATAGAAATTTACATTTATAGGAGAGGGAAGTAAATTAAAATGGTGTTTTTAATTTTTTTCATATAGTTTTATCATATTGTCTTTCAGTCTTAAAACGTTCAGCTCTCTAGCGTTTCTGGAAGTAGGCAGTGTTACTTTTACATAACTTTACATTTATAGGGGAAGGAAGTAAATTAGAATTTTGGGGTGTTTTAATTTTTTTCTATAACTTTATCATAGTTAATATCGGTCTTCCAAAGCTCAGCTCTCTAGCATGTCTGGAAGTAGGCAATGTTACTTTTACTTAACTTTACATTTATAAGGGAGGGAAGTAAATTAGAATTTTGAGGTGTTTTAATTTTTTCCTATAGTTTTATCATAGTTCCTATCAGTCTGCCAAAGCTCAACTCTCTAGCATTTCTGGAAGTGGGCAATGCTACTTTTACATAACTTTAAATGTATAGGGGAGGGGAGTAAATTAAAATTTTGGGGTTTTTTGATTTTTTCCTATAGTTTTATCATAGTTCCTATCAGTGTGCCAAAGCTCAACTCTCTAGCATTTCTGGAAGTGGGCGATGCTATTTTTACATAACTTTAAATGTATAGGGGAGGGGAGTAAATTAAAATTTTGGGGTTTTTTGATTTTTTCCAGGGGTTTGGTCATAATTTCTATCAGTCTGCCAAATTTCAGCCTTGTAGCATGTCTGGAAGTACAGTAGAATATTGATGATCTATACATGAGTGAGTGAGTGGCAATTTCGACGTTTTTTGAATTTTCGTAACTACTTTTTTACTTTATGGAATTCCATGAAACTTGGAGGGGTTGTTAACTCCATGGAGAGCTAATGAGATTCGTAGCTCATTCCGAAGTAGAGTTTTAGGTAGGTCAAATATCGGCTGAAATGTTTCAAGATGGTTACGGCGCGCGAACTTGGCGAGGCACTGCCGTGCCCTCAGATTTTAGTTTTATATGAATATTCCATAATAATATCATTTTTTTTTTAGTCAAATCTGTCATCAAAAAATTCTGATAAAACATAGTATGGTCTTTTCAACAACTCCTTAATTTTTTTCCTAAACTGCCTGATTGAGATAGAGTTTCTTATATCTAGTGAAACATGGTTGAATATTTTTCTTCCTTCATAAAAAAGAGCACTTTTAAGGATGGGCAAAGGCAAATTTCCACACTGTCTAGTCACTCTTTGAGGACCTTCTCTTTGAATACTCTTTATGTTCTTAAATACCAATGTAGCTGTTTGCAATATAAATAATGATGTAAATGTTAAAATTCTGTGCTTAACAAAAAGTGCTCTACAAGATTCTCGTTGGTTTACATTAGATATAAACCGCACAGCTTTTTTTTGAAGAGTGAGGATAATACTTAAGATATACTGACTTGCAGTACCCCAGAATGGAATACCTTAACCCAAGTGAGAGTGGAAGAGAGCAAAATAAACTGTTCTTGCCATGTCCTTACCCAACTCCGCTCTTGCACGCCTAACAGCAAAACACCCAGACGAAAGTTTTTTACTTAATTTTATTATATGATCTTCAAATTTCAGAGAACAGCAAACCCAGAAATTTCATTACTCCTTCTTGCTCTAATAAAATAAAACCTAGGCTAATATTTTCTATTTGACACTTAAAACCTAAAATACTGGTTTTTTCTATATTAAAACACAGTCGATTGGAGTAGCACCAATCCTTGATTTTTGAAAATTCTGGGAGTTTTTAATGTAGAATTAAACAAATAAATAATTAAATATATATATTTTTTAAGGGGAATTGAAGCGCAAAATATTATTGTTTGTGAAAAAAATAAAAGTACTTCGTTTTATACTCGATTGTGATAAGATTTGTGTTAGAATTTAGGTTTTTTATACTTGACAAGTTCTACACCCTGATGGGTATCTGTATTAGAATTAGATTTTACTTAATTTTGATACTGTAACAGAACTAGTAATATATACATTTACATTTACATTTAAGATCCCGTTCGATGCAAGCGCTCAGAATGTTAATGTCTTTATGATGCCATAAAACTGAAGTATCATCTGCAAAAAGCGTAAACTCGCCTGCAATCCTAAGTTTAACTAAATCATTAATATATATTAAAAAGAGCAATGGTCCCAAAACGGAACCCTGAGGCACCCCACAGTTAATACACCAGCAACCGATTGCTTGCGAAAATCAAGGTATGATTTCGACCATGATAAAATTGTCCCTCTAAAACCATAACGCTCTAGCTTTCGCAGCAGTATTCCGTGATCCACACAGTCAAATGCCTTGGACAAATCACAGAACACTGCCGCGACCGCCTCCCCGTTATTCAGATTGGTGTAAACTTTCTCTAAAAAATCAAATATTGCATCATGGATGCCCTTGGATGCCTGAAATCCAAATTGTTTGGGAGTAAATAATGTTATGTCTGATAAGGTATTTCCATATTCGTTTTTTTACGACTTTCTCTATATGAGTACTACTCTGTCCCACATATTCTATCCTTTAGAAAATAACTTGCAGCTGAAATATTTCGTTCTCTGTCTACTACTATAGTACTAAAAACTGAGACACTGCTTACCACTTACTTTGGTATCAGAGGACCTGCCTGGGAATGGCTAAAGTCCCTTTTAACTGAAAGACCTCAAGCAGTTACTTTAACATGTAGAGGTACCAAATACTCATCCAGTCAACAAATAGTTAAAACAGGCGTACCACAAGGGAGCATTTTGGGTTCCTTACTTTTTGTTTTATGTACAATGGATCTTCTAAAGCCGGGTACTCATTAACGAACCACGAGCATCGATCAACGAACGTGATCTATTCGCTAATGTGGACGGCATTGTTCGGGGCTCGCAGCGCGATATCGAAACCTTAAATTAAAAGAAAGTACCCAGTAAATTTGAGACATAAATACACATCTCTTGAAAAAGTTTACCTACATAAATACATTTTTTAAATAAAAAAAAACATTTAAAAAAAAATTGCTAAATCTATTTGTAATAGTTTACTTGTAAAAAAATAGTAAGCTGTCAGTCTTACTTTTTTAATTAAATTGCGAATATCTCAAAAACTAATCTATTAATTTTTGAAATAATATCAATGCTGTAAAGGAATAAAAAAAACTCTTTTAAACCAGGTATCACTTGACCCACTTTCCCTCTCTAAAGTCAAGAGGACAAAGCTACCCCAACAATAAATATTTTAATAAAATAAAAATAATGTGTCCAAGGATTTTTTCAAAAATTTCCTTTAAATACTCATGATGGCATCCCGTATACGTTTTCTGTGAGCATATTACTTTAAATTAAAATTGATAATGATGACGATAACGAAAATGATTACATACGTTTTATCGCTCCGCTTGTTTTGTAAAAAGAGTTTTTGCTTTTTTCTTTCTGGGTAATAAATTTTGTAGTATAAAATGGAAAATAAATATATTTTGTTTACCTCACTTTACTGGTAATTACCACTTATCATTAGACAAGCTAACCTATGCACATATTAATGCTAAAAACTGCACAGAACAGATGTGGCTTTACTCAGGCGTTGCGATCTGTATTGAGAGATGTTGAAGAAATAAGAACAATTCGTGCGCGCTCGCTTAAAGCGCCTCTAGCGGTAGATATTTAGGAATTACAAAATGATAGCGGTAATGACACTCTACCGGGGTACGCGTATAAAATGTTATTTTCTAAAAAAAATTATTCATAATATTTGCTTTTAACAAACGGCGATAAATACTTTAGCAACTTTAGCATCAAACTAAATGTAGTGCTTTAGAGGAATATTGGAAGCAATTTTACTTGTACAAGAAATTTTCTACACAAAATATATATAAAATGAAAAATAAAGATATTTTATTTACCTCACTATACTAACAACGGTATTTATAACTTATGATCGGACAAGCTTAACCAATGCACGTATTAACGCTAAAAACTGTATATAACAGATGTGGCTTTACTCGGGCGTTGCGATCTCTGTATTGAGAGATGTTGAAGGAATACGAACAATTCGCGCGCCCTCGCTTAAGACGCCTCTAGCGGTAGAAATGTAGAAATTACAACCTGATAACGGTAATAACGCTCTTCCAGGGTACACGTTTAAAAATGTTATACTGATAACGGTAATGACACTCTTCCGGGGTACGTTTAAAAATGTTATACTGGAAACGGTAATGACGCCCTTCCAGGGTACGCGTTTAACATGTTATACTGATAACGGTAATGACACTCTTTCAGGGTACGCGTTTAAAATGTTATACTGATAACGGTAATGACACTCTTCTAGGGAACACGTTTAAAAATGTTATACTGGTAACGGTAATGACGCTCTTCCAGGGTACGCGTTTAAAATGTTATTTTATAAAAAAAAATTAGGAAATAATATTTGTTTTTAACAGACGGCGATACTTATATATATAAACATTAAACTAGACTTATAGAGCAATATAATGTTGAAATTCGTATGATATATTAGGTTTTTTATTTTAGTGATTGCAAACCTCTATCCGGTTATGATAACGGAGTATGACGTTTGGGCCAGTCTTACACAAATGTTAACAATAAATAGCAACTTCAGCATCAAACTAAATGTAGTGCTTTAGAGTAATATTGGAGGCAATTTTATTTGTACAAGAAAAATAACTAATATACTAAACACTAATTTAATTCTGGATGGTAACATGAAAGGGGTACCCTTTTTCAATAATGAACTAATACTTATACATGTTCTCTGGGTTATTTTGTCTGGTTCAGGCAATTTTTTTTATGCTGCTGCTTGTGCAAGTCGGGCTCAGTGGCGAATCAGGGGGGGGGGCAGAGGGGCGAGGGGCCTGGCCCTCCCCCCTCCTTGACATAAAACTTATAATTTTTAATTCCCGAAGAAAAATAACCAATGCATAAGCCGCAATTTTTTTTAAATTAAATTTAACTGATTTTACACAAATTTTCGCCTGCGGCACATTTTATTTGCACATAGTGGTAAACTTTAAAGCTAATTCTTATTAAATCCTGCAAAAAAAATTATTTTGTGTTTTTTTCCCTCCTTGGCCCCTTCCCCCCGGACATCCTGGATCTGCCACTGGTCGGGCTTACTGGCAAAGTCATTTTGTTTTAGGATAGTAACATATAAACCATGCATCTTCTTTTAAATGTTTTTTAAATAATCTTTGTTTTTTGGATCCCCTATAACAGGTCTATTCCTGTAATTTTCAAAAATACAATAATTTTTCATCATTCATGGTATTTTTTTTATTTGAAGCGCATTGAACGACGACCGCCTATTGGCTCGTCGCGAATGGCTTGTTGCGCGCTGCGATCATACCTTTTTCACATCTACATTAGCGAATTGTTCAAGGCTCATGGCTCGGTAATAAGTACCCGGCTTGATAAACATTTTGAATGCTGCACAGTTTGCAGATGATTCTTCTAGTAGAGTGTCCTATGACAAAATATCAGAATTAGGTTCAGGAGCCACAGAATCTGCAAGAATTATGTCTGAATACTGTAAAAATAATGGACTGGCATTAAATCCATCTAAAACAAATTTAGTACTTTTCAGCCTCAAGGAAATTAATTATTCTATCTTAGTCCATCATTTAAACATAAGCATTGACCAGACAAACACCTCCAAATTCTTGGGATGTCTGCTAGATTCATCTCTCTCATGGAATGATCAGATAAATTGTTTAATAAAGAAACTGTCTAAACATTGCTTTGTTTTATGGAAACTACACAACTATGTGGGGATTAACATTCTTAAAATGTACTACTTTGCATATGTACATTCAACATTAAACTACTGCATTCTTTGTTGGGGTAATGCCAACAGAATTAGTGAAATTTTAATTATTCAAAAAAGAATATTAAGAGTGATGCTTGGCATGGGCTATCATGATTCTTGTCGTGAGGCCTTTAAAAATCATTCAATTCTAACAATAACTTCACTTAATATCCTAAATTGTGCCAAGTATGTTCATCAAAATCATCACAAATTCATTCCAAGAGAAGAAATAAGTGTAGCAAGTGGCTAGTCTTTACTCCACCCCAAGGGGTGAACAGCTCTCACAATTGGTGTACAAATTTCTCACAATCTGTTCTAGCAGGGCTGGTAACGGTAAATTAAGAGGGAGGGCAAGAAAACTATAGACATGATGACCTTTTTTTTTTTTTGGTCTCCTGAATTTTTGATGGGACGGCCCCCCCTCCAATCCTCCACAATCCCTCACAATCTTGCCACAATCCCTCACAATCTTTCCACAATCCCTCACAATCTTTCCACAATGTTAGCAAAAGATTGTGGATTTTCACAATCGGTGTACACATTTTGGGTTAGCTGTTCACCCCTCGCTCCACCCTCTACAATTGGAGATGCCAAAACACAGCTTAGCTATCACCGCTAAACGGCCACAAATAATGTGCATTAAGTTGCCATTCTATATTAAAAATATTCTCTTTAAAAAAAAAACATAATTTCATCAAGGAGGTAAAACAACTTTTACTCAAAAATATCATTTATAATGTTGAGGAATATTATTCAATGGAGCTAAATTAATCTGTTCACACAATAACAAATAAAAATGAAAAATAATCAGCAGGTTGTAGTTTTCCTAAATCTTCTTTTAATCATTATAAAATTTGTATTTTTGTATTTTCAGTGTTTGTTTTTTACTCATATCTGTGGATTTCTTTCTTACAAAAATAAGTAATTATTCTACATTATATTTAATAAATTATTTAAGTTTCAGCCACTTAGGCTATACCTACTGTTTTGACTATATTTCTATGCTTTTTGTAAAGTCTGATGAAAATAAAGATACTACTACTACTACTTACCTCAATTAAATTCTTGGATTTCTATGTCCCTATAACTTAAATTTTATAACAATTTCAGCTTTACTACTCTGAAGTCACTCGCGGGTAGAGTGGTAACATCAATAATCTTTGTCTGAGCACACCGGAATTGCTCGCCAGAGCAAACACGATTTTTCAAACACACACTGGTCCCTTTTCTGTTAGAATGGCTTACTGACTGAAAGAGTGTGTAACAAAGTCCACCTTCACGATATATCAGACCCCATCCGGCCTGGTTACTGGCATGAAAGAAGGGGAAGGACAATATTACATCTTACACTCCCCTATCCTATAAATGTCTGCTGCACCACAAGACGCTAGCCCTACCAAGTCCACTTCCAATCCCTGACTTTGCATGCATAGATCTAACAATATTATTACCTCATGTATTAGAATTGATGTACAGGGTGATTTTCACTTGAATGATTCTAACCACATAAAAATAGAAAGTTTCAAAAACCTAACCTAACGAAACCTAATCAGATCTAACCGAACCGAACCAAAGCAAACTAAACCAATATTTTTTTTTCAAAAAAAAAACTTTCCTGACTTCCTACCCAGGATCCTAGAGGATGTGAATCCGAACCGGACCGTACCGAACCGAACCGAACCTATCCAAACCTAACCCTACCCAACTAAACCTAATTAGCAGTATGTGTTGTAGTTTAGTTTGGTTAGGTTAGGTTTGGTTCAGTTTAGTTAGGTTCGGTTCGGATTCACATCCTCTAGGATCCCAGGCAGGAAGTCAGGAAAGTTTTTTTTTGAAAAAAATTATTGGTTCAGTTTCCTTTGGTTCGGTTCGGTTAGATTTGATTAGGTTTTGTTAGGTTAGGTTTTTGAAACTTTCTATTTTCATGTGGTTAGAATCATTCAAGTGAAAATCACCCTGTATTCATCTATTCTAAAACATGAGGTAAATAATATTGGTAGATCTGCGCATGCAAAGTCAGGGATTGCAAGTGGACTTGGTAGCGCTAGCGTCTTGTGCTGCACCCGACCTCGGCAACCGCCAGGGATCAAACCCGCCACTGTAGCAAGCAAAATTCCTTCCACCGAGCCACCCAGGCTATTACACCAAAATAAGAAATAAATTAATCAGATCTACACAATGGGGTTATGTTTCTGCATAGAGAAAAATTATTTTGTCTCTGCTCAGAAGAGTTAAGCCGATCACACACAAAAAAACATAACGCGTAAGAAGTTCAAATCCGTGGTTCAACCTTATGGACTTTTCTTACGTAAATCCAATATGGCCGCTGCTACTCGATCGCTGATTGGTTGAAAGCTCGCTATGCGCCCAAGGACTGTACACAGAGAACAGGATGGTCCACTTCGCGAAATCTGTCAGACGGTTTTTAATACGTCACAAAATACTCAACGACATAACCTCACTTTTTCGTAAAATATAAACAAAAACTAATTTTAAAACGTTTTTTTTAAACCATGTCTCGCTGTAATGTAGAAAGATAATAATAATATACAATTTTATGTAAAAATATCCTAGGTGTATCTTCTGCAGAAAATAGTTTACAGAACCCCTCAATCATCAATAAAATCAAATAAATTTTTTCATTGTCATTCATCAGCATTTGCTTAAAAAAACATGTTAATATTTGGAATATCATCTAGAATATTTTGTGAATAGTATTTTACTCCCCATTAGAATACCTAAGCCTATGAGGGGTGATCAGCTGCCCATAGTAGGTGTACAAAATTCATTTACAGGACACTATATTGCCCGGCTTTTTGCTGTCTTAATCACTACATTATTCTACTTATCAATTTCTATTAGCAAATCTTCTTAAGCTTTTATGGTTTTTAAGAAGCAAATAACTTACCATTATCAGAAAGTAGCATTTGTATATTATTTTTCAGGTTTACATTACATGCACCCTGCAATCCACTACAGGACCAAAAATTTATTGCTAATTCCTGTAGAACAATGCATACATTTCATTCCACTTATCAGCTAGTAGTACCACCTAAAGTGAGGGGCTCATCAATATGTAAGGACCTATACAATATCTCGACACTTTTAATGACCACTCAGGACTGATAAGAATCAGGACCTGGCACAACCTTTAAGGACTAACAGGGTCAACAAAAATATGGTTTATTAAGTCCCTGTACAAAGTTTTTGCTATTGATCAGCAACAGGCCCAGAGGTATTTTTTGCACTTAAGAAAATTCACTTTCTGTCAGTAGCGGCTTGTGGTAGAACATGGCACATCAGTTGAATAGAAAAAACCAAGGACCATAAACTGACTGTCTTTGGTAAAAACGAGATATTGTTGGCAAAAATGTTCAGTTATCATGTCATTTGTACAGTATGAAACCTCATTCCACATGACATGATCAATTAAATGTTTTGTCAATACATTATACAGTTTTTTCTTTCAACTGATGTAGTGTTCTACAACATTGCTATGTTTAAAAGGTAATAACATGTGTACCTACTGAGGTGTGTATATTGCTCAACTTCACCTAACTAGCAGCAGAACTAGCTTTTTGTCCCTTATTATTTTAGTAATTAAAATCTCACTTTTTGTCCTGTTGAAGCAATTTGTAGTTATCAGTGTTTTAACCTATTGCTTCATCTAAATGTTACATATAGGTTTGATTTTATGAGGTATATGTTAGTGCCCCCAAAGATATCATCTCAGGATACATGTTTACATATTTAAAGATAAAAAATAAAATGATTAAATAAAAGTTATTTTCCTATTTTAATTTCGACCAAATTTATTATATTTATTGATTTATACTAGAAATTATCTAAGTAGATAAAGTCTTTAGGCATCTGTATACATTTTTAGAATTTTTTTGTTATTTCACTCATAATAGCAAAAAAATAACAAACCTGTATACAATATTAAGTGGGGTTATTGATTAGAAGCAATAAGGAACTTGTTACCATAAACATCAGGATAACAAATCCTGAATTTGATAAATGAAATGTAAGAAGAATGAACCATGGGGGCAAAAAATCTAGGACATGTAGGTAGTTTACCTTTCTAAGAAATGTCCTAGTATTTTTTACCCAACTGCAAGACCTTTTTACTTCTCAGCATCATTTTGTTTTTATTAAGTGACATTAGCTTCTAAAGAATTGAAAAAAATATAATACAGTCGAACCTCTATAACTCGAACCTGAAGGGACAACCAAAACAGTTCGAGTTATGGAGAGTTCGAGTTATAGAAACTCGAGTTACATAGGTTAAAATACATGTAAAAAGTGCAGGGACCACTTAAAAGGTTCGAGTTATAGAGAGGTTCGAGTTAGAGAGGTTCGACTGTAATATATTACATTTTAATAATATATATAAAAAATATAAATATATCTTTAAAAAAACTGTGCTAAAGCAAAATCTCCATTGTGCAAAAACTAAAATTGTTAAAATTGACAAAACAAAAACTTAGAACATTATAAATAAATTATTGGGGAGGCAAAGAAAACAACTAAATTAAACTTAGAATAGATTCTGAAACTATTAAAGACACACACTAACAGTCGCAAACCAATGAATGAATACTCATTTTCATACAATAGCAGACTCTGATACAAAAAATTCAACATCAATTTGCACAAAACAAAAAAAAATCAGACTTTAACTAAGTAGTTTTCTTTTGTACCAACATCAACCAGCAAATGTTCCTTGATTTCGATGCTTGTACCTGCAGTTGGCTCTTCAGGATCAACTTCTATTGGTTTCACTGATAGGTTTTGACTTGGCACAGATGTATTCCTTAGTATTGTTTTGGAAGTACATAAGCCTGTAATAAAAAAACATATATAAGGAACTTTTTTAAAAATAGGTAGTTTCTACAGTGTAAATTTTGTACTCTAGTACATATGGAATTCACAAAAAAACATGAGGTTTTAGAAATTGTCCAAGTATTATTTTGTTATGACATTTTTGTCAAAATTACAGTAGGTGTCCCAAATTAAGTTGGCACTATTGATAACTTCACTATTATTGGAGTCAAATTAGTACAAAACAGAAAAACAATTAAATTGCACATTTACAGAAAAAAAAATTAAAAAGTATGTTTAATGTCTAATTTTTGTGGTTGTAGAGGTTTCTTCATAGACAAGGGGTGATCAGCTGCCCACAGTAGGTCTACAGGACTCCATAGGACACTACAATACACTACAGGATCAAGAATTAATTAAAGTCCTGTAGGATGGTGAACAAATTTGGTTCAGCTGATCACACCTTGTTCATAGATGAACACACAGGCCTAAATAAATTCACATGCAGCTTAGTGTTACATTAAGTAATCTCTGGGGGGGGAGGGTTACCTTTGTGTCATAGTCTTGGCCATAGGTGGTTACACTTTTGTGACATTTTAAACCTATTTCTTTATCAAAAAATCTGAAAAATGGTATGTTGTTGAGTTGTGTTTATGAGAACATTTTTTTTGTCAACATAAGGTATGTATGTATTCGAAAGTGGTGGCAGGCCCTTCTGGACCTCCATGCACTGTGACCACATATGGATCTATTGTGCCCACATACCTACACACTGAGTTTGACTAAAGTGGCATATTTTTTTTTCCACCTAGCACTTAAAAAACTCTGCAGATTAGAACTAAATGATTTAGGCTTAACACAACATAAGGTATACCTACACAACATATTTAATTTTTAATATATTTGTGGTTAGGAAATATGCTTGGAAATAAGCTCGGAAATAGGTATGTTTATGTCAAAGTCACAAAAGTGTAACTGCCTATGGCAAGGACTATACACTGAATGATTTTTTTATATTTTTCTTGAAAATGCGTTACGACAGGAGAAGGGCGGCAAAAGATCCTGAATTTTAACCTTACATAATTAAAGAATGTGGCCCTAAATAGATTTAAAAAAATGTTAAAAATGATATTTACCTAGCAAATTATCTTGAAAAGGAATTTCGAAAACTGTTCTGTAGAAATGCTTTCGTGGGATCCATATTGTCTTTTCCACAACGCCTTAGCCACTCTTGCAAAATAGTCTTGGAAACAGTCATTGGAAGGTGGAAATTTAAAAAAACTCATAAACGTAGAACTTCTAAGTTCGAATAGTTGGATTTACATCCAGAAACCGCACAGGATGCTCCTGGGATTTTGCGATTCCGAAAATTGTTTAAAATATCGAAAATAACAATACAAAACCAAGATTCCACAAATTTTTTCCCTTAAAATAAATAAAAATGCGAAATGCACGGAAAAATTAACCTCACTTTGGATTCGCGAAAAAATCAATAAGTTCGGTTGTCCTTTTTCATTTAATGTGAATAGAAAAGGAAAGACCACCCTATCAAACAGATCAAGGGTCTTTTGAGAAGGATGAGTAGGTTCATAGAAGGATGGCTCGACACCTTGAGGATTTTGTGACGTAGCGAAATTAGGAATATATGGGGCTTATGGAAGTGGACCGTCCTGTTCTCTGTGTACAGTCCTTGCTATGCGCCATGCTACGGATTACGTAAATTGTGTGTGTGAAGGCCTTTACACTTGTGGCTCTTCTGTGCCCAAAGTAAAGGCATAGATAAAGGATTTTTGCTTCGGTTCATTCAGTTTTTAGTATAGGTTAGTTTTTTGACACTCATCGCAAACAAACTCAAAATGGCTACCAGGTTTGGGACAACCATCTACCGACCTGCGGTATGTTTACTGTGCAGTGCATAACGGTTTTTATAAAACATGTTTATTAACAACAATTAGCTTAAACAAACATCTAAATACAACACAGGGTTTTATCCTCAATTTTTATTATATAGTGAACAGACTCATGCGTTGTCCTAATCACTTGTGGAAAATCTCTTTACCTTGTAACATTAAACTGGTAGCCATTTTGAGTTTGATGTCGTAAAACTAACCTCAAAAACCATTCCTATAATTTGTTTTTGGTTTAGTAGTTTGAAGCTTAGGAGCAACGAGGTTGAATTGTAGGAGTCTTGGGACTGTCTCAGGAGAAACGCTATCTCATAGAAATCAAGAAATTGAATTGAGATAAGCGGTAAGCCGCGTCTTAGTTTTTATTTACCATAGTACTAGACTGAGAGCCCAAGCCATCAAATGCATGCATGCATGTCATTTTTTAAAGGACAGAATAGGTGGGATAGGGTAGCACTTATATATATATTACTATGTACCTGCTTAGTTGGGTAGAGGGCTCATGGGCCAGTGCTTTCAAATGCATGGAATATCCAAACAAGTTGTTTATTTATAAAAATACATGGATGTAATATAGGGCTGTCTAACAAAACATATGATCCAATCCAAGATGTCTTCCATAGGACAAGTAAACCAATTTCCCATAAGCCGTAATGTTAACAAAAATGTAAATTTTACAACTTTTCTCTAAACATTTCTCAGCAGATTCAGGTTTTCTATTAGAACCTTTTGTTGTACTTGACTAAACCTTTTGCTAAGTAATAGGCCTTCTATAGTGTTAAACTGTGAAAAATATTTCACTATGATTTTTAGGTTTGATGATTTATATGTGAGTGGGTCTTGCAGCCCTTCCACTGTGACCACTAGTGAGTCTATTGTGGCTCGAATTTTCAAGTTTAGACAAAGTTTAATTGTGTTAACCCTCCAGTGGTGACATGAAACAGAGGTACAACTTATAGGTAGGTCAGTCCAACAGATCAATATGCACATATAAGTTCCAACTGAGGTTGGTCAAACAAAGTTCTAATAAGTACTTTACAAAATATGTTTATTTAAAAAAAAATATAAGTAAACATTATATAAAAAAAAACTTGCAAAATTAAAATACAGTTTTTTCTTGTCATTGACCTCACACACCGTACATCACCATATGTTTTTCCATGAACTATAATACATAGGGCTTCAGTACAGTCAAACTCAGCTCACACCAGTACTGTTCAAAGTTTACAACAGGGCCAGAGAGGACATGACAGGACCCAATATTTGCTGCTGTATTACTACTGTTACTATTACTTTTATTACTGTTTTTTTGTAGCAATATTTACTCAATTATGTATCTAAAAGTTTATGCAAATAAATATATACTCTACTCTACAATTGGGCATAACAGAATATGACAAGACCCATCAGTACTAAAGTTTTTTTGAGAGAAATTGAAAAAAAATCTGAGAGAACTTATTTGTTTTTCTTGTGGTCATCATAGTCAACAAAGATAACTTTTTTTGTCATCAATTTTTTGATGCCATAAGAACTTTAGAAATTTCACAACAGGACTTGTAATAGGTCCAGTCAGATGCAATACAAATTTTATGTTGTACAAGTTATAGAAAAATTCCAGTTTAAGGTATTAAAAAGCATGGAAATAAAGGGAAATTTGCACCAAAATAGTTTAAGATAAAAAGAGGTTTGAGTTAGGGAGATTGTCAAATTCACCAGTTTATTCTACTAACTGTTTTGAGGTCTGTAAAATTAATATTTATTAAAGAAAAAGAAACTTTGATGATACAGGACTTCACTGGTCACTATACAGGACACTACATTATCAAGAATTTATTTAAAAGTTCTGTAGGATTTTAACCTCATATTGTTTTTCTTTTCTTTTTTCTCTGGACCCTTTTCTCAACCATCATTTAAAAAAAATTTCAACTGTTTTGAAACAATAATAAATCAGGAGGGACCCAGTCAGGATCATTGCTGTATTCTAGTTTTGAAAGTTGCTTGCCTAGAATTTTAAAAAATCATAGTGAAATATTTCTTACAGTTTAACACAATTCTATATTACACTTCTGCAAAAGGTCCACTCAAGCACAAAAAAAGATCCCAATAGAAAATGTTGCCAAAATGGCAGTTACATATTTATCCAAAACAAACCTGACAAAAAACTTTCGAATATTTCAATTTTTCCTCTGTTAAGTCAGGTAATAGAGCACTTATCCACTTTCTTTTACCTTCTTTGAGCTGATACCTTATTCATTTAAATCAGGATGATTTTTTAAGGTCAAAATACTTGGCATTCCATCAAAACTAACATTTTCAAGATCTCCCCAGCTGCCACAGTTCATAACAGCACAGAAACTAATAATAATGATTCAAACTGAGTAAAAAACTGAAAAAAAAAGTTTAAAAAAACAAAAGTAAATAAAAACATAACCTGAATTTTTGAACAAAACATGGTCTTTTTTATTTGAGATTTACTGGCTTTAATTGATTTTTTTAAGAAAAACGCATTTTTCCCATGTGTACAAAGGGTCAATGATTAAAACAGCATCTTTGTTGTAAATTAAATCGTTTAACTTTTTTTTAAAATTACGTTTTTGTTAGCAATGTTTTGCGGCTTATGGGAAATCGCTTTGTTTGTCCTAAAGCAACCATTGAACAGCTGATCGTGACAGTTCGTTAGACAAGCTAATTGGATAGCCTAGGGAATCGCAGGTTAGGTTAGATAAAAAAGACCAAGTGCCATGGGAAGGTAGTACTGAGGGGTTGATGTTTTTTAAATTGCTTCTAGATAGCTGCTATTGGAGCAAGCAGCTTTAACCTACTATTTATTGTTAAAAATTCTAAAAAGCAGTTTACAATATTTAAATGTTAAGTTTTAGGTAGAAAGTTGGACAAGAATTGATGGTAACCTTTTTTTTTTGTCAACAACCCAGCAAACATCGACCTGCTGGTACTTTACTAATATTGTACTTTAACTGCTGGCATCGTGCATGTGCATCATTTTTATTATTTTTGTATTGTCTAATTTGCATATTATTTAAAAGTGCAAAAAACGCATAATTTTAGTACTTTATTTTTAATACAATGAAAAGTTATACTTTATTTTTGAAGAATGCCAAGTGCAGCCAGCGTTAATGGCAAGAAAACATTTTAAAAGTATATTTAAACAGTTGCTTTTCAAGCACTTTATTTTAGTACAAAACAATTAAATATTTTACTGTGAAAATAAAATATTCACAAAAAAACATTTTAATAACATTTTGAAGAAAATACTTTTAAAGTACATTTAATTTATTATTAAAAGTTTAAAAGTTTTACTGTAAAATTAATATAACAGTGAAAAAACATTTTAAAAGTATTTTTAAACAGTTGTTTTTAAAGCACTTTATTTTAGTACAAAAATATTAAATATTTTACTGTGAAAATAAAATATTTACAAAAAAACTGACAAGTTGATGTTTGCCGTCCTTGCCACTAGATGGCAAACACTAGTCAACATTTTACAGGTACACTAAGGAATGTCAAGCTTAAGAATGTGAATGATTTTATTTATTTTTAAATTGATGTGGAATGTTCCATAATCCTTGGAAATATCCTCATTTGATATGAAAAGGAAAATATTAAAGATAGTGAGTGAAAGTAATGTCCTTACCAGCGTTGCCACCTCTATTTATTACCATAACTTTCTACCGATTTTTTTTTTCGATATAAACTTTTTTTTATACGCCTCGTAATCGCGAATAAATAAAATATTCTTTTTATGTAAGATCCTTTGTAGAATAAATTTTTTTTTTTAAAGTGTATTTATGGCGCCATCTCTTGGATTTTGCGATATACTCAGCCGGCAGCCGCAAGCGGCATTAAAGATCACGCTATTATAAACACTGAGGTTTTTTTTATAATATTATCTTTCTAATAGGGACCTATTGCAGTAAAGCCAGGCACAAATTGTGCCGGGCACTATATTGACAGTTTCACATTATAAGAACAGCTGTCTTCTTTCAAAATAAGGCAATTGTATATTATAAGAGCCGGAATTAATAGTGAAGCCACAATTAATGGAAAATAAACGACTAAATTTGACTTTGGTATGTCAATTTTGAAAGATCAACTGTCAGTTTTTAATGGGAAACTGTCAATATAGTGCCCGGCACAATTTGTGCCTGGCTTTATTGCAATAGGTCCCTAGTATGTACCTAATTTTAGCTCACACTACTACTATAAGTAGTGTGAGCTATGGTGATCGTAATTTTTTTGAGAAAAAAAAAGTTGCTCCGATTTCAAAAATTTTTATATATCTTTGCGTTTCAGATGATTTTGAAACTTTTTTGTTTTGCTGTCTGTCTGTCTGTCTGTCTGTCTGTCTGTCTGTCTGTATGTCTGTCTGTCTGTCTGTATGTCTGTCTGTAACGACCAACCCGCATAACTCAAAAACCGCTTGTCCGATTTTAATGAAATTTGGTACCTAAGTTGGGTCTTGGGCCGTGATGGTCCCATTTAAAAATGAACAAAATCCACCGAACGCAAGCCAAATAAAAGGGTGGGGGTAGATTCCAAAAATTAGAGTTTATGTGAAAATATGGCGTGTGTGATATCAAACGAAAGGTAATTAAGTCTGGAGTTTAAAAAAATGAATTTTAGTTTATTTTTTAAAAAAGGGTGGGGGTAAATGTCAAAAATTAGAGTTTAAGTGAAAATATGGCGTGTGTGATATCAAACGAAAGGTAATTGAGTCTGGAGTTAAACAAAATACATTTTAGTTTTTTTTAAAGGGTGGGGGTAGATTGAAAAAATTTGAGTTTAAGTCAAAACATGGCTTGTGTGGTATCAAACGAAAGGTAATTGAGTCTGGAGTTGAATAAAATATATTTCAGTATTTGATTATATTAGCTCACACTATAACTATAGTACCTAGTGTGAGCTTAGGTGCCCATAGATTGGCAGAGTATTTTTATTTAATTCTTAATTTTGGTATTTTGTCAGTAACAACAAATGTAGAAATACAATTTACCTACAAAATCAATCCAAACTATCAACAGTTCTCCAGCACTGCTTGCTGAGATTATTAAAAAATCTACCGAAATCTACCGATTTTTCTCGAAGCCTTTTACCGAAGACCTCAGGGTCGAGGGTGGCAACACTGGTCCTTACAATATTTACAATAAAAGTACCACTGAAAAAATTAATAAAATACAATGTTTTAAAGGTACAGGTTTTTTAAAAAAATGTATAAAAATTCAGTTTTTTGTATTTACTAAAAATACGAAGAAAATACATTGCTTTAAAAGTACATGCTTTTGTGTACAAAGAAGTTAAAAAAAATGCATTAATTTAAAAGTACAGTGTGTTTTGTACTAAAATATATACTTGCTGGCCTGATGCAGGCCGTTATTCCAAATCAATACGAATTAAGTACTTCCTAACTAGTACTTTGCCGTTATGGGCAGCAGTGAAAGCCAGTACTTAAAAAGTACTTTTTTTGTAATCCATGTTTGATTCTTTTCCCAAAGTTTTACTTGCTGTGCAAAACTGTTATTATTTAAAAACCAGCTTGAAAGTTTTTATAAAAAAGCAGTCACTGCTATCGGAAATTAGTAGTTGTGCTAAAAAGCAGAAGAATATTTGTTTACAATACAGAAGGATGGCAAAGCTAAAAAAGCATAATTTTAAATAAAAAGCAAGACAAAACAGAGCAAAATAGACCCACTGGTGAATGCACTGGAAGAGTTGCCATTCCCACTCACATATGAATCATCATCAGATAAAACAGGCCATTTTAATAAACTGTCTTACTAACCAAAGAAAAGGTCTTTTGGGCCCGAAAAGCCTGAATTTACATAAAACCCAATTAGATCAACCACATCAACACAAAAAAAAGTTCTCTTGAGTCAACAAAACACGGGATGGACATTTTTGTTTTGCCCAAATGGCCGAACTTGTATGGCAGTATCCTGTCGTAGGTATGGTCACCCTAAGTTAAAACAGCTGATTTCAAAGGTTTATGCTTTATTCAAACAAGTTTTCGTGGCTAATCGGGTAAAAAGAAAATTAAGGGTTTTTTGTTTCTCTAGTACTTTTCCGTGGGTAGCTCGAAAGCTTAACCTCACGAGGGTCCAAGATCTAATGGACACCTAATAAGACACCCTTCATAAATTAAGTATACTGCTTTATCTCTCACCTTACATTGTTAGTGAGAAATCAAAGTCATGTACCCAACAAGAAGCGCCATCTACCGAAATACGAGAGAAACTAAAACAGCAGCAGGCGAGTAAAACTGCTATATCATCGATTGAAAGAAAGAATCCATACCGTGACCTACGACACACATTGCCTTTCTAGATCAGGTCAACGCTAATTGCTTTTGTTCCGCTATCAAGACGTCGGCATCGCGTCAGTCAACGGAATTTAAAGAAAAATATTAAAAAATGTAAAATTTAGTACCCGTAAATTAAAATTCAAACAAGTTTTCGTGGCTAATCGGGTAAAAAGAAAATTAAGGGTTTTTTGTTTCTCTAGTACTTTTCCGTGGGTAGCTCGAAAGCTTAACCTCACGGGGGTCCAAGATCTAATGGACACCTTATTAGGTTAGGTGCAGAAAACATGGAATTTTTACAAAATTGTATATTTTAGCTGGCTTGTACAGCTAACTATCAGAGCTAGGATGCTAAGTCATACATCGGAAGAAGGGAAATTAAAAGTACTATAAAAAACTAATTTTATCGTTTTTCGCTAGGATGCATCGTTTCGCTGCAAATTCACTTTTTCTATAATATTGTGAACAGTTTCAGAAACCACCCTCTTTAAGGCAGTCTTTAGGGGTACCATCCAATGAACTTTAAAAACATATAGTCAATATCCTTTTCTGTGAAAGGTATAAGCCCTTCTGTTAACAAAAAAAACAAATGTCAATAATATTGTAGCTACAATAAAATGAGCATGGGTATTATTTTAACTCTTTTGCGAGCGGAAATACTAATAATCTTGGTATATCTCAAAAACTACGTAATTTATCAAAAATGTGTTATGATAAAATTAGTTTGCCTTTCAAAAAGGAGTAAAACAAGCTTTAAAAAATTAAAATAGGACCACTGGGTAAGGAGATACGCTTAAACAAAAAATCTTTTAATTTGAAGGCCATTTTTAAAGATGGCGTCCAAACGACCACGTGGTCGAAACGTTACCAAACTTTTTTTATACTCCTATAGGTGCTTAACAAGGCTCCGCAGTCGAACTGAGCGCACATATTGGGTCACACGTGACAGGAGCCAGCGCCTAGACTAACTAGAAAAATGTCAAAAATTTCGAGAAGAGGATCAGCTAGGATTTATATGAATATGGCTCTGAAGTCAGGAAAGAGTCCATATTCAAAATGTGGAATTAGTTTTAGGAACCATTTTTATGTAACCTATTCTTCATTTAGGCACACTGTGTATCCATGTGTAAACGCACCCGAAAACACTACTACTATATCTACTACTATGTCGGTTTAGCACGTTTTTCTACGTTGTCCGACGCCTATTCTCCACCTCCTTCGATCCTGGCAATTATCCTCTGTCAGATTCTTTTGACTCATTGATCTTTGGATTGACTGTTGCCATTCTAGTTTAGGACGCCTTCTTTTTCTGCGCCCTATTGGTTGCCATTCTAGGACCTGCTTTGGTAATCTTTCGTCGTTCATGGCCGTACCATATCAGTTGCCTTTTAGTGATGTCATCCGTTATGCTTCCCTCGATTCCCATTCTTTCTTTTATGATCTCATTTCTTATGTGATCTATTCTAGATATTCTCATTGATCTTCTTATTGCATCCATTTCCCGGAAACAAAGTGTTTAAAATATAACACAAATAAAGTGTTTAAAATATAACACAATAATAGATAAAATCATGTCCTACATTTGGCTATTGTACCACAGTATTTAAATTTTATATGGCAGGGGCTCAGACAAGGGCATGGGAGAAAATTGGTAGTTCTGAATTCATTGCTTGGAAGTAAACCTCTCTTTCTAATGAATTGCTTGTTTTTTTCCAATTGGACTGTGGGTTAGAGAGAGAACGCCGGTTAAGTGTGACAGAACAGTTGTTTGTTTTTATAAGTCATTCATCCATACATACAGAATTTGCAAATGTACGAAAAAATAATAACATTTTCGCTTCAAGCATAATTTTTTTTTATTTTTACCAAAAATTATCTTATATGGCGCCATTTTTACTGAAAAAGAACCTAGTTTGTTTAAAATTTTTCCCTGCGTCGACATTTTTTATACAAAAAAATTTCATTTTTTGCGATTTTTTTTGAAAAGTACTTAACTTTGTCATTTGTTTACAAAAATTTTCTTCAGTGTCGCCATTTTTTCCGAAAGGCCCAAATTTTCAAAATATATTGAGCTTTGGTCTCAAAGCTCCGCCTCCCTTTTTGCAACCCTGCAATTCCAAAGCAGTAAGGCCCTTCCTGCACCCCCCCCCCCCACTAACAGAAAAATCTGGCGTCGCGAAAGTAGTTAATGCCTCCTTTACCCATCTTTTAAGCAGAAATTTAGTGTGAATTTTGTCCTCTTTGTTCCTTATCAAAATTAAGTGATAGACATATAAAAATTAACACTAAATTTATGCTTAAAAGATGGGTAAATTAGGCATAAAGAATTTATTATTTGGATATAAGCCCTAAGTCCATATAGTCGACTGAATCATATTTTAATATTAAAAAAAGGTAGACCATTAGAGAAGGTTCGGTTCGGTTCTGCAAATTTTAGACGAAATACTATTATTTCATAGCTTGGCTGAACCACACCTCATATTGTCTGCAGCCAGCATGAATTTGGAACTAAAAGACTTCAACACAAAAGCTGAAGATGAGATCAAGCAGGAGAAGCCTATGTTGGATGGCAGTTCATCTAAGTAAGTATCTTTTTTATTTTAAGTCGTAAATGTTCACAAAAATTAAATATTTTTCTTTAGTTGTCTTTCCAAAAAGGTCTGAAAAACTTTTAGATTTTTAGTCTGGGCTAGAAACAACCCCTCTACGACTTACATCTTTAGGTTACCGCCTTACGAGAAAGATACTAGCACAAGACTAAGATGCGTGGACACCTAAATCGGTTATAAGTTAAAATTACAGTGTTTAAAGACTGAAAAAGCCGAATTTTAAATGCAGTGATCCTAAAATATTGCCTAAAATAATTTATTTGCTCTTATATCTATATAGAAACTTATAAATGGTAAAAACCACGATTGGATAAGTTTTAAAGAAAAAACTAAATTGAGTTCTAGCGTCTTTTTATTTTTTATATAAGTCTACCGACGCGTTTCGAAGTTTTTTTAAATTACTTCATCATCAAGGCTGATTTCTTTTTCAAAAGCCTACACAAAAAGAGAAACTGTGTAAGAGAAAATTAACACAACTGATCAATAAAATCTTTTTAAAAATTACATCAAGTCAAAAAAACACATCAAAACCAACAATTGTTAACAAACACAAATTTTTCCAACATTAAAGCAGTACTTACTCGAGGACTTGATTTTTAAACCATTCAAGAAGAAATTTGAGTTTTGTTTCTGCTGAATACAGAAACAAAACCAGAAAATTGACAAATTTTCGCAAAAAATACGGAAAAACCACCCCAGAAATATTGTGGGTCTGAAAAGTAAGATTAAAAATGTACAACCATCTAAATTGAAAGTCCGACGTCAACATTTCACTGAAAGTGCAGAGAATTTGCTTTCTTGAGTTGAAAGGGAATGTTAAAAAAAAATGTTTCCGTAAAATGAATTAATTGTTACTATTAAAAAATTGTTTATTTAGTGAAAATTTGAGTTATGGAAAATTGTATGTCACCACTATTAAGTTTAAAATAAATTTAGCAGTTTCACTGATTCAATAAGGCCAATGTTTTCAATGGGTTTGTTCAAATTATTAGCTATAGGATTCAATTTTGATTTTATTATCTCGATATCTTCAAGAAAATTAAGTTTTTTACCTTTAGATTGTTGGTGGAGAATTGAAAAGTTTTCATCAAGCACAAAAGTGTGGTTTTCATATCTCAGATGAGAACCAAATTGAGAGGTGTTGTTATTAGGTGTTCTGGAAGCTCTCAAGTGCTCGCTAACTCTAACTGAGAATTTTCTATCTGTTTGTCCTACATATTCAGATTCACATGAGTTACATTTTAATTTATATACCCCATTTTTATACAAAGGTTTAATTTTATCCTTTTGGTGTAAAAACATGGATCGAAGGTTAGATGAGGATTTGTCAGTCAAGAATATATTTTTTCCATATGACTTAAAGAGATTGCCTATACTAGTAGAGAGTTCACCCATATATGGTAAAGAAATGAATTTCCTTAATTGTAAGTTTTCCTTTTAGCTCACACATATACTATACTATAGTAGTGTGAGCTATGGTGATCCTAATTTTTTCGAGAAAAAAAAAGTTGCTCCGATTTCAAAATTTTTTATATATCTCTGCGTTTCAGATGATTTTGAAACTTTTTTGTTGCGCTGTCTGTCTGTCTGTCTGTATGTCTGTCTGTAACGACCAACGCGCATAACTCAAAAACCGCTTGGCCGATTTGAATGAAATTTGGTACCTTGGCTGGGTCTTGGGTCGAGATGGTCCCATTTAAAAATGAACAAAATCCACCGAACACAAACCAAATAAAAAGGTGGGGGTAGATTTCAAAAATTAGAGTTTATGTGAAAATATGGCGTGTGTGATATCAAACGAAAGGTAATTGAGTCTGGAGTGTAACAAAATACATTTTAATTTATTTTAAAAAAAGGGTGGGGGTATATTTCAAAAATTAGAGTTTAAGTAAAAATATGGCGTGTGTGATATCAAAGGAAAGGTAATTGAGTCCGGAGTTTAAGAAAATACATTTTAGTTTTTGTTTTTTTTAAGGGTAGGGGTAGATTTCAAAAATTTGAGTTCTAAGTCAAAACATGGCTTGTGTGGTATCAAACAAAAGGTAATTTAGTCTGGAGTTGAATAAAATATATTTCAGTTTTTAGTTATATTAGCTCACACGTACACTATAACTATAGTACCTAGTGTGAGCTTAGGGGCCCATATATTGGCAGAGTATTTTATAAAATGAGAGTAAGCATTCATAAAGAAAAATGATTTTGACTTTTTCTCAAACAATTTGGAAATGATATGTAAAGGAAAACTATTTTTTTAGGCAATTTGAAAAATTATATTTTTTTCCAGATTGAAAAATTCAGGAACTATGGACAGTGTTAGAGCAGACTAATATCAATCATACATACATAAAAGCAATAAAAGAACTATACAAAGGGTCAAAATCTAAAATTAAAATTGGAAATCGACTTTCAAAAGAATTCCTGGTAACAAAAGCCTTAAACAGGGATGTTGTATCTCTCCTCTTTTTAAAATATATATCGCAGTAGCTCTAAAAAACTGGAAACATAAAGTGCACGGCATGGGAATACAACTTAACGACTGATTTACCATATACACACTACAGTTTGCTGACGACCAAGTAATTGTAGCTAATGATAAAGAAGACATGGAGTATATGATGAGAAAGTTAATGGAAGAATACCAAAAGTGAGGATTAACAGTGAACGTGGACAAGACACAGTACTTATGTATTGGAAACGAATCCAGTGAGTTAGAACTAGACAATGGACAAGTAATATCTCCATTTGATAAGAGAGGAACAGACTGTAAAGAACTGGAAAAAAGAATAGTAAAAGCAAAAAAGGTTATTGGATGTCTTAACAGTATTTTATGGAGCAGAGAGATAAAAAAGAATGTAAAATTTAACATATATAAAACAATGGTGAAAAGCACGCTGTTGTATGGAATAGAGACTTGTCGCGTAACAGAAAAATACCAAATAAAAATGATCGAAATGGATGCAATAAGAAGATCAATGAGAATATCTAGAACAGATCACATAAGAAATGAGATTATAAAAGAAAGAATGGGAATCGAGGGAAACATAACGGATGACATCACTAAAAGACAACTGATATGGTCCGGCCATGTACAACGGATGCACAACGAAAGATTACCAAAGCAGGTCCTAGAATGGCAACCAATAGGGCGCAGAAAAAGAGGGCGTCCTAAACTAGAATGGCAACAGTCAATCCAAAGATCAATGAGTCAAAAAAATCTGACAGAAGATGATTGTCAGGATCGAAGGAGGGCGGAGAATAGGCATCGGACAACGTAGAAAAGCGTTCTAAATCGACTAAATAATAAAAATTCAGGAGAAAGGGGGACCGAAAGTAATCTGTGGAAGAGTGCATTAAAAGCCCTTAATTGAGTACCAGGGAATTACATCGTGTGTTTGAGTTTCTTTACGAAATATTTTATACTTTATTTTATTACCCTCACTGGAAAGTGTCAGATCCAGGAAGTTTAATGATTTCTCCTTCTCCAATTCCATTGTAAATTTGATTTTATTATTCAATGAATTAAAAAAACTAAGGAAAATGTCAAGTTCTTGTAAATTTCCTGTCACTGGACTCAGTGAAATGTTGACGTTGGACTTTCAATTTAGATGGTTGTACATTTTTAACCTTATTTTCAGACCCTTTATGTTCCTGTGTTTGCAGGTTGGTTTTTTCGTATTTTTCCCGAAAATTTGTCAATTTTCTTCTTGAATGGTTGAAAAATCAAGCCCTCGAGTAAGTACTGCTTTAATATTGGAAAAATTTGTGTTTGTTAACAATTGTTGGTTTTGATGTGTTTTTTAAAAAGATTTTATTGATCAATTGTGTTAATTTTCTCTCACAATGTGTTTCTCTTTTTGTGTAGGCGTTTGAAAAAGAAATCAGCCTTGATGATGAAGTAATTTAAAAAAAACTTCGAAACGCGTCGTTAGAAAAAAATAAAAAGAAGCTAGAACTCAATTTAGTTTTTTCTTTAAAACTTATCCAGTTAAAATGAACCTTCTGAAGTTTTCAAATAATATAAGGTAAAAACCACGTTCTGTTACATGATAAAATTTTTCAGACGGGCAGATCCAGATCCCCTGCCTTCTTTATCTAGCAGCATAAAGTCGGAACCATATGAGTAAGTTCCTTTTAATTTAATATGCTATTCGCCATAGGTATACCCGTATTTTATAAACCATTTGATAGCGTGTCAGATGCCATTAAACTGCAATCGATAGCAACCTGTACATACGTTCTTTAGTTGCATGTATTAAAAACAGTTATAGTAAATTATTGTCATTTTAGGTTTTTTTATTGCACATACTGCTGTCCTCCATGAAATGGCCGTACCTGCGTTACACATGAAACAGAAAATCGCGTTCAAAAGTTTTTGTATTACCCAGTGGTTTTTGGAGACTTTTGAAGACATAGTTTTATCAATTAGATGCCCAAAAATGCCAATAACTCAATTTTTTTGCAGTTACGGTCATTTTGTTTTGGACGGCAACATAGGTACTTTCTATCTTTTGTTAAATTTTTAAATAAATAATGACTTCACTACATAGATATTAATCTTTAAGGGAAAGAAAATTGATTAAGGGCCCATCGCACCGACTTTTTTTTCCGTTTCTTAGCCTAAAGAATACCTTATTTCCTAAAATTACGTTTCACGGAAATTAAAGGCAGACTTATTCCTTGCTTAATGTTGTCAACTTTTTTCATGACTTTACTGTTCCTTTAGAGTTGCTTAAAGATAAGATGCTGGTCACATAATGTTACCCGTCTGGCATAGCCATAGCAACTGACAATATGTACAAATGAGCAGAGTGTTGTGATTAAGATGAAGGTTTCTGTTTGTATTTTGTTAGTTAATAAACGAAAAAAATTAAAATTAAAAATAATGATTTTGAAAAACTTTATTGCAAAAGATAAGGCTAGGTTTTGGTTCTTTTGGCACAATGTTTTTGTGAAAAAATATACCTATATATCGATTACAAAAAGATTTGTAAGGAAGAAAAATAATTTTCTTCCTTAAAAATGTTCTCTCTTCTACTTTTTATTACAGTATATTCGTCTGATTTTCGGGTTAACTGTTGTTCACAGCCTGGTAGGTACGGCGCTAAGGGTAGGGTAGGACTGACCAGTGTAAGAAAACCCTTTCATTTAAATTAAACTGCACTTTATCCTAATTTCAGTATAATTTTTAGGCCTTTGGTTGTATCGACGAGGACACCCAAATTTCACAAAATCGAGTATCACCATATCGATTTTATCATCTCCCAAATATTCTTCCAAAAATTCAAAAACTTTCTTTTTTTTAAATAAATTTTGACAGGGAAAAGTTGCTTTTGACAAAATTATTTTGGGCAGTACTGGGTGTTGTTGTTTTTCCATAGTTGAAGAATTTGGTTGGTTGAAAGAGCGGCGTTGCCTGATTGGGTCACGAGGTGGTCGCATCTTAAGAAAGGAGAGGAGATTTTTGCTTGATGCAACAAATTTAAAAATAAGGCATGCTTAAAATTAAACCAATTCATAGTTAAGGAAGGACATTTTAAAAGTGGGTGCGATGGGCCTTAATTGTCCTGTTTTCTTAATAAAAATTTAGCAGTTGTTTTAACAACTACCAAGCTGATATTTGAGCCAGTAAATGTCCATAGACAAATAAAAAGTATATTAGAAAGCAAAATATATTCATCTATTTATAGAAAAAATTTCCAACGAAACTTTCAAACCTTTTTTTCTAAGATACAATTTTTTCATGCATATTTTAATATTTATTCTGTATTAGTTTCGGCAAATAGCAGCTACTAGATAATAAGTTAGATACTGCCGGTTACCATAACATTAACGATCAAATAGTCACTTACTGCCTTCTGCAGCTGCTAAGTTTGGCTAAAATTCTTAAGATATATGTGCGAAAACCCTGTGTTATTTCTCTCAACTTATTTTGTTTATTTTAATTTGAAATTGCGGCAATGTGTATTTTTTTCTTTCAGTTATCATGAAGATTCAGCTCGTTCAAATATTTCTAAATGCCTCATTGGTGATCCTTTGGATTCCAGCAACCAGACCTTAAATTCTTTAAATGTCGAAAGTAAGAATGATAATCAGTTTCAATGTGAGCAATGTACTTTTTTGAGTAAAAATAAGTATTACTTAAAAACGCATATGATCATCCATAAAGACAAAAACGAGATTAAGTGGTTGCTATGCAAGCATTGCACATATAAATCGAAACTAAAAAAAGATTTAACAAGGCACATGCTAATACATAAAGACATGAGTGAAGTAGAATGGCTTCAAGAACGAAAGGACGAAAACGCAATTAAGTGCAAACATTGCACATATCAAACGAAACGGAAAGATGTTTTAAGGAGACACATGCTAATACATAAAGACATCCATAAGGACGAAAACGTGATTAAGTGCAAACATTGCACATTTAAAACGAAATGGAAAGATTCTTTAAGAAGACACATGCTAATACATGAAAACATCCATAAGGACGAAAACGCGATTAAGTGCAAACATTGCACATTTAAAACGAAATGGAAAGATTCTTTAAGAAGACACATGCTTATACATGAAGTCATCTGTAGAGAGAAAAATGAGATTAATTGGTTTCTATGTAAAAATTGTACATATAAAACGAAACGGAAAGATGGTTTAAGGAGACACATGCTAATACATGAAGACATCCATAAGGACGAAAACGTGATTAAGTGCAAACATTGCACATTTAAAACGAAACGGAAAGATGTTTTAAGGAGACACATGCTAATACATAAAGACATCCATAAGGACGAAAACGTGATTAAGTGCAAACATTGCACATTTAAAACGAAATGGAAAGATTCTTTAAGAAGACACATGCTAATACATGAAAGCATCCATAAGGAAGAAAACGCGATTAAGTGCAAACATTGCACATATAAAACAAAACGGAAAGATGCTTTAAGAAGACACATGCTAATACATAAAGACATGAGTAAAGTAGAATGGTTTCGATGTGAACAATGTACTTATAGGACTCAATATAAGCCTTACTTACGAAGGCATATGATCAACCATAAAGACGAGAACCAGATTAAGTGGTTTTACTGTCCTAAATGCAATTTCAAAGCTAAAAGAAATTATCATTTAACAAATCACATGCTAACACATAACAAAGACGAGAACCAGATTAAGTCGTTTTATTGTCCTAAATGCAATTTCAAAGCTAAAAGAAATTATCATTTAACAAATCACATGCTAACACATAATATAGTTCTGCTTCAATGTGCACAGTGTATGTATAGAACTATATATAAGAATTATTTAAAAACGCATATAATGATCATGCATAAAGACGAACAGTTTCAATGCTTCCACTGCAATTATAAAACGAAACTGAAAAGTAATTTAGCAAGACACATGCTTAGCCATAAACATATAAGTGATTTTAGGTGTTTCCAGTGTGAAAAGTGTAGTTTTAAGACAGAATACAGTAGAGTCCTTAAACAGCATGAGATAACACATAAAGTTAATCAAGTTGAGTTGTTTCCATGCAAACATTGTACATTTAAAACGAAACGGAAAAATGCTTTAAGAAGACACATGCTTATACATGAAGTCATCTCTAGAGAGGAAAATAAAATTAATTGGTTTTCATGCAAACATTGCGCATATAAAACGAAATGGAAACATGGTTTAAGAAGACACATGCTCATACATGAAGACATCTCTAGAGAGGAAAATAAGATTAATTGGTTTTCATGCAAACATTGCACATATAAAACGCAACGGAAAGAAACTTTAAGAAGACACATGCTAATACATGAAAACATCCATAAGGACGAAAACGCGATTAAGTGCAAACATTGCACATATAAAACGAAATGGAAACATAATTTAAAAAGACACATGCTAATACATAAAGACATGACTGAAGTAGAGTGGTTTCGATGTGAACATTGTACTTATAGGACTCATTATAAGCCTTACTTACGAAATCATATGATCAACCATAAAGACGAGAACCAGATTAAGTGGTTTTATTGTCCTAAATGCAATTTCAAAGCTAAAAGAAATTATCATTTAACAAATCACATGCTAACACATAATAAAGTTCTGCTTCAATGTGCACAGTGTATGTATAGAACTGAGTATAAGAATAACTTAAAAACGCATATAATGCAAAAGCATAAAGACGAACAGTTTCAATGCTTCCATTGCAATTATAAAACGAAACTGAAAAGTAATTTAGCAAGACACATGCTTAGCCATAAACACATAAGTGATTTTAGGTATTTCAAGTGTGAAAAGTGTAGTTTTAAGACAGAATACAGTAGAGTCTTTAAACAGCATGAGATAACACATAAAGTTAATCAAGTTGAGTTGTTTCCATGCAAACATTGTACATTTAAAACGAAACGGAAAGATGCTTTAAGAAGACACATGCTAATACATAAAGACATGAGTAAAGTAGAGTTGTTTCGATGTGAACAATGTACTTATAGGACTCAATATAAGCCTTACTTACGAAAGCATATGATCAACCATAAAGACGAGAACCAGATCAAGTGGTTTTATTGTCCTAAATGCAATTTCAAAGCTAAAAGAAATTATCATTTAACAGATCACATGCTAACACATAATAAGAATTATTTTAAAACGCATACAATGATCATGCATAAAGCCGAACAGTTTCAATGCTTCCATTGCAATTATAAAACGAAACTCAAAAGTAATTTAGCAAGACACATGCTTAGTCATAAACACATAAGTGATTTTAGGTGTTTCCAGTGTGAAAAGTGTAGTTTTAAGACAGAATACAGTAGAGTCTTTAAACAGCATGAGATAACACATAAAGTTAATCAAGTTGAGTTGTTTCCATGCAAACATTGTATATATAAAACGAAACGGAAAGATGTTTTAAGAAGACACATGCTCATACATGAAGACATCTCTAGAGAGGAAAATAAGATTAATTGGTTTTCATGCAAACATTGCACATATAAAACGAATCGGAAAGATACTTTAAGAAGACACATGCAAATACATGAAAACATCCATAAGGACGAAAACGCGATTAAATGCAAACATTGCACATATAAAACGAAAAGGAAAGATACTTTAAGAAGACACATGCTAATACATGAAAACATCCATAAGGACGAAAACGCGATTAGGTGCAAACATTGCACATATAAAACGAAATGGAAACATAATTTAAGAAGACACATGCTTATACATGAAAACATCCATAAGGACGAAAACGCGAATAAGTGCAAACATTGCACATATAAAACGAAATGGAAACATAATTTAACAAGACACATGCTAATACATAAAGACATAAATAAAGTGGAATTGTTTCGATGTGATAAGTGCTGTTATAAGACCAAATATAAGCATTGCTTAAAAACCCATATGAACATCCATGAAGACGAAAACGAGATGAATTGGTTTTCATGCAAACATTGCACATATAAAACGAAACGGAAAGTTAACTTAAGAAGACACATGCTAAAACATAAAGACATAAGTGAAGTAGAGTGGTTTCGATGTGAACATTGTACTTATAGGACTCAATATAAGCCTTACTTACAAAAGCATATGATCAACCATAAAGACGAGAACCAGATTAAGTCGTTTTATTGTCCTAAATGCAATTTCAAAGCTAAAAGAAATTATCATTTAACAAATCACATGCTAAGACATAATAAAGTTCTGTTTCAATGTGCACAGTGTATGTATAGAACTATATATAAGAATTATTTAGAAACGCATATAATGATCATGCATAAAGACGAACAGTTTCAATGCTTTCATTGCAATTATAAAACGAAACTGAAAAGTAATTTAGCAAGACACATGCTTAGCCATAAACACATAAGTGATTTTAGGCGTTTCCAGTGTGAAAAGTGTAGTTTTAAGACAAACTACAGAAGAGCCTTTAAACAGCATGAAATAACACATAAAGTTAATCAAGTTGAGTGGTTTCACTGCGCTCATTGCTATTTTAAAACTGAACGAAAAAGTCGTTTAAGAGAGCACATGCTTATACATAAAGTTATAAGTGAAGTTAAGTGGTTTTAAAATTGGCGGTGTAATCACGAGAGGTTCTAAAATAGACTGCGACCGTTCATAAATACTTACAACAAATAAAAGTGGCTTTAGTGTGTCTATTGCAATTACAAATATGTCCCTAGTATGGGTTTTCTTGTTGTGGTTGTTCTTTTAGAGGCCACCATTGTTTTGGAAAGGAATATGTTATAAGGCAGATTCCCGTTATTGAAATTACTTCCTATTTTTGCCTATAACTTATAAAATTTAACATTTTTAACCAAAAAAGTAATAAAAATAAATAGATCGTTTTAAGTCTTGTATGAGTATGTTTCATTATTTACTTCGCTGTTAATTTCTCCTGTGGCTACAAATAAATGTCCCATCCATCAAACTTTAAAATCATAAAAACAATATCCTCTTCTGTAAAGGGTTTAAGCCTTCTAGTAACAAAAAAAAATAAATGTTAATAATATTGCAGCTACATTAAAAGGAGTATGGGTATTATTTTAATTCTTTTGCGAGCGGAAATACTAATAATCTTGGTAGATCTCAAAAAGTACTTAAATTATCAAGAAATGTGTAATGACAAAATTTGTTTGCCTTTAAAAAAGGAGGAAAACATGCTTTAAAAAATTTAAATTGGAAGGCTGGGTAAGGAGATACGTTTAAACAAAAAAATTATTAATTTGGCGGCCATTTTTAAAGATGGCTGCCAAACGACTATGAGTTTGACCACATGACAAAACTTTTTTTATACTCCTATGGGTACTTAACAAAGCACCGCAGTTAACGCACATATTAGATCAGACGTGACCAGGAGCCAGCGACTAGACTAATTAGAAAAATGTTAAAAAATTGATAAAATTTTGAGAAGATCAGCTAGGAGTTATATGCATATGGCTCTGAAGTGAGGAAAGAGTCCATTTTCAATAAGTGCAATTAGTTTTTGGAACCATGTTTATGTAACCTATACTTCATTCAGGCACACTGTGTCTGCTTATTGCAGACAATCTGCCAGCTCAATTCGACGGACTAGACCAGGAAAATTACACTTTGAAAGAAAGAAAATTATTAACAGGACTTGAAGCATTGGAAATTGTAGAGCGGCGAAAAAATATAAATGCGTGAGCAGGGGCGTTGCGGGTTAGGTTTGGGGGGGGGGTAAAAAGGGGCAGAGAATCATATTATTGCGATTTCCGGCGAAAGCTGACGTCGGTGAAAAAAGTGACCTTCAGAAAAGTCATAGGCCATGAAAATATCTAAAACTTTTGTAAATGTCATTTTTTACATAACCTCGAAATGTTCGAGAAAAGTTAAAAAAACCGTATTTTTTTTATTTTTGCAAAAATAATGTCAGTTTAACAAAACTTGGTAAGAGTAGAGCTCTTTGGGTGCTAAATATCTACAATATTTTACAAACAAAGAAATTAAGAAGTTTCTAAGATATTTGTTTTTTCCTTTCAAAATCACTTTATTTTTAAATGAAATTTCTCCTTCAGAAAATTATCGTATCCAGTTCTGCTGGTACTCAGTTTTTGGCACTGAGATGTACTTTTTGGTAAATTAAAAAAAGATAATATGCGTCATTTAAAAACATGTCCAAAAATAGAAAAAGCAAAAAGTTATTGGAGTTATTTTATAAGTTTTAAAACATTTTTTAAAACATTTTTTAAAACTGACTATATTACTTAATTCGACGCAAGATAAATGGCTATTATTATGGCTAAAAAAAATAAGGCTACCTGCCTTGCTTTTGAAAAATTAATGTAAATATATACATTATGACAAAAATTTTATTTTTTCTAATAAAAATTTTTTATCGCTCTGTTATTTATGTTATTTTTACCTTCTTTCTGAGTTTTATCGCCCCCAAAAAGTGCCGCCTAAAGCGAAGCACCCTGTCAGCCCCTAGATAAGCCAATTTCTATCTGTACAGGGTTTTCCCGTATATTTTTACACCATATCTAAATTATTTGAATAGATATCAAAATACTATAAATACAAAAGTTTTCTAATTTTTTACAAATTTTAGGAATCTTAAGGTCAGAAAGTAATTTTTTTTTCTAAATGTCAAAATTTGACAGGTTGATGGTTTTTTTTAAATTGAACACCCTATATATTATTTTAGATTTTTATAGATCTTTTCTTCCTGATTTTAAAAATATATATGTTATTATTATTTCGTTTGTTGGTTTTGGAGATATATGCTTTTAAAAGTTTTAAAAATTAAATTGATACTCTTTAAAACATCAAAACCATGAAAAACACAATCCTCTTGTAGAATTTGAAGTGTTTTCGAGCCTGTTCAAATTCTGCAGGAGAAAATAGAACAGATATTTGTCGATCTCAATGGAAATTCTACGCACTCTATCTATTAAGCTATTTACAGAAAATTTATAAGAATTATTCAAAATTAAATAATAAAAGAGGCTATGTAGAAAATTATCAATGAAGTTTTAGATATTTATATTTAAAAAAAAAATATTGTATTATTTTTTGCTTTTACTGGCTTGCGGCGCTCCACATTACTGCGCAGAATCACCACAGATGGAAAATATTAGTAAATTATATACCTTACAAAAGCAACAACTCACTTTTTGTTTCAATGCGATTGTCTTTTTCATGGCTGAAACTTAAATTTTTTTAAACTTTTAAACGCATATATCTCCAAAACTAATAAACTTAATAATCTCAACATATATATTTTTGAAATCAGGAAGAAAAGGTCTAATAAAATCTAAAATAATATATATGTTCAATTTAGAAAAAAAATTACATTCTGACCCTAAGATTCTTAAACTTCGTAAAAAATTATGAAACTTTTGTATTTATCATATTTTGATAACAATTCAAATAAACGTTTAAGATATGGTGTAAAAATATACGGGAAAGCCCTGCACATATATCAGCAGTTTAACTAGGGGGTGACAAGGGTGCTTTGCTTTAGGCGGCACTTTTTGGGGGCGACAAAACTCAGAAAGAAATTAAAGATAACATACAGAGCGATAAAAAATTTTTATTAGAAAAAATAAAATTTTTGTCATAACGTATATATTTACATTAATTTTCCAAAACCAAGGCAGGTAGCCTAATTTTTTTTAGCCATAATAATAGCCATTTTTCTTGCGTAAAATTAAGTAACATAGTCAGTTTTAAAAAATGTGTTAAAACTTTTAAAATAACTACAGTAACTTAAAAAAATACTGTGACAATTTTTTTTTTAATTTTTTTCTTTTTTGGACATTTTTTTAAATGTCGCATATTATCTTTTTTTATTTCGCCAAAAAGTATATCTCAGTGCCAAAAACTGAGTACCAGCAGAACTGGATACGATAATTTTCGGAAGGAGAAGTGTGTGAAAAAGAAGTGTTTTTGAGCGGAAAAAACAAATATCTTTGAAACAACTTAATTTGTTTGTTTGTAAAATATTGTAGACATTTAGCACCCAAAGAGCTCTACTCTTACCAAGTTTTGTTAAACTGACATTATTTTTGCAAAAATAAAAAACAAAAAATTAAAAAAATTACGGTTTTTAAATTTTTTTTCGAACTTTTTGAGGTTATGTAGAAAATGTCATTTACAAAAGCTTTAGCCATTTTCATGGCCTATGACTTTTTTCTCCGAGGTCAACTTTCGCCGGAAATTGCAATAATACGATTTCCAGCCACTTTTTACCCCCCCAAACCTAACCCGCAACGCCCCTGCTCACGCAACTTCGTTTTTCGCCGCTCTACAATTTCCAATGCTCCAAGTCCTGTTAATAATTTTCTTTTTTTTTGCCTTAAATAATGGTAATTCCACTGGCCTAGACAGAAAGTTTGTGTTTTAGCCCTGTCAACTAAGGAAATCACTTGGAACAAAATAGGTGCAAGCTGGATTTTTGTATACTTTTTCCTTATCATCTGGGATAAATCCCCAAACCGCCAAAATCCTTTTTGAGCTTCGCCAGATACAAAGCCACAAATGTCCTCAAAATCAGTTTTTTGCAATTTTCTCAAAAACTAATAACGCTTTCAAAAAAGAATAAGAGAAAGAAAATATGCAAATCATTCGATCTATACTATGAAGTCAGGAAAAGAACTTAACCTAAAATCTTTAAAAATATATTTTATAATTCCATTGATGGCGGTGCGGCTATTATTGACTATTGGCCTAATCTTTTCTTAAACTTGTTTAACTTTAAGAAAACAAAAACTAAATTGGCTTAATATTATAAAGTATTAACATTTTAAAACAAGTTCAATAAAAAAATATAAATTTTAAAATGTTAGGCTAGGTTTGTTTCTTAATTTTATAGTATAGACCGAATGAATTTGCGTATTTTTCCTCTATTCACTTTTTTTTAAAGTTAGTTTTCGTGAACATCGCTAAAAACTGATTTTCAGGACTTTTGGGGGCCTTATCTCTAGAGAAGCTTAAGGGGAATTTTAGTGGAAAATATGTGGTTGTGTGTCCCAGATGCTAAAGAATAATTATACAAAAATTCAGCTTACATCATTTTTTTTTCAGATTTCAGGGTTTTTTCACCTTCAGGGTTTTTTTACCTTATGACTGGGCTATTTATAAAACACAGCTGATGCATTATTAAAAAATAGCCCTTGTTAGAGTCCCTGTATGTTGACATATTTGGATGAGAGTCCCTGTATGTTGACATATTAATATGTCAACATACAGGTAATCTCGTCATTGTTTGAGAGAAACAAACCACGCAGCAATGGCCAAAGTAGGTATTATTTTCGACGAAAACATTTTTTCAGATAACGCCGAAAATGTGTTATTTGACTGTATTTTGATTTATCTTAGCAATATCGTCGTGATGTCTGTGTGTGTATATATCGACTGTTTACTACCAATACCTTTTTGTCGAAAATGAGTTCTTGGGTAGAGCTTTATTAAATCTTTGGAATAGAAAAGCTACTAATAAGTAAGATTCATATTTTCACGCCGATTTTTCAACGGAAATATCACCAAACTACACATGCATCATGCAACTATTAAATGGTTTTTTGTCCCTACTGCTACTACTGAACATTTTTAGTTAACAGTCGATATATAATTATTTCCGTAACACGATAGCTCTTAAGCCGCTGACCCGATTTCCATAAAATTTTCAGGTAAAATAGTATTCGACACTCTTACGAGTTTTTGGTTAAAATCCATTAATGCTAATGACAGTTTTTTGACAATTAAAACATTTAAAAAATGCTAACTTTTTAACGGAGCTTCGCATCAATATGCCGTTTTCCAAATATAGTAGACTCCATTTTGCTGTGTTATGACCATAAGCTACACAGGAGCTTTAGTTTCTGAGACATTTACAAAAAACTGTTTTCAAGGCTGATATATCATGGCTTCACTTGAAGTGTGCTAATAGGCTAGCTAGCTAGCTTATATCCGTCTTGAATCCATTTATACACAGTGACGCAATATGTACTATAATAATAATAATTAATGTTTGAAATTGGCGCAATATGACTAAGGTGGTCGGCTTTTTAGGAACATTACTAAGACTCGTAGTTTTAAGAAAATGTATAACTGTACCTGAAATAGAGTTAAATAAAGTTAAGTTCGTTAAACATAAACCCATTTGTGTTATCACTCGGACACCACAAAATTGGCGACGCGGATTAAAGATGTGTTGAGTATTCTCGCAGTGAAATTTTCAAGCACCAGCCACTACTCTGGGTTTCAATCCATCATGGCGGTTTCAAGTCTTCATACTGTGTTTAAAGAATTCAATGGTGGTGAGGACGATTGGATTATGTATAGCGAACGACTCCAAGAATATTTCAAGGCACACGAAACAAAGGACACGTTAAAAACATCGACACTGTTAAGTATTGTGGGTTTAAGTACTTACACATTATTGAGGGATCTTTGTTTTCCTGATAAACCAAATACCAAATCTTTTGATCAATTAAATAAGCTATTAACAGATCATTTTAGCCTGAAGGCGATTTTATGAAAAGAAAAATTTTTCAAAGCGCATCTCAGACATCGGACGAATCTGTTCAAGAATATTTTACACGTTTAAAAAACCTTGCTTCTGGGAATAATTTGGAAATGTTTTTGAAAGAAAAGTTTATTACAAGTCTTAGATCAGGTCCTGTATGGGATCGATTGTGTGAAGAAGATGATAGTAAATCTTTGTCCGAAATTTTGACACTGGCCATGTCGAAAGAATCGAAAAACAACGACAAAAATATTTATTGCACACGATCTCAAGAAAATTTTCGTAGTAAACGTGACAACTATGCTTTTTCAAATCAAAACAATCGACGCAGTGAACACAGAAATCGGTCGAGGTCGCGTCATAGAAACAAGATGGCTTCCAGCCATTCGATGAATCAAAAAGCACTATTTCAATTTCGTCAGTCGGCAAGAACTAATAGGGAACGATCAGGTGATAGAAAATCAATAATGAAAAATAAAACAAACACAACCTCAAATTTTAATAGTGAATTTTCATCATTTTTCTGTAGAATCTGTGGAAAATTCCATAATTCTGATTGTATTTATAAGAATTTTTCGTGTTCAATTTGTGGAAAACAAGGGCATTTAGCTCGGGTATGTGAAAGGGCAAAAATGTAAATTGTATGGACGAAAAACAGGGACAAACAGAGTCTGATAGTAGTTGTTTAGAAGAAATGGAAAAATGTTTTCATTTAAAGGTCGATTCAAATTCAAAAATAAAGGAAAAAAAGGAACAAAGGAAGAGGATTTACGTCCAGAGTACTGATTATTCTGACGTAAGTAGATTTAAGATTATTTTGTCAATAAATAATAAAGATATAGAGTTTTCTATTGATACAGGCAGTAGCATTTCAGCAGTAAGTAAACAGTTTTATGATAAAAAATTTGTAATATTAATTTAAACCAGGATGATGTAATTTTGGAAGCGTATAATAATTCGATTTTTAAACCTTTAGGTTATTTTCAAACATTGGTTAATGTAAAAATGTATGCAAACAAATAAAATTTTATGTTGTAGGTAATGGTGGACCAAATATAGTAGGAAGGGACTTTTTGCAGTCATACAACATAGGCTTAGAGCTAAATGACACTTCAGTGACAGAGCAGGTAGCGAAACTGGTGGAACAATTTTCAGATATTTTTTCTGATAGGATCGGAAAATTCAGATATTCAAAAGTAAAAATTTTGGTAAATGAAAATGCAACCCCAGTATTCTGCAAACCCAGACCAGTACCGTTAGCATATAGGAAGTTGATGGACAAGGAATTGCAATGTTTACAGGATGAAGGTATAATTACACCAGTGGAAACAAGTGACTGGGCATGTTCCTATTTTAAAGGAAAATGGAAAATTAAGATTGTGCTGTGATTATACAGTAAGTGGTCTAAATAAAGCTGTCAAAAATATCATATCCTTTACCAACTGCAAATGAGTTATTTTCAAAGCTACATAAGGGTAAATTTTTTTCAAAATTAGATTTAAATCTTGCTTACAACCAATTTAAATTGGATGATGATTCTAAAAAATTATTAACATGGAGCACACATAAAGGTTTAATGTGTATGAACCGTTTAGCGTTCGGGATTTCTACAGCTAGTTTTATATGTCAACGATTATTAGAACAACTTTTTATTAATGTTGTAAGTTTTTTGGATGATATACCGATTACAGGATCCACAGAGGTAGAACATATGGCAAATTTAAAGAAGGTACTTCACATTTTATGTGAGGCAGGTCTAACAGTCAATAAAAAGAAATCATTATACTTCCAGCATAGTTTAGAATATGTAGTAGTAGTAGTATGTAGTAGAAATAACAGCAGAAGGATGAAAAAAGTCAGAGAAAAAAGTAGAAGCAATTCTAAGAGCACAGAGACCTACTAATGTCAGTGAAGTAAGGACTTTTATAGGTATGGTAAATTATTATGCTAAGTTTGTACCTAAGTCAGCTGAAATTTTATAACCTATATATGAGCTTTTTAAAAATAACAATAATTTTGTATGGTCTAAAGATTGTGAAAATGCTTTTTGTGAAATTAAAAAAATAATAGCTTCTGACTCAGTATTAGTTCATTTTAACCCTAATCATTTTCTCGCGTTGCAACGGTTTCAAAATACTGTTTCAATAAAATACGTCATTGATTGGTGACGTCACAACTGTGAAATGTCGTGTTATTAATGCTCAAAAACAATTGGAAACCCAATAACATCTGTATTTCCTCCTAACAATTTGGTAACTTCCAAAAAAAGTTAAAAAGGTTTTGTTTTTTTAATTATTTGTTGTTTCAGTTTAAATAATGATATTTCCCGTTCGTTAGCAATGACGTCACGTTTGAACCAATTTCAATGGTTTTGAAACCAGCCTTTCTTTAGTTTTAAACCAGCGCATGCGTTTTTTGCCTAAAGTCCACATGCTACTTTTTTTATATCTTTTATAATGCTTCTCACTCTTTTCGACAAATACAGAAATAGAAGACGTTCGTTGTGGACTAGCCATGGCAGCTAACTTCTCGTCCAAGACTGTTATGTTTTCGACAAATCTTGCGTTCTAGACGTCTATTCTTGAAATCTTTCCCATAGGAACGTTCTACTGAAATCACACAATCCGTATTCTTGAGCTCCTATAGGAGAGATCACTTCTACTAAATTTTAAGAGAACTTTGTTCCATTGGGTCGACCCAGTAGAACAAAGGCATTTTGTGTTAAAAGCATTCGCATTAACACCGAGAAAACAGCAAACCTTTATCGTAAACGTGTTCTTCGAGGTGGTCACGAACTAGGAGCTAAAAATTGTGTAAATTTTCCCAACTTCACCTATGTCTGCTAATTTGTCCTTCCGTTTAGTTACGTAAAAACAACTTTTTTCTCCTTCGTAACAATATAAATCTACTCTGCAAAGAAAAAAAAATTTACTTGCAAAAAATACCAGTGTTACCTAGTTTTTTAAAGTTTTTAGATTCTCGTTTTTTGTTTGCATTAATTTACAGGGTCTAAATGGTATGAGTCATAAACTTTTTGAAGTGTAAACTTCTTTAGGCGCGTTTAGCAGTTTTTGTGGGTACTGAATTGAACTGAGCCGTCAGGCTGGGCTATGTAACGCTCATTCGGGTGAAGTCGGCTCGAGTCGACTAACTGTGAAAGGAACATTGAGCGAGCGATTTGATGATGCAGATGAAGGCCAGTATTATTAATTTTGCCTTGTTGAAGTTTACACTTCTGCCGTGTGGTCTTAAGCACAACTTTGACTATCTCCTTAACTTGCCATTTTATCAAAAAAAAATCACATTTTTTGATCATAATGAGATAATCATTTAGCATTGCCGGATTTTATTATTTTTTTCCCTTACTCCTCAAACTTTTTTTTCTTATTTTGGCATCCTCTATCATACCGTTTACACCCTGCTTATTTTTATAATCTAGAAGGAAAAAAAATGTCGTCCTAAAAGATTATATGTCGAAACTTAATTTTTGCAAGTATCTTTTTTGCCTGTGCACGGTAGAAATAAATGGAAATAAGAAAATTTACCCATTTCCCCACCGGGAAAACTAGCCGCCGCCGTGGTTTTAGTTTGCAATTTTATTCTGAGTAAAAAATATTTATCGGTAAAACCATTTTTTTAATAATTGTAAAAAATTTTCTTTTTTTTTCACAAAGCAGTTTTTGAAGTTCTTTTAATTCTTTTTTTTACGATTTTTATTATTTTTTGAGGAAGATAGTGGTATCCGGACATAATTTAGGTTAGGACGTCAAATAAAATTGAAAAGAAGTAAAAGTGAATCGGCGAATTGTCCTGACCCCTAAAAGAACAGCACAGTAAAAAATTTTATTACTAAAATATTACCTTTATCCAGCTAATAGTACACATTGTAGCTGAGATTACTTTATTTTTATGTAGTCTAACAAATGTTACGTAACAAAGTTTAACACCTTATCAAACTTTGTAAAACTCCACCCCTATACCCGCTATGTAATTTATGGACTGCCCTAAATCACACTCTCTCCCTCTTTTAAAATTTTAAAAATCACAAATTTCAATCAACCAGCTTCTTTCTTTAGCTCACAGAATAGGAAATAGTCATGAAAATACTCCAAATAAGCCTGCTGTCCAAGGACCGTATTATCTCAGGCTTCGATTGGCTGAAATTTTTAAATCAATCAATCAGAGCCCAATAAAAGATAAATCCGAGTGGATAAAACGCTCCATGGTCACCCAGTCATACCCTTTATAAATCTGGCAACGTAAAAAAATTTTTTTTTTCGAAAATTCAGTACGACGCAACCACAAATTTGTTAGGTGATCCGTGTTAATAGGGACTTATTGGAATAAGGCCAGGCAGTAATAGTGTCGGGCACTATTCTGATAGTTTTTCATTCAAAACTGACAGTTTTTCTTTCAAAATTGACATACCAAAGTCGAATTTATAAATCCAGTCGTTTTTGTTTCCATTAATAATGGCGGCACTATTAATTCCGGCTCTTATAATACACAAAGGCCTAATTTTGAAAGAAGACAGCTGTTCTTATAATACGAAACAGTCAGAATAGTGCCTGGCACAATTACTGCCTGGCTATATTGCAAAAGTTCCTAATAACGAGGTATAGGATAAAGCCGGCTGTCCATTGAGCGTGTTATTCGCGCGGATTTTTTTTTCTCACGCTTTAACTGGTTCAAATTTTTGAATCAACCAATTAGATCCCAAGAAAAGAAAAATCCGCTCAGATAATACGCTTAATGGACACCCGACATAAGATTGTTCCCGCTCCATAATAGAACACTCACATTTTGTATGGTCGGGAATTGGACCCCTGACGGGGTGAGCGGTACGTCACTGTTTTAAAACTTTTTTAAAACAGTTGGGCGCGAGAAAACGTGTCCTGACTTACCTATTATTATTACAGTAGATGCTTCTGATGTAGGTCTTGCTGGAGTGATGTCTCATATAATACCAAATGGTCAAGAAAGAGTGGTATTATGTACTTTAAGAACATAGATGCCTGCTGAAACCAGGTATCCTAGTTTGCACAAAGGGAGTTTAGCATTGTATTATGCAGTCGTAAAATTTTCTCAATTTTTACATGGTAAGATTTTTACTTTACGCACTGATTGTAAACTTTTAATTGGTATTTTTGGAAAGGAAAAAGAAATACCACAAATGCATGCCAACAGAATTCAGCGTTGGACAGCTTTTAATTTTTTCCTATAAACTGGAGCATATATCAGGCAAAAATAACGTCTAGGCGAATTATCTCTCTAGGGCACCAGTAAAAACTAAAATAATATCTAAAAAACCGTTATATAAGGCTTTATATTTGAATTTTACAGAGCTCCAGGAAGAATGGCCAATTAATAATGAGGATATAAGGAGAAAAACACAAGATGACATTATTTTGCGACAGGTAAATAAGTACATTGAGCAGGAAAAATGGCCAAAGACAATTTTAGATAACATCAAACCTTATTACCACAGAAAAGAAGAGCTGTTAATAGAAAATGGTGTGATACTATGGGGACACAGAATGGTAATTCCTAGCATTTTAAGACAGAACATTTTAAAAAAATTACATTTTTATCATTTTGGTATAGCTAAAACACAAGCATTGGCTAGATCTTATGTATATTGGCCAAATATTGACCAGGAAATAGAAATGGTATGTAAAAAGTGTGATTATTGAATTCAAAATAAAAGTGCACCTCCAAAATGCGATTTAATACCATAGAAAATCGAGAAATCACCCTTTCTAAGAGTGCATATGGACTTTTTGGGTCCAATTAGAAATAAAATGCTATTTTTAGTCATAGACTCATTTTCGAAGTGGATTGAACTTACTCCAATGAACACAATGAGACTGAAGAGAAAATGAAGGATATTTTTGCTAGAAATGGTTTGCCTAGGGTGATCGTCATAGATAATGGGAGACAATTTACTTCATTGAACATCCAGAACATGTTAAAAAGAAACGGTATAAAATTAGTGTTCACTCCTCCTGGAAATCCCATGTCGAATGGTTTAGTTGGGAATGATGTGTAAACGGTAAAAACAAACATCAAAACAAGGTCATCAGATCCTTTAAATGCTTATAAAAGCTTAAATATCATAATATCTGAAGTTTTATTCTCTTACAGAAACACACCATACATTTTCACGAAGGAAATGCCATCCAAATTAATGTTTAATATAACCATAAGGACCAGCCTAGAGATTTTGAAAGAAAACCCCATGTTAGAACAAAATAATCAAACAGAAGAAAAAGAAAAAAGAAATACACCAGAGAATGAAGTAGATAAAATCATTGAAAATCAAAAGAAAGCTAAAAAGAAACAGATAGAAAAACATGGAGGGAGAAGTTTTCAAGAGGGAGAGAGTGTGATGGTGGCAGATTATAAAGATCCTAATCATAGAGCATGGGAGTGCAAAATGCGAAGGTTGCGCCTCAAAGAAAGTACAAAACCAGGTATTGTTCTCATAAATTTTTACTAAATAATTTGACAGAAAATAACTCAAAATTGGGAACAAATATAGCTTTGACCAACAAACAATTCCTTTACTTCTGTGGTCTTATTAAAATGCGTTGGGTGACATTTGTGGCAGCTTAAAGACGTTGCCGCCACTTTGTGACACTGAAAACCCACTGAATAATTAAACGAATATCTGGAAGCAGAACTGTATTTTCCAGCTAGGTAAAACATTGATATGCCCGGTAACTTTTATACAGTGGAGAAGGGGGGTTCAGAAATAAGAAAATTTTAAGTGCGCCACATTATTTAATATCAATGTTTTACAAAGAAGATCTTAATTAAAATACAGTTCAACCCAAACGTTGTAGCCAAACAATGAAATTCTACTTACTTCCAAGGCTTCCAGAATATTTGTGTAATTAAAAAACCCAAAAAAAAAATAAACAGAATAAAACTCTAAAAGATTGAATTAAGATGACAAAACTAGAAGCACTTTACAGGTAGATGGACTCCTTTAACAGGTCATAGTGTACCTACATCTGAGTCAGTAGTGTGAGACTCAGTTATATAAACGATTTAAAAAAAAGAAATATACACTTACAAAATCATTCCCATCATAGGGGAGATCTGGACCAAATATCTGCTGTCATCATTCTACGTTAGGTAGAATGAGACAGACAGCAACCCAGTTCGAGATCTACCCCATGAGGTAAAACAGTGTAAAGAAACCGCTAAAACATATAATCTCATCTCTCTTTTGTCTCCGCAAAGTTGGTCATTGGGTTGCACAAATAATACAAAAATTTAGTTCATCTTGTATAATTCAAATTGGAAACTAGGGGTAAAAATAGCAAATTATTATGAAAAAAAATAAAGGTGAAGCCAAGTTGAAACAAACTCTTTCAATGGTACAGTACAATTCAGATAAATAGTTATGCCGCAAAATTTTGGTCATGACGTCATACCTTATCTTGCGTTTACAAGAAAAACAAGAGTTGTACTTAACGATATATGGAAAATTATATGAAAAGAAAAATTATATCTAAAGCTTGCTCCTACCTTGGTCCTTGATTATTGTATGAATAAATGTGTTTTATTTTGTAAACCTGGAGTTGTTTCCAGACATTCCCCTACTACTGCTGCTCTGGTTTGTTCTCCTCCTGCTACTCTCGGGTCTCCTGCTCTGCTCGCGCCTCCCCTAATGCCCGCTTAGCACATCACGCTAGGGCAGCACATGGTGGTCAAAATGTTGTAGGTTCCTTGCCCCGAGCGTAAAACCCTGTGGAAAATGAAATGTTTCAGTTTCCTGGAATTCGTCAATTTTGCACGAAGTTCCCCTACACCGAGTAACTTAAATCGAGAACCCCATGTCGACTCAATAAAATAAAGTAGATTTAAACAGATGAACTAAAATAACCCTAACGTACCTTTCCCAGGGTTACAACTGGCTCGTCCGGCTTCCCACCAGCGTCCAGCACAGCTGTCGGTGGAATGGACAGGGCTGTAGACAAAGGAGAAAAACAATATATAGTTTTTATCCAACACGTGGTTAAAAGAAAAATATAAAAACGCCAAAAATTCCCCACGTCTTTTGTCAAAAAAAAGTACATTTCACACGAAAAATAATTACAATTTGGGAGGCAAATATTATCTTGAAGAGTCCTCAAATAATAAAAAAAATGAAAAAAATAAAATCGAACTTACCACTGCTCTTTCTGTAGAAACGGCGTAGGCCGACTTAAATCCCCTTCAACAGGGTGCGAGCGTCACTCTAGATTTCGCCTAGACACGACGGACTCACTCCTCACAGTCTCTGGGATATCTCCTACAATCGCTGCAGTGCCAATAACCAAAACAATGGCAATTCCAGAGACCTGTTGCCGACCCAGCCAAAATTCGATAGCAAAGAGACCAGCACTTTGTCGAGAACACAAAAAATGAAGTGGCCGGAAACCGTTTTGTAAATGACAGTAAAACGACACGACTGGAAGAAAAGACCCGCGGTTTTCAAACTAACCAATGAGGAAATACACCAATAGTTCTATATTCTATATAGGATATTGAAAAATACGTAAAACGCGCATTGAGGTGTTGTCGGATCTATTTCCACGGTTGAAATTTTTATAACAAGGACATCGAGACACCCTCCATACATAGACCGAACATTTGCCTACCGGACCCCTGCCAATATATCAAGTAGGAGGAAAATAACCAGACGGACTATGGTTCGTCCCGCCTTCCTTTTTGTAAATATGTTCTTTTTACTATAATTTACCAAATTGGTTCGAATTAGGCTATTTGGTGATTCACTAGAGCATTTTCTATTTTTTGTTTATTTAGTATTAATTAACTAATTAAGTACTTAAAATTACTGGGTTATTTGCATTTGAAACTCCCGCGGTTTTAGAGGCAAATATTACAATTTGCTATAATTAATTTACTTTACATAAAATGCATTTTAAATTACTAAGGTTCCTAGTTCCTTTAATATGGACCTTCGTAATCTCATTCCTTCCTACTTATTCCTTTTCTCCTACGCCTATGGATTAACGACGCCACTGGGCGCCATGTGGGAGAATGAACGCAGCAGCGATACCTGCTGCCGCATCATAGAGAACCGTTTCGTCTTCCAACCAGTATACACGCGTGTTAGCGACTCTCCTACCACAGGAATGTAGGGTGCAAAAACTACGGTTTAACAGCGCGTCCTCCCATGAGTTCCACTTCCTGTATAAAAATGGTAAGTGAAAATGCATTATTTTTACCTTACATACATTTGTTTATTGCTACACTAACCTAGAAGGTAAACTAGACCATTTCAGAATCCCTTGTACCAGCTTAGCCTATGACCTTATTCCCTTAACTTTATACAGTCCACACCTGACACCGTTAAATTCCAGACAATCTCCTTTCTGGACCACCAGGGAACCCCATTTTTGGTCCTTCGAACCGGATTTCTGGAATCGTTTTTTTGCCTTTTTAGGTTAGTTTTTTTTACTGGTTTCAAATGCAAGAAAAACCCTTGTTTTTCCTAAATGCCTTTTTTACTGGTTTCAAATGCAAGAAAAACCCTTGTTTTTCTTACATGCCTACTTTAGAAAACCCCTAGGTTTCTAAAATACATTTTGCGATTTTTTTTTGTGTAAAAACAAATGCAAGAAAAACCCTTGTTTTTCTTACATGCCTACTTTAGAAAACCCCTAGGTTTCTAAAATACATTTTGCGATTTTTTTTTGTGTAAAAACAAATGCAAGAAAAACCCTTGTTTTTCTTACATGCCTACTTTAGAAAACCCCTAGGTTTCTAAAATACATTTTGCGATTTTTTTTTGTGTAAAAACAAATGCAAGAAAAACCCTTGTTTTTCTTACATGCCTACTTTAGAAAACCCCTAGGTTTCTAAAATACATTTTGCGATTTTTTTTGTGTAAAAATTAAATATTTTTAACAATAAATTTAGCCTTTTCATGCGAAAAACCAAACACAGATAAAATCTGTAAACTACTATGCTTTTTTTTGTTTCGAATAAATCAAGTTTTTTCGTTTCTTTTTTTGTAAAAAAAAAACCGTATAGAATTTGGGTGTTTTTTTGTTTGTCACTGGAAATAGTTTAAAATAGTGTCTGCAAAGTGCTATTATTTTAGCCGTTGTGCCTTCACATTTGTGGATTGCTATAATTATATCCAATTTGCTCGAAAAAAATCTCCAAATTGCCATATTCATTTTTGCTTATTGCAAATTGCTATGACTATATCCGATTGCGGATGCTTTACTATATTCGTTTTTGCGTAAAAATTGCTATGAATATATCTATTTCTAATTTACTATTATAATATCTGTCTGCAAATGGCTATGATTGTATCCATTTTTTGCGTGCATAATAAATTTTGAAGGAAATTTAATTCTTAACTTGAGAATTTGTTTTCGTGTAAAGGCAGATAAATAGTTTTACCAAATTAAATGCTTTTGATTTGTAGGTATTTATTTTTAAATTTAATACATAGTAGGTACCTACTTATTTGAATTCGCGAGGCGAAGATAAAAAAATTTATACACAAGTTTTTTTGTTATCATTAGTTTGCATCGGGTATTTTCTTTACTTTTGTGCGCTTATAGTTTGATTATTGTAATTAAACGTAGGACATTAATATTTATACAGGGTGTCCAAATTTTGATTTTTTTTCAGTTTACCTAATTTTTGTCAATTATTTTTTGGATTTTTTTTTAAATCATGTCTAGTTCGGATAAAATTTTAAAGGCTAAAGCCTTGCGCTATAGTGCGATTTCACAGCTAAATTTGATCATTGAATCCGCGACCCTCGCAAAAAATGACCCTGCCTATCACAGCGGCTTTAAAGTCAAATTTCGGACATTGTCAAAAATCAAAAAAGATTTTGAAAAGCACCATAATACTTTGTTGACGTTGGTAGCCTCTGATGAGGATCGCTTAGTAGTAGAAAACAAAGTGTCTATGGACTTTTGCAAACGCTGTGACGAGATTTCCACTATATTTTACGAACTTTTCGAACTACCCTTTGAAGATGGAGGGCTTTTGAGCAGTACGATAAATCCCATGGGCAGTCCCTGTGCCTCCACAGACCAGCATGGTTTACTGCCTAGGATAAAAATACCTCTTTTTCAAGGGGAATTTAAGGAGTTTCCAACCTTTTTGCAAGCCTTTAATGCTACCGTGCACAATAATAGGTCGCTGGGAAACTTTGAAAAATTCAATTTGCTTTTTTCTAATTTAAAGGGCCCTGCCCTGGATGTCATTTCTGACATTCCTATCCTTGCTGAAAATTATTTAAATGCCTACCACACCTTGGTGGATAGGTATACAAATAAACGATTACAAGCTTACCTTCACTGGAAGGCAATTGAAGGCTTCTCTCCTCTTACTAAAGAGAATGCTACGAATTTGAGGAATTTGCTTGATTGTTTTTCGAAAAACTTAAGTGCTTTAAAAGTCATGGGTTTTAAAACGGAGTTTTGGGATTATATTATGGCACAAATGCTCTTGGATAGGTTGGACCTAACCACGCGCAAGGCATTTGAGCAAAATTATTGCTCCAATGAGATCCCCTCTTATGATAAAATTCGTGCTTTTGTTTCTAGCCATTGCATTGCGTTGGAACAAATACAACAAACTCAAGATTACTTAAAAAATAAAGATTTGTCAATTTCAAGTCAGAAAAATCAAGCAAAGTTTCAAAATCGATCTGCTTTGTTTGCTAATACTCAGAGAGCCTCCAAAAATGCCTCCCAGTCTCCAAATGGCCAAAGTGGCTTAAATAATACTCCAAACCCTCAAAGTTTTTGTTTTCTCTGTAAAAGTGGCGATCATATAATATACAGATGTCCTAATTTTTTGGCGAAAACTCCCCAGCAACGTTTTGAGATTGTTAAACAACATAAAGCGTGTGTCAACTGTTTGGCCTCAAAGCATAATTTACCCCAGCAATGCAAATCAGAAAAAAGATGTTTACATTGTGGCCAATTTCATCACAGTCTCTTACATTTTTTTCCTATTAATTCTACACCTAGTTCTGCGAGTAGCCCCTCTACTTCTGCAGTGCAACCCCCGAGGAGCCCCGTGGCTACCGAATTTAATAGAACCACTAACACCATTGTTACTGGTATGTCTTTAAATGATCGCGAAGTACTTCTCTGTACCGCTTTAATACAAATACAGGATGTTTTTCAAAATTGGCACACAGTGCGCGCCATCTGTGACTCTGGTGCTCAATCTTCATTTATATCTAAGTCATGTGCTGATAGTTTGGGCCTTCCTAAATTTAATATCGCCAGGACTCTACAAAGCTTAGATCGAATGACAACTTCGGCAAAATCTGGAATTAATTGCAATATATCCTCTTTGCGTGATAATAATTTTGTTTTTAATTTTGATGCGATAATACTCGATAAAATTTGTAGTGATTTACCTCATTCCTCATTTTCGATTAAAAGTTTTCCTTTTCTCGCCAACTTAGAACTAGCTGACCCAGGCTTTAATAAAAGCGATAAAATTGATTTATTGTTGGGCGGCGATGTGTACCCTTACATTTTGCTAGATGGTCGTTTGTCTACGGGACCCAACAACCCCGTCTGCATTAATACTATTTTTGGTTGGGGAATAATGGGCAATCTTTCACTTTCACCTTCAACTACAAATCAAATTAAAACATTTTTTACTACGTCAATGAACGATTCTTTTGTCAATTTAGATAAAAATCTACAACGATTTTGGCAAATAGATGACATACCTAATGTCAAGGCCATTGACCCCGAAGATGAGTTTTGCGAAAATTATTTTTTGAAAACTACCTCAAAAAATGAGGAGGGGAGATATATTGTATCTTTACCATTTAAAGTTACTGCTCCAGATTTTGGCGACACTCGATCCATTGCCGTACGTCGTTTTTTCTCCCTTGAGAAGAAATTGCTACAAAACCCTGATTTTTATGCTGCCTACAGCTCTGTTTTACAAGATTATTTAGATAATAATCATATGCAACCGGTTTCTGCACCTTTGCCGACCGAAATTTCAAATCATTTTTATATTGCACACCATGCGGTGTTTAAAAAAGATTCTACTAGCACCCCCCTGAGGGTGGTTTTTGATGCGAGCATGCACGCCCCTGGCAAAATCTCGCTCAACAACGCTGTTTATACTGGGCCCCCTTTACAAAGGGACTTACAAAAAATTTTATTACTTTATCGTTTGCATAAATTTTGCTTTTGTTGCGACATCCGTCAAATGTACAGGATGATTTTAGTTGACCCTAGTCAAACTAATTTTCAAAGAATAGTTTGGAGGTTTGATCCTAACCAGCCTATTCAAGACTTCGAAATAAATAGAGTTTTATTCGAGGTCTCTTGTAGCCCCTTTTTGGCTATCAGAACTTTGCTGCAACTTGCTAGAGAGCATGAGGACCTTCCTCTTGCCTCAAAAATCATTGAGGAGGCAGTTTTTGTCGATGATGTGATTTCGGGAAGTGATGACTTTTTTAAGGCCACTGAGATGAAAAATCAATTAATCGAGCTACTTAGCCGAGGTGGATTCGAATTGCGTAAATGGGCGAGCAATTGTCCCGAGTTACTATCCGATCTTCCTGAGTCACACATTTCGATGAAGGCTCTTTCTCTCGATTTAGATGCTGAAAATTCAACTTTGAAAATTCTCGGTTTAAATTGGAACCCTCATACTGATGAATTTTTTTATACTTTCGACTGTTCTCTCCAAACATGCACTAAAAGAACAATTTTAAGTAATTTGGCCCGCATTTACGACCCTCTGTCTTTTTTGGCGCCAATAGTTTTAATTTTAAAATTAATTGTTCAATACTGCTGGGCAGAAGACTTAAACTGGGACGACCCTGTCAGTCCGGAAATTGTTTTTAAATGGGAAAAATTTAAAAATGAATTAAAGTTTTTGCATTCTGTTAAAATTCCTCGTCAAATAATTTTGCCTAATGCTAGTCAAATCCAGCTAGTAGGATTTTGCGATAGTTCAGAACGGGCCTATTGTGCTGTCGCTTATATTCGAATTTTTTATTCTGATGGAAACATTAAAGTTTTTTTTGTTTGTAGTAAATCTAGAGTCGCACCGTTGCGTCGTAAACTAACTTTACCAAGACTAGAGCTTTTAGGAGCTGTTTTGTTGGCTAAATTAATGGATTTTTTACTAGAAACGTTCTCGGAAAAAATTAAATTTGATAAAATTCTTGCTTTTACTGATAGCACAGTGACCTTATCTTGGATTCAGGGATCTCCTCACAAATTTAAAACATTTGTTTCGAATAGAACTGCCTATATACAAGGAAGAATTAGCCCTGAGTTTTGGCATTATGTTCCTACTGAACAAAATCCTGCTGACTGCGGTACTAGGGAAATGTATCCCTCTGATTTACAAAGATTTTATTTTTGGTTAGAAGGGCCTTCCTTTCTAAACCAACCTACAAATACTTGGGATTTTATGACAGTTACTTACGATGGGAATGCAGTTTTGGAAGAACAGCGAAAAAATATTTTTAACGTTTTTACTTGCGAACAAACAGTTGAATATTATGTAAACAACTTGTTTGAAAAATACAGTTCTCTTTTTAAAATTAAGAGAATAGTTGCTTACTTGTTGCGAGGGTTACAAAAGTTTAAAAATCCCTCATACAATTTTGCTACTGATTACCTTACAAATCAGGATTACTACAAAAGCTTACTTTTTATTTCGAAATGCGTACAATCTTTTTCTTTCCAAAAAGAAATTGAATTACTAAAAGATAAGAAACAGCTTCCAAAAGCTTTTCAAAAATTATGTCCATTTTTGCATAATGAAAGCTACGATTTGCTTCGTGTTGGAGGCCGTTTATGCCATTCAAATTTATCATACGATAAAAAATTTCCAATTCTTTTGCCTTCTAGTGCAAAATTCACTGAATTACTGATTTTAGATTTGCATCGCAGCAATCTTCATTGTGGTATACAGACCACAACTTTTTTACTAATGCAAAACTTCTGGGTATTGTCTGCTAAAAGGGTAGTGAGAAAAGTTTTAAGTTCTTGCCATACTTGCTGGAAAACTAAACCTAACTCCCTTCAACCCCCTATGGGTAACCTACCGAAATTTAGAGTTTCCGAAGCAAAGGTGTTCGAAAATGTAGGTATAGATTTTTGTGGTCCGTTCACGATTACTCTTGGTCGGACCAGAGGTGCAAAAACCATGAAAGCATATGTCTGTTTATTTATCTGTTGCGCTGTTAAAGCCGTGCATTTAGAGTTAGTCTCTGATATGACATCAGAAGCCTTTCTGGCTGCTCTGCGCCGCTTCATAGCTAGAAGAGGACTATGCTCAAAGATCTCTTCAGACTGCGGGACCAACTTCGTGGCCTCTGAAAAATACTTGCGACAAATTTTTTCTGATTGCGTGAAGGGGGAAGGTATAGTTTGGTCTTTTAACCCACCTGCTGCTCCCCACATGGGAGGCATTTGGGAATCAAACATTAAATCTTTAAAGACTCATCTTCACAGGGTAGTTGGAAATCAAATACTCACCTATGAGGAATTAAATACGGTTTTAACCCAAGTTGAAGCCATAATGAACTCACGTCCTTTATGTGCCTTAAGCACCGATCCTACTGATCTGGCGGTCTTGACTCCTAATAATTTTTTAAATTTGAGGCCTCCAGGTACAATACCCGATCCAAACTACTGCGATATTGCGTTAAACAGGCTGTCCAGGTGGCAACTGTTGCAAAGAATGCACCGCGATTTTTGGATTCGCTGGCATCGCGAATATTTGCACACTTTGCAACAGCGAGCCAAATGGCACCAACCTCTTGCTTCCATTGATATTGGTACTATGGTACTGATCAAAGATGAAAATTCCACTCCATTGGATTGGCCCCTAGGCCGCATTGAAGACCTTATTAAAGGTTCTGATAATGTTCCACGGGTTGCTATTGTAAAGACTACTAAAGGTACCTACAAACGGCCTTTGGTAAAACTATGCGCCCTGCCTACAAATTAAACTCTCTGAAATGCCCCTGGGCATTCTCAGGGGGGTGGGAAATGGTTCGTCCCGCCTTCCTTTTTGTAAATATGTTCTTTTTACTATAATTTACCAAATTGGTTCGAATTAGGCTATTTGGTGATTCACTAGAGCATTTTCTATTTTTTGTTTATTTAGTATTAATTAACTAATTAAGTACTTAAAATTACTGGGTTATTTGCATTTGAAACTCCCGCGGTTTTAGAGGCAAATATTACAATTTGCTATAATTAATTTACTTTACATAAAATGCATTTTGAATTACTAAGGTTCCTAGTTCCTTTAATATGGACCTTCGTAATCTCATTCCTTCCTACTTATTCCTTTTCTCCTACGCCTATGGATTAACGACGCCACTGGGCGCCATGTGGGAGAATGAACGCAGCAGCGATACCTGCTGCCGCATCATAGAGAACCGTTTCGTCTTCCAACCAGTATACACGCGTGTTAGCGACTCTCCTACCACAGGAATGTAGGGTGCAAAAACTACGGTTTAACAGCGCGTCCTCCCATGAGTTCCACTTCCTGTATAAAAATGGTAAGTGAAAATGCATTATTTTTACCTTACATACATTTGTTTATTGCTACACTAACCTAGAAGGTAAACTAGACCATTTCAGAATCCCTTGTACCAGCTTAGCCTATGACCTTATTCCCTTAACTTTATACAGTCCACACCTGACACCGTTAAATTCCAGACAATCTCCTTTCTGGACCACCAGGGAACCCCAGACTATAACAAGCTCAGCATTGAAACCATCAACTGTAAAATCAATTACTGGAGATCAGAGCTTGCATCAAACCCAGAAATATTCGAACACTCAATCAATTCCCATATGAGTAAAGCTATACTAAGTGTAGAATTTAGTTGTATTGTAGTTACAGTTTTAGTCAAAAGTTTCCTTTGCTCTTTATAAATGTTTTCTCTAATATTCATCTGGTTTAACGCCATTTTTGTAAAACATTTCTACAGTAATAAAGTTGTTTCTGAACCTGAACCTAAAAATACACACTGAACTACTGCTTAAACTCGGCACAAGAGTGTTCAGATGTTAACTCACACGATTTCGTTTATTCTTTTAGTCTTGGTTTTTATCCCTCGTTTATCTCCCATTTACAAAAGTGCATAACTCGTATTTATTGTATCCTTTCCCTATCAAATTAATCAAGATATCAAAGGGGCGGAGCCTCGGTTGTTCCTGGTCGACCCAAATATGTTTTCGTACTATCAAAACTAGTTAATCCGTGAAGGATATGAGGTTCGGATTGTCCCAATATCCTCGAAAATAAACGTAAGGGAATGAAATATTCATCTAAATGTTTCCTTCCTGTTACTGAAACCATTTGTGATGCGGCAACGCCGCTATTCCCCAGCTGTTTATTCTCGTGAACGACAAGCAAATCACAAAATTCCACAGATAAAAACAAAACAATCAAAAGTTTTTATGTGATTTTCCCGAAACCTGTGATCCTAAATTCCAATTACGATGTCCAGATAATGCGATGTGCGTAGTGTCCACAGTAATTCGATGGAATGTCTCCTTTATAAGGTAACTTTTTGGACACTATATAACCTCCAAACCCAGCTCTATAAAACACCCTTAACTTGTGTACAGAAAGAAGAGTCGAAGAGCCTTGATTATTTACCTAAATAAACAAATATGTAACGTTGCCTTAAACGTAAAAATGACACGTTACACTTCTAGCTGTCACGGTTTTCTTCTTCGGTACTTCTAGTTGTCATGGTCTTGATAACTATTTAAATGATTCACAGCTACCTTTTGTTGACGCAAATGGTTCTTTCATCGTAGGTTCAGAAACTGACAAACTGTTTGAAACAGAGTCTCATCAGAAAATTCTTCTACTTAAGTCAGAGGAGTCAGTAGGTTTGGGCGTAGTATCAAGGTACCATCATGGAGGCAAGATTATTCATCCTTGTCAGGTAAAAAGAGTAAATAGGAAATTCTTGATAAAATAAAATAGCACATACTCATGATGATATCCTTGATTTCCTTTTTTATCACAGAAATAAATAATTTTATTGTGTATTGTTGAGTCGCCGTAGAAACGATAGAGCAATTCCACGCCAAGTCATCCAATTTATAAAAAAAGTGTTGCCGTGACATTTAATTTTTTTATTTAATCATGCTTACTAAATGTAACAGCTTAACCACTATTGCACAATTTTAGATTTTTTAATCCAATTAGTCTGTTGTACACGCATTTAAATAGTCTAAAAACGGGCAAAATGGGACTAAACAAAAAAATTATGCTCATAGTAAACAGCACCTAAAAAAAATTAACCTATAATTTTGAAAACATGCATAAAAGTAGTTTTCAAAAAAATGTGATGTTTAGCAAAATCTTTTATACTGGCTTAATTAGAGCAATTTAGAGAATATCCAAAAAACGCAGAAATTTTCGAAGTTTTCATATTTTTTTGGGGTATAAATGTAATGTTTTCTTAAATTTTTGATACAGTGTTGGAAAGCTATACTCAAGGACTATATCTTCCTTGTATAAAACATATTTAAAAAGTAGACGTTACCTTGGAGTTCCACGAAGAAGTTAAGAATGTCTGGGAAATTCCTCAACTTCAGCATCAAAAATGACCCTGTCTATCGGGGTGCTGGTGGTAATCAAGTAGGGTAAATTTTTCACTGTATCATGTACTTTTAAAAACAAGAATAAAAAATCTGGGTCTGTAATCGTTAAGGTCACTACACATTTTTTTGTTATTTTAATATTTTTAGTGATGTTAAATTGCATCAGAAATTACAGGCGTGGATCTACGGGGGGGGATGCCTCCCCCCCAAATCTGAAACTTTACTCAGTTTTGACACATAGACTACACCTCCTGGTCACTATGCAAAATAGTTTTGTAAAATATTTGTTATGATATTTTCCCCCAAAATAAAGTTTCTAGATCCGCCCCTGCAAATTAAGGTTTATCAGAAGGTAATGTTTATTTATATGAGCACTGTTCAATAAACTATGATCTAAACTCTCTTCATAAGGTCACTACACAAATTTTTTTAAAGTTTATTTACTTTTTTAGTAGTTACCTACTGTCATATTTAAAAAATCGGAAAAGAAGTTGAGTTCTATAATTTCAGAAACCGAAGAAATTTTTTTTTTGAGCTTGAAGTAAATTTAGCATCTATAGTTAAATCATCCAGAGGATTGAAAGAATGGTGTCCAGTTGTTGTTTGTTTGAGATTTTAATGTAAAACAAATCGTTTCACAGTACCTCCAAACGCATCATGGGCTTTTACCATGCGTTAGTTTTGTACTTAGTTTTTTTAATGCCCAGTGGCGTATGCAGAAATTTTCCAAGGGGGTTGGGAGACGGGGCTTGAGTAAAAGCAAAGTCCTGGAAAACCATTTATTTCTTCTTTCAGAAAAATTCAATCTTTAGGAGAAGTTATTTAATGGTTTTGGAAAGATTAGGCCTCCAACCCCCCTCCCTCCTGCGTACGCCACTGTTAAACCTGAACCATTTCATTTACCAAAGAAACAAACTAATTAATGTCCGTGTCTCACCAAAAATGTATTCTTAAAACTAAAAAAAAAAATCCGACGGTGTACGAAGATGGAACTTGAACCCACAAACTAGGATCTCACGCAAAACAGTATGTGGCTATAAATAAGATCCCCTAACGATGATTTTTATACATAATTTTTTTCCTTTTGCGACTTAATAAAAAAATTTGATTTTTTACATGCTTTAACCAAATAGCTTAAAAGTTGATGTTAAAATGACAGACCCAGATTTTTTATTTTACTTTTATTTAGACGATACATTATCAAGTAAAACAACGCACAAGCGAAATTTTAATAGACAGATAGACATGACAATTTTTTTAGTCAAAAGTTGCCAATTCTGAGGTTTTTGCGGTTTTTCCAATTTTAAAAAATTTAGTTTTCTGAAAGCAATAGACCTAGAAATTTTTTTTTTGCCTTGTACGATGTAGACTTTCTTTTGATGGACCATATTCCGCACCGGTGTAAATAATTAAAAATCAAGAAAATCATAAAATTTACTATTTTTTTAAAACTATTTTTGTCATGTCAAAAAAGTGAGGTTAATTTTTTTTCTGTATAGGATTATCCAACCAATATTAAAGATTTCTTCCGTCAAATTTGTTTTTACATAAGATTTAGTACAATAGAAATAAAAAAAAATACTCTGCCAATATATGGGCCCCTAAGCTCACACTAGGTACTATAGTTATAGTGTACGTGTGAGCTAATATAACTAAAAACTGAAATATATTTTATTCAACTCCAGACTAAATTACCTTTTCTTTGATACTACACAAGCCATGTTTTGACTTAAACTCAAATTTTTGAAATCTACCCCCACCCTTAAAAAAAAACAAAAACTAAAATGTATTTTGTTAAACTCCGGACTCAATTACCTTTCGTTTGATATCACACACGCCATATTTTCACTTAAACTCTAATTTTTAAAATATACCCCCACCCTTTTTTAAAAATAAATTAAAATTTATTTTGTTTAACTGCAGACTCAATTACCTTTCGTTTAATATCACACACGCCATATTTTCACATAAACTATAATTTTTGAAATCTACCCCCACCCTTTTATTTGGTTTGTGTTCGGTGGATTTTGTTCATTTTTAAATGGGGCCATCTCGACCCAAGGCCCAGCCTAGGTACCAAATTTTATTAAAATCGGCCAAGCGGTTTTTGAGTTATGCTCGTTGGTCGTTACAGACAGACAGACAGACAGACGGCGCAACAAAAAAGTTTCAAAATCATCTGAAACGCAAAGATATATAAAAATTTTTGAAATCGGAACAACTTTTTTTTTCTCGAAAAAATTAGGATCACCATAGCTCACACTACTATAGTATAGTATATGTGTGAGCTAATAAGGCCACAACTGACTGTAAAATACGGGAGGCGACATTAAAAATTAAAATTTGTTAATTTGGTATTCCTAAGGACACTAATACATGTTATCAAAATTTGGATTTTTTTCGTGACATGGCAGCTACCCGCATTGGATGATTTGGCGTGGAATTACTCGATATAATTAATGAAATATAGGTATAAAAAACTTACCAATTAAACACCTGGTGAGAAAAAGAGGAAGAAAGGGTAGGTAAATTAAAGGGAAGATCATAGGAAAATTCACCGTGATAGGTTATAGTCAGTAATAGTAATTAATCAGCATTCGAATATATAGCGTTTTTGTATGTAAGTTTAATATTATGTGGTTCGACCGAGAACCGTTTTTCGACTGTTTTTAAAATAAAACTGAATTCTTTTTAATCGTATAAAAGGCATTGTTGCCATGCCGTTTAATCAAAAATCCTTACTTAAAATAAAACCCAAAATAATTAAAATTGGCGCAAACAAGTATGTACATTTAATGTTAGTAGACGTTTATAAATGTTTTTAAAACAAAGAAAACAAATTATGACTACATTTGAATATGAGTAAAATTTGTATATAATTTTCAGGTAAAAAGGAATGTAAAAGGTTTCTATTTTAATTAAAAAGTTTAACTCCTTAGATAAAATCTTGTTATAACAAATAACATATAAAACAAAAACAAAAAAAGATGTCGATCAATAAATGGTAATAAATAAAATTGGTAAATTAAATAAATGTAGGGGTTTACATGTAAACATAAACACCAATATTTACTAAAGGGTCTACAGTGCTAAGTGCTACAATCCTGGATTTAAAAGTCTACATCTTGGTTAAAGGTTTAACTTATTTTTCCCGTGAATGCAATAGTTTTTAATATTTATATAAATTGTTCATAAATACCTTGCGATATGGGTCATCTTTTTTCGTTGTAAAAAGACATTATTTCCACACAAAGGTTATAAATAAATAACAATAATAAAATATTTTGGTTTAAAAATGGTAACCATATTTAAACCTCCAAACGTCACTAGGAAATGTCGAATAAAATTTCTTTGGACTATCTAGGTTGGTGGGGCGACTAATCAGAAATAAGATGCATTTTTAACAGGAACAACTTATTTCAGGTGAACAAAACCTTTCTACAAAACTTTCAGGATTAAACAAGTTTCTGTAATGAGACGGCATGAATTTAACATGACACAACTTGTTTTTCTAGTGTATTAAAAGAAGTTAAGGGTAAAATAACATCACCTAGAAGGGGGGGGAGGTCAGCAAGACTTACGTGAATTTTATGCAAAAAGTGAGGGAAAATCTGGAAAATTGTTCGAAATTTAAAAAAAAACAATAAAAGCTGCTTCTTATTAAACAAGTTTCGTGGCTAATCGGGCAAAAAGGAGTTTTTTGTTTCCCTTATACTTTTCCGTGGGTAGCCTGAAAGCTAAACCTCACGGGGGTCCAAGATCTAATGGACACCTAATAAGTGTTGACAGTTAACCGTTTCGTCCTTATGGGACTCCTCAGAACACTGCTGGTCGATGTGACAAATCTTGCGAAGTTAATCAGACGGTTTTGTCTCTAATTAAATGTAATTAGTGAGCGAACTATAGCAAGAGGCGCCATCTACCGAGATACGAGAGAAACAAAAAAACCAAAAGCAGGCAAAAGAAAACACTGCTATACAATATCGATCAATGAAAAGATCGAATACAAATAAAAGAAAACACTATAGTTGTTTTCTTTTATTTTTTAACGAATTGGAATAAGAATAAGAAATTTGAAAAATAATTTTTTTTCCAAAATTTCGATTTTTTTTATAAAAAAGTATGCCGAGTGATACATCGTTGGAAAGGTCTTATAATTACCTTTAAAATAAGCTATCACACTTTTTTCTACATTTAGTAGTTTTCAAGATATTACTATTTACGTAAGTGCTTGTAAGAGCCAAATTGACCATTTTTTCAATTTTCAAAAATTCATAACACAAAAACTAGTGATCCAAAAAATCTTTTTCTAGGGGCGGAATAAGTGTACCAAAAATCATCAAAATCGGAGATGGTCAAAACAATTGACTGGTTGATTTGATATGGATTTACCCGTAATTCTTATTTTTGGTTCGAAAAGTACACTGCTCACATAAGTAATTCTTATTTTTGGATCGAAAAGTACACTGCTCACATTGAAACATTGTCTTCAGTGTCCTTTGATTTATATTTAAAATTACTTTGGATATTTAAATAATTTAAGGTCTGATTGCTGGAATCCACAGGATCACCAATAAGACATTGATACATTTTTGAACTAGCTGAATCTTCATGAGGGCTGAAAGAAAAAAATCTTTCAGTAGTTGCCGCAACGTAAAAATAAAATAAATACAGAGAAATGACAGCGGGTTTTGCGCATATACATTTAGAATTAAGCAGCTGTAGACGGGAGTAACTGACTATTTGATCGTCATTGTAATGGTAATGGGCAGTATCAAACTTACTACCTAGTAGCTGCTGTTTGGCAAAACAGATAAACAATAAATATTTAAATATGAATGTAAAAAGTAGTATTTTAGAAACAAAAAACTTTAGTTGGAAATTTTTTCTATATATATTTTGCTGTTTAATGTACTTTTTTATTATTTGTCCATTAACATTAACAGCTTAAAATATCAACTTGGTAGTTCTTAGTACTTTGTTTTGTTGTTTTAAGTTTTACTTAAAACAACTGCGAAAGAAATAAGAAAATAGAATGACAAATTTAGAGCGAACCTATGCTGCTGTCCAACGCGAAATGGCCGTAACTGCGAAAAACTTAAGAATTGAGTCATTGGCATATTTGGACATCTAATTGATCGAACAATTTCCTCAAAAGTCAAGAACCATAAAACCTTTGAACGCGATTTTCTGTTATGTGCAACTAAAAAACCTAAAATGGCAATAACTTTACTATATATTTAAACCTACTGCTTTTTAATAGATACAACTAAAGAACGTAGGTTTAGATTTCTGTCGACTCGAAATTACTTTAGTGATATCGGACAAGCAATTCAATGGCTTATAAAATATAGGTTAGAATAATTTTTGAAACACCCTGTTTACCTATAGCTAACAGCGTATTAAATTAAAATGAACTTACTCAGATGAGCTGTCATCCAATATAAGTTCTTCTTGCTTGATATCCTCTTCAGTTTTCATTTCGAAGTCATATGATTCCGAATTTATGCTGCTGGATGAAGAGGGCAGGGAATCTGGATCTGCTGGTCAGGAAAATTTTAGCATTTGATCCTCTTGTAACAGAACATAATTTTGAATAATAGTGGTTTTTATTCTTTATTTATAAGTTTTTATATAGATATAAGAGCAAATAAAAATTATTGCACTCCAGTGAATGGTTTTCAGGCTTTTACGTTTCAAGAAAAACAGGTTTAAAATTGTCTTATGGTTTTGAAATGGAAAGATGCAGTTTTATTTTTCTTATTCTTTATATCAAAATTATAAGACTATACAAAAGAACCTATAAAATTTTAATCCTGGTTTTTTCCCAAAACGTAAAATTTCTATGGAGCTTTCTTCTTAGGGACGGCAGTATACAGGTGTTATTGAATAACATGCTAATATTTAGGGAGAAAAAGGTAATTTTTGGATCGATTTTGAGAAAAATACTTTATATGGTATTTTTGAACAAATTAATAATTTTTTTCTCGTAGGGATCCAGCGAGAGGCAAATATAAATAAACGTAATTTTTTAATACATAAAAACTGTGTGTCAAAAAAAGAGACAAAATTTTTATAGCAAAAAATTAGAATTTCAAAAATATTTGTTTAAAAAAAAATTTCGTCCTATTATTTTCTTCAGAATACCGCACGAACGCCACTAGTCGAATTAAAAAAACATACGGATGATCGCAAATTTGTGTTGAAAAAAATTTGCTTCGCAAATTAGTTTAAAAACAAAATTGCTTCGCAAATTTGTGTTGAGAAAAATTTGCTTCGCAAATTAGTTCGTTAACACATTTGCTTCGCAAAGTTTTAACATCCAACACTTTTAAAACTGTTGCAGCATTGATTTTCGCTGCGGCGAGATTTTGTGTTTAATTATTTATAAAAATATGTTTAACAGTATTTCTATTGATATCGTACAATAACATTTGGGGATTGGGAACAAAATCATTGTCTACAAGTTTCAAACCAAGAATTTGGAGAATTATTATTATTATTATTTTTTATTTGTCAAACACACTGTGTTTTTTTTATTACAATCTAGTCAGTAAGACTAATTAGCAATTTTGTTTTAACTTAATTTACTAGAAAAGTCAGATTTAAACTTAGGGTTCACTCAACAGTTCTCCCCGCTTTGTTTAGTCTGTAACTCACAATTGTGTTGTGTTTATAGCATTATTTTGTTTTATGTGTAATTCACTTAGTTTACTAGCTCAAACGGCTTCACTCTTTTTAGTCGTCGAACTAGCATAGTATTGTCTAGAAGCTGAATTGCTTCCACATTCACATGCCGATGGAGTCTATCTTCATGGCTTTTTGCGTACTTTTTTATAGTCTCTGCTACAGTTTCGATTTTTAGATCTCGATGAAGGTCACTATTTCGAACGTACCAAGGTGCATTCACAATGTTTCTTAATACTTTATTTTGAAATCTCTGTACAACTAGAATGTTACTCTCTTTAGCACAACCCCATAGTTGAATACCATATGTCCATACTGGTTTCAGTATTTGTCTATAAAGCAGTAACTTATTATGAATTGTTAAATTGGACTTCCTTCCAATTAGCCAGTTCATTTTTCTATACCTTATCTCAAGTTCTTCTTTTTTTTTCTTAACATGTGCTTTCCAGCGCAATTTGGCATCAAGTGTCATACCTAGATATTTTGCCTGATTCGAATATGGTACTGGAATGTTGTTAATTGTTATTTGTATGTGATTTATATTTTTGTTTGTAAAATCAACATGAATTGATTTGGTTTCATTTAATTTTATTCGCCACTTTGTGGTCCAACTGTGAATTTGGGTGACTGCATCCTGAAGTTTTTCTATGCATTTTTCAATAGATTTTTCTACCGTCAATAAACCAGTATCATCGGCAAATGTTGCTAAGTGACAATTTTCTGGCTTTGGGATATCACAAGTGAATAATAAGTATAGATAAGGGCCTAGTACGCTACCCTGGGGCACGCCTGCTTGAATTTCTCTTAAATTTGAGTATGAGTCTTCCTGTTTTACTCTAAAATGTCTATCGGATATGTATGATTCCAAAATATCCGAATATTGTTTTGGCAGAAACCTTTTTAGTTTAAAATTAAGGCCTACTTTTCCCTCTTCTAGTGCTTTTTCTATTATATTAGTAATTCTGTGTACTTGATCTATCGTGGAATGCTTGTCTCGAAAACCAAATTGATGAGATGGAATCATTTCTTGTCTTTCTATGATGGGTTTTATTCTTTTAAGCAATAATTTTTCATAGAGCTTGGATATAATTGGCAGCAAAGATATTGGCCTGTAAGATGACACGTCATGGAGTGGTTTTCCCGGTTTTGGAATCATGATAACTTCTGCAACTTTCCACAGTTTAGGTACATACCTAAGCCTAAAAGACGCATTAATTAGGTTGCATAGTTTTACGATAGCTTTTCTGGGGAGTTGTTTTATGACTACCCCGTTAATAAGATCATACCCTGGGGCTTTTTTCGAATTAATATTTTTGATTTCTGTTAATATTTCTTTTGGTGATGTAAGCTTAATATGGTCCTCGATTTGATGGGGTTCATTTAAATGAAAGTGTTCATCTGGTGCTTCGTGGGGCTGAAATGTTTTTTCTAAATGACTTGCAAAAATATCTGCTTTTTCTTCGTTACTCCTTGCCCACTGGTTGTTAGATTTTCGTATGGGTGGAATTTGGATAATTGGTCTTTTAAAATCTTTGGTTGCTTTCCAAAGGGAATAGTCGGTATTTTTATCATCTGTAAGTTCATTAAGAAAATGGTTAATAGATTCATTTTTTATTACTAGAATTTCTCGCCTAATGCGCTGCGTCATGTTGTTGAGATTTGTTTTGTCCCGAGGATCACGGCTTTGTTGCCACTTTCTTCTTAGTTTCCTTTTTTCCAATATAAGGTCTCTAATTTCCTTTGGATAGTTTTTTCCCTTAAAAATTCTCTTTGGTTTTGGACTGTTTTCCCAAGCTGCTTGTTGAATATTTGTAACAAAATAATCAACTTCTTTATCGATTTGTTCTGGCGTTTGCAATGGTACTGATAGGTTTATTTTTTCTGACAGACTTTGTTTAAAACTAATCCAGTCAGTCAGTTTATTAACTAGTGAGATATTTGCTTCTTTCTTTATTATGTTTTTACTAAGAGTTAGAATAATAGGTGAATGATCTGAGTGTAAATCAAAACTTTCTTCTATATCTACAAAACTTAAAGATATATTTTTTACTATAAAAAAATCAATTAGATCTGGAATTTTTCCTGGATCTGTTGGATAGTATGTGGGCTTACCAGTTGATATCGGCTCACATTGATATTCACTAATAGCTTGCAAAAGTTCTTTTCCTTTAGAATTCGTCAGTCTAGATCCCCAGTAGGTATTTTTTGCATTAAAGTCACCTCCAATTATAAAACGGTTTCCTAATTTTCTGAGAAAATTAAGATATTGATTTTTCGTTAGTAAGTGCCTTGGTGGTATATAGACAGCACTTATGACTAATGTATATGTTTTGGTTTTTACACTTACTAATGTAGCTTGAATCTCTATGGTTTTATATCCCATCTCCTCATAGTGTGATATATTTTCTTTAATTATTACAGCACTTCCCCCATGTGCAGTATTGCTAGGGTGAGTTATATGATACACTTTATAACCTTTAAATTTAATGTGAGACTGGTTAGTGAAATGCGTTTCTGACACAAGACAGACGTCAATTTTTTCTATGTCTAGAATAACTTGCAAGTCTTGCTGATGTTGCAAGAGACCATTGGCATTCCAAGCTAGGATTCTAAGATTACTGACCATTTTGAGGCATATTGGTAGCTCCGTTATTGCTACTTTCTAGTTTAGTTAATCGCTCATCAAGTTTGTTCAATTTCTCCAAAATTAATTGTAGTGTTTGTTCCATAGTATTTTGACTACTGATATTAATATCAGGTATAGTAGCTGTTGCTGCTACTTGGCTGTATGTCCTTGTCACAGAGTTTTGTGTGACTGTGTTTCTTGTCTGTTGGTTTTGTCTATTTGTACTCACGTTTGGTATGAGATTCGGTTTCTTAGGATTATTTTTCAATTTTTGTATTTCCTTAGCAACAAGGCATCCTCTGTAGTTAGCAGGATGCTTGCCTCCACAGTGGATGCATTTTGGCTCAGATTCTTTTGGTTTGGGGCATTCTACAGTAAGATGTTTCCCCGTGCATTTTACGCAACGTGGTTCTTTAGCGCAATATTTTTGCGTGTGTCCATAAGATTGGCATCTTTTGCATTGAGGGACTAACTTTGAGGTTTTTAGTGCTTTTATTTCCACTTCAATCCCAAGGATACTGGAAATTTCAAAAATTTTGTTGATATCTTCATCGTGGCTAAATGTGAGCATAAACATGTTAAGAGGTTGTCTTGTTCTCCATTTAAGTTTGTTGCTGGCCTCCAGTGCCTTAAAACCTTTTTTTTGTAGATCAGCTACAATTTTTTTTGGGTCACATGAGAAGTGTAGCCTATTCGCTATTACTCTAATAGGCCTTATTTGTTTGTTTTCGTATGAGTGCCATTGATGCTTTATTTCATTAAGCATTTTAGTAACCAGCCGATAGCTGTCTGCGTCTTGTACATTTATTTTAATATTTTCGTTATTTAAAACTTTTATTTTAACTCCTTGTATGATATTTAACTTTTCATAAATATCATTAAAATTATTTACGCCATTTACCATAATCGGTGGAGGTAATGGAGCTTTTTTAACCTTAGTTGGGGGTTCTTCATTTTGTGTTTTATTGGAGGTGGGGTTCCCTGGTGGTCCAGAAAGGAGATTGTCTGGAATTTAACGGTGTCAGGTGTGGACTGTATAAAGTAAAGGGAATAAGGTCATAGGCTAAGCTGGTACAAGGGATTCTGAAATGGTCTAGTTTACCTTCTAGGTTAGTGTAGCAATAAACAAATGTATGTAAGGTAAAAATAATGCATTTTCACTTACCATTTTTATACAGGAAGTGGAACTCATGGGAGGACGCGCTGTTAAACCGTAGTTTTTGCACCCCACATTTATGTGGTAGGAGAGTCGCTAACACGCGTGTGTTCTCGTTCGAAGGCGAAACGGTTCTCTGTGATGCTGCAGCAGGTCTCGCTACTGCGTTCGTTCTCCCACATGTCGCCCAGTGGCGTCGTTAATCCATAGGCGTAGGAGAAAAGGAATAAGTAGGAAGGAATGAGATTACGAAGGTCCATATTAAAGGAACTAGGAACCTTAGTAATTCAAAATGCATTTTATGTAAAGTAAGTTAATTATAGCAAATTGTAATATTTGCCTTTAAAACCGCGGGAGTTTCAAATGCAAATAACCCAGTAATTTTAAGTACTTAATTAGTTAATTAATACTAAATAAACAAAAAATAGAAAATGCTCTAGTGAATCACCAAATAGCCTAATTCGAACCAATTTGGTAAATTATAGTAAAAAGAACATATTTACAAACAGGAAGGCGGGACGAACCATTTCCCACCCCCCTGAGAATGCCCAGGGGCATTTCAGAGAGTTTAATTTGTAGGCAGGGCGCATAGTTTTACCAAAGGCCGTTTGTAGGTACCTTTAGTAGTCTTTACAATAGCAACCCGTGGAACATTATCAGAACCTTTAATAAGGTCTTCAATGCGGCCTAGGGGCCAATCCAATGGAGTGGAATTTTCATCTTTGATCAGTACCATAGTACCAATATCAATGGAAGCAAGAGGTTGGTGCCATTTGGCTCGCTGTTGCAAAGTGTGCAAATATTCGCGATGCCAGCGAATCCAAAAATCGCGGTGCATTCTTTGCAACAGTTGCCACCTGGACAGCCTGTTTAACGCAATATCGCAGTAGTTTGGATCGGGTATTGTACCTGGAGGCCTCAAATTTAAAAAATTATTAGGAGTCAAGACCGCCAGATCAGTAGGATCGGTGCTTAAGGCACATAAAGGACGTGAGTTCATTATGGCTTCAACTTGGGTTAAAACCGTATTTAATTCCTCATAGGTGAGTATTTGATTTCCAACTACCCTGTGAAGATGAGTCTTTAAAGATTTAATGTTTGATTCCCAAATGCCTCCCATGTGGGGAGCAGCAGGTGGGTTAAAAGACCAAACTATACCTTCCCCCTTCACGCAATCAGAAAAAATTTGTCGCAAGTATTTTTCAGAGGCCACGAAGTTGGTCCCGCAGTCTGAAGAGATCTTTGAGCATAGTCCTCTTCTAGCTATGAAGCGGCGCAGAGCAGCCAGAAAGGCTTCTGATGTCATATCAGAGACTAACTCTAAATGCACGGCTTTAACAGCGCAACAGATAAATAAACAGACATATGCTTTCATGGTTTTTGCACCTCTGGTCCGACCAAGAGTAATCGTGAACGGACCACAAAAATCTATACCTACATTTTCGAACACCTTTGCTTCGGAAACTCTAAATTTCGGTAGGTTACCCATAGGGGGTTGAAGGGAGTTAGGTTTAGTTTTCCAGCAAGTATGGCAAGAACTTAAAACTTTTCTCACTACCTTTTTAGCAGACAATACCCAGAAGTTTTGCATTAGTAAAAAAGTTGTGGTCTGTATACCACAATGAAGATTGCTGCGATGCAAATCTAAAATCAGTAATTCAGTGAATTTTGCACTAGAAGGCAAAAGAATTGGAAATTTTTTATCGTATGATAAATTTGAATGGCATAAACGGCCTCCAACACGAAGCAAATCGTAGCTTTCATTATGCAAAAATGGACATAATTTTTGAAAAGCTTTTGGAAGCTGTTTCTTATCTTTTAGTAATTCAATTTCTTTTTGGAAAGAAAAAGATTGTACGCATTTCGAAATAAAAAGTAAGCTTTTGTAGTAATCCTGATTTGTAAGGTAATCAGTAGCAAAATTGTATGAGGGAATTTTAAACTTTTGTAACCCTCGCAAAAAGTAAGCAACTATTCTCTTAATTTTAAAAAGAGAACTGTATTTTTCAAACAAGTTGTTTACATAATATTCAACTGTTTGTTCGCAAGTAAAAACGTTAAAAATATTTTTTCGCTGTTCTTCCAAAACTGCATTCCCATCGTAAGTAACTGTCATAAAATCCCAAGTATTTGTAGGTTGGTTTAGAAAAGAAGGCCCTTCTAACCAAAAATAAAATCTTTGTAAATCAGAGGGATACATTTCCCTAGTACCGCAGTCAGCAGGATTTTGTTCAGTAGGAACATAATGCCAAAACTCAGGGCTAATTCTTCCTTGTATATAGGCAGTTCTATTCGAAACAAATGTTTTAAATTTGTGAGGAGATCCCTGAATCCAAGATAAGGTCACTGTGCTATCAGTAAAAGCAAGAATTTTATCAAATTTAATTTTTTCCGAGAACGTTTCTAGTAAAAAATCCATTAATTTAGCCAACAAAACAGCTCCTAAAAGCTCTAGTCTTGGTAAAGTTAGTTTACGACGCAACGGTGCGACTCTAGATTTACTACAAACAAAAAAAACTTTAATGTTTCCATCAGAATAAAAAATTCGAATATAAGCAACAGCACAATAGGCCCGTTCTGAACTATCGCAAAATCCTACTAGCTGGATTTGACTAGCATTAGGCAAAATTATTTGACGAGGAATTTTAACAGAATGCAAAAACTTTAATTCATTTTTAAATTTTTCCCATTTAAAAACAATTTCCGGACTGACAGGGTCGTCCCAGTTTAAGTCTTCTGCCCAGCAGTATTGAACAATTAATTTTAAAATTAAAACTATTGGCGCCAAAAAAGACAGAGGGTCGTAAATGCGGGCCAAATTACTTAAAATTGTTCTTTTAGTGCATGTTTGGAGAGAACAGTCGAAAGTATAAAAAAATTCATCAGTATGAGGGTTCCAATTTAAACCGAGAATTTTCAAAGTTGAATTTTCAGCATCTAAATCGAGAGAAAGAGCCTTCATCGAAATGTGTGACTCAGGAAGATCGGATAGTAACTCGGGACAATTGCTCGCCCATTTACGCAATTCGAATCCACCTCGGCTAAGTAGCTCGATTAATTGATTTTTCATCTCAGTGGCCTTAAAAAAGTCATCACTTCCCGAAATCACATCATCGACAAAAACTGCCTCCTCAATGATTTTTGAGGCAAGAGGAAGGTCCTCATGCTCTCTAGCAAGTTGCAGCAAAGTTCTGATAGCCAAAAAGGGGCTACAAGAGACCCCGAATAAAACTCTATTTATTTCGAAGTCTTGAATAGGCTGGTTAGGATCAAACCTCCAAACTATTCTTTGAAAATTAGTTTGACTAGGGTCAACTAAAATCATCCTGTACATTTGACGGATGTCGCAACAAAAGCAAAATTTATGCAAACGATAAAGTAATAAAATTTTTTGTACGTCCCTTTGTAAAGGGGGCCCAGTATAAACAGCGTTGTTGAGCGAGATTTTGCCAGGGGCGTGCATGCTCGCATCAAAAACCACCCTCAGGGGGGTGCTAGTAGAATCTTTTTTAAACACCGCATGGTGTGCAATATAAAAATGATTTGAAATTTCGGTCGGCAAAGGTGCAGAAACCGGTTGCATATGATTATTATCTAAATAATCTTGTAAAACAGAGCTGTAGGCAGCATAAAAATCAGGGTTTTGTAGCAATTTCTTCTCAAGGGAGAAAAAACGACGTACGGCAATGGATCGAGTGTCGCCAAAATCTGGAGCAGTAACTTTAAATGGTAAAGATACAATATATCTCCCCTCCTCATTTTTTGAGGTAGTTTTCAAAAAATAATTTTCGCAAAACTCATCTTCGGGGTCAATGGCCTTGACATTAGGTATGTCATCTATTTGCCAAAATCGTTGTAGATTTTTATCTAAATTGACAAAAGAATCGTTCATTGACGTAGTAAAAAATGTTTTAATTTGATTTGTAGTTGAAGGTGAAAGTGAAAGATTGCCCATTATTCCCCAACCAAAAATAGTATTAATGCAGACGGGGTTGTTGGGTCCCGTAGACAAACGACCATCTAGCAAAATGTAAGGGTACACATCGCCGCCCAACAATAAATCAATTTTATCGCTTTTATTAAAGCCTGGGTCAGCTAGTTTTAAGTTGGCGAGAAAAGGAAAACTTTTAATCGAAAATGAGGAATGAGGTAAATCACTACAAATTTTATCGAGTATTATCGCATCAAAATTAAAAACAAAATTATTATCACGCAAAGAGGATATATTGCAATTAATTCCAGATTTTGCCGAAGTTGTCATTCGATCTAAGCTTTGTAGAGTCATGGCGATATTAAATTTAGGAAGGCCCAAACTATCAGCACATGACTTAGATATAAATGAAGATTGAGCACCAGAGTCACAGATGGCGCGCACTGTGTGCCAATTTTGAAAAACATCCTGTATTTGTATTAAAGCGGTACAGAGAAGTACTTCGCGATCATTTAAAGACATACCAGTAACAATGGTGTTAGTGGTTCTATTAAATTCGGTAGCCACGGGGCTCCTCGGGGGTTGCACTGCAGAAGTAGAGGGGCTACTCGCAGAACTAGGTGTAGAATTAATAGGAAAAAAATGTAAGAGACTGTGATGAAATTGGCCACAATGTAAACATCTTTTTTCTGATTTGCATTGCTGGGGTAAATTATGCTTTGAGGCCAAACAGTTGACACACGCTTTATGTTGTTTAACAATCTCAAAACGTTGCTGGGGAGTTTTCGCCAAAAAATTAGGACATCTGTATATTATATGATCGCCACTTTTACAGAGAAAACAAAAATTTTGAGGGTTTGGAGTATTATTTAAGCCACTTTGGCCATTTGGAGACTGGGAGGCATTTTTGGAGGCTCTCTGAGTATTAGCAAACAAAGCAGATCGATTTTGAAACTTTGCTTGATTTTTCTGACTTGAAATTGACAAATCTTTATTTTTTAAGTAATCTTGAGTTTGTTGTATTTGTTCCAACGCAATGCAATGGCTAGAAACAAAAGCACGAATTTTATCATAAGAGGGGATCTCATTGGAGCAATAATTTTGCTCAAATGCCTTGCGCGTGGTTGGGTCCAACCTATCCAAGAGCATTTGTGCCATAATATAATCCCAAAACTCCGTTTTAAAACCCATGACTTTTAAAGCACTTAAGTTTTTCGAAAAACAATCAAGCAAATTCCTCAAATTCGTAGCATTCTCTTTAGTAAGAGGAGAGAAGCCTTCAATTGCCTTCCAGTGAAGGTAAGCTTGTAATCGTTTATTTGTATACCTATCCACCAAGGTGTGGTAGGCATTTAAATAATTTTCAGCAAGGATAGGAATGTCAGAAATGACATCCAGGGCAGGGCCCTTTAAATTAGAAAAAAGCAAATTGAATTTTTCAAAGTTTCCCAGCGACCTATTATTGTGCACGGTAGCATTAAAGGCTTGCAAAAAGGTTGGAAACTCCTTAAATTCCCCTTGAAAAAGAGGTATTTTTATCCTAGGCAGTAAACCATGCTGGTCTGTGGAGGCACAGGGACTGCCCATGGGATTTATCGTACTGCTCAAAAGCCCTCCATCTTCAAAGGGTAGTTCGAAAAGTTCGTAAAATATAGTGGAAATCTCGTCACAGCGTTTGCAAAAGTCCATAGACACTTTGTTTTCTACTACTAAGCGATCCTCATCAGAGGCTACCAACGTCAACAAAGTATTATGGTACTTTTCAAAATCTTTTTTGATTTTTGACAATGTCCGAAATTTGACTTTAAAGCCGCTGTGATAGGCAGGGTCATTTTTTGCGAGGGTCGCGGATTCAATGATCAAATTTAGCTGTGAAATCGCACTATAGCGCAAGGCTTTAGCCTTTAAAATTTTATCCGAACTAGACATGATTTTAAAAAAAATCCAAAAAATAATTGACAAAAATTAGGTAAACTGAAAAAAAAAATCAAAATTTGGACACCCTGTATAAATATTAATGTCCTACGTTTAATTACAATAATCAAACTATAAGCGCACAAAAGTAAAGAAAATACCCGATGCAAACTAATGATAACAAAAAACTTGTGTATAAGTTTTTTTATCTTCGCCTCGCGAATTCAAATAAGTAGGTACCTACTATGTATTAAATTTAAAAATAAATACCTACAAATCAAAAGCATTTAATTTGGTAAAACTATTTATCTGCCTTTACACGAAAACAAATTCTCAAGTTAAGAATTAAATTTCCTTCAAAATTTATTATGCACGCAAAAAATGGATACAATCATAGCCATTTGCAGACAGATATTATAATAGTAAATTAGAAATAGATATATTCATAGCAATTTTTACGCAAAAACGAATATAGTAAAGCATCCGCAATCGGATATAGTCATAGCAATTTGCAATAAGCAAAAATGAATATGGCAATTTGGAGATTTTTTTCGAGCAAATTGGATATAATTATAGCAATCCACAAATGTGAAGGCACAACGGCTAAAATAATAGCACTTTGCAGACACTATTTTAAACTATTTCCAGTGACAAACAAAAAAACACCCAAATTCTATACGGTTTTTTTTTTACAAAAAAGAAACGAAAAAACTTGATTTATTCGAAACAAAAAAAAAGCATAGTAGTTTACAGATTTTATCTGTGTTTGGTTTTTCGCATGAAAAGGCTAAATTTATTGTTAAAAATATTTAATTTTTACACAAAAAAAATCGCAAAATGTATTTTAGAAACCTAGGGGTTTTCTAAAGTAGGCATGTAAGAAAAACAAGGGTTTTTCTTGCATTTGTTTTTACACAAAAAAAAATCGCAAAATGTATTTTAGAAACCTAGGGGTTTTCTAAAGTAGGCATGTAAGAAAAACAAGGGTTTTTCTTGCATTTGTTTTTACACAAAAAAAAATCGCAAAATGTATTTTAGAAACCTAGGGGTTTTCTAAAGTAGGCATGTAAGAAAAACAAGGGTTTTTCTTGCATTTGAAACCAGTAAAAAAAAACTAACCCAAAAAGGCAAAAAAACGATTCCAGAAATCCGGGTCGCTAAGGATCAAAAATGGGGTTCCCTGGTGGTCCAGAAAGGAGATTGTCTGGAATTTAACGGTGTCAGGTGTGGACTGTATAAAGTTAAGGGAATAAGGTCATAGGCTAAGCTGGTACAAGGGATTCTGAAATGGTCTAGTTTACCTTCTAGGTTAGTGTAGCAATAAACAAATGTATGTAAGGTAAAAATAATGCATTTTCACTTACCATTTTTATACAGGAAGTGGAACTCATGGGAGGACGCGCTGTTAAACCGTAGTTTTTGCACCCCACATTTATGTGGTAGGAGAGTCGCTAACACGCGTGTGTTCTCGTTCGAAGGCGAAACGGTTCTCTGTGATGCTGCAGCAGGTCTCGCTACTGCGTTCGTTCTCCCACATGTCGCCCAGTGGCGTCGTTAATCCATAGGCGTAGGAGAAAAGGAATAAGTAGGAAGGAATGAGATTACGAAGGTCCATATTAAAGGAACTAGGAACCTTAGTAATTCAAAATGCATTTTATGTAAAGTAAGTTAATTATAGCAAATTGTAATATTTGCCTTTAAAACCGCGGGAGTTTCAAATGCAAATAACCCAGTAATTTTAAGTACTTAATTAGTTAATTAATACTAAATAAACAAAAAATAGAAAATGCTCTAGTGAATCACCAAATAGCCTAATTCGAACCAATTTGGTAAATTATAGTAAAAAGAACATATTTACAAACAGGAAGGCGGGACGAACCAGGAGGGCTCTCCAGTGCCCGAGCTTTGTTGTGGTGGTGAGAGTGAAGTATCCATTCGACGTTTTTTCCAACCTTTTATTTATTGGTTCATAAATTTGTGTTAATAAAATTTACTTCACAAAGTTACTTTTGTCAATAAGTCGCTTTGCAAATTTAATTTACCAGTATTAATTTAAGTTAATATCGAACTCATACACAGTTATTAAAAAGGGAATTTTGCGACAGACTCACGGTCTCACAAAATTACATATTTTCCTTGATACTTGATCAAGTATCATTTCCTCATAAATTCATTAATCTTTTATTCTATAAAATCTATAAAATCCGTTTAGTGGTTCTTTAAATAATAATTGTTATTCCAACTGTTGCTTTAACTTCTGTCTGCAATTATTTACTTATAAATTCACTGAACCGATTTCAATAATAAAAAAAGAAATATTGCTCTTTGAACAAAACTATTGAAATTTTTCTACAATTTTAAATCCAAGATGTTGGAAAAAAAGTCAAATTTGTCCTTCTTGAAAGGATCACTTCTTTGTATGTTGCGAGGATTTATTTTAGCTCACACATATACTATACTATAGTAGTGTGAGCTATGGTGATCCTAATTTTTTCGAGAAAAAAAAAGTTGCTCCGATTTCAAAATTTTTTATATATCTTTGCGTTTCAGATGATTTTGAAACTTTTTTGTTGCGCCGTCTGTCTGTCTCTCTGTATGTCTGTGTGTCTGTATGTCTGTCTGTAACGACCAACGCGCATAACTCAAAAACCGCTTGGCCGATTTTAATGAAATTTGGTACCTAGGCTGGGTCTTGGGTCGAGATGGTCCCATTTAAAAATGAACAAAATCCACCGAACAGAAACCAAATGAAAGGGTGGGGGTAGATTTCAAAAATTAGAGTTTATGTGAAAATATGGCGTGTGTGATATCAAACGAAAGGTAATTGAGTCTGCAGTTAAATAAAATACATTTTAATTTATTTACAAACAAAGGGTGGGGGTATATTTTAAAAATTAGAGTTTAAGTGAAAATATGGCGTGTGTGATATCAAACAAAAGGTAATTGAGTCCGGAGTTTAACAAAATACATTTTAGTTTTTGATTTTTTTAAGGGTGGGGGTAGATTTCAAAAATTTGAGTTTAAGTCAAAACATGGCTTGTGTGGTATCAAACAAAAGGTAATTTAGTCTGGAGTTGAATAAAATATATCTCAGTTTTTAGTTATATTAGCTCACACTATACACTATAACTATAGTACCTAGTGTGAGCTTAGGGGCCCATATATTGGCAGAGTATTTTTATGATTAGTACCTCGTTGTGAGTGGTGGATCCAATAAATAAATTCAAAAAAGGGTCGAAAAATTTCTCGTAACATAAGAAACAACTATCCTTTATGTATGGTCAAATTCGATTTAGTAAGCCATATTATATTTAGTGTTGGGGGAGAATTTTACCATGATGCTTTTTATTTTATTGTCAGTTTAGTAATAATGAATTTATGAGGAAATGAATGCACATAGAAATGGCAAGGCAAGCGCATAATCTGTAAAACTTTTCCGAAAAAAATCAAAAAATTTTCAAAAAATATAAGAATAAACAGCCTTTTTAAAAAGTAAAAATTTTATGTCCGCCATTTTGGATTTTACAATGACGGCAAATTTTAATAGTGATCTTTTAAAAGCAATCAATCTGTTCCATATTTTATTAAAATCGGTTCGGCAAAAATTTATTTATAAGGAAATTAATACAGACAGGATTTAGAAGACAATCGTTACAACCTGTAAAACAATATAGTTGAAGCAAAAATCAATTTTTAGGGACCAAAATCGTTTTTAACGATTTCTATCTCGTTGTGCTTAACAAAGGTAGAGCTTTTCTACAAACAAAAAAATATCCAACATTTCCACATATTTCCAACATAATGTCCGATCAATCAATCCCTGCCAACTACTCTTTGCTTTGGTAATATTGGTGTTATAGTTGGATAGTTATAACGAAAAACATTTTGTCGGATTTTTTTACCCACCAGGTATATTTGAAAAGCGCTCACTTTTATAAATGGTTTTTTTTTTCAGGCCAAATTGATACTTTCAAATATCTTAAAATTCTTACCATAACATACAAACATTTAACATAATATCAGGATGTAATAATAGCAAACTTTAATAGGTGGTAGAAAAGATCAAAAGAAGGATTTTTTCTTATTATATTTTGCATCATACTTCTTTGTTTTTTAGATAAAGGGTTTTTGTTATAACTTCCTTAAAAATCATAACAGAAAATCGACATTTTCTGAAATTATGCATGACAATAAGGGTAATAATTAAATGGTAAAATTATTTGAAAATAAATAGAAATACTCAAAATTATTACCAAAAATCGTTAAAATATAGTGCTAATATTATTATTTTATATTTGTTTTAAGGGGCCTTTAGACATGTACAAAATCTATTTCAATTTCTTTTGTGTAGATTTATTAGCTCATAAAAATATTAGTTCTTAAAAGAATTGAGAAATTTATACCTATTCCAAAGATTATTTGGCCACACTGTATCCTTAACCTATCTATATTTTCTTGGAAAAAAGTAACGTTGTTCAATTTGATATTTTAAAAATTCATCGTTTTTCCCTACTTCCAAACTTAAAAAATGCTATAACTTGGCCCAAAGTTATTTAAACTTTTTGTTTGCTTTGGACCTTCCGCACCATCTCTTAAAGATTGGTTCATCATTTAAATTACACCCTGTATTTTAGGTATCATATTTTAATTATATTTTATAAAAGGTCAAGGCCCAAAAGTAGGTATCCATTTCCTGTTTACTGGGTATCGAATCTGAAGGCATGCGTATCCAAATGGATAAACAATATAGTCTAAAAAGATGCCTTGCAGACTGATAGGAACTATGACAAAACTCTAGGAAAAATTTAAAAAATACGAAATTATAATTTACTCCTCTTCCCTATACATGTAAAGTTATGTAAAAGTAACATTACCAACTTCCAGAAACACTAGAGAGCTGAGATTGGACAGACTGACAGAAACTAAAAAACATTTTAAAATTAAAGGTTTTTACTAGTTTGGAAAAGTTTTCTTAAATGTTTTGCGAAATATATTTGAAACGTAAAGTTTAGTACTCGTGAATAAAGAAAACAAAAATTTTTCGTGGATAATCGGGTGTAGAAAGGTTTTGTTCCTCTTGTAGTTTTCCGCGGGCAGCTCGAAAGCTGTACACCCACGGGGTCCAAGATCTAATGGCCATCTATTAAGTGTTGAACTGTTACGTGCTTAAAGGTCTCTTCAGAACACTGCATGGTCAATGTAACACCTTTGTAAAGTTAGAGGGACGGTATATATAAAACTCATCTTACGATATTGGTAAGAGAAATGAAAAATAATGCCTGCAATACTGTATGCTTTATACACAAGTGGCGACATCTTCTGAATACAAAAGAAACTATGCCCATGGAAAAATAATTTAATAAGTTCTCCAATATAAATTTTAAAATGAAAAGTTTTTACTAGTTTGGAAAAGTTTTCTTAAATATTTTGCCAAATATATTGCCAAATATTAAATATATTTCGTCACGTCAAAAATTACTAAAAAACATTTTTGTGAAATTTTCATGAAAACAAAGGGATGTAGGATATAATAAGGTAAAAAGTAGTTTTTTTTTAAATAGACAAAATATTTAAAAAAATGATTATTCTGGTTATTGTTGAAAATTTATTTTTATAAGTACGCCCCTGTAGGCTTACCTGTGAAATAAACCCCACATTATATTAAAGCTTTTAAAAGGAAATTATATTTTCTACAATAAAAAAAGTGTAATTTTTGAGTAAATTTTATACAACCTAAAATAAACATAATAATGTTTTTTCGAAATAATCCCAATTTACGGACGCCACTGAAGAGCTACTTGCTTTTCCTAATCTCATCGACCAATGCATCATTGAACAGGGGTCTTTTCTTAAAAAGATAGCGGCTTAGGAACTGCAAAAAAGTGAAAGGGTAAAAATTTCGATTTAGTATTGTGGCTGCAAAAATCTACATAGTTTTTGAAAAATCAAAACTCATAATTTAAAAAATTCAATTGGAGAGTTACCTAACATTCCTTTGGGCCTCGCTCATGCTAAAAACCTATTTCTTTAAGAAAAAATTCAAATTCACTTTTATCCACTGCATTTGAAGGTAATATCCCATTATTATTGTTTTGCGAAATATATTTAAAACGTTACAGTTTAGGATCCGTGACTAAAAAGAATGCGTGACCAAAAAGAACAAAAATATTCGTGGATAAGCAGGTATAAAAAGGTTTTGCTTCTTTTGTATTTTTTCCGTGGGCAGCTCGAAAGCTGTACACTCACGGGGTCCAAGACCTAATGGACACCTATTAACTGTTTCGCTAGAGAGACAGTATATAAATCTCATCTTCATACAAAAGAAACTTTGCCCACGAAAAAATACAAGAGAAACAAAACCTTTTTGTATATGCTTTAACCACGAAAAATTTTTGTTTCTTTTTAAATAGTTATCCAAAAATTAGCCTGGAAGCTTGAAATTGGACACTGATTTAAAAATAAACCATGTGCCATTTAACTAATTTTTACCCTATATGAAGTTAAAGTACGTTGTAAATTAGTCAAAACTAAGTTTAATTTATTTAATAACTCATTATTCGCCTTTGTCAGCACTTTACAACTGCTAACTGTGATTATCACTGCACTTTAATAATAATTTATAATAATAATTTATCGAATAATTTATTTTAATTTTAATATAATATAATAAAAGTGCCTGTTTACCGCTAAAATATGTAGCTCTCACCGGTCATGCTAAAAACTTATTGCTTTAAAAAATATTAAGGTCACTTTTATCCATTATATTTGTCATGTAAAATACTACCTAATATTAGTTTTTGCCAAAGATTTTACATAATATATAGTCCAAAGAATTAACCTAGGAACTTAAAATTAGACACTGTCCTAAAAATGACATCTGGTATTTTGCAAATTTTACTCTGCTCTTTAAAATGAAAGTATACTATACTAGATAGTTTAATGTGGCATTTGCGAATTTCTTAATGTCTACAAGAAAATTTTTATTTCTGGTTACTTTGTTAAGCGCGCTCTATGAAAATGAAAAAACTGACTGACTATTATGTAAAAAGGTTCGAGTAAGCGAATGGTATAACTTACGTCAAAATCTGACGCATGGTTTTGAAGATATTGTAATTTTTTTAAATAACAATACTTGAAATTTATGGAGCTTTTTAAACATTTTGCGTTAAATTTCAAGAACCATAGGTCCCAGATAATTTTTTATAATGCAACAAATTGTAGCTCCCGATCCTTTCATGCTACAAAAATAGTGCATCAAAAAGAGTTTAAATTTTAACCAATTTGTCTATAATATTGTATTTGGTTAACTCTTTACCAATATTTCTCGCGGTATATAATTTAAAAATAAACCTACGGACATAAAATTTGCCATAACTTAAAAATGACATATGTCATTTTATAGATTTTTTTCTGCTCTTTAACATGAAATTAATCCTATTATTATTGTAATTATATTTCAAAAAATATTTGCAAATTCCTGTAATTTTATAAGATTTTTATTAATTTTGGTTCGGTTTGATAAATGTTAAGTGCCCTACACCAGCGCCCTCTACATTAAGGTTAAAACTATAAATAAAGTTTTATGTAGAAAAGTTTGGCGAAGTGAGTAGTGTAATTTTTGTCCAATTCGGACCTACTGTTTTAAAGATATCGCGATTTTTGTAAAAATGCGTGTTATTTCCGTTGAGATTTTTGAGGGTATTTTAATATTTATTTTTCAAACTCAAAAACGGTACAACTTAGAAAAGTCGAACTTTTTTTAAAAATATTTTGGTATTTTCTTAAAAAGATTCAGTTCGAGAACTGTCAAAAAGTGTAAGGGCAAAAAAATTTCTCGATTCAGTATTTTTGACTGCAAAAACCTTGCATAGTTTTTGAAAAATCCTCAAAACTCAAAAACTAAAAATTTTAAAATCCAACTATACGGTTACCGAACACTCCCTTAGGTCCGCGAATGTTTAAAATTTGGTTAAAATGGGTTAAACAGTTTTGGAGTAATGACCAGATACCTTTTAAAAAACGGCAAATAAACAGTGAAATTCTGACCAATTTTATTGTATAGTGAAAATGCGTCACTGCAGGGATTCAGAAGAGCCCCAAAATGGGGCACTTGACTTTTTCCGATCTGGCTGAAAAACAATAGGCTTCCTGACCACACATAAGAGTATACTTGTGCAAAATCTCAAGTTTCTAGAATAATCCCCTGGACACTTATGGTGTGCCAACGGAGGTACATCAAAAAAAGTCACTTCTTGACGGTTTTTCCCCTATTTCCCCTACTTGAAATTTTCCGATTGGACCTAAAATTGACATTTTGGGTCTCCCGTAAGTTCTTAATCAGTGCGCCAAATTTCATCCTTCTACGTCGAAGCGTTCCCGAGTAAGCGTCAAAATTCGAGCGCGATACACTAGGGGTGCTAGGGACGGAATAAAAAAAAATAAAAATAATGTTACGGCCGAGGCGGCTCAAGTAATTGATTTTCGCCACAAGCGAAAATCAATAAACATACGGATGATTTTCGCTACGCGAAAACATCCGTATCACAAATTTGCTTCGCAAATTTGTGTTGAAAAAAATTTGCTTCGCAAATTAGTTTATTAACAAATTTGCTTTGCAAATTTGTGTTGAGAAAAATTTGCTTCGCAAATTAGTTCATTAACACATTTGCTTCGCAAATTTTTTACATCCAACACTTTTAAAACTGTTGCAGCATTGATTTTCGCTGCGGCGAGATTTTGTGTTTAATTATTTATAAAAATATGTTTAACAGTATTTCTATTGATATCGTACAATAACATTTGGGGGATTGGAAACAAAATTATTGTCTACAAGTTTCAAACCAAGAATTTGTAGAATTATTATTGGTTCATAAATTTGTGTTAATAAAATTTACTTCACAAAGTTACTTTTGTCAATAATTCGCTTTGCAAATTTAATTTACCAGTATTAATTTAAGTTAATATCGAACTCATACACAGTTATTAAAAAGGGAATTTTTTATCCCTAAAATGTGTAACTCTCGCTTTGCTCATGCGACAGACTCACGGTCTCAAAAAATTACATATTTTCCTTGATACTTGATTAAGTATCATTTTCTCATAAATCCATTAATATTTTATTCTATAAAATCCGTTTAGTGGTTCTTTAAATAATAATTGTTATTCCAACTTCTGTCCAAGGGCGGATCTAGAAGTGCTTCTCGGGGGGGGGGGGGTTCGGTTCGGTTCGGTTCTCGGGGGGGGGGGGGGGGGGGTGGCACTTTAGGTGACATTCTCTGTTGGTAAAAAACGGTATATAATTTTTGAAAAATTTTGCATTTTTATTAGCAAAAACCTTACTTTTTACTTATTTTTTGTATAGTCAAAAAATTCTCGGGGGGGGGTGGGGGCAAGTGCCCCTAGTGCCCCCCCTGGATCCGCCAGTGCTTCTGTCTGCAATAATTTACTTATAAATTCACTGAACCGATTTCAATAATAAAAAAAGAAGTATTGCTCTTTGAACAAAACTATTGAAATTTTTCGACAATTTTAAATCCAAGATGTTGGAAAAAAAGTCAAATTTGTCCTTCTTGAAAGGATCACTTCTTTGTATGTTGCGAGGATTTATTTTTTTATGATTAGTACCTCGTTGTGAGTGGTGGATCCAATAAATAAATTCAAAAAAGGGTCGAAAAATTTATCGTAACATAAGAAACAACTATCCTTTATGGAGGGTCAATATTTAGAGTTGGCGGAGAATTTCACCATGATGCTGTTTATTTTATTGTCAGTTTAGTAATAATGATTTTATGAGGAAATGAATGCACATAGAAATGGCAAGGGAATCGCGTAATCTGTAAAACTTTTCCGAAAAAAATCAAAAAATTTTCAAAAAATATAAGAATAAACAGCCTTTTTAAAAATTAAAGTTTTTATGACCGCCATTTTGGATTTTACAATGACGGCAAATTTTAATAGTGATCTTTTAAAAGCAATCAATCTGTTCCACTTTATATTTTATTAAAATCGGTTCGGCAAAAATTTATTTATAAGGAAATTAATACAGACAGGATTTAGAAGACAATCGTTACAACCTGTAAAACAATATACTTGAAGCAAAAATCAGTTTTTAACGATTCCTATCTCGTTGTGGTTAACAAAGATAGAGCTTTCTTACAAACAAAAAAATATCCAACATTTCCGACATAATGTTCGATCAATCAATCCCTGCCAACTACTCTTTGCTTTGGTAAAATTGGTGTTATAGTTGGAGAGTTATAACGAAAAACATTTTGTCGGGATTTTTTGCCCACCAGGTATATTTGAAAAGCGCTCACTTTTATAAATGGTTTTTTTTTCAGACCAAATTGATACTTTCAAATATCTTAAAATTCTTACCATAACATACAAACATTTAACATAATATCAGGATGTAATAATAGCAAACTTTAATAAGTGGTAGAAAAGATCAAAAGAAGGACTTTTTCTTATTATATTTTGCACTATACTTCTTTGTTTTTTAGATAAAGGGTGCCAAACTTAACAGCTATTATTTTATTTTTTGTTATAACTTCCTTAAAAATCATAACAGAAAATCGACATTTTCTGAAATTATGCATGACAATAAGGGTAATAGTTAAATGGTAAAATTATTTGAAAATAAATAGAAATACTCAAAATGAATATCCAAAATAGGGGATTTTGGATATGGCGAAAGGAATGACAGGGGCACAACCTTAACGAACTATCTAGAGGAAAGACATGTATGCAATTAATTATTTCTATAGGAAGAAACCGCAACGAAAGTGGACATGGCTTAGCCTGACTACTGAAAAAGCATTGTTAAAGATGTAACAGTCCTAAATAGCTTTACAACAGGCAGTGATCACAGGATGGTCAGAAAGGAAAATTAACAATAAAAATAAACAACTTGACATGAGTAACTTACAGAAAATAAAGCAATATACAAAGAAATGCTAAATGAACAGCTAACGAACGAAAATATAGATGAAATAAATGATACGCTGATAAGAACTATGAGCAACGAATACAACATTCCACTCTATATTGCGTTTATAGACTTTGAAAAAGCTTTTGATAGTATTGAGCACTGGGCAGTAAAAGCATCTTTAATTAGTAGCCGAATAGATCACAGATACACAGATTTAATAGCCAATATATATAGCGAAGCAACAACATCAATCAAAATCCACGAAGGGACCAAGCCAATCCGCATAAGAAAAGGTGTCAGAAGGATGACACAATATCCCCTAAACTATTTAACCAGGCCCTAGAAGATGTTTTTAAAAACTTAGACTGGAAAGAAATAGGCATCAAAGTAAGCGGACAATACTTGAACCACCTAAGATATGCTGACGATATTGCCTTAATAACAGATAAGAAAGAGGAACTTATAAAAATGCTGGGAGAACTGGATACAGCAGCTAAAAATATAGGCTTGAGTATGAACTACACTAAAACTAAAATCATAACAAACACAGATGAAGATATCACCAGAATAAACCAAGAAAAAATAGAACAAGTAGATGAATATATATCTGAGACAAATTATTAAACTAAAAAAAGAAAACCAAACAGCTGAAATCAAGAGACGAGTAAGATTGGCCTGGGCAGCATTCGGTAAATTAAGCTACATAATAAAAAATAAAAAATATCCTCAGTACCTTAAAACGAAAGTGTGTAGACCTGGACGCTTACAAAATCAAACATGGATAAGGTAAGAAAAGCCCAAAGATCCATGGAAAGACAAATGTTACATGTAAACCGTCTAACAGATAGAAAAAGGAATGAATGGATAAGAAATAAAACAAAAGTAAGGGATGTCAGAGTCGAGGTAGCAAAATTAAAATAGAAATTTGCTGGTCAAAATATCAAACTGAAAGACAATCGATGGAACAAATGCATTGTAGACTGGATACCTTGGCAAAATAAAAGAAGTAGGGGAAGACCCCAAATGAGATAGCGGACAATTTGATGAGACATGCAGGGACTAGATGGATGAACAGGGCGACAGACAGAGAAGAGTGGAAGATATTGGGGGAGGCCTATGTCCAAAGATGGATCGAAGAAAGCTAAATAGATAGATAGATAGATAGACTTAAAATTATTACCAAAAATCGTTAAAATATAGTGCTAATATTATTATTTTATATTTGTTTTAAGGGTCCTTTAGACATGTACAAAAATCTATTTCAATTTCTTTTGTGTAAATTTAATAGCTCATAAAAATATTAATTCTTAAAAGAATTGAGAAATTTATACCTATTCCAAAGATTATTTGGCCACATATCCTTAACCTATCTATATTTTCTTGGAAAAAAGCAACGTTGTTCAATTTGATATTTTAAAAGTTCATCGTTTTCCCTACTTTCCCAACTTAAAAAATGCTATAACTTGGCCAAAATTTATTTGAACTTTTTGTCTGCTTTGGACCTTCCGCACCATCTCTTAAAGATTGGTTCATCATTTAAATTACACCCTGTATTTTAGGTATCATATTTTAATTATATTTTATAAAAGGCCAAGGCCCAAAAGTAGGTATCCATTTCCTGTTTACTGGGTATCCAATCTGAAGGACTGCGTATCCAAATGGATACACAATATAGTCTAAAAAGATGCCTTGCAGACTGATAAGAACTATGACAAAACTATAGGAAAAAATAAAAAACCCGAAATTGTAATTTACTCCCCATCCCTATACATGTAAAGTTATGTAAAAGTAACATTACCAACTTCCAGAAACGCTAGAGAGCTGTGATTTGACAGACTGACAGAAACTAAGAGAAATCTATATAATAATTGAGATAAAAGTATAGCCAAGTTCTCCAATATACATTTTAAAATTAAAGGTTTTTACTAGTTTCGAAAAGTTTTTAGCTCACACTACTACTATACTATAGTAGTGTGAGCTATGGTGATCCTAAATTTTTCGAGAAAAAAAAAGTTGCTCCGATTTCAAAAATTTTTATATATCTTTGCGTTTCAGATGATTTTGAAACTTTTTTGTTGCGCCGTCTGTATGACTGTCTGTCTGTATGTCTGTCTGTCTGTCTGTCTGTGTGTCTGTATGTCTGTCTGTAACGACCAACGCGCATAACTTAAAAACGGCTTGCTCGATTTTAATGAAATTTGGTACCCAGGCTGGGTTTTGGGTCGAGATGGTCCCATTTAAAAATGAACAAAATCCACCGAACACAAGCCAAATAAAAGGGTGGGGGTAGATTTCAAAAATTAGAGTTTATGTAAAAATATAGCGTGTGTTATATCAAACGAAAGGTAATTGAGTCTGGAGTTAAACAAAATACATTTTAGTTTATTTAAAAAAAAATTTCAATAATTAGTGTTTAAGTGGAAATATGGCGTGTGTGATATCAACGTAATTGAGTCTGGAGTTAAGCAAAATACATTTTAGTTTTTAAAAAGAGGGTGGGGGTAGATTTGAAAAATTAGAGTTTAAGTTAAAACATGGCTTGTGTGGTATCAAACGAAAGGTAATTGAGTCTGGAGTTCAATAAAATATACTTCAGTTTTTAGTTATATTAGCTTTCACGTAGATACACTATAACGATAGCATCCAGTGTGAGCTTAGGTGCCCATAGATTGGCAGAGTATTTTAAATGTTTTGCGAAATATATTTAAAACGTAAAGTTTGGCACCCGTGAATAAAGAAAATAAATTTTTTTCGTGGATAATCGGGTGTAGAAAGGTTTTGTTCCTCTTGTGTTTTTCCGTGGGCAGCTCGAATGCTGTACACCCACGGGGGTTCAAGATCTAATGGCCACCCATTAAGTGTTGACAGTTAACTGTTTCGTGCTTAAGGAACCCTTCATAACCGTGCATGGTCAATGTAACACCTTTGTAAAGTTGGAGAGACGGTATATAAATTTCATCTTACGATATTGATAAGAGAAATGAAAAATAATGCCTGCAATACGGTATGCTTTAAGCACAAGTGGCGACATTTACCGAATACAAAAGAAACTATGCTCATGGAATAATACAAGAGAAACAAAACCTTTTTATATACGTTTAGCCACGAAATTTTTTTTTAAATATTTAGCCTTGGAATTGGACACTGATTCAAAAATAAAATGTTAATTAGTCAACTAAGTGTAATTCATTTAATAACTACTCATTATTTGCCTTTGCCAACCCCTTACAACTGATGTTATTATCACTGGACTTTAATAATAATGTAATTTAATTAAAGTGCCTTTTTATCGCTAAAGTATGTAGCTCTCGCTCCCCTCATGCTAAAAACTTATTGCTTTAAAAAAATATTAATGTCACTTTTATCCTTTGGCGTGTAAAATACTAATATTAGTTTTTGCCAATCATTCTGCCTAATATATAATCCAAAGATTTAACCTAGGAAGAATTAAATAGACACTGACTTAAAAATGACATCTGCTATTTTGCAAATTTTATTCTGCTCTTTAAAATGAAAGTATACTATACTATATTTAAATGTGGCATTTGCGAATTTCTTATCTATGAACCGACAATTTTTAATTTTGGTTACTTTGTTAAGCGCGCTCTATAAAAATGATAAAACTGTTGACTGATTACTATGTAAAAAGGTTCGAGTAAGCGAATGGTGTAACTTCCGTCAAAATCTGACGTATGGTTTTGAAGATATCGTAATTTTTTTAATAAAAATACATGAAATTTATATTTTGGGATAAATATCAAAAACTATCGGTCCAAGATAATTTATTTTATAATGAAACGAATTGTAGCTCCGGCTCCTCTCATGCTACAGATTCAATGCATCAAAAAAAGTTTTAATTTCAACCAATTTGTGTATAAGATTCTATTTCGTTGACGTTTTACAAATATTTTTCGCGGTATTTGATCAAAAAATAAACCTAGAAACTAAAATTTTATCATAACTTAAAAATGACATATGTCATTTTATAGATTTTTGTCTCTTCTTTAACATGAAATTAATCCTATTATTATTGGAATTATATTTCAAAAAATATTTGCAAATTCCTTTAATTTTATAAGATTTTTATTAATTTTTGACCGTTTTGATAAATGTTAAGTGCCCTACACCAGCGCCCTCTACATTAAGATTAAAACTATAAATAAAGTTTTATGTAGAAAGGTTCGGCGAAGTGAGTAGTGTAATTTTTGTCCAATTCGGACCTACTGTTTTAAAGATATCGCGATTTTTGTAAAAATGCGTGTTAATGCGTGTTATTTTCGTTGTGATTTTTGCGTGTTTTTTAGTATTTATTTTTCAAACTCAAAAACGGTACAACTTAGAAAAGTCGAACTTTTTAAAAAAAATATTTTGGTATTTTCTTAAAAAGATAGCAGTTCGAGAACTGTCAAAAAGTGTAAGGGCAAAAAATTTCTCGATTCAGTATTTTTGACTGCAAAAACCTTGCATAGTTTTTGAAAAATCCTCAAAAACCAAAAACTAATTTTAAAAACCAACTATACGGTTACCGAACACTCCCTTAGGCCCGCAAATGTTTAAAATTTGGTTAAAATCCATTAAACAGTTTTGGAGTAATGACCAGATATATTTTAAAAAACGGCAAATAAACAGTGAAATTCTGACCAATTTTATTGTACAGTGAAAATGCGTCACTGCAGGGATTCAGAAGAGCCCCAAAATGGGGCACTTGACTTTTTCCGATCTGGCTGAAAAACAATAGGCTTCCTGACCAGACATAAGAGTACACTTGTGCAAAATCTCAAGTTTCTAGAATAATCCCCTGGACACTTATGGTGTGCCAACGGAGGTACATCAAAAAAAGTCACTTTTTGACAGTTTTTCCCCTATTTCCCCTACTTGAAATTTTCCGATTTGACCCAAAATTGACATTTTTGGTCTCCCGTAAGTTCTTAATCAGTGCGCCAAATTTCATCCTTCTACGTCGAAGCGTTCCCGAGTAAGCGTCAAAATTCGAGCGCGATACACTAGGGGTGCTAGGGACGGAATAATAAAAAAAAAATAATAATAAAAATAATGTTACGGCCGAGGCGGCTCAAGTAATTGATTTTCGCCACAAGCGAAAATCAATAAACATGGGATTTTATCAGAAAATACTTCTTGATTGATAGATACCAGATGTATTTGTAATATTTATTAATAGGTATCTGTGTTGTGATACTGATCTAGAAATTTTTTGTCAAATTCGATACACAATTTCTATATATTTTACGTTTTTGAAATGTACTTCTTTCCCTTAGGTCCCCAATAATTTCCGTATCTAAAAAGTACATTTTATAAACGTACCAAAATAGACTATTATTGATCTGAGGGAAAAGGATAGAAATATAAATAAATAAAACGTGGTGTACCCATTACTTTCTTTACTTTTATTACCAGTTTTGCACCCACGAGATTTAAACTCTATACTATAATTTGATCACGGGGATCTACCTTATAGCATGTTCCTTTCCAAAACAATGGTGGCCTCTAAAAGAACAACCACAACAAGAAGAAAACCCACTAGTGACATTTTTAAATTCCAATAAGCACACTAAAGCCACTTTAATTTGTTTAAGTATCCATGAACCTCTTCTAGTAATCACCTTGCGAACATTAAAATCACTTAAGTTATAACTTTATGTCTAAGCATGTGCTCTCTTAAATGACTTTTTCGTTCAGTTTGCTGTTTAAAGACTCTACTGTATTTTATCTTATAACTACACTTTTCGCATTGGAAATACCTTAAATCACTTATGTGTTAATGGCTATGCATGTGTCTTGTTAAAATACTTTTTAATTTCGTTTTATATTTGCAAAGCTTGCAAGGAAACCATTTAATTTTGTTTTCGTCTTTATGGATGTTCATATGAGTTTTTAGGCAATGCTTGTATTTGGTCTTATAACTACACTTATCACATCGAAACCACTCTACTTCACTTATGTCTTTATGTATTAGCATGTGTCTTGTTAAATCACTTTTCAGTTTTGTTTTATATGTGCAATGATCGCATAGAAACCACTTAATCTCGTTTCTGTCTTTATGGATGATCATATGACTTCGTAAGTAGCGCATAGATTTAGTCCTATAAGTACATTGTTCACATTGAAGCCACTCTACTCCACTTATGTCGTGATGTATTAGCATGTGTCTTGTTAAATCAGCTTTCCGTTTTGTTTTAACGTCGCAAAGCTTGCATGGAAACCACTTAATCTGGGTCTCGTCTTTATAGATGTTCATATGACTTTTTAAGCAATATTTATTTTTGGTCTTATAACCACACTTATCACATCGAAATATCTCTACTTCACTTATGTCTTTATGTTTTACCACGTGTTTTGTTAAATCACCTTTCTGTTTCGCTTTATATTTGCAATGCTTGCATGGAAACAACTTAATCTTGTTTTCATCTTTATGGATGTTCATATGAGATTTTAAGCAACTTTTATATTTGGTTTCATAACTACACTCATCACATCGAAACAACTCTACATTAGTTATGTCTTTATGTACTAGCATGTGTCTTGTTAAATGACCTTTCTGTCTCGCTATATATGTGCAATGGTTGCATGGAAACCACCTAATCGTGTTTTCGTCTTTATGTATTAGCATGTGTCTTCTAAAATCACCTTTCCATTGCGTTTTATATGTGCAATGCTTGCATGAAACCCACTCTAGTTCACTCATGTATTTATGCATTAGCATGTGGCTATTTAGATCACGTTTCCGTTTCATTTTAACGTTGCAAAGCTTGCATAGAAACTTGTTTTCATCTTTACTATCGATATTTAAATAATTTAAGGTCTGGTTGCTGAAATCCAAAGGAGGACCAATAAGGCATTGAGAAATATTTGAACTAGCTGAATCTTCATGAGGGCTGAAAGAAAAAAAAAACACTTTTAGTACTTACCGCAACATAAAATAAATAAATAAATAGAGAGAAATGAAACCGGGTTTTGCGCATATGCATTTAGAATTTAGCAGCTGCAGACGGGAGTAACTGACTATTTAATCGTCATTGTTATGGTAACGGGCAGTATCAAACTTACAACCTCGTAGCTGCTGTTTGCCAAAACAGATAAAATTGAAAACAATAAATATTGAAATATGAATGTAAATAGTATTTTAGAAAAAAAGAAAAAAATTTTGTTGGAAAATTTTTCTAAACATATTTTGCTGTTTAATGTACTATTTTGTAACATTTATTGCTTAAAATATCAGCTTGGTAGTTCTTTGTTCTTGTTTTATTGTTTTAAGTTTTTCTTAAAACAATTAGAAATAAGTAAATAAAATGATAAATTTTCTTTCTCTTAAAGATAAATATGTATTTCGTCAAGTCATTAAACGCGTTTTATTTCAAAGAAAAGATAGTAGTAGTAGTAGTGGTGGGGAGACCATTTTTGGTCTAGCGACTAGACACGGCGCGCCCTTTTCGCAAACCCCGCTTTGTCCGTACATCATATATCAAACTGATGCACGTGCCCCTTAGGATGCAAGTTTTCTTTCTCTAAGAGGACTTAATTTAGCCTGACACCTCTTTGTCGAGGGCAGGGATCTTTGTACTGCGTAGCAAGTATACACAGTGGACCCACGCTTTTACACCACTTCCGAAAGGTGGTCCTGCTACATGTTAGACTTGCATCTATCTAACATGGCTATCGTCCCAGCAGAACTTGGTTATAGACGATAGAGACTTCTTTCCTTTTCAGCGCAAAAGGAGTGGGTCGTCGTAAGTTGACTCTAGGAGATTTATGCTGGCGCCGTCCTGGTTCCGACTATATAGCACTCATAGCAGGATCCTGGGTTATTATCCCTGGTTCCTCGGCTGGCTGCGTGTCGGCTCCTGAACTACATCTCCGTATATTCTCATGTTCAATGTCGACTTATATTTTTTGCGTGCATCCCATCGCATGCTTATTCGATAACGGCTGTTGAACGCTGAAAAGGAAGTCGGCGACAGGGCAACAGATTTTTTTTTTGTTTTTGCATCGTTCGAGAAGCGAGCCTAGTACCTTCTGCATGTGAAGCCGACGACCATACCACGACACTACCCTGCCGCCTGAAGAAAAGATAGAAAGAACCTATGCTGCCGTCCAACGCAAAGTTGCCGTAACTACGAAAAACTTGAAAATTGAGTTATTGCCATATTTGGACATCTAATTGATCAAACAATTTCCTCAAAAGTCAAGAACCATAAAAACTTTAAATGCAATTTTTTGTTTTACCTATAACACAGTTAACGCCATTTCGCGGAGGATCGCAATATGTGCAACTAAAAAACCTAAAATGGCAACAACTAAATTTTAAAAAAAATACTTTAATGATATCTGACAAGCAATTGAATGGCTTATAAAATATAGGTTGGAATTATTTTTGAAACACCCTGTATATCTATCGCTAACAGCGTATTAAATTAAAATGAACGTACTCAGATGAGCTGTCATCCAATATAAGTTCTTCTTGCTTAATATCCTCTTCAGTTTTCATTTCGAAGTCATATGGTTCCAACTTTATGCTGCTGGATGAAGAGGGCAGGGAATCTGGATCTGCTGGTCTGAAAAATTTTAGCATTTGATCCTCTTGTAAGAGAACATAATTTTGAATAATAGTGGTTTTTATTTTTTTATACTTTACTTTACTTTATTTATTCTCCAAAACTTACAATTTGTAGTATAGATTTGTCACAAAAAACAAGAAATTACAGCAAATAAGAAAGTACAAGTGTATAAAACTTAACATTAACTCAAACAATAACTAAAAAAAAAAGACAAATAAAATAGTTACTATACATTATTTGGATGGGTAGCCTGCCTGTATTCGTTTACTGAATAAAAAGCATTATCAATAAGATAGTTTTTAATTTTAAATTTATTTGGTTCCAAATTTTTTATACCTTCAGGTAATAAATTATAAAGACTATGGTCAAGTGAATTTTTTGTTGATTTTAATAACTGGTAACGCGGAATAAGATTCATTGAACGTGTATCGTATTCATGAAAATTGCGATTCAATATGAGTTCTGACTTATTTTTATGAATTTCACAAAGCTGTGGTAAAATAAATACAAACGGAAGAGTCATAACCTGAAGATTGATAAATAAAGATTTACAATGTGTATTATACTCAGAGAAAGTAATCAACCTTATGGCCATTTTTTGTTTTCTAAAAATGTTTATCGAATCCTTAGAGTTACCCCACAGTAAGCTGCCATATGACATGTGGGAGTGAAAAAACGCGTGGTAAATAGAAATTCTAGTTTCTTTATCCACTAGAAATCGCAATCTGCGAATGACAAATAAAGATGATGACAATTTACTGTTTAATTTGTCGATATGACTAGTCCAGTTTAGGTCACTATCTAGTGTTATCCCTAGCAAGGTGACCGAAGACTTATCAGAAGCACTCAATGTTGTTGAGAATTTAACATCTTGAGTTTTATCCAAGTTTAATTTTAAGTTTTTATATAGATATAAGAGCAAATAAAAATTATTGCACTCCAGTGACTGGTTTTCAGGCAATATTACAGGAACACTGTATTTAATATTCAGCCTTGTCAGTCTTGAAACACTGTTACTTTAACTTATAACCGATTTCGGTGTCAACCCATCCTAGTCTTGTGCTAGTATTCTCATTATCTTTAAACCACTATGAGCTTACAGCTTTCACTGCATAAGGCAGTAACCTAAAAATCCGCTGTACGTTTTAAAGAGGAATTTTACAACTAAAGGAGAATATTTAATTTTTATGAACATTCATGCATTAAAATAAAAAAGACACTTACTTAGATGAGCTGCCATCCAACGTAGGCTTCTCCTGCTTGATCTCATCTTCAGCTTTTATTTTAAAGTCTGTTAGTTCCAGATTCATGTTGACTGCAGACAATATGAGGTGTGGTTCAGGCAAACTATGAAATAACAGTAATTCATCTACAATTTTTAGTGTGCAGAAAAACCTTCATGACATTTTGTAATGGTCTATCTTGAAGTTTAACATCTGTTATTTTACTTTTAAATGACAAAATGTTGGTTTTTTTGAATATTAAAATATGATTGAGTTGACTATATGGACTTCTTTATGACCCATTTACCCATCTTTAAACACAAATTCAGTGTTAATTTTATATCTTTATTTTGATAGGAAGTAAAAAGAAAGACACAAACAAAGTTAACACTAAATTTCTTCGATAATTAAATAGCATTTAAAATTTAAACTATCCAGTATTTAAAAAAATTAAAAAAACTTTGATATCAGCAGTTTCAAATTAAGGTGATATATCCAGATAAGGCTGGACAAGTTTGTTTTTGTTGAAAAAAAAGACCTTTTGTTTTTGGTTATCAAAGTTTCTTCAATGTGGATTTTTTAATTGGATTTTTTTCGTCAACAAATTTTTTTAGGACAGTTTATCAATATGACCCCTACTTTCTAGTGATGGGCAAAACTAATATTTTGTTATAAAAGCAGCTTCTTGAACTTTTAACACAGCAAGAAAAGAAAAGGTTCAGTTCAGTTCTACCAAAAACACCACTTTACATATTGTACAGTGCTTTTTAGAAAAGCTGCTTTTGCTAATAGAGAATTATTGAAATACAGCCAGGCTATAATTGTGCCAGGCACTATTTTGACACATTCACATTGAAAACTGACAGTTGATCCTTCAAAATTGACAAACCAAATTTAAAACTTTCATCATTTATTTTCAATTAATAAAAGAAGGCACTATTTATTCGGGTTTATATAGTAAACAAAGGCCATGTGTTGAAAGATCACAGCTGATATTACATGTGATGTGAAGGTGTCAAAATTGTGCCTGGCACTAATATAGCCTGGCTTCATTTCACTATTTCTCTAATATTAAGTAGCAAGAAGCTGCTTGCTGCAATAGCAGCTAACCAAAGGCAATTTAAAAAACAACTACTTTCACCAGGCACTGTCATATTATTGATTTACTAAAATTATTTAATATTTTCAAGTTGAATTGAATTGTCAGATGTAATCGTTTTTAGTTAAGAACCGTACATCATATAAACATATTTCATTATTTGTTATACTGTGTATACATATACCCGTCTCACTTTGTACTGCTGTATGAAATGAAATTTCTTGTGAAATTTTATTTTAAATAAAACCAGTTGCTAACACCCATAAACCTGACTGGTTATTTCTCCCTCCAAACCCCAAATAATATAAGAGGCACTTGGTCTTTCTTATCTAACCTAACCTGTTAGTCCCTTGACTATCTAATAAGGGCATATTTGTAAATTAGGTAACAAAAAAATTCAGGATTTTTGACCCACCCTCCTTGTAACGCATTTGCAAGAAAAAAAAAATACATCAAAAAAACATTAAGTGTAACACAAGGCTAAACTTTCCTTCCCCCGTGAGCATTACAAAATTTAAGAATGAACCCTAAGGGAACATCCTTAAATTATGTAACTCAAAAATTCATTATTTTTGACCTCCCCTCCCCTCATAACACATTTTCAAGAAACAACACATTAAATAAACATTGAGTGTAACACAAGGCCAAATCCCACCCCCCTCTCACCCTAAAGCGTTACATAATTTAAGGACAAGCCCTAACACATCCATCCGTTTTTATAAATCAAAAGTTTGTTTGGGTATTCTGTGCAGTTGGAAGCGCTGGCCCATGCACATATAAGTGCAACTCGTCTGGGCGCTTGGGACCTAGTACTATAGTAACACACACGGCTTACCGCTTACCTCAATTCAATTTCTGGATATCTGTCTTTTCTGATACAGTCCGAAGCTTCAAAGTAATCTTATTTAACCTAATCTGTGGTTAAAACCACTAAAAACAAATTTTTTCGAGGTTAGTTTATTGACAGTCATCTCAAACCAACGAGATTGAATAGAATCTCAAACAAACTCAAAATGGCTACCAGATTCTTACGGCAAAAGATTTTTCCGCAAGTGTACAGGACAACGCATGAGACTGTTCACTAACTAATAAAAATACGGGGTATTTACTTCAGAGCTATCAAAAAGAAAACGAAAATAATACAGCACCGGCGTATCTAGAAATTAATATAAATGGGGCCAGACGAAACAGAGAGGTTGCTCTGTGTTACGCTTACCGAATTTTGACTGGGTGGCCACGCGACGTAATATTACGCCAAGGAACTGTCAATTAATATGTAGAAGGTATAAAATAGTAATCTGATTTGACTAGATATACCGCCGTCCCTTTAAAAATTCTACGTTTTAAGTAAAACGAGTTTAAAATTGTCTTATAGTTTTGAAATAGAAAGGGATGCAGTTTTATTTTTCTATTTATATGAAAATTATAAGACTAAAAAAGTAGGTATAAAATTTTTAACCCGTTTTTTTCCCAAAACGTAAAATTTCTATGCGGCTTTCTTCTTAGGGACAGCAGTATACAGGGTGTTATTGAATAACATGCTAATATTTAGTGAGAAAAAAGTAATTTTTTGGTCCTTTTTGACAAAAATACCTAATTTAGTATTTTCGAAGAAATTAATAATTTTTTTCTCTTAGGGGTCTAGCTAGATTTGCAACTGTTTTAAATGCAACGTCACGATGCGTTTTTGGAATCAGGGTGGGCACGCATAGGTGGTATCCGGATATCATATTTCCTTTTTTTGTTAGCTCAGAAATTTCCTGAAGTTTTATTAGTTAGATGGGCCAACCTGCGATTTTGGTGGAGCAGTGACAAGACGTGATTGCTCCAGTCGCGTCACGGTGACAAATAGCAGTGATTTTTTGGAGCAGTTTAACCAATACACACCTATAGCGAAATCGCAATCTAGAAAATTGTTCCCTACTCTGCACTGTGCTGCCGCGTAGACACGCGCGACTAATCTTATTTAACCTAATCTGTGGACAGACGGAGCGGGCGGGCAAACAGTCACTGTAACTTGGGGTACTCACGATCGCGACTTTACGCTGCGACGGACGCCGGTGCGGTGATGACCTGGGGGTTCGGTCGGGGCGTCAGTGCCAGACTGTGACAAAATGTCACTGCTATTTCGTTCGGACTGGAGCCACGGATATTAGAACAATATTGTTCTAATATCCGTGACTGGAGCAGATCGTGACTGCGACAGACGAGTCACAGTGACAAAGTCACAGTTCGTGAAATCGCAACCCACCTCTATTAGTTAGTGAACAGGCTCATGCGTTGTCTTAAAATCTCTTTACCTTGTAAAATTCAACTGGTAGCCATTTTGAGTTTGATGTCAAAGAACTAACCTCAAAAAGCATTCTTTAAAATCAGAGATTTTCTCTATGTTTAAAATTTGTTTGGTTTAGTAGGTTGAGAGTCTTGGGACTTTCTCAGGACAGACGCTATCTCATAGAACTCAATAAATTGAATTGAGATAAGCGGTAAGCCGTGTCTTAGTTTTTATTTACTATACTACTAGATTGAGAGCTCAAGCCCCCAGACGCAAGTCATTTACGCAAGTCATTTTTTTAAAGGACAATATGTGGGATAGAGTAGCACTTATATTTACTATGAATGTAGGTGTGTACCTGTTAAGTTGGGTAGTGGGCCAATGGGCCTGTGCTTTCAACTGCATACCCAAACATACTTTTGATTTTTAAAAATGCATGGATGTACCTATAATTGCATAGTTGATGGCTCGGTCAAGGGCATCACAGGTTAGGTTAGATAAGAAACACCAAGTACCATGTGAAGGTAGTAGTGATGGGATGATGTTTTTTAAATCGCTTTCAATAGTCACTATGAGAGCAAGCCGCTTCCACCTGATATTAATTATTATTAGAAAATCAGTCTACAATATTTAAAAGTTAAGTTTTAGGTAGAAAGTGGGACAAGAATTGAGGGTGAGAACCTTTTTTGTTGTCAACACATTTTTTTCCAAGGAAAATTTCAAAAAATTTACTTGGTGTGCAAAACTGTTATTAAAAACCAGCTTTTTGAAAGTTGTTTTTATGAAATAGTTAATAAGTAAAGTTAGGTTAGGTAAATAAGGTGAGCATATTTGTTAATGATACAGGAGGATGTCAAAGCTAAAAAAGCCTAATTTTAAATAAAAAGCCAGACAAAACAAAGGGAAATAACCAGAGCCACAATAGACCCACTGGTGGTTGCAGTGGAAGGGTGCAAGGCCCACCCATATATGAATCATCATCAGACAAAACAGGCCATTTTAATAAACTACTAAAAAAAATTGTTCACCAAAAACCAAAAGTCTCTGGGCCTAAAAAGTCTGAATTTACATCAAAACCAATTAAAAAAACCATATTCAAGAAACTTTGATGATTGAATACAAAAGTTCTCTTGGGTCAACAAAAAAGCAGACAGACATTTTTGTTTTGCCCAAAAGGCTGAATGTAGGTATGGTCACCATAAGTTAATACAGCAGATTTCAAAGGTTTTTTTTTTAATTTTAAATACTGGAAATTTCACCAAATTTTAAATTGTAAATGCTATATTTAGTCAGCTGTGTCATAAGGGGGAACCAAAGAAGACCTAGACCCCCTGACTGTGTGAATGTCCGGCTATTGCACGTTTATGTCAAAACACTTTTGGTAAACCTCAGATTGATTCAGAAGATCTGAACAGTGTCTTACCCAAACTGATAGCTAATCTTTTTGGAGGATTAGGCATACAGTGGTGAGAAACCACTCAAAAGTGAGCCACAAAAGACCCACTAGTGGTCGCAGTGGAAGGGCTGCAAGGCCCACTCATATATGAATCATCAATCATCATCATCAAATTTCCTAAATTTGGCTAGTGTCAACTACAGTATTTAAACTCTATATGGTAGGGAAAATATTGGTTAGTGTTAAATTCACTACTTGCAAGTAAACCTCTCTTTTCATGATTGCTTGTCTTTATATATATGGAAAGCTGAAAGTATCTCAGTTGTTGACACAAACCTGTTTTGGAAAATTCTGTGGCTAAATCACACATCATTAAATATTCTTCTGGGATGTATTTACTTGAAACCATCACTTGATGACAAAATTTGCATTGCAATGCTTGGGGACAGATTACAAGATCTCTTGGTTCAATACTCTAATAATTTTATTATTATAGGAGGCGATCTCAACTCTCGAATTGGCAACTTAAATAACTTCCCGGAACACCCAGAACATTCCCATTATTCCAGAAAGGTGTGCACTTAATCAGAAAAATAACCCTAGAGGTAAACTACTCTGAGAAGCCCTAGAAAATCAAGGGCTATTTGTCTTAAATGGTAGATTCCCAGAAGACTTCCCTGGAAAATACACTTGCTTTAAAACAAATGGAAAAAGCACAAATGATCTCATTTTCACAAAACTAAACAACTTATCACTTATTAAATCTTTTCAAATTCTTCCCGGCTTACATTTATCAGACCATTTGGCCTGTGCCACCCAAGTATTAAATTACAGCAGGAACAATTCTAACAACTATTGTACAAAGACTCTTGTTCCAAATTGGACTGGCTCAAAAAAAACCCAATTTCAAAATATTATGATACATATACCGCTGCCAGTAACCAAACAAAACACCTTAGATGAGATAAACTATTTTTTTACAAACTCATTAACAAAATCCGCATTTTTTCTTAATATGACAAAAAATATTTATTATGGCGACATCAACTACTCAATCAAACCCTGGTTTGATAGCAACTGCAAATCACACAAACAGCTCCTAAAAATTAAGTATAAAGAATTACAACAAATAAACTTTGGTGCAAATGAGCTGACAACATATGTTTCGACAAAAAAATCATAAAACTGAAAAAAACACAATATGAGGAAAATATCAGGCTACAACTCAATAATATTATAACCTTCAAGTGGCAAACCCTCACATCGGCAATAACTTTTCAAATCTTAACAATAGACAAGGAAGAAATGGTATAACTGCTGCCGGTCCACCCAAGCAAAACCTGCATGTTACGAAGCCTTACTCTGTTTCTGCTGATGAGCTGTCTTACATCTATCTGGCCAACCTGGATTGTGACACTACACCCGAATGCATCTTGGATGAACTTGATCTCAAAGATAGACATCTCTGCGTATGCACCAAACTTTACAACTCAATAATATTATAACCTTCAAGTGGCAAACCCTCACATCGGCAATAACTTTTCAAATCTTAACAATAGACAAGGAAGAAATGGTATAACTGCTGCCGGTCCACCCAAGCAAAACCTGCATGTTACGAAGCCTTACTCTGTTTCTGCTGATGAGCTGTCTTACATCTATCTGGCCAACCTGGATTGTGACACTACACCCGAATGCATCTTGGATGAACTTGATCTCAAAGATAGACATCTCTGCGTATGCACCAAACTTAAATCCAAGTTTCAAAGAACAAGAAGTGCAACATTTAAACTAGGGGTCCCTGCAAGATTGTTGTCAGTGTACCTGAACAAAGATTTTTGGCCACAGGGCTGCTACGTCGCTGAATTTATCTCCAGAATAGCATCTCAAGCGCCTTCTGAAGCAAACTCAAGAATTTTTCGGAATCGCACTCACTCCCAGAATGCAACTTAAATACTGTTAGTAGTAGTAATCAGAATGTCATCACAAATACTGTAGACTTATCCTTTATAACTACCCCTTCACACATTAACACATCTTGTATAAGAAATACTCATTCCCAGCTCAACATTAACGATTCTTCTGCTCTTTCCAAGCACCACAAGCTGGACATCTACTACCAGAATACTGGAGGCATTCGTTCCAAGCTAACAAATATTCTCCACTCTTCAACCCAATGCGACTATGATGTTTTAGCCTTTACTGAAAGTTGGCTGGATTCCTCCATATCCTCGAATGAGTTTATCTCTGCTGATTTTTTTGAAGTCTATAGATGTGACCGAGATCAAGTTGCCACTGGCCTGGTAAGGGGCGGTGGTGTACTCTTAGCCATTAATTGTAACATAACTTCTTTTTCTTTAAACTTAAATAATTTGCGCCCATTAGTACCTTACCATATTGACATCGTGGGAGCCAAACTTTCATTCTTGAATAAGTATCTCTATATATTTGTAGTCTACATTCCATCACCCTGCACTGTGGACGATTTAGAGTCAGTGTATGATTTCTTTATCTCTCAAGAATCCCTTTATGGTAAGGATATTTTGGTACTCGGAGATTTTAATGTAGTTGAATATTCAAACTTTCTTGATGATAACTCTATGCTTACCAGGAAAACAAGCATCCTTTCTAATATCTTTAATTCATTCGAGCTTAGTCAATTTAACAAAGTAAAAAACCAAAACAATCGTATACTGGATCTTGTCCTATACAATGGATCTCAGTGTGATGTTCACAGAGCTATCGACCTTATTAGCAATGAGGTTCCTCACCACCCTCCCCTCCTTGTTAATATACGATTCAAAAGAAATAATTCTCGGCCAAACAATAACAAAACTAATAAATCCCCCATCTATAATTTTAAAAAGGCAAATTTTAATGCTCTTTATCATGACCTATTACATACTGACTGGTCAGCGCTGTTTAATTTGACAGATATAAATATTGCGTGCACTGCTTTTTATGATTCACTTTATTCAACCATCAACAAATGGGTCCCCAAATATACTCCTAAAGCTAAAGTTAAATATCCACCCTGGTACACCTATGAAATCAAAAAGAATATACGTCTAAAAAACAAACTTCACATAAAATATAAAAGAAACAAGGATTCTGCAACTTACCAAAGTTTTACTACTCTTCGGGCTAAAATTAAGAACGATATAAATACTGCATATCAACAATACATTAATCATACAGAGCAACTGATTAACGAGGATCCCAATAAGTTGTGGGCTTACATTAATTCCAAACGTTCATCTGGGTCTCGGATACCTGATTCCATGGTTTATAGTGACACACAAATAGACGATACATCTCAAATTGCCTCTGCGTTTGCTGATTTCTTTCTTAAATCATTCAACCCGCAGAGCGATTTGGCAAACATGTCGACAGATAAATCAAAAATTATATTTCCAGTCATCGACATCCGGTCCTTTTCTGAGGAAGAAGTGCTCCAAACCTTAAAATCATCAAAGAATAAAATGACATGCGGTCCAGATCTTTTACCATCTTTCCTTAGTAGGGATTGTTCCAACTTACTTGCTAAACCTCTCACATATCTCTATAATCTCTGTATCTCTACTGAATCCATTCCCAGTGTTTGGAAACGCTCCAAGATTAGCCCTATCCACAAAAAATCAGATAAAACAGATATTACTAACTACAGGCCCATTACGATAATAAACAACTTCTTAAAATGCCTTGAAATTCTTGTACATAACAAACTTTTTCATCTAGTAAAAAACAGAATTTCCCCTTTACAGCATGGTTTTTTGAAAGGACGTTCTACAACAACCAACCTGGTGATCACCACACAAACTATTGCTGAAACACTAGATAGCTCTTCCCAATTGGACGTCATATACACTGACCTATCCAAAGCATTCGACAAGTTAGATCATCAGATCTTATTAGCTAAACTTGAACTTTTTGGCTTTTCAGATAATCTCTTACAGTTTCTGAAATCATGGCTTTCAGATCGAATGCAATTTGTCTCAATAAATGGAATTGACTCTCCCGAATACATCTCATCTTCGGGAGTGCCTCAAGGGTCGGTGTTAGGACCATTATTATTCGACATCTTTATTAATGATGTGTGTGCTGAACTTAAGTCAATGACGCTACTGTATGCTGATGATCTCAAGCTTCTCCTTCGTATTGACTCACTGGAGGATTGCCAAAGTCTCCAAAAAGACTTGGATACACTTATCGCTTGGTGTACCATAAATAAACTATCCATGAACATAGACAAATGTCAAGTACTATCATTTACATTAAAAGCAAATCCAATTCTATATAACTACTCAATAAACCAAACATTTTTATCTAGACCTGACTCTCTTCGCGACCTAGGAATAATTTTTGACAAGAAATTATCATTCACAAAGCATATTGAAACTATAACATCAGAAACGACTAAGACCTTGGGTTTTATTACCAGACTAAGCCGCGAATTTCAAAATATAGAAACTCTGAAAACATTGTTCTTCTCCTTTGTCAGGTCAAAATTAGAGTATGCTTCTCTAGTGTGGTCACCTGAATATAACATTCACATTGAAGATCTAGAAAGGGTTCAGCGAAGATTTCTTAAGTTACTTTACTTTAAAACTTATGGAATATATCCTCCTCAAGGTTTTGCAGAGGAAAATTTACTTGAAATGTTCGATATGCAATCCTTATCTAACAGGAGGAGCTATTTCTCTCAGGTATTTCTGTTTAAGGTCCTGCACCACCAGATCGACTGTCCTGATATATTAAGTAAAATTAATTTTCTAGTTTCTCGTTTGTCTTCACGTCAAAATCTGACATTCTTTTTACCAAGAGTTCGAACAAATAAATTACAGTTTTCTCCACTTCATGTTATGTGCAGAACTTATAATAAATGTAACAGAGACCTTGACATATTTAACACCACAATCTCAAAAATTCGTGGTTATTTTACAATGTCATTCCCCACTCTCTGATATAGTAAACATTCTGTCCATAATTTTTAATGTAGTTTTTATTTATTTTAAATTTAATTTTATAACCATGTCCTGAGTGTATTTTTATAATTATTTTACATTTAATGTTTTTTAACTTAGTTTATTGCTTGAGTATTTAGGTTGTGTAATTTTTAAGATTTTCCTGCTTTGTAATTGGGTTTTTTTTCCTGTTAAGCAGTGTAATAATAAATAAATAAATAAATAAATAAATAAATAAATATTAAGACTTTTGGTCATTCTTCCAACAAATAAGCAAAACTAAGGCTACATCCTGCAAAATAGACATAGATACATGGGTAACCTATTACCAAAACTTTTACATGCCATGTCCTACCACTGAAATCTGTTTTTTAGACGCTCTGCACCCTTACCTTGACCAAAAAATCACAATGCAAGAAGTTTTCACAGCATTAAATCAAAGCAAAAACAAAAAAGCTTGTGGACTAGACCAAATCATAATTGAATTCTTTAAAAACATGCCCCTAGAAAAAGTACCAACAGCATGGGGCCAAATAAAAATCACACACATATATAAAAGTGGCGATGCACAACTCCCCGAGAACTACAGAGGCATATCCCTAATTAATCATGTCACAAAACTTTTCACAAAAATAATTAACAATAGAATTGTTGCTTATACAGAAAGCCATAAAATAATACAAGAAAACCAATCAGGCTTTCGAAAATCATGGGGCTGTGAAGGCAACATTTTCACGCTTATACCCTCATATTAAATCACCTTAGACTGCCCAAACGGAAAATATATATCAAAAACCTATATGAACAAGCATTCCTGAAAATTCAAGTTAATGAAAAAGAATCAGAAAACATCAAAGTAAACCAAGGTGTGCTACAGGGCGATTCGTTCAGCCCCACCCTTTTCTCATTATACCTAAACGACATAGAGGAATTTTTTAGATCCAATGGGTGTACTGGAATCTCAGTAAACCAACTCCTAACTATCATAATGCTCTTGTGGACGGACGACATAGTCATGCTGGCAGATTCAGAAAAAGAACTGAGAAAACAACTTTCAGCACCCGGAAAATACACAGATTTATATAAACTACAAGTAAACACAACAAAAACCAAAATAGTTATATTCAGAAAAGGCAAAAACACAAAAAAAAGTAATTTCTATTTTAACAAGCACAAAATTGAAACAAGCAACAGTTACAAATACCTGGGAGTTTCTCTAAATTTCAACCTATCTTCTACTAAGGCACTACAAGAACGTCAAACGAAAATGCGAATTACTCAAAGCACAATCATTGGCAGTATTAAAAATCACAAGATAACAAGCTGGGACACTATCCTCCACCTATACCACAGTACAATCTTACCAACTCTGACATACTGTGTTCCCCTATGGGGCCTAAATAATATAGAAAAATTAGAGTATGCACAGGTCTCATTTTTCAAAAACCTTATGAACCTTTCCAGAACCACGCCAGGACACATAATAAGAAATGAATTTAAATTAAAGCATATAACAATTCTCATATTGAAAGAAAGTCTTAACTTTTTAATGAGATTAAATTCACTTCCAAACTATAGATACCCAAAGATTGCTTTAGAAAGATTGAAACATCTTTCAAAAAATGATCACCCAGAACAATGCAACAATTTTAACTGGATATCACAACTAAAATTCAATGTAAAAAAATACTCAAATTATGACTTAAGCCTAGAAAATATCAACCAAGATACAATTAATTCAATACTTATTGCAACTGAAAAGAAGCTTAACATAAATGACTGGGATAAAATACTTCTCTCAGTATACTGTCCTCACTACAAGAACTTCTTCAGTAACGATCCTAAACTATCTGATAGTACCAAGTATATATATACCAAAGCCCCACTTTTTTAAAAAAAGTTTATTTCACAGCTGAGACTATATAATCAATACACTCTTAAACTGACTATAAGCAATATTACCTATAGAATAGACCTAACAGAAATCTGCACTGTGTGCAACATGAGAAAAACAGAATCAATTGAGCACATTTTTCTAGAATGCCCCATGTATAACCCAATAAGAAAACAATTTTTAAAATGTGACACAGACCAGGAAATTGTAAGTATTCTGAACCAAACCTCTGATATAAAAATGTGGTACAAAATATTAAATTACACAACTGAGATACTAAAGCTTAGATCCTTTATAATTAACGAATAAATACTTACAGTACAAAAAAGAACAAAAAAAAACTCAAAGGGGGACGAAAACCCAAAGCAATTCCTATTAGCTCACACTACTACTATAAGTAGTGTGAGCTATGGTGATCCTAATTTTTTCGAGAAAAAAAAAGTTGCTCCGATTTCAAAATTTTTTATATATCTTTGCGTTTCAGATGATTTTGAAACTTTTTTGTTTTGCTGTCTGTCTGTCTGTCTATCTGTCTGTCTGTCTGTCTGTCTGTCTGTCTGGCTGTCTGTCTGTCTGTATGTCTGTCTGTAACGACCAACCCGCATAACTCAAAAACCGCTTGTCCGATTTTAATGAAATTTGGTACCTAAGTTGGGTCTTGGGCCGTGATGGTCCCATTTAAAAATGAACAAAATCCACCGAACGCAAGCCAAATAAAAGGGTGGGGGTAGATTCCAAAAATTAGAGTTTATGTGAAAATATGGCGTGTGTGATATCAAACAAAAGGTAATTAAGTCTGGAGTTAAAAAAAAGGAATTTTAGTTTATTTTTAAAAAAAGGCTGGGGGTAGATGTCAAAAATTAGAGTTTAAGTGAAAATATGGCGTGTGTGATATCAAACGAAAGGTAATTGAGTCTGGAGTTAAACAAAATACATTTTAGTTTTTTTTCAAAAGGGTGGGGGTAGATTAAAAAAAATTGAGTTCAAGTCAAAACATGGCTTGTGTGGTATCAAACGAAAGGTAATTGAATCTGGAGTTGAATAAAATATATTTCAGTTTTTGATTATATTAGCTCACACTATAACTATAGTATCTAGTGTGAGCTTAGGTGCCCATAGATTGGCAGAGTATTTTTCTTTATTATTATTATTAATTTATTATTATTATTGAATTCTCATGTATTACAATACAATTTTTTTCCCCACATTAATAGGTAATTAAGCCAGAATTTAGTGTAATTAGTGCTATGTAGCCCTCTCCTTGTTTATATACCCATAGGGTATCAGAAAACAATAAAGATTTCTATTCTATTCTATTCTATCTGTTTTTTTTTTATTGGACTGTGGGATAGAAAGAGAACACCAATCTAGCAGTTTAGTTAGAAAGAGATGTTTTACTTCCACAGACTGGTAACTTTACGAAAGCTCCCTACCAATGCCCCTACTGTATAGAGTTTAAATACCGTGGTTGTTGACTGTAAAGGTGTTCCCAAAGTTTTTTTTTTTAATAGGTATGACAGAACAGTTGTATGTGTCGCTGTGTCGCCTTTTTTCATATTTACAAAAAAAATCTGTTGCATGATTTGTTTTTGAAAATTATATAACTCTTGTTTTGTCATTTGTTTACAAAAAATTTCGTGGGTTGGAAAAGTTTCTCTGGTTGTAATTTTTTTCCCAAATATTTTGAGCTTTGGCCTCCTCTCCCTCAATTGACCTGGCAATTTGCACCCCTGCAAATTCAAAGCAGTAATGGAAAAAAATTCCCCTGCTTAAATATGTTTGGTCCTTCCTGTCCACCCCTCCAACCAGTGCCAGATTTGAAGGTTTTCATTCAATATGAAGGTTTTTAAACAAAAATTTTGACTACTGAAGGATTGAAGGTTTTAATCCGAATTTGAAGGATTTTGACTATTTTGAGGCAAAGTTATATATTTTGCAAATATTCCAATAATTTTACCAAACTTAACTTATGGAGGTAAATTTAATGACTTTCTTTTCTTTAATTTATGATTTAAGTCATAAATCTGTTATTTGTTTGGTTTACCTACCCCTTACTGTTTTAAAGGATATGAAGGGTTTTTGTCACTTGGTTGAAGGAAAGTAGTCAGAAAAGTCTGGAAACACTGCCCTCAACAGAAACCTCTGGCGTCGTGGCTGTATTTAATGCCTTATTTACCTATATTTTAAGCAGAACTTTAGTGTAGGGTCGACCGGGGTAAATGTAAACAGAGGTAAATGTAAACGGTCCTAATAAAAAATTTAGAGGCAAATTCGATATTGGCGCCAATTCTAATACCACGCTTTCTTGACAGTTAGCGGCAATGAAAATTAGCTTCCAGATCAGTTTGGTTTAGTGTAGTGATATGTTCAGTTCAGTATTTCATTTTTCAGAGACACTGAAATCTGTCAGTATTTTTTTTGTCGGCAAGGTAAGTTTTAAACTAAAGTAATTATTAGTAACACAATGCATTATTTAATTTGTTTAAACATGTTTAATTACATAATATAAACAAAATAAATTATTATTATCATGTTTAATTTACCCCCAGCAATATTTGCCTAGGGGTAAATGTAGACACACTTTTGAGGTAAATGTAAACACATGTGGGGTAATTGTAAACATAGCTAAAATAATTAATAATTTAATTCCAGATGCCTCGAAAATATGTGCGCAAGACAAATGGGCCATCATACAGTAAAAGGAGGATTTGCTGAACGCTATCGCTGATCTGCAAAACAGGAATAAAACATATTGTGAAGCTCAAAGTTTCTACAATGTTCCGATATCTGTAATATTCCATCGGCTCAATGGTCGAAGGAATTCCTTAGATTCCACTGGTCCCGGTCGCAAAATGGCGTTTAATGCAGATGTAGAATCCAACATTGTAGATTGCCTACTGGCCAGGGCAAGATATCTGTGCGAAAAAGATGAGCTAAAATACCAGTTTACATTTACCCCGGTTTGTTGGGATAAATGTAAACATATGACAGTTTTTTTAAACATTTTTTTTCAATTAAAAGCGTTTTTGTTTTTTTGTTTATTTTGTTCTTAGAACAAAGGATAATGTCCAAAAATTACCACAAAATTTTTGTATAATTTTTCTTATAAACGGGAGTGTATTTTTTTATTTCAAATCTGAAATTTCCCAAAATGTTCACAATCGTTTACATTTACCCCGGTCGACCCTAAATTTTGACGAAGAGATAGACATATAAAATTAACACTAAATTTATGCTTAAAAGATCGTTAAATAAGGCCAATTCCTAAGTCCATATAGTCGAATGAGTCATATTTTAATATTAAATAAATAAACATACTGACATTTAAATATAAAATAACAGATGCTAAACTTCAAGATTGACCATTAGAGAAGGTATCCTCTATATTTTTCTGTACACTGCAAATTTTATATGAAATACTGTTATTTCATAGCTTGGCTGAACCACACCTCATATTGTCTGCAGCCAGCATGAATTTTGAACTAAAAGACTTCAAAATAAAAACTGAAGATGAGATCAAGCAGGAGAAGCTTATGTTGGATGGCTGCTCATCTATGTAAGTGACTTTTTTATTTTAGTGTATAAATGTTTACAGAAATTAAATATTTTTCTTTAGTTGTAAAGTCCGTCTTTCTAAAAAGGTGTGAACAGTAAAAAAATGCCCAAAAGAATGCTTTAAAAAATACCGTGGATTTTTAGTCTGGGCTAGAAACAACCCCCCTACAACTTACATCTTTAGCTCTAAACCCATAGTGGTTTAAAGCGAAAGATACTAACTCACTGGGGTGAAATAATTTTTATTTGCTCTTATATCTATATAGAAACTCATTAAACTCATACAAAATTCAATCCAGACTGACTAGTCTGGAATTGCCTTGAAACCCTAAGACAGGCCAGCAGAACCAACAAGATCAGTCTTGTCTGGGTGCCAAACCACACATGAGTTGAGGGAAATGAAAAAGCAGACACACTAGCCAGGGCGCGAGCAGAATCCGCGCTGGTTGGACCGGAGCCTTAGTTCGGCTTACCTAAGGCCACAGTCACGAAAGAAATAGGAGAGTGGGTTGTTAGAAAGGGGACTTAAAACTGGCAGGCAACTCCGAAACAACAACACTCTAAAACCTTTCTAAACGAGCCAGAAAAACACAGAATAAACCAACTCCTGTAATTTAACAGGAATAGCCTAAGAATAATCACAGGGCTATACACAGGCCAATGCCGACTCAACAAACACATGAACATACTGGGAGTAAGTAACACACCAGCGTGTAGGTTCTGTGGTGTGAAAATACCACTTCATCTAATCTGCCACCGCGTAGCAAGACAGAGAATTAGGGCGAAAATATTCGGACCTGGACAGATAGAGCCTCAGGATCTTGAGGAAATATCACCAAACAAACTGATCTACTTCATAAAGGAGATAGGTATTGGTGACAATTAAGTTGGGATAAGATACAATAGTCCACTTGAGTCGCAGTGGAGGGCGACCGACAGTCGCACCACTTATAATCAAACCTAACCTAACCTATATAGAAACTTATATTAAATATATCTAGAAACAATAAATTCACCACAATAACAATAAAAATTTTCAGACCGGCAGATCCAGATCCCATCCCTTCAACTAGCAGAATAAAGTCGGAACCGTATGACTTCGAAATGAAAAATGAAGAGGATATCAAGCAAGAAGAACTTAAATTGGATGAAACCTTATCTGAGTAAGTTCCTTATAATTTAATACTATGTTAGCTATAGGTCTACAGGGTGTTGCAAAAATAATTCTAACCTGTATAAATTATTTTACTCGTCAAGTCGATAGCAACCTGAACCCAAGGTCTGTAGAGGATAGGTTACCTGGTAACTTTCTGATCAATCAGAGCCAGTTGTTGAAACAGAAAATGACGTCACCCGGAGTGCCCATTCCAATAAAAAGCATTTAATATAGTAGGAAAACTTCAAGTTTCTTTTGTTCCTTTATTGATTGAAATGTAAATATGTTTTTTTATGTTTCTTAAAGTGTCTCTGTTCAGTTTTCACTCAACATTAAACTTTTATACATAAAAAGATACTTATATAAGTAGACGTAGCTTCACAATAGCTATGATTATTTCCTTTAAATTAATTAAGCTAAAAATTAAGTTTATTTTTATTTAGAATTTGGGAAAATATCTAAAAGTGGTCCAGCTAATTATTGCACTGGTCTCACAAATTAAGGTTTATTTTGATTTAATTAAGAAACTTTTGTTAAGGATTAATTAATTGAATTAATTTCAGTAAAATTTAAATCCCTATTCAATTTGATTGTTTCGGCTTATTTTACTTTTAAAAATAACCGCACTGTATATTGATGCAAAAAAGGGTGTTTATATTTGAGCACCACACACATGCCGCCACAAGACGCTAGCCCTACCAAGTTCACTTTGGCTCCCTGACTTCCGCATGCGCAGATCTACCAATATTATTTACCTCATGTATTAGAATAAATGAACAGGGTGATTTTCACTTGATTTCTAACCACATGAAAATAGAAAGTTTCAAAAACTTAACCTAACAAAACCTAATCAAATCTAACCGAACCGAACCAAAGCAAACTGAACCAATCATTTTTTTCAAAACAAAAACTTTCCTGACTTCCTACCCGGGATCCTAGAGGATGTGAATCCGAACCGAACCGAACCTAACTAAACCTAACGAAACTAAACTACAACACTGCTAATTAGGTTTAGTTGGGTATGGTTAGGTTTGGATAGGTTCGGTTCGGTCCGGTTCGGATTCACATCCTCTAGGATCCCGGGTAGGAAGTCAGGAAATTTTTTTTCTGAAAAAAAATATTGGTTCAGTTTACTTTGGTTCGGTTAGATTTGATCAGGTTTCGTTAGGTTAGGTTTTTGAAACTTTCTATTTTCATGTGGTTAGAAATCAAGTGAAAATCACCCTGTTCATCTATTGTAATACATGAGGTAAATAATATTGGTAGATCTGCGCATGCGGAAGTCAGGGAACCAAAGTGAACTTGGTAGGGCAAGCGTCTTGTATGCCGCCAGCCTACGAAAATAAAATCAGTTGATAAGTAGATATCATACTCTAGCGTCGTGCCTTACCTATTTGATGGTGCGCGTTGAAAACCAACCAAAAACTAACAACATCGTCGTGAGTGCAGCATTCCCTAGGGAATAAACAGGAATACCCACAAGGCTGGAAACAAACAGAGAGGCGCCTCTGGAATTTACAACCCAGTTGAATCCAGGTCAGTGGTGTAGTGAAACTTCTTGAATTCCCCTCGTAAACCCCTTCTTTTCTGATGTCCCTGGTAATACCACACAAATACCACATAGGTGTCTGTAATACTTTCCTTTTGGCGGATACGCCGGGGTCGTGCATGTTTGCCATGCTACATATATTAATTTCAAATCTCCCGCTTTGAAATCAAGGAACCATAAGTCTCATTCTGTCAAGCGTAAAATCGGTCTTTCTTTTTCGGCCATCTTGATCCGCACTTGCTTCGCAACTAAATCTGTTTGAGTTATTTATGGTTTTGAACCAATTGTTTTTGGTGTTTAACCTCCTCGAGGTGACCCCACCGGCAGGTCTTTTCCTATTTAGGTATGTACCATTTTTTAAGTAATTAGGCAACGCTCATGGGAAAGTTAGGTTAGAATGGGGCATGGGTGGGGCATAGCCTTTGTTAGTGTTTAGGCATTAATTGTGAACTTTTCCTATTTAGCTCAAGCTCAGACAATAAAGCAACTCTCCTCGACCACATTGTTGATTTTTTCATCACCCTCTGTTGACCCAACCTAACCCCCTAAGAAATTTTCGACTGTCTCAGCACAGTGGTTGCAAGGAATCGCATCCTTTTTTGAACGTTTTTTCACCATATTATAAATTCCCTTTTACAGTCCGCGATAGTTCTCCATAAATACTGAGCCGAGTTGTAAGAATACAACAGTCTCTAATAACAATATTCATAAAATAAATCAACTCATCAAACTATGAGAAAACTAAATCAAGGTTTTACAGTTTTTAAATAAATATATTCCGAAAAAACACCACAAATGTAAAAAATAAACCATTGAAGATTAAAAATACTTAAAAACACGTGTAAACAAAGCGGTCTAATCAAATCGTGGCACTCCAAATGACGCGCTGTCACCTCTCACGCTGCTTCGACCATAGAATTACCAGGCAACCTATCCTCTACAGACCTTGACCTGAACCTACGTTTTTTAGTTGCCTGTGGTAAAAAGTAGTAAGAGTAAATATAGTGATTTTAAGTTATTGCCAGTTCAGGTTTTTCAGTTGCACATATTGCGATCCTCAGCGAAATGGCCGTAACTGAGTTATAGGTAAAAACGAAAATCACGTTCAAAGTTTTTTGGTTCTTGATTTTTGAGTACATTATTTCATCAATTAGATGTCCAAACATGCCAATAACTCAATTTGTAAATTTTTCGCAATTAGGGCCATTTCGCGTTGGACGGTAGCATACGTTCTTTCTATCTTTTGTTAAATTTTAAAATAATGATATTTTAAGCAGTAATTGTTAATGGACAAACAAAACAAATAAAAAAGTACATTGAACAGCAATATATACCGTTTGGGCCAAAAAACCGGACAATTTTTTTTTATTATAACTTTTGAACTATACGATCGATTTTAATGGGATAAACTGCACTTGACTGAGAATTAATTAGAGTTTTGATTATCCAAGATGGCGGACAAAATGAAATTGTACCCTTCAAAGATGCTCGTTTATCCTTGTGCTGCAAACATGTTTTAATTATTTATTTAAATCGAAGTACGAATAGGTAAAATAGGTTCGATGGCTTCAAAATTTTTTTTTGTTTCAACCATTGTTTTGCACATTATACGATTGCCTTGCCAATCATATCTGCACTTATTTCCTTATAAATTTATTACCACTGAACCGATTTTGATGAAATAAAAACATCGTAGTGAGAATTGATTGCATTTTAAAGATCATGGTCAAAATTTATCGCCATCTTAAAATTTAGAATGGCGGACAGAATCATACTTGATTCTTCAAAATGGCGTGTTAATTCTTATTTTCTGAAAATGTTTTAGTTTTTTTTAATCTATAGAAAAGCACTACTTTTCTCCCGCTTAACAAGGTACAAAGTAATAAAATCGGTTAAGTGGTTCTCACAAAATCTGATTTTGTTTTAACCATTGTTTTACAGATTCTACGATTACAGTACCAATCCTGTCTGCATTAATTTCCTTATAAATCGTTATTACTAAACCGAAAAAAAAATAGATTTTTTGAGAACCACCAGATTTTACTAACTTGTACGTCGTTGTGTGAGGGAAAAGTAGTAATTTTCTATAAATTAAAAACATGTTAAATTTTAAGATGGCGATAAATTTTGATCATGATCTTTATAAAGCAATCAATTCTCACCAGTATGTTTTTATTTCATCAAAATCGGTTCAGTAGTAACAAATTTATAAGGAAATAAATCCAGACATGATTGGCAATCGTATAATATGCAAAACAATGGTTGAAACAAAAATATTTTTTAGAACCACTGAACCGATTTTGCTGATTTGTACCTTGTTGCACATGGCAAGAATGTAGCTTTTTACTAACCAATTTACAGCCAAGGGTAGAAATAAAACTTAAACTTTTTAAAGATTATATTTGAAATATCATCATCATATCAACACATTACAGTAACACATATACTACTACTATGTCGGTTTAGAACGTTTTTCTACGTTGTCCGACGCCTATTCTGCACCTCCTTCGATCCTGACAATCATCCTCTGTCAGATTCTTTTGACTCATTGATCTTTGGATTGACTGTTGCCATTCCAGCTTAGGACGCCCTCTTTTTCTGCGCCCTATTGGTTGCCATTCTAGGACCTGCTTTGGTAATCTTTCGTCGTTCATCCGTTGTACATGGCTGTACCATATCAGTTGCCTTTTAGTGATGTTATGCTTCCCTCGATTCCCATTCTTTCTTTTATGATCTCATTTCTTAGGTGATATATTCTAGATATTCTCATTGATCTTCTTATTGCATCCATTTCGACACTTTCCAGTTTTGTTTTGTATTTTTCTGTTACGCGACAAGTCTCTATTCCATACAACAGCGTGCTTTTGACCATTGTTTCATATATGTTAAATTTTACATTATTTTTTATCTCTCTGCTCCATAAAATACTGTTAAGACATCCAATAACTTTGTTTGCTTTTACTATTCTTTTTTCCAATTCTTTACAGTCTGTTCCTGTCTTATCAAATGTGACACCCAAGTATACATACTCATTGCATGGAGATATTGTTTGTCCATTTTCTAGTACTAACTCTCTGGATTCGTTTCCAATACATAAGTACTGTGTCTTGTCTACGTTCACTGTTAGTGCCCACTTTTGGTATTCTTCTGTTAACTTTCTCATCATATACTCCATGTCTTCTTTAGCATTAGCCACAATTACTTGGTCGTCAGCAAATTGTAGTCTGTATATGCTAAATCGATCGTTAAGTTGTATTCCCATGCCGTGCACTTTACGTTTCCAGTTTTTTAGAGCTACTGCGATATATATTTTAAAAAGAGTTGGAGAGATCCAACATCCCTGTCTTAAGCCTTTTGTTACCAGGAATTCTTTTTAAAGTCGATTTCCAATTTTAATTTTAGATTTTGACCCTTTGTATAGTTCTTTTATCGCTTTTATGTATGTATGATTGATATTAGTTTGCTTTAAAACTCTCCATAATTTTTCTACTGGAACGGTATTATATGCTTTTTGTAGGTCCACAAAGGTAACATGAGTCTCTATATTTCTGGCGCTCCTTTTCTCAATTACTTGTTTAAGACAAAAAACATTATCACTACAAGATCTGCCTGCGCGAAGCCCACTTTGCTCTTCTTCTTCTTGTTCATGAAAATCATTTTCTATTAGATCTCTAAGAATGCAATTTTCCAATAATTAGGTACTGGATGTCCGTTTATGCATTGATTAATAATATATGTGAGATTTTCGAGTAGTTTCTCTGATCCATATTTGAGCATTTCAGCATATATTCCCCCAGGTCCGCTAGCTTTTCCGGATTTAAGTTTTTTAATATTATTCTTTATCATTTCTTTTTCGATGATTACTTCCTCTCCATGTACTTCTATGTCTCTTCTCGGAGAAGCTGCCAGATATTCGGGTCTCGTCTCCTGCAGCAGTCCCTTGTAGTGTTCTGTCCATTGTTCTGGTTTGATTATCTGGATGTTTACTTTTTCTTTTGTTGGGTTTTTTACTGTAGAAATGAATTTCCATACTTCAGAACTCTGCCTACCTTCTACGTGTGTGTTTATGTCGTGGCACTTGCGCTCGAACATTTAATTTTTTTCTGTGCGTATCAAATTTCTTAGCTGTCTTCTGGTTTCCCTGTAGATTTCTAGGTCTTTTTGCTCCTTAGTACTGAGCCATTTCAAGTATGTGCGTTTTTTCTCTTTGACCATTTCCTGTATTTTGTCCATCCACCACATCTTCCTGTTATTTCTATTATCTTGGTACCCAACAGCTTCGTTGCTTGCTTCCTTTAAGCTTTTTATTATGTTTGTATATATCTCTTCAAATAAGTGATTTGTGTTTATGTAACACATATGTGGCGTCAAAAAAAATAACTCCGCTACTTCATGCTTAACATTGGGTCAATGCTATCGCTCATATTTTAAGTCAAAAAGTCTCCCATTTTTAATAAAAAGAATAAGTTCTGCTATGTTGCGTATACGCATCAGCGACCATAAATGGGCTAATTTAAAAAAATAATTAAAGCATGTTCGCAACATAAGAATAAACGAGCATCTTTAAAGAGTACAATTTAATTTCGTCCGCCATCTTGGATTTTGAGATGGCAGACAAAAAAATATATTTAGTCAAAACTCTCTTAATTCTCTATCAAGTGCAGTTTGTCCCATTAAAATCAATTGTTCAAAAGTTATAATACAAAAAAATTGTCCGGTTTTTTTTGTCCCACCTGGTGTATAACTCAAGTTTATAACTTTTTTTTTTCAGACACTACTTTTTACATTTATATTTATATATTTATTCTTTATCTGTTTTGAAAAACAGCAGCTATAGTTTTTGCAAAGTCACCTGAAATGCTCCTAATACGGGGTTCTATCGATTTCATGAAATTTTGCTTTATTCTGCCCTTCAAAAGTTATCCAAATTCATATAAAATCTTCCTGGTATAATTTTAACCCTACCGACAGAGAAAAGGCGCGGCTCTTTGCGGTCCGTATTTGTTTTCGGACCGACCGAGCACATTGATTGGCAGATTTTTTTGAGATGCGCTTTTAATTGCTTTCGGGTGTGCTTTTCGGGATCCCTTTAGTCGGCAGTATGCAGAGTTAGAAAATAAATCAGTGTCGTTTCTGTAGGTGTAGCAATAGAAAGTTTTATTATCTATTTTTATTTTTTTAGTTTACGCCATAATTAAATGAAATAATTTTCATGAGTATATCTACCGCCGCCCATGTCACTTTCTTTAAAGGATATGCCGATGGTCGGCTTTAACCTTTGTTCAACTGACTTTGCAAAAACTATACTAGGTAGTAAGTTAGATACTGCCCGTTACCATAACAATGACGATCAAATAGTCAGTTACTGCCGTCTGCAGCTGCTAAATTTGGCGGGTATATGCGCAAAACCCTGTGTCATTTCTCTCTATTCAGTTAATTTAATTTTAAGCTGCGGCAATTACTAAAAGAGTTTTTTTTTATCTTTCAGTCTTCATGCCGATCCAGCTAGTTCAAATATTTCTCAATGCCTTATTGGTGATCTTTCGGATATCAGTAATCAGACCTTGAATTATTTAAAGGTCGAAAGTAAGTTTAAGTATGAATCAAAAGACACTAAAGATAATCTGTTTCAATGTGAGCAGTGTTCTTTTCGAACTAAAAATAAGTATACTTTAAAAACGCACATGATCATCCATAAGGACAAAAACGAGATCAAGTGGTTTCCATGCAAGCATTGTAAATTTAAAACGAAACGGAAAAATCATTTAACAAGACATTTGCTTATACATAAAGACATAAGGGATGTTGAGTGGTTCTACTGTGACCAATGTAGTTATAAAGCTAAACGAAACGATCATTTAATACAACACATATTAATACATGAAAACATAAGTGAACTCGAGTTATTTCGATGTGATATATGTAGTTATGAGACCAAATATAAGTGGAGAATAAAAATTCATATGAACATTCATAAAAATGGATTAAAATCTCGTATGAACATTCATAAAGACGAAAACGAGATTAAGTGGTTTCCATGCAAACATTGCACATATAAAACGAAACGGAAAGGTGATTTAACAAAACACGTGCTAATCCATAAAGACATGAGTGAAGCAGAGTGGCTTCCATGTGAAAAGTGTAGTTACAAGACCAAATCTAAGACTTGCTTAAGATCTCATATGAACACTCATAGAGACGAAAACGAGATTAAGTGGTTTCCATGCCAGCATTGCACATATAAAACGAAACTGAAAAGTTATTTAACAAGGCACATGCTAATACATAAAGACATGAGTGAAGTAGAGTGGCTTCAATGCGAACAATGTATTTATAGGACTAAATATAAGCGTTACCTACGCAATCATATGATCATCCATAAAGACGAAAACAAGATTAAGTGGTACTATTGTGATAAGTGCGATTTCAAAGCTAAAAGAAATTTAAGAAATCACATGCTAAAACATAGTGAAGTTCTGTTTAAATGTGCACAGTGTATGTATAGAACTAAATATAAGTGGAGATTAAAAACTCATCATATGAACATCCATAAAGACGAAAACTAAATTAACTGAAAAGTTATTTAACAACACATGCTAATACATAAATACATATGTGAAATAGAGTTGCTTCGGTGTGATAAGTGTAGTTATAAGACTAAATATAAGAATTGCTTAAAAATTCATTTGATTATCCATAAAAACGAAAGCAAAATTAAATGTTTTTAATGTATCCATTGTAATTATAAAACATAATAATTTAAGCAATTTAATAAGGCACATGCTTGGACATAAACCCATATATATTTGGATCTATGATAAATTTAAAGTCCCAAAAACTAATAAAACTTTTTCAAAAGCCTATAAAGCGAACTCGAATTATATTCTCTATCTAGATAAAAATACTCAAAAAGTATCTCTCATGCAAAGGAAATCGACGTGACCAAGCGTTTTTTTTTTAAATTGCAAAAAATACACAAAAAAAATAGTTTAGTTTCCAAAGTTAAAAAAGAAAACCCCCTGTATATACTAAGTACGCACGCTATTTAGAAAAAATTGGAAAACATTATTATTATTATTACTTATGCGTATGAACTAAACCTAATAAATTTCAAATCGGTGTAATGGCGCCGAAGTATTCGTTTCATTTCAAGTCCTATTGTTAATAATAGTAAAAAGCTTACTTCACAAATTTTGCTTTAACTTTTTTTCCATAATGTTTAAGATTCTAGGTTTGCTGGGAAAATTAAAAAAATCAATATTTCTTCTCTGATGTAGTATTAAAACAGCTAATTAGTAAACATACTTATTGATTTTCATAAAAATTTATGTATTTAAATTAAAAACTTGATTTCAGTTGTGTAAAAATTTTCCTGACTTTCATTTAAAACTTTTTGACAAATAAAAACAAACATTACATGCGTTGTCAGTTCATTTAACGTCGCTTATTCACCGCAACGTTTGCTACGTAAAGATCTTTTAAAAGATATCTTAAAGACGTCTTGTATTTATGGAAAGATATCTGGAAGATATCTTAAAGACATCGTATGTTAGAAATTCTTATATTTTTAAGATGTCTCGAAAAATACATTTTTAAGATGATGTGTTCAAGGCATTTAAAGTGATATTTCAAATATAATAATTCTAAAATGTATTTAAGCAGTAAAAAGACATACTAAAAAGTTTTTGTTTTAACCTGTCAAATAAAGAAATCATTTCGAAAAATAGGTGCAAGCTGAATTTTTCTATACTTATTCCTTAACATCTGGGACTCATCCCCAAATATTGTTCGCCAAAATCCTCTTTGAACTTCGCTAGAACAAAAGCCAACAAATGTCCTAAAAATCAGTTTGTTGCAATTTTATTGAAAACTAATAACGTTTTCAAAAAAAGTCAAGAAAGAACTTAACCTAACATTTGAAAAAATATATTTTAAAATCCCATTGGCGGTCCGGATTTTAGCGGAAAATATGTAAGGATGTGTCTCAGATGCTAAAGAATAATAATACAAAAATCCAGCTTACATCATTTTTATTCCTAATTTCAGAGTTTTTTACATAATATGACTGGGCTATTTACGAAACACAGCTGATGCTTTATTAAAAAATAGTCCTTGTAAGAGTTCCTGTATGACATATTTGGATATTATATCCAAATAAGTCAACATACAGGGACTCTTTTCATTGTTTGATGGAGATTTCAAGAATTTTTTTTGAAATAACGTCGACAATTTGTATCTTAGCAATATTGTCGTGATGTCTGTGTGTGTATATATGCGTGCGTAAAATTTTCAAGTAAAATATTATTTGATACTCGAGCTAATCAGATTTCGGTCAAAATCCATTAATGCTAATCACAATTCAAATAATTAAAAATGCTATCTTTTTAACGGAGAATCGCATCAATATACCATTTTCCGAATATAGTAGACTGCCTTTTGCTCAATAATGTGCTTGTAACCAGAAACTACGTAGGAGTTTTAGTTTCTGAGATATTTACAAAAAACTGTTTTCTAACTAAAATGTATTTTGTTTAACTCCAGACCTTTCGTTTAATATCACACACGCCATATTTTCACATCAACTTTAATTTTTTAAATCTACCCCCACCCTTTTAACTGGCTTGCGTGCGGTGGATTTTGTTCATTTTTAAATGGGACCTAAGACCCAGCCTAGGTCCCAAAGTTGATTCAAATCGGGCAAGCGGTTTTTGAGTTATGTGTGTTGGTCGTTATCGACAGACAGACGGCGCGACAAAAAAGTTTCAAAATCATCTAAAACTCAAAGATATATAATTTTTTTGAAATCGGAGCAACTTGTTTTTCTCAAAAAAATTAGGATTACCATAGCTGACACTACTAGTAGTAGTGTGAGCTAAAATTCTACTAGAGTAATTGTCCAAAAAATCACACAATTAACGGACATGGCCATCTTGTTTATATATTTGCAAATAAGAAAACATGTTTGGCATGTTTCAGGTTTTTGCTAGTTCCGCTCTTACGTGTGGATGGAATGTTTGGAATAATTGCGAATACACCGAATATTTGGCCAAATACATACAGCGAAACCGCTAACAAATACGCTACGCCAAGTATTAATATGTATACTAAAAACCCATATAACTAGAAGGGGGATAACTCCCTGGGAAAACGTCCTTAAATTACGTAACGCAAAAATTCAGGATTTTTAAAACCCCCCTCCCCCCGTAACGGATTTTCAAGAAAAAACACATAAAAACAACATTGAGTGTAACGCAAGGCCAAACCCCCCCTCCCCCCTAGAGCGTTACGTATTTTAAGGATAGGCCCTGGGCAACAGTACCCGCCTGCCTTGAGCAAGTTTGTATCATAAAATCATTTCTATATACGATTTTTATGTCTCTTGGACAAAAAATGATTGTGGCACCCCCAAAAATCTCTGGCGGCGACCATTTCTAACTAACCTGTCCAAAACCTCATGGACCATCATTGAATAACAGCACTTTCTATATTGGAGTACCCTCCCCCCCAATGGCTAATAATGCAGAGGCCTTAGTGGTATATCTTTGAGCCAAAGTGTTACGCCTAAATTATTTATTGTTTTAATCTGCAGAGTTTTTTTTATGTGCTGGGTGAAAAAAAAAATGCCACTTTAGTCAAACTCAGTATGTAGGAATGGAGGTCCAGTAGGGCCTGCCACCACTTTCGAATACATACATATCCTCCTCCCTCTCAGAAAGAAAAGCTATCTAAGTACCTGGTTATAGGTGTCAACATTCAAATTTTATGTAGCCAACATAGATGGCAAGGTAAATCAAAAAGAATGAAACAATAGGTAAAACCTATTTTTCATTCTACGAGTGAACGACAGCGAACCAAGGAAACTTAGTCCATGGCGGGACGAAAACGTCCACCGGTCTATAAGGAAGATACTTGATTAACTCATTGTTTTCGGTTACAAACCGATACCGTGGAGACGGTGACAGCATGGTCTGGTTGAACTGAGACGAAAAGTCTTTCTTCCTTATAGACCGGTGGACGTTTTCGTCCCGCCATGGACTAAGTTTCCTTGGTTCGCTGTCGTTCACTCGTAGAATGAAAAATAGGTTTCACCTATTGTATCATTATAGGTTTCACCTATTGTATCATTCTTTTTGATTTACCTTGTATCTTGTAGTCAGTTTGTTCTACTTTGTGTCAGGCAAGCCACGCTGAGGATGGAAATGCCTTTTTCCGAAACACCGGTGTCCGTGGTTGACTATACCCCTATGAAGTTGCCTTTTATACTTGATTAACATAGATGGCAGTTTGCTACGCCCAGTGCTAGGGTCACTCCATCCTGGAAGCCTGGCAACCATCACCATCACGTTGCGACAGAACATGTCTGACACATGCGCAATTGTGAAAAATGCAATCAATGGTTGCTTGATTTTGCTTTTATGTTGGCCACTTTTTTTAAGCCTACAGTCACGCCCTTATTTAGATGAACTACTAGGGCCGGTTTCTCAATAGAGGGTTGGAGAACGCACGGTAAATGATCCACGTTCAGGATTTTTCAACCAGGAAGCCAGTGTGATGGTCCAGGAAGATTTCCTTGGTAGCCGAATTTATTAACTACTTTATTGTCTTGACCTATATTGGGGTGGGCACAAAACATCGAATTTTCCCCCAATCTATTGGAAATAGAAAAAGGTAAACAAGACAATAAAGTTAATTGGTGGTTTTTAGTAGGGTTGCGTCTTCTTTTATAAATACTATTCGTAACCCACATTAAAGTCAAGTGGTAATAAATCACAAATTCAATTATGATATAATTGAATTTGTCGCCACTTGACGAATAAAATAGTCTAGGTAAACAAGGAGGGTCGCGAAGGTATAAAAGTGAAATCATTCAGGTGAAATAGTAAGTGTATTCCTAACAGCCTAGTAGAGATATGCTCTATGATAGTTAAAATGTGTGCTAATATTAAAGTTACCTTTTAAGAGCCTGAAAGTTACTGCTCTATGTCAAAATTTGCAGAGACAGTTAAAGTTGTGCTAATAAAAAGTATTATTGTGAAAATCAGCTAGAAACGTAAGGAAATAATTGTATGCCTGCTTTATTGAAATGATGCCTACCCCCATATTCATATCTCAGTCCCTAACTGAATAAGTAGATGACAAGAACCCACATTAAAGATTACAACTAGATGACACGCTTAAACAATCAGTAAGTTAAATTATATAGACATAAAGCTCCCTTAGTAGAAAACCTTAAGACGTGTTCTTTACACAAGCGATTACCTAACCTCTAAAACGAGTGGCGGCTGGTGACGTTATAAATTGGGAGAGGGGAGCAGAAATTTATATTGCATGGAAAAGGAGATAAAAAAGTTTAACTAAACATTTTTATTTTTGCATTTTACAAACAAGCAGCTACTTGGTGTAGTTTTTAGTTTATTTGTTTATAGACAAAGTTTCAGACTCATCAGCACCAGTTTCAGACTCATCATGGCCCGTAGGGGAACATCAAAAATCCCACAGAATTTTAAACAGTCTATTAGCCTAACTAAGTATATGTCTATTTTTTGCCACATTTTCATTATGTTTAGTAATGTTTTGCCTATAGGCTATTCTTCTTTAACTTTTCATTAAAGTGTTTAATATCAAACAATCCCTTTGCCACCCACGCAGGATCGCTTCGCGGACTGTTCATAATAAGACAAATAAAGCAAAAAAAAGCATTTTGCTTTTCACAACCGCACAACCAGTTTTCAGCATCGTATAATTTTTTATTACTAAAGATTTTATTTGTAATCGAAGTTCATATGGCAACGTATTTGAATTTGCAAAGTTAATTATATAATCGACGGTATTTATTTCCATTTTGAATACAAACAAAAACAAACAATAGACACGCGACCAGCAAGGCTTTTAACTACTGACATACCCCAAATCAAAACAAACTCATACGTCTTCACTAATGATAGAACCGACAACACGTAAGAAGGGCAACGAACGTTTTCGCACGATGAATTTGGCCGACGTCAACGCGAGAACAACCACCCATACACCGCTGAAAAACGGGTGAAATTGAAATCTTGTCCCGCGCGGTGCTGCCGGCTTGTAACTATTTACGCTAAAAAAGTTTGCCCTATTAATCGCCTTTTGTTAACCACAGACTAAAAAAAGAACTAGATATATCGTAAGGAAATATTTAACTTTTATTTAAATAAGTCCATTAAATCCACTGTAGTTTTGGGAGGGCACTGCCTCGTTGCGCTCCCTGTAGCAGCCGCCACTGTTTAAAACTCTGTGCTTTTCCGGCTGCAGTAACAAACGGTCCCTGCATGGATCGTGGCAGTAACCTGCTGATGCGCCGTTAGGAATGGATAAGTCTCAATCGCGCTTAAGTTCTTGTAGATCACCTACAAAACAACAAAGAGAAATGGATTAGCTAAACCTTGTTACGGTTTTTTTTTATGAAATAAGGAGAAGGCAATGGGTAGATGTGAATCACATTATAAAAATAAAACCCACAGAACACGACAGAAAAAAAAGTAGGATTTTGTACTTTTGCACACTGCGCAGGCGGGACGAATTTTTACCAACTATTTAGCGGGCTAAAAAGTGGTTCGCCCGACAAATCTTTACTCGAACTGTGAACGATGTCAAATGTTACCTGGCGAAAACTGTGAACACCCAATTTGAAGGCCTGACGACGCCGGCGCCGTACGTTTTACTAATCTTATTTAACCTAATCTGTGGCCGTGCGATCGCACGGCGATAACTGTAAACCGCAGCACACGAGAAAGACCGGCCCGGACGCGGAAATATCACGTGACCGTAGGAGGGTCACAAAAGAACGCCTCCCGGCCAGCTGTCATTATAAAACATGTGTGTTTTCAGTTTTGGTATGTTTGTTTACGTCGCTTTTTTTTAAATTCGGGCATGAATTTTATGTGAATTTTATCAAAGTTTGTCGATGTAGATAAAGAGATTTATGATACTTTTTGGTAGAAAATAAGAATACAGTTACTGTGACAAAATTGAGAACTATATTTTTTTTTATTGTCAACATCAAATCATACACAAAATAAATGATACAAAGTTAACCATTATTTTTAACAAAAATATACAAAGTTGACAATTATCTTTAATAAAATTATTTAACATTCTGCACCCCCAATGTTGACTTTCCTTTGTCAACATGACAGTGTAGTCGGTGGATCTTCCTCGATGGTCGAGAAAAAGTCCCATGTGTTGTTTTTACCTCTGCTACCCGCACAGTACCATCGTCACCTTTGTGGACTTTTGTAACAACACCAATAGGCCAGATATAACGTGAAGAATTTGGGTCATTGATTACTACCATTTCTCCTTCTTCTAGATTTTTATCAACATCTTGCCATTTTGGTATTTGAATCAGATTTGGCAGGTATTATGTTAACCAGCTTTTCCAGAAAAGATCGATAAAATATTGGGATATTCTTCATTGCTTTCTTGAATGCAGGTCATTTTTGGTAACTGCCCAGGAATAAATATTTTATCTGATTTGCCCAATAGTATGTCATTTGGACAAATACTAACAACATCGTATGGATCCTCAGATACTTCGGTCAATGGTCTTGAATTCATTATATATTCAACTTCTGCAAAATATGTCTGTAATACTTCTTCCTTGGGGTGCTGGTCTCGCATGACCGCTGTTATTGCTCTTTTGAAAGAACCAATCATATGTTCCCAGCTGCCACCCATAAAAGGAGAAAGCGGAGGGATGTATTTTCAAGTAATGCCTCTGTTTGACAACTCGTTGATTATCGTTGTGTAGTCTACTTCTTGTATTGATCTTTGTAGTTCTTGATCGGCTCCTCTTAGATTTTTTCCATTATCTGACCAGAAAATTTTAATTGCACCACGTCTTGCCAATAATCTTCTTATTGCTATTATATATGAGTTTGTTGTTAACGAATGGCATATTTCTACATGGATGGCTCGAACAGTTAAACAAGTAAAGAGGACTCCATATCTTTTTTCAGTCCTTCTTCCAACTGAAACGTGAAATGGACCGAAGAAATCTAAACCAGTTGCTGTAAATGGTTTTTCGAATGTAAGAAGTCTTTCTTTTGGAAGTAAACCCATTTGTGAGTTACAGCTCTTGGAAAACATTCTTTGGCAATAAAAACATTGTCTTATTATTATTTTTACCGTTGTTCTTATATATGGTATATAAAATTTTCTCTTTAATTCGTTAATAACGGTTTCTGTACCTTGGTGACCGTATTTTTTGTGAAAATGCATTATCATTTTCTCGGTGTAAGGATGCTTTTCATCTAAGACTACTGGCTCTTTTGTAATGATATCTGTTTCTATTACTCTCAAAATTCGGCTTGAAATTCTTAGGATACCATTAGAGTCAATTTTGAGGTTGATCTTCTTAAGTCGTCCGTTTCAGGAGGAGCAGAAATTTTAGTATTGTGTAGGTCATTTGGAAAATTTATACATTGAATTACTTTCCACCAAAGTTTTTCAGATTCTCGTAACTCCTCTGCTGTCAACCAAATATTTTTTGAAAAGCAGTTCTTTTCAAATATTTGACATGCTTTTAGAACTTGCGATGTAATTCTTAATAACTTTATCCAGGTGAAGTGAGATTTAATTTCAGGTATGACTTCTGCAATGCATGGAAATTCAACTACATTAATTTGTAAAATGTTTTCAGCTTCTTCAAGGTGATTTTGAGTCGTGTTGGGTAGTTTTGGCCATTTTTCTTCTGATTGGTACAAAAATTTTGGACCTTTGAATCAACGGCTGTCATCTGATAAACTGTATTTACATGAGTCCCTCGTGCAGTCATTGGCTACGTTGTCAACTGTGGGAAGCCATCTCCATTCTTCAACCTTGGAATCTTCAGAAGTATTTCACCTGTTCTTGAAGCCACGTATGTTTGTAGCTTTTTTTCGGTATTTAGCCATTGTATGACTGTCTTTGAATCTGATCAAAAAATTATTTTTTCTATGTTTAGTTCTAGGCCTTTTTGTATCTCTTTTGCCAGTCTTACTCCCAAGACCGCTGCTAGTAATTCTAGTTTTGGAATTGTCTGGGTTCTTAGAGGAGCAACCCTAGCTTACTAAACCACGTTTATTTCTTTGTCAAATTCTATCCTTAAATAAATTGCTGCTGCATAAACTTTGCTGACGTCTACAAAAATATGAAATTCTAACTTAAAGCAGTTTGGTAAGTTTGGAGAGTACCACCTTGGAATCTTTAGATGTGCTAATTTTTTCAAGTCTTCTAACCATTCTTTCCATTTTTGAAACATACTTTGGCTGATAAAGTCGTCCCAACCTATGCCTGATCTCCAGATATGTTGAAGCAGGATTCTGACATGTACGGTAATCGGTGATTAAAGTCCAAGCGGATCAAACACTGACATTGCTATTTTTAGTACTTGTCTTTTGGTTGGAATTTGTTTGCCATCAAGTATATCTTTTTCAATTTTTTGAAATTTTAGGTTAAAATGAAAAAAGTCTTTATCTGAATTCCATAGCATCCCTAGTACTCGTTCTTCTGTTCCTAATTGAACTTCTAAATCATTCTGATAAGCTCTTAAACCTTTTGAATATTTTGGAGAATGTGAGATAAAATTACGAATTTCAAACCCTCCCTGTGAGTGAACATGTTTAACGTCATTAATTAATTTTATGGCATCTTCTTCATTGTCTACTGACTCTAAGTAGTCGTCAACGTAGTGCTTTTCAAGTATGGCTTTTGCTGCATCTGGAAATTCTTCTTTGTGTTGTACTGCATTATAATTTTTTACAAATTGAGCCATGAATGGTGAAGATGTCGTCCCAAAAAGCATTACCTTCATACGAAAAATTGATGGTGCAGAAGTAGTTTCCATATTTCGCCAAAGGAAGCATTGAGCATAGGTGTCTTCTTCTGCAGTTTTTACTCTATTAAACATTTCTCGGATATCTCCAGTAAATGCAAATTTGGTTGTAACATATCTGGACCAGTAAGCAACAAGTCGTTGAGTGAAATGCCATGTGTTTTAGCTGCAGCATCAAATAGTAGTCTTGTTTTTCCTGGTTTGTTAGTATTAATAACAGGAAAATGGGGTAAAAACCAGATTCGTTTTTCTTGCTCTAAACGTTTAGGGTCAACTGCTGATAGCCGTTTTTTCAAACGTTTTAGTCTTTGTAGGGCCATTGGTTTAGATTCTGGTACAACTTCAGAATTATTTTTCCAAGGAAGATGTACCACATATTGTCCATCTTGAAGATTAATGGATTCTGAAACTATTTTCAAAGCTTCTTCGTCTTCTTTAGATTTTCTTTTATTTTCTTGTAACTTAATAACTCTAAAATTTTCTAGTTTCGTAAATGATTTAACCAGTTCATGTAATGTTTCATCTGCTCTATCACAGCATACGACTGTTATTTCTTCATGTGGTTGGTTTGTAGATGCTTGCGCAAGTTTTCCGTGCAACGTCCAACCAAGTTTGGTTTTTGATAAAATTAATGCATTAGGATGAGGCTGGATTGATTGACGTGAAATTATTAATGCGGCATTATTTTGTCCAATTAAAAGCATTGATTTTTCTTGTTTCGTTTTATTGATAAATGCTTGTTGAGTATATGGAAATTGTTTAATCAGACTATCAGCATCATAATTTTGCCAAGGTAAATCTAAATCTTCTACTGTTCTAATATTTTCTAGACTGTGAAAAATTGGGGAATTGAGACTTGCTATTTCTGCTTGCACTGTTTCTGATTTTTCTTCTTATGAGAGATTTTTAATCCAATTGCAACAAAAAGGTACGACTGGCCCAGTTAATCCAATGTTTTGTGCGGTTGGTGGCAGCATCTAGTAGTGTTGTTGTGCTTCCTTTTATTTTGACAGCTATTACTTTTAGCAAAGCACTATTGGTAAAATTGGCATTAACACAGGTATTAATTTCTCGATTTTTGATTCTATTTTTATGCAAAGCTTGATTATGAAATTTATTGCAGTTATTTATCCCACACATTTTAGTTGCAGTACATTTTCCACGGTGTAAACGAAGGCAGTTAAAACATGCGTGTATTTGTCGGGCCATTTTCCATCTTGTGTGATATCTGCGTTTTGGAAAAGAGAACATTTTTCTATAGGATGTTCACCTTTCTTGCAAATTTGATATGTTCTGCTTTTGGGTTTTAAATCTTGGTTTTGAGTATTTTGGATTTTCTTTTCTTCTTCAGTTCTGTATTCTTTATTTGGAGAACTTGTTCCTTCAAATATTTCTAAACTACGTGAAAGGAATGTCACTCTAGAAACAACTGAAGACATTTTTTGAATCCATTGTGAAAAATCTTTTAGAGATTCTTGATGTGAAGCTACCCCATTGTGTGAGTAAATGATTTGGTAATTTGTTGACAAATATGGCCAAAATTTGACGTTGGTCCACTAGTTGCGAAATCTCAGTGGCTACGACGGTGGCTATATTCCTTACAGTATTGCTAAAATTGCTGAATGCTTGTAAATCTTCAACTTTGGAGAGTTGTTTTGCTCTTAAAATAAGTTCTTCCATTATTAACTCAGAACGCCCATATTTTTTGTCTAAAATGTCCAAGATGTCATCTGGCTTCTTCGCAGTTATCAGGAGCATTTCAACAGATTTTCTGGCTTTTCCAAAAATATTATTATTTAGTCGTAAAACATTCTCTTCTGGTGAAAAGTTACAGGCTTCGTGGGAGAGCTTATATTGACTGAAAAATATAGGCCACTTCATAGGTGAAAAATATAGGTCAAATTTAGGTAATTGTTGCCCTATGGTCTGTCGTGCCAACATGTTGTTTATTGATTTAGTCAAATTTTTCATTTCACTCTTTTCTTCCTGAATGGTATTAGTATTCGGAATATTTTCAATCCATTCTTCTGTTCTTCTTTGAGTTTCAGGTTGGTAGGAAGAGGAAATATTTTGTTGTATTGCTTCCTCAAAGTCGACGTCATCACATGAATGGCATGTATCCACATTGTGAGTAATATGAACATTGCGATGTGGGTTTTTGACGGCACTTGTTTGTTCTAATACAACTGTACTAGTTCTCCTTCTTTTTTCGTAAATGTCTTCCAATTTACGAAAATCTTTAACCTTTTCCTCTAGACCAGCTGTTTGGATGGATAAAAGTTTCTTTTTGAGAGTTATTTGGCGTTCTTTACTCTGTATTTCCTCTTCTGATTTGTCTTGTTTGTTTTTATAGTATTCCAGGTCGAATTCTAATAAAAGTATCTCTTCTTCTTTGGCTTGTAGATTTTCTTTTAATTTTCGGCTTTCCAGCATTTCTTTTTCAAGGTTAAGAAGCAAATTTTCGTTTTGAGAATTTCGAGATATTGTTGATCTAATTGAAGCTTGTTCAGATTCTTCTACAGCATTTTTAGATTGACTTTCATGCAGTTTTTCAACAATAAACTTAATAAATGACTCCGTAAAATTGTTTTGCGGACGTTATAGATTGGTAATTTAGGTCGAATAACTAAATATCTTTAAAATTAACAATAGAAAGCATTTCGCTTACTAGCTCGATGTGATTTTTATATTCTTCTGAATCAAGTTTAAATTGAAATCCAGAAAAGGCAAGTAAACAAGATTTTGTTATTCTACCTGATTTGTTTGGTCCTTACAGAATCAAATTGATATTTTTCAAAAGCGTTGTATCTAACCATTTCTTGACCTTTTTTTCAATGTCCTTGCAAGCTCCCAATGTTGACATGATTTAATTCGCTTCCTTGAATCTTCTATATCGCGGACTGTAGTTCTTGCTGTGTTCAGTAGATCAAAAGAACATTTGTCGATGTAGATAAAGAGATTTATGATACTTTTTGGTAGAAAATAAGAATACAGTTACTGTGACAAAATTGAGAATTATATTTTTCATTATTGTCAACATCAAATCATACTCAAAATAAATGATACAAAGTTGACCATTATTTTTAACAGAAATATACAAAGTTGGCAATTATCTTTAATAAAATTATTTAACAAAGTTATTAAAATAACGCAACCCACGAAAAAGACAACAATTCCGCGAACGTGTAATGTTGTTGGTTGTCGTTCCAACTGTAAAACTGAAACCGAATATGTGTCAACTTTTAATTTGCCAGTGGATAAACAAATGCATAAAATTTGGTTGCGAAAAATTCCTAATGATTTAAGTATATTAAAACGTCCACAAGTTTGCATCAAACATTTTCCTAACGAGCAGGTTGTTTGGTTTGATAAGTGTGTTGTAAATGGAGAGTGTTGAAAATGGTCCGAAATACCTAAGTAGACAACCTGTATCTACTGTTCGATTGGCTGATGTCGAGAGGCAACGACTGTAAACTGCAACACAAAACTTGAAACACTTTGAGCTCATAAGAAATCAAAAGTTTTATCAAATATTGAGGACATTTCAAAATTTTATTGTTCTAATACTAAAATAAACAAAAATTGGATTTTTACCCAAGAACGTGACACAGTCTATCTGTGCCTGATGACATTTTTGAACAACAATCCATCACTGTTAGCATCTCTAGTTGTTGAGGGAAATCTGTCATTTTTTGTAAATGTTAACAATGTGTCCATAACAAAAAACAAACTGCCAAAAAAGTTGGAGTTTTATTTTTGGACAGCACCGATACACTTGAAGAGCTAATGCAGTTTATTGAAATGAAAGTTGCAAACGGGAAAGAAGTGGTAAAAGATAAGATTGATCAAGTAATAGACATCCTTAGTGACATTTTCGATAGTGAGAGTGAAAAATGTGTTCAATTGTCATTTCTTTTTGAACAATTAGGTCTCTTGAAAATGTCACCTGAGAATCGAAGATATTGTGGATACACTTTAATGTTGGCTTCATCTTTGTTTATCCAGTCATCCAGTGCATACATGTCAATTTACAAAACTAAGGTAATATGTCTTCTGCACCCTCGCAATATTAAAAAACTGATTTGTAAAATATCGCTAACAGATAGTAATCTCTCCGGTAGTGTGCAATATTTAAAAAGTAAGATACAGCTTTCAAAAGAACATGAGTTGGTAGTTAACTTACACATTGATGAAATATATATTATACTTTGTGCTGGGTAATTTTTCAAAAAATTATTGACGACCAATACATTCAGTTTATTGAACGTGAAAACCATCTCACTTATTCACAAAATCACTTGTTTCTTTTTAATAAAATAATATAATAAAATAATTCTCTTGCATAAGTCTATCTACCCCTCTGTGAATAATGTTTTATCACCTAATCAACACGGCTTCATTAAAGGACGTTCTACTGTTACCAATCTTCTGTCTATAACACAAACCATTTCTCAAACAATTCACGCAGGTCAACAGCTGGACGTCATATATACAGATTTTTCCAAGGCGTTCGACAGACTTGACACCGGCGTGCTGTTAACAGCCTTAAAAAATTTCGGTTTTAACATACCATTATTAAACCTAATAAAATCTTGCTTAAGTAACAGACGCCAACACGTGTATGTAAATGGTGTTAGGTCTGCCGAATACCTTGTCAGCTCCGGCGTACCACAGGGCTCTGTGCTGGGACCTCTTTTTTTCGACATCTTCATAGATGGTTTGGGAAGGGGCCTCGGTTTATCCAGCCTTTCATATGCTGACGATTTTAAAACATTCAGAGTAATAGGTGACGTCTCTGACTGTATAGCTCTTCAAAACGATCTAAATGCAATCCAGAATTGGTGCGTTCAAAACGGCCTACCTCTTAACATTGCTAAATGCAAAGTAATGACGTACACAAATAAAGCTACATATCTAACGTATGACTATGCTATAAATGGCCAAGTCCTGGAGAGGCCGGAAACCATACGCGACCTAGGAGTAATTTTTGACAAGAAACTATCATTCTCTTCTCATATTGAAGGCATTACATCAGCTGCATCGAGAATGTACGGTTTCATTGTTCGCATCTCAAAAGAATTAACTAACATCTCAGCGCTCAAGAGTCTTTACTTTGCTTATATTAGATCAAAGCTCGAATATGCGTCTATTGTCTGGAATCCACATCAAGTTAACTAAATAAAAGACCTCGAGAGAATTCAAAGGCGTTTCTTAAAATTTTTATCCTTTAAAGTAGATGGAACCTATCCCGCTCAAGGAATCCCTCAAAACCACCTTCTCGCCAGATTCGATATTCCATCTCTAAACAGCAGAAGACAGTACGCATCTCAGGCAACCTTACATAAAATTTTAAACAATCAAATAGACTGTGCAGACTTATTAGCCCAACTAAACCTCATAATCCCGCGCCAGGCATCAAGGCAACTATCCACCTTCTATCTGCCAACGCCTAGACTAAATGTTTTAAAGTATTCACCGCTTTATACAATGTGCGACATTTGTAACAATACTCCAGCTATCGATATATTTAATACCAATTTAAAGCAGCTTAGAAATACGCATTTGCAAAATAATGCCTAAATGTCCAACCTATTTTTGTACATCTAATTAATGCTTAAGACTACCTTTACTTGTATGCTACTTTTATTGTATATTTATGTAACTCTCATTTATTCCTGTCATTGTAATTGGGTTCGCCCGTAATGATATGGTAAATAAAAAATAAATAAAATAAAATAAATTATTGTGAAATATTAAAAAATTTTCTTTAGATAATAATAGAGTGTTTTTGTGGAGAAAAACTATTGTCAAATCTTTAAAAAATTAGTTTAATGGGCATGTAAAGTTTTTTTAAATAATTTTATTAAAAAGCATAATGATTTAGTGTCTGCTAATAAATCTTTGAATAAGAACACAGACAAAGATGATGACACTCAAAGAAGAATTAAAAAACTTAAAGCTTAGGTTTGTTATGTCCAATTTTAAAAGACTTGTTTAGATTTGAAGTAACTAACGATATTATGTACCTAATATACCTGAAGATATTAGAGTGCAAATTTTATATAATTTTTTATTTTATAGATTCAGTTCTTTTATCTATAATAAACACATACACCAGCAAAATATTTTTTTCAATTTTTGACTATATGAGAACAAAAAATTTTTGTCAATTTATTTAAATTGTGTAAAAACAGATATATTAAGCAATACAATAAGAATCCTGGAACTCCTAAGATCAAGTCTCAAGCCGGTCTTTATCGTTGGCTGCGCTGTAAACGCACCCCAGAAGGCCTAGAAGAGACCTTAGAAAAAGAAGGCTTCAATTTCATTGGAAGAGAGCAATGAAATTGACACCCTTCTTTCTCTAAGGAAGAGACCGAAAAAATCCAGTATTGCCGCTGATGGTCCGATCCGCTTATACTCGGTTTCCACCTATGCGTGCCCACTAAAGACTTCAAAAATTTTAGAAGTCTGTGGTGTCCACTTTGATTCAAACCCACCCTGATTCAAAAAACGCATCGTGACGCTGCATTTAAAACCAGTGCAAATTCACGTGCCGTCACGCATCGTGGAAACTAGGCTTTACGGTACCCAAGGTCTCGCAGCCAACGATAAAGACCGGCCATGTTGCGTTATAAGCAAGTCGGCGGTCACGTGATCTTAGGAGTCCCAGGATTCTTATTGTATTGCTTAATATATTATTTGTTTTTACACAATTTAAATAAATTAACAAAAAAATTTTGTTCTTTTATAGTCAAAAATTGAAAAAAATATTTTGCTGATATATGTGTTTATTGTGGATAAAAGAACTGAATCTATAAAATAAAAAATTATACAAAATTTGCACTTTAATATATTCAGGTACATATATTAGGTACATAATATCGTTAGTAAATTCAAATCTATACAAGTCTTTCAAAATTGGATATATCAAACCTAAGCTTTTAGTTTTTTAATTTTTCTTTGAGTGTCATCATCTTTGTCTGAGTTCTTATTTAAAGATTTATTAGCAGACACTAAATCATTGTGCTTTTTAATAAAATTATTAAAAAAAAACTTTACATGCCCTTAAACTAATTTTTTCGAGCTTTGACAATAGTTTTTCTCCACAAAAACACTCGCTAGATTTATCTGAAGAAAAATTTTCAATATAAAACATTTCACAATAATTTATTAAAAAGAAACAAGTCATTTTGTGAGTAAGTGAGATGGTTTTCACATTCAATGAACTGAATGTGGTGGTCGTCAATAATTTTTTGAAAAATTACCCAGCACAAAGTTTAATATATATTTCATTAAAGTGTAAGTTAACTACCAACGCATGTTCTTTTAAAAGCTGTATCTTACTTTTTAAATTTCAAACTACCAGAGAGATTACTAGCTGTTAACAATATTTTACAAATCAGTTTTTTAATATTGCGAGGGTGCGGAAGACATATTACCTTAGAATTGTAAATTGACGTGTATGCACTGGATGACTGGATAAACAAAGATGAAGCCAACATTAAAGTGTATCCACCATATCTTCGATTCTCAGGTTACCTTTTCAAGAGACCTAATTTTTCAATAAGAAATGACAACTGAACACATTTTTCACTCTCACTATCGAAAATGTCACTAAGGATGTCTATTACTTAATCAATCTTTTCCAAGATCTTATCTTTTACCACTTCTTTCCCGTTTGCAACATATTAGGTTTCAGTTTTATAGTTGGACCGACAAGGAACAACACTAATTACACGTTCGCGGCATTGTTTATCTTATAGGTATTTTCTTTGTAATTTACTCATTATCCATTAATTATTTTAACGCAGCCCACTACAGTCATTTTCGTGGGCTGCGTTATTTTAATAACTTTGATAAAATTCACATAAAATTCGTGCCCGAATTAAAAAAAAATCGACGTAAACAAACATACCAAAACTGAACACACACATGTTTTATAATGACAGTGGGCCGTGAGGCGTTTTTTTGTGAGCCTCCTACGGTCACGTGTATTTCCGCGCCCGGGCCGGTCTTTCTCGTGGGCTGCGCCAAGGTCTTTATACTAGCAGCGTTCGGTATTTGCATCTCAGACGCGACGGATTTTTGGTCACGTGATTACAGATTAGTCTTTGCAAATTGGAATTAACGAACGATCCAGATCAAATCGATCAAATTTTTATAAATGGTTATAACCTTAAATATAATCATAAATATGTACATATTGCAACTCACGCCCAGCTATAATTTTGACAAAATTTTCCTGTGATGTCGCAAATTTATATAATTTGTTGTTTTCAACATCAAATAATTCGATTTCAATCTTTTTACATAAAAAAATTATTTTTGTAAACAAAACAAATACACAACATACGTCACAATCTCAGATTAATCTGTTTCGTCGATCAAAATGTACGGAGCAACCAGATTTACGTCCGACTGCGCAGGTTGTAGCTGCGTTCGGTATTTACGTCGGATTAATCTTTTTGATCGAAATCTTTCGTTAATTCCATCTAGATCTAGGGGAGGTAGATCTGAATCGTTCGGTAATTCTGCTCAGACTAGTCGGACGTAAATCTGGTTGCTCCGTACATTTTGATCGACGAAACAGATTAATTCGAGATTGTGACGTTGTGTTGTGTTTGTTTTGTTTACAAAAATTATTTACTATAAATTTCTTTGATTGAAATCGAATTATTTAATGTTTGATTGTTAAATTATATAAATTTTCGACATCACAGGAAAATTTTGTCAAAATTATAGCTGGGCGTGAGTTGCAATATGTATATATTTTTGGTTATATTTAAGGTTATAACCATTTATAAAAATGTGATCGATTTGATCCGTATCGTTCGTTAATTCAAATTTGCTCAGACTAATCTGTAATCACATGACCAAAAATCCGTCGCGTCTGAGATGCAAATACCGAACGCCGCTACTGTTACACAGGTTATCTACAGAATTTGAAAAGTCATTGAACCAGACTGGCCAATTGTAAATCCTGATTCAAAAATCTACGTTACTGAGTTGCCGTAAACCATTTGTTTTATGTAACAGCTACAGTCGTCCAATTAAATACATATGACTGATCAAATTCTGTAGGCAACCTGTGTAAAGGTATAAAGACCTTGAACGGTACCTAGAAATAAGCAACGCTTGTAAAGCGTGATTGAAAAAGCGGTATTAGGGACCTATTGCAGATGTTTTACGGCCGGGCACAATTAGTGCCAGGCACTATTTTGACACTGTTGACAGGTACGCATGCGCAGTAGCGATAACACTTAACACCGGCCGTAATAATTTTACGGCCTGCCACTACCCAAGTAACACAAACTGGACAATATAGTTTAAAAGCAAAAACTCTGCTGTGAAAGTGTTGTCAGAGCTTAGTTTTTGCTGTAAAACAGCTAGCTGTGGTTTAGAAATTATTTTAGCTATAGAACCTCTCTGATAGCAGGTGTTTATGGATAAAATGGCTTTTGATGTAATATTACCCAGGACTTGCTCTTTTTAAGTTAAATAATTGCTAATAGGCATGCTAAAATTTAGCTAGCTAAATAACATAAATTTTAAGCTCTTATTCCTATTATTTAGCTACAAAAAGCGGCAATTTAGCAATTTTGAATTTTAAGCTGTTTATTACAAAACTTTTGAACAGCTCCTAACAATGCTTGGCCAGAAGACCAGTGCGATTATGACTGTTGAAAAAAGGAGGATTTATTGTCAAATTGTGTCAGGCCTGATCCAAGGTTCGTAAAGAAACCGGTTGTGTGGTAACTCCCAGCCAATGACGCGGCATTTTGCCTGCTCCACGGTCAACAAAGAAAGACCTATACGTTACATTATGAGAGAAATAAAGATAGGTCTATTTAAAAGCAGACAAAAATACCAAAATTTATTAAAAAATTAAATAATTTAAAAATGTATGATAAAAATTCCAATAGTTTTATAAATATCAGATTCAGGACACGATTATAAATACTTTTGCTACTCTCTTGTTCAATTTAATTAAATTTTTACGCCGAACTCTAAAGCAAACTAGCCACATATTATTGGTTTTTTTTGGTGGGTAGGAAATAACTAAAACTAGATTTTTTTGTGTAAAATGTAAACAAAAATTTTTTTAAAAAGGATGTTAAAATGACTAGTCAATAAGGCAGTAAGGGAACATTCATAAATAACAAAACGCAAAGATTCAGGATTTTTGATCACCTCTTCTTAACGCAGTTTCAAGAAATATCATAAAAAATACATCGACTGTAACGCAAGGCTAATATTACTTCACTCCTGCTTGAGCGTTATACAGAGTGTTCCAAGTTAAGTGTCCACCATTGCTAACTTTTTTTTCAAAAAACATTTAAAAAAATTTACATACCCTGTATTTTATTTTTTTTTGATAGGCCGTTTAACTCTAAACAATTTTTTTCAAAAAAATTTTTGGCTAAAGTTTAAAATAGGAACGAAGACATTTTAAATTCAAAATTACGTAAGTATTTTAATTTTAGTTGGTAGAAAGTAGTCTAAGCCTAATTTTGAATTTGGAATATTTTCGTTATTTTTAACTTTAGGAAAATAAATCAAATATTTAAAATAAATTAACAGCAATATTATTTTCCTCAATTTTAAAGAAATATTAAAATTACTTTTTTTTTAAGTTTAATTTTTTTTCAAGAAAAGGTAGGTATGCTGTGTAATAGGTACATCATTTAAGAACTATTTTTAGTAGGCGCCTTAAAAGCAGCCAACAACATTGAGTATTTTTTAAACTATTAGTAATTTTCTATGTGTATGTAAAGTTCATTTCACAATCTTTGTCCTGGCCTATACTGATTGCGATGATAACTATCAAATAGTTATATTAAACATTATGTGTTGGTTGCAGATATCAGATGCAGTATAGAGAGAAAACCCATTCCCCCTGGGATCTATTTTCCAGCTCCACTTGTAACCTTGTATGACCCACATTGTATGGGTAGGAAACAACCGACACAGAAAAATTTGTGTTTGTTAAAATTTAAATTATAATTAAAACCTCACCAGTTCTTTTACTTAGTTTTTAATACATTTATAGTAAGCACGTAACAGGTATTTAAACACTTACAAGACGAAAACACCCAAAAATTTCAAAATTTCCTCGCAAAAGATGAAATTTCGATATAAACAGCGTTTGACTGCTGATTTGTAGGAAAACTGTGACGTAGCCCTGACGTCACGACCCGGCCGCCTAAACACCGAGTTACGCAACCGGTTTCTTTACGGACCGTGCCTTCTGTTTGTTGTTTTCTTTTCTAACCTAAACTGTGGGTGTGTTTTTTTTTAAACGAGCAATTTGGTGTTTGTTTAAACAAATGTCCACTCACAGCCATAAAGGATAGTTTATTTGCCCATCTTTTAGAGTATCCCTTTATCTTTGAGAGGGAACTAAAGTTGGGTAAACAGTGACTGGTTCCTTGAAACCCTGGTGCGATGCCTTGTCAGGGAGCGCACAATGGGGCCAATCAAGGGGTCCCTGTCTGGTACTTATCAGTCCTGAGTGAACCTTAAAAGTGCTGTCAAAATTTTTTCATCAGTCTGTCTGTTTTTTGGTGTAACTCAAGGGTTGGTTTATATAACAGGCCAGGGCACCATGGCCAAACATAATGCTTGATTTTGGTACATCGGTCCTTCATTTTTCTGCCTGCATTAAAAGATGATATGATATATAATTAAGCACTAACTTTGTCACCATTGTGCACTATGTGAGCTGCCGACAGCAAGTGTACAAATACTAGTAGAGTACTGTAGACTTGGTTTACCTTAGCACATAATCAGGCCAGGCTCACAAATAAGGTATGGACCCACTTGTTTAACCTATTGTATTAGGCCCTCTAAGGTGTTGCACCCTGGGCATTAAGAACCCAGTTTATCAGTTGAATAACTAAATAAATAAATTTCTTGTTTTTTATTTACCTAGCTACCTTAAAAACAAAAATTTCCTCTACCTATTCCTACTAAGGTCTGCCTTACCAGTGGTGATCCCAGAGAGGATCGAGGCTATCACCTCGCCCAACCTGTTTCTAGAGAACTTTAAATACAAAGGCACATTCTGGTGTATTACCTATGTAACTGAGTAAAAAAACTATTTTGGTAATACTTATTGTGTAATAAATATGGTTTCTCAAGAATTTCCATTTCTTTTAAAGTAGGTATTTAGAAAATTTTAGAGGTACAAAAAACTTTTGGCATGTTAGAAAAAAAACATTTTTTTATAAAAGAAAATCATATACTGCCTAATTAATTTTTTAAGTCTATACAATGTATGTTCAAAAAATCTAAATTGTCCTCCTTTTTGTTGTGTCTCTGGAACCCCTCTGTTGGACCACTCACCAATGTAATACACATTTGATACAATGGTGTATTCATGGGGGTTGGAGAGGCAAGAGGGGCCCCTTTCTTATCAGATTTTTTTAGATTATGAATATGCATAATAGCACCAAGGTAATCCCCAGGCCTGTCGTAAGAGCTAACTAAAGAAGCCTTGACCCATGGGTAGTCTAGTAATGGACAAGCTTTGACAAGTATGAAAAAAAAAATAGATATGATGGGGGTGGGTTAATCTGGTGATTCTCTGAATGGATTTGGTGACCTGGCCATTCAGGAAATCACCACATAGAGGGTATATGGAGTCTATTTGGAACTAACAGCTAGTGCAGGCACATTGTGGCTCTCCATACCCTGTTGATTATATCAAAAGGTATATGACCCACCAGTGGTCTAAGTCTATAACTATTCTACTATAAGTTTCTGGCCTTAAATATAATTTGAAGTCTACTGGGTTCTATTTACTAGATAGAATTTAAATTGTTATCCGAGTTATACACAATACGTACATTTGTGCACAACATACCCAGAAACGCATGTCTACGTGCCAGGTTAGATCCTTTAAGGGTGCTAATCGCCACTACCATTCATTCGTGGTATTAAAGCAAAGATGTTTAATTTCCTGTATATTATATAATTTAATTTTAATTATAAAAAAAATTGTGTAAAATGAGTTGGAGTCAATTGCAAGCAGACCCCCTGTTTGGCTTCCTTGCTCACATTTCCAAGGGGTGAGCAAATGGGCCCCATTCTGAGATGCTCTCTGGTCTTTGTACTTCATTTCTTTTAACTGCTTTCTAAAATTAAAAAATGTAAATAAAACTTTTTTAACTAAAAATTAAAAAAACCAAGGCAATGTAACATGCTTTTTTAATTTTTTCTTACTTGGCACAAGTGAAAATTGGTAGTCAAGAGTGTGTTTAGTAAAAAACAGTCAAATCAGAATGTTCAAAAAAAAAATAGTGTTTCTTAATGACAAATTATGAAAACATGTTTGAATCCATCAGATCAAAAAATATTTTTTTAATCTCATTGGTTTGAATGACACTCGGTTTCTGTTTTTTTTACTGCAAGTCAAGAGGCTTTAGTAGTCAGTTTATTTAGACTCACCTGATTCCAAGCAAAGTGCACCAGAGTCAATTGCCAGCACCGACCACTTTGGGAATTCTCCCCTTGCAATTACCAATTACTTAGAGTGTGTGGGGCCTCATTTAAAGTATGTCATGTTATTAAATTTTTTGTATACACAGCCTTACGGTTTCCTTCTGTAATGATATCTTATGTCATGCTATGTCTTATGTTATGCTATGTTTCTGTATAAACCCAACTTAAGCGTTTCTGAAGGCGGTGGCCAAAATAATATGTTTTCTGCTTCCCACTGGTGGGGTACTGTGGTAGGGCACGTAATAACTTTATCTTCTAACGTTTGCACAATTTTTAATTGAGATATTTGTTTATTTTGTTATTGTGACAGCGCCCAAGATGACAGGTAACATCTGTAACTCTTCTTTTCTTTTTCGTATTACATAATGGGCCAATTGTTAGAACGCAAGTTAGCTACAAATCAACATTATTTAGGCTTAAGTATTAAAAAATAGCTTGTCTAGAGTTAAACTGCTGAAACCAATGAGGCGGCCATGATAGTTTTCCTATTTATTTTTCTTTAAATTTATGGACTAAAAAAATATTAATTTCCAGGTGATCCCGGGCCTAAATAAATTCTAGAAAGTGCTAAATTCAATAAAATATGACTAAGAATTGATTTATAGGGTATTTTGAGGATAATGGTAATAAAATAATTTCTAACCTAAAAACAAACCCCGAAAAAAAACGTATATTATTCTGAATTTTCGAGGCGCTTGCGTTTTGACAAGCTATCTTGACCTGTTTTATCAGAAAAGTTAACCTGCCAAACATTTTGACGATGAGAACCGCCTTTTTTACGCGATTATATCACAGTAGTGTAGAACATAACAAGTTTTTCGTCAGCTATTTGAGTAAAAGTCTCTGTCCATTACAGGAAATAGCTATTTTGCAATAGTTGCCATTGTTTCTTATTTATTTCTAGACAAAATTACTCCAATGTTAACGTGCTAAATAAAGATTGCCTAATCAGCAACGACAACACTTTAGAAGCTGCTTAGCAGTGAAACGGCATACAGCTGTAATAGCTATTTTACTTTCAGTTTTGCTGTTAATGTGTTTTGGTAGCTGTTTTTTAGCAATTTGTGTTACTTGGGTTTTTGTGGACTTTAAAAATTTGGATACAGCCTGCCACTATTTTGACATTTGCATAGCATGAAAAAATACTCTGCCAATCTATGGGCACCTAAGCTCAAACTAGGAACTATAGTTATAGTGTACGTGTGAGCTAATATAACTAGAAACTGAAATATATTTTATTGAATTCCAGACTCAATTACCTTTCGTTTGATACCACACAAGCCATATTTTGACTTAAACTTTAATTTTTCAAATCTACCCCCACCTTTTTTTAAAACTAAAATGTATTTTGTTTAACTCCAGACTCAATTACCTTTCGTTTGATATCACACACGCCATATTTCCACATAAACACTAATTTTTTAAATTTACCCCCACCCTTTTTTAAAAGTAAAATGTATTTTATTTAACTCCAGACGCAATTACCTTTCGTTTGATATCACACACGCCATATTTTTACATAAATTCTAATTTTTGAAATATACCCCCTGTTAGCTCCCGCTAAATTTCGCGGTTGTTTATATATATTTTTAAAAACACACAACTGTATGAAAGGCAAAGCGCATTCAGCGTATTTGGACATGCGCACCAACAACCAGTGAGATCATTTGTCAATCGCCTAGAGAAAAGGCGTGTTAATTTCGTTCTCCAACTATTTTCAAATATCTACACCTGAAAGTGCTCGATTTTTGTGTACTGAAGCATAGAACTAGAAACTTCAACCCTTCAGCTACGTGGTGACATCATTAGATCCATCGGGGGCCCCCTGGGAACGAGGAGAACTTGATTGCAAAGGAGGTGAGTGCTTGTCTTTGATTACCGTTGTGTGGTTCCAACAATTTTACCTATGGACATTTTGATTATTTCGTAAAATCATATCAATATATTTATGTTTGCTCGCGATATCATTAATTAATAATATTTACAGTCCATTCATTGCCTTTAACGTTTTTCTATCCGTGGGCTAACATAAAAGTGTTCCGTTCGAGCCGAATTATTTTTAAATAATAAATCCATACGACGGTATTAATAAAATTGCAAGTCGAATAATAACAGGGCGGTTCAAGGCCGCATCGTCGAGAGAGAAAGTCGGCGGCGCAGTACGTGTTTTTGGTCCGCTGCCATAGTAACGGGTCTACTCCGCGTGGTGTAAACAAAACGAGTAGGATCAAAACAAAACAAAGCAAAAGTTCAGTGGTGTATCATATCATTTCGATATTTAAAACAATTTTTATCAATTGGCGATAAATTAGTGCATATTTTCGACAATTCGTCATTTTTCTATTTCAGAAGCATTAATTTAGCGTTAATTGTATATTTACCGACAATTTCGTCATTTCAAAGGTAAAATCATGTCTGTCAAAAAAGCCGTACAAAAACGCAAGGGTTTTTTATCTGCGATCACCGAATGTTATGTGTTGTCGCAGACTGCGGAAAAAGATGAAAGAGCGAGAAACGAGTTTCAAGTGAGGTATGCCGATTTGGATGAAACCTTCGATAAATGCATGCTGGCACATAATGACGTCATTATGTTGCTAGACGACTCGGACGATGAGGAATTTAAAACGCAGGATGCGATCCTTTCAGAAGCTCGTAAATATTTTTATGCGTGTAAGGGGGTTTACTCTAAAATATTTCCGGTTGAGGCCCCATCTTTTTCGGGATCATATGTTCGACAAAACGAATACGAAACTCCAAAACTCAAAGAGTTAGGTATTCCCATATTTCGAGGTGATAAAAAATTATGGCCAAGCTTTTTCGATCTTTTTAATAACATTATAGATCAAAATCAAAGTCTAAGTAACGTACGAAAACTTCAATATTTATTTTCATATCTCGAGGATGAGCCTTTAAAATTGATATCAGGGATTAGCTTATCTGATCAAAATTATAAAATTGCTTATGACAAATTAGTCAATAGATATCAAAACAAGCGAGATCTCGCAAATGATGCTTTAAGCTCAATTATGAACTCCACCTTAAAAAACGAGTCAGCTAAAGAATTGCGTAATTTAATTGACACCTTTTCTGAATCCCTAGAAATTTTAAAATCACTTAGCTTTGACGTTGACAGTTGGGATTTTATTATTTTTTTCATTTTATTAGAAAAATTGGATATTCCAACGCGTTCAAATTTCGAAATGAGTCACGCCAATACTAATACCGAAATTCCCACTTTTCAGTCACTTTTTCAATTTCTAGAAAAAAGATGTAAAGTTTTGGAATCACTTCCTCAATCAACAGCACCCAAAAAGGTGCCTATCTATCAAAAATCAAATTCTATGCAAAATCAGTCTGGGCAAAAGCCTACCTATCAAAATTCAAATTCTATGCGAAATCAGTTTGGGCAAAAGCCTACCTATAAATCATCCAACTCGCCTTTTATAGGATTGGCTGGCACCTCAACTAATTCGAGTACGGGAATAAAATGTTTCCGATGTAATCAAGGTCACGTGCTTTCGAAATGTCAAACATTTCTTGATCTCTCACCTATCAATCGCCTATCTTTCGTCAAACAGAAAAAATTATGTTTAGCGTGTTTTCATCCCTTGCATGATGTAGATACGTGCAAATCAAAATATTCATGCAGGACTTGCAATAGTAAAAGGCACCACACTTTAACTCATATCTTAGAAACTAATCAAGCGTCTGGAAGCCAAGATACTAGTCCTGTCATTCACACACCACCTGTCAATAATCTTCATGTGTCATTAAATGCCTCAGGACCTTCAGGTACCTTTCTTTTATGCACCGCCATAATAGATGTTATGGACGGTTGCGGAAATTTTCAACCTGTAAGGGCACTGCTTGATTCTGGATCACAGACTGGATTCATCAGTGAAAAGTGTATTCAGCGTCTTAATCTTCCTAGGCGAAGTTACACCACTGAAATATTCGGATTAAATCAGATGTCTTCTTTTACTTCCAAAGGGCTCGTTCAATGTCACATTAAGCCACAAGGACAAGTCACTCCTTTACTTAATTTCGAAGCAATTGTTGTTCCACAACTATGTTCCAATATGCCTACATTCTCCTTGAACGATAATCAGTGGAAACACTTGGGAAACCTTAAACTTGCCGACCCATCTTATTTCAAATCTAGACCTGTGGACCTGGTTATTGGTTGCGAGCTATTCGCACAGATTTTCAAGGAGGGCAGGGTTCTTGGACAGGTAGGGCAGCCTTCAGCCCTTGAAACTATCTTTGGCTGGGTCGTCATGGGAAAGGTTGACGAAGTAGGTAGTCTTACGGAACGAACCAGTTGTTTTTTAACGAGTCATTCACCTCCTTTAGAGATCATTCTCCCTAGGTTTTGGGAAATCGAACATTTGCCTAAAAAACAAATCTTATCAAAGGAAGAAAAACAAGCAGAATCAATTTTTACTGCTAGTGTATTACGGCAACCGAGCGGTAGATTCATGGTAGATCTTCCGTTTAAAGATAAAATAAACCCTGACCTAGGAAATACTTATCCGCAAGCTTATCGTAGATTTTTACTTCTAGAAAATAGATTAATCAAAAATCCTGATCTGTACACTGCCTATTCAAATTTCATGCAAGACTATATCGATTCTAATCATATGAGTTTGGTTTTATCTAGTCAACCAAAGGTCGACGTATCGTGTTTTTTGGCACATCATTGCGTGTTGAAGCCGGAAAGCTTGAGTACAAAATTAAGGGTAGTCTGGGATTGTTCAGCAGTCACCCCAAAAAATATTAGTCTCAATGACACATTGTTATCTGGACCGAAACTTCAAAAAGATATTGCTTCTTTACTCCTTACATTTCGTCTTAATCCTATTGCCTACATTGCTGATATCAAACAGATGTTCCGTCAAGTCCTTATCAGTCCTTATCACCGTCCTTATCAAAGGATATTGTGGAGGTTTTCTCCACAGGACCCACTTTCAGTGTGGGAACTTTCTACTGTCACTTTTGGCATGACATGCTCACCTTTTCTAGCCATGCGTACCTTAAATGAGCTGGCAGAGAGAGAAAAGGAACGTTTTCCTATGGCTAGTACTGTTCTAAAAACGTCAATCTATATCGACGATATCTTGGGAACTAGCCCTTCGCTTTCTGAAGCTCTCTCCCTTCAAACAGAACTCAATGATTTGTTGAAGTCGGGAGGATTTGAACTTAAAAAATGGGCAAGCAATTGTCCTGAGTTATTGGCAACATTGCCAGAGTCCGATCGTCAAATGCCTCTCTCTTTCGACAAGGAGGAACCCCACTTTATCAAAGTTTTAGGACTTCAATGGCATCCAAAAAACGACATTTTTTCTTATCAATGCCGAATGAAGGACAAACCCCCAACCAAACGTTCTATTTTATCTATCATAGGAACAATCTTCGACCCCTTAGGTTTTCTTTGTCCCTTGTTGCTACAAGCAAAATTTATTTTGCAACAGTTGTGGATATCGAAAGTAGGCTGGGACGAAGAACCAGATTCTTCTATCATCGACTCTTGGAACAAACTTCGTTCTGAATTCCCGCTTCTTTCCAATTTTCAATTACCCCGACAAATCAAACTGTCAAAAACCAATACCTGTCAAATCATCGGCTTCTGTGACGCTTCAATTCGAGGCTACGCAGGCGTCGTATATTTTCGTGTAGAAGAGGAAAACAATATATCTGTTTCTCTCATATCTGCAAAATCTAGGGTCGCGCCTATAAAGTCACAAACTTTGGCTAGGCTAGAACTCCTAGGCGCATTTCTTTTAAGCGAATTAATTGACTTCGTTTTATCTAGCTATGAAGGAAAAATAACTTTTACAAATATCGTTACTTTCTGCGATTCGCAAGTCGTATTGCACTGGCTTTCATCCCCTCCTAATCGCTGGCAAACCTTTGTTGGAAATCGCGTCAGTAGAATCCAAGAAATCATTCCCTCAAACTCGTGGCGCTACATTCCTTCTGCTTTGAATGCAGCCGATATTGCGTCACGAGGGGCCACCCCTTCACAGCTCATGTCACATGACATGTGGTGGAACGCACCGTCGTTTTTGTGGTCTCCCGAAAACGAATGGCCCGATTTTCATAAATCAAAAATGCCGATTGATTTCGGAGATATTAATCTGGAGGAAAAGCCAAAAGTCTGTTGCAATGCGATAATTGATGTCAACTTCTTAGATCAGCTTCTTATCAAATATTCATCTATATCCAAAATTCAACGTATCATTTGTTATGTCCTTCGAATAGTTAACTTTTTTCAAAACCATTCCTATCAAAAACCCACTAAGCCGCCGGACCAAAAAGTTATTTTTGAGAATATTGTTTTTCCTACCACCGGTGAGATGCAAAGTGCGTTACACCTTCTTATCAAACGCGTTCAAGGTTCTTGTTTTTCTGAGCTTTTTTCTGCGTTATCTAAGGATAAACCAATACCGAAACCTTTGCGAAAACTTTCACCTTTTCTTGATGAGAATAATATCATTAGAGTCGGTGGCAGATTACAAAAATCTGACCTTTTGTCTTATTCTGCAAAACACCCCGTCTTACTTTCGAGTGACCATCGTTTAACTACACTTCTTATCGAGTCCGCTCATCGACAATATCTTCATCCTGGGTTTAAAACATTACATAATCTGCTTTTACAGCAATTTTGGATATTATCTGCCAGACGGGCAATTCAAAGAACCATATCCAAGTGCTTGCAATGTTTTAGAATCAACCCTAAACCCTATAGACCGCCCATAATGAGTTCACTTCCCGCTCATCGAATCAATCAGCTTAAACCTTTTTCGAGTGTAGCTATCGACTTTTGTGGACCTTTCTTTGTGATTCCTCATCGTTACCGTGGTTGTAGAGCTTTCAAATCGTATGTCTGTGTGTTTGTCTGTACGGCCACACATTGCGTGCATTTGGAATTAACCATGGAACTGTCCACCGAAGGGTTCGTAGGTGCATTCCATCGATTCATTTCTAGACGCGGAAGCGTGACGCAATGCTGGTCAGATCAAGGCAGTAATTTTATAGGGTTTCGTAACCAATTACTGGATTACGCAAGAAGTGCTGCCACCAGACTTTCTATTCGTTGGCATCTGGGACCTCCTCTCAGTCCACATTTCAATGGCCTGGCAGAAGCTGGCGTCAAAAGTTTTAAAACTCACTTTGTTCGAGTTGTCGGCGACCAGAAGTTGTCTATCATGGAGATGTCCACCCTTACCTGTCGCATAGAAGCCGTACTTAATAGTCGCCCTTTATCTCCTGCCTCTTCAGACCCACACGATCTTCAACCTCTTACCCCTGGGCATTTTTTGACACTTGAACCCCTTAACTCTGAAATTCCGGAGTCAGATTTGTCCGAGGTTCCCCTAAATCGGCTCTCGAGATGGCAACTAATCCAAAAACTACATAATGATTTTTGGAAACGGTATTCTATAGAGTATTTGCATACGCTACAACAGCGACACAAGTGGGCTGATTTGTCCCCAAATATCAAATTAAATGATTTGGTTATCATAACAAGTGATCACATTCAAACGCCTTTGAGATGGCCGGTCGGTCGGGTCATCGAACTGCATCCCGGCGGGGACGGTCAGGTGCGTGTCGTGACGGTAAAAACGGTTACCGGTGTTTATAAGCGGCCAGTTGTAAAACTGTGCCTCTTGCCAAATTAAAAGTAATTTTAATTTTCTACCTTTTACCGGGTATTACAATAGGTTTTTTATTTTTAATTTTTTTTTTTTTGAATTTTTTGTTTGTTTGTTTTGCCTTTTTTCGGGATTTCGTTATCTCTAAATAAACTTACGATACTTATCTATTTTCATTCATTTATATTTATCGGTCGATTCTTTTTCTTATATCTATATCTGTCCGGTTGAGATTCTAAATTTGTGTGTTTTGGAGGGCAGTTATGTTAGCTCCCGCTAAATTTCGCGGTTGTTTATATATATTTTTAAAAACACACAACTGTATGAAAGGCAAAGCGCATTCAGCGTATTTGGACATGCGCACCAACAACCAGTGAGATCATTTGTCAATCGCCTAGAGAAAAGGCGTGTTAATTTCGTTCTCCAACTATTTTCAAATATCTACACCTGAAAGTGCTCGATTTTTGTGTACTGAAGCATAGAACTAGAAACTTCAACCCTTCAGCTACGTGGTGACATCATTAGATCCATCGGGGGCCCCCTGGGAACGAGGAGAACTTGATTGCAAAGGAGGTGAGTGCTTGTCTTTGATTACCGTTGTGTGGTTCCAACAATTTTACCTATGGACATTTTGATTATTTCGTAAAATCATATCAATATATTTATGTTTGCTCGCGATATCATTAATTAATAATATTTACAGTCCATTCATTGCCTTTAACGTTTTTCTATCCGTGGGCTAACACCCCCACCCTTTTATTTGGCTTGTGTTTGGTGGATTTTGTTCATTTTTAAATGGGACCATCTCGACCCAAAACCCAGCGTAGGTACCAAATTTCATTAAAATCGGGCAGGCGGTTTTTGAGTTATACGCGTTGGTCGTTACAGACAGACATACAGACAGACAGACGGCGCAACAAAAAAGTTTCAAAATCATCTGAAACGCAAAGATATATAAAAATTTTTGAAATCAGAGCAATTTTTTTTTCTCGAAAAAATTAGGATCACTATAGCTCACACTACTATAGTATAGTAGTAGTGTGAGCTAATATTCGCCCAACCAGGCAGAACTGATGCATATTCTGTGGACATTTGTTTGATTTTTAACCAAATTTTTTTTGTTTATTTTGCGTATTTTTTTTCTAACTCTTGTGCTAAGTCGTGCTCTTGTGCGTGTGTCTCAAAATGGAAAAACTTAAAAGGCTGAGATTTACAGATGACCTCATATTTTTAAGAGAAGTTGTGGCGGAAAATCCCTTTCGAGATTCCAGTTTATGGGAAAGAATCCAAAAAAACATTGAAATTGCCACAGCAAAGCTGTTTAGCATAAAAACATTAAAGAACCGTTTAGAGCTTTTGCTGGAATTGTTTTTAAAAAAGGATGCTATTGACAAAGTACGGTAAGTTGTATAAAAATTGATTGGGTTATTATTAAGATTATTACCAAGGCAGGGGCTTTTTACTGTATTGCTTATATTAGTATAGTCACTGTAGAGATCAAGATCTGTTTCTTCTAAAACGGGTAAGGGACAATTCGCCGCGGCCGATTCGCCGCGGGGCCTATTCGCCGCCGGCCGATTCGCCGCGGGAACAATTCGCCGCGAGATTTTTTGTTTTATGATATTATTATTTTTTATTTAGCTTGACTTGATATAATATATTTTTTATTTGTCTAATGATAACTTTTTTCAAACTTTTCCAACTAGGTATTTGGTGGTTAGTATTCAATTAATTTTTTTTTTTAAATAAATAAAATGGCGGATTTAAAATTTTTTCATTTATGAACTGGGTGGCACGCAGATAAAAACTGTTCATGCCAGTGAATCTACTTTATTACACCGGTATTTATTTAGTTGGTGAACATACCCGGGCGTTGGCCTTAAGACCTCAACTAAAAGATTTTTTTTTTATGTCATTCTGAATGAAATTTCTTTTTCTAAGGTCATTCTTTGGCAGCCATTTTGATTGAAAATTTTTTAACCTCCTGCCTCCTTCCTAAAATCAACAAAGACTTCCAAGGGATCTGCAAAGATTTAAAAAGAAAGAGGGAGAGAATTGCAAGATAGATAGAAACAAGCTATACAGAAGGATAAAGTAAGGGTCTTAAGTGGTTACAAAACCAGCCTTTCTTGAAGCCCAGGATATCGGTCTTTTTTTTTTTTTTAAACTATTAAAAAAATCAACATTACATTCATAAGGTACAGTTTCCCTAATCAGTGCTTATAGCTCTGGCCTCGAGAATTTGCGTTTAAAACATTTGGTTTGCTGGTGGTAAAAAACATAAACTTAAGGCAAAAAATACTTATAGAAACATTAGCATTAAATTTTAACTAAGCTAATCTATAATGTTATTTTGGTACATATTATGAGATCAAATCTAACTTGTAAATTACTACAACAACTTAAAACAAGTTAATAAAACACTTGCAATGTCCAGTAATTAAAAATACACAGCCTTAAAATACATAAGTACTTTAAATAATACACTTATATATAAAATATTAAAATTTGTTCTTTTCATTTGTTTTAATATAAATCTTAACTAAATATTAAACATTGCTAACAAAAGCATTCATTTTTACTTATATCTTCTGTCTTAACTAAATATTAAAGGATGCTAACAAAAGTATTAATTTTACTTATATCTACATAAATGTCCTCTAATTTGTACTATTTAAAAAATATTCTTTAATTTTGGTTACAAACAGGTCTAATTTGTTTATTGATTTTATTTTTTGTGGTAAACTGTTAAAGGTTTTCGATGCATTCACTATGGGATTAAATAGGCCACAGTTAGTTCTGGTGTAGTTACAATAAATGTCATTATTGCATCTTGTTTGATGGTTATGAATTTGTCAAGAAAATGTGAGTTCAATGTTAGATTTTTGAAGATCATTTATAATTTTATAAATTAATTTACATTGTTCAATTTTTAGTAAAATGTCTAATTTATACATATGTAATTCATTATAAAGGATTTCAGTATGTGTTAATCTCTCAAAATTGTATAAAGTTTTTAAAATTTTGTTTTGTAAAATTTGCATTTTTGAAAAGTTACTTTTATTACACATCCCCCAGATTGGTATTAAATATCGTAATTGTGACAGAAAGAATGCATTGTATATCATAGATTTAGTGTTTTTAGATAAATATGTTCTGCATCTGTATGTTAATGAAATCATTGGTAAAAGTTTCTTTGACAAGCTTTCTATATGGCCATTCCAACTTAATTTATCATCTATAATTAGACCCAAGTGCTTGTTTTTGGTTACTTGCTTTAATTCTATATTGTTAATTTTTAGAGTGATTTTGCTAAGTGGTTTATTTTTTTGCGAAAAGATCATATAGTTAGTCTTGTCAATATTAATTTTAAGTTTATTGCTGTATAGCCAATTCACATATAATAGCAGGTCATCATTTATGATTTTGCTTAATGCCACTAGATCTTTGCCAGTAAAAACCAGTGCTATATCATCAGCAAAGCAAAAGTACCTAGCCGTCAAATTCAGCAACATTAAGCTTAGGACATACAAAGAATAAAACAGTGGTCCCAAGACTGAGCCCTACAAGGACAAAGCCAATAAAAAACAGAACAAACAATTTAAAAGCATCTTACAACGTGTATTTTCGAGGTAAATATTATAATTTGGGACCAGAGTTGCCAACCCTACAGATTTATCTGTAGATCTACGGATTTTGGATTTCGATCTCCGATATCCGATTTTGGATCCAAATCTACAGATTTTTCGCAATTTTACTAAAAAACGATAAACATCGAAACACAACGCCGGCCTAATTCCTCCTTATCAGTCCAAATTATATTTACTTTTTTTTCTACATTTTTAATCATTTCGTAAAAAGGTTTTGCTTGAATCAGTGAGTGTGCTATTTTATGGATCGTTCATACTCGTCTTTTGTCTAGTCTTTTGTCTTGATTTAGTCGTATGTCTTGTCATAAGAACATTAAAACCACTGTCTCTTATGGGAGTATTCATACAATGCTTTTGCTTTTGTTTTTGATTAGTCTTTGTCTTAAGAATTGCCAACTTTCAATCCTTAGGACAGCGACTAAGACGAGTGATCGAGCTGATGTTGGATGTTTTTTATTACAGGGCGTGCGAAGAGCACGAAATTTTAAATTTACTATTAATTGTGGTTTTGACAGAAAATCTCAACATGACCTCAAAATTTTATTTGGTTTTTTTTCTGTTTCCTTTTTGTTTTTTTTTTGTTCTTTCGTGTCTGTGTTTCGTGTAGAAAATGACTTTTGAAGAGGGCCTTTTTATTGAAATAAAAAAAAAATTCAGTGGGTTATGACTAAGACCAATAAAAAAAAAGGCGAGGATGAACAGTTTAAGACAACTAATACTAATCAAAGGTCAAAGACTAATCAAAAACAAAAGACTAAAACAAGTATGAACAATACTTTAGTTACACAAAGTTTAGCATTAGGTACTTAGTTTATTAGTTTCAGTTTCTAAATGAATAAACTGTGTTAATATTATGTTTTACATTATGTAAAATGCACTAGAAAATATTAGTGTTTGTATGTACCTACCTTAACTAAATAAAAAAGGTTAAAAAAGTATGTACTTTTTATTTCTTCTAATTATAACGGTTTATCCATTAAAAAAATTGGTGGCACTGCAAAAAAGTTTATTTGGATCCGTTGGAACAGAGCAGTAGGTACCATACTGTTTTCATGCAATTCCGAACCAAAAAAGTTGTGCACTCCTGTCCCTGTCAAAAAAAGAAAAATATCAAACCAATATCAACTTTTTAATTGTAAATAAAGCACCTTTTTTTGTTTTTAATCTACGGATATCTACAGATTTTTCGCGTTCACGCTACGGATTTTCGCTTTCCAATAGTTGGCAACACTGTTTGGGACACCCCGGCGTACTTGTAATAGTTTTCATGGAAGTCTGCCGCAGTACAACCCATTCCAAAGAAAGGAAAAAAGACAGATCCGTTAAACTATAGACCAATTGCTCTACTTCCGGTGATATCAAAAGTAATGGAAAGAGTTGTGAACAATCACCTAACCAAGTACTTGGAAAAGTACAAAATTATCAACGACAAGCAATACAGATTTCGAAAGTATAGGTCAACTGGCGATTTACTTACATACGTCACTCACTTATGGCAAAAAGCTATTGAGTTGCGAGGTGAAACAAGAACAATCTGCTCAACAAGCTCAAAGCAACGGGATTGTCGCCGAGACTTTGCACTTGGCTTGAAAGTTACCTTAAGGATAGATCCATTTATGTTGCACTGGATGGCCGGAACTCCAACTCTTACCAAATAAATGCTGGTGTGCCACAGGGAGCAATCCTGTGAAGAGTTGGCACGTATGATCCCCCCGGGAGTAGCACCTACTAGGCGAACACGTCAAACAGACGGTAACCATCAATTTATTGTCAAAATAGAGGCACCAAGAACCTCATTATATCAGAATTCATATCTCTGGAGAACAGCATCGCTGTGGAATAAACTCCCTGCGACAGTTTTCCCTGCAGGTTACAACCTGAACCGTTTCAAAACCAACACACACCAACATTTCCGCGCACTTGCCGCTTCTCGAGCGTGATAGGGATCTCCTTGCGAGTGCGCATTAAAATAAAAATAAAAAAGTTGGCATTTTTTTAATGTTTTAATTGTCATAAATTGTCATTTGCATTAATGGATTTTACCCAAAATCTCGTTAGAGTGTCGAACACTATTTTACCTGAATTTTTCGAAAATCGGTTCAGCGGTTTAGGAGCTATTGTGTTATGGACAGAAGTAATATACATACACACACACACACACACACACACAGACAGACATCACGACGATATTGCTAAGATAGGTCAAAATACACTGAAATAACATATTTTCAACATTATCTGAAAAAAAAAATTTCATCGAAACTAATACCTTTTCTAGCCTTTGCTACGCGGGCTAGGAAGGTAAAAATTAAAAAACCCCAAACTTTTAATTCACTTCCCTCCCCTATAAATGTAAAGTTATGTAAAAGTAACATTGTCCACTTCAAGAAACGGTAGAGAGCTGAGCTTTGGAAGACTGATTGGAACTATAAAATTTAAAAATACCAAAATTTTAATTTACTGCCCTCCCCCATAAATGTAAAGTTATGTAAAAGTAACATTGTCCACTTTCAGGAATGCTAGAGAGCTGAGCTTCGAAAGACTGATAGGAACTATGATAAAACCATAGGAAAAAATTAAAAACCTGAAAATTTTTAATAAGGCATTGCAAAAGTTTTGAACAATATTCCACATATTTTGCTACTTTAAAACTTAAATATTATCCAAATTCTTTAAAAAAGGAGTGAAATCATAACAAAAATACAAAAAGAATTGAGATAAAAGTAAAGCCAAGTTCTCTAATACAAATTTCAAAATGAAAAGTTCTTACTAGTTTGGAAATGTTTTTTAAACTTGGCTATTATGGCTGCAAATGACTCTTAGGCGCAATGCTAAATTGAACATTAAGCAGTTTAGCTGAAATAGTGTCACGAATAAGGGGGGCCGAGTGGTTGGTTATAGGTATTGGCCAGTTGTTAATTACCACTACCTTACAACCCCAATATTTATTCGTTATTTAACAATTGTTTAATTGATACCGCGCCGGTCGAATCGATCTAACGGAGTTATTTCGATTCGAGCCGACGGAGATCTTTGTTTAAAAACTAAGGGATGTAGATTAAATAACACCTGTAGGGGCTTAAAAGTTTTATTATAAATAATAAAAACCGGTAACTGATATGACAAAGGTGGGTGAGTTGGCTAGGAGGGGCAACACCCAGACTTACCTGAAATCAACAGGATTTGCTCCACCGCTGGTTACCAAAAACCCCAGTTTACACCCAAATCGTCGTCAGCTTTCTGAATCGTTACGTAACTCGACGTGGCCCGCACTTACTTAAAGTTCGTTATAGGAAAAAAAGCCCAGAAATATGTCTTGCCCGCCTATTTATCAACTATTTCTGCCAAGTTGCAATAATAGTTATTGACGTCAATCGGTTTATATCGACTTATAGGTTGTCTCAAAAACTTATTGCGAATAATAATTATTAAGTTTCTTTTTAATTATTTGGGATATATTGGTTTGACTTTATGTTAAGCGCCCTTCGTGACACCCCCCCTTTACTTAAAAATCGCCCCCGATTTTGCCTCCATCGTTGGCCGTGGGTGTTGCCTCCTTTTAGCCAACAATTCTTAAATACGAAATACTTTTTACATTTCATTTTTGACTTATAAATTTCTATAATTATTTTTTCTACCTCTCCCACATGTTGTTCTTTACACGTTAACTTAAGTAAATGCCCTATACCTTAAGATATTGTACACTACCCCTCGCGTAAATTAAGTCACCCGCTTTCGTATCTCCGTTAGGTGTTCGGGGTCTTCTTATTATTTTGTGTAAATTTTTTAAATTTTTATTTCTTTCATTGATTCGGTTTCCTTGTGTGTTGCCTACTTCTGATACTCCGGTTGTGTTAATTTTTCTCCCTCTCTTTTTGTCTAAGTACGGGCTTTGCGTGCCGTACGCGAGTTATTTTGGCAGTTGGGCGAAGGTGATGCTGTCAACCTTTTGGCGGACAGCGTACTTTTCACCGCTGTCCCGCCCCTGGACCTACCCATCTCAGCGGAGTCCGTTGTGTTGAACCATATTCTGTTCCGTCTCCTCCGTTGTAGGGAGCCGCTTGTTGGGCATGCAGTTGTATTGGTAAGTTATGCCCTTGTTCATATATTTTTTTCCCTCTTTATTCTTTCTATTTATGGTGTAACCTGGGTCATGTCCGAGTGTTCATTATCTTGTGTGTTTCTACTCGTTTAACTTGTCTTATCTGTTTTTTTTTATTTTTTTTTTCAGATTCCTCAGTAGGTCTGGAGCCCTGGCTAGTCACCATGTTTACACCTATTTTACTTTATTTATACCTCATATTTTTTTATTTTATATCATTATTTTTTCATTTTTATTACTCGAACCAAAAAAATACTCTGCCAATATATGGGCCCCTAAGCTCACACTAGGTACTATAGTTATAGTGTACGTGTGAGCTAATATAACTAAAAACTGAAATATATTTTATTTAACTCCAGACTAAATTACCTTTTGTTTGAAACCACACAAGCCATGTTTTGACTTAAACTCAAATTTTTGAAATCTACCCCCACCCTTAAAAAAAACAAAAAACTAAAATGTATTTTGTTAAACTCCGGACTCAATTACCTTTCGTTTGATATCACACACGCCATATTTTCACTTAAACTCTAATTTTTAAAATATACCCCCACCCTTTTTTTTAAAATAAATTAAAATGTTTTTTATTTAACTGCAGACTCAATTACCTTTCGTTTGATATCACACACGCCATATTTTCACATAAACTCTAATTTTTGAAATCTACCCCCACCCTTTTATTTGGTTTCTGTTCGGTGGATTTTGTTCATTTTTAAATGGAACCATCTCGACCCAAGACCCAGCCTAGGTACCAAATTTCATTAAAATCGGCCAAGCGGTTTTTGAGTTATGCGCGTTGGTCGTTACAGACATACAGACAGACAGACGGCGCAACAAAAAGTTTCAAAATCATCTGAAACGCAAAGATATATAAAAATTTTTGAAATCGGAGCAACTTTTTTTTTCTCGAAAAAATTAGGATTACCATAGCTCACACTACTATAGTATAGTATATGTGTGAGCTAAAACTTGTTCTACCTATATTAATTGTTTTTCTTCTAATAATTGTTATTTTCCCACTTCCGACCGGGTGGTCACCCTAAGAGTTTTCCGATTCTCTCCTGTTTGACAACGGTGTTCGCTATTTGACACCTTACATTATATTCCGTGTAATCCCTCTTTATTTATTATCCAGTCTTGATTGCGCTACTACATCACTGTATAGGCATTTTTCTCAAAGGTGTACATTTTCAAGAATAAAAACGTCGAAATTTTACCTAAAGAACACATGTTTTAAAACTACACGAACTAAAAGTTTGAATATTTTATTTTGCAGTGGTGGCAATGTTCAAAAATGTGGGGCTGGCAAAAATAGGCAAAATTGAGGCAGAAACAAAAAAACATGGGAATAATGTCAATCCTATCTCCAAACTTTCTGTTCTTGTTTTTATATTTGGGATTAGTTTATGTGGATTAGAGTAGTCAAATATACATATATTTTAGCTCACACTACTACTATACTATAGTAGTGTGAGCTATAGTGATCCTAATTTTTTCGAGAAAAAAAAAGTTGCTCCGATTTCAAAATTTTTTTATATATCTTTGCGTTTCAGATGATTTTGAAACTTTTTTGTTGCGCCGTCTGTCTGTCTGTATGTCTGTCTGTAACGACCAACGCGCATAACTCAAAAACCGCTTGTTCGATTTTAATGAAATTTGGTACCTAGGCTGGATCTTGCCTCGAGACGGTCCCATTTAAAAATCAACAAAATCCACCGAGCACAAGCCAAATAAAAGGGTGGGGGTAGATTTAAAAAATTAGAGTTTATGTGAAAATATGTCATGTGTGATATCAAACGAAAGGTAATTAAGTCTGGAGTAAAACAAAATTAATTTTAGTTAAAAAAAGGGTGGGGGGTATATTAAAAAAATTAGAGTTTAACTCAAAACATGGCTTGTGTGGTATCAAACGATAGGTAATTGAGTTTGGAGTTGAATAAAATATATTTAAGTTTCTCACCCGTACCAACAAAATCCACCGAGCACAAGCCAAATAAAAGGGTGGGGGTAGATTAAAAAAATTAGAGTTTAAGTGAAAATATGGCGTGTGTGATATCAAACAAAAGGTAATTGAGTCTGGAGTTAAACAAAACACATTTTAGTTTTTTTTAACAGAGAGTGGGGGTAGATTTAAAAATTAGAGTTTAAGTCAAAACATGGCTTGTGTGGTATCAAACGATAGGTAATTGAGTTTCGAGTTGAATAAAATATATTTAAGTTTTTAGTTATATTAGCTCACCCGTACACCCGTACTCTACATCTATAGAACCTAGTGTGAGCTTAGGTGCCCATATATTGGCAGAGTATTTTAATAATTTTGCAAAAAAAAAATCAAAACAAACACAAAAATACCGATTTGTCTGAAGTTATGTAGTTTTAAAGCAGTAAAAAATTCGAAATTAAAATAAATCAAGCTTTACTTTCCAACTGCGTCAAAATCTTTATGAAAATTAATACTACAAATGGTACTTGACATGCACAAAACATAAACCTTTCAGAATATCTACTTATTTGTTCAAAGAAATTATGAAAAATAGTGTAATTTCAACAAAACTGGAGTGGGACAGTATTGACAAATCGGGACAGGATTGACTTATTTTGACAAAAATGGTACAAAATGAACTAAATTTACCGTAGCATCTTCTTTTAAAACTAATTTTTATTTCTTTTTAAAGAAACTTTTGACCAAAACATTGTTAAAACCTTAAAAAATAAATCATATTTCGTGACAACAAACTTACGTAGCTTGAATAACAACTTTGCTTAAACTTGCTAAAATAAATAGGTATATAAATTTGAATAACATGTTTAAGCGCATATCTGTAAGGGGCTCATCCTAAGTTTGTACTATGTCATCTTTGCCCTCTCGGGCCAGTCAAATTTATTTCCGCCAATATTATATAAAAACTTTACTATGTAGTTCAAATTGTCGTCAATGACTTCAGTAATTTGCCCCACAAAATCGCAGTGGAGCAATCCGTGTTACATGGTACCTAAAAATACAAAATATTGCACAGTTTTTCTTTAAGTTTTTTATTAATTAATTTAATTTTAAGTCTAAATTGCAATTAATTGGAAAAAATAATATTTTTCAACGAGCGTGCGAAAAATGTCATTTGTGCCGAAAATTAAACTTGCTAAGTTTTTCCGCACAAAAATATTATTTTGATTATAAAATATGGCGCTTGGTGTAAATAATCAGTTGTTAATGCATAGTGTCAAGCATTGCACGTTTACAATTAATTATAATATAAATAAGTAAATAACAGAAGATTTGAAATAAGAACTATTTTCACTTTATTTTCTTTACGCTCGTGGAAAAATAATTGTTTCTAACACTTACAGTAAACTATTTTTTCGCACCTAAATGCGTGCAGAAAACTCGGTTTTTTGCATTTGTTAGGAAAATAGGAAAATTTTTTCTCGTTTTTCCTTTTGCTCATATCTTTCTTTTCTTTCTTTGTTTTTTTTGTTAAAATAGAGAGAGTTTAGGGGATTTTGCGTGCAAAAAAATCGGTTTTCTGCACTAGTTAGGAAAATAGCTATTTTATCAATCTCTTTCTCGTTTTTTCTTTTGCTCATCTTTCTTTTCGGTATTTGTTTTTTTGTTAAAGTAGAAACGGTTTTGGGGATTCCATAGGTAGGTTTGGAGAATTATCTATTTTCCTTTCCATAGTTGGAAGTGCCATCTGCTTACCTTGTTGAAATTTCCTAGCATCATACCTACATAACAAGAATAAATGTTGCAAACTTTATCTGTAAAACAGGATATTATTTTATCTCACTATTTGTGTGGTTTTGCTAAAATTACCGATCTTTATCATTTGTTTTCTACTGTTAATATTTTTCTAATTCTTTTTTCTTTCTTTCCTCCAATGTTTAAATCAATCCTTGTACATTGACCCTTTCCACATATTTTTTTAAAGAACCATTCATTTTTCTACAAAAAATACGTGTGTTTTACTAGTTTTTGTCAATTCTGTCCCACACTGTCAATCATGTCCCAACTAAAAAATGGCAAAATTGGGACAGACTTGACAGGAACAGGGTTGACGTTTTATAGTTATTTTAATTCTCCAAGTAAAATGAGACTATGTATCTTAATAAAACACGTTTTTCCAACAACGGCTTTACTTACCTTTTTATAAAAATTGTATTAAACACCATTAAAATTTGACACAAAAAGTGTACGGCACCGACAGGATTGACGTATAATTAATTTTTTACAGTATTTTTTTACTTTTGCCAGCAAAAATGACCATACATTTTTAAACAACAACCTCTTGTTTTGTTTTATTTGACAGACTTACCTCAAAAATGAAGCCATCTATACATGACCAAGCGACTTAAAGCAAATGGGGACAGGATTCACACAAAACTAAGCGGACAACATAATATCTCGTAAATTTCTACAAATATACATTAAGGATGGCAGCCGGAGTTATCTCAGATACTAGTATAGCTACGACTTCAGGAATTTTTTTTTATAACAAAGTCGGGCCTTGTGAATTCACCTAAAATATTTTTGTTTCTGTGGCTCCCCGCTAGGGAGCAGGAATAACACCTCCCAACTATAAAAATTGAATTTTATGACAAAACTCTATGATAAACATACACTTAGTTTAGATATTCAAAAAATAGTTTTGTTTGTGTATTATGTGGTGAGACGAGACCTTATTTTGTTATTTGCATGTGTCACACCTGTTATAATTTTTGGACAATTTAATGTTTATTGACGTTTTATAATTTGTTTTTGACATAAAGAATTATAAAACGTCAATAAACATTAAATTGTCCAAAAATTATGACAGGTGTGACACATGAAAATAACAAAATAAGGTCTCGTCTCTTATCTTCATATCTTCAAAACTAAGTCAAATTTTGACTTGCGGATTTCAGTAATATCTTAAATGATCGCTTGACAATTTCAAGTAAAAATATTAATGGGCTTGTATCTGAATTTTTTTGGAAATTTAAGATTTTTGGTTTGGTACTTTTAAAAAACTTCCTCTTTCGAAAAAGTTTTAATTTAAACAAAAAATCAAGAATATTTGCATGTTTTAGAGTTTTCTTAATAAGTCAAATAAATAATAAGATTCGGTTTAGTTACCACGTAAAAGTAATTATTTTTTAAATAAAAAGTGACATTTTCATTCCATCCATGTGGGGAAGTGAGAAAGCGGTACAAGTGAGAGGTCCAACTTATGCAGAATTTTTCAAAGAATACGAATGTGGCAAAAATTGTGTATATTTATTATAGTTATAAAATTCCACTTTTATGGTTGGGAGATGTTATTACTGTCCCCTAAAGGAGAGCTACAGAAACAAAAATATTTTAGGTGAATTCACAAGGCCCGATTTTGTTATAATTTTTTTTTCCCGAAGTCGTAGCTGCACTAGTATCTGAGATAAATCCGGCTGCCATCCTTAATGGGACACCCTGTATATCTTTGGATTTCACTCTTTGTTAAAAAAATTGTAATAAATAAGACAAAAACATTTTTATTTAGGAATAAAGTTAAAATTTCAATTTGGGGACACGTGACAAGATTGACATTTTTGATTTTACCTGCTAATTTTATCAAGATTGCTTTACAAAAAAAGATTCTTTCGGAAATTTTGTGTAATATTAGAATTAAATCAAATTTTATGAAAAATAATTATTCTAGTATCCAAAAAAGTCAGAAAACCCAAAATGTACACTTTTGAGAGAAATGTCCGTATCATTAGCAGCCCGATGATTCGTGAGGTTTTTTTTGTTGGCCGGTGGTTTCCCATAGTAATTTCTAGGGGTGTCCTCACCCGTAAGTTTGTTGTTTCGTTCTTTTTTTTCCTTTAAGTATTTTTTTTTCTTGTTATTTATTTCTTTCGGCTTATAAGTCTGCTCGTGTTGTGGTCACCTGTAGTTTATTTTTGTGTTAGTATATTCTTTGTGCCCTTTGTTTTGTGTTTTTTATTTTTCCATTATTTTTCTTAGGGGCTTACGTAATGCAGGCCACTGAGGCGCTGTGGGGGTGGTTGTTTGAGCGGGATCTGTTTGACTTCATGGTTGACGGGTTCGTGTTCTCCGCGACCCCACACACTACGCCCTTTTTGAGGAAGAGGCCGTCTTGGAAGGGCGGCCTTATCGGATCCTCCTGTGGGGGGACCCAATGTCCACCTCCGTGGCGTACGTGGTGAGTACTTTTCTTCTTTGATTGTAATTTTTCGTTTTTGTTTCCTGTCTTTTCCGACGGGGTCCAAAATCTCTATTCTATTTTTCTTATTTGCTCTTTTCTTTCTCTTCAGATTCCCTTCTAGGCGTCCTCCGGTTTTTTTTGTTCTTTATTTTTTCTTTATTACTTTCGTCCCAATATATTTTTTGTTTACCGTTCTTTTTATTTTTTATATTATACACTATACCATATACCCTAATTACCTGTGAATTATTCCCCCTGTCTTTCGTAATTTCTGCGTTATTCTGGCAACTATGTAATTTCCACTCCCGTTGTGTTATTTTTCAGGAGTACACTTGGTCGTGCCAGTTAGTTTTCGGCCGACCGGTGTTCGCCTGGTTTTATCGTGTAGTTTGCCGCGTATTTTGGATAATACGAACCGAACCGTCGCTTGTGTTTGCATTTTGTATTTATTTTAACATTTTATAGTGATAGTAAATATCCACATAGACATAGCAAAGTTTAAAAATACATTTCCATACTAGTAAGAACCTTTCATTTTGAAATTTGTATTAGAGAACTTGACTTTACTTTTATCTCAATTCTTTTTACGGAATACCATTTTCGTGTACTTGGCTTTTTTGTGATCGTCACTCAAATTGGTGTTTAAAAATTATACAATATAACACCAACATCATACAATTTGTTCAACAATCTTAATTAACTGAATTTCCTTTATAGTAAAATAAATTGGTTATTGATTGATATTTTACAGAATGGCGGAAGGAGAATCCATATTTACATTCACTGTAAAGTCTGTACCAAATGACTTTGAAGAAATGACTAAAGAAGAGATCAAGCTCAAGTTGAAAGACAGCTCAGCTGGGTAAGTGTCTTTCAATATTGGTGGATTCAATCTACGCAGATTACTCTAAGGCCTTTGATAAGGTCAGTCACAGGATCCTAATTAATAAACTAAGACAATACGGATTCTTAGGTGACTTACTAAATTGGATTAAGAGCTATCTAAGTAATAGAAAACAAAAAGTTAATATAAACAACATTCTTTTATTTGAAATCTATGCTGGTTCAGGTGTTCCTCAGGGTGGACATTTGTCGCCTCATTTGTTCGATCTGTTTATAAATGATCTTCACCGATGTTTAAAAAATTGTGAGTTTTTGTTATTTGCTGATGATTTTAAAATTTACTTAATGATTAGATCTATTGATGACTGTCTGGTGATACAGCAGGATCTTAACCAATTTAATGATGTGTAAGCAATCAACTTAATTTAAATTTACACAAATGTAGTGTAATGAGATTTTACAGAATTTAAACACCAATAATTTTTAACTATTTACTAAATTCGGCTTTGTTAAATAGTGCTGACCAGGTTAAGGATCTTGGTATTATGTTAGATCAAAAATTAGATTTTAGTATACACATTGCAAATATTTGTAACAAAAGTTTAAGAATGTTGGTCTATTTATCTCATACTCTGGATGAATTTAACAATATTTTTTGTAGTTTTAATAAATACATTGAAATGTTGAAGAAAATTCAAATAAAATTTTAAGAGTAATAAATAAACTGAAAATTCCCAGAGATCAAATTGACTACTTATCTCTGCGAAAACTGCTCAATATTGATACATTGGAAAAAAGAAGATTTATGTTAAATGTACGAATGTTTTTTAAAATTTTAAACAGTAAGTTGGATTGTCCAAGGTTATTGGAGTCTGCGAGTTCCACAAAGGTTTATTAGAAACTTATCTGATTTTCATGTTCCATTCCATAGAACATCATATGGAATAAATTCTCCTTTAACAAGAATGGCTCCATTAACAGGCTGGACATAGATATTTTCAATGTCACAATGAATAAATTTAATAGATATGTTAGTAATTATGATTTATAGTCTATTGACTAACAATAGTTGTCAATCTAGGTAATTTTGAACTATAAAAAAATTGTACTATAAAAAATTGTAAATGGCCTGACTGTTGAAATAAATAAATTAAAATAAAAATATTTCCCATGCTTCGTGGAAACCTGAGATTTCTCCAAAGCAACGAACATCGTACCCATTTACACAGGCCTTATGGGAAATTTTTCTCTGGGTGGAATTGGCTATAATGTTAGTATGTTATAGAAGCCTATATAACTAAAACAAATGTAAGTATAGTTAAGTTTTTCTATGTACGGTTTTTGAGATTTAAATGGTCAAAGTTCGTCAAAGAAAAAATTTAATTGATCAATAAAATTACTTAGTAAAGGCCTAAAGACAAAGTTACTTATAATTTAATTCATTAGGAAATAGGGGGGGGGGGGGGGGTAGTAAAAAAATCTACTTTTTTATATCAACACTACTACCGAATTTTAAAACTAGCACATTATATTCTGGCATGAATGAATAGTTTTATGCAATATTGGACGAAAAATGTTATGTTTGCTTTTTGGTTGTTTAGTTTGACCTACTTTTATAGATATTAATTTTTTTATTGTATATTTATTTTCCTAATAAATAAAATTAACTTCAGCTGTTTTAAAATAATTTTTCGCATGGCATAATTGAATTTACTACATATTTTGTATTAAAACACAGGACAACGAATATTTTAAATACATAAAAGGGATGCTATGGGTTTTGATGTCGTCAAAAAGTCTATTGAAAAAAAAAATATCTTTCTTTTTTATCCTAAATTATTTTTATCTTATTTCTGAATAACGGCTCGGTGAATTTTGATCTAACTTTACCTGTTTATTTTCGTAACTTAGTGTCACACTAGGAAAAAATATATGTTTTTTTCTATGTATAGTTTTAAAGATATTAATTTTATATTTGTAAAATACTTACGACTGGGCGAGGTAGACGGCCGAACACTTGGCGAACAGTCGTGGTCAGATCGGACGTCTATTTTAGATAGAATTGTCTATTTTATAGGATCGTTTCTAGGATACGTTCATTGACGTTCACCGCACTTGATGAGAGGCCGACATGTCATACAATGCGGATGTGCGCAGGCGAAATGTTCACCGCGATATGACTACGCGAGTTAGGCGACCAGCAATACATCACAATTCCCTCCACATTTAACTCTAAACTACCCTTGTTTTTAAGTGACATACAAAAACATACAATTTTAACAATTTGTATTGCACTTAATCAATGTCCAAAGTGTAGTCTTTGAACCGACTTGGCAATTTGCTTCGATTTCTACGTGAGCTTCTTTTCATTATTGCCTCTTCAGTCTTGATGTCACTTTTCGGGTTATCTGTCAGACCAGGATTTGGAAACCCATAAAAATCACTTGACACGCTCTCATTGTCATCTGTGAACTCTATAATTTCACTATTTAAGTCCTCATGGCTACTACTGAGCTCATCAAGATTTTGTAATCTTGTTTCCTGGCCTAGCGAAGACGTGGAAGGAATGTCAGGATCTTTTAAAACTTCTGTAACTGTAACTGACACTTCTAGGTTCTTTTCCTGACATTTCACTACTCTGGGGGTCTTCTAGCCTTTGACCAATTCTTCCGATGCATGTCTTTCTCATGACTATTTTCTTTGACGGTTTTATCTTTAATTGCAAATTATCGCCATCTAAACCTGGCCACCATAATTATGAGCGAGCCAGCTGCTTACTTTTTACTATGCCTAAATGACTTACATGGATTAATTTAAGCATCTCGCCTCTTAGGGATCTCGGAATCACCACTCTATGACTCCACATGACACAGCCACATTCTTCATGAAGTTCTTCTTTACGTCTGAAAAATGGCATCATTTCTTCTGACACTTTCTTGGGCCATCTACCCCTTTTGCAATAGTCTAAGATCTTGCTTAAAATGTTATCTTTCTGTGTCTCTTCTTGCACTTTTTCATTGTCTATGGGCCATTCATTTCTAGTTGAAGCAAAAGTTATGTACTCTTGAGCCTTCCTAACTGGCACTATAGGAGTAGCCCATTCTGAAGCAAAAACTGGCTCCAAAATGCCGTCCTTAACCATGGCATTTATTTGATCTTCTACCTGCTTCTTATATGCCAGAGGTAGTGGTCTATGCCTACAAAAAACTGGCCTGGTCCCTTCTTTTACTCTTATTGACACAGTACCATATTTGTAAGTACCCAGTCTGGAAGTAAACACATCAGAATATTTTTATGAGCCTATCCTTCTCATCTTCCAAGCTATGTATGTTTCTAAAATCTAGCCCGATGTTAAATTGTCTTAAAAAATCTCTACCCAATAAACAAGGTCCTGATGTATTAACTACATAATACTTGATGTTTTTGGCTAAGTTTTCTACTCTTGTATTAATCCTGCAGAAGCCCACTGGTTTAATCACTGTCCCAGAATATCCCCTTAACAATATACTATTCTCGGACAGGTCGTAATTTGAAAAAACTGTTTAAAAATGTCTAAACTAATTGTGTTTACAGTTGCCCCAGTGTCTACCTGCATTAACATATTTTTATTGCCTAAAATCACATTTATTTTAAAACAACGCGTCACTACAATTATTCGACAAACTAAACATATCTAGATAGTCACAATTTTCCACAATTGGCTCTGTTTTATCCGAATTTTCTGCTGTATTTTCCACCAAAAAGTTTTGTCGGCGTACTTTACCATTGTTTTTTTTATTGGGACACGCATTTGCCAAGTGACCCTGGGTTCCACACGCCCTGCAATGGTATTTCTTATAACGACAACCTTCTTCGTCCCCGTTATGCACTCATCTGCAGACATCGCACGTTTTTTTATTAAAATTTTCCCGATTTTATCGCGCATTTTGTTATTTTTGCCATAACCGTCGGTCATACTGTTTCCCATATGACTGCTGGAAAACGGGCGAGTTCTTTTATTCGCACCACCACCGGTTGCACTGCGCGTATTCGATGTCCATAACACCGGTTGAGCCGCACTTTGTCCGTGCATGTTTTCGCGCTGCACCGCGAGTTTTACCAAGTTATCAAGGGTGTTATTTGTCGAGTCTTTTGCAGACGTTTCACAAATCCAGTTAAAAACAGGTCCTATACGCATACCTGACACAAATTTTTACGTAAACAAAAATTTAAACTTGTTTCGAACGAACATTCTATTGCCAAACTACGCACTCGTGCGTACCATTCTTGCGCCCCTTCCCCTTCATTTTGTGTTGCCGCCCAAAGTTTTGATCTTTCTCGCCAGTCCGATAAAACCGGAGCAAATTGAGTTTTCATCATTTTTGAAAGTTCGTCAAATTTCATTTCTTTCGGCAATTTAGGATGACAGAGATCGCGAAGAAGCTTATATGTGACCGCTCCCACCACAGCTATGAGCGACCCTACTTTTTTTTCCTCATCTTTTACGTCGTTTGCCACGAAAAATAAGTCCAACCTTTCCGCATACATCGTCCAGCACTCATTGGAGGGATTAAATTCCGGGATAGAGCCTATTAACGCCATTGCCTATCTATCCTTTCCCGAACCGATTAATAAAAGAACTTGTCTGCCGATTTGCAACTTGCCAAAAACCGGGCGCTCTAAACAAAACAATACAACATAACCTTACTCTCTATGTCGTTCAAGGTTAGGTATGATTTTCCCGCGTGCTTTCACTCACGAAAATGCTATTTTCTCGCGCAAAACCGCCTCATCGCCAGTGTAAAATACTTACTTATACGACTGGGCGAGCTATACGGCCGAACACTTGGCGAACAGTCGTGGTCAGATCGGACGTCCATTTTAGGTAGAATTGTCTATTTTATAGGATCGTTTCTAGGATACGTTCGTTGACGTTCACCGCTCTTGATAAGAGGCCGACATGTCATACAATGCGCATCTGCGCAGGCGAAATGTTCACCGCGATATGACTACGCGAGTTAGGCGACCAGCAATACATCACAATATTTTAAATATTTCTTCGATTTACCGAACACCACACACATTTTCCTGTGTCCTTACTCAAGATATGTAAATAGTTTTTTCTACAACTAAAGAGAAACCTGCCGAGCTTTCAGGTGTGTATAGATCATCAAAATTCTACAAAACTTCCAAAAAAGGCTAGAAGGCTGAAATTTGGATAAAATTTAAAAAAAGAAAATTGATTTACTCTTCTCCCCTATACATGCAAAGTTATGTAAAAATAACATGGGTTGCTTCAAGAAGCGCTAAGATTTGCCAGTCTGATAGAAATTATAACAAAACTATTAAAAATAAAACAAAATAATTATGAAAATTTTAATTATTTTTGTTCCCAACCCTTTTCCTGGTCTTTTCTTATAATTTTAACATAGTTTTGATAGGTACGTCTCACTTGGATAGTGCCAAAATTAGCGCTTACAAATAATTTACGCTTTCATTTGAAATTCTTTTACGGACAACACAAAACCCAGCTGATTTTTTTTGATTGACTGGAATCATCGATTATAGAACACCTAGACATTGGAAGCAAATTCTCGTGCTATATGTTTCGAAACAGTGTGGTTCAATAAATACATCATAAATTGGTGACGTTTCATATCCATATTTTCGAATTTATGGGCGTTATACGATGAAATACCGTACATAGAGGTGTAAATTGTGAATTTATTGTCAATATTTTAGTAAAAACAAAATGTTAACATTGATTTTTTAATATTGATTTTTCAGCTAAATGTCAAAAAATTACATGAAACGTCACCAATTGATGACGTATTTATTGAACCACATTGTTTCAAAACATATAGCACGAAAATTCGCCTTGGATTTCACAACCAACCAGAACAAAAAGATTGGCTACACCATGCGTTTGGCATTATCATTGAAAAAGCTGAAATCTCTGTTGAAGTAGAAGGGCTAACCAAACTTTCTATTTTTTGATTTTATGGTGGCCTTGTCAAAATGGCGGACACCGTCAGTTGTTGTTATTTTGTTTTTGTTGAAATTCTCGGAGTTTCCCTGCTCTAATGAAAAAACTAAAAATGTTTGAAGACCATGAACAGTTTTTGACACTTAGATTTTATCCCAAATTTAAATAAAAAAAAACCTGGCAAAAACCCAAATGAATAATACCAGCGGTTGACAAGCACTTGACATTTCTAAACGTGAGAAGGAAATGTCAAACTAAAATCACATCAGGACAGTGTCTATTTTGGATTTTCCACTTTAACTTTAGTCAAATCCAACCCGTTTATGTTCAATAATCCGCGACTGGAATGGAATTGAGTTTACGAAATTATTGTTGAACTCAAAACCGATAACTCTGTAATGTTCAAGTTGGTTTTTGTTTACTTTTCAGTTTCCATGAAGATCCAACCTTATCAAATATTTCTGTAGACACCATTGCTCACCCTGATATTAAAACAACAATTAAATCAACTGAGCAACGGACGACCACTAGTGGCACAAAATATCAAGGAATAAACATTTCAGTTTTTGAATCCGGCAACCAGAAGATAAATGTTGAATTGAATTTCCAAAGCAAGTTTGAACGTGTACCAAATAACACTAAAGTTACTCCTGAAACTATAATAAAACAGTATATAACAATCCATAAAGAAGAAAATGAAACTAAGTGGTTTTCTTGTACTTATTGCGATTATAAGGCTAAGCAAAAATCTAGTTTAACAAGGCACATGCTCAGACATAAAGACGAAGTTAAGTGGTTTCAATGTGAAGAATGTAGCTTTAAGACCAAATTTAAAGGTAGTTTAATTAAACACATGCTTATACATAAAGACAAGAGTGAAGTTAAATGGTTTCAATGTGAAAAATGTAGTTATAAGACCATACACAGACGCAATGTAAACGAACATGCAATAATCCATAAAGACGTGGACCAAATTAAGTGGTTTTATTGTGCTCATTGTGATCATAAGGCCAAAAGTCAAAGTAGCTTGAATAAGCATGCACTAATTCATAAAGACGCAAACGATATAAAGTGGTTTCATTGTCCTTGTTGTGATTATAAGGCTAAATATAAAAGCGATTTAACAAAACACATGGTTAGACATAAAGACAAGAGTGAATTTGAGTGGCTTCAATGTCAAGAATGTAGTTTTAAGACCATACGCAGAGGCAGCCCAAAACCAGCATGCAATAATCCATAAAGACGTGGACAAAATTAAGTGGTTTCATTGTGTTCATTGCGATTACAAGGCCAAATTTAAAACAACCCTTAATAGGCTTGCGCTAATTCATAAAGACGTAAACGACATAAAGTGGTTTTATTGTGCTTTTTGTGATTATAAGACTAAATATAAAGGTCATTCAATAAAACACATGTGTAGAAAAAGACAAAGTTAAGTGGTTTCAATGTGCAGAATGTAGTTACAATTCAAAATATAAAAAAATCCTTAAAAGGGATGCGATGACCCATCAAACGGGTTTTATTGTGCCTACTTCAATGTAAATTATTTTATTTCCATTTGGCTTACAATGAGGGAAAAAAAGCCCCTGATATGTGTTTTGCTGTTCTAACAAAAGTTTTAGTTCTGTGGCGGTGTCTTACTACCATTTGTAGTATTTTAGATTAATAAAGATATTCTATTCTATTCTATTTGATAATATGAGAAAAATCTAACTAATAGCTACAATGCATAGTATAATTTCCAATTCAATTTTGGCACTTGGATAGTGCTAAAATTAGCGCTTACAAATAATTTACGCTTACATTTGAAATTCTTTTACGGATAATAAAAACAAAAGCCAGCTGATTTTTTTCGATTTACTGGAGTCATCGATTATAGAACACCTAGAGATTGGATTTCACAACCAACCAGAATAAAATGATTGGTTACACTATGCGTTTGACATTATCATTGAAAATGCAGAAATATCAGTTAAAATAGAAGGGCACTGGTAGTTTAACCAAACTTTCTATTCTTTGATTTTATCGCGGCTTTGTCAAAATGGCGGAGACTGTCAGTTGTTGTTATTTTTGTTATGTTTTTGTTGAAAAAAATACAGAAGTTTCCCTGCCCTAATGAAAAAAGTAATGTTTGAAGACGAAGTTTTTGACAATTAGATTTTATCCAGAATTTAAATAAAAAAAACTGGCAAAAACCAAAATAAACAACGGTTGACAAGCACTTGACATTTTTAAACCAGAGAAGGAAATGTCAAACTAAAATCACATCAGGGCGGTGTCTATTTTGGATTTTCCTCTTTAACTTTAGTCAAATCCCACCCGTTTATGTTCAATAATGTGCGACTGGAATAGAATTGAGTTTGCGAAATTGTTGTTGAACTCAAAACCGATAACTCTGTAATATTTAAGTTGTTTTTTGTTTGCTTTTTAGTTTCCATGAAGATCCAACCTTTTCAAATATTTCTGTAGACACCATTGCTCACCCTGATATCAAAACAACAATTGAATCAACTGAGGAACGGACGACCACTAGTGGCACAAAATATCAAGGAATAAACATTTCAGTTTTTGAATCCGGCAACCAGAAGATAAATGTTGAATTGAATTTCCAAAGCAAGTTCAAACCTTTACCAAATAACACTAAAGTTACTCCTGAAACTTTAATAAAACAGTATATAACAATCCAAAAAGAAGAGAATGAAATTAAGTTGTTTTATTGTACTTGTTGCGACTATGTGGCTAAGCAAAAATCTAGTTTAACAACACACATGCTCAGACATAAAGACAAAAGTGAAGTTAAGTGGTTTCAATGTGAAGAATGTAGCTTTAAGACCAAATTTAAAGGTAGTTTAATTAAACACATGCTTATACATAAAGACAAGAGTGAAGTTAAATGGTTTCAATGTGAAAAATGTAGTTATAAGACCATACACAGACGCAACCTAAACGAACATGCAATAATCCATAAAGACGTGGGCCAAATCAAGTGGTTTTATTGTGATCATTGTGATCACAAGGCCAAAAGTAAAAGTAGCTTTAATAAGCATGTGCTAATTCATAAAGACGCAAACGATATAAAGTGGTTTCATTGTCCTTGTTGTGATTATAAGGCTAAATATAAAAGCGATTTAACAAAACACATGGTTAGACATAAAGACAAGAGTGAATTTCAGTGGTTTCAATGTCAAAAATGTAGTTTTAAGACCATACGCAGAGGCAGCCTAAACCAGCATGCAATAATCCATAAAGACGTGGACAAAATCAAGTGGTTTTATTGTGTTCATTGTGATTATAAGGCCAAATTTAAAACAACCCTTAATAGGCACGCGCTAATTCATAAAGACGTAAACGACATAAAGTGGTTTTATTGTACTTTTTGTGATTATAAGACTAAATATAAAGGTCATTTAATAAAACACATGTGTAGACAAAGACAAAGTTAAGTAGTTTCAATGTGCTCCATTTGGCTTACAATGGGAAAAAAACCCTTGATATTTGTTTTGCTTTTCCAACAAAAAGTTTTAGTTCTGTGGCGGTGTCTATACTACCATTTGTAGTATTGTAGATTAATAACGATATTCTATTCTATTTGATAATATGAGAAAAATGTAAGTAATAGCTACAATGCAAAGTATAATTTCCAATTCAATTCTGGTACTACACTTTTTATAAAATTTTAGTTTGTAACAGACAATAAAACTGCATCCCATTATAACAAGGTCTAAAAATTACAGGTCGTTCCAAAATGCATGCAAATGTTGATGTATGTATAAAGTTTTTTCCAATTTGTCAACATTTTACACAAGTGGATTAGACTCACTTTGGAATGACCTGCCTCAAATAATTTACCCTTACATTTGAAATTCTTTTACGGATAATAAAAACAAAAGCCAGCTGATTTTTTTGATTTACTGGAGTCATCGACTATAGAACACCTAGAGATTGGATTTCACAACCCACCAGAATAAAATGATTGTTTACACTATCCGTTTGACATTATCATTGAAAATGCTGAAATCTCAGTTAAAATAGAAGGGTAGTGTAACCAAACTTTCTATTCTTTGATTTTATCGCGGCTTTGTTAAAAAAAATACAGAAGTTTCCCTGCCCTAATGAAAAAAGTAATGTTTGAAGACGAAGTTTTTGACAATTAGATTTTATCCAGAATTTAAATAAAAAAACTGGCAAAAACCAAAATAAACAACGGTTGACAAGCACTTGACATTTCTAAACCAGAGAAGGAAATGTCAAACTAAAATCACATCAGGGCGGTGTCTATTTTGGATTTTTCCTCTTTAACTTTAGTCAAATTCAACCCGTTTATGTTCAATAATCTGCGACTGGAATAGAATTGAGTTTACGAAATTGTTGTTGAACTCAAAACCGATAACTCTGTAATATTCAAGTTGGTTTTTGTTTACTTTTCAGTTTCCATGAAGATCCAACCTTTTCAAATATTTCTGTACACACCATTGCTCACCCTGATATTAAAACAACAATTGAAACAACTGAGGAACGGACGACCACTAGTGGCACGAAATATCAACGAATAAACATTTCAGGTTTTGAATCCGGCAAGCAGAAGATAAATGTTGAATTGAATTTTCAAAGCAAGTTTGAACATGTACCAAATAACACTAAAGCTACTCCTAAACCTATAATAAAACAGTATATAACAATCCATAAAGAAGAAAATGAAACTAAGTGGTTTTCTTGTACTTATTGCGATTATATGGCTAAGCAAAAATCTAGTTTAACAAGGCACATGCTCAGACATAAAGACGAAGTTAAGTGGTTTCAATGTGAAGAATGTAGCTTTAAGAGCAAATTTAAAGGTAGTTTAATTAAACACATGCTTATACATAAAGACAAGAGTGAAGTTAAATGGTTTCAATGTGAAAAATGTAGTTATAAGACCATACACAGACGCAACCTAAACGAACATGCAATAATCCATAAAGACGTGGACCAAATTAAGTGGTTTTATTGTGCTCATTGTGATCATAAGGCCAAAAGTAAAAGTAGCTTTAATAAGCATGGGCTAATTCATAAAGACGCAAACGATATAAAGTGGTTTCATTGTCCTTGTTGTGATTATAGGGCCAAATATAAAAGCAATTTAACAAAACACATGCTTAGACATAAAGACAAGAGTGAATTTGAGTGGTTTCAATGTCAAAAATGTAGTTTTAAGACTATACGCAGAGGCAGCCTAAACCAGCATGCAATAATCCATAAAGACGTGGACAAAATCAAGTGGTTTTATTGTGTTCATTGCGATTACAAGGCCAAATATAAAACAGCCCTTAATAGGCACGCGCTAATTCATAAAGACGTAAACGACATAAAGTGGTTTTATTGTGCTTTTTGTGATTATAAGACTAAATATAAAGGTCATTCAATAAAACACATGTGTAGACAAAGTTAAGTGGTTTCAATGTGCAGAATGTAGTTACAATTCAAAATATAAAAAAATCCTTAAAAGGGATGCGATGACCCATCAAACGGGTTTTATTGTGCCTACTTCAATGTAAATTATTTTATTTCCATTTGGCTTACAATGAGGGAAAAAAAGCCCCTGATATGTGTTTTGCTGTTCTAACAAAAGTTTTAGTTCTGTGGCGGTGTCTTACTACCATTTGTAGTATTTTAGATTAATAAAGATATTCTATTCTATTCTATTTGATAATATGAGAAAAATCTAACTAATAGCTACAATGCATAGTATAATTTCCAATTCAATTTTGGCACTTGGATAGTGCTAAAATTAGCGCTTACAAATAATTTACGCTTACATTTGAAATTCTTTTACGGATAATAAAAACAAAAGCCAGCTGATTTTTTTCGATTTACTGGAGTCATCGATTATAGAACACCTAGAGATTGGATTTCACAACCAACCAGAATAAAATGATTGGTTACACTATGCGTTTGACATTATCATTGAAAATGCAGAAATATCAGTTAAAATAGAAGGGCACTGGTAGTTTAACCAAACTTTCTATTCTTTGATTTTATCGCGGCTTTGTCAAAATGGCGGAGACTGTCAGTTGTTGTTATTTTTGTTATGTTTTTGTTGAAAAAAATACAGAAGTTTCCCTGCCCTAATGAAAAAAGTAATGTTTGAAGACGAAGTTTTTGACAATTAGATTTTATCCAGAATTTAAATAAAAAAAACTGGCAAAAACCAAAATAAACAACGGTTGACAAGCACTTGACATTTTTAAACCAGAGAAGGAAATGTCAAACTAAAATCACATCAGGGCGGTGTCTATTTTGGATTTTCCTCTTTAACTTTAGTCAAATCCCACCCGTTTATGTTCAATAATGTGCGACTGGAATAGAATTGAGTTTGCGAAATTGTTGTTGAACTCAAAACCGATAACTCTGTAATATTTAAGTTGTTTTTTGTTTGCTTTTTAGTTTCCATGAAGATCCAACCTTTTCAAATATTTCTGTAGACACCATTGCTCACCCTGATATCAAAACAACAATTGAATCAACTGAGGAACGGACGACCACTAGTGGCACAAAATATCAAGGAATAAACATTTCAGTTTTTGAATCCGGCAACCAGAAGATAAATGTTGAATTGAATTTCCAAAGCAAGTTCAAACCTTTACCAAATAACACTAAAGTTACTCCTGAAACTTTAATAAAACAGTATATAACAATCCAAAAAGAAGAGAATGAAATTAAGTTGTTTTATTGTACTTGTTGCGACTATGTGGCTAAGCAAAAATCTAGTTTAACAACACACATGCTCAGACATAAAGACAAAAGTGAAGTTAAGTGGTTTCAATGTGAAGAATGTAGCTTTAAGACCAAATTTAAAGGTAGTTTAATTAAACACATGCTTATACATAAAGACAAGAGTGAAGTTAAATGGTTTCAATGTGAAAAATGTAGTTATAAGACCATACACAGACGCAACCTAAACGAACATGCAATAATCCATAAAGACGTGGGCCAAATCAAGTGGTTTTATTGTGATCATTGTGATCACAAGGCCAAAAGTAAAAGTAGCTTTAATAAGCATGTGCTAATTCATAAAGACGCAAACGATATAAAGTGGTTTCATTGTCCTTGTTGTGATTATAAGGCTAAATATAAAAGCGATTTAACAAAACACATGGTTAGACATAAAGACAAGAGTGAATTTCAGTGGTTTCAATGTCAAAAATGTAGTTTTAAGACCATACGCAGAGGCAGCCTAAACCAGCATGCAATAATCCATAAAGACGTGGACAAAATCAAGTGGTTTTATTGTGTTCATTGTGATTATAAGGCCAAATTTAAAACAACCCTTAATAGGCACGCGCTAATTCATAAAGACGTAAACGACATAAAGTGGTTTTATTGTACTTTTTGTGATTATAAGACTAAATATAAAGGTCATTTAATAAAACACATGTGTAGACAAAGACAAAGTTAAGTAGTTTCAATGTGCTCCATTTGGCTTACAATGGGAAAAAAACCCTTGATATTTGTTTTGCTTTTCCAACAAAAAGTTTTAGTTCTGTGGCGGTGTCTATACTACCATTTGTAGTATTGTAGATTAATAACGATATTCTATTCTATTTGATAATATGAGAAAAATGTAAGTAATAGCTACAATGCAAAGTATAATTTCCAATTCAATTCTGGTACTACACTTTTTATAAAATTTTAGTTTGTAACAGACAATAAAACTGCATCCCATTATAACAAGGTCTAAAAATTACAGGTCGTTCCAAAATGCATGCAAATGTTGATGTATGTATAAAGTTTTTTCCAATTTGTCAACATTTTACACAAGTGGATTAGACTCACTTTGGAATGACCTGCCTCAAATAATTTACCCTTACATTTGAAATTCTTTTACGGATAATAAAAACAAAAGCCAGCTGATTTTTTTGATTTACTGGAGTCATCGACTATAGAACACCTAGAGATTGGATTTCACAACCCACCAGAATAAAATGATTGTTTACACTATCCGTTTGACATTATCATTGAAAATGCTGAAATCTCAGTTAAAATAGAAGGGTAGTGTAACCAAACTTTCTATTCTTTGATTTTATCGCGGCTTTGTTAAAAAAAATACAGAAGTTTCCCTGCCCTAATGAAAAAAGTAATGTTTGAAGACGAAGTTTTTGACAATTAGATTTTATCCAGAATTTAAATAAAAAAACTGGCAAAAACCAAAATAAACAACGGTTGACAAGCACTTGACATTTCTAAACCAGAGAAGGAAATGTCAAACTAAAATCACATCAGGGCGGTGTCTATTTTGGATTTTTCCTCTTTAACTTTAGTCAAATTCAACCCGTTTATGTTCAATAATCTGCGACTGGAATAGAATTGAGTTTACGAAATTGTTGTTGAACTCAAAACCGATAACTCTGTAATATTCAAGTTGGTTTTTGTTTACTTTTCAGTTTCCATGAAGATCCAACCTTTTCAAATATTTCTGTACACACCATTGCTCACCCTGATATTAAAACAACAATTGAAACAACTGAGGAACGGACGACCACTAGTGGCACGAAATATCAACGAATAAACATTTCAGGTTTTGAATCCGGCAAGCAGAAGATAAATGTTGAATTGAATTTTCAAAGCAAGTTTGAACATGTACCAAATAACACTAAAGCTACTCCTAAACCTATAATAAAACAGTATATAACAATCCATAAAGAAGAAAATGAAACTAAGTGGTTTTCTTGTACTTATTGCGATTATATGGCTAAGCAAAAATCTAGTTTAACAAGGCACATGCTCAGACATAAAGACGAAGTTAAGTGGTTTCAATGTGAAGAATGTAGCTTTAAGAGCAAATTTAAAGGTAGTTTAATTAAACACATGCTTATACATAAAGACAAGAGTGAAGTTAAATGGTTTCAATGTGAAAAATGTAGTTATAAGACCATACACAGACGCAACCTAAACGAACATGCAATAATCCATAAAGACGTGGACCAAATTAAGTGGTTTTATTGTGCTCATTGTGATCATAAGGCCAAAAGTAAAAGTAGCTTTAATAAGCATGGGCTAATTCATAAAGACGCAAACGATATAAAGTGGTTTCATTGTCCTTGTTGTGATTATAGGGCCAAATATAAAAGCAATTTAACAAAACACATGCTTAGACATAAAGACAAGAGTGAATTTGAGTGGTTTCAATGTCAAAAATGTAGTTTTAAGACTATACGCAGAGGCAGCCTAAACCAGCATGCAATAATCCATAAAGACGTGGACAAAATCAAGTGGTTTTATTGTGTTCATTGCGATTACAAGGCCAAATATAAAACAGCCCTTAATAGGCACGCGCTAATTCATAAAGACGCAAACGACATAAAGTGGTTTTATTGTGCTCTGTGTGATTATAAAACTAAATATAAAGGTCATTTAATAAAACACATGTGTAGACAAAGTTAAGTGGTTTCAATGTGCAGAATGTAGTTACAATGCAAAATATAATAAAATCCTTAAAAGGGATGCGATGACCCATCGAACTGGTTTCATTGTGCCTACTTCGATGTAAATTATTTTATTTCCTTTTGGCTTATACAACATGCATTCTTCCTTATATACATATGTACAATGAAGGCAAAAGCCCCTGATATGTATTTTGCTTTTCTAATAAAAAGTTTTAGTTCTGTGGCGATGTCTATACTACCATTTGTAGTATTTTAGATTAATAAAGATATTCTGTTCTATTCTGTTTGATAACATCAGAAAAATATAACTAATAGCTACAATGCAAAGGATGAATAAAGACACCCAGCAAACATGGATTACAAAAAAGTACCTTTTAAGTACTGGCTTTCACTGCAGCCCATAACGGCAAAGTACTAAGTAGAAAGTACTTAATTTGTATTGATTTGGAACAACGGGCAAGTATATATTTTAATACAAAAAACACTGTACTTTTAAAGCAATGCATTTGTTTTACTTTTTTTTACACAAAAGCATGTAGTTTTAAAGCAATGTATTTTCTTCATTTTTTTAGTACAAAAAAACTGAATTTTTATACATTTTTTAAACTTTATTTTTTACAACAAAACCTGTACTTTTAAACCAATTTTATTTTATTAATTTTTTTAGTACAAAAAAACTACTTTTGTTGTAAATATTACAAGGACATTACGTCACTCACGTCTCATATTTACGGAAAGAAATATTTGATCATTATAAAAGGATCTTTAATATTGCTTTTCATATCAGGTGAGGATATTGCCAAAGAATATGAACATTCCACATTAATTTAAAAACACATAAAATCATTCACATTCTTAAGCTTGACATTCTTCAGTGTACCTGTAAAATGTTGACTTAGTGGTTTCCATCTAGTGGCAAGGCCAGCAAACATCAACTTATCAGAACTTTGCCTTATTCGAAATGTTATTAAAACGTTTTTTTGTAAATAATTTATTTTCACAGTAAAATATTTACTGTACTGAAATAAAGTGCTTTAAAAGCAACTGTTTAAATATACTTTTAAAATGCTTTTTTGTCATTAACCCTGGCTGTACTTGGCATTTTTCAAAAATATTGTTGTATTAAAAATAAAGTACTAAAATGTTGCGTTCTTTGCACTTTTAAATAATATGCAAATTAGACAATACAAAGATAATAAAAATATTGCACATCATTGCCGATGCCAGCAGTTAAAGTACAATATAAGTAAAGTACCAGCAGGTCGATGTTTGCTGGGTACTTATGGTACTAATATTATACAGGGTGTTTCAGACCACCCGCACAGGCCGATTATTTTAAAAGGGATAATTATTTTTAAACATTTTTAAATCACTATCAAGGTAGTGAGATGTGCTCTTTCTGATGATGTAGGTTTTGAGGTCCTAGCCTTACAGGAAGTGTCAAAATTCCGCTCGACGTTGATTTTTTTAAATGGAACATGCTATTTTTGATTGCGGATTTCAATTCTACGCCGAAAAATTAAAACGTTTTATTCGAAAACTTTTTCCCAAAAAGGCTTTTTAAACCTCAAAACTGATATTAAATTATTTTGCAGTTATAACCAAGACAGAAACGGAAAGTAACCAAAGTCTAAATTAAATGACACAAGATAGGCAAAAACAATCTTTTCAATGAAAATGTATCATTGAGTGTCAACAAGGTTTGGGAAGTAAATATTTTGGTTACTTTCCGTTTTTTTCTTGGTTATAACTGCGAAATAATTTAATGTCAGTTTTGAGGTTTAAAAAAGCATTTTTGGGAAAAAGTTTTCGAATAAATCGATTTAATTTTTCTGCGTAGAATTGAAATCCGCAATCAGAAATAGCATGTTCCATTAAAGCGGAATTTTGACACTTCCTATGAGGCTAGGACCTTAAAACCTACATTATCAGAAAGAGCCCATTTCACTACCTTGATAGTGATTTAAAAATGTTTAAAAATAATTATCCCTTTTAAAATAATCGGCCTGTGCGGGTGTTCTGAAACACCCTGTATATATACAGGGTGTCTCTAAAAGGTCTGTACAAAATCTTAGCATATATTCCTGAGGTCAAAATAAGTCGATTTAAAGCAACTTATCTTAGAGATACAGGGTGGTAAATTTAATTTATTAATTATTATTAATTATTAAATTTAAAAATTAAAAATCGATTGTCTTAAAATTTATGAACATTTCTCAACGCATTACTTTAAAAATTGGTACTCGGGGATTTTTTGGGATGCGAAACCTAAATATGGATACCTTTTCACTGTGGCCATTAGAGGGCGCTTCACAATGCTCTTTTAATAGCTTAGAATGACTATAACTTTTTTCTCAGTGTAACTTTTAACTTTTTTTGTTAAGAAAATATTTTCCTGAATCTTTTTAAGCCAAAAAGGTACTCTTGTTAACATGCGCTAAAGTAAGTCGTTTTCGAGATATTTCCGTTTTTAGTGTTCGATGCCGCAACGGAGTACTGAAATTATTTTGAATGGCTATTGTGTGTTTTACACTGGCAAAATGTCATAGCAACGGCCAGTTTTCTACTGACTATTGTTCTCAAAGCTTTATTCAGGTTTGTAGCTTTTCGGCAATTTCGCTCATGAAATTTTTTAGTTTAAAAATTTATTTTTAAAATTTACCACCCTGTATCTCTGAAACGGAGCAATTTTGGACTAAGGTAATTTGCATTAAATCGACTTATTTTGACCTCAGGAATATGTGCTAAGATTTTGTACAGACCTTTTAGAGACACCCTGTTTATAATATATATATATATATATATATATATATATATATACAGTGTGTACAAAAATTTGCACGTGGAGATTTTCTTGAATACTACGTTATCCAAAAAAATCTTTCTGCAGAAAAGTTTTGCTTGTCCTAAAATTTATTTAACACTAAACATATCAAAGTTGCCATGCACAGTATACAGGGTAGAACACAAAACACATATTTTGCATAAGGGTAAAGGACCCTTATTTGAAGAGATGTACTAAAAAAAGTTGTTTAGAATTATGTTATGTACAGTCAGGGACTTTTTAAATTGCCGTAATTTTTTTTTCATTTAAATTTATTATTAAAGATATAAGAAAAAGTAGTTTTTTTAAATATGAGTGTATCCCAACAGAGGTAAGGTTCACTATATTTTTGGTTTGGTTCAAACTGGTTTTCCTAATTTTAAATATAAATATTTTATATTTTCGAGCGTGGCAGTTTAAAAAGTCCCTGACTGTACAAATACGAATTTTCAACTTCATAGGAAGAATTTTGAAATTTTTCGAGATTTTTTTTAAGGATATTTCTATTCTGCATAATAAACATATTGCAAATATATTCTTGCCTTATTCATACTTGTTGCCATGGGTGGGAGTTAGTGATAGTTCCAAAATCCAAAGAATTTTCTTAAATTTCAATCAAAAATAAAAATTAACCCCAATTTTGATCAACGTGATATCACCGCATTGGCATTAAAAGCTTTTACTTTTTTAATCCAAGCCATACGTTGGGGTTCAAAATTAAAAAAAATATATTATTGAAAGTTAGCTTTTTAAATTTAACTGGATCGTTTTTAAACTCGACAGCGAAAAACATTTTCTACCTTGCTGGGAGAGCCCGTAATGCACCTTAAAACGTAACTTCCTTGTTTTTTTTTTGTTGTTGCATATTTCAATATCTGTCAACATTAAATTACGCTTTTTATGTAAAAAGCACCCTTTATAGAAGAAGTTTTAAAGTTTGGTGGATAGTATAGCCCTAAAGACTGCCTTAAAGGAAATAGTTCCTAAAAATGTTCGCAATATTTAAAAAAGTGTGATTTAAGAGCTAAACGGTTTATCCTAACAAAAACACCAAGAATACTTTTTTATATTACCTTTCAGTCCACTTGTTTTGGTATATCACTCAGCATCCTAGAGCAGGTAAATAGCTGTTTTTTCTTTGAGCAGAAAACACCTAGCTAATTTTGTTGTAGATTATAGTTTTAAAGTGCGGTGGATAGTATACCCCTAAGGACTGCCTTAATAGTTCCTAAAAATTTTCGCAACATTTTATAAAAAGTGATTTTGCAGCGACACGGTTTATCCTAGCAAAAAACGTTAAGAATATATTTTTATAGTACTTCTAAGTCTACTTTTTTTGGTATCTCACTCAGCATCCTAGATCAGATAAATTGCTGTTTTTTCCTTTGAGCATAAAACACCCATAAACATGTATTTGTAACGTATTTAAAAAAAGTCTTATTTTCAGGCGTTGCTCAAAGCTATATTACTATTGCAATTTGACTAATTTTAGCAAGTTTAGACAAAGATTTTTATTACCTAGAAAAATAAAATATTTTACATCTTAAATTAGGGAATTATTTATTAATTAGGGAACCGAACCACACCCCCTCTGTGGGTGCGGCCATGCTTATGTACATCTGTACGCCCATGCTTATATACATGTGGCTGGTTTAAGTAGAATATCTCTTTAATGAACAATAAATATTTTTGGAATTTTTTGAAAACCAAGGCAATTTTCCAACTGTTTTTGTCCTTAAAAAATGAAATTTTCTACTTATAGAATGGTTAATTTTTCTTAGTCCGCTTCATTATTACTTACACAAAAATATAAATACGAAGGAAATTGTTTAATACTGCCAGTTATTTTTTCTTTATTGTTTTATTTTGAATTTTTTGGGAAAACCTAACCTTAAAGTTTGTTTTGATATTTTGGGCTTTCTGCAAAAACCTTCAAAAAAGGAAAGTCCGGTTTGGGAAAAATTCCGATCAGGTGATAATTTCTCGCTTTGTTGAAAGCTATTTTCTTTTTGATCACCTGATCATTTTATTGAAATCATTCGCGTTTTTTTCTCACGCTGGAAGTTTTAAGCGCCACCCTGTGTGTGACAGGGGAATGAAGAAATCACTTCCGCCAAAAAACTAGAAGAAGTCACATGTGTTTTCGGGTCGAAGACCGAAATTCGAGTCCCAAGAAACGGGCGGCGCCGCCAGTGAATGCTGCAGAATTACAGAAGGTAAGCTTCTAGCGTGTTGCCGATTTTTTCCTTTGGTTTTTTGTTTAATAGACTCTGTTTTCCCAGGCGGGGCGAATTTAACTTTGGGGTTATTTTTTTGGGATATCTCTAGTTTTTCTCCCCTTCAGGGCGCAGATCTCTATTTGGTCCTTCAGACCCTTATGTTTTGAAAAAGCCCTTTGGATTTTACAGTTTTTTTTGTTAAAAAATTGGTAATTTTATAGTTTTTTTGCAGCAACCATATTTTATCGTTTTTTTGCCAGATTCGGACATTGTTGTTTTTGTACCGGTTTTTTTTTAGAGTCCGCATCGTTTTGAAGGTTGCCCTGAGTTTGGTTTGACCTTGTGCGACGATAAAAGAAAACCCCCGTTCGACATTTCATTGACGTTTGTGTGTTCTAACCTCACAACTTCACGTGTTGTTTTGTTTACCTCCGAGGTTAGAAAATTTTTGATTATTCGTCGGGTTTCGAATTTGTTTGTGTGAAATCCGTCGAAATTTACCTTCGTTTTTTGCTTTCGTTAAGCGCGAGATTGTTGCCGCGTTCTTAGCGAACCGTACCCGGGTGTTGATAGCGAAAAAAACCTACTTTTTTGTATCTGATAAAAACCGCTTTGTCATGTCTGACATAAAAGTTTTGAAAAAACAACAAAATAGCGTTTTTAATAAATTAAAAACAACTTATAATAGAGCCGTCGAAGCAGAGGGCAATGCAGAGAAGGCAAAAAAGTTAAAATCCAGATGGGAAGATGTGCCTTCTCTCGTAAGCCACTTCGATGCATTGCATTTTGAAATTATAAGCTTGGATAGTAGTGATCAGATACAAGAAAGCCAGGAAACTTTAGTGCAGGAATTTGATGAAATGAAATACACAATTAGATCGATTTGTCGTGAGCTCTATCCGGAGGAATACCAAGATGCCTCACAGACAGTTTTGAACCATTCCCTGGTAAATGTGGACAGGGGTCTTGAAATTAAAAGAATAGAGGTACTCCATTTTGACGGTAATCTTAAAAAATGGCCCACCTTTTTTGATATGTTTAAGTCACTTGTCCATGATAAAGCTGACATGAGTGAAATAGCTAAATTTCAAGCCTTAAATACCGCTCTGGTGGGAGAGGCCGCATCTGTAATTAGGAACATACCGCTAACCTCTGATAATTATCGAGTAGCCTTCGATGCGATGATTAAACGCTTTAATAATAAAAGACTTTTGGTAACAAATTATTGGACGTCTATTTGTCAAGCCCCTTCTGCAAAATCGAGCAACCCACATGATTTGAGGTTATTGTTGTCCACTTTCCGGGAAAATTTGGAAGCATTGTCAAACTATGATGATGTAGACCTTTTAGATTTTGCTAAAATGATTCTTGTTTTGCAAAAAGTTGATACCCCATTGAAAACTCAGTTTGAGATTGAGTATATATAAGGAAATCCCGTCCTATAAAGATTTGTTTAAATTCTTAGAGAAAAATTGTCGGGCTTTGGAAAATAGTTCTATTTTGAATAAGCCAAAGGAGGTCTCTCCTCCTCTACCCCCTAGGAAGGGTGGCAAACCACCCTATCCTGTGTTATTGACTGGAACAGACCAGTCTGGTAATAAAGGTTGTGTTTATTGCCAGCAACAGCCCTACCATCCCCTTGTGAAGTGTACCAGATTTCTGGAATTAGAAGTAGGTCAGCGCCATCAATTTGTTAAGCGTGAACGATTGTGTTTTAACTGCTTTGGCAAACATGGTGTATCTCAATGCCCTACAAATGCCACGTGTCGTCAGTGCCAGGGTCTTCACCATTCCCTGTTGCACTTTGTGAAAAGCTCTCAGAGCCCCCAAGTTGATCGTCCAGGGGAGACCCCCCGTATACTTAATAGTGAAGGTGCCCAACAGGCATTGTGTACCGCTACACCCAGTAGCAACCATTTTGAACCTCGTAAGAGGAGACCTGTGATTTTTGCAACTGCCGAAGTTTTAGTGGTAGATGCCAACAAAAAGTTTGTGTCTTGTCGGGCAATTTTAGATTCCGCTAGTGAAGCATCCTTTGTAACCGTCTCTTTGGCTGAGAGGTTAGGACTTAAAGTAGCTCCGAATAAAACTCCTATTGAAGGAATAAATGGCATGATTTCTAGTACATCAGATGGCAATGTAACATTGCAGATAAGCTCGTCCAAGTTTCCTGATAGTTTGTTTTCCTGTGATGCCATTCTTATTCCTAAAATTTGTGGAACCATACCTGTGACTGTTGTTGAATATGATTCTATTCAGTGGCCATACCTAAAAAATTTAGATTTTGCTGATCCTAATTTTGGACAACCTAGTAGTGTAGACCTTTTAATTGGTGTTGATTTGTTTGGTCAGATGCTTGTGCCTGGCTTTAAAAAGGGAGAAAATGGAGGACCTTGTGCCATTAATTCAATTTTTGGTTGGATACTCCTTGGTGGTATTGATGGTCCTCGTAAAACTCAAAAACCCATTAGTTTGTTGACCTCAGTGTCTTCCCCTATAGAATCTCGATTGGATAGTACCTTACAAAAGTTTTGGGAACTAGAATCGACCCCTCAAAAAATCACTCTTTCCTCTGATGAGGATTTGTGTGAAGAAATATTTGCTACCACTCATTCAAGAACTGAGTCCGGCAGATATGTTGTTCGCTTGCCTTTCAGAGAGCCTCGACAAGAACTTGGTAACTCTAAAGGTCAAGCATTGCGTAGATTTAATATGATGGAAAACCGATTGTTGAAAAATCCTGCTTTGTATAGTGCGTACAAAGACTTTGTTCAGGATTACCTAGACCAGGGGCATATGAAATTGGCCAATTCTAGCCCTGACTTCCATTCATATTTTATTCCACACCACCCAGTTGTGAAGGCAGATGGTGACTTGTCAAAAATTCGAATTGTTTTTGATGCATCTGCCAAGACCTCAAATAGTCGTAGCTTAAATTCTATTTTATTGGTAGGACCTAAACTCCAAAGAGATATTGTGTCAATATTGCTTACTTTTCGCCTTTATAGTGTTGTATATTCTAGTGACATACGTCAAATGTTCAGGCAGATTGATATGCATCAGGCTGATGTGTGTTATCAACAGATATTGTGGCGGTTCGACCCAACCGAGGAGATTCAAGAGTACTCTCTTCAAACAGTAACTTATGGTGTGAATTCGAGCCCATACCTAGCTATTCGTACTCTTCACCAGCTCGTTAAAGATCATGGTAGTGGCTTTCCACTAGCGAGCAAGGTATTGATCCATACTACTTATGTGGACGATGCCATCGGATTAGCTAATTCTGTAGCTGAAGCTTTAGAAAGCCAGAAACAGCTAATTGCGTTGTTAAAATTGGTTTGTTTTGAACTTCGTAAGTGGACTAGCAACACTCCTGAGTTACTAGAATCGGTTCCAGCTAGTCATCAGCAACCAATTTCCTTTGATGATGAATCTGCTGGTTTAAAAATCCTTGGACTAAAGTGGTGTCCAAAATTGGATTCGTTTTGTTATGATGTGATGCCCATGGAAAGACCTTGTACCAAGAGAAACATTCTTTCTGAGATTGCAAGGATATATGATCCACTCGGGTTCCTAGCCCCAGTTGTTTTGGTTGCTAAATGTTTAATGCAACGTTTGTGGGTCCAGGGTCTTTCATGGGATGATACCCCCTCTAGTGATATTGTTGCACAGTGGCAACTCTATGTGTCGCAACTACCATTATTATCTTCGATATCAATACCTCGTTATGTTGTGAAGCAAAATGCTGTCACCACTGAATTGCATGGCTTTTGTGACGCCTCAATGTGTGCATATGGTGGTGCAGTATATATTCGACAAATTGAGTTGGATGGAAATATTTCTATCTCCCTTTTGTGTGGGAAAAGTAGAGTGTGCCCTTTGAAAAGTATTTCTATTCCACGCTTAGAATTGTGTGCGGCTGTATTGTTGGCAGAGCTATTGGAGTTTGTTGGCAATCATCTGGATTGCGTCCCGATTGATAAGATGTTTGCTTGGTCTGACTCCAGCGTTACCCTGGCTTGGATAAAATCGTGTCCATCAAAACGAAAGGTTTTTGTAGCCAATCGTGTAACGACTATTCAAGAGAAAGTTCCCCCCAGCTGTTGGTACCATGTAAATGGTAAGGAGAACCCAGCTGATTGCTTATCCCGGAGCTTACTTCCTGGTCAATTGATAGACCATCCTCTTTGGTTTACTGGACCATCCTGGTTGGCCCAGTCTAGTGAAACATGGCCTATGAACCACAAACTTGATGCGTTTGATGCTGATCTACCCCCTGAGGAAAATCGTTTTGTTTTTGTGACAGAAATACCCCTTGATGAAGTACAGCTGTTACTCACTAAGTACTCCTCTTTACGTAAAATCTTGGGCATTGTTGCCTTTTGTTTGAGACCTTTTCGAGTGAAAAAAGATCCTTCTTTATCTTTTCCTACTAAAGCCCTCAATGAGGCAGATCTTTATTATGCTACTTTAGTTGTTGTGCGAGTTGTACAACAAGAAGTTTTTTTTGAAGATTTGAAAAGGATACGTAAGGGTGAGAGTTGTGCTAAGCCTCTTCGAAAGTTAGCTCCTTTTCTTGATTCCCATGGTGTTCTCAGGGTGGGCGGTAGATTACGTCACACTGATTTAGCATATGAGGTGAAACACCCCATGTTGTTGCCTCGTAGTCATAGGCTTACCACTTTGATTATTGAGAAATTCCATAATGAGCATGGACATCCAGGTCCTCGCTTATTGGAGTACCTCCTAAATCAACAGTTTTGGATTTTGTCGGTGAAAAGTGCCATTCACAGTGTTGTTTCCAAGTGTTTTTGTTGTGCCAGGGTAAATCCCAAACCATTGCACCCATTCATGGGTGACCTTCCTAAATTTAGAGTGTCCCAGGTGAAGCCCTTTTCCCATGTTAGTGTAGATTTTATGGGTCCATTCTCCATCACGTTAACCAAGCGTCGTGGTGTAAAAAGTCAAAAGGCTTATGGGTGTATTTTTGTTTGTTTCCCAACAAAGGCCATTCACCTGGAGGCTGTTTCTGATTTGTCCACTAATGCATTTTTGGCTGCCCTCCGCCGATTTGTTGGTAGACGTGGCAGATGTGCTGCCCTCTACAGTGACCAGGGCACTAATTTTGTTGGGGCAAATAACCTCCTTGTGTCCTATTGTCAGCAAGCTGCTGAGACTTTAGCGATTAAGTGGTGTTTTAATCCACCCGCCAGTCCGCATTTTGGTGGACTCCATGAGTCTGGGGTAAAGTCCACAAAAACTCATCTGAAGAGAATTGTGGGGGATCAAATCCTAACCTTTGAAGAGTTGATGACTGTATTGGTTCAGATTGAGGCTATTTTAAATAGTCGACCATTGTGTAGTATGAGCCCTGATCCTCATGACTTTCAAAGTCTTACTCCTGGACATTTCCTCACTTTGGAACCCTTGACAGCCCCTCCCGATGAAGATCTAACCAATGTTAAGTTAAACCGTCTCCATCGCTGGCAGCTTGTTCAGCAGATTCAGCAGCATTTTTGGCGCCGCTGGCATATGGAGTATTTACAGTCGTTGCAACAACGCGAAAGATGGAATACCCCCGATAACCCTCCAAAAGTTGGAACATTAGTAGCGTTGAAAGACGAAAACCTACCCCCATTGAAGTGGTCACTCGGTAGAATTGAAAAAATTTACTCGAGTCCAGATAGAATCCCCCGTGTCGTGCAAGTAAAAACCGCGAAAGGATTACTTGACCGTAGTTTGGTGAAGGTATGTCCGTTACCCAGCCAGTAACCAACCTTCAAAACCTTGTGTAGCGTGAATCGTGCTTATTTGAATTAACTTAAGTATGACGTCCATAGTTATTGCGATAAAATTATTGTTGCAAAAATGCTAATTTATTGTTTAGACCCTTTGGGCAATTGAATAACCTTTTTTTTTTGATTTTTTGTTTTTGGGTTTTTCTATAAAAATTGGGAATTTTTATGGTGGGCGGAATGTTTAATACTGCCAGTTATTTTTTCTTTATTGTTTTATTTTGAATTTTTTGGGAAAACCTAACCTTAAAGTTTGTTTTGATATTTTGGGCTTTCTGCAAAAACCTTCAAAAAAGGAAAGTCCGGTTTGGGAAAAATTCCGATCAGGTGATAATTTCTCGCTTTGTTGAAAGCTATTTTCTTTTTGATCACCTGATCATTTTATTGAAATCATTCGCGTTTTTTTCTCACGCTGGAAGTTTGAAGCGCCACCCTGTGTGTGACAGGGGAATGAAGAAATCACTTCCGCCAAAAAACTAGAAGAAGTCACATGTGTTTTCGGGTCGAAGACCGAAATTCGAGTCCCAAGAAACGGGCGGCGCCGCCAGTGAATGCTGCAGAATTACAGAAGGTAAGCTGTGTTGCCGATTTTTTCCTTTGGTTTTTTGTTTATTAGACTCTGTTTTCCCAGGCGGGGCGAATTTAATTTTGGGGTTATTTTTTTTGGGATATCTCTAGTTTTTCTCCCCTTCAGGGCTCAGATCTCTAGAAATAATGTGTTTGTTTTAGCATCGAATGTAATCCGCTAAGCTACACCGTTTGTTTACTTCCTTGGTTTACCTTTGATACTAAACGATCATGGCCGGTTTAACTTGTATTTTAAGTTTTGTGTAAAGAAAAATGAAGCGGGCTAAAAACAAATAATGACTAAACATCTAAAAATGTTTATTTTAGAATATACTAAAAAACAGTTGGAAAATTGCCTTGGTTTTCAAAATATTCCAAATATATTTATTGTTCATTAAAGAGAAATCCTACCTAAATCTTGTTTACAAAAATCAGCTGGACCACCAGTGACGTGAAAAATATGACCGTGAATTTGGCAACGTCAAATCACCTCATTGAAAAATTGTCAACGTCATTTGAAAGCAGCCTTTCAAATTTTATTAAAAGCGTCTACTTTTTTAGTCCAAGCCATACATTGAGGTCCATTTGAACACAATATGCCGGAACTATTGTAGCCATAATTTTTTATTTATGGTTTTAATACGCTTTAGTAGTGCATCTATACAGACGTATGCGACTCATTGATTGCACTTTTCGCAACTGCGCATGTGTCTGATATGTTCTGTCGCAACGTGATTGGGTGATGGAATTGTTACGTCTCTCGCGCTTGCTCAAACAGACAGTGAACTGGGCGCACCAAACTGAATTAATCTATGCTGGCTACCTAAAATGTGAACGTGTGCACCAAATACGTTAAAGCATAAATACATGTTCAAAAAATCGAAAAGTGAAGCACTCATAGCTTGCTTTGGAAACAATCGCACACGCGAATTTTTAAGTGCTCTTGCGTGTGTTTTGTCAAGTCGACACACAGCTGCTATTTGGGTCGACGCCATATTTATTGTTTTTCTACATTTTGCGGTGTTTTGCGTTTGTCGTGTAAAATTATATTTTTTTCTGTGACAAACAGGAAATAACTCACGTAACGCCTGTGCGGTTTGTGGAAAAATGTCCGGTAGAAGTAAGGGAGAGTGCCATTACATAGGTAATTACTTGTGTTTTTCTTTATAATTTGTTAATAAAGTTAAGAGTGGTTTATAGATGCCATTAAATACTCTTCATGGTGTCTACAATAAATCTGCAAAATTAATTTTAGAAAAACTACAATTTTAATCCACAATTTGATAAATGTTCACCCAATCAACTAATTTTTAGAAAAAGAAATAATAGACATAACCCAAAATTTTTGACAATTGTCAAATAATGTAGTGACGTAATGGAGTATGTTCTAAAACCACCAAACCTAACGCATAAACTGAACATTAAGAATTACGGGGGTCCTGAGAATGCAATATATTTATGCTTTAACGTATTTGGTGGGCACCTAGATAAGTTTAGCTTTTCTTTCTGCGGAGAGTACTTCCATATAGAAAGTGCTGTTAATGACGGTCTATGACGTTTTGGACAGTTTAGTTAGAAATGGTCGCCACCGGAGGCAAATCTACCGAAGGCCGAAGATTTTTGGGGTGCCACGCCCATTTTTTTGTCCAAAAGACGTTAAAATCGTATATAGGAATGTAAGAATTATTTTATGATACAAACTTGCTCAGGCAGGTTCGGTTCGGTCTCCTAGGGGTATATCCCCGCCTAGTTATACGGGTTTCTCGTATACATTTTAATACGTATTTGTTAGCGGTTTCGCTGTATGTATTTGGCCAAATACGTTAGAGCATAAATACGGGACATACCCATGCTTTCTCACACGCGATGCTTGAAGCCAGAACCCCCATTTAATTCTTAATGTTCCTTTTTCGGGTAGACAGGATTTCGGTTACTGCGCATGCGTTAGTTTTGGTGGTTTTGGAACATACTTCGTTACGTCACTACATTATTTAACAATTGTCAAAAATTTAGGGTTATGTCTATTTTTTTTTTCTAAAAACTAGTTGATTGTGTGAAAATTTATCAAATTGTGGATTAAAATGGTAGTTTTTCTAAAATTAATTGTATAAAATTATTGTGGCCACCATGAAATGTTTAATGGCATCTATAAACCACTGTTAACTAGATTAACAAATTGTATTGTAAAGAAAAATACAAGTACTTACCTATGGAATGGCACTTCCTTACAACTCCCCGGACATTTTTCCACAAACCGCAGATCTTCTACGTGAATTATTTCCCATTTTTCCCAAAAAAAGCATAATTTTACACGACAAAAGCAAAACCCCGCAAAATGTAAACAAACAAAAAATATGGCGCCTATATGCAGCGACATAATTTTTTGGTAAGCATCTGTTTTATTATATTCACTGATGAGCCTGAGTGGAAGAGCGTGTTTCCTGCTAGGTAACTAGAAGGCAGCGCGAACTCTGATCGTTGTCACACATCCTAGTTTTAGATATACGAAGCATATGTATTTATTTATTTTTGTGGCAATAAGAACATTAATTATTATTATTATAGTACATATTGACACTATATATTAAAAATAAATGGATCCAAGACGTATATGATACCTTCCCAGCTAGCCTATTAGCACAGTTCAAGTGAAGCCATGATATATCAGCCTTGAAAACAGTTTTTTGTAAATATCTCCGAAACTAAAGCTCCTATGTAGTTTTTGGTTTTAACACAAACTATTATTATAATTATTAATAATACTATATTCGGAAAACGGCATATTGATGTGATGCTTCGTGAAAAAGTTATCATTTTTTAATTATCATTAGCATTAATGGATTTTGAGCAAAATCTAATTAGCTCGTTAGGGTGTCGAACACTACTTCAACTGAAAATTTTATGAAAATCGGTTCAGCGGCTTAGGAGCTATCGTGTTACGGACAGAATTACAAACACACACACACACCTAAATAAGAAATTTTCGGCGCGAAAAAAAATTTTCCTCGAAAATAATACCCTAATAATACCTTCTCTAGCCATTGCTGCGCGGGCTAGGAAGGGGAAAATGCTACTATAGCGTTGTTTGAAATCTCCATGAAACAATGACCTGTATGTTGACATATTTGGTTATAATATCTAACTATGTCAACATTCAGGGACTATAATTCAAATATGTCAACATTCATGGACTCTAACAAGGACTATTGTTTAATAAAGCATCAGCTGTATTTCATAAATAGCCTCGAAAACTAATAACATTTTTTTTAAAAAGTGAAGAAAGGAAAAATATGCACATTTATTCGGTCTATACGATAAAATTAAAAAACCTAACCTAACATTTTAAAATGTATATTTTAAAAAAATATTTTATACTGAATTTTTTTATCACCCTGTACAAAACACCATGTACTTAAATTTAGTTTTTGTTTCCTTAAAGTTAAACAACTTTAAGTAAAGATTAGGCCAATAGTCAATAATAGCCGGACCGCCGCGCCAATGGGATTAGAAAATATAGTTTCTAAAATTTTAGGTTAAGTTCTCTTCTTAATTTCATAGTATAGACCGAATGATTTGTATATTAGCTCACACTACTACTATAAGTAGTGTGAGCTATGGTGATCCTAATTTTTTCGAGAAAAAAAAAGTTGCTCCGATTTCAAAAATTTTTATATATCTTTGCGTTTCAGATGATTTTGAAACTTTTTTGTTTTCCTGTCTGTCTGTATGTCTGTCTGTATGTCTCTGTAACGACCAACCCGCATAACTCAAAAACCGCTTGTCCGATTTTAATGAAATTTGGTACCTAAGTTGGGTCTTGGGCCGTGATGGTCCCATTTAAAAATGAACAAAATCCACCGAACGCAAGCCAAATAAAAGGGTGGGGGTATATTCCAAAAATTAGAGTTTATGTGAAAATATGGCGTGTGTGATATCAAACGAAAGGTAATTAAGTCTGGAGTTAAAAAAAATGACTTTTAGTTTATTTTTAAAAAAAGGGTGGGGGTAGATGTCAAAAATTAGAGTTTAAGTGAAAATATGGCGTGTGTGATATCAAACGAAAGGTAATTGAGTCTGGAGTTAAACAAAATACATTTTAGTTTTTTTTTAAGGGTGGGGGGTAGATTAAAAAAATTTGAGTTTAAGTCAAAACATGGCTTGTGTGGTATCAAACGAAAGGTAATTGAGTCTGGAGTTGAATAAAATATATTTCAGTTTTTGATTATATTAGCTCACACTATAACTATAGTACCTAGTGTGAGCTTAGGTGCCCATAGATTGGCAGAGTATTTTTTCTCTGTTATCCTGTTTTGAAAGCGTTATTAGTTTTAGCGAAGCTAAATTAGGATTTTGGCGGGGAATATTTGGGGATGTATCCCAGATTCTAAGGAATAAGTATACAAAAATTCAGCTTGCACCTATTTTGTTCGAAGTTATTTCCTTATTTGACGGGGCACACAAACTTTTTAGTGTGTCTTTTCATTGCATAAATACATTTTAAAATTATATTTGAAATACCACTTTAAATGTTTTGAACACGTCATCTTAAAAATGTATTTTTCTAGACATCTTGAAGATATAAGGATTTATATTATAAGGATATATTATTTAGGAGATATGTTTCCGTAAATACAAGACGTCTTTAAGATATCCTTTAAAAGATATCTAGTAGAAACCATTGCAGTAAAAAAGCAGCCTTAAATGAACTATCAAAGCATGTCATGTTTGTTTTTATTTACCAAAAAGTTTTAACTAAAAATCAAGGAAATATTAACACAACTGAAAATCAAGTCTTTATTTCAAATACATAAATTTCACTCGTCGGCATGAAAATCGGCCCTGACACCATTCTTGCCGATTCTTATGTAAAATGACCTCCTGAATCCAAATATGAACTCCGTTTTTCCCCATCACCCCCCATTTTCGGGGGAGACCCCCCTACCTATTTTTACTGCTTTTCGATAGTTTGGTGAGACGGAAAGGATTTTTTTTGGCCTTAACATCATTATTTCTGAGAGACTGGAGAGTTTAGTGTTCTCAAACATCAATATTTATAGCAAGGTGGTAAGCCATTTGTTTGGGAGGGGAGGGGGATGTTTTGCATAAATGGTAAATGGACATTGTCGATTTTACCGTTTTATATGCATTTTCTTATTATTTTTATAAAATTTTAGCTGCCAGCAGCTCAACAGTAAAGGTAATAAACGTTATAGCAAAGTATAAAGCAACATATTAGTATATAAAAGTATATATATACAAAAACCACTGGCGTATACAAAAAATCGCCTTGGAGGGGCTTGGAAATTTTTTCCACTTTTATTTATTAACATATTAAAAAGTAGGAAAATAAATAGTTTTAACATAATCTATTTTTAGATTCTTGGGGGGGCTTTCGCCCCCAAGCCCCCTCACCCCTTGTATATGCTCATGCATAAACTATAATAAAAAAATAAAATATTTGCGAGTAAGATTTATTCCCGGTCAGGAAAATGTCGCCAACGATTCTTATTAGTCCCGCAAGATAATATTTACCTGCCGCCTTTGCATATCAAACTTGGATTGATCAAACAGTTTGTAAAAGCACTGGACAAAACAGGCGACTCATTCATATTTTCGAAAACTAAATTTCCTCGTGTTAGTGAGGCTAAAATCAAGGAAGGTGTTTTTGTGGGGGCCCCAGTTTGAAACTAAAATAACTCTCTTTATGCTTAAAAATTTAAATTTATGTCAATAATAATATAATTATTCTCGAAAAATTATAAAAATAGGTAAAAGGGCTGCTCCCTCAAAAATGGTGGGTAGTAGAAGAAAACGCAAGGGATTCAGGGCGTCGTCTTACATAAGAATCCAGATTTTTTTTTGCAGACCTGTGTTTTTAGAAACAAAATTTCGGACTTCCATTGTCTCTATTTATTTTAAACACGACGCATGGAGGTTAGCTTGTCTAATTTAGACGATCGAAACTTCAATATAGAACTATTTTCTATCATAACCACTAAGTCTTAAAAAAGTGCCTAATTACCTTATTAGTAAACCCCAATGTAGAAAATCGATCAATTAACTCGTCACTTGTCACGACGACAAGTCATAGGCCGCTTGATAGCCTGTATAATGATCCGCACTTTTTTCGCGCGAAAAGGCGATTTTCAAAAGAGCTCCAAGTTAGTAAACAAGAGTTTATATGGCGATTTCTTCACGTATATTCTAAGTATGGGTTAGTATAGTATATAGTATTTAATTTTTACCATAAAACCATCTGCAAAGTTTCAATTTGCTTATTGAAAAATGTGGATAAAAGTTGGTTATTGAATGATTGTAATTTTTCAAATAAGTATATATATATTGGACTAAAAAAGTCCCTATCATTACGTATCAATTGCGTTTGTGACTTTATTATTTCAATCATGTATCAAGGGTTGTATTTGTGCTAAATTCAGCTGCCGGTTCTTGCCGGAGTATTAATATGATTTATTGTTTCAGCGTTAGCGCATGGAATTGGCCGACGTGTATGGCACAAAACACGGGTTTCACAGGATAAAAATCAATCCGTTTTGAACTATGTATGTGAAAATAGTGAATATAAAGACTACGATAAAGAATATCAGTGCATGGTAAAAAACCTTGCAAAATTTGATAGTGATTAATCTATATTGATATATAGTATAGCAAGATTAATAAATTTAGTTAAATTTTTATGAAAAAAATAGTTAAATAAAAAAAAGTTTGCTAATTACGTACACACACTCTCAAAATATCAATTTGCATAATGCACAGCATATTAAAATGATATTTTTTAAACGCTAGTTGGCATTCCCTAACTTTCAACATCAATTTGTCAAAATTACAACCATAAAATAATTTCGATCGTTCAGCTAACCTTTTTTATTTTTCTGCTATAAAGAAGACAAAAAATGGCATCGAAAATTATTGTTGGCCCAAGATTGCCGTCGACAGTTGCAAGCCTGTTTGTCTAAAGTTAACAAAAATATTTTGTGAAGTGGATATTTAACAGTATAACATAATATTCTCAGAAAAATAGACGGATATTCCACGCTTTTTTCGATCTTTAGTCCCAGCTGTCATAACTGCAGAGCGAAATTTCAAGAAAAACAGTAATAATGACAAAAAAATATAAAGACTCTCTGATGCCATTTAAAACCCATTCTTTAAAAACATAAAACCCATTGGCAAAGTTACATGATGCATTGCGACAAACTAATTTTGAAAGACTGGGAAAATGAAGCAGCTATTAATGTCGTTCCTCTCGTAGCAGTTCATGTGATAAAGTTTTTTGGGCGACGAAAATAAATGATTTTTGCGTAGTTTGTTTTTTTTAGTTAGATTTAAGATTTTTAGTTTTTTGGTTGGTTCAGTTTATTTCATTAAAATAGGTTTACAGAACCACCAACGTAGTAATTAGTAATAGCCTCAAAATAGCTCATTATAGTTTACATATTGTGTCTGAAATATATTTTTTTAATTCACTTAAAAAGAGTCTTTTGTTCTCAATACAGTTTTTGTTGAAATTCTGAAAGCCTTTGCAGTTAAATCAGTTGGGAACTTTTTTACACTTACACACACACTTTAAAAGATCTATGTGTCAAATATACTGTTATTATAACAAAGAAATAAGTAAGTACAGTACAGTCCCGATTATCCGAAATAATGTGGACCAAAGTGATTTCCGATAATCGAAATTTTGTTTAATCCGATTTTTTTTTTGGGAAATAGGAATTTGGGATGCGTATATCATTAGATCGACTTAAAAACATTTGTAACACTCTGTCGGCTAACTAAAACAATTCGCATTTCAGACCGTCGTATTGCCGTGAAACCCCGAGGGGACCACCTAGCAGTATAGATGAATCCCAGACGCGTTTCGGATAATGCGAATTTTTTCGGTTAATCGTGATTTTTGCTTTTAAGGTTTGTTTCGGATACACCGGATTTCGGATAATCGGGATTGTACTTTACCTACATTAATATGAGTCGAGCTGAAGTTCGTGTGTGGAAACTACAAATAATATTAATTTAACTTTTATTGAGTCATTATGCTTAGTACTAATATTTAAAACTTCAATTTACAAAAAATAATATTAATATTGCCTAATCCTATTTGAATCATAATTTGTACCAAAACAGATTGCAAAGCTTAGATTAAATTAACAGCTCGAAATACATTGTAGATATTTTCTTAAAAAATTCAAATGAAATTATCATTAGTTTCGGCCTGCGCAGTTCGGTAAGCATTCCCGAGATGGCACTAATTCCATAATTTTTACAGTTTTTTTCACAAAAAATACCCGCGCTATTGCTTCCTCCCGGTATAATTTTTTTATAACGTCAAACTTTTCAAATTTATCAATTTTTTATATTTGTCAATTTTTATCTGTCATTCATAAATGTTTGTTTTTTTTTAAATTTATTGCGTATTTTAAATAAGATCTTTATTTGAAAATGGCTTGTTGCGCACTCAATTGCCCTTTCAAAACTAAACTCTTTCATAGATTCCCAAGATATTTTCATGTAAGTAAAAATATATATTTATATAAGCATTGCATTTAGTATGTATACAGTGATATACTACTATATATACTGGGATAAATATAAAAAAATTAGAAACAAGGTCACGACCAAAATAAGACATGAAACAAAAAAATATTATGAAGAAAAAATTGATGAAAACAAACATGATACAAAAAAAATGTGGCAATCTATTAAAGAACTAGTTAATGGAAAAAGACATGAAAAACCCTCAAAAATAAAATTCAAAGACAGACAACTTGAAAATGAGTTAGAGATTGCACAAAATTTTAATGTATATTTTACAGAAAGTATTAAAGATATCGTAACTTCTACTAAAAGTATAATGGGATGTGACTTTGTATTGCAAAAAATTAATCAGTTAGATGGTTCGTTTGATAGTTTTAGAATTATTGATATTCACGAATTAAAACAAAAAATTGCAGGCATGGGAAAGGGATCCAGTGATGAGGACGGCATTGATTTGAAGTCATTTAAATTAGCCATTGAAATAGTTGGTGATTACTTTTTAGAACTGATAAATATGTCCTTGTCACGGGGTGTCGTTCCGGATGCGTGGAAGTGCTCAACCGTAATTCCAATAGAAAAAGTACCAAAAACTATTCTTTGTACAGAACATAGGCCCATTAATACGTTACCTGTTTATGAAAAAGCTATGGAATTACTGGTAAAAGATCAGTTGATGCATTATATCAATCAAAATAATATTTTAATTAGTGAACAATCAGGCTATAGGAAGGCTCATTCATGTGAAACAGCTTTGCAGTTTTTAACATCCTCTTGGAGATCTCAGATAAATAATAAAAAAGTAATTGGGGTAGTTTTCTTAGATCTTAGCAGAGCCTTTGAAACTGTTAACATTGATTTACTATTACAAAAGATGAAAAAATATGGCATTACAGGTAATGTATTGAAATGGTTTAAGAGCTATTTGAAAAAAAGATTTCAAAAGGTTAAATTTAAAAACTCAGTATCAGGAAAAATAGAAACTGATCATGGTGTTCCTCAGGGATCAGTACTGGGGCCCATTTTATTTCTTATTTTTATTAACGACATAGTTAAACACATAAAGTATTGCAAAATCAAACTATTTGCAGATGATACAATACTGTATTTCATTTGCGATATCAACGAATTTCAAAACATTGAAAAAAATTTAAATGAAGATCTTAATAACTTGCATGTGTGGTTGATAGAAAATGGACTTAAATTAAATATAAACAAAACAAAATTTATGATTTTATCCTCAAAACATAATTTAAATCAACTTAAGAATAAAAACAAACTCAACATTGTTATTGAAAATTCTCAAATAGAAGAGGTTAAATCCTTTAAATATCTAGGCGTAATGTTAGATCCTGAGCTCAACCTTTCTCTACACTGCGAGTACATAAAAAAGAAAATCGCAAAGAAAGCAGGTTTCATGTATAGGCTAAATAATAAAGTTTCATTATTCACTAAACTTACAATTTACAAATCAATTATTGCACCACATTTTGATTATTGTGGAACATTGTTTCATTTTTTAAATGCAGGTCAGAAAAACATGTTACAGAAACTGCAGAACCGTTGCATGAGGGCAATTTTATTATGTAATAAGCGAACTCCTATTAGAAATATGCTTGACAGATTAAACCTTATGAATGTAACAACGAGCCTCATACAACATGTTAGTCTTTGTTTTCAAACTCAAAAATAATATGTTGCCCACATATTTAACTGGTGAGATAGTTTATGTTCGAGATATTCATACTCATAACACTAGGTCAAGATCAGTAAACGATTTCTATATTGCTGATTTTCAAAGTGAAACGGTATTCAGTGTAGGTTTAAGATTGTTTAATAGCATCCCTAGAGACATGAAAGAATGCACTTCATTGAAAAATTTTAAAACAAAGTGTGCTCATTATGTGAAAACTTTGTAATTTTTTTTTTTGATGTAAATACTTATCTACCTATTTGTATTTATAATGACATTGTAAAGAGCAATATATTTTGCTAATAAAGTGTGATAATAATATAAGCTTGTTTTACAGAAAGATTTATTATGAAAAACACTTTAAATACTTTTAGCTCCGCCAAAAATGGGAGAATGCCGTTGGACACGAAAACGCCTATCGACTTATACAAAACCGAACCGAACCGAACCGAACCACCAAGTTCGCGCGGAAACTGCTGTACCATCTTTTTTTGAAACATGTCAGCCCATACTTGACCTATCTAAAACTACTTCGGAATGAGCTACAAAACTCAAACTTTGCACAGTCATAGATCTTTATAGAGTTAACAATCCCTCTAAATTTCATGGACTTCCATAAAGTGATAAAGTAGTTACGAAATTACAAAAAAACGTCGAAATTGCCACTCACTCACTTACTCATGTATAAATCATGTAAATTTGTCTGTACTTCCAGACATGTTACAAAGCTGAAATTTGGCAGACTGATAGAAATTGTGACCAAATCCTTGGATTGTAAAAAATCAAAAATCCCCAAATATCTAATTCACTCCCCTCCCCCACACATGTAAAGTTATGTAAAAGTAACATTGCCAACTTCCAGAGGCGCTAGAGAGCAGAGCTTTGGCAGAATGATAGGAAATATGATAAAACTATCGGAAAAAATTTAAAAACGCCAAAATTTTAATTTGCTTTTGAGTGGCCCATCTTAATAATTATGTAAAAGTAACATTGCCCACTTTCAGAAACGCTAGAAAGCTGAGCTTTGGAAGGCCGATAGGAACTATGATAAAACTATAAAAGAAAATGAAAAAACCCCAAAGTTTAATTAACTTCTCTCCCCTATATATGCAAAGTTATGTAAAAGTAACATTCTCCACTTCCAGAAACGTTAGAGAGCTGAGCTTTGGAGGGCCGATAGGAACTATGATAAAACTATAAAAGAAAATTAAAAAACCCATATTTTAATTTACTTTCCTCCCCTATAAATGTAAAGTTATGTAAAAATAACTTCCTACTTCCAGGAACACTAGAGAGCTGAGCTTTAGAAGGCTGATAGAAACTATGATAAAACCATAGGAAAATATAAAAAAACCTCAACATTTTTAATAAGGTATTGCTAAAGTTTTGAACAATATTCCGCATATTTTACTACCTACTTTAAAACTTAAATATTATCCCAATCTTTAAAAAAGGATAAAATCATAACAAAAACATTTCATGAAAAAAGTACGCGAAAGTGGTATTCCGTAAAAAGTTGGATATTACGGCTGCAAATGACTCTTAGGCGCAGTGCTAAATTGAACATAAAAAAGTTTGGCTGGAATAGCATAGTTTAAAAAAAACATTTCCAAACTAGTAAGAACCTTTCATTTTGAAATTTGTATTGGAGAACTTGGCTTTACTTTTATCTCAATTCTTTTTACAAAATACCACTTTCGCGTACTTGGCTTTTTTTACATGAAATGTTTTTGTCATGATATAGATATCCAAAAAATATTTAAATTAAGGTGAAATTATTAAACTAAATAAAAAAAAACTGTGTTTGAGATACCGACAGTCAGATACTTTTGTTAAACATTCCTTAAATGACTAGCATGTGCCTAAATTAACATTGATTTATTATATAAAATATATTACAGTTAAAAAAAATCCTGACTGGTGGAATACTGAACATAGCTAAATAAAAAATAAATGTGTAGTTATTGGGTTGTTTTTTATTTATTTCGTTGAAATGATTATCTAAAATATTTTAAAGACTTTTCAATACAAGTAGTAGTTAAGACATTTTGGATTCATTTCACCAAAATTGTTTCCTATAAATTAAAAATAATTTTTAATACAATCCAAAGATTATGGAATATAAATAATCTTTAAGTTATCTTAAAAATATTTTTGAATCACTTAGTATTTTAAAATAAAATTAAATATATCACCCGTGCGCGATTTTCGAAAATGTTTGTAGCGCCATCTTTGGACTGCTTACCCGAACTTATGTACGTTCGACACACTGTATATAATAATAATATAATTTTGAGTGGCCCATCTTAATAATATATATTATAATCTATAATCTTTGAGTTTATCGTTTGTAGCTTTACGGCCGGTCGCATTGAAAATCTTCCAATGTAGAAACTTTGTCGACAGTGCACCCCAATTAACTGATTAATGCATGCCATTAAAGCACATACGCTGTACATACATTTTTCACTACATAAAATCATTTTGGGACAGAAACTTTTTCAAAAAATGTTCCAAATAGCAATTAAATTAGAATTTAAATAAACAAATAAGCGATAATCTTTCAAAGTCACAAATTTGAAAACGATTGACAGTTTAAACACCGATCCACCACCCTTATTATAGATGGTGGTGACCGATCATGCTAACCTTAAGGTAGCTGATAATTAGTTTCGCAGCATCCATTATCAGTTACCTTACGAATCTGTGGTTTAAAACTTAAATAAGAATACACCTGCGTTTTGCTAGTAAGGCTTATATTTAGTCCTATAAGTACATTGTTCACATTAAAGCCACTCTACTCTAGTCTTTATGTATTTGCACGTGGCTTCTTAAGCTATCTTTCCGCTTCGTTTTATATTTTTTATGTTGTTTTTGTCTTTGTGCATTAGCATAATGTGTTTTGTTAAATCATCTTTCCGTTTCCTTTATATGTGCAATGTTTGCACGGAAACCACTTAATCTCGTTTTCGTCTCTATGGATGATCATATGAGTTTTTAAGTTACTTTTATATTTGGTCTTATGACTACACTTATCACATCGAAGCCACTCTACTTTACTCATGTCTTTATGTATTAGCATGTGTTTTGTTAAATCAGTTTTCCATTTCGTTGTATATTTGCAATGTTTGCATGGAAACCACTTAATCCAGTTTTCGTCTTTATGAATGTTCATATGAGAAATATCTCCACTTATATTCGGTCTTATAAGTATTATCACATCGAAATAACTCTTTACTAATGTATTTATGTTTTAGCATGTGTCTTGTTAAATTACTTTTCAGTTTTGTTTTATATGTGCAATGCTGGCAGGGAAACCACTTAATAGCGTTTTCATCTTTATGGAACATTATATTATGGGTTTTTAAGTAACACTTATGTTTAGTTTGAAACGTACACTGCTCACATTGAAATTGATTATCTTTAGTGTCCTTTGATTCATATTTAAACTTACTTTCGACGTTTAAATATTTGAAGGTCTGGTTGTTGGAATCCAAAGGATCACCAATAAGGCATTCAGAAATATTTGAACTAGCTGAATCTTCATGAGGACTGAAAGATAAAAAACGCTTTTAGTAATTATTGCCGAAACTTAAAATTAAAATAATTAAATAGCACTGGATTTAATAATTTACGCCAAATTTAGCAGCTGCAGACGGCAGTAAAAGACTATTTCATCGTCAATGTTATGGTAACGGGCAGTGTCTAACTTACTATCTAGTAGCTGCTGTTTGCCGAAATAGATAAATAATAAATATTAAAATAAAAATGTAAAAAGTAATATCTCAGAAAAAAAGTAATAAAGTTTTGTTTGAATTTTTTTCCATAAATAAATGAATATATTTTGCTTTTTAATGTACTTTTTTATTTGTATTATTTGTCTATTGACATTACTAGGTAAAATATCTTCAGGATCGAAAATAATGTCCTAGTAACTAAATGGCACAAGTTACGTTTATAAGCAAGTGCACATTAAACCTAAACAATCTAAGGAAATGTATATAGTTAAATTTGTTATAAACTATATACGGAATTAATAGCAATAAGCAATTGACCGGTCATTGACGATATTTATAAAGGCAACAAACCTCTTGATATCCTATCAATGGCAAACGGTTTTTAATAAAAAGCATCTCCAAAAGCGTTTAGTAGTTAGTTGTAAGCTGAGAACGTTACGTCTCATACGTACAAGTTAACAGTGAAGACAAGTATTAGTCAGAAGTCGAGTGTATCTAGAGGATACGCATTTATTATTATTATTTAATTATTATTATTGTTAAATAAAACTATAAACCTAACTTAAACTGTGTTACGTCACGTTAAAACCCCCTCGTGATAATATCAGCTTGGTAGTTGGTAGCTGAATTTTCAATAAGAAAATAGAAAGATCAATTTTCTTTCCTTTAAAGATTAATAGGTATTTAGTGAAGTCATTAAACCGGGTTTTATTTGAAAATTTAACAAAAGATAGAGAGGACCTATGTTGCCGTCCAAAGCGAAATGATCGTAACTGCGAAAAAATTGAGTTATTGGCATATTTGGACATGTAAACAAACTACATGTCTTTAAAAGTCAAGATCCATATGGGTTCATTTTATTTGTCAAAATAACAGTGTTGCATTTTACAGTTACTATGTAACACAAAAACTTTGAACGCGATTTTCTTTTTCGCGTATAACGTAGTTACGGCCATTTCAAGGAGGACGGCAGTATGTGCAAATAAAAACCTAAAATGGCAATAACTTAAAATCAGTATATTTAAACTTACTGCTTTTTAATATAGTAGGGGAGGCCGTGAAGATTTTGGGAACTTATTTTCTTTGTAAGCAAACATCGATAAAACTGTTCCTTGATCAATTCTAAGCAAAATTTGTTATATGGATGAATGGGTTTATGCGCAAAATGCAAAAAAAGTTATAAATTCAAGGAATTTTTTTTCTTAGTAATGTGTATATGTTTATTAGTGAAAGCTACACTTAAGCTAAGTATAAAAAATAGTATGACTTATCTCCAAGTATAGGAAATATCTCTGGCAAAATTGTCAAAAAATTAAATATTCAATTTTTGACAATGTTGCCAGATATTTCCCATATTTAGAGATAAGTAATTTTTTATACTTAGCTTAAGTATATCTTTCACTTATAAACATATAAGCATATTTAAGAAAAAAAGTTCCTCGAATTCATAACTTTTTTTGCATTTTGCGACTAAACCCATCGGAAAATAGGAAGGGTTTATATAGACATTTTTTCTTAGAATTGTTCACTGAACAATTCTATTAATGTATGCTGATAAAGAAAATAAATTACAAAAATTTCACGGCCTCCCCTACTAATACAGGCAACTAAAGAATGTAGGTTCAGGTTGCTATCGACAAGCTATTGAATGGTTTATAAAATAAGGGTTTAGAATTTTGTAACACCCTGGCTAACAGCGTATTGAATTAAAAGAAACTTACTCAGATAGGCTGTCATCCAATATAAGTTCTTCTTGCTTGATATCCTCTTCAGTTTTCATTTCGAAGCCATATGGTTCCGACTTTATGCTGCTAGATGAAGAAGGCAGGGGATCTGGATCTGCTGGTCTGTAAATTTCCAGCATTAGATCTTCTTATAACAGGACAAAATTTTGAATAATTAGCCCAGTCATATTAGGAATTCACCAAAAAAATAGGTGCAAGCTGGATTTTTGTATAATTATTCCTTAGCATCTGAGACACATCGCCACATATTCTCCGCCAAAATACTTTTTTATTTATTTGTTTTCTTTCCTTCTGGCTTATATAACAAGCATTGGATAATGTAATGAGAGTTTAACAAAAAAGTACAATACAAGTATAAGTAAAAGACAAATGATAAAAAAGACACTTACAAACTAACATTTTGTACACAACACACAAATTTCCTGACATAAAAAATTAGAATTAATATATAATATTTTTTCCTGTTTAATCTTTTTTTTTTTTTAATATTTTTATCAATTTTTATGAGAAATTTTTTGATCCCTGGCTGCCACTATAGCTATTTTGTACAAAATTCCTTTAAGGAATACAGAGGTTTATTTAAAAAATAATCAAATAACTTATTCTTAAATATCCTTTCCGATGGTAGTATTTGTAGTTTCTTGGTAGATTATTAAAGACTTTTATGCCCATCTATAATGGAGATTTTTCAAATAAGTTAGTTTTGTGACTAGGTACACTAAAAAGGTTCTGCTGCCTTGTCTGCATTTTTCTATTACAGACTACATTTATTGAAAAGTAATGAAAAGTAATTTTTGTTTTTAATTTCGATTGCTAGAGATTAGAGATATAGTGAATATACTGTCAAAATTTTCAGCTGAATGAAAAGTGGCCTACTATGGGCTAAAAAGTCTGCCCCTGCACTTTACCTAACAATTTTTTTTTGAAGTACTAATAGGCTTTCAGTGTAAGCCGATGAACCCCAGAGAACAATTCCATAATGCAGTTGACTTTTGATTTTCGCATGGTAAAACATCATGAATCCCGGACTAACAATAGCCTTTAGGTTTACAATTGCAAAATGTCCGCTTTTAAGTTTAGATGCTACATTGTCTATGTGGTTTTTCCAAGAAAGATGGCAGTCAAAGTAGATGCCTAAAACTTTTGTATTTTCCTCCTTGAGCTTCGCGATTTTCTTTTTCGCGTATAACGAAGTTACGGCCATTTCAAGGAGGACAGCAGTATATGCCATTGAAAAATCTAAAATGGCAATAACTTGTGATCAGTATATTTAAACTTACTGTTTTTTTAATACAGGCAACTAAAGAAAGTAGGTTCAGGTTGTTATCGACTAGCAGGTTTTAAATGGTTTATAAAATACGGGTTTAGAATTTTGTAACATTCTGTATACCTATGGCTCAGCGTATTAAATTAAAATAAACTTACTCAGATGAGCTGTCATCCAATATAAGTTCTTCTTGCTTGATATCCTCCTCAGTCTTCAGTTCGAACTCATATGGTTCCGACTTTATGCTGCTAGATGAAGAAGGCAGGCGATCTGGATCTGCTGGTCTGTAAAATTCCAGCATTAGATCTTCTTATAACAGGACGAAACTTTGAATAATTAGCACAGTCATATTAGGAATTAATCAAAAAATTGGTGCAAGCTGGTTTTTTGTATAATTATTCCTCATGCATATTCTCCGCCGAAATCATCCTTGAGCTTCGCTAAATATAAGGCCCCAAATGTTCTAAAAATTAGTTTTTTGCAATTTTCTCGAAAACTAATCACTTTTTCAAAAAAGTCGAGTTTTTTTGAAAAAAAAATAAGCAAACTCATTCGGTCTATACTATAAAATTAAGAAAAAACCTAACCTAACATTTTAAAACATATATTTTTTAAAAATTATTAATTTTAATTTTTTCCCACTCTGTAGGTAACTTGTTTTAAAATCTTAATACTTTATAATGTTAAGCTTAACCCCCACATGTAGCGAACACCATTTACTAAAATTAAGTTTGTGTTTTTTTTAAGTTAAACAACTTTAAGTAAAGGTTAGGAAAATGGTTAATACCAGCCGGACCACCAATGGAATTTTGAAAAATTTATTTTTTATACAATTAGAAACTGAACGAGAAAAAAAAGCGTAATATTAAAAATATTAAACTTAAATTACCCGCTCGCTTTTATTTTATTTTTTAACAAATACTTGTATTAATATGCAATGTTTAGATTTTTTATCATATTTTTTCGCCAAGGCTGTCAAAAACCAAGGTATATAACTAAAACTATTAGTATACATGTTTATTTGGGGAAAAATCATGATGAAACGACTATTAGGTATAACTTTATGTACCTGTGTTTATAATTTAAAACCCTTAAAAAACAACCCTTAGGTTACATATATTTTGTTTAAACCCCTTTGTCCCATTAAAGTTTAGTGAAACTTTATTTTTGCTATCAATAGCAGTTTGGCTGGAATTTTAATTATAATAAAAGTGTGCACATTTTTGCATATTTTAAAGCTGTTGCGACCCAAGGACTGTACACAGAGAACAGGACGGTCCACTTCCATAAGCCCCATATATTCCAAATTTCGCTACGTCACAAAATCCTCAAGGTGTCGAGCCATCCTTCTATGAACCTACTCATCCTTCTCAAAAGACCCTTGATCTGTTTGATAGGGTGGTCTTTCCTTTTCTATTCAGATTAAATGAAAAAGGATAACCGAACTTATTGATTTTTTTCGCGAATCCAAAGTGAGGTTAATTTTTCCGTGCATTTCGCATTTTTATTTATTTTAAGGGAAAAAATTTGTGGAATCTTGGTTTTGTATTGTTATTTTCGATATTTTAAACAATTTTCGGAATCGCAAAATCCCAGGAGCATCCTGTGCGGTTTCTGGATGTAAATCCAACTATTCGAACTTAGAAGTTCTACGTTTATGAGTTTTTTTTTAAATTCCACCTTCCAATGACTGTTCCCAAGACTATTTTGCAAGAGTGGCTAAGGCGTTGTGGAAAAGACAATATGGATCCCACGAAAGCATTTCTACAGAACAGTTTTCGAAATTCCTTTTCAAGATAAATTGCTAGGTAAATATCATTTTTAACATTTTTTTAAATCTATTTAGGGCCACATTCTTTAATTATGTAAGGTTAAAATTCAGGATCTTTTGCCGCCCTTCTCCTGTCGTAACGCATTTTCAAGAAAAATATAAAAAAATCATTCAGTGTATAGTCCTTGCCATAGGCAGTTACACTTTTGTGACTTTGACATAAACATACCCATTTCCGAGCCTATTTCCAAGCATATTTCCTAACCACAAATATATTAAAAATTAAATATGTTGTGTAGGTATACCTTATGTTGTGTTAAGCCTAAATCATTTAGTTGTAATCTGCAGAGTTTTTTAAGTGCTGGGTGGAAAAAAAAATATGCCACTTTAGTCAAACTCAGTATGTAGGTATGTGGGCACAATAGATCCATATGTGGTCACAGTGCATGGAGGTCCAGAAGGGCCTGCCACCACTTTCAAATACATACATACCTTATGTTGACAAAAAAAATGTTCTCATAAAAACAACTCAACAACATACCATTTTTCAGATTTTTTGATAAAGAAATAGGTTAAAAATGTCACAAAAGTGTAACCACCTATGGCCAAGACTATGACACAAAGGTAACCCTCCCCACCCCAGAGATTACTTAATGTAACACTAAGCCGCATGTGAATTTATTTAGGCCTGTGTGTTCATCTATGAACAAGGTGATCAGCTGAACCAAATTTGTTCACCATCCTACAGGACTTTAATTAATTCTTGATCCTGTAGTGTATTGTAGTGTCCTATGGAGTCCTGTAGACCTACTGTGGGCAGCTGATCACCCCTTGTCTATGAAGAAACCTCTACAACCACAAAAATTAGACATTAAACATACTTTTTAATTTTTTTTTTCTGTAAATATGCAATTTAATTGTTTTTCTGTTTTGTACTAATTTGACTCCAATAATAGTGAAGTTATCAATAGTGCCAACTTAATTTGGGACACCTACTGTAATTTTGACAAAAATGTCATAACAAAATAATACTTGGACAATTTCTAAAACCTCATGTTTTTTTGTGAATTCCATATGTACTAGAGTACAAAATTTACACTGTAGAAACTACCTTTTTTTAAAAAAGTTCCTTATATATGTTTTTTTATTACAGGCTTATGTACTTCCAAAACAATACTAAGGAATACATCTGTGCCAAGTCAAAACCTATCAGTGAAACCAATAGAAGTTGATCCTGAAGAGCCAACTGCAGGTACAAGCATCGAAATCCAGGAACATTTGCTGGTTGATGTTGGTACAAAAGAAAACTACTTAGTTAAAGTCTGATTTTTTTTTGTTTTGTGCAAATTGATAGAGTTATTGTTGAATTTTTTTGTATCGGAGTCTGCTATTGTACGAAAATGAGTATTCAGTTGGTTTGCTACTGTTAGTGTGTGTCTTTAATAGTTTCAGAATCTATTCTAAGTTTAATTTAGTTGTTTTCTTTGCCTCCCCAATAATTTATTTATAATGTTCTAAGTTTTTGTTTTGTCAATTTTAGTTTTTGCACAATGGAGATTTTGCTTTAGCACAGTTTTTTTAAAGATATATTTATATTTTTTATATATATTATTAAAATGTAATATATTATTATATTTTTTTCAATTCTTTAGAAGCTAATGTCACTTAATAAAAACAAAATGATGCTGAGAAGTAAAAAGGTCTTGCAGTTGGGTAAAAAATACTAGGACATTTCTTAGAAAAGTAAAATACCTACATGTCCTAGATTTTTTGCCCCCATGGTTCATTCTTCTTACATTTCATTTATCAAATTCAGGATTTGTTATCCTGATGTTTATGGTAACAAATTCCTTATTGCTTCTAATCAATAACCCCACTTAATATTGTATACAGGTTTGTTATTTTTTTGCTATTATGAGTGATATAACAAAAAAATTCTAAAAATGTATACAGATGCCTAAAGACTTTATCTACTTAGATAATTTCTAGTATTATAAATCAATAAATATAATATAATAAATTTGGTCGAAATTAAAATAGGAAAATAACTTTTATTTAATCATTTTATTTTTTATCTTTAAATATGTAAACATGTATCCTGAGATGATATCTTTGGGGGCACTAACATATACCTCATAAAATCAAACCTATATGTAACATTTAGATGAAGCAATAGGTTAAAATACTGATAACTACAAATTGCTTCAACAGGACAAAAAGTGAGATTTTAATTACTAAAATAATAAGGGACAAAAAGCTAGTACTGCTGCTAGTTAGGTGAAGTTGAGCAATATACACACCTCAGTAGGTACACATGTTATTACCTTTTAAACATAGCAATGTTGTAGAACACTCTACATCAGTTGAAAGAAAAAACTGTATAATGTATTGACAAAACATTTAATTTATCATGTCATGTGGAATGAGGTTTCATACTGTACAAATGACATGATAACTGAACATTTTTGCCAACAATATCTCATTTTTACCAAAGACAGTCAGTTTATGGTCCTTGGTTTTTTCTATTCAACTGATGTGCCATGTTCTACCACAAGCCGCTACTGACAGAAAGTGAATATTTCTTAAGTGCAAAAAATACCTCTGGGCCTGTTGCTAATCAATAGCAAAAACTTTGTACAGGGACTTAATAAACCATATTTTTGTTGACCCTGTTAGTCCTTAAAGGTTGTGCCAGGTCCTGATTCTTATCAGTCCTGAGTGGTCATTAAAAGTGTCGAGATTTGTATAGGTCCTTACATATTGATGAGCCCCTCACTTTAGGTGGTACTACTAGGTGATAAGTGGAATGAAATGTATGCATTGTTCTACAGGAATTAGCAACAAATTTTTGGTCCTGTAGTGGATTGCAGGGTGCATGTATACTGCTTAAGCTAGAATGCTGCTATCTACCTATAAAATTTTCCTAGTTTTGATTAAAAAAACCTGAAAAATAATATACAAATGCTACTTTCTGATAATGGTAAGTTATTTGCTTCTTAAAAACCATAAAAGCTTAAGAAGATTTGCTAATAGAAATTGACAAGTAGAATAATGTAGTGATTAAGACAGCAAAAAGCCAGGCAATATAGTGTCCTGCACAGTCCTGTAAATGAATTTTGTACACCTACTATGGGCAGCTGATCACCCCTCATTCTAGGTTTAGGTATTCTAATGGGGAGTAAAATACTATTCACAAAATATTCTAGATGATATTCCAAATATTAACATGTTTTTTTAAGCAAATGCTGATGAATGACAATGAAAAATTTATTTGATTTTATTGATGATTGAGGGGTTCTGTAAACTATTTTCTGCAGAAGATACACCTAGGATATTTTTACATAAAATTGTATATTATTATTATCTTTCTACATTACAGCGAGACATGGTTTAAAAAAAAAACGTTTTAAAATTAGTTTTTGTTTATATTTTACGAAAAAGTGAGGTTATGTCGTTGAGTATTTTGTGACGTATTAAAAACCGTCTGACAGATTTCGCGAAGTGGACCATCCTGTTCTCTGTGTACAGTCCTTGGTTGCGACCCAGAAGTTGAACTTTTTTATATACGCTTTTTAGTCGCGTACAGTGCTTAATTGTATAAAAATATTTTTTCCAAATCCAATTGGCGGTCCGGCTATTATTGACCATTGGCCTAACCCTTACTTAAAGTTGTTCAACTTTATAGAAACATAAACATAAATAAAAAATTTTAGGTTTTTTCTTAATTTTATAATATAGACCGAATGATTTTGCGTATTTTTTCTCTCTAAACTTTTTTTAAAAAAGTTATTAGTTTTTGAGAAAATCGCAAAAAACTGATTTTTAGAACCTTTGGCGCCTTATATCAAGCGAAGCTCAAGGGGAATTTTGGCGGAGAATATGCTAAGGAATAACTATACAAAAATCCAGCTTGCACCTATTTTTTTAAAAGTTTCAGGGTTCTTTCACCTAATATGACTGGGCTAAATCGTGGTTTTTGCCATTTATATGTTTCTATATAGATATAATAGCAAATAAAAATTATTGCAGCCTAGTGGCTTGCTTTTAGGCAATATTTCAGGATTATATTCGGCTTTTTTGAACTTTAAACAGATTTCGGTGTCAACGTATCTTAGCCTTGTGCTAGTATCTTTCTCTTTAAACCACTATGGGCTTAAAGCTTTCACTGCATAAGGTGATAACCTAAAGATGTAAGTCGTAGGGGGGGTTGTTTCTGGCCCAGATTAAAAATTAAGTTTTAAAGCATTCTTTAGGACAATTTTTTACTATTCACACCGTTTTAGAAAGAGTGAGTTTGCAACTAAAGGAAAATATTAAATTTTTATGAACATTCACGCATTAAAATAAAAAAGACACTTACTTAGATGACCTGCCATCCAACGTAGGCCTCTTCTGCTTAATCTTATCTTGAGCTTTTATTTTGAGGTCTTTTAGTTCTAAATTCATGCTGACTGCAGGCAATATGAGGTGTGGTTCAGGCAAACTATGAAATAACAAAAATTCGTCTAAAATCTAGTGTGCACAAAAATCTAGATGACATTATCTTGAAGTTTTTTTATTAACTCGACCCTGAGAATTTCTCGTTCTTGTATTGGGACACCACACACATACATCGGTAAAAGTTTTCCGAAAATTTAAGTATGGTCTTTGGTGGCTTAATGAGAGAGCGTTTGCGTACAGAGCAAGAGATTCAGGGTTCGAGTCGCGGCCGAAGACAAACTTTTTATAATTTTTCTTTCTTTAATTTTAGTTGTTGTTTATAGGTTTAGGTCCTTGAATTATTTTGCAATTACATACATGTTAATACATAATTTTTGTTCTTATATATATGTATGAATGTACATATTTATTTTACCGAAAAAAAGTAGGTTTTTGTGACATAGTAACATACAAACAACTCTTAAACGTATAGCAAATCGAATACAAGTTACACTGAAAACAAGTCAGAACGATTCGTAATTAGGGCATTCCCGCAGAAAATTCGACTTATCGAAGTTGGTGCCACATACAATGTTCGAGTTATCAAGATATTTGACTAATCGAAGTTCGAGTTATTAGGACCAAATTAAATATGTTTCTTACCCTTGACGCCATTGCCAACAGTTGGGTTTGACTTATCAAAGATTTTGAGTTATCAAAGTTCGATTGTATAAGTGCTCTTCTACCCTAGAGACCCTGTATGTATGACATATTTTAAAGAAATAGAGACGCAACAAACCCATCAAAATCACTTAAACTCAAATTTTTTGGTTATGTTATTTATTATCTTGCGAAGTTCATTGGCGTTTCACTAAAATAAATTTTACTTTGATAAGTTTGTCGGGTCTCTATTTCTTTGAAATATATCATCTCTATCTCTTCTCTATTCCACATATTCTGTCCTTTAGAAAATAACTTGCGCCTGGGGGCTTGCACTCTCAGTCTACTTCTATAACAAATACCGCTTGCCTCAATTAAACTTCTAAATTTCTATGAGATTCTCCTAAGACAGTCCCAAGGTCCCAAGCTTTAAACACAGAAAAAAAATCTTCGGTTCGGTCTGCCGGCTTAATTTTATTAAGCTATGGCTTTTAACTACTAAAAACAAATTTGAAAGAATTAGCTTGTCTAACGAACTGTCACGACCAGCTGTTCGATGGTGGCCGTAGGACAAACAAAGCGTTTTCCCATAACCCAACTAACATTTAAAGTTTTCACGAGGACACCCTCACTAGTAAGAATTTCTTAGAAGTAACCGCAACATACTCCCGCTACGTCTCAGTATACCATTTAGCAACGTAGTAATTCCCTAAGTAGGGAACCAATTTGGGGTTATTACTACTTCGCACGTGTTTAAAGTCACTGTAGTAACGACTACACTATTACGTCGCAGCCAGGTATCTACTACGTCGTAGTGGCAATTTTTTTTTCGTAATGGCATAAAAGTAGCGATGTAGTTGCAAATAATAGTATCGTTTCTTTTTAGTAGAATTATTACACAATATGGTGAACACTACAATAAACAAACTGGCTACGTTTTTTAGTTTGGTTGTGGCTATAATGTATACTATGTTATCTAAAAGTGAGAGAATTTACTAGCAGAGGACCAAGATTCAACTGCGACGCAACTTTTTATGTGAAACATGCATCATATTTATTGCCAAAAAGCGACGCGCCTGTAAAATTGAATCGTTTTCCGGTATCTGATGGAATTTTGTTGTTGTGGTGTTTGAGGTTGTTTTCCTAATCAGCAGTTGACGCCAACAAATGGTGTTTAATATGTGCATCTGGTAACCTTGAATTAATATGTCTATAAAATCTCCTTAATATGAGCTCAAAAAACCAAAATAAAAATATTAAATTTTCTACCCACAAAAAAAAACATGGCGTCTCAAACAATATTCCCTAATAGTCGAAAGGGTAACTTGAAAGTGAACCTAAGTTGCGGCAACGTAATACGAACCACTTTTATGGCAGTGTTCCCTTTTAGTTTTAGATAGCACACTCGAATTAATACTCTTCCGTCGCAGCAACGTATTAGTCCCTAACTTCCGCCACTATAAAAACACCTTCACAGTAGTAGGAACTACGCGATAAGCTATATCACTACCCTTAAGTTATTGGGGTGAGGCCAATTGTCATTTTTGTCAACAACAATGCCTAATCCTGGTTTTTAATGCGGTGTTCTTGTTGATGTGAATGATGAAAATGCATCTCGTAGTCGTAAAATATAAATCTTTATTATTTTCTCTCTTATAACAGGTTTGTTTACACATTTTAGTATACATTTCGTAGTTTCGGGGGCGCCACTTACCGGGGGAATACTTTACAAAGACCAATGCACGTATTGTATTACGAAAACTTATACAAGTATTGTATTAGAAACCAAAATAAATATTGTGATTTATTTTACTAGAAACTGATCAAGCAAGGTCTCTATTCTGAAAGTGTTATCAAGGAGCTAAAAGAACGTAGTCATATACTCAACCTATTTTTTTATAAATTTAAGTAAATAATATTTTGTTTCAAGCCAGGGGTGAAATTAAAGAACGAAAAATAATTTAACAAAATTTAGTGCCTCGGCCGGGACTCGAACCCGGAACCTTTGGCTGTGTACGCCAACGCATTATCAATTGGCGTATATATTCAAAGGTTCCTGGTTCTAGTCACAGCGGAGGCACAGAGATTTTGTTTTTATGACTTTTCGTTCTTTAATTTTACCATTTTTACCCCTGGTTTGGAATTTTTATTTACGGTTTTGAGTAAAACCTTGCACTATTGCAGTTTGTTAAGTTGTATTTTTGTTATTGTTTGTCCTATTTTCCATACTATATATTATTAAGAAATATTTGTTAAATGTTGGATGGTGTCCATGTGAAGTTGTATTTCAATTAGGATAAAAAGAAAGAAAATACAGAAGTGGTATATGGTACTGATGATGCTCCATTGCGAAAATGGTCTACCTGAAAATAAATGCTCTGGGGACAAAAAGACCGATTTGAACACTTTTTTCTATGTTTTCTTTCTTTTTATCCTGATTTTAATATTTGTTACTATAACTTAAAAAAGTAGAGGTTGAACATTTCTAGATCGGTTGGAAATCGATGAAAAACTACTTCTTATTTATAAAAAGAGCCACAAAAGTAGGGTTAAGAATGAGCGCGAGCAAGATGCGACTGCGAAAAGTGTATGTTTCCAAAGTAGAAACAGGAGGTAGTATCTATTTTAAAACATCGACACTAAAAAAAGTCTAAGTATTTATGGTTTTCAAGTTCTTTCAAAAAGTTATTTTCTCTACATTATTACATCAAATATTACTATGATGACACAAACTTTTATGGTAAAAATTAAAGTTATAATGTAGTTCTCGGATACAGTTGTTTGCGACTTCAATAAAGCTTAACTTTCTAGTGGTAATTAAGTAACATAGAAAATTCTCGGCGACTACGAAATAAAGACTAAAAAGAAAGTAAAACTTTGGTAATGTCCTATCCTATCCTATAAATTCCAATAGAAGAAAAAAAAATAGAAAAAGTTCTAAAAACTATTCTTTGTACAGAACATAGGCCCATTAATACATTACCTGTTTATGAAAAAGCTCTGGAATTACTAGTAAAAGATCAGTTGATGCATTATATCAATCAAAATAATATTTTAATTAGTAAACAATCAGGCTATAGGCAGGCTCATTCATGTGAAACAGCTTTGCAGTTTTTAACATTCTCTTGGAGATCTCAGATAAATAATAAAAAAGTAATTGGGGTAGTTTTCTTAGATTTTAGCAGAGCCTTTGAAACTATTAACATTGATTTACTTTACAAAAGATGAAAAAATATGGAATTACAGGTAATGTATTGAAATGGTTTAAGAGCTATTTGAAAAAAAGATTTCAAAAGGTTAAATTTAAAAACTCAGTATCAGGAAAAATAGAAACTGATGATGGTGTTCCTCAGGGAACAGTACTGGGGCCCATTTTATTTCTTATTTTTATTAACGACATAATTAAACACATAAAGTATTGCAAAATCTAACTATTTGCAGATGATACAATACTGTATTTCATTTGCGATATCAATGAATTTCAAAACATTGAAAGAAATTTAAATGAAGATCTTAATAACTTGCATGTGTGGTTGACAGAAAATGGACTTAAATTAAATATAAACAAAACAAAATTTATGATTTTATCCTCAAAGCATAATTTAAATCAACTTAAGAATAAAAACAAACTCAACATTGTTATTGAAAATTCTCAAATAGAAGAGGTTAAATCTTTTAAATATCTAGGCGTAATGTTAGACCCTGAGCTCAACCTTTCTCTACACTGCGAGTACATAAAAAAGAAAATCGCAAAGAAAGCAGGTTTCATGTATAGGCTAAATAATAAAGTTTCATTATTCACTAAACTTACAATTTACAGATCAATTATTGCACCACATTTTGATTATTGTGGAACATTATTTCATTTTTTAAATGCAGGTCAGAAAAACATGTTACAGAAACTGCAGAACTGTTGCATGAGGGCAATTTTATTATGTAATAAGCGAACTCCTATTAGAAATATGCTTGACAGGTTAAACCTTATGAATGTTCAACAACGAGCCTCATACAACATGTTAGTCTTTAAACAACAAGTGAAATTAAAGAAAGAAAAATAAGAAAAAAGTTTTTCTGCTTCGGCCGGGGATCGAACCCGGGACCTCTTGCTATCTAGGCAAACATTCCACCACTGAACTACCGAAGCCATACATAAATTTTTTCGGAAAACTTCTACCTATGCAGGCTGCGGTGTCTCAATACAAGAACGAGAGACTATCAGGGTATTAACCCGACCAAGTCATCCAACTGATCTCTAAATTCTTCTTTCCCACTGTCAAAGGTATGATAACTCAAATTAGACGTAAAAATCAACGTCTGAAAGCATGAGATCACCTTTTCGTGTGTTAAAATTTCTAATCGCAAAATGGGTGATTTGCCAATATAATTATCAAATACCAAATTGCAAATAATGCAAGGACCTAAAACTATAAACAACAAGTGAAATTAAAGAAAGAAAAATAAGAAAAAAGTTTTTCTGCTTCGGCCGGGGATCGAACCCGGGACCTTTTGCTATCTAGGCAAACATTCCACCACTGAACTACTGAAGCCATACATAATTTTTTTTCCCGAAGCAGTGTAGGTTTAAGATTGTTTAATAGCATCCCTAGAGACATGAAAGAATGCACTTCATTGAAAAATTTTAAAACAAAGTGTGCTCATTATGTTAAAACTTTGTAAATTTTTTTTTTTTTTTTTGGATGTGAATACTTATCTACCTATCTACGATTTGTATTTATAATGACATTGTAAAGAGCAATATATTTTTTGCTAATAAAGTGTGATAATATCGTGGTAGGGAAGACTATCAGAATAGACTATCAAGTAACAATCCTAAGAAGTAGTTTAGAGGGTTATTTTTACAAAGCTCTACTTTTTCGTGATACTGGATAGTAGACAGAACTAAAAAGTGCCGAATTTTTGTTAAGATCACCACATTTCTACCCTAAGATAGTCGCCAAATCTTTGGAGCGTGTAGCCGATACTATAAATGTTAGTTGGGAAGCCGCAATGTTAGCATAAATGTTATTTTTCAAAAAAGTGAAACGATTTCATTTACAAAAAAGATGCTGTTTTAAGTATTGTGCACATGGGAAAAATGCGTTTTTCTTTAAAAAATCAATTAAAGCCAGTAAATCTCAAATAAAAAGGACCATGTTTTGTTCAAAAAGTCAGATTATGTTTTTATTTACTTTTGTTTTTTTTTAACTTTTTTTCCAGTTTTTTACTCATTTTGAATCATTATTATTAGTTTTTGTGCTGTTATGAACTGTGGCAGCTGGGAGATCTTGAAAAAATTAGTTTTAATGGAATGCCAAATCATCCTGATTTAAACGAACTAGGTATCAGCTCAAAGAAGGGAAAAGAAAGTGGATAAGTGCTCTAAGAGCTGACCTAACAGAGCAAACATTGAAATATTCGAAAGTTTTTTGTCAGGTTTGTTTTGGATAAATATGTAACTACCATTTTGGCAACATTTTCTATTGGGATCTTTTTTTGTGCTCAAGTGGACCTTTTGCAGAATGGATTATTGTTTCAAAACGGTTGAAAAATTTTAAAAATGATAGTTGAAAAAGGGTCTAGAGAAGAAAGAAAAAAAACGATATGAGGTTAAAGTGTGGGTAATGAGCTGAACCAAATTTGTACACCATCATACAGAACTCCATAATAAACTCTTGGTAGTGTAGCATCCTGTATAGTGTCCAGTGGAGTCCTGTATTATCAAAGTTTCTTTTTCTTTAATAAATATTTATTTTACAGACCTCAAAACAGTTTAGAATAAACTGGTGAATTTGACAATCTCCCTAACTCAAACCTCTTTTTATCTTAAATTATTTTGGTGCAAATTTTCCTTTATTTCCATGCTTTTTGACACCTGAAACAGGAATTTTTCTATAACTTGTACACCATAAAATTTGTATAGCATCCGACAGACCTATTACAAGTCCTGTTGTGAAATTTCTACAGTACTGTTCCGAGCTTATTTCCAAAAAAAATTTTTTTATGGAATCAAAAAATAGATGACAAAAAAAAGTCATCTTTGTTGACTTTGATGACCACAAGAAAAACAAATAAGTTCTCTCCATTTTTTTTTTCAATTTCTCTCAAAAAAACTTCAGTCCTAATGAGTCCTGTCATATTCTGTTATGCCTAATTGTAGAGTAGAGTATATATTTATTTGCATAAACTTTAAGATATATAATTGAGTGAATATTGTTACACAGAAACAGTAATAGAAGTAATACTTAGTAACAGTAGTAATACAACAGCGAATATTGGGTCCTGTCATGTCCTCTCTGGCCCTGTTGTAAAATTTGAACAGTACTGTTGTGAGAAGATGAGCCTTGAGTTTGACTGTACTTAAGCCCTATGTATTATAGTTCATGGAAAAACATATGGTGATGTACGGTGTGTGAGGCCAATGACAAGGAGAAACTGTATTTTAATTTTGTCAGGTAATAGAGCACTTATCCACTTTCTTTTCCCTTCTTTGAGCTGATACCTAGTTCATTTAAATCATGATGATTTTTTAAGGTCAAAATACTTGGCATTCCATCAAAGCTAACATTATCAAGATCTCCCCAGCTACCACAGTTCGTAACAGCACAGAAACTAATAATAATGATTCAAACTGAGTAAAAAACTGGAAAAAAAGTTAAAAAAACAAAATTAAATAAAAACATAACCATACTTTTTGAACAAAACAGGGTCCCTTTTATTTGAGATTAACTGGCTTTAATTGATTTTTTTAAAGAAAAACGCATTTTTCCCATGCATACAAACGGACAATACTTAAAACAGCCTCTTTGTTGTAAATTAAATCGTTTCACTTTTTTTTAAAGTACGTTTTTGTTAACATTGCAGCCCATGGGAAATTGCTTTGTTTGTCCTAGGGCAACCATTGAACAGCTGATCGTGACAGTCCGTTAGACAAGCTAATAGCGATTTCGGCTTCACTGCTCTGAAGTCACTCGCGGGTAGAGAGGTAACGTCACGAATCTCTCTCCGAGCACTCCGGGATTGATCTGAGATCGAGCGGAATTGCTCGCCTGCAGAGCAAGGGCGAACACGATTTTTCAAGTACTTGCTCGATATTTCCTAGGCTTTATAACGTCAACAAATAAAAAATATTGTTGTTTTATAATTTTTTGATTTAACATTTTTGGGTGCAATGAAGTATATAAATGTAAATTTTCTAGATGTAAAACACGGAAAACACTTATAAAAACAACAATACACCAAAATTAGAAACAAATTAATCAGATCTAAAAAATGGGGTTATGTTTTTGTTTTGATCTGACACGTTGCTCCGTCAAAAGAGATGGAGCAATTCCGAGCACCCGCTCGGAGATTTGCGGGCAATAGTCGATCACGCAAATCTTTTTCAGAGCATTGATACTTATTTACCTAATCTGTGGATCATTGCTTGTTTTTAAGTCGAACGCGTGCATCCGTTTCAGAGCAATTTTCGAGGGCAGTTTTCGAGCAAAAGCCGAAATCGCTATTATAAGTTTTTATTGACATTCATCTCAAACAAACTCAAAATGGCTACCGTTTAATTTTACAAGGTATAAAAGATTTTTCCATAAGCGTTTGGGACAACGCATGAGTCTGTTCACTAACGGGACAGTTTGCAGTACAGCACGCGATGCTTGAAGCCAGAAGCCCCATTTAATTCATAATGTTCCTTTTTCGGGTAGACACGATTCCAGTTACTGCGCATGCGTCAGTTTTGAGGGTATGGAACATACTCTGTTATGTCACTACATTATTTGGCAATTGTCAAAAATTTAGGCTTATGTCTATTATTTTAAAAAAAAACTAGTTGACCACTCTTAACTTTATTAACAAATTATAAAGAAAAATTAAAAGTACTTACCTATGGAATGGCACTCCCTTAAGCCTAGTTTCCACCTATGCGTGCCCACCACGATTCAAAAAACCTATCACGTGATGGGCCATGGATTTGCACCGGTTTTAAATCCAGCGTCACCTGAGGCGTTTTTTGAATCACGGTGGGCATGTATAGGTGGAAACCGGGTGTTACTTCTCCCGGACATTTTTCCACAAACCGCACACGACAAACAAAACACCGCAAAATTTAAACAAACAACAAATATATTTATGCCGCCCATCCACACAGCTGCGTATCTACGTGCCAAATAGTTTCCAAAGCAAGCTATGAGTGATTTACTTTTCGATTTTTTGAACATGTATTTATGCTTTAACGTATTTGTGGTCCACAAAAAACAAATAATCATTTGTTCGGTTCGGTTTTTTCTAGGGGGGGGGTCTCTAGTCACAACCATGCATTTTCCCAACGTACTTTGAAGGACCGTTTAGGTACCAACGTCCCTGTCGCTAAAAAGAACGTTATTAAAACTCTCAAAATAAAATGTTTTTGTTATGATTTCATATTATTATTGATACACTCGGCATATTTTAATATTATGCGTGGCATCAGCTTCTTCTAAAACTAAAACTTTTTAATATTGGGAAATGTTGCTATTTCCGTACCTAAGATAATTTTATTACAAATACTTTTCCTCGATTTGTAAATCTGAGAGAGTCCCATCACTACCACGTTGAGGATTAAAAAAAAATCCCTAATATTAGTTGAAAGGCACTTCCAAAGGGCTGGTACTGAGAGGGTTAGGGAAGAGAAGGGGTGAAAAATCATTACACTTGGGAAACATGTGCGACATGTAGTCGTTACTACAAATACTAGCTATTATTGCTCCGAGGGAAAAGGATAGAAATATAAATTAAATAAAACGGGGTGTACTCATTACTGACTCTTTGCTTTTATTATCCGATTTGCATGCAAGGTATTTATATAACCGAACCGAACTCCATACGGTAGATTGGCTAGATTAGCGTTGTCTCTCTAATTCATAGTCCAATTAGAAAAAAAGACAGATATAGACAAGCAATTCATTTAAAATAGAGATTGACTTCTAAGTGGTGGATTCAGAACTACCAATTTTTCCCCATGTCCCTACTGTATAAAGTTTAAATACCCTGATTTGCAACGAAAACATGATTAATTTTAAGGGAAAGTTGCTGATCAATACAAGGTCGTGGTTCGGAAGTCACGTTAAGCCGGTGGTCCCATGTTAAGAGCGTAGATGGCGCTAGCACGATAAAAATCCCTGTGCTCGATAAAAGAGTATCAAGCAAAATTAAATCCTCCACGAGAAAAGCAATCTTTTGTCTTGGAGTCCGTCAAATTGAGCTGGCAGATTCTCTGCAATAAGCAGACATAGCCAATAAGTAAAAACGAAACCAAAAAGGGACATTTCTGTCAATTGACTGCGAAATAAATAATAAAACATACACATACAAGACTTAAAACGATCTATTTATTATTATTACTTTTTTGGTTAAAAATGTTAAATTTTAAAAGTTATAGGCAAAAATAGGAATTAATTTGATTACGGGGATCTGCCTTATAACATCTTCCTTTCCAAAACAATGGTGGCTTCCAAAAAGAACAACCACAACAAGAAGAAAACCCACTAGAGACATTTTTTAATTGCAATAACCACACTAAAGCCACTTTAATTTGTTTAAGTATTCTAGAATTATCGCATTGTATTTTAGAACCTTCTCGTCCACTACTAAAACCACTTAACTTCACTTATAACTTTATGTATAAGCATGTGCTCTCTTAAACGACTTTTTCGTTCAGTTTTAAAATAGCAATGAGCGCAGTGAAATCACTAAACTTGATTAACTTCTTTATGTGTTATCTCATGCTGTTTAAAGGTTTTACTGTATTTTGTCTTAAAATTCAATTTTTCACACTGGAAACACCTAGTCTTGCTAAATAACTTTTCAGTTTCGTTTTATAATTGCAATGGATGCATTGAAATTGAGTTCTATAAGTACATTATTGACATTAAAGCCATACTACTTCACTCATTCGTGTAGTTTATTAGTTATAATCAGATGATTGCGTAAGTAAGATTTATATTTAGTCCTATGAAGCCACTCTTTATGTTTTAGCACGGGCTTGGTTAAATCACCTTTCCGTTTCGTTTTATATGTGCAATGTTTGCACTTAATCGCGTTTTCGTCCTTATGGATGTCTTCATGTATTAACATGTGTCTTCTTAAAGCATCTTTCCGTTTTATTTTATATGTGCAATGTTTGCATGAAAAAAAAGGAAGGAAAGATATATGTGACATTTATAGAGGTATATCTGTGAGTAGTACGCTAAGCAGAATATACGGTAAAATAATAAGAAATACAGTGGAGAGCGAATATAAAGACATAGAGGCAGAAGAACAAGCCGGTTTCAGGGCGGGTAGATCAACTTCAGATCATCTCTTTTGTATATATAACCCAAGTTATTGAAAAGAAAATGACATACGGACAAGAGCTGCATCTGCTTTACGTCGATTTGCACTAAATCTACTTTGGAAAGCGTTGGAAAACACAAACATAAGCGTACAACTAATTACGGCCATCAAAAAAAGTTATACCGCAATAGTAAGACAACAGTTAAAATAAAAGCAAAACTAACCAAAGGCTCTCAAATAAATAAAGGCCTTAAACAAGATTGCTGTATCTCGCCTACGCTCTTCAAGATATACTTGGAACAAGTCCTTAAAGTATGGAAGAGAAAATGCCAAAACATGGGAATTCTGTTAGACGAAATCACCTTGTATACTTTATGTTTCGCCGATGATCAGATAGTAGTGGCTCAGGATTATGACGAACTCGAATATATGACACGAAAACTAATAGAAGAGTACAATAAGTGGGGACTAGAGGTTAATCTCAATAAGACAGAGTATATGTGTATCGGTGGAACGAAACAGGATCTAATCTTAAATATCGGGCAGCGAATTCAGTCCTGTGATGAGTATAAATACTTAGGTCTAAAAATTACAGCTGACGGAACACTAGACAAAGCTATAAAAGATCGAAACGTACAAGGAAGAAAAGCAATAACTTTATTAAATGGAATAATTTGGGACCAAAGTATATCAAAACATAACAAAAAGCTTATATATAACACCATTGTAAAAAGTATTATTACATACGGCTCAGAAGTATGGCCAATCAAGGATAAAACAGAAAAAAAATGCTTTCCGCTACGGAGATGGACTATTGGAGAAGAGCAGCAGAGAAATTAAAAAGAGAAAGATTTACAAATCAAAGAATAAGAGAAATTATGACAGTGGGTGAACGTACCTTAGTGGATAATATAAGAACAAAACAACTGGTGTGGTACGGACATTACAAAGAATGAATGGTGAAAGACTACCTAAACAAATACTACCATGAAAACCAACTGGCCGAAGAAAACGAGGACTGCTAAGGAGAAGCTGGAGAGAAGGAATAGACAGGGAAATAAGAATAAGAGGCCTAGATGATGAATTATGGGCAAACAGAAACGAGTGGAGATTGGATATCGGAAGACGTAAAACGTTGTGAAACCGATAAATATATGTTTGCATAAAAACCAATTAATCTCATTTTCCTTTCTACAGATGTCTTCTTGTATGAGCATGAGCATTCTTAAAGAATGTTTCCAATTTTTATTTTGTCTTAAAACTACACTTTTCGCACTGGAAACACCTAAAATCACTTATGAGTTTATGGCTAAGCATGTGTCTTGCTAAATTACTTCTCAGTTTAGCTTTATAACTGCAATGGAAGCATTGAAACTGTTCGTCTTTATGCATGATCATTATGTGTATTTATTAGCACGTGTTTTGATAAATCTTTTTTCAATTTCGTTTTATATGTGCAATTCTTGCATAGCAACCTTTGTCTTTATGGATGATCATATGCGTTTTTAAGTTATACTTATTTTTACTTTGCAAAGTACATTGCTCACATTGAAACTGATTATAATTGAGAGAAATGACACAGGGTTTTCGCACTTCCACTTGATAAATCTGAATACAACCGTGGTATTTTATAGCGGGGCATCTGATTTTATTGTTTACACTGTCCCACTCCGTTCCCGCATATTAGTTCGCTGCTACCTTTAATTGAAATAGGGCGTGTCGGTGGTTTTCTTGCGATGTTTAAAATTGAGTACCGCGCAGTCATTAAATTTTTAGTAAAAAAAGGGCTTACAAAAGCCAAATTAAAGTTCGTTTGGATGGTGTGTATGGACATATTGTCGCACCCCGCTTTGCAGAGGGATGCTTCGCAATATTTTTTAAGTAAATTGTTAGTAATAATTATCGACTTCTGATTTAAAACTTCTTATCATACTAGTGGGGAAACGGAACTTAAGAATAGAATTAATAAGTTGGTTTGAAGGTTTTACAAACTATAATTATTGCCGCTGAGGATTGATGTACTTCAGGGTTCGTCCGAGCTCAAATTCTTATTTGTTCTAAAAAAGCATATATTTTTCTATATGAATTTGTCAAAACTGGTTCCGGAACGTTCCGGTTGGGATTTTTACGATTTTTTCTTAACCCCTAATATTGAAAAATATATATTTTTTAATTTGTTACTTAGGAACATATCGTCCCCTTAGTGCAACAACTAGATAACTTGAAATTAAAAGTTTTAAAAAAATCTCAAGATGTCTTTTTATAAATTGTGCATTTTTGGAGTTATCTATTTATTGTCACTTTTTAAACAAGTTTGGTTGCTCGTACAAGATATCTAGATGTTGCATTAAAAAGAAGAGAAAGAGAGAGAGAATGAAAAATACGTCAGCTTTAACTGGATAACTCAAAATGCATAAATTTCGAGTTATCAAGTTGTTGCACTAAGGGGGCGATATAATAGTTTTGAATAAAAAATATACTTAATTTTTAATTATTTTTATTGGAAATATAACGTTTGCGATGTAGATCTTGTTAACAAAAAATTCTTTTTTGAAGAATTTCAAAACTAGGCTTTGGAAATGTAAAATAAGCTATTTTGACAAGAACTCTATATTTTTCTCATTAATTAGGATATACCAGCCTATTTATACAAAAATATTTTTTTTCTAATCATGACATAATTTTGGCCAGCTTTCAGTATAAAATATTAAAGTTAAAGCGTTTGATTAATTTTTCTGTTTCTACTACTGCGTACTTATGTATAGGGTGATTCGCTAAAAGTGAAATTAAAGAAAGAAAAATCAGAAAAAAAGTTTTTGTCTTCGGTCGGACTCGAACTCGGAATCTCTTGCTTTGTACGCAAACGCTCTTTCATTAAGCCACCAAAGAAAATACATAAATTTTCGGAAAACTTCTATCTATGCATGTATGTGGTGTCTCAATACAAGAACGAGAAACTCTTAGGGTATTAACTCGACCAAGCCATTGAACTGATTTCTATAATTCTTCTTTCCCATTGTCAAAGGTATAAAAACTCAAAATTAGACGTAAAGTACCAACGTCTTAAAACATGAGATCACCTTTTCCGTGTGCTAAAATTTTTGATTGCAATGCCAATATAATTTTCAAATACCAAATTGCAAATAATGCAAGGACCTAAAACCATAAACATGTGAAATTAAAGAAAGAAAAATCAGAAAAAAGTATTCACTTGACCAAGCCATTTAACTAATAATATAATTTTTCGCTCCCATTGTTAAAGTGTGAAATCAAATTAGACGTATCAACGACTGAAAGCATGACGTGACCTTTTTCTATGTTAAAATTATTATTATAATAACATTCTATGGTATTATGGTATTTATAGATATATTTTTCAAATTAAGCTAAAAATACTTGGTAAATGGAATTTTCTGTTTAGGAAACGGGAGCACATAAAAAGCATTTGATTTTCGCGTATACATAATATAAATCTTCTCTTTATATAAAGGTAGCACGCCAATATATTTTTTAAAATTTTCTTGTTAACCAAAGAAGTACAGCGTGTCCCATTTTCGATGGGATTAAATGGGAAACTCGGTTATTATTAAAGATATCGATTTTCTGATTGCACCTTACCGTGCTCTTTTTTGGAGCCCTTAAAAATGGTGTAATCAGATTTTTGCTATACCCCGTGGTTTCGCTAATACAGGGAGTTGCATTTTAATTAATTCCTTGTATTTCGCTTATTTTGCAAGATATTTTTATTCTGTAAAAACCTTTCTATGGCAGCTTTTTTAGAGCAAAATAATGACGTTGTCAATTTTTTAAAATATTGTTTAGTTTTTGAGATATGGTATTTATCATAAAAAAATTAAATACGGACCTGGATTTTTTTTATTACTAGTTTGATTGGTTCCATGTTATTATTACCTTAAAATGATAAAACTTTAATATTTTTTTGATTTAAGGTTAAAAAAACTATTTAATATTTGAAAAAAAAATTATAGTCCAAACCTGGAAATTTCCAACGTAATTATAAATTAAAAATTGCAAGACACACTAGTTGAACGATTTTTAATTTATCTGTTTTGAAATGATAATTAAAAGATTTATAAATAAAGTAAAAAACGTTAAAAAGTTACAAAAAAAATATTATACTAATTATTTGATGGTAGCACAGCAGGTCGTGAAATTTACAAAACAAAAGCGTGGAATTGACATTGTCATTTTACTTGTCATTTTTGTGAATGGCTTACAATTATTTTAAACTGGCTACAAATCGACCATATCCAGATTTTGAAAAATGTGATATGTTTGACTGCTTCATTCAAGCAACAAAATCCCAATATTTAAATGGCAGAAATATTTTTATGCAAAATATGTTAAGAAAAATTACTCAAAAATGCCAACAATGTCTTACACATAATGGTAATCAGAAAAATTAGTTATTTTTTGTAATTTGTTTTTTTTTTGTATTTTTCGTAGACTTTGTTTCAAATAAATCTGTAAATTAACGTAAAACCATTTTATTATGCTAAGTATCAAAACAGTTAAACTATAAATTGTTTAACTAGCATGTTTTAATTTATATTTATGTTGGGAATATTCAGGTTCGGACTATTTTTTTTTTTAATATTAAATATTTTTTTTTACCTTGAAACAAAAAATTTTTAAATTTTTATTATTTTATGATAATACTAGCATGAAACCAATCAAAATAGTAATAAAAAAAATCCAGGTCCGTATTTAATATTTTTATGATAAATACCATATCTCAAAAACTAAACAATATTTTACGTCATTATTTTCTTCTAAAAAAGTTGCCATGAAAAGCTTTTTACAGAATAAAAATATCCCGCAAAATAAGCGAGATAGAAGGGATTAATTAAAATACAATTTTTTTTAAAACTCCCTGTATTAGCGAAACTACGGGGTATAGCAAAAATCTGATTACGCCATTTTTAAGGGCTCAAAAAAAGAGCACGGTAAGGTGCAATCGGAAAATCTATATCTTTAATAATAACCGAGTTTCCCATTTAATCCCATCGAAAATGGGACACGCTGTACAAAAATTTTAAAGAGCGGACGAAATTAGCACATAAAGAGCACACAAATCTGGAATGTATTTTATTTATTTTTATTGAGGTGGGCTTGCTAGGTTTATATAAACCTAGGAAGCCCACACATTAAAAAAAACAGCTTAAAATACTTGGTAAATCGAATTTTCTTTTTAGAAAACAGGAACATATAAAAAGCACTTAGTTTTTGTATTTAAATAAGATAAAAATACTTATTAGTTCTTTATGGTCTTGATAGGTTTATATAAACCAAGCAAGCCCAAATATGTTTTTTTTAGAAAAGCTTAAAAACTTGGTAAATTGAATTTTCTTTTTAGCAAACGGGAGCACATAAAGAGCACTTGATTTTCGCGTATATATAATATAAATATTCCTATTAGTTCTGTATGGGTTTGCTAGCTTTATATAAAGGTAGCACGCCAATATATTTTTAAAAAAATTTTTGGTAACCATAGAAGCACAAACATTTTAAACAGTGGACGAAATTAGCACATATTTTTATTAAAGTGGGCTTGCTGACCATAAAGAACTAATAAGTATTTTTGTATTATTTTTATTGTTTATATAAACCTAGCAAGCCCACACATTTAAAAAAAAAAGCTTTAAATACTTGGAAAATAGAATTTTCTTTTTAGGAAACGGGAAAATAAAAAGCACTTAGTTTTCGTATTTAAATAATATACAAATACTTATTAGTTCTTTATGGTCTTGATAGGGTTATAAAAACCTAACAAGCCCACACATTTTATTTTAGAAAAGCTTAAAAACTTTTAAGGTGGGCTTGGTAGGTTTAGATAAACCAAGCAAGCCCACACATTAAAAAAAAAGCTTAAAACTTGGTAAATAAAATTTTCTATTTAGCAAACGGAAGCACATTAAAAACACTTAATTTTCGCATATAAATATTATAAAAATATTTATTATTTCTGTATGGGTTTGCTAGGTTTATGGAGGTTCTTTAGAATATGCTTTTTCAAAGCAGACTTATATTTAGTTCTATAAATACACCGTTCACATCGAAACATCTCAATTTTACTTATGTCTTTATGTTTTAACATGTGATTCGTTAAATTATTATTTCTTTTAGTTTTAAACTTACATTTAAAACAATAAAACCATTCAATCTCATTGTCGTCTTTATGGATGATCATATGAGTTTTTAAGCGATACTTATATTTGGTCTTATGACTACACTCATCACATCGAAACCACTCTACTTCTCTTATGTCTTTATGTATTAGCATGTGTCTTGTTAAATAATTTTTGTGTTTAGCTTTATAATAACAATGTGAGCACTGAAACCATTTAATCTCGTCTCTATGGATGTCTTCATGTTTTAGCATGTGTCTTGTTAAATTAGTTTTCAGTTTCGTTTTATATGTGCAATGGTTGCATGAAAACCACTTAATCTCGTTGTCGCCTTTATGGATGATCATATGAGTTTTTAAATTGTTCTTATATTGGGTTTTATAACTACACTTATCACATCGATGCCACTCTACTTCACTCATGTCTTTATGTTTTAGCATGTGTGTTGTTAAATTACATTTCAGTTTCGTTTTATATGTGCAATGCTGGCATAAAAACCAACTACTCTCGTTTCTGTCTTTATGGATTTTCATATGAGTTTTTAAGCTCGACTTATATTTGGTCTTATAACTACACTTATTACATTGAAACAGATCTACTTTACTTACGTCTGTATGTAGTAGCATGTGTTTTGTTAAATATTTTTCCAGTTTGGTCTTATATGTGCAATGCTTGCATGGAATCAATTTAATCTCATTTTTGTCTTTATGGATGATCATATGCGTCTTTAAGTAATATTTATGTTTAGTTCGAAAAGTACACTGCTCACATTGAAACTGATTATTATCTGTACTGTCCTGGGGTTTATGTTTAAAATTACTTTTAACATTTAAATAATGCAAGGTCTGGTTGCTGGCTAGGCTAGCTGATTCATAATGAAGACTGAAAGATAAAAAAACCCTTTTAGTAATTACCGCAAGTTAAAATTAAAATAAATAGAAATTAAACAAATGAAGAGAAATAACACAGGGTTTTGCACAATTAAGAATTTGCTTCAAATTTAGCAGCTGCAGACGGCAGTAACTGACTATTTGATCGTCAATGTTATGGTAACGGGCAGCATCTAGCTTACTACCTAGTAGCTGCTGTTTTCCAAAAGTATTGTCACGAAGGTGCACCCTGCCTTAAGATATAAGCCATAAAGGCTTAACGACTTCTTATTATTAATATTTTCAAGTTATTATATATAATATATATATATATATATATATATATATATATAGGGTGTCCCATAACTTGGGGGGCCATAGTGCAGCAGGTGATAGAGGAGGTTATTTCCGAGAAAAAACTTTATATAATTTATATGAGATTTTTAAAGTTAGAGGAGTGGGGGAAAAAAGGTTTTAGAAACAAAAAGAAAATCTGTCACAGTCAGCTGAATATTCAGCTAATTGTGATTCAAAAATGTGGTATTCTTTTTTTTGATAAAATTATAAGTTGAGAAGATACAGGCTGTCAAAATAACCTCCAAAAAATGTATAAAAAATAATAATTTTTTAAAAAAATTAATTTTTGCCTATTTATTCTTTTAAAAAATATCAATAATATTTTATTACTATGTCTCGCTAGAGAGAGAGAGAGAGAATATAGAAAAAAAACATTGCGTTTAATATGGCATTCATAAAAATTAATTTAAAAAATATTGTTTTTTCTAAAGAAAAATTCACAACTTTACCTAATTTCATATTTTTACAGCGTTTTTTTAGAAAGTTATTATCAAAAAAGTTTAAAAAATTTGATGCTCTGTATCTCGACAAAGAAAGAGTTTTGACCCCCATGCATTATAGGAACTTTTTTATCAGACATGACCTCCTCTATCACCTGTTGGCCTATGGCCCCTAAGATATGGGACACCCTGTATATATATATATATATATATATATATATATATATACAGGGTGGCACAGACCACCCGTCCACCCCTTTTAAAACCCAGGGCAAAAGTTTTTATAATGATCCAAAAAATTACTCGAGTACGCTCTCTCGATTGGTGGTAGATATTTTCAACTTTCGGAGTCGACCGAATGTAGCCTATTTAGGCCTGGAGTGGGCATATATAAAAAAAAATAATGACGTTTAAGAAAAAAATGTTTCAAATAAAAGGTACGTATTTTCTTGCGTAGAATCCGAATCCGTTGCAAAATTATGCCCATCCCTATTCAAAAAACGAACTTTAGGCCTAAATAGGCCACTTCCGGTCGGCGCCGGAATTTGAAAATACCACCAATTGAAAGAGCGTACTCGATATGACTACAATCATTTTTTAGATCATTGAAAAAATCCACTCCCTACGTTTTAAAAGGGGTGGACGGGTAGTCTGGGACACCCTGTATATATTTAGGTAGCCTGATATGATATATTGGGACAACCTGTAGATCGATTGATAAAATAGAAATTAATGGAATTCAGTACTAAAAGTTTATAAACTACAATCAAACTAGGTTACGCTTTTTGACATAGATTCACGAGAGTAGACGAACCCAAAATACGGTAAGATGTTGCCTCACCGAATTTAAGGTTCAAGCTTAGAAAATAAGTGCTAAACTTTCATCATGTATACATTTTATTTCCCTTAAAGTTGATGATTAACGTCATTAAACGCGATTTTTTTTTAATTTAACAAAACATAGAGAGAACCTATGCTGCCGTCCAATGCAAAATGCCCGTCACTGCGAAAAACTTGAAAATTGAGTTAGTGGCATATTGATAAAACTATGTCCTCAAAAGTTAAGAACCATAAAAACTTTAAACTCGATTTTCTGTTTTATCTATAACGCAGTTACGGCCATTTCGCAATATGTGCAACTAAAAAACCAAAAATGGCAATAACTTAAAATCACTATATTTAAACTTACTGCTTTTTACTACAAGCAATTAAAGAACGTAGGTTCAGGTTGCCATCGACTCGACGAGTTTTTCTAAAATATTTTAATGGTATCTGACAAGCAATTGAATGGCTTATAAAATACAGTTTAGAATTATTTTTGTGACACCCTGTATACCTATAGCTAACATCCTATTAAATTAAAACAAACTTACTTAGATAAGCTATCATCCAATACAAGTTCTTCTTGCTTGATCTCCTCTTCAGTTTTAACTTTAAAGTCATATGGTTCTGACTTTATGCTACTGGATGAAGAAGGTAGGGGATCCGGGACTGCTGGTCTGTAAAATTTTAGCATTTGAACCTCTTGTAACAAAACGTAATTTTGAATAATAGTGGTTTTTACACGTTTCTATATTATAGATATAAGAGCAAATAAAAATTATTTCACCCCAGTGACTGGTTTTTAGGCAATATTTTAGGATCCCTGCATTTTAATAACATTTATGTTCGGCTTTTTCAGTCTTAAAACCTTTACTGTAAATTTAACTTATAACCGATTTCATTTCGGTGTCAACGTATCTTAGTCTTGTGCTAGTATATTTCTCTTTAAACCACTATAGGCTTAGAGCCTTCACTGCGTAAGGCGGTAACCTAAAGATTTAAGTCGTAGCGGAGTTGTTTCTAAACCAGACTAAATATCTGTTGAAAGTTTTAAAGCAATCTTTTTGGCAATTTTTTGCTATTGACACCTTTTTAGAAAGAGGGACTTTGCAACTAAAGGAAAATATTTAATTTTTGTCAAACATTTAGCCACTAAAATAAAAAAGACACTTACTTAGATGAGCTGCCATCCAACATAGGCTTCTCCTGCTTGATCTCATCTTCAGCTTTTATTTTGAAGTCTTTTAGTTCCAAATTCATGCTAACTGCAGACAATATAAGGTGTGGTTCAGGCAAGCTATGAAATAACAGTAATTCGTCTAAAATTTCCAGTGTGCAGAAAAATCTAGATGACACATTTTCTAATGGTTTATCTTGAAGTTTAACATCTGTTATTTTACATTTAAATTACAGTATATTTGTTTTTTGAATATTAAAATGTGATGCAGTCGACTATATGGAATTCTTTATGCCTCATTTACCCATCTTTTACGCACAAATTTAGTATTAATTTTATATGTCTATCTCTTTATTTAATTAGATTTTTTAAGACACATACAAAATTAACACTAAATTTCTGTTATGGATAAATGAGGCATTAAATACCAGTTAAATTTAAACATTGGTGGATGATCCAGTATTGTTTCTAGGTCAGACAAAAATCCACTGCAAGTTTTAAAGGATTCTTTAGGACGATCTTTTACTATTCACACCTTTCTAGAAAGAGGAACTTTACAACTAAAGGAAAATATCTAATTTTTGTAAACATTTACACATTAAAATAAAAAAGATAATTACTTAAATGAGCTGTCATGCAACATAGGCTTCTCCTGCTTGATCTCATCTTCAGCTTTGATTTTGAAGTGTGTTAGTTCCAGATTCATATGGCTGCGGATAATATGAGAGGTGTGGTTCAGGCAAGCTATGAAATAACAGTAATTCGTCTAAAATTTCCAGTCCGCAGAAAAATCTAGATGACACATTTTCTAGAAGTTTAACATCTGTTATTTTACTTTTAAATGACAGTATGTTTGATTTTTGAAAATTAAAATTTAATCCAGTCAACTATATGGACTATCTTAAAAATAAATTATTTATGCCTCATTTACCCATCTTTTAAGCATAAATTTAGTGTTAATTGTCCATCTCTTTATTTTGATAAGGAGTAAAAAGAAAGATACATACAAAATTAACACTAAATTTCTGTGATTGGTAAATAGCATTTAAAATTTAAACACTGGTGAATTATCCACGATCAGCCGTTTTAACTTAGGGTGACCATACTTTAGGATAAAGCTGGAGACCTTTTGTTTTTGGTTTTTAAAGTTTCTTCAATGTGTGTTTTTTAACCAAATTCAGGCTTTTTGGGCCCAAGAGACCTTTTTTTTGGTCGACAGACTTTTTTAGGACAGTTTATCAAAATATACTAAAATTTGTAGGTAATAAAAATAAAATTAAAATATTAAAAAAAGAAAAAAATCGAAAAATTACATATCTTACAGGAGTTAGTCATAATAATAAGACCTTTTGTTTTTGGTTTTTAAAGTTTCTTCAATGTGTGTTTTTTAACCAAATTCAGGCTTTTTGGGCCCAAGAGACCTTTTTTTTGGTCGACAGACTTTTTTAGGACAGTTTATCAAAATGATACTAAAATTTGTAGGTAATAAAAATAAAATTAAAATATTAATAAAAGAAAAAAATCGAAAAATTACATATCTTACAGGAGTTAGTCATAATAATAATTTTTTTGTAAATTTTGACTACTCTAAAAATAGAGTAATAAATACTGCATTATCTGACCATAATGGAATAGGTATTTTAGTTAATTTTATAAACAATTTTAAAACTGTAACGCAAAGGAGTATTGAAGTAAAAAGAATATATTTGCAAACAAAATTGAGGGATGGAAAATAGAAATGCAGGATGTAGACTGGTGTGAAGTGTTGGCAGAACCTATTGTTGATAAAGCATATAACAAATTTGTGGGTATTTTTCAAAATAAGATCAACTTAATATTTCCAAAAAAAGAACTTAGACGGGACCAAAAACGCAAAACATTTCTTGCAAAAATAAACGTTTGCTTTTTGAAAACTTTACAAAAGGTGAAATTTCAAAGGAATATTATGACAAATACAAATCTATTCTTAAAAGGGTAATTAAAACCGCGAAGCTTATGGAAAGCTCTAGGGAAATATACACTGCCGATAATAAAACGAAAGCTACTTGGAACTTGGTAAATAAAATAACCAAGCCGAAGAAACCAAATGAATCAGTCTTTAGTCATTTTCAAAATAGTAACAATAAAAAAGAAACTTTAGATGATTTTAATAATTTTTTTCTAAATTGTTGTGAAAATGTCATGTCCGATACACACTTTAAAAATAATATTCCCACTAAAAAAATATTTAAATTCAACGGTACAACTACAAATGAAGTAATATCAATAATTGAAAATCTGAAAAATAAAAAGTCCGTGGGCAGTGATGAGATTCCAATTTCCATTTTAAAATCATCAAACAGTAGTATTGCTGTTCCCCTGAGTCATATAATAAACTGCTGTTTTAATACTGGTGTTTTTCCTACAGTGTTAAAAGAAGCATACATAAAGCCAATTCATAAAAAAGGGAAAAAAGATCAAATAAATAATTATAGACCCATCTCACTATTATCAAATGTAAGTAAAATTTTTGAAAAAGCAATAAGTGAAAGACTAATGAACTTTTTTGAGGTAAACAACTTGTTGAGTGACACTCAGAATGGATTTCGTAAGGGAAAATCTACAATAAGGGCTATTTATCAGGCATTGAGTACTATTTTAACTGGATTGAACTCAAATAAAAAACCAATTGCTTTGTTTTTGGATTTGTCTAAAGCTTTTGATAGCGTAGATCATAAAATACTGTGTCAAAAGCTTAGTAACTATGGTGTCAGGGATCGCGAGTTGATGTTATTTGTGTCATACTTGGGTAATAGAAGCCAGTTTGTGGTAGAAAGATATCAAGGTAAACTTATTAGATCTTCTCCAGGACTGGTGCAAAAGGGGGTACTGCAAGGGTCAATTTTGGGTCCACTTTTATATATAATATATACAAATGACATCAACTCAGTATTCAAAGATTTCCTGTCTGAATTCTGCGACGATGTCACTGCTGTTATTCAGGAGGATACACTGGAATCATGTGGTATGCAAGCAACTCAATTGATACATACAGTTAAAAATTACTTCCAACAAAATAATTTGCTACTTAACACTAATAAAACACAAGTTATTCAGATTGATGGTGCTCAGTTGAAAAATCTTGATTTGGTTGTAATTTGGGGCCTACATATGGATAAAGATCTAAACTGGAAACCCCATGTTGAAAATTTAGCGAAAAGCATGTGCAGGTATTGGTACACCCTAAAGCTAATTCGGGATAACATCGGTGTGGCAGCTTGTCTGCTAGCATTTCACGCCTACATACAGTCAAGGATTAGGCATGGAATAGTTTTTTGGGGTAATTCAGTTGAGGCCATTAGAATCTTAAAACTGCAAAAAAGGGGTCTAAGAATTATTTTTCAAATAAAAAAATCTGATAGCTGTAGGCAAGTTTTTATGGAAAATAGAATACTCACAGTATTTTCTTTATACATACTGGAGTGTGTAAGTTTTATGGTCGCCAATCCAGACCTTTTCAGTGGCTTGGAACAAGAACATGTATATAACACAAGACATAAAAGTAATTTAAAAACTGAAATGGTACATTATACTTATGTTCAAAAAAATGGTAAATATTCCATTGTAAAAGTGTGGAATAAATTGCCATCAAAAATCAAAAATTTGCCTCCCAAAACTTTAAAAATTAAACTAAAAAACTACTTACTAAGAAAAACATACTATTCCATTGATGAGTTTTTTGGTGACAGTTTGAGTGACATGTTTTAGATGTTATAGGTATTTGCATCTTTTGTGTCATATTTTTATTTCTTTAATGTTACCTGTTTAATTTTATGCTACACTTGTAAATACTACAAGTAATTTATTTCCTTACTGTTTTATTTTGTATTTTTTATTATTATTTATTTTATTTTAACAATCATACTTTATATTGACTAAATAAAACTATGTTTATTTTAAATGCCTACTTTAGGTAAATAAACAATAAATAATAATGAAACATTTATATTGTTAGGCTTAATTAGATGCTTAAAAATGTTGATGTAAAATTGTAATATGTATTTTGACTGGATCCACATCCATCTGGGTAATATGGATTTAATAAAGAATTTACTTACTGTTCTGAAACTCAGGACGATATAACGATTGACATAATTCTCTGGGTCTTTATGCGACAAATGCTCCTAATTGCCCTTTTTTGAATTTTGAAAATGGCATGAAATAAGTTTTGGCTACAAGAACCCCCAGAAGCAGATGCCATACTGCAAGTGTGTGTTCTACCAAAGAAAAATAACAAGTTTTACCAACTGCCAGTCCAAGAGTGTCAGAAATGACCCTCAAAGCATAACAACTAGATGACAGTGTGTGATAAGTTATCAATGTGCTTCTTAAATTTCAGATTGCTGTCAATAAAAACTCCCAAACTGCATTTGAAGTGCAAAATTTTTAGTAGATCCATTATATATGTACATTCAAAACAGGAGAGAACTGAGAGCAGAACCCTGTGGAACACCAGAATCAATTGGCTGCTTAGCAGATAAAATATGTTTTAGCTGCACACTCTGTGTTCTTCCCTCCAGCATTGAGGAAAACAATTTTAATTCAGTTCCCCTAAAACCTTTGAATATCATTTTTTTGCCACAGTAATGTTTGTTTATATGTTGCATGATGACTGATGCCACGTACCACACGTCCATAAAGTTAGCAGTGCAAGGTCAGCAGTGCAAGGATTTTTCCATGCCACAATTTAAGGCTCATTTCAGGCTAATTAAATGCTCTATTCCCAAATTTAATGCTCTTGTAGTTTTAGAGATATTGCTTGCACTGCCAGCTCCCCATAGGAGTTAGCAGTGCAGCATGTTCAGAGCGATGAACTGATGAATTCTACGATACTATAATGATCTATGAATTAAAGGCTAATTAAATGCTCTATTCCCATATTTATTGCGCAAGTAGTTTTGGAGATATTGCTTGCACTGCTACCTCCCTAAGGGACTTAGCAGTGCAGGTTGTCCGGAGCGCCAAATCCATACAATCTATAATACAATGTTGGTCTACGAATTAAAGGCTAATTAAATGCTCCATTCCGGAATTACATTCTCCCCCCCCCTTTCTTATTTAAAAAAAAAATCAAAATCTGTACTGCTAACTTTACGCATGGCGATTTAGGGCCACTAATGGCGAAACATATGAAATGAAGGTGGAACCAACCTCTTCATATTAAAGGCTAATTAAATGCTCCATTCCGGAATTAAATGCTCCCCCTCCTTTTCTGATTTTATAAAAAACTAAAATCTGCACTGCTAACTTTACGCATTGCGGTTTAGGGCCCCTGATGGCAAGACATATGAATTTGAGGCGGAACCAACCTCTTCATATTAAAGGCTAATTAAATGCTCCATTCTGGAATTAAATGCTTGCCCTCCTTTTTTTAATTTAAAAAAAAATTAAAATCTGCACTGCTAACTTTACGCATGGCGATTTAGGGCCCCTGATGGCGAAACATATAAATTGAAGGTGGAACCAACCTCTTAATATTAAAGGCTAATTAAATGCTCCATTCCGGAACTAAATGCTCCCCCTCCTTTTTAAAAAAACTAAAATCTGCACTGCTTACTTTACGCATTGCGGTTTAGGGCCCCTGATGGCGAAACATATGAATTTGAGGTGGAACCAACCTCTTCATATTAAAGGCTAATTAAATGCTCCATTCCGGAATTAAATGCTCCCCGTCTTTTTTTGATTTTTAAAAAAACTAAAATCTGCACTGCTAACTTTACGCATTGCGGTTTAGGGCCCCTGATGATGAAACATATGAATTTGAGGTGAAACCAACCTCTTCATATTAAAGGCTAATTAAATGCTCCATTCCGGAATTAAATGCTCCCCCTCCTTTTTTGATTTTTTAAAAAACTAAAATCTGCACTGCTAACTTTACGCATTACGGTTTAGGGCCCCTGATAGCGAAACATAAGAATTTGAGGTGGAACCAACCTCTTCATATTAAAGGCTAATTAAATGCTCCATTCCGGAATTAAATGCTCCTCATCTTTTTTTGATATTTTTTAAAAAACTAAAATCTGCACTGCTAACTTTACGCATTGCGGTTTAGGGCCCCTGATGGCGAAACATATGAATTTGAGGTGAAACCAACCTCTTCATATTAAAGGCTAATTAAATGCTCCATTCTGGCATTTAATTAGCCTTTAATATGAAGAGGTTGGTTCCACCTCAAATTCATATGTTTCGCCATCAGGGGCCCTAAACCGCAATGCGTAAAGTTAGCAGTGCAGATTTTAGTTTTTTTAAAAATCAAAAAAAGACGGGGAGCATTTAATTCCGCATTTAATTAGCTTTTAATATGAAGAGGTTGGTTCCACCTCAAATTCATATGTTTCGCCATCAGGGGCCCTAAACCGTAATGCGTAAAGTTAGCAGTGCAGATTTTAGTTTTTTAAAAAATCAAAAAAGGAGGGGGGGCATTTAATTCCGGAATGGAGCATTTAATTAGCCTTTAATATGAAGAGGTTGGTTCCACCTGAAATTCATATGTTTCGCCATCAGGGGCCCTAAACCGCAATGAGTAAAGTTAGCAGTGCAGATTTTATTATTTTTTTAAATCAAAAAAAGGAGGGGGAGCATTTAGGTCCGGAATGGAGCATTTAATTAGCCTTTAATATGAAGAGATTGGTTCCACCTTCAATCCATATGTTTCGCCATCAGGGGCCATAAACCGCAATGCGTAAAGTTAGCAGTGCAGATTTTATTTTTTTTAAAAATCAAAAAAAGACGGGGAGTATTTAATTCCGGAATGGAGCATTTAATTACCCTTTAATAGGAAGAGGTTGGTTCCACCTCAAATTCATATGTTTCGCCATCAGGGGCCCTAAACCGCAATGCGTAAAGTTAGCAGGGCAGATTCTAGTTTTTTTAAAAATCAAAAAAAGACGGGGAGCATTTAATTCCGCATTTAATTAGCCTTTAATATGAAGAGGTTGGTTCCACCTCAAATTCATATGTTTCGCCATCAGGGGCCCTAAACCGTAATGCGTAAAGTTAGCAGTGCAGATTTTAGTTTTTTAAAATATCAAAAAAAGACGTGGAGCATTAAATTCCTGAATGAAGCATTTAATTAGCCTTTAATATGAAGAGGTTGGTTCCACCTCAGATTCATATGTTTCGCCATCAGGGGCCCCAAACCGCAATGCGTAAAGTTAGCAGTGCAGATTTTAGTTTTTTTAAAAATCAAAAAAGGAGGGGGAGCATTTAATTCCAGAATGGAGCATTTAATTAGCCTTTAATATGAAGAGGTTGGTTCCACTTGAAATTCATATGTTTCGCCATCAGGGGCCCTAAACCGCAATGCGTAAAGTTAGCAGTGCAGATTTTAGTTTTTTAAAAAATCAAAATTTAATTCCGGAATGGAGCATTTAATTAGCCTTTAATATGAAGAGGTTGGTTTCACCTCAAATTCATATGTTTCGCCATCAGGGGCCCTAAACCGTAATGCGTAAAGTTAGCAGTGCAGATTTTAGTTTTTTAAAAAATCAAAAAAGGAGGGGGAGCATTTAATTCCTGAATGGAGCATTTAATTAGCCTTTAATATGAAGAGGTTGGTTCCACCTTCAATTCATATGTTTCGCCATCAGGGGCCATAAACCGCAATGCGTAAAGTTAGCAGTGCAGATTTTAGTTTTTTAAAAAATCAAAAAAGGAGGGGGAGCATTTAATTCCAGAATGTAGCATTTAATTAGCCTTTAATATGAAGAGGTTGGTTCCACCTGAAATTCATATGTTTCGCCATAAGGGGCCCTAAACCGCAATGCGTAAAGTTAGCAGTGCAGATTTTAGTTTTTTAAAAAATCAAAAAAAGACGGGGAGCATTTAATTCCGGAATGGAGCATTTAATTAGCCTTTAATATGAAGAGATTGGTTCCACCTCAAATTCATATGTTTCGCCATCAGGGGCCCTAAACCGCAATGCGTAAAGTTAGCAGTGCAGATTTTAATTTTTTTAAAAATCAAAAAAGGAGGGGGAGCATTTAGTTCCGGAATGGAGCATTTAATTAGCCTTTAATATGAAGAGGTTGGTTCCACCTTCAATTCAATCAAAATCAATGCGTAAAGTTAGCAGTGCAGATTTTAGTTTTTTAAAAAATCAAAAAAGGAGATCAAGCATTTAATTCCAGAATGGAGCATTTAATTAGCCTTTAATATGAAGAGGTTGGTTCCACCTCAAATTCATATGTTTCGCCATCAGGGGCCCTAAACCGTAATGCGTAAAGTTAGCAGTGCAGATTTTAGTTTTTTTAAAAATCAAAAAAGGAGGGGGAGCATTTAATTCCTGAATGGAGCATTTAATTAGCCTTTAATATGAAGAGGTTGGTTCCACCTTCAATTCATATGTTTCGCCATCAGGGGCCATAAACCGCAATGCGTAAAGTTAGCAGTGCAGATTTTAGTTTTTTAAAAAATCAAAAAAGGAGGGGGAGCATTTAATTCCAGAATGGAGCATTTAATTAGCCTTTAATATGAAGAGGTTGGTTCCACCTGAAATTCATATGTTTCGCCATCAGGGGCCCTAAACCGCAATGCGTAAAGTTAGCAGTGCAGATTTTAGTTTTTTAAAAAATCAAAAAAAGACGGGGAGCATTTAATTCCGGAATGGAGCATTTAATTAGCCTTTAATATGAAGAGGTTGGTTCCACCTCAAATTCATATATTTCGCCATCAGGGGCCCTAAACCGTAATGCGTAAAGTTAGCAGTGCAGATTTTAGTTTTTTTAAAAATCAAAAAAAGACGGGGAGCATTTAATTCCGGAATGGAGCATTTAATTAGCCTTTAATATGAAGAGGTTGGTTCCACCTCAAATTCATATGTTTCGCCATCAGGGGCCCTAAACCGCAATGCGTAAAGTTAGCAGTGCAGATTTTAGTTTTTTTAAAAATCAAAAAAGGAGGGAGAGCATTTAGTTCCGGAATGGAGCATTTAATTAGCCTTTAATATGAAGAGGTTGGTTCCGTCTCAAATTCATATGTCTTGCCATCAGGGGCCCTAAACCGCAATGCGTAAAGTTAGCAGTGCAGATTTTAGTTTTTTATAAAATCAGAAAAGGAGGGGGAGCATTTAATTCCGGAATGGAGCATTTAATTAGCCTTTAATATGAAGAGGTTGGTTCCACCTTCAATTCATATGTTTCACCATTAGTGGCCCTAGATCGCCATGCGTAAAGTTAGCAATACAGATTTTGATTTTTTTAAATAAGAAAGGGGGGGAGAATGTAATTCCGGAATGGAGCATTTAATTAGCCTTTAATTCGTAGATCAACATTGTATTATAGATTGTATGGATTTGGCGCTCCGGACATCCTGCACTGCTAAGTCCCTTAGGGAGCTAGCAGTGCAAGCAATATCTCCAAAACTACTTGCGCAATAAATATGGGAATAGAGCATTTAATTAGCCTTTAATTCATAGATCATTATAGTATCGTAGAATTTATCAGTTCATCACTCTGAACATGCTGCACTGCTAACTCCTATGGGGAGCTGGCAGTGCAAGCAATATCTCTAAAACTACAAGAGCATTAAATTTGGGAATAGAGCATTTAATTAGCCTGAAATGAGCCTTAAATTGTGGCATGGAAAAATCCTTGCACTGCTGACCTTGCACTGCTAACTTTATGGACGTACTTACCACTGACAACTTAAATTATTTTGGTGAAACACCAAATAATATAACCAAAAAATTTGAGTTTCAGCAACTTTGGTTGGTTTGTCACAAGGTCTTTATACATTTACACAGGTTGCCTACAAAATTTGACCAGTCATGTGGACTTAACTGGATGACCATAGCTGTGTCATTGGGTTTCCATAAAACAAATGATTTAAGACAACCCAGTGACATAGAATTTTTAATCTAATTACAGTTGGCCAGTCAGGTTCAATGACCTTTCAAATTCTGTAGATACAGGTTTAAAATATGTCATACATACAGGGCCTCTGCTCTTGAACTAAGGATTACTTATTTGTCTAAAACACTAATAGCCCATCACACCAACTTTTTTTTCGTTACTTAGTTAGTGTTCCTTATTACGTCATATTATGATTATATTAAGACGGTTCTACTACGTTATACCTCGCTCGTCAAAACGCTCTATATAACGATTTTTTTGTATGAAAATGATTCTTTGGACTATTTTTAGTCGATTTGGATACGGGAAATTAAAAAAAAAAGTATGGTTTTTTTTTTAAATCATTTTTTAAAAAACGTTACATAGTGATTTTCTTTGACCTGTTTTGGTTGAAAAAAATCAATTTCTATCACTGCATCGTCAAATTTTCGACATAAATTTATGAATTAGCTTAGGATTAATAATTTAACAATTTTAAATTAATTACATACCTAGTTTTTCGTGTTTTTTCTCGGTTTTTTCACATAATTTTGAAAATTTGTACAGTTGACCTTCCCACAGATGTTTTGACACATTGATTGAGTTTTTGCTTGGCCGACACTTTCCAGGTCATTCGGCCATTTCAAATTTCCCAATTGGATTTGCTTACGCTGACTTACCCTCAGATGCACCGTAAGCACTGAAGCGCGATCATGGATTTAATCGCGATTAAGTCCTTGTTGCTCACATACAAAACAACAAAGATAGAGAATGGATCAGCAAAGCCTTGTTACGGTGCATCTGAGGGTAGGAAATTATTTAGTTAGAACTATTCAACAAGAATCGGCGCAGCCGATTCTTGCTGATTGTTTGTGCGGTACGGTTCGGTTCGGTTCCGTTCAGTCCGGTTCGGTTCGGTTTGGTTCGGTTCCGTTCGTTTTGGTTTAGTTCGGTTCGGTTTGGTTCAATTTGATTCAGTTAAGTTCCGTTCGGTTTGGTTTTAGGTTAGGTTTGTTGGGTCTTAAAGTAATTCAGCAGGAGTCGGCGCAGCCGACTCCTGCTGAATTACTTTAAGACACAGCCAACCTAATCTAAGATCGACCCGAACCAAACCGAACTGCTGAATTTCTGTAAATCATCATTATCATAATTGTTTCTGCATCATTTTTTTCATTATAAATGCTCAATAGACGATTTTGGACGATTTTACGGAGTCAAAAATGCGCGACAAATTAAAAGAGCAAGATGTCAGGCCGAACATTAGATTTCAAAAATTTGGTGTAACCATTTTTCTATGCGTAAATACATTTCTTAAAAACTTTTTATCGCCTCTTGCTAGATAGTTGGTCACCTTATTTTTGGCTAAATTACCATTTATTTAAAGCTCCGTCGATTGTGAGCCGTCCCGCTCTTTCTCGAAATAACAAACGTCAAATAAATTATTTCTATAGCAATTTGTATGAGTTTTTACTAATTTTTTAATTTTTAAATTTCTAAAAAAAATGCGAAAAATCCGCATTTTTTTTTCTTGAAAACAGTATAAAACGACCTCAACTTATCATTAAAAAAAGAAACACCCATTTTCAAGCATCGAGGTATAACGTAGTAGACCCAAAGCTTTAACCCTCAGATGCACCGTAACAATGCTTAGCTAATCCATTCTCCCTCTTCGTTGTTTTGTATGTGACAAACAAGGACTTAATCGCGATTAACCCCATAATCGCGTTTAAGTGCCTACGGTGCATATAAGGGTAAGCTAAGTAACGAAAAAAAAGTCGGTGAGATGGACCCTAAGTTACTATAAAAAAAATCTGGAATACCCACCTTCTTTAACAAAACCACTATAGCCAGCTTGAGATAATTTAAATTTATCACAATATTTTTATTTAAAGCAAAGACTAAGGTGAGGTTTCACGTCAAGATTTTCCAACAAATTACCTCACTAGCTTAATTTAGTTATTTTTCTCTTAGAAAAAGAAGGATCTTCAATTTCATTGATTTTTCTGGGCTCAAACTCAAAATGGCTACCAAACATAAATGTCATTTGTTCGTGACAGAATGACGGTTAGTAATTTTCCACATGGTTAAGGACAACGCATGGGTGTGTTCACGGACTATTAATATAACGAAGGCCAACAAACACTTTTTTTAAAGCCCTATGGATCTAGTCACACTCTGAGATAAATTTGTTTGCTGTAGATTTTGGTTACTTTTGGTAAAAAGTATATAAGAAATGGTGGGGTATTTAATTTGGGCACAGTACCAAAGTGAGGTGATTTTGAACTATTGGCAGAAACATTGATTTTTCTCATAAAATTGCGATTAATTTCAAACTAGGTTTTCTAGTATTTTTCTATTATTAGGTACCTTCTTTGTGCTAGTTTTAAGTTTTTATATCCCTGTGATCCGGATCTACCCTCTTTGTAAACCCCTCAATTTGTTTGTAACTTTTTGTGATTTTCAGCAAAACCTTTTAAAATTTGTCAATGTACACAGTACATCTAGTATTTTGTTTAACGATATAAATTGCTGTGATATTATCTCATACTATTTGTAATTTAAATAGATATTTTTCTTTTTTCTATTAAAGTTAAATCTAAGGAAAATATCTCTTTTGTTTTTGTCTGTACTCCCCCTCTCGTCAAAGTTGTTAGCTTTGGCTGGCGCCCAAAAAGAACTTTGATATATCTTGAGAACTAACATCTTATTATGAATACGGCATGAGGCCAGCTCTGCGGCATAATGAGCGACCAGGCCTAGTTCAGAACAGCTAAACTAGTAAATAGTGTCATCCCTTATACCCAACGGTTACATTAATACCCGACTTGTACCGTCAATATTATTAATTTTTAGCGCCATCTAGTATGGGCTGAAGCAAAAGGAAGCAGGATAATGTACTTATGACAACGTAAGAGAGGTGGAGATCATATGTGTCCCAGGCTACATGGGAGTCCCAGAAAACGAGAAAGCGGACGAACTCGCCAGGGGAGGATCCCGGCAGAAATGCGTCGGGCCAGAGCCTTTCCTGGTGCTCACAAGAGGGCAAATTAAGTCGGTCCTAACAGAGTGGACCCAAAAAGAGATACAAAAGGAATGGACCAACACAGGAAACGCCAGACAGGCGGAGTAGGAGTAGAGAGGTATTCAAAGAGGAAGCCTTTGAGATGGAAGACCTTCTGAATCTGAGATGGCCCGATATTCTGGCCTTTGTACAGAAGCCAGGCAGATTCCTTAGCGAAGGAAGGACGCAGTAGGGGGGATGCCGGGGGCGAAAAGGGCGCTTCATGTGCCTAGTCGCCAGGCCTAGAGCCTACCCCATACTACTACTACTACTAACTTATGACATGAAATGCATGGGACAGTTTTTTGAAGCTACCGCAGAAATTCACTGCGAGATAAATAATAAACACATATTACAAAACTTAAAAAGATATATTCATTTTTATTACTTTTTTGGTTTAAAATTACAACTTTTAAAAGTTATAGGCAAAACCAGGAAACAATTCGTCGCCTTAATGCAGAACTATTGTTAAGTCACAAAATTAAGTTTTTAAAGGACAGCATTTTTTTAGTTTGACTTAGCATGAGTGGAGATATGATCGGTTAAATTTTTAGGGCGGATGGTGGGGACGTTTTATCACTTAGACATTCAATATTTCTGCATTCAATAAAGCTGGACATATAATTTTTATTTATTTATTGGATACTTTACAAACACCACTTATGGTAATTACATGTAAAGAAAAATTTAATGAAAAAAAGTAAAACTTAGCCTACAGCCTACCTACAAGAGACAAAAAAAAAGAGATGCAATATTACAATGCATAATGAATCGTTATTGCTAAATTACAGCTTTTAACTGTTTTAGGTTTGTATGGAAGATATCTGGACCTCACCAAAAATCTCATTAGCTACCGCTATTATTCTATTAAAAGGGAAAATACTGCTAGGATTTACACAACAAAATTTTTGACTACTTGTAATTCTTAGACTAATCTTTGGTACATTAAAATGTAAAAAACTTATTAAGTCACAATCTTTGTACTTTACATTATTTATAATATTATACCGATATATCACAGCTTGTTGTTTTCTTCGTTGTAGTAATGACTTAAATTTAAAACTATCTAGCATAGACTTATACGAAACTTTAAAAGGATATGAATTATTTTTAATAAGATAAAGATATCGTAAAAATTTCTTTTGAACCTTTTCAATATGATCAATATGTACGGTCTCATGTGGCATCCATATTTGTGAAGCATATTCTAAGTGCGGTCTTACCAGTGCATTATATAATCGTATATGGTTGGTATTGTAAAAATTTTTGTGTTTATTAAAAACCCCAAACTACTAAACTTTAGGTTTGATTGGAAAATAACTCTTTATCTCATTTTCGCGATTTAATGTGGCATTAAAAACTTTGTAGTCATTCAATATCGGGTTTGTTTTTTTGTGAATGTTACAACTGAACATATTTTTATATTTAAAAACATTTTATTGGCTTTAAGCCATTCACAAACGTTATTTAAATCAAGACGAAGGAGGTCACAGTCCGCCTGATTTCTCATAGCTCTACAAAGTTTGAAATCATCTGCAAAAAGCAGTCCTGTGGAGTTGGATAAGCAATCAGGTAATGTGTTAATAAAACATAGGAAAAGTAAAGGCCCTAAATTACTGCCTTGTGGGATCCTTGAAACTGCAATAAACGGTTCCGATTCAACTTTAACACGCTGAACTCTGTTTCATAAATATGATTTTATAAAACTCTAAGTCTGCCAAGCATAATAGTTCTGCATTAAGGCGACGAATTTGATTACGGGGATTTGCGTTATAACATGTTCTTTTTCAAAACAATGGTGACCTCTAAAAGAACATTACATAAGTTTCCATTGAGTATTTTATTATGAAATCTTTTTGACATAAAAAGAAAATATTAATATGAATCTTAAAATGAACAGTTTTGTGGAAAAAAAAACCATTCGTGACATATTTATTATTTTAATAAGCACACTTAAGCCCCGTTGATTTCTGTACGTCTTCATAGACTATCCCATTCTTTTTAAATACCCTTTTATGTTGAGTCTCGTAATTACAGCGGCAACATTAAAACCACTTAACTTCACTTATAACTTTATGTATAAGCATGTGTTCTCTTAAACGACTTATTTGTTCAGTTTTAAAAAAGCAATGAGCGCAGTGAAACCACCCAACTTGATCGACTTCTTTATGAGTTATCTCATGCTGTTTAAAGAAACTACTGTATTTTGTATACCTAAAATCATTTATGGGTTATGTGTAAGCATGTGCCTTGCTAAATTATATTTCAGTTTGGTTTATGCACGTTTAAGTTCCACTTATTCTGTTCGCATCGAAACAGCTCTACTGTTCCTATTCCTTTATGTATACGTATATGCGTTTCCAAATTAGTTTTTTCCTAGTTTTGTAATAGCAATATTTGCATTGAAACCATTTAAACTTATGTTCGTCTTTATGCATCTTCATAATATTCTTTTTCAAGCCAGACTAAGATTTAGTTCTATTAGTACACTGTTCACATCAAAACATCTCAATTTTATCAAATACCAAATTGCAAGTAATGCAAGGACCTAAAACTATAAACAAGTAAAATTAAAGAAAGAAAAATAAGAAAAAAGTTTTCATATTATTCTTTCTTTAATTTCACTTATTCTTTCTTTCTTGTTCTTTCTTTAATTTCACTTGTTGTTTATAGTTTTAGGTCCTTGCATTATTTGCAACATGGTATTTGATAATTATATTGGCAAATCGCCCATTTGCGATCAGAAATTTTAACACACGAAAAGGTGATGCTTTCAGACGTTGATTATTTACGTCTAATTTGAGTTATCATACCTTTGACAGTGGGAAAGAAGCATATAGAGAGATCAGTTGGATGACTTAGTCGAGTTAATACCCTGAGGGTTTCTCGTTTTTGTATTGAGACACCGCAGCCGGCATAGATGGAAGTTTTCCGAAAAATTTATGTATGGCTTCGGTAGTTCAGTGGTAGAATGTTTGCTTAGATAGCAAAAGATCCCGGGTTCGATCCCCGGCCGAAGCAGAAAACTTTTTTCTTATTTTTCTTTCTTTAATTTCACTTGTTGTTTATAATCTCAATTTTGCATGTGCTTTTATGTTTTTGCATGTGATTCGTTAAATTATTTCTTTTAGTTTTAAACTCACATTTAAAACAATAAAACCATTTACTCTTGTTCTCGTCTTTATGGATGATCATATGAACTTTTAAGTTGTTCTTATATTTGGTCTTATAACTACACTTATCACATTGAAGCCACTCTACTTCACTCATGGCTTTATGTTTTAGCATGTGTCTTGTTAAATAACTTTTGTATTTAGCTTTATAATTACAATGTGCGCAATGAAACCATTTCAACTCGTCTCTATGGATGTCTTCATGTTTTAGCATGTGTCTTCTTAAGTCATCTTTCCTTTTCGATTTATATGTGCAATGCTTGCATCGAAACCACTTAATTTCGTTTTCGTCTTTATGGTTATTCATATGAGTTTTTAAGTTGCACTTATATTTGGTTATGTAACTACACTTATCACATCGAAGCCACTCTACTTCACTCATGTCTTTATGTTTTAGCATGTGTCTTGTTAAATTACATTTCAGTTTCGTTTTATATGTGCAATGCTATATTTTCAACTTATTCTATATATATATATATATATATATATATATATATATATATATATATATATATATATATATATATATAAATGGGTGCCGCAGCGTTACCGTAATTGCGTTATGTGGTGCTGGTACACACACGCGTTTTTCTGCAGCGCGGTACCGCTGCAGAAAAACGCGTGTGTGTACCGGCACCACATAACGCAATTACGGTAACGCTGCAGAAACGCGTGTGTGTACCGGCGCTTAAAAACAAGTTCGTTCTTTTTTGCTGCAGTTCGGCACCTGGGGTTTGATGATTTAATTCTACGGCAAATGAGTGCTTGGCTGCCTGGAAACTTGCATTCTTCGCTCTCTCGAAGGGGTCGTTTTAGAGTACTAGAATTGGCGCCTGCTCTTCATGAACTTGAATTACTTTTAACCTGCCAGATCATCCTTGTCTCCTTTCAAGTGATTGTTCTTTTATTTATAGAATAAACTGTTGTTTGGCTTAAGTTAAAATATTGGGCTACCACTAGAACGGACCAAGCATTTTTTAACTTGGTAACAATTTTGGCTTTTAGCTCTTTGGGCGTATGTAAAGCCATGTTACGATTAAATACAATATTTGTGTATTTATTATTCGGTAACTGATGACAATGTTATTATTTTTTTACTTGGCATTGATAAAGCTGGATGGTGGCTTATCATACACTGCTCAAACGATTAGGCACACCTCTTACGGGATTTGTGTACAGTGAACCTTTCTTATCGAAAGTTCTCGTGGGCCCAACTCTAATTAATGACCAGTTTTTGAAATACAGGGTGTTGAAACTGATAATGTCCAACAAGCATAATAGCTCTTTAGACGGGTTTTGCAAACATATACGCAATGTTACTATTACATATATTTATGATTTATTTATTATTTTGAATCTGTATCTTTAAAACATTATATATAGGGTGTTTAAGTTTTAATGAGAAACAAGCTTTTGTATGTTGTCGATTAAACCTTGCTTATCAGAAGTTCTTATGGGCCCAACTTAAATTAATGACCAGTTTTTGAAATACAGGGTGTTGAAAATAATAATGCCTAAGAAGCATAATGGCTCTTTAGACGGGTTTTCCAAACATAAACGCAATATTGCTATATCAAATGTTTTAATGAGAAACAAACTTTAGGTTATTGTAGATTAAACCTTTCTCATGATACCAACTTAAATTAATTTCCAGTTTTTGAAATACAGTGTTGAAAGTGATAATGTTTAGGAAGCATAATAGCTCTTTAGACGGGTTGTCCAAACATATACGCAATGTTACTATTAGATATAGAGTATTTATAAGTTTTTTAATGAATCTTGACTTATTAAATATTTAATACGGGTTGCTCCGGCAAATATAATTTTTTAAATACTATTAAAAAGTCTATGTTTTGTATATATTTTTAAGTATCCTAATATTAACACAGGGCTTTTAGCGAGTCTGTACTGCAAAAATACCGAAAGGACTAATTGTAAAAACCTCTACTCAAATTTCGGATAAAAAATGTTAAATAACGTAATACCGATTACTTTTTAATCATTTTAAAAACACACTAACGCTTGTTTCTCATTAACACTTTCGACTATTTTCTTCAATGAACCTGTAGATAATGTTTTAAAGGTACAGATGAATAACAATAAATAAATCGTATATTTCTTGGACATTAACACATTCAACACCATTCATTTCAAAAACTGGTCATTCATTTAAGTTGGGCCTATCAGAACTTTTGATGAGATAATCTACAACATACTTAAGCTTGTTCCTCATTAAAACATTCAACTAATATTTACTTAAACACCCTTAGACCCTGTAGACAATGTTTTAAAGGTACAGATTGAAAAAAATTAAAAAAATCGTAAATATATGTAATACTAACATTACGTATCCGTTTGAAAAACCCATCTAAAGAGCTATTATGCTTTTTTGACATATTTGTTAAGAAAGGTTCAGTCTACAACATACCAAAATTTCATGAAGTTTGACGGATTGCGGAAATCTCATGAGAGGTGTGCCTGATCCTTTTGGAGAAAGTACTTTAAAGAGTCGTATCAGTTTTTTTTTAATCAGCTGTACATTGTTCACATTGAAGCCACTTTACTTCACTTATATATTTATGTATTAGCAATTTTTATTTTTGGTCCTATAACTACGCTTATAGCATCTAAATAACTCTACTTCACTTATATCTTTATACTGTGCACCCATGTGTCTAATTAAATTATTTTTCAGTTTCGTTTTATATGTGCAATGCTGGCATAGTTCATATGCTTTCGCAAGTTAGCCTTATATTTGGTCCTATAAGTACATTGCTCACATTGAAGCCACTCTACTTCACTCATGTCTTTATGCTTTAGCATGTGTTTTTTTAAATCAGTTTTCCGTTTTGTTTTATATGTGCAATGCTGGCATAGAACCCACTCAATCTCGTTTTCGTCTTGATGGATGATCATATGCTGTTTTAAGCAATTTTTATGTTTGGTCTTATAACTACACTCATCACATCGAAGCCACTCTACTTCACTTATGTCTTTATGTGTTACCATGTGTTTTCTTAAACCATATTTATGTCTCGTTCTAAATTTGCAATGCTTACATGGATACCACCTGACCTCGTTTTCATCTTTATGGATGATCATATGAGCGCTTAAGTTATACTTATTTTTACCTCGAAATGTACACTGCTCACACTGAAACTGATTATATTTAGTGGCCTTTGATTCATATTTAAATTTATTTTCGATATTTAAAGAATTCAAGGTCTGGTAGCTGGAATCTAAAGGATCACCAATAAGGCATTGAGAAATATTTGAACTAGCTGAATCTTCTGGAGGACTGAAAGAAACAAAAACACTTTTAGTAATTGCCGCAACATACAATTAAAATAAATAAATATGTAGAGAGAAATGCCAGAGAGTTTTGCGCTTATACGTTAAGAATTTACGCCAAATTTAGCAGCTGCAGAAAGCAGTAAGTGACTATTTGATCGTCAATGTTATGGTAACGGGCAGTATCTAACTATTATCTAGTAGTTGCTGTTTTCCGAAACTAATAAACAATATATACAGGGTGTTTCACGAACATCGAAACAGAGGCCTTTTTGGGTATTTAGAGTGCGAATTTGGAGAAATTATGCATGCAAAAAGTAGTATCTTAGAAAAAAAGTTATAAAGTTCGGTTAGAATTTTCTTTTCTATAAATAACTGAATATATTTTGCTATAATGTACTTTTTTATTTGTCTATTAATATTTACTAATAAATCAGCTTGGTAGTTGTTAAAACAATTTTCTTTTTGGCGAAAAGCGCATCGATCGCACAGGGTCATTAGCGTAACAATTTTGAGCTTCCTATATTAAGTTAAATAAGTTACGGTCTTTTAAAAATAATATTAAGTTGTTGGTACTGGTAACATCGTTATTTATAATTTTTCTGATGCTTCGATCTAGTTGGTGTTGCTGTCTAAGATTTGCAAGACCTTGACATTCTATTAAAATATGCTTGACTGTGAGGGGTTCATTACATTGAGCACAAACAGGAGGGTTTATTTTCTCAAAAGTATGTTCATGTGTTAACTTAGTATGACCTATTCTAAGCCTTGCTAATTTCACTTGTATTTTTCGAGATTTAGGTAGATGGGCCCACTATTTAATAGTTGTTTTAACACATCGTAGTTTAGCACTAGACTGGTCCCACTGTTCTTGCCAATGGTATTGCATTTTTTCTTTAATAAACGATTTAAAGTCACTACACACTGTTTTATTTACCACTATAGAATTCACGTCACTAATTGATTTTTTTGCATAAAAATCGGCTTTTTCGTTGCCAGTGATTCCGATATGTGATGGAACCCAGATAAAGATTACACTTAGTGATAATTGTTGAATTTTGTAAAGTTGATCTTTAATAAGAAGAACAATCGGAGGTTTTGGATAAATTTGTAATACTGATTCTATAGAACTCAAAGAGTCAGTGATAATTACCGAGAGCTGTAGATTATTGCTTCTTATGTGTTTTAGAGCTTCGTATATAGCATAAAACTCCGCCGAGTAGACACTAGTGAATTTTGATAGCTCGAATTGTAACGTCACGATATTATGCACTACAACGGCCGCTCCTACACCCTCAGTGGATTTCGACGCATCAGTATAAATTTGAACACAGTTTTGAAGTTTCTGCAAAACATCCTTAAACTCGCTTTGGATCAATTCTGGATTACTATCGGTTTTATTAAACTTTATCATGGTTTTATAGTCCATGGCGGTTGAGTTAACGAAATGTCGAAAACCTTAGGAAAAGTTTCTCCTATAGTTCCTAGATGTCTGTGGATTATTTTATAAAAAGACGGAGTGCTGTTGGGTTTTTGTGCAAAGCTATTTTTAAATTGGTGGTATATAATATTATCTTTTGAAGGATGTCCTTCATTCTGAATGACTGCTGATGCGTATGTAAGACGCAGTTGCATTCTTCTAATATAAAGTGGGGGTTCACCTGTCTCGCATAGAAGGCTCTCTATGGGGCTTGTTCGATAGGCTCCTAGTGCTATTCTAACCGAAGTATTTTGAATGGGATCCAAAAGTTTTAAAATGGTTTTGGGGCTGAATTGTACGTTATGCACCCATAATCAAGTTTTGATGTTATCAGTGCTCTGTAAATTGATAATAACGTGTTGGTGTCTGCACCCCATTAACTTTCGATCTAAAATCATACCCAAGCATCTAATTAAATCGACATAAAGAAGTTTTGTGTTGTAAAGGTAGAGCTTGGGATATTCTGTAATACGCTGTTTGGATAAGAGCATTATTTTCGTTTTTTCGGCGGAAAACATAAATCCAGTATTGTGGAAATTGTGGCAACACTGCATTTTTCAGTAAAAATCGTTTTTAAATTAATCCTGCAAGAAAACAGTAATTTTTCAGTGAAAAAACTTTAAATAGTAGGTGACCAACAAAAATGATCTAATAAACAAAGAGAAACGGGGTAAGTCAAAAAATCTCGGAAAAAACCGATGTTTTGATGGTATTTGGAATTTATTCACTGTTATCAATAAAGAAGGTTAAAGACAAATATATATCAAAATAGTACGATACGGGTACCTACCACGTACGGCACAGCTGCAGCGTTGTCAACAGTAACAATTTTTCACACTATGGCAGACAATGAAGCAATTTCGATGAAGAATATAAGAGACTTAATATTGTCAGTCAAATCCGATCTCGTCGAGGAAATCCAAGGAATAAAGCTAGAGGTTCAAGACCATAATAAAAATTTATCAGCTGTTAAAGAGGACATTGAAACTCTTAGGCAAGAAAACGTAGATCTTAAGGAGAAAGTTAAAAGTTTGGAGCGGCAGCTAAAAAAAAGAACTTGATTTTTTATGGTGTTGATGACACATTAGACCCGGAAATAGCAGTAATAAACATTGCAACAAAACAATTAAAAATACAGCTAACACTACAAGATATTACAAACTGCTATAGACTGTGACAGAAAACGAAAAATAATAGACCTATTTTACTAGAACTTGTGTCTATTTTCAAGCGCAAAGAGATCTTAAATAATAAGTCAAAACTTAAGGGCACTAACATTTTCGTAAGTGAAGATTTATCAAAAGAAGAACTATACCAAAGAAAAGTCCTTGTTGAGACCCTAAAAGACGAAAGGCAATTTGCGACGCACTTTAATGTGTTTGAAAGAAAGATTATTTTAATTTAACATAATTAAAACATAGTCCAATCTGAATACTCTAGAGCCGCTAGTGCGTGCAAAAAGGTTTGCCCGGTGCGTACAGAGTTCGAGAGCGGTGGGGTGGTTCTTTATAAAGAATAAATTGATTGAGATAAACAGCACCGAAAATATAAGGGCGCCAGGAAGTGAGCAGACCTTCCAATCTCTCGGTCTTTTTGAGGACTCTATTTTATCAGATTAGAGGAGTGTAGATAAATAATAAAAGAATTAATTCTCCTGTAATCCTGTACTATATTTCATTGAAGAATTCAAAAGAATTAACATTGTTAATAAAGTGGATAATAATTCAATGAAAAGGAAGTTTGAAGTTAAGCAAATAAATAACTTAAAATAAAATAATCACATCTCGGGTAATAATCCAAAATAACGTTGGACGTGCGCGCGCAACATGATCATGTACCGCTTACATAAACGCCGCCGCAGCCGTACTTTATCCACAACGGATATGAAAAATTAAATTCCTAATTAAATAAATAATTAAGTAAAAATTCATGACAAATAAATTTAACAATTAATAAGAAAATCCAAAAATTGCATCTCTAGATACAAATTAATCACCAATAATTAATAATTGAAATTGGAATAAAATAAAACTAATAATGATAAAAGGTTCGATCATACCAATCTCCTTTCTATCGTCTCAATCGGGAAATGTCACAAGTCAGGAAACTACTTTGCATCTCTGAATCACTTGCGGGTGAAAGAATTTGAAATGAACTCATGAAGTCCAAGGTAATAGCGAGTATTCATGAAGTCCCAGAAAAGGAACCAGTATAAGCCCAGGGAAAAGGACTAGTGCTTGTAGACCGTGGAATGGACTAATTCTTGTAGCCCGTGGAAAGCACCCTACAATATTTCCACTAATGTAGTAAGCAGTAAAACAACTGAGCAATCTTTGTGTGCATTTATTTATTTATTTAAAGAATAATATTTTTATTTAATGACTTTAGTTTATTTGTAAATAATAATTTTAATTTGATTTTATTTCTCCAAACAATAATATTTTTATTTATTTAATTTAAAAGAAAAAGAACCACAATAATTTAGTTTATTTAAATAATATTTTTGTTTTAATTTAAATTGTTTAATTTATCAAAAAGAAATCCAATTATGTATCTCTTTTTTATTTAAAGGATAATGTTTTAGTTTATTATAATTTAGGTTCATAAAAAAAAATAATAACATTAATTTAATTTTAATCAGTTAATTTCATTTCGAATTTATTATTTTATTTAATCTATTAAAAAAAAGGTAAAGCATAATTTATTTTTATTTAATTTATATTTTATTTTATTTGGAAATAATAAATTAATTTTATTTGGCATGATTCAATTTTATTTAAAATAATTTTATAGGTCATAAATATCCATGAGTTTAATTTTATTTTAATTTATTTTCTTTCATTATTTTATAATATTATTTAGTATAATTTATTCTAAAAAAAAATAGGGACTTTAGTTTAATTTTGTTTCTTTTATTTTATTAAAAGAAAATGTATTTTATTTGGAATTACTTGATAAAATGTATTTATTCTATTATTTTTGTATTTTTTTTTTCAAATAAAATTTTCTGCCATTTAAAAATGTACGTGATTTACACTAGTACTGTGATTAAAATGTACGTGGTTTGACAACTATAATTGATACAACAGTACTACAATTTTATTTAAAGTGTACGTGGTTTTTAGAATTTTGGCACTTCAGTTTTTCGCTCCTTAAAATGTACGTGATCTCAATGTGACAATTAAAAACCCACGTGGGTCATAAGCAAAAATTGTAAAACCATTCATTGTAATAATCCCTTGTTACAGTTTGCTATTTCTCTTAATAATTATTTTATTAAATTAGATGTTGTATAACATAAAAATAACATTTTTAAAGGCAAAGATATTTAATCCGCGACACTACAAAGATGCTCAGTAAATATAAAACTAAGATGGATAGAAAATACTGTGAAAATAAAATACTAATAATTAATTACCTTGTGATGTTAAAGGGTTTGACAACCATGCCCATGTGTGACTCCAAAATCAAAAATATCAACACAAACCATCAAATAATAAAACACTGGGCAACATTGTTTGAAGAAATTTAGGAAATCCAAATTGATTGGCGAAAAAAATCGCGAAATAAAATTTCTTCTGTAACTGCAGCGAGTGATGGACAAGGAGTAACGTATTTTCAGCAAAATTCGTAGCAAATCGGAAAATCAGCGCCATAGGTGGTCAAAATATGAACTAATAAATTAGAATCAATTCATCAAAATTTTGTATATTAATATATCAAAGGACCACCAAATGACCAACAAGTGACCAGACAGAGAAAGAGTATAAAATAACTTAATTGAAATAATACACTAAAAATAAACGAATTAAATCTAACATCTTTTTCTTACTTACTAGCTTGAATAAGAAAGAGCTATACTAACAATATACATTAAGAAAAGATATGCGTTTAGCAAAAATAAAAGATAGAAGCAACAAGAAAGAAAAAGACAGGCAAATAGAAAAGTCACCAAGTTGCCGCACAGGGCTTAACACACTGTGTACAGAAGATTTAAAGAAATCTCGAAGGCGGGCAAGTAGGCCGCTATTATGGGCTTACTCTATCATCATAAAAATATAAGCTATAGAGAGAAAGTAGTTATTGATAATAATTGGAATAACTATTTATAAGAATATAAACAATGAAAACATAACTAAAAACAACAAGTTGTACCAAGAAAAATATTAAATCTGCCACATTCTTACAATGTGCAAAAATCCAAGAAATCTCAAGAAAAGTTTCAAAGTCAACGTGGCAACATAGCATTTCTTCTCCAAAAATAGAATGTGTTTCTTTGCAGGTGACAATTTGCATTGAAAATCGCGATCAGTTATTGTGTTTATATTGTGATAATATAATAAAATTTTAATTATTAAATAAAATTGCACTTGTGTAGATCTAAAAATTGTGCAGAATAGTCCGTAAAGGATTGCTGAATACTATGCTACATTGCTAGAAATCCTAAAGCTGATACATTGGGAGGAATAAGTCACTAAAATACAAGGTAAGATAATAATAGGAAAATAGACAAATAGAGGTGTTAAAATAATCTATTTACATGTTTTAGTCTATGAGCTAGGCGGATCATGATGCAACAATAATAGGCAAACTAGATAGAGGCTAGAAAAAGTCACAGATAAGCTATAAACTAGGAAGATGGATAATAGACAAAAAGCTAGAAAATAGACAAAAATCAGCATCAAACAAATATAATGGATACTAGAAAAGCTGAAATGGGCCCCAAGGATGATGCGCGGAAAGAAAGAATAAGGTAGGTTGAAAATTATAGAAAATAAATAGACAAATAGGTAAACTAACTATTTTTACTATTTTTAGGTAAACTACAGCCCAAATAGAATTACTGGAAGCTAGATAAAAACAGAGGAGTATCTCCGATGCAAAAGAAGTATGAAAAATATTCACCAAAACACTAGAGAATAAAATAGACCTAGATAGTAGGTAAATTTGTCTAGGATCAACCAATGTGGAATAAAGTGGACTACAATTGTTGCTTTTTATTTGCAATACTATCATTAGCTTTTAGGAGTTGTTTTTGTAAATATTTAAGAATATTTTAATAATAAAATGCAGATAAAATAGTTATAAAAATTTGATTATTGCAAATAATGTTATTGTAGTTAATTTTTTTTTATTTCTTACGCAACATTTATTTTAGAATTTTAAAAGAGAAATCTAATCCTTTTAAAGCCAACAAAAATAAAAATAAATTTAGTTAAAAATAAAACCTACCATTTTCGTTTGTTCTTAATTTAAAAAATTGGCGAATGCGATAGATATATTGTGCTTTTGTGAATCAGATAAAGAATAGAAATTTAAGTTATTAATAAATTATGAAAAATAATTATAGTAATTTAACTAAAAATATTTACTAAACTCTAGTGACGAAATCAACACGTCACAGCTCCCCCTTTTCTCCGATAGGAAGAAAACTTGGGAAGAGTTTTCTGACGATAATCATAATCATCGAATAAAAGAAGTGAATAAACTACCTTACTTACGTAATTAATAATAATGTACATTTATCGAGAATAATAAATGTCAATCTACAAAAATAAGTATTTACAACAAAAATAATACTAATAAGAAAATAATAAACATTATAAAATTTACAAATTATGAATTAATAAAATTCTCTTTTGGTATTTTGCATTTAAATTTGAGAATTTGAGTCATCATCAGGATTAGTCTGGTCAGGTTTTAGGTCCTGAACATGCCATATACCTTTATTATTGCCATTGTCGTCTTCTAGCTCATAACAGCAAGAACCAACTTTGCGTATAACGATAAACGGACCTAAATAAGTAGGAGCTAGTTTGGCATTGATATAATTGGCGGCATTAGACAGAATTTTGTTCTTTCTCCAAACCTTCTCACCAACTCTATACGTCATTGGTCTCCGACGTAAATTATAATATTTTCGCTGACGTTCTTGGCCTTGAGAAGTTCTTTGACAAACTTTTTCATACATTTGACGAAAACCATTTTGTCTTTTCTCGATGTCTGATAATATATTTGGTGTATTGTCAATATTCATTCGATTCTTATAGTCCTTGCCAGTTATCTTATGTTCTCGACCAAAATTTACAAAGTGTGGGGTAAATCCTATAGTTTCATTAACACTAGTTCTAATTGCACACGTTATAGCAGCTAGATTTTGGTCCCATGTACGATGGTCTTCTTGACGAATGTAGCAACTAATCATTGTTTTGACATCTTTATTTGACCGTTCGGTCGGATTCGGCCTTGGATAATAATTCGCAGTGTAAAATGGTTTGACTCCGTATTTAGCACACAAAGACTTAAATATACTAGATTTTAGCTGTGGGCCATTATCAGTTATGATGTATTGAGGAGTGGAAAACATTAAAAATACATTTTCTTCAACGAATTTAGTAAGAGAAGTAGCTTTAGCGGAACGACATGGAAATGTTAAAACAAATCTACTGAAATAATCTCTGACTACTAAAACATAAGTATAGCCTTGTTTCGATCTAGGAAATGGTCCGATATAATCTAAGCTAATACACTGCCAGGGTTCTGTGATATTTGGTCTGGTTCCCATAAGACCACATGGAGGTTTTTGTTCCACTTTATGCTGAGCACAAATTTTACATGATCGAACATATCTCGCAACATCGGCTTTTAGTTTAGGCCAATAATATTTTTGTTGAATTCTCCAAAACGTTTTGGAAACGCCAACATGTCCAGAAGTCGGTATGTCGTGACATTCGGTTAAAATTTTTGATCTTACTTCTTTTGGAATAACGAGTTTCCACAAATCTGGGGTATAACCAAGGTCTGGTATTTGACATTTGACAAATTTGTAAAGCTTATTACCTTCTACTCGCCAACTAGGAAATTTGCTTGGAAAGTCTTCTACATTTAGTAACATTTTTAAATACCATCTATCTCTTATATTTACGAATGGAAAATCATTCTCTTTACAATCAGAGTTTTCAATTTCAACAGAATCTAATGTTTCTGGAACTGCTCTACTAAGAAAATCGGGAACAACGTGATCTTTTCCCTTTCTGTGTATGATTTCAAAATCATATGGAAGCAATCTTAAACTCCACCTTGCAAGTCTGCCTTGAGGATCTTTTAAACGAAAGAGCCATAGAAGGCTATGACAATCTGTGATAACTTTAAAATGTTGTCCTTCAAGATAATGTCTTAAATGTTCAATAAAAAAGATGACTGCGAGACACTCTCGCTCGGTAGCACTAAATTTTCTTTCTTGGCGTGTTAAGGATCTTGACAAATAACATATCACTTTTTCGCCGTCTTCAAAATTTTGGGTTAGTACGGCACCAATACCATATGCTGATGCGTCGGTCTGCAAAATAAAAGTTCTTTCGAAATCGGGACAAGCTAAAATAGGTGCTGATATTAACAGTTCTTTTATGGTTTTAAAAGCTGTATCACATTCAAATGACCAATTCCATTTTACTTTCTTTTTCGTGAGGTTTGTTAATGGAGCTACAATAGATGAAAAGTTTTTGATAAATTTCCTGTACCAACTACAAGTGCCTATAAAACGTCTAATTTCAGTCACATTTTTTGGGGGTTGCAAATTGACAATACTCTCAATTTTTGAAGGGTCTGGTCTTAAGCCAAATTGGTCAACAACGTAACCTAAATAATGGAGTTCTGGAAGGCAAAATTGGCATTTATCTTCTGAAATTACAAGTCCAGCCTCGCGAAGTCGATCAAACACAATGCCCAAGATTCTTAAATGTTCCGAAAACGAACTACTGATGACTATAATGTCCTCAACGTATACCATGACGTAGGGAATTAGGTCAGCTCCAAGAACTTCGTCTACAATACGCTGCCATGTAGCTGGAGCATTAGTTAGACCAAAAGGCATTCTCAAAAATCTATAAAGGCCTCGTCCTGGGACTGTGAATGCTGTAAAATCCTTAGATTCATCACTAAGTTTCACCTGCCAAAATGCTGACTTTATATCGATTGAGCTTAGATATTTTGCATCTCTCAGTTTGTCTAAAATCGAGCTGATGTAAGGAAGAGGATATGCGTCTTTCTTAGTTAAAAAGTTCAATTTCCTGTAATCAACACAGAATCTGTAGTCCCCACTCTTCTTTTTTACGAGACAAACAGGGCTTGACCAAGGGCTTTTGCAAGGCTCTATAACTTTCAATTTCAACATTTCATCTAGTTGTTCGTCGATAATTTTCTGTTTAAAAGGCGAAACTGGGTAATATCTTTGCTTTAAGGGGGTGGTACCAGGTACTACTTCAATCGTGTGCTCTGTAACATTGCAACAGCCTAGTTCTTTTGGCATCTGAGACATTTTTTGAGACACAAATTGATCTAATTGTGTTCTTTGTTCATGAGTCAAGGAATCTTTATCTTGAATGGAATTTAACATTGGCAAAAGTGGATATTCTTCTTCGGTAAAGTGCCAAACATCTTCATGAAGATTTGGAACTATTTTCATGCTGGCCCAAAAATCTATGCCAAGTATTATTGTATGAGAGAGTTCTGGCAATACTAGGATATCTATTAATTTAGTTTTTCCCATCAAACTAACAGGAGCTTGGATGTATCCAGTACTTATGCAACTTTGGCCGTTAGCAACTGTACAATTTGTTTTATTTTTCTGTAATTGAAAACCCAATCTTTGAAGAATATCATAACCTGGAAGTCCAACAATTGTTCGTGAAGCACCACTGTCTAATAGTCCAAGTAAAGGATAACCGAGTATTTCAATCTGAAGGTATGGACGTTTGTCACCATTGGCGTGTGAAATTACGTAATCTAGCAATACTTTGTTAGAATAATCAATATTGGTCGTCTGTTTTAAATAATTATTAGGAGAGATCATGCGACCTAACGAGCCTCCTGGGATCCGTTTCCCGGATTACATTTTTGACAATTACGACTGGTAACTCCTTGATTTCCACACCGATAACAGTGAAGATTTTTAGGCTCTGGACAATCTCTATTAAAGTGTCCTACTTTCTGGCAATTAAAGCAAGTAACAGATCTTTGAGGTCTTTGCGGAACACTAGCATTAACAGTATTTAAGGTTTGCTGTACTTCTGGTATATTTGATGGAGATGTTTGGAATTGATAACAAAAATTTTGTTGGGAAGTGCTTGGTGTATCGTCCGTAGCAATAAAAGCGAAATCGGGCTCTACAAAGGTATTTCGTTTTCTAGATGGTGGTACAAAATGATCCACGCGATATTTCTTTTGTTCTAATTTTAAGCATTCCTCCTCAACTTCTACAAGAGAAGTAACAATGGGCAATTGGGTGGTGTAAAATGGAGCTAAATTACTTGTACAAATGTCTAATTGTACGTCAGATGGAATTTCGCCATATCTTCTGAATAAAGCTTTCATGCAGCATAAATATTCCACAATGCTTTCAGAAGGATCTTGAGTCCGTGCAAGAATTTCTTTGAAAAGTCTTGATCTATAGTCTGGAGGTTCAAAATGTTTAAGTAGCAGATTGGATAATCCGGTCCAATTATTAAATCTGGAACGATTGGCTCTAAACCAATTTAATGCCTTGCCATCAAAAAGATCAATAGCTTGATCGAAAAGTTCTTGATCAGATACGTTTCTTGCAATTTTTAATTCATCGACTCGTTCTAAAAAGGTATGAATCGTCATTTGTTTCGGTTCAGCTGTAAATTTAATGTCCCACTTTTTAACGGGAACCATTCTCGAATTTTTGCTTTGGCTAATAGATTTATTTACATTGATTGGAGATGTAACATGTTCATCTTCAAGGGAAGTTTCTGAGTCAGAAATATGTAACTCATCCATAAGCACACTTAAATTTGGATCTTGCTTCATTAAGCTCTCTAGTTCTGATAGAGTACTCAATATACTGACAATAACCTCGGATCGATCCTTCTTTTGTTCTTCAGATAATCCATCTAAAGGCAGTCTGTCTATTCTTTGTAACAGCTGCACTAATCTTGATTTTACTCGAGCAAATTTACTACGAGCATTTTCACCAAGAACGTTTCTGGTTGAATTTTTTAACTCAGTAAGTTTTCTTTTAATCAATGGTACTTCGTCGTCATACGTAAATGGATATTTTGGATAAGTCAAAGGTTTTCCTTCTTTTTCCAACTTAAGAATAGGCCTTAAGCAGCTTCTCAGGTCATCCACAGTTCGTTCATCAGCAACCGGGAGTCCTCTAAAGGTAAATTCGTACACAAGGTCTTCCTTCTTTAAATAGTTTATTTCTAATTTGTAATCCATGATGACTCAGTTCAAGCAAATTATCAAAATAATGTATTGGTAAAGCAAAAATCAAATAATAATTTCAATTTTAATTTAAAAAAAAAAGTCAAAATCGGTAGTCTTTATCGGGAAAAAAAAAGTTTTTGAAAACTTTTGATGAACAAAGAAAAATGTTTCATCAAATATAAAAACAAATAAAACAAAAAAAAAATATATTTTTGTGTTTTAAATTTATAATAAAGTTTTTGTCAAAATAAAAAAAAGTCTATTTTGAGTTTTAAGTTTTTTACCGTCAGCATAAACTGTATATTAAATTTTATTAAAATCTGACAAAAAAAAACTGTCAAAATGACATGTGGCCAAAATCGAGCAACAACTGTAGTATTTCACTTCACTAAATCCACGGACACTATGGTAACCAAAAAGAATATTGCGAAAGACAAATCAATTGGTTATCATTATAATAAAATGTTTTATTAAAAATAAAACAAAGACCTTAAAAATGTTTCCATAGGCGCAGGCGCGATAAATCTATAATAAAGGTCAAGGAGAAGGGTATTTAAATCGAAATCAATAATAAGCGATTTTTTTTTAAGTATTTAAAAGAAAATACAAAAAAAATATTGCGCATGCGGGAAAAATCAAACAAGCGTTACTGCGCATGTGCCAACGTTTGTTTACTGGCCCCACGTTGGGCGCCAAAATTTGCGACGCACTTTAATGTGTTTGAAAGAAAGATTATTTTAATTTAACATAATTAAAACATAGTCCAATCTGAATACTCTAGAGCCGCTAGTGCATGCAAAAAGGTTTGCCCGGTGCGTACAGAGTTCGAGAGCGGTGGGGTGGTTCTTTATAAAGAATAAATTGATTGAGATAAACAGCACCGAAAATATAAGGGCGCCAGGAAGTGAGCAGACCTTCCAATCTCTCGGTCTTTTTGAGGACTCTATTTTATCAGATTAGAGGAGTGTAGATAAATAATAAAAGAATTAATTCTCCTGTAATCCTGTACTATATTTCATTGAAGAATTCAAAAGAATTAACATTGTTAATAAAGTGGATAATAATTCAATGAAAAGGAAGTTTGAAGTTAAGCAAATAAATAACTTAAAATAAAATAATCACATCTCGGGTAATAATCCAAAATAACGTTGGACGTGCGCGCGCAACATGATCATGTACCGCTTACATAAACGCCGCCGCAGCCGTACTTTATCCACAACGGATATGAAAAATTAAATTCCTAATTAAATAAATAATTAAGTAAAAATTCATGACAAATAAATTTAACAATTAATAAGAAAATCCAAAAATTGCATCTCTAGATACAAATTAATCACCAATAATTAATAATTGAAATTGGAATAAAATAAAACTAATAATGATAAAAGGTTCGATCATACCAATCTCCTTTCTATCGTCTCAATCGGGAAATGTCACAAGTCAGGAAACTACTCTGCATCTCTGAATCACTTGCGGGTGAAAGAATTTGAAATGAACTCATGAAGTCCAAGGTAATAGCGAGTATTCATGAAGTCCCAGAAAAGGAACCAGTATAAGCCCAGGGAAAAGGACTAGTGCTTGTAGACCGTGGAATGGACTAATTCTTGTAGCCCGTGGAAAGCACCCTACAATATTTCCACTAATGTAGTAAGCAGTAAAACAACTGAGCAATCTTTGTGTGCATTTATTTATTTATTTATTTAAAGAATAATATTTTTATTTAATGACTTTAGTTTATTTGTAAATAATAATTTTAATTTGATTTTATTTCTCCAAACAATAATATTTTTATTTATTTAATTTAAAAGAAAAAGAACCACAATAATTTAGTTTATTTAAATAATATTTTTGTTTTAATTTAAATTGTTTAATTTATCAAAAAGAAATCCAATTATGTATCTCTTTTTTATTTAAAGGATAATGTTTTAGTTTATTATAATTTAGGTTCATAAAAAAAAATAATAACATTAATTTAATTTTAATCAGTTAATTTCATTTCGAATTTATTATTTTATTTAATCTATTAAAAAAAAGGTAAAGCATAATTTATTTTTATTTAATTTATATTTTATTTTATTTGGAAATAATAAATTAATTTTATTTGGCATGATTCAATTTTATTTAAAATAATTTTATAGGTCATAAATATCCATGAGTTTTATTTTATTTTAATTTATTTTCTTTCATTATTTTATATTATTTAGTATAATTTATTCTAAAAAAAAATAGGGACTTTAGTTTAATTTTGTTTCTTTTATTTTATTAAAAGAAAATGTATTTTATTTGGAATTACTTGATAAAATGTATTTATTCTATTATTTTTGTATTTTTTTTTTCAAATAAAATTTTCTGCCATTTAAAAATGTACGTGATTTACACTAGTACTGTGATTAAAATGTACGTGGTTTGACAACTATAATTGATACAACAGTACTACAATTTTATTTAAAGTGTACGTGGTTTTTAGAATTTTGGCACTTCAGTTTTTCGCTCCTTAAAATGTACGTGATCTCAATGTGACAATTAAAAACCCACGTGGGTCATAAGCAAAAATTGTAAAACCATTCATTGTAATAATCCCTTGTTACAGTTTGCTATTTCTCTTAATAATTATTTTATTAAATTAGATGTTGTATAACATAAAAATAACATTTTTAAAGGCAAAGATATTTAATCCGCGACACTACAAAGATGCTCAGTAAATATAAAACTAAGATGGATAGAAAATACTGTGAAAATAAAATACTAATAATTAATTACCTTGTGATGTTAAAGGGTTTGACAACCATGCCCATACACTGTATCGCATTAAAATCCACCTTTCGGCGATATGTCAGTCAGTGTGACTCCAAAATCAAAAATATCAACACAAACCATCAAATAATAAAACACTGGGCAACATTGTTTGAAGAAATTTAGGAAATCCAAATTGATTGGCGAAAAAAATCGCGAAATAAAATTTCTTCTGTAACTGCAGCGAGTGATGGACAAGGAGTAACGTATTTTCAGCAAAATTCGTAGCAAATCGGAAAATCAGCGCCATAGGTGGTCAAAATATGAACTAATAAATTAGAATCAATTCATCAAAATTTTGTATATTAATATATCAAAGGACCACCAAATGACCAACAAGTGACCAGACAGAGAAAGAGTATAAAATAACTTAATTGAAATAATACACTAAAAATAAACGAATTAAATCTAACATCTTTTTCTTACTTACTAGCTTGAATAAGAAAGAGCTATACTAACAATATACATTAAGAAAAGATATGCGTTTAGCAAAAATAAAAGATAGAAGCAACAAGAAAGAAAAAGACAGGCAAATAGAAAAGTCACCAAGTTGCCGCACAGGGCTTAACACACTGTGTACAGAAGATTTAAAGAAATCTCGAAGGCGGGCAAGTAGGCCGCTATTATGGGCTTACTCTATCATCATAAAAATATAAGCTATAGAGAGAAAGTAGTTATTGATAATAATTGGAATAACTATTTATAAGAATATAAACAATGAAAACATAACTAAAAACAACAAGTTGTACCAAGAAAAATATTAAATCTGCCACATTCTTACAATGTGCAAAAATCCAAGAAATCTCAAGAAAAGTTTCAAAGTCAACGTGGCAACATAGCATTTCTTCTCCAAAAATAGAATGTGTTTCTTTGCAGGTGACAATTTGCATTGAAAATCGCGATCAGTTATTGTGTTTATATTGTGATAATATAATAAAATTTTAATTATTAAATAAAATTGCACTTGTGTAGATCTAAAAATTGTGCAGAATAGTCCGTAAAGGATTGCTGAATACTATGCTACATTGCTAGAAATCCTAAAGCTGATACATTGGGAGGAATAAGTCACTAAAATACAAGGTAAGATAATAATAGGAAAATAGACAAATAGAGGTGTTAAAATAATCTATTTACATGTTTTAGTCTATGAGCTAGGCGGATCATGATGCAACAATAATAGGCAAACTAGATAGAGGCTAGAAAAAGTCACAGATAAGCTATAAACTAGGAAGATGGATAATAGACAAAAAGCTAGAAAATAGACAAAAATCAGCATCAAACAAATATAATGGATACTAGAAAAGCTGAAATGGGCCCCAAGGATGATGCGCGGAAAGAAAGAATAAGGTAGGTTGAAAATTATAGAAAATAAATAGACAAATAGGTAAACTAACTATTTTTACTATTTTTAGGTAAACTACAGCCCAAATAGAATTACTGGAAGCTAGATAAAAACAGAGGAGTATCTCCGATGCAAAAGAAGTATGAAAAATATTCACCAAAACACTAGAGAATAAAATAGACCTAGATAGTAGGTAAATTTGTCTAGGATCAACCAATGTGGAATAAAGTGGACTACAATTGTTGCTTTTTATTTGCAATACTATCATTAGCTTTTAGGAGTTGTTTTTGTAAATATTTAAGAATATTTTAATAATAAAATGCAGATAAAATAGTTATAAAAATTTGATTATTGCAAATAATGTTATTGTAGTTAATTTTTTTTTATTTCTTACGCAACATTTATTTTAGAATTTTAAAAGAGAAATCTAATCCTTTTAAAGCCAACAAAAATAAAAATAAATTTAGTTAAAAATAAAACCTACCATTTTCGTTTGTTCTTAATTTAAAAAATTGGCGAATGCGATAGATATATTGTGCTTTTGTGAATCAGATAAAGAATAGAAATTTAAGTTATTAATAAATTATGAAAAATAATTATAGTAATTTAACTAAAAATATTTACTAAACTCTAGTGACGAAATCAACACGTCACAGCTCCCCCTTTTCTCCGATAGGAAGAAAACTTGGGAAGAGTTTTCTGACGATAATCATAATCATCGAATAAAAGAAGTGAATAAACTACCATACTTACGTAATTAATAATAATGTACATTTATCGAGAATAATAAATGTCAATCTACAAAAATAAGTATTTACAACAAAAATAATACTAATAAGAAAATAATAAACATTATAAAATTTACAAATTATGAATTAATAAAATTCTCTTTTGGTATTTTGCATTTAAATTTGAGAATTTGAGTCATCATCAGGATTAGTCTGGTCAGGTTTTAGGTCCTGAACATGCCATATACCTTTATTATTGCCATTGTCGTCTTCTAGCTCATAACAGCAAGAACCAACTTTGCGTATAACGATAAACGGACCTAAATAAGTAGGAGCTAGTTTGGCATTGATATAATTGGCGGCATTAGACAGAATTTTGTTCTTTCTCCAAACCTTCTCACCAACTCTATACGTCATTGGTCTCCGACGTAAATTATAATATTTTCGCTGACGTTCTTGGCCTTGAGAAGTTCTTTGACAAACTTTTTCATACATTTGACGAAAACCATTTTGTCTTTTCTCGATGTCTGATAATATATTTGGTGTATTGTCAATATTCATTCGATTCTTATAGTCCTTGCCAGTTATCTTATGTTCTCGACCAAAATTTACAAAGTGTGGGGTAAATCCTATAGTTTCATTAACACTAGTTCTAATTGCACACGTTATAGCAGCTAGATTTTGGTCCCATGTACGATGGTCTTCTTGACGAATGTAGCAACTAATCATTGTTTTGACATCTTTATTTGACCGTTCGGTCGGATTCGGCCTTGGATAATAATTCGCAGTGTAAAATGGTTTGACTCCGTATTTAGCACACAAAGACTTAAATATACTAGATTTTAGCTGTGGGTCATTATCAGTTATGATGTATTGAGGAGTGGAAAACATTAAAAATACATTTTCTTCAACGAATTTAGTAAGAGAAGTAGCTTTAGCGGAACGACATGGAAATGTTAAAACAAATCTACTGAAATAATCTCTGACTACTAAAACATAAGTATAGCCTTGTTTCGATCTAGGAAATGGTCCGATATAATCTAAGCTAATACACTGCCAGGGTTCTGTGATATTTGGTCTGGTTCCCATAAGACCACATGGAGGTTTTTGTTCCACTTTATGCTGAGCACAAATTTTACATGATCGAACATATCTCGCAACATCGGCTTTTAGTTTAGGCCAATAATATTTTTGTTGAATTCTCCAAAACGTTTTGGAAACGCCAACATGTCCAGAAGTCGGTATGTCGTGACATTCGGTTAAAATTTTTGATCTTCTTTTGAAATAACGAGTTTCCACAAATCTGGGGTATAACCAAGGTCTGGTATTTGACATTTGACAAATTTGTAAAGCTTATTACCTTCTACTCGCCAACTAGGAAATTTGCTTGGAAAGTCTTCTACATTTAGTAACATTTTTAAATACCATCTATCTCTTATATTTACGAATGGAAAATCATTCTCTTTACAATCAGAGTTTTCAATTTAAACAGAATCTAATGTTTCTGGAACTGCTCTACTAAGAAAATCGGGAACAACGTGATCTTTTCCCTTTCTGTGTATGATTTCAAAATCATATGGAAGCAATCTTAAACTCCACCTTGCAAGTCTGCCTTGAGGATCTTTTAAACGAAAGAGCCATAGAAGGCTATGACAATCTGTGATAACTTTAAAATGTTGTCCTTCAAGATAATGTCTTAAATGTTCAATAAAAAAGATGACTGCGAGACACTCTCGCTCGGTAGCACTAAATTTTCTTTCTTGGCGTGTTAAGGATCTTGACAAATAACATATCACTTTTTCGCCGTCTTCAAAATTTTGGGTTAGTACGGCACCAATACCATATGCTGATGCGTCGGTCTGCAAAATAAAAGTTCTTTCGAAATCGGGACAAGCTAAAATAGGTGCTGATATTAACAGTTCTTTTATGGTTTTAAAAGCTGTATCACATTCAAATGACCAATTCCATTTTACTTTCTTTTTCGTGAGGTTTGTTAATGGAGCCATAGATGAAAAGTTTTTGATAAATTTCCTGTACCAACTACAAGTGCCTATAAAACGTCTAATTTCAGTCACATTTTTTGGGGGTTGCAAATTGACAATACTCTCAATTTTTGAAGGGTCTGGTCTTAAGCCAAATTGGTCAACAACGTAACCTAAATAATGGAGTTCTGGAAGGCAAAATTGGCATTTATCTTCTGAAATTACAAGTCCAGCCTCGCGAAGTCGATCAAACACAATGCCCAAGATTCTTAAATGTTCCGAAAACGAACTACTGATGACTATAATGTCGTCAACGTATACCATGACGTAGGGAATTAGGTCAGATCCAAGAACTTCGTCTACAATACGCTGCCATGTAGCTGGAGCATTAGTTAGACCAAAAGGCATTCTCAAAAATCTATAAAGGCCTCGTCCTGGGACTGTGAATGCTGTAAAATCCTTAGATTCATCACTAAGTTTCACCTGCCAAAATGCTGACTTTATATCGATTGAGCTTAGATATTTTGCATCTCTCAGTTTGTCTAAAATCGAGCTGATGTAAGGAAGAGGATATGCGTCTTTCTTAGTTAAAAAGTTCAATTTCCTGTAATCAACACAGAATCTGTAGTCCCCACTCTTCATTTTAACGAGACAAACAGGGCTTGACCAAGGGCTTTTGCAAGGCTCTATAACTTTCAATTTCAACATTTCATCTAGTTGTTCGTCGATAATTTTCTGTTTAAAAGGCGAAACTGGGTAATATCTTTGCTTTAAGGGGGTGGTACCAGGTACTACTTCAATCGTGTGCTCTGTAACATTGCAACAGCCTAGTTCTTTTGGCATCTGAGACATTTTTTGAGACACAAATTGATCTAATTGTGTTCTTTGTTCATGAGTCAAGGAATCTTTATCTTGAATGGAATTTAACATTGGCAAAAGTGGATATTCTTCTTCGGTAAAGTGCCAAACATCTTCATGAAGATTTGGAACTATTTTCATGCTGGCCCAAAAATCTATGCCAAGTATTATTGTATGAGAGAGTTCTGGCAATACTAGGATATCTATTAATTTAGTTTTTCCCATCAAACTAACAGGAGCTTGGATGTATCCAGTACTTATGCAACTTTGGCCGTTAGCAACTGTACAATTTGTTTTATTTTTCTGTAATTGAAAACCCAATCTTTGAAGAATATCATAACCTGGAAGTCCAACAATTGTTCGTGAAGCACCACTGTCTAATAGTCCAAGTAAAGGATAACCGAGTATTTCAATCTGAAGGTATGGACGTTTGTCACCATTGGCGTGTGAAATTACGTAATCTAGCAATACTTTGTTAGAATAATCAATATTGGTCGTCTGTTTTAAATAATTATTAGGAGAGATCATGCGACCTAACGAGCCTCCTGGGATCCGTTTCCCGGATTACATTTTTGACAATTACGACTGGTAACTCCTTGATTTCCACACCGATAACAGTGAAGATTTTTAGGCTCTGGACAATCTCTATTAAAGTGTCCTACTTTCTGGCAATTAAAGCAAGTAACAGATCTTTGAGGTCTTTGCGGAACACTAGCATTAACAGTATTTAAGGTTTGCTGTACTTCTGGTATATTTGATGGAGATGTTTGGAATTGATAACAAAAATTTTGTTGGGAAGTGCTTGGTGTATCGTCCGTAGCAATAAAAGCGAAATCGGGCTCTACAAAGGTATTTCGTTTTCTAGATGGTGGTACAAAATGATCCACGCGATATTTCTTTTGTTCTAATTTTAAGCATTCCTCCTCAAGTTCTACAAGAGAAGTAACAATGGGCAATTGGGTGGTGTAAAATGGAGCTAAATTACTTGTACAAATGTCTAATTGTACGTCAGATGGAATTTCGCCATATCTTCTGAATAAAGCTTTCATGCAGCATAAATATTCCACAATGCTTTCAGAAGGATCTTGAGTCCGTGCAAGAATTTCTTTGAAAAGTCTTGATCTATAGTCTGGAGGTTCAAAATGTTTAAGTAGCAGATTGGATAATCCGGTCCAATTATTAAATCTGGAACGATTGGCTCTAAACCAATTTAATGCCTTGCCATCAAAAAGATCAATAGCTTGATCGAAAAGTTCTTGATCAGATACGTTTCTTGCAATTTTTAATTCATCGACTCGTTCTAAAAAGGTATGAATCGTCATTTGTTTCGGTTCAGCTGTAAATTTAATGTCCCACTTTTTAACGGGAACCATTCTCGAATTTTTGCTTTGGCTAATAGATTTATTTACATTGATTGGAGATGTAACATGTTCATCTTCAAGGGAAGTTTCTGAGTCAGAAATATGTAACTCATCCATAAGCACACTTAAATTTGGATCTTGCTTCATTAAGCTCTCTAGTTCTGATAGAGTACTCAATATACTGACAATAACCTCGGATCGATCCTTCTTTTGTTCTTCAGATAATCCATCTAAAGGCAGTCTGTCTATTCTTTGTAACAGCTGCACTAATCTTGATTTTACTCGAGCAAATTTACTACGAGCATTTTCACCAAGAACGTTTCTGGTTGAATTTTTTAACTCAGTAAGTTTTCTTTTAATCAATGGTACTTCGTCGTCATACGTAAATGGATATTTTGGATAAGTCAAAGGTTTTCCTTCTTTTTCCAACTTAAGAATAGGCCTTAAGCAGCTTCTCAGGTCATCCACAGTTCGTTCATCAGCAACCGGGAGTCCTCTAAAGGTAAATTCGTACACAAGGTCTTCCTTCTTTAAATAGTTTATTTCTAATTTGTAATCCATGATGACTCAGTTCAAGCAAATTATCAAAATAATGTATTGGTAAAGCAAAAATCAAATAATAATTTCAATTTTAATTAAAAAAAAAGTCAAAATCGGTAGTCTTTATCGGGAAAAAAAAAGTTTTTGAAAACTTTTGATGAACAAAGAAAAATGTTTCATCAAATATAAAAACAAATAAAACAAAAAAAAATATATTTTTGTGTTTTAAATTTATAATAAAGTTTTTGTCAAAATAAAAAAAAGTCTATTTTGAGTTTTAAGTTTTTTACCGTCAGCATAAACTGTATATTAAATTTTATTAAAATCTGACAAAAAAAAACTGTCAAAATGACATGTGGCCAAAATCGAGCAACAACTGTAGTATTTCACTTCACTAAATCCACGGACACTATGGTAACCAAAAAGAATATTGCGAAAGACAAATCAATTGGTTATCATTATAATAAAATGTTTTATTAAAAATAAAACAAAGACCTTAAAAATGTTTCCATAGGCGCAGGCGCGATAAATCTATAATAAAGGTCAAGGAGAAGGGTATTTAAATCGAAATCAATAATAAGCGATTTTTTTTTAAGTATTTAAAAGAAAATACAAAAAAAATATTGCGCATGCGGGAAAAATCAAACAAGCGTTACTGCGCATGTGCCAACGTTTGTTTACTGGCCCCACGTTGGGCGCCAAAATTTGCGACGCACTTTAATGTGTTTGAAAGAAAGATTATTTTAATTTAACATAATTAAAACATAGTCCAATCTGAATACTCTAGAGCCGCTAGTGCATGCAAAAAGGTTTGCCCGGTGCGTACAGAGTTCGAGAGCGGTGGGGTGGTTCTTTATAAAGAATAAATTGATTGAGATAAACAGCACCGAAAATATAAGGGCGCCAGGAAGTGAGCAGACCTTCCAATCTCTCTCGGTCTTTTTGAGGACTCTATTTTATCAGATTAGAGGAGTGTAGATAAATAATAAAAGAATTAATTCTCCTGTAATCCTGTACTATATTTCATTGAAGAATTCAAAAGAATTAACATTGTTAATAAAGTGGATAATAATTCAATGAAAAGGAAGTTTGAAGTTAAGCAAATAAATAACTTAAAATAAAATAATCACATCTCGGGTAATAATCCAAAATAACGTTGGACGTGCGCGCGCAACATGATCATGTACCGCTTACATAAACGCCGCCGCAGCCGTACTTTATCCACAACGGATATGAAAAATTAAATTCCTAATTAAATAAATAATTAAGTAAAAATTCATGACAAATAAATTTAACAATTAATAAGAAAATCCAAAAATTGCATCTCTAGATACAAATTAATCACCAATAATTAATAATTGAAATTGGAATAAAATAAAACTAATAATGATAAAAGGTTCGATCATACCAATCTCCTTTCTATCGTCTCAATCGGGAAATGTCACAAGTCAGGAAACTACTCTGCATCTCTGAATCACTTGCGGGTGAAAGAATTTGAAATGAACTCATGAAGTCCAAGGTAATAGCGAGTATTCATGAAGTCCCAGAAAAGGAACCAGTATAAGCCCAGGGAAAAGGACTAGTGCTTGTAGACCGTGGAATGGACTAATTCTTGTAGCCCGTGGAAAGCACCCTACAATATTTCCACTAATGTAGTAAGCAGTAAAACAACTGAGCAATCTTTGTGTGCATTTATTTATTTATTTAAAGAATAATATTTTTATTTAATGACTTTAGTTTATTTGTAAATAATAATTTTAATTTGATTTTATTTCTCCAAACAATAATATTTTTATTTATTTAATTTAAAAGAAAAAGAACCACAATAATTTAGTTTATTTAAATAATATTTTTGTTTTAATTTAAATTGTTTAATTTATCAAAAAGAAATCCAATTATGTATCTCTTTTTTATTTAAAGGATAATGTTTTAGTTTATTATAATTTAGGTTCATAAAAAAAAATAATAACATTAATTTAATTTTAATCAGTTAATTTCATTTCGAATTTATTATTTTATTTAATCTATTAAAAAAAAGGTAAAGCATAATTTATTTTTATTTAATTTATATTTTATTTTATTTGGAAATAATAAATTAATTTTATTTGGCATGATTCAATTTTATTTAAAATAATTTTATAGGTCATAAATATCCATGAGTTTAATTTTATTTTAATTTATTTTCTTTCATTATTTTATAATATTATTTAGTATAATTTATTCTAAAAAAAAATAGGGACTTTAGTTTAATTTTGTTTCTTTTATTTTATTAAAAGAAAATGTATTTTATTTGGAATTACTTGATAAAATGTATTTATTCTATTATTTTTGTATTTTTTTTTTCAAATAAAATTTTCTGCCATTTAAAAATGTACGTGATTTACACTAGTACTGTGATTAAAATGTACGTGGTTTGACAACTATAATTGATACAACAGTACTACAATTTTATTTAAAGTGTACGTGGTTTTTAGAATTTTGGCACTTCAGTTTTTCGCTCCTTAAAATGTACGTGATCTCAATGTGACAATTAAAAACCCACGTGGGTCATAAGCAAAAATTGTAAAACCATTCATTGTAATAATCCCTTGTTACAGTTTGCTATTTCTCTTAATAATTATTTTATTAAATTAGATGTTGTATAACATAAAAATAACATTTTTAAAGGCAAAGATATTTAATCCGCGACACTACAAAGATGCTCAGTAAATATAAAACTAAGATGGATAGAAAATACTGTGAAAATAAAATACTAATAATTAATTACCTTGTGATGTTAAAGGGTTTGACAACCATGCCCATGTGTGACTCCAAAATCAAAAATATCAACACAAACCATCAAATAATAAAACACTGGGCAACATTGTTTGAAGAAATTTAGGAAAT